>OX621216.1:4835000-6151202 GCA_951640565.1 Petrophora chlorosata | reverse complement strand
ACTAATGATATACGGTCGAACTATTGACGATTCAGACAAGAAATCGAATTAATCTCATTAATTTATAGCAAAATCTGATAACTAAACGTTGAGATAAACTTAATGGGACAATATATGGCACCATAAGACTTTGTCGCAGTGAATCTACACCCTAATCTGAGCTCAACACGATATACGATTGGCACTTGAGGGACATATAGGTACGGGGGCAGTTTCAGTTTTGAGATAAATTTCCACAACGTCACGCCTGATTCCGTTACATTCATTAAATCAATTCGTATTTATTTATTGCAAATAGGTTTTCAATTTTAATTTATTCATTTTTTGACATTATTTCACAATGTTCTAATAAGGCATTTTGTGCAAAAAATAATATTTAAGAACAAAATAATGATTTATCGGCATATTATTTATTTACGAATCAAGAACCAAAAAATTATTCGGTTTTCGTATATTCTTTGAAAGTGTTGAGTTCGCGAGCCATGGCTTTGACTGTGGCAGTCCACAATAGGGGATCGGACAGAAATCGAGAAAAAATCTAAAATGTAAATAGAACGAATGTTCGTCGAACCAGAAAGATCATTCCATCAATATTTTTGTGAAATAATAATGATTTATATTTTTAAATCAATAAATTAAATCTAATAATTCTGACATGTTTAATCTGTTTTTCATCTCAAACGAAACAACAATCAGCGCATGACGTCATTTGTAGGCAAATGCCGTGAGTCAAGCTTATGTTTATTTTACGTTTTTGTTTTTCATAAAATGTATTTTTGCTAATTTTTTCGTTCCATTACTACAATATCGTCCCCAAACTTCACAAAACGTATTTAAATATCTTTGCAAGGTTCATTCGAAGAGTTTGTCGTGTTCTACCTACATATGACGTCACAAGTTTTGAGGTGACCTTTTGCGCGGCAATATTTGAAACATAATATTTAAACATAGTTTTAGGTACGTTTAGAGCGTAATTTAATTAAAATAGTATTTTTCATGGCTATATAGGTATATTAATTGTAGTTAATATAAAACACTTTCTGAAAAGTTGTCCGATCCCCTATTATTAAGTATTAAGAAGGCCAAAACGGGCTTATGGTTCTCTACGTACAGGGGATTCTAGCTAGGGGCCATGATATATGGATCGTTGGGCAAACATAAAGAGGCTGATTCGCACACCTGCGAAGTTTAAAGCCACCAACTACTCTTCACTTGCGTCTGTGCCTAAAGTTTTATGTATATCTCCTTGTTACAGCGTTATGGGAGGAACAGGAGGCGCCGGAGTATGACATGGATTCGGAGGACGAACGGTGGCTGAAACAGCAGAGGCATCCAGAGCTCACAGGTATACTACAAGATCTTTACCTACTAATATAGTAGTTAGATTTAGATTCTTTATTGCTTCCATAGGTACAAGGTGTAATTTGATAAACGTACAAAGTCTTTGGTTCCCGTAGTGCACAGTCAATTAGAAGAGAGGAGGGCGCAATTATTGGCATTACAAAGTCAATGGTTGTTTTTTTTAATTTATATATTTTTTTGTGTTAGGTATGAAAAATGTGCTAGAAATGTTTACTATAATTACGCCCAAATATAGTGTTGCATTGAATAAGTAGGGTAGTATAATATGTAAAATATACAACTTGATTTTTTTTAAGTGGGCGTGGAGGGCCAATATTACAAAATAATAGCAAAAAATGCTCAAGGGAATCTTGGGGCCGATTTCGATAAAAAAATTGCAGTGCCATCCAGAACTTTAAATAATATAAAAAGCACTGCGTAGCACTGCATTGCGCTCATCATCCCGAGACATCACATATATTAAGTTTCATATGCCCAAAAATTTCTCTGGCTACAATGCCCTCCAAACCGGAACACAATAATGCTTGCGCACTACTGCTTGGCGGCAGAATAACTGGCAAAGCGGTGGTACGTAACCAGACGGCCTCCCGCTTACGAGAGACCTACCACGAGTAAAGTATTAGTTTCAGTTTAGGCCATCCACGCCCACTTTAAAAATACATACACCCGCATATAACTACCCTTAAATTTACGACCGTTTGGATAAAAAAAGTATCGTGCACGTTACGTATAGAATAACTTTCAAGAGTAAAACAAGCTTCAAAGGAATAAACTTCTATGTAGTTTAAAGGTTTAACTGAACTCATTAAAGTGTCAAAAGAAAGTTTCTATACTGATGCCATAAACATTTTCATCAACGTTCAACCCTTGAATTTTTTATGCTTCTTAAAGTTAAGTAAAATATTTATATTTCAAAAAAGGTTGGGCAACCGATCGTAACCCCTTTGATGAAGCCACGGTTACGACTTACGGTCTTTTAACTTTAAGAGTCAAAGTTCGAAGGAATAAAGTATTTTTACGAAGGGTTGGGTCAACTTGTTTCCGGGTTTGGTGGAAATTTGCGGTCATAGTGTAGCACGTGTACAGTTAGCTAGAATCTATATGAACGGAACAAAGCCCTACGTGGTAGAAATTCCACCCACCAATTCGTACCAAACGTTTCGTTGTTTACATTAAAAAGGATAACCCGGAATCCTTTTTAATGCAAACAGCGACCGATGTGGAACGCCCTGCCGACATCTGTTTTCTGATTAGCATAACATGGGTGTATCCAAATCTAAAGGGCAAGCGTGCTTCGACCGCATCGCCAGCGCCACCTCTCAGGTAGAATCGTGGTAAAACGCTGGCCGGCTAGATCTGAAAGATCTAAAAAAAATTCCTAAAACTGCTTATTATATTTTTGCAGAGTTAATACGACTTTAAGTTTTAGAATGAGACTATTTCCTAATATATATATAGACTAGATAGTCTACATATCTACTATAAAATAAAATGAAATTGTTTTATTTGCGTGAAACATTATTCTAGAAGTAAAAGTAAAAGTTATTCTAGTAATTAGAACTTCATTGAATGTATGCGGTCTTTAAGTTTCACCAATGTTATCTTGTTATTTCAGAGCTAAAGTTCGAACAAATGATGGACAAGCTCGAGAAGAGCTCCGGCCAGACCGTCGTGACGCTAAACGAGGCAAAACTACTTCTAGAGCGGCACGACGACCTGGTCATCGCTGTGTACGACTACTGGCTCAACAAGCGACTAACCACCGTAAGTTACCTTCCTAAAAAGGAACCGTTTGACCCACGAAAAGTATATTAACAATAATAGCGAAGAAAGAGAGACCCTGGCAAAATGTTGAATATCTTACACCGTCTTAATCAGTCTAATGTCTTTTGTAGATTTAGAAGAAGGAAGGAAAACGACGATTCAGAAATTGACGATAAATGTAGCTTGACTGGAAGCGACTGGAGAGAGTCGAAAATTGGGCATTAGGAGAGGCCTATACTTAGCAGTGGAGTGTAGTCCGACGATGTTTAAATAAACTGTGTTACTGTGGTCTAGCGCTTAATTCAGTCCATTATTTAGGTAGCTGTGTTGTGCGTAAGATGTACAGTTATGCGTGATAACTTCAGTCAGACGAAGTGCTGTTTCGTCATCTGTAAAAGTACGCTCAAACCAATGCCTCCAAACTGAATGCACCGTGCAGCAGCTATCTAAGGAGTATTAAGGACTGAGTCAAGTGCTAGAGATTTATTATGTACCCTTTCTAATGATACTCGTAATGTTTTAATTGTTGGCTAATTCAAGGCCCGCATTTTCCAGCAACACCCGCTCATACTGTCAGTGAAGACGGAGAACAGGCCCGGCCAGTCGTCGAACAACCCGTACCTGGCGTTCCGACGGCGGACAGAGAAGATGCAGACGAGAAAGAACAGGTAAGATGCTTCTAGAACATTCTAGGGCTTCTCAGAGCTGTCTAGGGATATTTAGATGAATGTGGTGGTGATTTACAATAAAGTGGTGTAAGTTGGTGGGAGAGAGATGTGCAAGTACATATGCTGCATTCTCTAAAGGTTCTACTACCAGGCGAGGTGGTAGTGAAATGGGTTTGCATACTCACCACTTTCTATGACTTAATAGGCAAACGTATGCGAGCAGAGCGAAAAAAACTGATTAGACTTACTGTAATGTTGGTTTTGCAGGTGTTGCTTATCAGGCGTACAAGATAAAGATATTGTCTGTGCCGTAGTGTCCTTTAAGGTTTCTGAATTACTTCTATAATGAAAAATACCTCCTTTTTTTGGTTACTCAGGTCAATAATACCTGTATATGATGTGACAGTATTAAATAGGCATAATCTTAAACTAGATTCTATCATTCTATTCCAGGAAAAACGACGAGAGCTCATACGAGAAGATGCTCAAGCTCCGGCGGGACCTGGCTCGCGCTTTGAATCTTCTCGAACTGGTCGCGCGACGGGAGCGAGCGAAGCGAGAACTGGTGAAACTCACCGCGTTGCTGGCTGATAGGCGGTACGCGGCTGGTGACTTCGCCAATCAGCTCCTTCCAGATCCTCCGCCAAGGTATTATAATCATAAGTTTATCTTAGAGCATTGTGTTGGGATTGAACGGAATTGGCGTGAGCCAAACGAGCAATTTTAGAAATGTTTCGGTCTGTAGCTGAGAGGTAAGACGTTTATCATGGTGCGTCGTGTAGGGGTTAGCGGAATAAGGCAGGACGAAGGCGTGTATCTGTTACGTCCTGTCTGAATCAGGCAACCTTTAAATTACATGTGATGCTCTGAGCGAAGCGAGAAATTACTAGAATTCTCGGGGAGTCGTTGACGGTAGGATGTAGATTGAGGTCAGTGGTGGTCATTTTGTACTGAGCAAAGCGATATGGATGACATAACAATTTTGCTTTATTGTCATCACAGGCCACAGTACACAGCCGTGCCGCTGACTTCCACCAACTTCCGTCGCGAGACGGAGCGGTACAGCGTCCTCCCGCACTACCCCCCGCGGCCACCGCCCACGCCTGTCGACCCGCCCAGACAGGTGAGTCTCGACCCTAAACTCCAGTTTTTATACTTGCGTATTCTGGGTGGTTTTACAGTCATGTAGTATTATTCTAAAATTGCAGATTATGTTATTATGTTTTACTGTGAATGGTCAGAAGAAATGTTTATGATCGTTTCGGTGATGAAACTCTAATTTCATAGCAAAGAGCTAAGTATGACTGTAAAATCCAACCCTAAAAATGTGAAAAAATAATAAGCCACCATATGATTTCAAAGTTATGCGAGCAGCTCACATATATTAAACTTTCCCATCTACAAACTACGAAATGACGCAAAAGTCTTTGAGTACATTACCAAGAATGTACTTAATTCCAATTACCAATCTATTCACACCAACTTAACGTTTATTTGGGTCATTATCACCTACACAACCACATGTGTTCAATTGCGCACATGTATTAAGAAAGTGCGTAAAGATCACACGTGTAAATGTGCGTCGCACACATACATATTCAAAGTAAACGTGCGTAATAATTCCATACATCAAACGCACACTTGCACAAAACTTAGGTTTTGTCTAGACATAGCGTAGTCATACGAATGTGTGCGTGAATATTATGGTGGTGATTGGTTGGATTACAGCGCGAGAAGCGTACGTACAAGAGACGGAAACACAGGCACGCTGCGGTCGGCTCCGCGCAGGGGCTGAGAGGTGAGTCACTCACACACACATACTCACCATTGTTGGTTTTTTTTCGTGGAAGTGTATAGAGTGCCTTATAAGGGGTCCTAAAATTTTTTTGCTAATTTTTCTTCTACAGAACGAAGATATTTTTTGTGGTATGATGTGATTGAAAGAACATCCGATGGTAAGCACAACGGATGATGAAGCTGCAGTGCCATTCCCTATTGTGTAGTTATGTAGCGATTTCGATGGCGACTGCCATTCTAACTAAAACAAATTATTGTATAAGCAATATCTCACCCACTCTGGCTATCTGACTCACTAAGACAGCGGTGGTACTTTCAGCTAGCTTCTACAAAATTGCGCTAGGTACGCAAAAGAATATTGACTGTTGTCAATAAAAATGATGTCACGAAGCGACGTGTTCTTTTGTCTAATATGAGCAAAGCGAGCGGTAAAAAATGTGCGATTCGTTCGCTCATGCTTCGCTGCTATTAAACGAATTGTTGAAATATGTATTGTATATTCATATAAGTATTTTCAATTCGTAGAATAGCCGGCTTGAGCAAAGCGAGCGTAAACGTATCGTTTCAAAAAGGACCTCTTTTTCGAGTAAGCCCAATTTTACCACTTGGTAATCTACGCCAAAGGTGCTCTATATACTTTCCTTTTTTTTATTCATATAAGTAAAGCGTGGATGCTTCGGTGATGCTTACCTGTTCACTTCTTGACTTGAAGACTATGAGACTCGCTATGCCTGTTTAACTTCGTACCTGATATTGACCATGGTGCCATGCGGGATAAAATGTTTAACGAAAACCAACCTTATATTCGTCCTATGAAAGCCCATAATACAAGAGCTTGTATTATTTTAGGTGTATTTTTACAATCTTTAACTGAACAACGTTTATTACACGACTTTTAAATAAATAAAAAATAAATATGTAATAAGATATTTCTACCAATAATTAAATCATAAAATCAAATGCGAATGGGGTATTAACAAAAAGTATAGTCGTCGTAAAAATATTGTTCAGCTATTTATATTCAATAACTTGTAATTATAGTAGAATAATACTTTTTTACAATTTTAACTGTTGTATTATTTACTGGTTTTATAAAAACTATATAAAGTTGTGTAAAAAGAAGGTAGGTGAAAAATAAAGAAGACTTCCACTTTCATAAAGTGGGTGAACTAGGTAGGGGTAGGAAGTAGGTAGGCTAGAATATATTCCGAAGACGCGGGTTCGAAAATAAAATGTCTAGTACTAATAAAAAAGAAATTAAACAGGAAATCCATTGCGAACTATAGACTTTTAAATGATCTTATAAATAGGTAGTCCTTGCCGAATACCAATAAACGTCACCGTCAACTAAATGTGCCGTCTTAACGTGCCACCGCTTATGTTCCAGACTCCGGCGTGTACACGTCGTCGGAGGAGGAAAGCCCGCGCGTGGAGCCGCCGTCGCCGCCCGACGACGGACCGTTCGCGTTCCGAAGGAAACCTGGCTGTTATTACGAGATGGTGAGTTAAGGAAACTCTTTGTAGGGGGTGAGCGAAGCGAGAAATTGTTGGTTTCGGTCGTTACCAGGAGATGGTGAGTTATCAAAACTCTTTGTAGGGGGTGAGCGAAGCGAGAAATTGTCGGTTTCGCTCGTTACCACGAGATGGTTAGTTAAGGAAACTCTTTGTAGAGTGTGACCGAAGCGAGAAATTTTTGCTTTCGCTCGTTACTACAAGATGGCGAGTTAAGAAAACTCTTTTGGGGGTGAGCGAAGCGAGAAATTGTTGGTTTCATAAAGCGCGTAAGGAAAACAAAGTAAACAAAGAAAAATTGTGAGGAAACACTTGAATACTTCACGTGTGTCAATCTAGTATGTTTGTTGCAGCCGACGTCGACGTTATGTGGCGATCCTGTGGACCCGGACAGTGCGACGCAAGAAGATATGTACCAACACGAAATCGACCCCAGGCATAGGTATGTTTATTAATCAATAGAAATACGGTCTACTAGGTAGTGGGTCTCTCGTAAGCAAGAGGCCGTCTGAGTAATTACCACAGCTTTGCCAGTTATTCTATCGTCAAGCAGCGCGCAAGCATTACTTTGTTTCGGTTTGAAGAGCATTGTCGCCAGCGAATTACTGGGCATATGAGACTTAATATCTGATGTCTGGGGGAAAATAAGATATTGGTTGAAAAATATTTTTTTCAAGATAAGCTTTTAACGAAACCGCGAGCAGATTAAAATGAGGTCAAACACTTGTAGTTTACGATTATCCGTCAAGGAGTTCCATTGCTCACCTTCCGTCTCCATCATCAAATCAGCTGGCTGTGACCATAGTATTGCGGTTCTGATTCAACTTGCAAGATTTGACCTAAACATTGCAAGTATTTTTTTTTATGTAACTGAATGACGAGACGAGCTGGTCGTTTGCTTGATGGTAAGCAATACGCCAGCCCATAACAATAACAGCACCACCCAGAACTGCAAAATCCTCCGCGGCGCTGCACTGCGCTCGTCACCCTGAGACAATTAGCAAAACAATAACAAAAACAAGTTAAATAAAAGTTTGTAAAAAACGCAAGTATTTCGTGTCTGGTTTTTTTTTCCGCCTTATAGATCTATGTTTGGCCACTATCTCGCCTGATGTGAAGCGATGATGTGGCCTAAGATGAAGCACATAGATCTAGACAGAGACGGCAGTTCAGCGGCTGCTCAGACCCGTCTCCCCGATGGTTCACCGAACATCATCCCGAAACACGACTAGGTCGCTTGATGGCATGGCTTTGTTCGGTGGGTGGTATTACAACCACGGCCAGAACCTACCACGATCACGATGTTTTCCTTCACCGTTTTAGAGCGAGCGTGCAAAATCTGCACTTAACTATCAATGTCAGGGAAACATGGTTCTCGTAGTTCCTGGTTCCCTATATTCCTAGTGAGGGACCAAGGTCTATGTATATGATCGTCGGGCGTTATTATATTATCTATTATCATTATCATAGGTACACGCTCACTTCCCTGCGGCACCCCTACCCCGCGTGCATCGGCTTCGCCCGGAGACGTATCGGCCGCGGCGGCCGGCTCATCCTGGACCGTGTGGCGACACCTCTCGATGACCTGTGGCATACGCTGCCGTTCCACACGGAAACTGAGAAGGAGAAAGCCGAACAGGTATATGGCATCTATATCTGTTAGAATTTGATTACGAACGGGATGTCCATCATGGGTTTTTTAAGCAAGTTAATACATTAACTTTACCTTCTTTATATATTTATGAAAATATAATGCATGATCGCAAAAACTTGCAAAAATTCAAAGTAAATAGTGACCATCATAACATAAACACTAGAAATAAGGATAGGATTGTTGTACCTAGGTATAGACAGATTAAAACGAATAAGTCGTTTATGGGCAATTGCGTACGTTTTTATAATAAAATTCCAAAATGCATAACGGAGCTCACAGAAAGTAAATTCAAATTACGAGTTAAGAATGTTCTAATGAGAAAAGCATACTATACTGTTCGTAATTACATAGAAGACGAAGATGCTTGGAACATTCCACTTCTGCAAAGTAACCAACTGGTACATAAGAAACATAACATTGTAAAACCCCAAAAAATGGTAACAAAATCTCTAAAAAAAATGCCCCTCAGTTTCTTGCCGTATCTGCTGAGTTCTTTTTCCGATACGGTGGTAGAGTCATTGTGATAATTTGACGGTCATAAATGCGTCTGTGATGCCAAAATGATTAAAGAGATTTTGATTTTGATGGATGGAATCCAGTGGTGCTTTTATGTAATAACATAAAAAGAACTTAAATCTTGTTAGCAGATACAGTGAGCGTTGTGTGTCGAGAAACAAATCGAGTTGGGAGTGACAAAGATGAAGATAGTATTTGTGTCGCGCTCAAAAAACGCGAGAGGAAGCGGGTATATAGATATTACTGCCCGTTATAACATCAACAACCCGTAAAAACTTTTATACCACACCCACTCGGAAAGTGTTTTATTACTCGTTCATAAACGGGTTACAAAGTTCGTAATTTCTCCCTTAAAAATGTGCGGCGGGAAAAGTTATATGGAATTTCATTACTGCCCTCCGAAGCAGGGCAGGAATGTTGTATGAAAATCCATTACTGCCCGGCTAGCTTTCTTTTGTTTTTTAGCAGCGAACATAAAAAAAAACACAAACGTCAAACCTCAAAAAGGTCTTGTATGAAATAATTAGAAAAAAGAGGCGGGAAACATACAAACCTCAAATCTCAAAAAGGTTTTATATCAAATAATTAGAGAAAAGAGGCGGTTTTTTTTTTGTTTTCTATTTTTAATGACATGAGGATGGCAACCTTATTCTGCAATACGAAAAAAAAAAGCGCGGCAATTTATTTCGTTGCGTTAAATTTTGTTTTAACTAAATTGATAATTTAACAGTACCTAGCTTTTAATTTTCTAAATAATTATTTAATTAAAGAAATATTGTATTTTATTTTCCTCGTAGGTGTAGTATAAAGCACTATGTATCACTCGGGATAAAGTTCTATTTCTGTTCGAGAGTATGTTTAAGCCCGACGCGCAGCGGAGGGCTTAAAGGAAACTCGTTTTCTCCCCTCGGTGTACAATGTACTTTAGTATCGTCGCGATCATGGCGCTTGTAACAGTGCCGAAATATCGAGAACTCAAAACAAATTCCCCCCGTACAGGGTCAACAGAGACCCTAGTGCGGGGGACAGAGTTCTTAAGGGCAACACTATTCTGTTTTGTTTTAAGTATAAGTAACTGATATCCTAATGTAAGTACCGGAAATATTTTTCGGAACAAAATAAATAATTTATCATTATTATTTAAATACATTTAAATACTTGTTTAAAATCTATATCTGTTGTATCGGGTACGCTTGTAGATGTTTCTGAGAATAGAGGAAGAATTCACAGTCGAGGTTAACTAGCTGATTTCTGTATTGGATTTTTTTTATTTGTCTACGTGGCGAGACGAACAGGTCGTTCACCTGATGATAAGCAACACGTCTGCCCATGACAGCTGCAGCGCCACATAGAACTTTGTTATGCAAAATCTTACGTGGCACTGCACTACGCTCCTTACCCTCAGCTCTTGTATCTTCACTACATAGTATAAAACAAAGTCGCTTTCTCTGTCCCTATATCCCTATGTATGCTTAAATCTTTAAAACTACGCAACGGATTTTGATGCGTATTTTTTTTAATAGATAGAGTGATTGAAGAGGAAGGTTTATATGTATAATAACCGTGCGAAGCCGGGGCGGGTCGCTAGTTTATTATAAGAACAGGTGTCATAACACAAGTTTGCTTAAATTAATATCTCTTTCACAGATTGAACTGGAAACGAAACGCCATCGGACACCGAAAGAAATCACGCGCGACTATCACACAAGCGGCAAATACCCGTGGCGGCACGCTTTCCGGAGACATCTCTCGCGGCATCCCGACCTCTGGACCTCCACCGACGAGGTCACACCCAAAGAGGACCACAAATACGAGGACCTCAAGTCGCTCAAGACGTCCAGTGATATCAAAATCGAACCTACAGACCTCCCAGACGTCATACAAGACAGTGTTAAAAGTGATATTAGTGTTAGAACTATTAGTGCGGACGTTGCCAGTGGCAGTGGTAAAAGGAAAAGGTCTTACAGTGACTGTAGTGACAGTAGCTACGACTCAGAAGAAAGTCTGCAGCCCGTGGAGAAAGAATTTGAAAAGTTCATCGACGAGGTTAATAAGAAATGGTGAGTTTCTTTCAGTATTATTTATTACTCTACTAGATGTGGCCCAGGGCTTTCCGGCATTAAAAGCTTATGTGTTAATACAGGGTGTAAGTTATCTCCATTCTTAATTTCATGAAGACCCTGAAGAGGGAACAAACACACTAATTAGTGTGATTGTAGTAGATGGTAGGTCTCTCGTATGCGAGAGGCCTTCTAAGTCGGTACCAACGCTTTAGCTAAAAAAAAACTAAAAACCACGTTTTCTGTATTGTCATTGAGTTGTGAGCTAATCGAAAATTTCAACCGGATAGCTAAATCAAGAAGTGCTCGAAATTTGAGTTGCAAGATTACACCCCGACAGACAGACAAACAAACAAAAAGGGGACTAAATAAAAACGTGGTAAAAAAAACACCTATAATTGAGGCTATATTATCTTTTGTTCAACATAACTTTCCCTTCAGGTTACACTTCCGACCAAAAACCCCGTCACCTTCGCCACCGCCGCCCGACACTCACGAGGATCAGTACCCCATCACACCCGACACTCCCATCGCGGTCGAGCTGAGAGCGGCCGAGACACCGCCCGACACCGCTCTAGGCACCTTCCACACGTCGGAGTTCACTCTAGGAGAGCTCTATCCAGATATGCAAGATATTGATAACAGCGGGACGAGTCTGGATGTTTTGTCCGGGGAAGATCTTTTGGGAGATAATTTTACAGGTAGATTTGATGTTTTCTTTAATTACGCTTACATTGTTAAAGGTATTTTTAGACTCTTCACATGTCACAGTTCACTTTAGGACACTTTCATCGCTGTTGTGCTTAGAGTGGCTGAGACATTGATCAATTAATTGAAACGATTGCATTAAAACATTTGGATAGTTCAAACGTGTGTAGATTAGAATATAGAAGTTCGAGCGAAGCGAACGCAAAAAATAATGCTCGTGTCTTAGACACGAACAAAATATAAAAAACGGAATGAGCGCGAAAACTTCCATCAACAATCATCATATTTACATTTATTATTATGCTCATGCTATCGTATTTACATAATTTATTGTGTATGGTGTCAAATAGCCTACTAACCTCTGAACATTTGTCAGGACTAACGGAGGAGCAGGTGGAGAGCATCCTGTCGGAGACGGACCTGAAGGCGCTGGCGGAGGAGTCGGACCGCAAGCTGCCGAGCGTCGCCGACGAGCTGCTGGAGCAGCTGACGCGGGACGTCGACAAGGATCCTTTTTTATTGCAAGGCCAGAGTGCGGACGGGCGGGCCGACTCTGGCCCCAGGAAGAAAAAGGTGAGTCGCTGCTAGGGAAAAATGGACTTACTAGTTCTTATTTAAATCCTCTCCAATCCATTTCCATTTTAAGTTAGCTCGCCTGGTACTAATTATTCTATGCTCTATGTAATATATATATTAGAAGCGCGAGTCAAGCAAGCTCGAAAATAAAGAAACAAGAACCCATATTTTAAGCGTGAGCGAAGCGAGCGTTTTTAAAACAATAAGAAACAAGTGAACAAAAACGGAAATTTGTCATAGATGATTAAAACAATCTGGGCATATCAACAGCGCGAGCAAAGCGAGCGCAAACATTTAATCAACTTCTGTGATTAGCAGGCGGAGCTGTTCGGATGCACCCGCGTGCGTGTACGGGCGGCTGAGCGCGAGACGCTGTACTGCGCCGCCACGCCTCCACCGCCGCCTAAGGTAACTACTGCTTACTGTTCGGATGTTCAAACGTCCTTCAATAAACTAAAAACTCGCGACGTGCGCACGCGTTGTTGGCTAATCGATAACTGTTTCACTTGTCGCCGTACTCGTCGTCGGTGGCCGGCGGCGGGCGGCTCTCTTTGACAGCTGCCGACAAACAGCCGCGCGCGGCTCTCTTTGACGACGAGCGCTGTTTGTTGCGCGGGCGCATTGACTCGTTGATAAAATGGCGATGCACTCGCAAGTGAGCGCATACATTTTGAAAATGCAGAGTATTTGTGAAAAATATACTCTATTGCCGACATATATTCAGCTGAAAAAAAATGTGCAATCTAAAAATACTTTCCTGTATACTTATCAAAAACATATTCACAATCATTATTTTTTTCCCACAGGTAAAAACCCCTCCCCCCTTGCCGCTGGCCGCGCCGCCCCCCGCGCCCGCCGCGCCGCCCCCCGCGCCCGCGCCGCACCCCGCGCCGCCCGACGCGCGGCACGACCTGCTCGTCACCTCGCAGAGGGATCTCAAACTTGACAAGAAGAAGAAGGACGATACCATTGAAGAGGTAAACACGTGTTCCACGCCTCTTCATGTGACATTAGAGTGAATAGGCATCTCATGGGCAAGCATGCTTCATCTTAGATCGCATCTGCGTTTTCCATCAGACGAGATGTCGTCAAACGTATGCCTATATTTACCAATTAAAAAAAAATGTTATGCAGAAAGCAAAAAAAAATTATGAATTTAAAATTACCGTCGTTTTTACTATTCATACCAGCGAAATTACTGGGCATATGAGACTTCTGTTTCCACACAGACTGGCATTAATTAGTACTTACATTACTTATTCCCTGAAATGAACACGCGTACTCATACTATTCATGAATAACACTTGTCGAAACACATATCTAAGCAAGGCGTAAGAGCGACTTTCGATCCGGCGCACCTGAGTTCAAATCCCGCTGGCCTTGAACCACTGATTTTCTTAAGTTATGTGCGGATTCAACACTCGCTCTAAAAACGGTGAAGGAAAACATCGTGAGGAAACCGGAATGTATATGAATTAATCACAAAATTCAAGGACATGTGACATCCGCCAACCCGCACTGGTCTCTCTATGAGAGAAGGCCAGTGTCCCAGCTGTGGGAACGTGATAGGCTGATGATGATTATGAACGCATATGGCGCGGTATTTAGTGGATTAATAAGAAATTTTAACCCTTTGTTGTTATTCCCAGCTGCAGTTACCCCACGGCGTGCAACTAAAGACAGTGCAAACGAAGCACTCGCCTCTAAAGAAGCATATTATAACGTCCGGCGCACGCGTCGTTCGGAGCGAGCCGTCGCCCGGCGCGCACGCAACGCACGCAACACACGCAACGCATGCAACGCACGCGCAGCCGCAAATCGTCACCGTTGCCGTCTCCGACAGTCTCAAGGTAAGAGTAATGGAAAGATGGATAAACACTTTGTTATTCACCTTAAACAAAAAATAATAAAATAATTGTTTAATAATAACAACTTCTAAACAACGCATATTATGTGCTCCTTATATTGAGAAACTAACAAGAAAAACAGAATTAGACGTAAGCAGTCAACCAAAAACAATGTTATACTCAAGACTGTAGAGAACAACCAAAAACAATGTTTCACTCTTCTTAGAAAGACAAAAACAATGTTAGATTTAAGACTAGAGAGAACATTTAGAAACAATATTAGACTAGAGACGTCAACCAAAAACAACATTAGATTTTAGGGCGACTAACCAAAAACAATATTACATTCTAGAGATGCCAACCAATAACAAGATTTGAAATTTCAATTAAAAACAACAAACTTTCAATAAATTAATTAAAAACAATAATATACACTTGTGGTAAACATAACCAACATTAAAAATTAATTGTGATCAACCAAAAACAACATTAGACTTAAAAGATCAATCAAAAACAATATGAGACCTTAAACAAGTTACCATACTTTTACAAGTCTCATAATTAATTGAGTCTTTAGCCTTAATTATACGCACATGAATGAATCAATGAATTGAATTAGTTGCCGACCACATGCTTATTTAGACAGCCTCTGTGGTGTATAGGTGAGGCAGATCAGCTCGTATCTCGTATACCACGGATGTTGCGGATTCGATTCCTCGTAGTTCCTGGTTCCCTAGACACAGGGACTCCTATTTAGGGGCCAGGATAGGTACGTGATCGTTGAGCGTTATTATTTTTTCTGTAACTGTACCTCAATTTATTCCCGTTTTTCCGCCAAATATACTGATTGTACACCAAAATATTTTCATTAAAATATTTCATAATGAGCACCTATTTTATTAATATTACATATTCACGGCGTTGGGGTGGCCCGTGGGCCACCCCCGCCGCACCCTAACCTACCGAGGGCTGCCCCTTATAACTTTGGGGTGGCCCAAGGGCCAAGGGCTGCCCCTTATACGATAAGTAGTGCTTAAATCAGACCAAATTTGGTGCACATTTGGTTTTGGTGAACGGTTAATAATTATTTATTAATAATTATTATATTGTTATTTCAGGTTCGGTTGCAGAATCACTTGCTATCGACCCAATCGGGAGTGTTGGTGCAAAACGGACCCTTTTCACCGGTCGTCGCCGTTCCGATGCAACAGAGGGATAGTGGTATGTTGTATTTTACCCTCATTAGCCCCCAATGCCAAAAGGAGGGGTATTTTAAGTTTGACTACTATGTGTGTCTGTCTGTGACACCGTAGCTCTTAAACTGGAGAACCGATTTGGATGCGGTTTTTTATTTGAAAGCAGGTTTTCTAGCGGTGGTTCTTAAACATGGTTTATCAAAATCGGTTTTTTACTTTATATAGGGTTTTAAATTTTTAGTTTATACAATAGTGTATTCAACAAAAAAAGCAGGACTATCATCCCACATGAACATCCTGTCAAAGTCATATATCATTTATTAAAAGTGCACTTTTAAACGTCATAAAGATAATATAAATAATATTAAAAATATGTTAAAAATTGTAACTTAATTTACCATGATGTTGAAAAAATGTAAGTATTGAAGTTGAGGTGCAGAAAAGTTATGCGAAATCTACCTAAAGTAGGGACAAGATAATAGGTCACTTTTGACAGATGTCAGTTTTATATTCATAGTGAGGTGACCTGCTTAAAAACATCGATTAAATGAATGAATCGAATGAATCGATACAGACTTGAAACATATGTGAATTTTAAAAATGATCATGCGAATCCCTGTCCCATTATTATTTTTTCTTTCATAAATTAAAGGAGCAAAATAAGACAAGTACCTACGTAATTTAACAAAAAAATTGCTTTTATTCACTTGAACTATCGGAACTGCTATCTTCATCACTGCTGTCAGCACTCACAGATATTATTAATTCATTTTCAATAATATTGTCTATTCTCACATCTCGTTCAAAATCTTGTAAAATTATTTTCTTTGTCTTCTCCACGACTTTTCGCCAGTCTTCTGTAGTGACTTCTGCACATGCAGTTTGTAGCAGAGTCATCATTTTAGCAGTACTGAAGGGTGGTTCAGTATTGTTCCGCGCTGCATGACCCTTTATTTGTGCCCAAATAAGCTCGATGGCGTTATACTGGCAATGGTAGGGAGGCAATCGAATAACTTCGTGTCCATGCTCTAGGGCTAGTTCATCCATTACATAGCGGAGCTTGGACGGCTTAGTTGCTTTTACCAGATTTAACAACTCAACTTTTAATAAAGTTGGACTTGCCTTCACACCATTTCTTACCAGCCACGAGACAATTTCTTGCTTTTTATTTGCTTGAGTTGGTGGTTTATCAACTTGTACAGAATGATACGGAGCATTGTCCATTATAATTTTCGATGGGTTTTCTAAGCTGACTAGCAGCTTCTCAAACCACTCTTTAAAAACATCAAAGTTCATTTCCTCATGGTAATCTGTTGTAGTTTTAGAGGCGAATGCGAGGAGGCAGTCTGGAATAAAACCTTGAGAAGCTGATCCCGCGTGACATATAATAAGTCGGGCTCCTTTTCCCGATGGAACTTTTGAGGTGGAGGCCGCTGTATCATCGGTCCATGTCCTGCCGTTCTAGCAGGATTTTCCGCTTGTCGGATTTTTTAAATCTAAAGCCAATCGATTTCAAAACCTTTGATAGAGACGATTTGCCTCCAAAAAATAAGCCTGCGCCTTTTAACGAACTCAATAGCTTTTCCCGTGTAGGATATTCTTTTCTCGAGTAATATCCATAAATGTGGTTGCGAATTGCAGCAGCATCAAAATTATCAACGTCAACAATTTTCTTGTCCCTCTTTCCTTTTTTCGGTGTACGTAAAGTATTATCTTCTGAGCCTGATGGTCCGTATTTCTCTTTCAGAATTTGAGTTACTGTCTTCTTCCCTATTCCCAATGCTTCGGCAACGCGTTCTCTCGGAGGTTTCAATGGTAAAAGAGGCCCATCGTTAACTGATTCACGTCCAAAATAATTGTACAATTTCAGCACTAGTTCGCGAGATTGACTGTTTAGAGTTTTCCCCCGTTTCGACATAGTAAGACTGTATGTTTTTCTTGTTTAATAATCGTTAAGCAATCGGAGTCCAATTTATAGCCAGGTAAACGTAGTCAGTAAGATCAGGTTAAATGAAAAAGCCGGATCAGAAGAAAATAACAGAGAGCACACCAAAAACGCACAGTCACTTCGCACAACAACAAAAGACTGCGTCATCATCATGTAATGGCGACATGACATGCGTCATCGACAGGCACTGGTGTTGCCAGCAACATCCACCTAAATTGCACCCAACATCAATGACCTTTCTATTTAGTTATTTTTTTGTATTTTTATAGTTAGTTAAAAGAATAATAAATATGTATAATTAGGTTTTATTATAATCACAACGTGGTTATAAATTTATGGTGATTTTTCTTCACAAGTAATCATTGCATTCGATTCAACTTACAATCCTATCAGCTTTCGATTTTTAGAGTAACATCCCTAGTGTTTAAAAAGAAAAAGGGTTGACTGACGCAACATTGTAACGACGTTCAGTTCTTTAGATCAGAAATTGTTTATTATGTTTAGAATGGTTTATTAGTGAAAGCAAATCGTAAAATTACTCGTATCGGTCATTATTACAATAAATATGTAAACGTAATTGAAAAAAGTTAAGCAATTGTGCAGTTCTTATTTTATGTCCGCCGTTACAAGGTTACGTTGTTGAATTTTGATGAAATGTCAAAAGTGACCTATTATCTTGTCCCTACTTTAGGTTACAATATTTAACATATGTAAATTGTATTTGTATTGTCTTTATGACGTTTAAAAGTGCATTTTTGTGTCCATTTAATAAATGATATTTGACTTTGACTTTAACTTTGAAAAGTAAAAAATTAATTAACATATATTTTGTTACCTGTCAGGTGTGACGACGGTGACGTCACTGGGCGGCGTGTCGGTGGCGGGCACGTCGCGGCGTGCACCCGCGCCGCTCGTGCACCTCGCGCCCGCCTCGCGCGCGCAGCACGCGCCGCACGCGCCGCACGCGCAGCACGCGCCGCCGGTCGTCGTCGCGCAGTCGCATACCATACACCACGTCGCGCCTAACAAGCTTAAGGTGAGAAATTAATCGATAGAGAGAGATGGAAAGAGTGAGCGAAAGAGAGAGACTGATCTTGTACGAATCTTGCGATACTGGTACTTAAATAAGACGCAAATGAAACGATTAATAATTAGATGAATGACTTCTTTCACAGTTATTCATATATTATGTCCTTAACTATAGATAAAAAGTATTTTGTGCTTAAAAGGTTATTGACCTGTCTTCTATATTGAGAATAACGTTGAAGTGACTCCTGTCGATGACAGTTCCAAAAATGACAGCGTCAAGTAGACTTTGACAATAGCTTCAATGTAGCCAATTGGTACATAAGAAACATAATTATGTAGAAAATCAAAAACTTGTAACAAAATCACTAAAAAATACCCCTCAGTTTCTTGCTGGTTGGTGGTTCTTTTTCCGATGCGGTGGTAGAGTCATGGTGAAAAAATTGACGTTATACAGTGCGTCTGTGATGCCAAAAATGAATAAAGAGTATATAATATAGTATATATATATTTAAATTTATTTATATATTTTAAATATAGATATATTTATTTATTTTTTACCTTATTATGATATGTACCTACGTTTTTTTTTGGTACCTTTGTACCTATATTACACTTATATTTAATTATATATTTTTATGATTATGTAGTCTGTATATAATATTATTATTTTATACTGCTTAGTTTTTTTATACACAACACCACCGTCCCTCACAGTTTCTTTGGGTCCTCTCCATCCAAAGGTTGTCTGGAAGAGATCGCTATAAGCGATAAGACCGCCCATTGTAACACTTTAGGTTTGAGTATTGTTTTGAAATGATTTCATGTTGTTGTGTAACAATAAAGCGTTATCTAATCTAATCTAATCTAATCTAATCTAATCTAATCTAAAGAGATTTTGATTGATTGATTGATTCATAGTTACGTTTTCAAAATCCGCAGGTGTTACACGCGCATCCACTAACGCAGAGCCAGCGCACACAACTACTGGCGCAGAACCGCGGCGTGGCGCAGCTTCCCACTGTGGTCTCGCTCGCAGCCCTACAGGACGCCAAGGCCCCCAACGCAGCCCTACTGAAGGCCGGCCCGGGCTCCGTAGCACAACTCTTCGAAATCAAGAGCGGACAGCTCGGCAAGGGACCGCACCTTGTCAACGTCGTGCGACAACCGCAGCCGGGGAAAACGACCGTCACGCGACTGGATTTGAACGACAAGAAACGACAGGTAAACAAAAAGAAAGAAAGACAATAAATTTATCATCAAACCATCTTATACTAAAACAGAGGTAATAGGTACAGTTACATGAAATTAGATGGCCATATATTTAATTTTTAAAAGAAAAACTAAAAACCGACTTTTAAAAACTGACATTTATCTTCGAAGTTCAAGGTGAAATATCGATGAAATTTATATGGGACCACTTCGTAGCTATACTGAACCGAACGCAAAAATAATTTTCCAAATCGGTTCATGAACGACGGAGTTCTTAGGTAACAAACATAAAAAAAACAATCGAACAGAGAACCTTCGCCTTTTTTGAATTCGATTAAATACAGAGGTAATAGATACAGTTAAATTCGTGATGAGTAGTTGCAAATTAACTTATAAGTAGGTATTTACATAGAAATCAGAGAGAGTATAGAACAAAGTCACTTTCTCTGTCCCTATATCCCTATGTATGCTTAAATCTTTAAAACTACGCAACGGATATTGATGCGGTTTTTTTAAATAGATAGAGTGATTGAAGAGGAAGGTTTATATGTATAATAACCGTGCGAAGCCGGGGCGGGTCGCTAGTAATTAATATTGTTAAACATGGGTATATAAAAATTTACATGTA
Organism: Petrophora chlorosata; assembly: GCA_951640565.1. Lineage (NCBI taxonomy): Eukaryota > Metazoa > Arthropoda > Insecta > Lepidoptera > Geometridae > Petrophora > Petrophora chlorosata. Next base: position 6,130,728 of record OX621216.1, on the reverse strand, counting down.
CAGGTTAGAGATATACTTACATATACTATTTATTTATTAAGAAGTTAAATTTAGTCAGTCAGAGTGGTACGTATGTCAATGAAAGAGAGAAAAGAAAAAAACTACAAAAGGTTATTTCAGATGAGTGTCCAACCTGAGGGCAACTTTTGTTCGGCTAGTAATAGGACAGAATACTAAGGGACAGAAGCATCACTCCGCAAAGAAATTTAAACAAATAGCGACTCTTGCTGCGACGCAATAAAATTCAATTCAGCTCGCGTAGCGCTGCATACCTACCAGACATAATAACCTACAGAGCGCCTCTCTTTCTATCGCGCCGCTCTCATCTCTTCAGACGCGGCACGTGTAACGACGCGCGACCCGCCGTCGGTGTCCGGCTATGTACTTGTAGCTTCGTACCTACTGCATTTGCCTACAATGACGTCATGCGCTGTGATTGTTGTTTCGGTTGAGATGAAGAACAGATTCAAACTGTCAGAATTATTAGATTTTATTTAATGATTTAAAAATATAAATCATTATTATTTCACAAAAATATTGATTGAATGATATCATCCTGGTTCGACGAACATTTGTTCTAACTACATTTTAGATTTTTTCTCGATTACTGTCCGATCCCCTATTGGCCTAGTTATACTAAACATAATTTAATTATCATATGCATGTATTGGCTGTAAGCTGCCAAGCAGTAGTGCGCAAGCATTACTGTGTTCCGGTTTGAAGGGCATTGTAGCCAGCGAAATTACTGGGCATTATGAGACTCAACAGCTAATTGTCTCAGGTTGCCGAGCACAGTGCATCGCCGCGCAGGATTTTGCAAAACAAAATTCTGGGTGGCGCTGTTATTGTTATGGGCTGGCGTATTGCTTACCATCAGGCAAACGACCAGCTCGTCTCGTCATTCAGTTCCACAAAAAAAAAAAAATTATCATATGCATGTATTGGCTTTAAGTTTTCCTAAAATATATAATTACATTTTCAGGTCGTGTTCGACGGCACGCTGAAAGGGAACATAGCGACCGCGGCGCGACCGCACCGCGTGTCCGTCAGCCTCGACGGTAGACAGATAGTCCGGACTGGCGTGACGGCGCTTCCAGCTGTTCGAGCGCCGCACGTCCGAACGCAGTTCCAGCTTAAAAACAGAACCTTGCAAGTCGCCCCGCAAATACCGCGCAGTTCCAGTGAACCGTCGACTTCTATCACTATAGCGGCGCCGCCGACGAAAACTGCCTCCATTCCGAGCTCCGTAGTGACTAACCTTCTACACAAGAACATTCAGTTGCCTAAAGGCGGGCAGAAGATTGCGATATCGGGTCCGGGCGGGCAGGCGCTGTCGGCTAATGTGCAGGCGATAGCGTTCTCTACGGCGCACGTGAAGGCGCGGCAGGCGAGGCTGATCGCGCAGCCGCGTCCCACGCCTGGCGCGTGAGTACTGTTTATTTGCTACATTGTATAGGTTATTTTGATCTGGAATATATTCAGTTTTTAACCCCCGACGCAAAAAGGGGTGTTATAATTTTAATCACTATGTGTGTGTGTCTGTGGCACCGTATCAAACGAGTGAACTGATTTGGATGCGGTTTTTTTTTTGAAAGCAGGTTTCCTAGCGGTGGTTCTTGGATATGTTTTTTTATATTTTTAACTAGCTGACCCGGCAAACGTTGTTTTGCCACATAAATTAAAAAAAAAAATAGATTTTGGCCGATTCTCATAGATACCGGATAAGCACAAAAAATTTCATCAAAATCGGTCAAGCCGTTTCGGAGGAGTATGGCAACGAAAACTGTGACACGAGAATTTTATATATTAAGATTTATAGTTTTGTTCTGGAAGGTCTCTGCAGTTTTTTTATCCTTCCTACTAATAATATAAATGTGAAAGTTTGTTTGAGCGTATGTCTGTGTGAGGGTGTGTGTGTGTGTGTATGTTTGTTACCACTTAACTCCACAACTACTGAACGGATTTGATGGTGTGTAGTTTCTTTAGGTCCAAGTTAGGTAGAATTGGACATAGACTACTTTTCATTCCAGAACAACGATAACTTTCCGATGGAACTATAAACCGAATACTAAGCGGGTGAAACCGCGTGCCGGCGCTACTTAAAAATATGTTTTTTATTCAGTCTGCGTCAAAATACCGACTTCTGAGGAGTATCTCCAGTTACATAATCAGATTGTTACCAAATTTTTTTAGTCCCGCTGTTAAAGTATATCATTTGGAATCTACGATACACATTTTCGTTTAGAAGTCGTTTAAAAATAATGTAGAAAATTAAAGAAATAAGAAAATCGCATATCGAAAATATTTATTAATTGGCTTTAGAAATTACTAGTTAAAGATCATACTTTATATTACATTAGTAGATAAATGTCTGCAGTTTCTCACCTTAAGATATCTCTTCCCAAATCTAACCCCAACTATCTCTTCACAGCGAAATCGTGGAAGCGACGACCGCGGCCGGCCCCACCACGTCCCAGCAACAAACCCCCATAGAAGCCGCGGAGGAAACGGAAACCAACGGCACCGTGCGGAGGCGAACCGCCGACTCCCTGCCGATGGAAGTCACGTGACAACCGACGAAGGCAAGCGCCGCGCTAACCACCGCGGCCCGTACGCCTAGCGTTATACATAAATCTAGTGCAAAAGCCAAGTCCGCAGACGCGCTTCGAAGAACTGGTAATTTAGGAGCTAAGTCCACAGACACGCTCTCTTCTAATTGTGAAGGCGACGCGTCGCTTCCCGGCGCTAAAAACGTTTCGATTGAAAGTGAAAATATTAAAGTTTGTAGCAATAATGATAGGACACTGAGAAACTCACACAGAATTATAGTTCAAGATAAAAGAGGTTATGATGGTGATTTGAGTAAGCTCGTGCCTCTATTCAAGCAGAGGAAAGTAGACGCGAGACCTACTCACATTATCACTTGCAAAAAACACGCGACGGATCCGATGAAGTGTAAAAAGATTAAGATCGCGACTATAAGCAATTCCGGCAAATGTCTCACCAATGTTATTGTAAGAGACAATTTGACGTTTACTAAAATTAAGTCAGATTTAAAAGACGTTATCAAGGCAAAGATTTTGAGTAAAAATTCTACGATTCTCAATGGAGATAAGAAATCAAGGAGCCAAATGGATAAAGATAAAAAAAATGGTGAGAAAAGTTGCAAAGTAGATGACATAAGCTCTAAAATCATAGAAGAAGCTCTTAAATTGGATGATTTAACTGAAATAGAGACTCTAAATGATCATACGGGTGTTAGCAACAATGAAACTGTCTATAATATTGATAGTCCCAAAGTCCCTAATAACAATAGAAACAGAAAAAATACTGCGACAAAAGATTTTGAAATTGTACGTTCAAATAATGAATATGTTACTTTCAATGAAATAGTAAATAATCCAGAGGTGTACGATGGAGAAATAGTCAAAGAGATTGACAAAGTTAATAATAACAGTGAAAACTCTTCTTTGAATAATAATTTAAATTGTAGTAGTAATGAAGAGTACGTTATCGATTCTGAAAATGCTGATAGTCCGATTCTAAGGTCTCTTATGATTAAAAGCATGAATAAAAATGAAGAACAATTCAACGAATTGTTAAATGAAATTAACGATATTACAGTACAGGTCAAAACCCCAAACAATCTCCCTCTAGCGAATCCTAAAAATTCAAGCAGCATAAATTATCAAAATAATTCAAGAGTAGACGTTCGACATTCAGCTAAATCAGAAAAACTTGAAAATAACAATAATAAGAACGCTATTAATGAAAATAAACAGGCATCTGGTAATGTTATTCAAAATAATGCAAACGATAGACTGGCTAAAGAAATTCAATTCAAAACTGAAAATAAGTCTACAGAATCGCGATCTCAAGTTACTTCAAAGAAAGTTAAAGACACTGAAACACCCACCGATGTTAGAAAAGATAGTTCCAATAGAAGAAGAAGAAAACCGAAGTAGGAAGGAATTGTCTGTTTTGGTGTAAACATGAAAAAAACCCGACCAAACATCGCCGCTGATAGATATATTTTTTTCTATTAATATCTGTGTTGATTTCAAAGCATCACGCTCACTAATATCTGAATTTGTGTTCTCAAATCAAACGAAATAGAGAGTTTTAACTAACAATAAAACTTACCTATTATTTTTCCAACGATATCCGGAATCCATCTTGAGTCAAGCACCTATCTTTTTACGGGTTTAAGCCTCAGCAACTTCCTCCCTTCAACTTCCGGCGCCACCATCGCTGTGATTTTGGCGGGCAAGATGGCGGCGCACGGAGTGGGGCGCGGATTTAAATTCATTATACTCACGATGTACCAGGTAGACATTACCTGGATTCCGGATATCGTTGGAAAAATAATAGGTAAGTTTTATTGTTAGTTAAAACTCTCTATTATTTGTTCCGAGCCGATATCCGGAATCCATCTTGAGTGATGTGTTTGTTATCTCCTGGTAGCCAAAATATGATGATGATGATGCTATAATGTGTTGTGCTTAATAAAGTGAAATATAAGATTAAATCAAAGGAATGTATTGTTTAATCATTGTTAATCATAAGTTAAATAACAATATCATAAGGTATATTCTAGTACATGATTGCGTAACTAAAAATCATTACCGCACCGGATCAAAGAAATTTGATAAAGACACTGAAGTAGAAAAATTGTGATGGGACTGTTGATTAACTATTTCTTTCTGATAATACGCCCTAAACGTATGTTCTTGTCTCCAATTACCAGTCGACAGTATCTGATCAATAGGGAAATTTTCTATCCAATTGAGGGATGCTACCGCAGAGCGTACAGAACCTGGCGAAGCTTCCACGCCCGCGTCACGAAGTACAGACTTGATCCAACCGCCGATTACCGTTCTGGAGGCAGGTTTAGGTTCTCCTCTAGCAGTTACAAAAAGCTCAGTCATGTTACCCGTTATTCGACGATCCTGTGACGAATTTACCAATTGGCGAATCCAATATACACAGTCTAGATTTTTGGTTGGGTGTGTCTTTAGCCTCCATCCAGATTGTCTGTAGTTAACATCATCAGTCTTCGATCCAAAACAAGGCCATAGGACAATCGCATTACCTTCATCGATGTATTTTTCGGGATCAATACTCAATAGCGTGAGGTCATGCACTCTACGCCCCGACGCTAATAAAAGCAACATCGCAGTGCGACGGGAAACCTGATATAGATTATTGACATCTGGTTGAATATTTTCTAAATACTGTAACAACAATTTTGCATTCCAGATAGGAGGCTTAGCCTTTTTCTCTTTAGAAACCGAAATAGCCTTAAGAATGTGTTTGACAAAAAAGTTTGATGACAAGTCTGTCTTTCTTGTAATATTTGTAAATGTGCTAATTACGGATTTGTGTAGTAATATCGTCCGATAAGCCAAACCTTCGCTGTTATGTAGATATGCTAGGTAACGAGCAACTTGCTCCGGACTCGGATTTTGGAAAAGGATATTTTTAGAGATGCACCATTTTTTCCACTTATTCCATGCAGGCTTATACGTGTTCAAAGTGGATTTACGCCAACTTGACATCAGCAAGGATCTTTCTTCGTCTGTCCAATTCCTGAGTTCATCTATCCATCCAAAATCAGCCACGCTTCCAAATGAATGTCTTGGATCTCTGGTGGGTGCACTCCGTTCCTTGTGTCGATCAATACTCGTGGAAGGTTCAGAATACAGCATGGTTCTTGAATGACACGCGCTTGTGATTCCGCTCGCCAAAAGTACATCTTCCACTTCGGAGTTATTGAGATGTACTGACCTCTCGCTGTGCTCTGATGCGACAGTATCAGGAGCGTGAAGTTCGGTGGGAGAACCGGCCGCGCCATTTTGTAGCACCAGCGTCGATGGAACGCATTTTGAAGAAACGCATCTTAGTCCTGTGTGTTCATCGATACGTACTTCGGGACTACGCGAACCGTCTGTGACGAAAACAGTTCCACTTAGGGCGTGATTCACCTCTAGATTATGAGCTCCGTCGCCGCAGTCGTCAGATGATAATCCGGGCAGGATTTGCCTCGAGATTAGGTGTTGACTTCGCAATTGCGTCTGCCCGGGAAGTACTGCGCTGTCAGGCATATCGGGCCGATATGTATCTGATGTGAGCCCTGAGCAGATTCTAACCACTACTTTATTGCTGTGAACACAGGTTCTGGTAAACTCGCTTGTTTGTTTCGGTGCGCTTTGGGAAGCTGTCGGCTGAAGTATTGCAGTGTCCGACAATGTAATCTCCCTCTGCGTACCGCGAATGAGGCAAATTTGAGCCACCCCAAAAGGAACTGGGCCTGTATGAGGGATCAACTGCCTTTGGCCATCTGACTGTGAAGTGCCATGCGTAGCGTTAGGCACTTCAGTTCCGACAGGGACTTCGTGTTGAATCTGGTATCCCATGTAACACCGAGAACTTCCAGGCGTTGTGTCGGAACCAGTACAGACTTGTCCATATTGATAGTCCAGTCGAGTCGCCACATTAGGACTACCATGAAGGCAATGTGTTTGCGTTAAACATGATAAGCACCTTGCGACCCGTCCGTCTTCAGAACTAGAAAATATGTTAACAGGTAGCTGGCGCTGACCGTTGGTTCCTCTTGTACCTTTAAAATAGCGCTTACTCATGAGGTTGGATGATCTATCGCCGATGTTTCCTGACAATCTCGCATGGAACGTTGATTTGTCCTTGATGGCTGAAGCATTTCCTCGAAGAAAGTTTTCGTTAGTCTGCTTGCTTATGGACGGCTTTGATGTTTTGTCAAAGGCACGTCTATGGCTACTATTTGCACCTAATTGTTGTGTTGGCTGTGAACAAGGTGTTATTTTGTCGGCCCCCCCAATTTTTTGCAAGTAGGCAGCCAGCAGGTCACCATCAAAAAGATTTTCTGCGCTAGGTGGTATTTTCTGTAATGCTCCACAATGAAACTCTTCTGAAATTTGGTTGAGAAGAGATTGTCTGCGCATTTGAATACAATCAGCCCGCCTGCCACATGATATTTGCAAAATATCATCAGTTACACTTGTGTAGTTAGAGTTCTTATCAAATACTTGCAGAACTTTATCAAAAAGGGAATTAGGTGACAGCATAGTGTTACTGTCACTTGACCAATCTATAATATTTTGTAAAGTAGTTCGCAATTCGTCCTTCTGAGTTAGAATAGCATTCGATAATGCTGCATACGTTCTCTCCAACAAATACAAGCAATCCTCGTTAGTTCCGGAAGAAATGAAACGCCTTAACTCATTATTCACATTTAACTCTATAAAACCGGGGGTAGACAAGTATTTTTTCTGAGCCTCGGAAAAACTAATTGTATTCCAATCACTGCATTTAAATCTTTGTAGCTGGGATAACTTTGCTAAATGATTCTCATTTGATTTAGGAAAGGGCGGATCCTTCGACGTAGTCGATAATCGTAGCTGTTGCTTATCAGTAACACTCGTAATGAGGGGCGCGTGCAAACCCACATCGTCATTGAAGTTAGGAAAAGATGTGGTATCGCTAACCGATGAGATCGCTAACGGTATTGCACTCAATTGGGGCCCATGAAGTTTTTGAGAAATCAAATATGTCAAGAAAGCCACTTGTTGTGAAAGAAATTCAAATCTCAAATCACTTACATTAGATCTTTTCGATCTCTTCCTCTCAGGTTCTCCGATAGGGTCCTCCGATGTCACTTCACTGCTGAAACTCGAAGAACGACTTCTCTTTCGCGAAAGATGTTCATTACAATTATCACTTTCGTTCTCCATGACGAAGGGAGGAATTAATTTTATAATTCTTAAACGTAAGGCTAAAAAATTAAAATTTTTCGTTAAAAATAATTTTAAATTTTTCAATTTATTTGCTAAGACTTGTTGCCGCATCGAAAGACGACGCTATAATGAGTTTAAATCCGCGCCCCACTCCGTGCGCCGCCATCTTGCCCGCCAAAATCACAGCGATGGTGGCGCCGGAAGTTGAAGGGAGGAAGTTGCTGAGGCTTAAACCCGTAAAAAGATAGGTGCTTGACTCAAGATGGATTCCGGATATCGGCTCGGAACAAATAATAAACTGTAAGTATGCCGTTTTTAAACAAAATTTTATTGTTCAAACATTAAAAAACAATTAAGTGTAATGTTTGAAAACGTTTTTGAAAAATTGCTTATTATTTGTTATTGGTCGGGTTTCAACGAATAAATGGACTTAACAATGCGGGCTAGTGTTTCCCGCGCTTTTGCTATCTATAGCCGCCATCTTAGTTTTCATTTTAACAAGCTGTAGACTTGTACATGTATTGTAACTATTTCTGTAGCAGAATGTGTGATATTAAATTATTGTATCAACATTTTTATATTTTATTTTAATTTCACCGTTTCTTTTAACCAATCTAGTTTTAACAGATTTTATTTTAATTTAGGAATGACCGCCATTTTGTTTTATGATAATTAAAATGGCGGATCGCTGTAGGCGGGAAACACTGTTTGCAAAAACGATGAAAACACGATATGTTCTAAAATTGGTAACATTTACTTGTTAGGGGAAAATTTGGTGTAATAATAAATTCATGTTTAGTATTTAATTTCGTGCTTAGTTTAAAAAGGCCATTTAAATTCGGGGCTTAAAATCCGTCAAAATACAAGGAATTAATTTAGGTTCTCGCGTAATTCTTTTTTATTCTATTTTTAATCAATAAGGCAATATTACATTTTCAATCTAAATTAAAAAGAAAAAATAATACAAAAAAATGTACAGGCAATCTCAAAATCGTTTTCATCAAAATTGTTTGCCACAACTTTGGTACGTCCATTCGACATTGACTTTGTCTCCTACACTCGAGTCATGTGCATTCGTTAAGTTGCTTCTGTGGTGTACCGGTTCGGCGTGTCATCCCATCACCTCACACGTGCGGATTTGATTCCCGCTACGGGACAAATGTAGCACGGCAGAAAATACGCAAGTATATGTTTCATGTCTGGGTGTTGTATGATCCTCGTAGTTCCTGGTTCCCTAGATTTAGGGAATCCTTAGGGGCCAGGATCTATGTGTGTGATCGTTGGGCGAATATATCGTAACATAACAACATTATAACATTGCCGGGATTTGTATGTGGAGCTGCGTATTTTACTATAAATGAATAAGCTCCTTCATTACCTATACGTGTCATTTTTTTATGAGAACGGTCAAAACCAATTGCTTAAACTTTAAAGCAATATGGTTAGGAAGTCTCCATGTTACCTTCATTTTGATTGACACGGAATGGTGACGTCACGTCATACGTCATACTAGGAGATGACAAAGACATGGATTGAATCACGCCCAGTTTTAACAGATTTACTTAAAATTTAAGTGACACTTAGCTCGTTTAGGTTACTTAACAAAACTATCGCCTAAATTGAGCTGAAGGTACAATCAGCATTAGAAGTGGTTATCCAATTTCCGTGTCCAAAAGGCACGCCTTTAAATAATATCAGCAAAAGTATACAAAGTGGTATATATAGTCCTATAGTACGTCGTTTTGAGAGTCAACCTGGATTTCTGAATCACTTTTGATAGTGAATGTACCTTACTTTTCTTAATTAGGTGTGTTATACACATACAGGTCGGCACGATCGATCTGGCATTATTAGTTTATAAATCAAATTTTCATCAACACTTCGTTATAACCAGAGAAATGGAGAATAGGTTAGAATGGCGGAGTAGGCGTGGCAGACGCGCCGCGATCATACGATTGAACAATCGTATTTATGTCAACGGCGTAGACGTATATCCGCCGGATCCCGCATTTTTGTTTGATAACCATGTCATAACTGACATTCTCCCCTCCGATACCCACCTCCTACTTCTTTTAAATGTCTTCTGTCCCCTACATTTTCCCTTCTCATTAACAATATTTTGTCTAAATTTATTACTACTCATAACATTAAATTATTATATGCATAATTGTTATTTATTAGGGTTCCGTACCCAAAGGGTATTATTAAGACGCCGCTATCTATCTGTCTGTCTGTCTGTCCGTCTGTCACCATGCTGTTGCATTCTGATTTGAGGTGACCATTTGCGCGGCAATATTTGAAACAAAAAATTGAAACATAGTTTTAGGTACTTTTAGAGCGTTATTTAATTAAAATAGTATTTTTCATGGCTACACATATTCATTGTAGTTAACTTAAAACACTTTCTGAAAAGTTGTCCGATCCCCTATTTACAATACAATACATAGTAAATAAACTTAAAAAAAAACAATCTTTGTAATTGTGCTAATATAATTAATACACAGATTAATTAATAAATTAAACTGAGTATAAAAATATCTATAGTAACTCTTCTTGTCTTGACTATTTTAACTAATAAATGTGACGAAATAGTTGCATTGATTTCTGTATAGATTGTAGTCATTCAAATTAATTTATTGCGAATATGGGTAAAACATGATGTTACAAATATATAAGTTCAATCATGTTCTACCAGCCCCCCTACCCATATGTCCCTCAAGCGCCAATTGTATATCGTGTTGAGGTCGAATTAAGGTATAGCTTCACTGCCACTAATAAGATACGGTCTAATTATTGGCGATTCAGGCAAGAAATCGAATTAATCTCATTCATTTATACCAAAAGACGATGACTACGAGTTGAGATAAACTTAATGGGACAATATATGGCAACATAAGACATTGTCGCAGTGAATCTACACCTTAATCTGAGCTCAACACGATATACGATTGGCTCTTGAGGGACATATGGGTAGGGGGGCTGGAGACATGCAAATATTACTAAAGTTACGTCAAACAATTCTAATCATTATTATAATTATAGTAGGTAGGTACACATCAAATTCGAAAATATTTTTATAGATTATTTATCAATTATTATGTCAAACATTATTGACATTGGTTTTCCTACAAAAGTGTGATGACCATTCTACCCTATTCTCCATTTCTCTGCATCTACACATTCGATATGTTTTTATGTGTATAGCACGCCCTACGGACTCCTATTTTAGTTAACAATAAATACAAGCTTCTAATATTTATATTTCAGTGGCTGTGAAATAGTTAATACACTACAAATGCCTATGTTTGCATATGCCAGCGTTTTTTAATAAAAAAAAGTATAAAATACTTTTTTTAATTGTGGACCAACTCATTTTCTTTATACCTCAAATCTTACTTAAACTGACTATATTTGTTTCCAGTTTTTAGTTTATGGAGTTAAGTAGTAAGAAACACACAGAATTTCGCTATTTTTTAATACTAGCTGCGCCCCGCGGTTTTACCCGCGGTTTCCCGGGAGAAATAGCCTATGTGTTACTCCAGGGTATAAGATATCTTCATTCCGAATTTCACAATTCTTCATTCAATTTTCAAATCCGTTTCAAACACCCAACATCGCATGTATAATATTACTGTGGTTAGTAGGATAAATTAAAAAAAACCGCGATGTGACGTCATTTGTACACTATTGCCGTCTCATTCATGAAATGTTTCTACCTCGTTTAGTTTTTGGGATATTTCAATAATTTTCACAGTATATCGCAAACAAGAATTATGATGAAAAATATAGTTTTCATCAAAAGATTTTAACAAATTCGTAATCGGAACCGCGAGCAGATTAAAATGAGCCCAAACCACAAAATACTAAGGAACAGAAGCATCACTCCGCAAAGAAATTTAAACCAATAGCGACTCTTGCTATGACGCAATAAAATTCAATTCAGCTCGCGTAGCGCTGCGTACCTACCAGTCATATTAACCTACAGAGCGCCTCTCTTTCTATCGCGCCGCTCTTATCTCTTCAGACGCGGCACGTGTAACGACGCGCGACCCGCCGTCGGTGTCCGGCTATGTACTTGTAGCTTCGTACCTACAGTGCGGAGTACGTTAGGCTTGGTAATACTGACTTATTTTATGATTGTTGGCATATGCAATATAGCTGATCTACAGTACATAATGCACCATACGCATATACAAAATTCTGTGTTTTTTTTGACAAAACGTACTGAAAAGAAAAAAAAATTGTATTCGTTTGTTTGTTTAGCGCTCGAATTTTGTTTGCGCTGTGTGACTAAGTCGTTCTACGTCAACTTGCCGTATATACGGTACTTTGACCATACTACGGCACATTTTTGACCATGTAACGCAGACCGGCTGTAACGTAGGCATAATAAAAAAACATAGTGAAAACATTCACCTAGTTATAAAAAAACGAGTTAAAGAAACTTAAGTGTATGTATATTTAATTGTGTACGAAAAAAATGTATAAATAAAATAAAATAAAATAACCAAGCGTCTGTGTATTATATAGTTTTATGTGTATTATAAATAATTGAAATATGTAATAATTAGATTAATTAGAATGGCAGGCTGGCAGGACCAGTGATTAATATTAATTGTAATGTACACTTACAGTACGGAAATTCGCAAAAGCAATATGATTCGAGACAAGATGTAAATGTCGTCGAATCGCTTTGCGTATCTTTATGCCAGATTCCATTTAAATTTACTTAATTTAAATGAACATTTAATGCAATTCAGGCACTCTCGCCTAAATTTCGTCTTCAATTTTAAGTTTCAGTGGAATCTGGCATTGCTGTATCTGTGGTACAGTTCTTGCGCCGTATTCGTCATATATTGGTTAAGTATTTTGTATGTTGGCAACAAAAGCATTATAAAAACTTTTATTCCTCAATGTGTACTCTTTATATCACAATACGCAATTATTTCAGTATTGTAACAAAAAGTTTTGTCGAAATTAATTCAAAATGTGACTATGTAACGATTCTGTAACCGCATATAATGGCAACACTGGATAGTATTTTGTGAGGGCAACACTACGCTTTGACGAAAAATAAGTGTTGCCATAAATTGATATGGCGTGGCTTCAAAATAAATGATAAACTAACAAACTACATAGAATGCATAGCAAGTTAAAAAGTGTAATATTTGTTATGGCAATTCTCGCATTACGTCTCTTTTTAAGGAACCCGCAGTTACCTATATAAATACTAATGAAAAAAAAATGTTTTTTTAATAGAAAATTCAGAGATTTTATGATTCTCCTGTAAAATACGCTCTTTTGACGCATTGCCTTGCGTTTTCGGTTACATTGAAACAAATTGTTCTCTCATTTTTAACGTGATCGAAAACTTAAGAAATGCGCAAACGAAATAATCATTAAGTAATCTTATTCTACTTGTAAAAAAAATTGTTGAAAAATGACACAGAAGTGAGATTCCAAAAAAAATATTGCCGAGTATTTTTAGATACATTTTTCATTCGTTTTTTCCCGCTTGTCGTATGTATTATAGTCGATGTATAACTACTATTCTATATAAGTATGTGTGAAGAAATTGATTGGAGAAATAAGATAATATGCTACTTTAAATTTAAATTGTATGAAAATGTCTAGTTCTCAATATGTATATATTTCTTTCTTTGTTTTCGTGGGCCAACCCTAATGTCGGAGTTAAAGATCGCTCGAAGGTCTCCGACATAAACTAACGTGCCCTTCGAAGCCCGGTAGCGCTCGGATGTTAATGCCACACAAACGGTCACACATCCAAATGGTGACCGCAGCGAAGGTTGCCTAGTATCCGTAACCAATAGCTAGGCGAGCTACGCTATAAGCGTTACGTGTACAAAATTTACTAAAAATCTCGTAAGTCCTTGCTATTTTGTGCTCCAGTTTTAATTTTCCCAAAATATGAGGGTAGTAATAATATTTTAGGACATCCCTATAATATAAGATACTAGCAACCGCCCGCGGCTTCGTTTGCGTCGACTTAATAAAACACATGTTAGTCAAGGATAGTGTAGCTTTCTAATGATAAAGATTATTTGAAATCGGTCCAGTAGTTTTTGAATTTACTTGTTACAAACATACAAAAATACAAATCTTTATAATAATAGTATACATAACCTACATGCAATGTTAATTAATTAATAATTTATCTCATAGTTGTATTAAGTCTTATTTTTCCAATCAATTCCAATATTTTCGATGATAAACAAAGAAACAAGAACCAGAAATAATGATATCTGTTAATATAATAATTAATAATTGGTAATTATATCGTAGCTGTTAGCGTGTCCACTAAAGTGATAGTGAATACATGTTTAGACGACAGTGTATTGTAGATAAAATGACTAAACAACAAAACTAAACAAAAAAAATTTAATTGTATCGAAATTGGAATTGCAATGCATAAAAAATGTCAAGTTTTTCAATTTTGAATTGTTAACTCCTATGTATGAAGGCTAAATTTATTTGATCTTCAAAAGTTTTGTCGGATTGTATGAATTGTTTTCATTTGGTCTGAAAACATATCAGGCAAGATGTAATTAATGTTGAATCCCGATATACATCTTGCCGGTTTGGATTGAAACGCAAATACACAAAATTAGTGTGCGGTGGCGATTGCAAAAGATAAAATATTTCTGACAAGTAAAACCATGTTACTTCTGCGGAGTAAAATTCAATAGCTTTTGCCCGATCAACTCACTTCGACAAAATATTTTGCATAAAAAGAGAAACAATGTTTAATATATCGTGATTTATGTATTTTAATGTAAACTAAACATTGAGGTTTAATATAGCTATGCGAATCTTATATCGAGTGGCTGCAACATGTCCTGTTAGAATCTTTGAAAAAATTCAGCAAGCTGTTTTGCCTACCTCACCGAGCGGACGTTTGGTACGGAAAACAACTTGCAACAAAAAAAATGTAATGGTTTTAACTATGTCTATACATATATTATTAGTAAGTATCATATACTGTACAAAAGGCTGCAAATTTGGGAAAAAATGTAAAAAAAAATTGGCCTCATTTTTTTGGGGCCGTTATCATACGCTTAGTGAAGTGATTAGGATGATGTGTACCTCATAAGTTTCTCGGTATATATAAATCTAGGCAGGCGCGGGATTTTTGAATGTCTCTGGAACGCGGATTTTATTATATTTTTCTCTTAGCCTCTCGAGCTAACTGCGCGTATTCAGTACCTACCTTTCTGTACATATTTCTTTATTATTCTTAGTTACGTGACGTCACGCTTCGCTGGGTACGGTGTCGATTGGCATTCAAAAATCGCGCAGGTAATTAATAAAAAATCGCTGTAAATTGTTTGTAAAATAGTCATGTTCAGAATTTCAGTGTAGTTTTGTTGATTATTTTTTTTCAACCGGAAATTGCTGAAATAAAGCGATGATTCTGTTTCATGCGATGGTTTTATTTGTAGTTTGCGGTACCTTCTGCAGAATACCACCTGCATATAGATAATCTAGACAAGTAAATATTTTGCAAGCTCTTGCTGTCTATATATGCACTATACTGTTGTCTATACACTGGATTCTATGGAAAATTCCATTATATGGAAGACACTTGGCTTGGGCATCATTTCGAATTTCATCGTGGGTGCTGAAAGTAAGTCTGAAGTGACACGATCAGTTTCATTTTATTGCATCTGACTAATCATGCTGGTGGTAGGTTTCTCGTATGCGAGAGGCCGTCTGAGTGGGTAACACCGCTTTGCCAGTTATTCAGCCGCCAAGCAGTAGTGCTCGTGCATTACTGTGTTCCGGCTTGAAGGGCATTGTAGCATTATGAGTTTATGAGACAACAGCTAATTGTCTCAGGATGACGAGCGCAGTGTAGCGCCGCGCAGGATTTTGCAAAAAATTCTGGGTGGTGCTGTTATTGTTATGTGCGCATTATTTACCATCAGGCAAACGACCATCTCTTCTCGTCATTCAGTCATAAAAAAATCATAGCAGAGCAGCCTTTATGTATGTTTTAAGTGGTTCGCAGTTCTAGATGAAACCGGTGTGCGGTGAAGACATGCACACTTATTTTTATCAGTTTTGGTGGTTGTATGTTATTGGAAATAATCAGTCTCGCTCGTCCCAACGCAGTCTTGCCGCCTTTGACAATGTGAAATGATTATTTCTCATACCTAGTGCTTCTGGATATATACCTTGTGCTATTGCGCCTATAGAATAGGGGATCGGACATGAAACGAGAACAAATCTAAAATGTAATTAGAACGAATGTTCGTCGAACCAGAAAGATCATTCAATCAATATTTTTGTGAAATAATAATGATTTATATTTTAAATAATTCTGACATTTTTAATCTGTTCTTCATCTCAAACGTAACAACAATCCAGCTCATGACGTCATTTGTAGGCAAATGTCGTGAGTCAAGCTTGTGTTTATTTTACGTTTTTGCTTTTCATAAAATGTATTTTTGCTAATTTTTTCGTTCCTTTACTACAATATAGTCCCCAAACTTCACAAAACTTTTCGAATCTCGTAAGTTTTATTTCGAAGAGTTTGTCGTTTTCTACCTACATAGGACGTCACAAGTTTTGAGGTGACCTTTTGCACGGCAATATTTGAAACAAAATATTTAAAAATAGGTTTAGTTACTTTTAGAGCGTTATTTAATAATATATATTCATTGTAGTTAATTTAAAACACTTTCTGAAAAAGTGTCCGATCCCCTATTTTGACTATTTTGAAAGATCATATCTGGCCATATACTTACCTCAACAGACCGTTGGAATAAGATTACCTACCTACATTTAAAGAACAATACGTAAATACCTTTTCTTGTATCTAATACCTAATTGTTGTCTATTAGAAATAGAGGAATAGCAATAAAAGAGAGAAATAGAGAGTCACACATTTATTTATCGATCAAATGAGCAATACTAATGAAATAATAATCACTGTTGTAATAGTCACTGTTTAGTACTAGTGCCACTAGAAGTAAATCAGTGCAACCGGCAATGTTTTACTGTAATGTAAAGTACAGCAACATCGCCGGCAATATCACCAATGTGCAATTTGCATAAAATAGCTATGTATACAGCAACATTGCTGATAATGACAGCAATTTTATACAATACTAGCTGCGCCCTGCGGTTTCACCCGCGGTTTCTCGGGATAAAAAGTAGCCTATGTGTTATTCTGATGTGTAAGCTATATTATTGTAAAGTTTCATCAAAATCCATTCAGTAGTTTTTGCGTGAAAGAGTAACAAAGGTACATCCATTATTACAAACTTTCGCGTTTATAATATTAATAGCATAGCTCCATAATGCACAGTATTTTCGATGTATTTTTAGTATTGTTTTATATTGGTTCATCTCTATTTGACATGTCTTGTATAAACTTAAATTTTACAATAAATTGCTGTCTAATGGCTAAGCAATACTCCGTAATATTGCGTAAAAATTCATAGAATTGCCAAACCATACTTTGCTATTATTCCGCAACATTATTCTGCACTTTTTCAGCATTATCTTTTATATTAGTGTTCGTATAGTTGGCGGACTCACCAACGAATTTGGTGGTATTAACTATCCCAGCATATAGCGCCTTTATAGTGCCAAATAGTGCCCAAAGCACAGTACTAGTGCCACTATTTAAAAAGATATTTAGGTCATTCACTGTGTACGCTAACTTTCAAGTTGGCGGACTCACTAAGAACGGCTGTAAGTATGAATTATCAAAAAATAGTGTCTAAATAGTGCCTCCTACTTGCAAAGTTCTGATTCAATACGAGCCGAGAAATTATAACCCATTGGTGAGTTCGCTAACTTGATGTTTCCTTTAAAGCGATTCCTGCGAAACTACAGCGAATTTCGAAACAAAAACCATGACAACGATTAACTTTTGGCTTTCAGAAAACGGCAGTAATTAAATTTCATTTTAAAACAACACAATATCAGTTTAAACACTATTTCAATTTTCATTTTAAATCTTTACACTAATAGCATTACACTATTTCACACAGTTTTCATTTAAATCTTAACACTAACAGTTTTACACTACTTTTCATTTTTACTTTTCACAATTACTTTTACACTATTTCTCATAGTATTTCACTATTTCACAGTTTTTCACTATTTCACAGTTTTTTTACACCATTCCACAGACATCTACAGTTCAATCTTGCAACAGAGCGAAGCACGCCATAAGGTTATCCAAATCCGCGTGTCATGTGTATGTATCGTTCTCTCCGAGTGTCTGCGACTCGAGTGTCTCGAGTGTCGGCTCTAGTGTCTGCTCTAGTGTATGCTCTAGCGGCTGCTCTAGCTCCTCTATCATAGAGCCGTCCGTGGCTGGAGTGTCCGTGTCGCTGTCGCTTTCTGAATCGTCCTTCTGTGGGAAGAAATTTAAAGATATGTAAATATTGTGAAATTTAAAATTAAAGTTCTTCCAGTCATTAAATTTATTTACATAGGCGAGGTGGGCTAAACAGGCGAGGTGGTCTAGTTACCTTGAGTGTGAAGACAGTGTATGTAGGGGGGTCGGTGAGGTATCTGCACGCGGGGGAGGGCAGCGGCAGGCGTGCGATCGGCTCGCGGCACGTCTAGTTACCTTGAGTGTGAAGACAGTGTATGTGGGGGGGTCGGTGTGGTATCTGCACGCGGGGGAGGGCAGCGGCAGGCGTGCGATCGGCTCGCGGCACGTCTAGTTACCTTGAGTGTGAAGACAGTGTATGTGGGGGGGTCGGTGTGGTATCTGCACGCGGGGGAGGGCAGCGGCAGGCGTGCGATCGGCTCGCGGCACGTCTAGTTACCTTGAGTGTGAAGACAGTGTATGTGGGGGGGTCGGTGTGGTATCTGCACGCGGGGGAGGGCAGCGGCAGGCGTGCGATCGGCTCGCGGCACGTCTAGTTACCTTGAGTGTGAAGACAGTGTATGTGGGGGGGTCGGTGTGGTATCTGCACGCGGGGGAGGGCAGCGGCAAGCGTGCGATCGGCTCGCGGCACGTCTAGTTACCTTGAGTGTGAAGACAGTGTATGTGGGGGGGTCGGTGTGGTATCTGCACGCGGGGGAGGGCAGCGGCAGGCGTGCGATCGGCTCGCGGCACGTCTAGTTACCTTGAGTGTGAAGACAGTGTATGTGGGGGGGTCGGTGTGGTATCTGCACGCGGGGGAGGGCAGCGGCAGGTGTGCGATCGGCTCGCGGCACGTCTAGTTACCTTGAGTGTGAAGACAGTGTATGTGGGGGGGTCGGTGTGGTATCTGCACGCGGGGGAGGGCAGCGGCAGGCGTGCGATCGGCTCGCGGCACGTCTAGTTACCTTGAGTGTGAAGACAGTGTATGTGGGGGGGGTCGGTGTGGTATCTGCACGCGGGGGAGGGCAGCGGCAGGCGTGCGATCGGCTCGCGGCACGTCTAGTTACCTTGAGTGTGAAGACAGTGTATGTGGGGGGTTCGGTGTGGTATCTGCACGCGGGGGAGGGCAGCGGCAGGTGTGCGATCGGCTCGCGGCACGTCTAGTTACCTTGAGTGTGAAGACAGTGTATGTGGGGGGGTCGGTGTGGTATCTGCACGCGGGGGAGGGCAGCGGCAGGCGTGCGATCGGCTCGCGGCACGTCTAGTTACCTTGAGTGTGAAGACAGTGTATGTGGGGGGGTCGGTGTGGTATCTGCACGCGGGGGAGGGCAGCGGCAGGCGTGCGATCGGCTCGCGGCACGTCTAGTTACCTTGAGTGTGAAGACAGTGTATGTGGGGGGGTCGGTGTGGTATCTGCACGCGGGGGAGGGCAGCGGCAGGTGTGCGATCGGCTCGCGGCACGTCTAGTTACCTTGAGTGTGAAGACAGTGTATGTGGGGGGGTCGGTGTGGTATCTGCACGCGGGGGAGGGCAGCGGCAGGCGTGCGATCGGCTCGCGGCACGTCTAGTTACCTTGAGTGTGAAGACAGTGTATGTGGGGGGGTCGGTGTGGTATCTGCACGCGGGGGAGGGCAGCGGCAGGCGTGCGATCGGCTCGCGGCACGTCTAGTTACCTTGAGTGTGAAGACAGTGTATGTGGGGGGGTCGGTGTGGTATCTGCACGCGGGGGAGGGCAGCGGCAGGCGTGCGATCGGCTCGCGGCACGTCTAGTTACCTTGAGTGTGAAGACAGTGTATGTGGGGGGGTCGGTGTGGTATCTGCACGCGGGGGAGGGCAGCGGCAGGCGTGCGATCGGCTCGCGGCACGCCGCCGCGCCGCGCAGGTCACCGCATGCACGGAACAGCACCTGAGGGGAACTTCATATTATGAAGGTGTGGTGGGTATGTAGGTAGGTATAGTTAGTTTTATAATCCATACAGTAGCGCATCAAATGTACTTGCGTAGAGCAACGGCGGGCGTGGTCTCGCGGGGAGGCGGGCGGCGCGGGCCGCGACCAGCAAACTCGCTTAGTTTGCTGGATCGAACATTGAGGGAAGACGCGCGATTTTTACGAGCAAATTTTACGATAATCGTTGAATAAGTTAATTATAATGGTGCACACCTGGGCCCCAATCCACTATGACAACTTAACGATTCCTTGCTTCGAAATAACGTCGATTCCTTCATGAAGGAATGAAGGAATCGATGTGATTTCTGTTCTGTGTACGGATGTGACAATGAAATACAACAAGGAAAAGGCAAATTTCATAGATTTCTCCGTGACGCTCCAAAGTACCAACAATTCTGATAAGTTCTTTTGTAAGTACTTAAATATATGCTTTGCGTGCGGATGCAACACATGTAAATGTATATTAGGTAGATACTTGTAAATAAAAAAAATACTAATCTCATTTATTTAATTTTACATTTTGTGACAACCCTTGCACATCTGCGCAGGCCTAGCGCACTCCGCACTGTAGGTACGAAGCTACAAGTACATAGCCGGACACCGACGGCGGGTCGCGCGTCGTTACACGTGCCGCGTCAGAAGAGATAAGAGCGGCGCGATAGAAAGAGAGGCGCTCTGTAGGTTAATGGTAGGTATGCAGCGCTACGCGAGCTGAATTGAATTTTATTGCGTCATAGCAAGAGTCGCCATTCGTTTAAAGTTCGTTGCGGAGTGATGCTTCTGTCCCTTAGTATACTGTGGTATGACAGCGTAAGTACCTACACGGGCAGCGGTGTCGGCCATCAAAGGCGTTGCGCTACCGTAGGTATTGTAATACTGTGGTATAGGTCTCCACTGCAGAAGCGCCTCCATTGAATAAGGAAGATCTTCCGACCGAGCCAGGTGTTGTTCCGGAGTTCCGGGGACATCTGTCCGACAGAACCTACTTGGAACTTGTATAGGTCATATCTGTCGTGCGAACTTCGTTTGCGCGATGCAGGATTTCTATACAAATCTGCGATTTTGTATGGGCGTTTATGATAGTTTATGTCAGCGCCATCTGTGATCATGTCGCTGATATACGTGGCAGCCTATCCACCTATCTACCTATCCACTACCCGCACTATATAATAATAATGAATTCATTTATTTGAGGCAATAATACAGTACTGGTGGTAGGTTTCTTGTATGCGAGAGGCCGTCTGGGTGGGTACCACCGCTTTGTCAGTTATTCAGCCGCCAAGCGGTAGTGCGCAAGCATTACTGTGTTCCGGCTTGAAGGGCATTGTAGCCAGCGAAATTACTGGGCATTATGAGACTCAACAGCTAATTGTCTCAGAGTGACGAGCGCAGTACAGCGCCGCGCAGGATTTTGCAAAACATATTCTGGGTGGTGCTATTATTGTTATGGGCTGGCGTATTGCTTACCATCAGGCAAACGACCAGCTCGTCTCGTCATTCAGTTACATTAAAAAAAAAAAAAAAGTTAACGAATTAAAAGTACCGGAGACCCATAAAATATATACCTTACAGACTAACATATAACAAATTATAAAACACTATACACTAGGATAAGGGGCATTTCGGTGAAGCCTCTCTGTAGCGCCGGAACACTATTCCCTCGGGCCAAAACAAAGAACCGATGGTTCACCGAACAAAGCCATGCCGTCAAACGACCTAGTGTTTCGGGATGATGTTCGGTGAACCATCGGGGAGACGGGTCTGAGCAGCCGCTCAACTGCCGTCTCTCTCTAGATCTATGTGCTCCATCTTAGGCCACATCATCGCTTCACATCAGGCGAGATAGTGGCCAAACATAGATCTATAAAGCGTAAAACAAAAAAACGCGGGTACCAGGAACATCTCCATATATTTTGCAGGAAGCCGGAGCACGTAGGACTTAAAACTCATAGCCCTCGTTGACTCCAGCCTCGGCACAATATAACCGACTTCAAAAAAGGAGGTGGTCAATTCGACTATTTTTTTCAAATATTTGTTACCTCGGATCTCCGTCATTTATATACCGATTTACAAAATTCTGGGTTCGATTCTGTATAGCTTGAAGGCGGTTTGATACAAATTTATTTCCATTTCGACCTTGAACTTCGAAGATATATCAGAATAGGGGATCGGACAACTTTTCAGAAAGTGTTTTAAATTAACTACAATGAATATATATAGCCATGGAAAATACTATTTTAATTAAATAACGCTCTAAAAGTGCCTAAAACTATGTTTAAATATTATGTTTCAAATATTGCCGCGCAAAAGGTCACCTCAAAACTTGTGACGTCATTATGTAGGTAGAAAACGACAAACTCTTCGAAATAAAACTTGCAAAGAGATTTAAATACGTTTTGTGACGTTTGGGGACGATATTGTAGTAATGGAACGAAAAATTAGCAAAAATACATTTTATGAAAAGCAAAAACGTAAAATAAACACAAGCTTGACTCACGGCATTTGCCTACAAATGACGTCATGCGCTGTGATTGTTGTTTCGTTTGAGATGAAGAACAGATTAAAAATGCCAGAATTATTTATTGATTTAAAAAATGTAAATCATTATTATTTCACAAAAATTTTGATTGAATGATCTTTCTGGTTGGACAAACATTCGTTCTAACTACATTTTAGTTTTTTTCTTGATTACTGTCCGATCCCCTATTTAAGTTGGTTTTTTTGTTTTAAAATTAATTATTCTATTAATTATTTCTTATGTTACATTACGTAACATAAGATAGTGTAGTATTTTAAATCAAAAAGAAGGGGTGTTATATGTTTGACCCCATTATGTGTCTGTGGCACCGTAGCTTTTAAACAGGTAAACCGATTTGGATGCGGTATTTTTTATTTAAAAGCAGGTTTTTGGTGCGATGGTTCTATCTATGTTATATCAAAATCGGTTCAACCGTTTTTTACTTTTTGTAGGATTTGTGTGACGGGGTTTTTTTAATTTTAGTTTAATGAAATTTGTATATAATTGTTTTTTTGTTATAATATAAACTAGCGACCCGCCCCGGCTTCGCACGGTTATTATACATATAAACCTTCTTCAATCACTATCTATTAAAAAAAACCGCATCAAAATCCGTTGCGTAGTTTTAAAGATTTAAGCATACATAGAGATATAGGGACAGAGAAAGCGACTTTGTTTTATACTATGTAGTGATTATGTATTTTTAGGCTCAAACTAACCTGCTGCCTATCGCAAAGTATATGCTTGTGGCAGTGCCGCGCGGCCGGCAGTGCCGCGGCGGGGCAGCGCACGCCGCCCTCACAGAACGTGCAGCGCCCCGCGCCCACATTGCCGCGGGAACTGCTGCCCTCGATTGCCTGCAATACATCAGATAAACACAATTAATAAGTAGGCATCACACTAACATCCACCAACCCGCACTAGGTCAGCGTGGTGGATTATGGCCCATACTCTCTCTACGAGGGAAGGCCCCATCTTAATGTTGCACTTAGAGACAGTCCCCGATAAGTGTTGCTCATTACATATCTAAACTAAATGCTCTAAGAGGCCTCTACGTGTTGGACTCATGTCCCCGCGCAAGCCTTCCAAAGGACCGGCTGTATAATCCGTGAGAAAGAGCGACATAATTAATAAGTTATTATTTAAATTAATAATAAAAAATTAAATGCAATGTCACCAATCAATTATTTAAATTAATTGTAAAATTAAATTAACTACTATTTAAATTATTCGTAAAATTAAATTTAATTAATAAATTAAAAATATAAAAAAATATTTTAAGCGCAAGTATGTTTCACCGGACAAAGTGTGTCTCAATGAGTAAGTGTATCGCTAAGTAAACTGTGTATCACTGAGTAAATTTTTTTATTTTTATTAAAGTATTTTTTTTACACTTATTAGATCTATGTTTGGCCACTATCTCGCCTGATGTGAAGCGATGATGTGGCCTAAGATGGAGCACATAGATCTATCATGTATCTCACTGCATGTGTCTCGCTGAGCACATTGTGTTACACCGAGTAAAGTGTGTCTCACTGAGTAAAGTGTGTCTCACCACAGAGGCTCGCCCTCGATGGGTACGTCCTGTGTATTAACTTTTTACTTTTTTACTCGTGGTAGGTCTATCGTATGCGGGAGGCCGTCTGGGTAGGTACCACAGATTTGCCAGTTATTCTGCCACCAAGCAGTAGTGCGCAAGCATTACTGTGTTCGGGTTTGAAGGGCATTGTAGCCAGGGAAATTACTGGGCATATGAGACGTAACATCCGATGTCTCGGAGTGATAAGCGCAATGCGGCGCTACGCAGTAATTTACATTATATTAGAAGTTCTGGGTGGCACTGACATTGTTATGAGCAGGCGTGGCGCTTAACATCAGGCGAACGACCAGCTCGTCTCATCATAGAATTACATAAAAAAAATACACTATTAAATTAATTAATTATAGTGTGATAGATAAAACTAAATAAATACCTTAAGCCGTTTATGATGCAGTTTCCTGGCGAGAACGGCGTCCACGCCATGCTTCCTGTGGTAGCCGGCATACGCTTTCAACTTGCGCAGCTGCCGTCTCTCTCGCACGCTCAGCGGCCCGCTGCGGGCTTGCGAGTTTATACTGCCTGGAATAGATAGATAGATAAACACTTTATTATTCACCTTAAAAATAGAGATAATGTACAAGTCAAATGTTTACAGTGGTGTAACAATGGGCGGTCTTATCGCTTAAAGCGATCTCTTTCAGACAACCTTTGGCTGGAGAGGAATAACGAAACATACACAGACGGTGGTGATAGAAAATATAATAGACATACTAAGGGCTTTCATATGATATACAATATATAATCTAATTACTTAAATATATATATGACTATACAAATAAACTTATATACCTAATTAATATACATACATACATACAATATATAATTAACATACATATTATAACGGATAATAAAGAACGGATATAAAAAAAAAAATAGAATTCCATAGCAAAATATAATGATAAATATTATGAAGTGGATAAATATAATTTCCTAACATTCTCTGAAATAATCAAATGATCAGTTAATTTCATAAATAAAGAAAAAAACATTTATTTAAGACATCACACAGCATTACATCAGTGTATTTGTATTGTCAGTGTGTGTGTTTGTATGTTCAGACATACTAAAGTAAGGGCAAAAGAAAAACAATAATTACAACACATGTAAATGTTGCGCGATGTCAGGAAATGGTTCTGACTCAGTATACGCTAAAGTGTTTTGAGTACCTTAGCACTGATTTTCAGTCGGAACCCTGTCCATGACATCACGAACAATCAGACGAAGACATTACATATTGTGTTATATTGGTATGTATTGGTATTATATATAGTGTTTCATATTTCTTTTCTGTGTTAATTATCTATATATAACATTTGTTTTGTTTTTACTGTTTGTTATATATATATATATATATATATATATATATATATATATATGAGTAAATTGTGTATCGCTGAGTAAAGTATCTCACTGAATAATGTGTCTCGCTGACCACATTGTGTTTCACCGAGTAAAGTGTGTCTCAGTGTGTAAAGAGTGTCTCATCGATATATATACATATATATATATATATCTATATCTCAATAATCACATACATAGATATTTAAACAGGATTCCCTGTATCTAGGTAACCAGGAAGTACAAGGACCACGCTCCCACAACACCCGGACACGAAACTGCTTGCGCTTTTTTTCTGTGCATACATTAGTCGCGTTGCCGGAATCGAAGCTGCAACCTCAGTGGTGTATGGGTTTTTTTTATGTAACTGTATGACGAGACAAGCTGGTCGTTTGCGTGATGGTAAGCAATACGCCAGCCCATAACAATAACAGCACCACCCAGAACTTTGTTTTGCAAAATCCTGCGCGGTGCTGCACTGCGCTCGTCACCCTAAGACAATTAGCTGTTGAGTCTCATAATGCCCAGTAATTTCGCTGGCTACAATGACCTTCAAGCCGGAACACAGTAATGCTTGCGCACTTCTGCTTGGCGGTTGAATAACTGGCAAAGCGGTGGTACCCATCCAGGCGGCCTCCTGCCCAACCACTACACCACAGAGGCTGACTAATAAATAAAATATGTTTTTCTGTCGCAGACAAAGTTATTGTCACAGTATACCTAATATTATTTTTCAGAAACAGCTTTATTTTATTCATAATAGGGGATCGGACAACTTTTCAGAAAGTGTTTTAAATTAACTACAATCAATATATATAGCCATGGAAAATACTATTTTAATTAAATAACGCTCATAAAGTACCTAAAACTATGTTTAAATATTTTGTTTCAAATATTGCCGCGCAATAGGTCACCTCAAAATTTGTGACGTCACATGTAGGTAGAAAACGACAAACTCTTCGAAATAAAACTTACAAAGAGATTCGAAAAGTTTTGTGAAGTTTGGGGGCTATATTGTAGTAATGGAACGAAAAAATAACAAAAATACATTTTATGAAAAGCAAAAACGTAAAATAAACACAAGCTTGACTCACGGCATTTGCCTACAAATGACGTCATGCGCTGGATTGTTGTTAAGTTTGAGATGAAGAACAGATTAAAAATGTCAGAATTATTTATTGATTTAAAAATATAAAACATTATTATTTCACAAAAATATTTAATGGATGATCTTTCTGGTTCGACGAACATTCATTCTAACTACATTTTAGATTTGTTCTCGATTACTGTCCGATCCCCTATTGATATAAAACGGCTAAGACTCACTGTAAACATCGAAAATGACAGTTAGTGCGAGCGCTCGCGACCTACGCCGCGGTTTGATCTCATAACTCCCAGAAGAAGGACTTCTAAAATGTCCGAAACCTGGTCGGAGTACATTTCGACGTTTACAGTGAGTCCTAGCCGTTTTATATCAATTATGAATTATAACATTCACGAAACTTTTCAAAATCTAACCGCTTTATTTTAGTTCTCTTGTTGTATATGAAGCTTCACCTCAGTTTTCATAAGAATAAGGGAATTTCAGGTCTCACAAATCTGTCTTATTGATTAAAAGATAGGTGAACAAAAAAGGTTTGTGAGATCATTCGGATCTCACAAATTTTTGTTGGGTTAAAGATGATTTTCGGACATTTTAGTCCCTATAACCCATTTTTTTACTTCTGCTGCTAGTTTCCGTGTATTTTCGTTATTAAACATATTTTTCCAACTTTTAGAGTCCTACAGACGTTCGTAAATAAAAAAAAAATAATAAAAAAAAATTTAAAAAAAATTTAAAAAAAAAGAATTAAAAAAAAATTGTTTATTTCAGATAATACACATTGTCATCCATATTTATAAAGCACTATCCACTTACAGTACTGTTCCTTCTCCTGTTTCAATGCAGTCAAGTACTGCAGCCTGACGGTCTGCAGTTGCACCTTGAGCCGCTCCAGTTGCCTCACGTACGCCGCCTGCAGAGCGCACAGCGCCGCTTGCGTTTCTGATACCGCTTCCTCTGCTGTGAATACGCCGGCTCGCCTGGGGATCATTATTGTGATTTTATTAATTATAATTAATTAACCGACTTCAAAAAAGGGGGAGGTTCTCTGTTCGTTTTTTTTTATGTTTGTTACCTCAGAACTCCGTCATTTATGAAACGATTTGAAAAATTCTTTTTGCGTCGGGTTCAGTATAGCTACGAAGTGGTCCCATATAAATTTCAAAAAATTTATTTATTTTAAAAAAACCAAAAACCGACTTTAATGTATCTTCGAAGTCCAAGGTCAAATATCGATGAAATGTATATGGGACTTCGTAGCTATACTGAACCTAACGGAAAAAGAATTTTCCAAATCGGTTCATAAATGACGGAGTTCTGAGGTAACAAACATAAAAAACACAATCGAACAGAGAACCTTCTCCTTTTTAAAGTCGGTTAAAATTCATTTATTTCACTTTGTGAGACCCTAACTAATAAACTAGGCTGTAAGGCCTGTGCCTTAATAGTTACTTTCCATAATGTTAAATTTGTTTTTGTTACATTATTTCACATTTATTTTTAAAATTTAGTGAATTATTTATGATGCACTATATTAATTATTTATTTCAAAAAAAAAAAAAAATATTAAAAAATATATAATATATAAAAGTTATGTTACATGTGGTTGTTGCAACTCTGCCTTTTGTTTGAGATATACTGTATCGAGTAAAGTGTGTTAGTGACTAAAGTGTGTTTCACCGAGTAAAGTGTGTCTCAGTGAGTAAAGTATGTCTCACCGAGTAAAGTATATCTCAATAAATAAAATATGTTTTACTGAGTAAATTGTGTATCACTGAATAAAGTGTCCCACTGCGTAACGTTTCTCACTGAGTAAATTGTGTCTCACTGAGTAAATTGTGTCTCACTGAGTAAATTGTGTCTCACTGAGTAAAGTGTGTCCCACTGAGTAGTGTCTCAGTGAGTAAAGTGTGTCTCAGTGAGTAAAGTGTGTCTCAGTGAGTAAAGTGTGTCCCACTGAGTAGTGTCTCAGTGAGTAAAGTGTGTCTCAGTGAGTAAAGTGTGTCTCAGTGAGTAAAGTGTGTCTCACCACAGAGGCTCGTCCTCGGCGGGTGCGTCCTCTGTATCGGAGGCGTGCCGCGTGTAGCGACAGTTGCCCCCGGGGCCGAGCGTGAGGCTCTCGCCGTCGCTGTCGCTTGCGCTTGCGCATTCCAAGATGGCGGCTGAGTGAGCGGCATTGATTGCGGTCGCGTCCATTTCCTCTGCAAGTTTTAATTGATAATTAAAATATAACAACGACTTTAATTCCGATGTGTGAAGTTACATCTACCTACTATTCCTATGTAGTAGTAGTAGTGTGCATAACTTACTGAAGGGATCCACAGCTATGGGCGAGACTTGTTCCGGTTCCGCGGGATCACTTACTACCGACACAGATGATGCACAAGAAGTAGTGCGGGGCCGTTCCGGTCTGCAACGTTATTTCACATTTACAATTTTTGTGTGGACTAGCTACGGCCCGCGGTTTCACCCGCGGGGCTTTCCGGGATGAAAAATAGCCTATGTCCTCTTCCAGGACCTCAGGTATTTGCAGTTTTTGCCTGATTGAGTAACAAACATCCATCCTCACAAACTTTCGCATTTAAAATAGGATAATTTTTAACCGGTCACTATAAATACTGATTGTGCACCAAAAATACTGATTGTGCACCAAATTTGGTCTGTTTTTAGCACTCAAACTTATAAGGGGCAGCCCTCGGTAGGTTATGGTGCGGCGGGGTGTGAACATGTGATATTCATAAAATAGGTGTCCATTATGAAATATTTTAATGAACATATTTTGATGCACATCAGTATATTTGGCGGAAAAACGGGAATAAATTGAGGTACAGTTAAATACGACCCTTTAAAATATGAGTATGTTGTACTCACTTGACATAATGCTGCAGCTGTGTGAGCAAAGTCTCCGTGCTGATAACAGGGGGCGGAGGCGCCGCGCTCCGCTGCCGGGACAGCAGCGCAGCCCGAGCGTGCTCGAAGCATAGCCTGGAATATTATATATATATATTTTTTAATAATAATAATAATTGTCTTATGAGGCGGAACTGGCAGGTGCCGAGGTCTCATATCATAGACCGGCTCTCATCCATTAAAAAATCACCTCAATAGCCCAATCATAAGTAATGTTCATATCTTCAATAATAGTCCTCGCACTTATCGGGGGCTGTCTTTGATTGTATCTTCTAATGATGCACTTGGAGACAGTCCCCGATAAGTGTTGCCCATTACATATCTAAATTAAATGCTCTAAGAGGCCTCTACGTGTTGGACTCATATCCCCGCGCAAGCCTTCCAAAGGACCGGGTGTATAACCCGTGAGAAAGAGCGACATAATAATAGTAATTTATTGTGACATAATAGATATTTTTACAGAGTAGTATTAAATCCATGGGCTCTCGAACTAGTATAAACTGTGCTTCAAGAGCCAGTGGTTTCTCTCAAAAAATGTGCTTGTTACAAACTATTGTGTAGGTAAAATTATATGTAGTACAAAAATATTTCAATTTATTTGTTTTAAATTAAGCTAAACAACTAAATATTATATTGTTAATTAATTTAATTTATACTTCCGTTATTCAGTTTTTAACGATAAAAGCGTAACTAAATGCTTCACTACAATTTGAGAGCTGGCAACATTATTTTGAAAGTGTCATTTCTCTCAGTCAGCCGTCTGATTAAAAATTCGACTATAAACAGGGCGATTTGGATTTGTAAATTCGGACAGATTCTCCCTCAGACTATCACCGGCCAAATTCTTAATACACAAATAATTATGTTTATAACGTCAATGAAACTAGCAAAAGCAACGCCAGTATAAAAGCTTTTAATGCACTTCCGAAGAATATCAAAGAGATCAATATTAAATCGTTTAAAAGGGAATTGTTCTGTTGGTTACACAATAAAAACTATTACTCTATAGGTGAGTTCTTAAATAGAGCGTAACTATTAAATCAACTATTTATTATTATTTACACACAGCCTCTGTGGTGTAGTGGTTGGGTAGGTTGGCTCAAATATCATACATCACTGAGGTTGCGGGTTCGATTCCCGCGACGGCACAAATGTTTGTGCACAGGAAAAAGAAGCGCAAGCATTTGTTTCGTTTCTGGGTGTTGTGGGACCATGGTCCTCATAGTTCCTGGTTCTCTAGATACAGGGAATCCTAGTTAGGGGCCAGGATCTATGTATGTGACCGACACATAAACGAATTTATGACGAAATGCTGGAAGGCAGAAATGTTAATTTTCAAATCTCATACCTATATTCAAAAATGTTTAAGTAGATTATAATTAATTAACTAATTTTGTATAATAATGACATGCCTAATATAACGTACATTGTTATAATTTGGCCAAGTATACATTTTATTAAAAAAAACCTACTTCAATGTATCTTCGAAGTCCGAGGTCAAATATCGATGAATTATATGGGACCACTTCGTAGCTATGCTGAACCCAACGCAAAAAGAATTTTCCAAATCTCTTCATAAATGACGAGAACAAATATAAAAAATACAATCGAATAGAGAACCTTCTCCTTATTTGAAGGTGGTTAAAAAAAGCACCATCATCATCAGCCCATCACGTTCCCACCTCTGGGACTCGGGCCTTCCCTCCTAGAGAAAGTAGTAACCATCACTCCGCAAATAAATTTAAACAAATAGCGACTCTTGCTATGACCCAATAAAGTTCAATTCAGCTCGCGTAGCGCTGCATACCTACCAGTCAAATTAACCTAAAGAGCGCCTCTCTTTCTATTGCATAGCTCTTATCTCTTCTGCCGCGGCACGTGTACCGACGCGCGACCCGCCGTCGGTGTCCGGCTATGTACTTGTAGCTTCGTACCTACAGTGCAGAGTGCGCTAGGCCTGCTAATAGGTGTGTTTCTATCTCTCTCACCCGTGATCCCGTCCCTCTCGCTCGCTCTGCTTGGGCGCGGGATGCTGGCAGCGCTCGCCGTTCCCGTACACGTGCGTGCACTGCGCGTAGGGCGCGTCGCGGTCGCACAGCGCATGCGCGCCACAGTGGCGCCGGCCCGCCGCCGCCGGCACCGGCGCCTCGCACGCGTAGCCGCCGTACGCGCAGCTACGCGACCGGGACACGATCTCTTTTTGGACCTGGAAGGGACAATGAGGAACGTGCATGTATGTTCTCATCATGTACCTATGTTCGTAAAAATCTGCACAAATTCAAGGAGAATAGTGACCATCACAACATAAACACTAGAAATAAGGATAGAATTGCAGTACCTAGTAACGAATAAGTCCTTCATGGGCAATTGCGTACGTTTTTTCAATAAAATTCCAAAATGTATAACGGAGCTCACAGAAAGTAGATTCAAATTGCGTGTGAAAAATATTCTAATGAAGAAAACATACTATACAGTTAGTAATTACATGAAGATAGAGATACATGGAACATTCCGCTTCTGCCAAGTAGCCAACTGGCACATAAGAAACATAATATTGTCAAAAACAAACATAAAATATTGTAACAAAAGTTCTAAAATAAATGCCCCTCAGTTTCTTGCCGTAACTTCTGAGCAGTGGTTCTTTTTCCTAAATTTTCCAATAAATTAACGAAATGAAACATTTTATAAATTTAAATAAACATTTGCGTGTGACTTTAAAATATGAGGATCTAGGATCTCCTCATTGGTCAAAGATACAGCTTGACCTCTTCGTAGTACGCGCTCTCATATACCGGGAAGGTCTTGCTGAGATGGTCTTGGAAAAAACACGAATATGGGCTTCCTCTGCAGTCATCATCATCAGCCCATCACGTTCCCACTGCTGGGACACGGGCCTTCTCTCATAGAGAGAGAATGAGCCATAATCCACCACGCTGGCCCAGTGCGGGTTGGTGGATGTCACATGTCCTTGACTTTTTGTGAAAAATTCTTGGACATGCCGGTTTCCTCACGATGTTTTCCTTCACCGTTTTTAGAGCGAGTGTTAAATCCGCACATAACTTAAGAATGTCGTCTGTAGTACTCGCGTAAAAGTTGCAGGAAAAAGCTAGTAGGCTATATTCTTATTGAGTCGACAAGAACGAGGTCGCTGGCGCTTGCTAGTCTAGCTAGTAAAATGATCATACTTGAGCTCTAAGCTTTTCATCTTCGGTTTTCTTGGCGGCCTCCGGGTTGGGAGGCCTGATTGACTTGACGTTGGTGATCCGAAGCCCTGCCGCCGCCCGGGCTCCCCGGGACAGCATCCTGATTTTAGGCAGGTGGAGCACCTTGCGGGGCTGCGGGGCTGACATGGTTGGGCGTTTAACTGGAAAAAGGAAATTTACCTAATTATATGGATACTTAGATTGTAATAAAAATAGGAAGCGGCGTTATGTATGAAGCTTCCTAGAATAATGAAAAAAAACCTATATATTGTATCATAAGAATAAGCACAAGTAAGTACCTAGCTTATTCTACCTTCAACATTGTCTCTAATACAATTAATTACAAAACAAAGCTACCTACCTACCATAATAAATATATTATGGTAGGTAGGTAGCTTTGTTTTGTTATGAATACATAAGTTACAAGCATGGTACATATGTAGTAAATAAATAAGGTTTATACATATCTTACATACATTCTGAAATTCTTATGTTATGGGCACTCAGGTGGGAAAAATTTTTACTTGCAAAAGAAAACATATTTTCTACAAAAACTGAAGAAATAATGCAAACAGATCACAGTTAGAAACACTAAACCGTAGCCAAATATGCAGTTAACAATTTTGTTTAACAATTATGCAATATTGTATAATGGGAATATATATTTTTTAATGTTTTTCTTCGAGAAAATACACGTAACCGCGAAAATAAATTTTCACTTCTATTTGCCGGTCATTCAGCATTCTTTTAAATTTTAAGCTCAATACACAGCAACCCATCACATTTATCGATTTAACTAAACGATTTACAAAAATAATTAACTAATTATGGTACTTTACATAAACGTTTATGTGATAAACTAATGAATACCGAGGTAACAAAAAGTAAATCTATTGTAAACAGTGGTGGGTCGGCCATTTGCACGGTGTGACAGAGTCCTTAGGTCCGTAATTTTAAAATGCTTTTGTTTCCTTCAAAAGTTAATGAATCATTGTAAAAATATGCACAAAATGAAGATAATCGTCTATACTACACATAGAAACATAGTGATAAAGTGAAACATACCTGTGCTTGTTGCAGATCATCATTCTGCCACCGGAGACCTCACTACGTTATCCACCAAGTTTTGCAATGGCGTCCGTTTAGAATACCTAAATCGTGACGTATTTCTTTTTATTAAGATTTCTATTACAATAATTATTTTTAATCACGTCATTAATTTTAAGATTTTATTTAATGAGTAACAACGGCGCTTAAAACTTAAAATGCACGATTATTAGATTAAAAATCTCTCAAATGTTAACGTGGTCTACATCCGGTAGTCGCTGTCATAGCGCTGTCCCTTTCCCACTTACGCACGTAGACGGAGCGCTGCTTTCCGTCGTGCTTTCTCGCGCGCAGTCGGAACATCCGTTCAATGGCTGGAGGGCAAGAAAAATGGTATTTTACAAAAGAACAACTACAGAATTCACCAAGCAGAAAATGCGGTTTAGATGCAGATAAAGAACTAGCATATCGGCAGCAAGCCGCAAACCTCATCCAGGATATGGGACAGAGGCTTCAAGTGTATCCTTTTTCAAAAATGGTGATTTCATTGCAATGTTTTTGTCGAGTCATGTGTGTGAAATGCGTAAAACATGCTCTCGTATCGTGTTTTCATTAGTGAAATCCTTTCCAAATCGTTCTAAGCAAGTGTGAAATGCTAAAAAGTGCTTTGTGATGATGAACAGTGGTGTAAAGATGACGAAACTTCATAGTGATTACGGCGTCAGTCGAGCCCACTTTCGCTTGGATCTCGGGATTCCCGCTAGCAGTGAGTAATGCCCCGTTTAATAAAGGTAAGTTTTCATTCATGTCGGACCTTTATGCTAGGTTCATTGTTTCGATATAGGTTAGAGTAATGATAGCACGCGTGGTGTTTTCGAGGTCACTGCTCCACGACAGCTGTGCACCGACGGGACGCCTGCGCGAGTGACGTAGGGCCCCACTGGTGATCGACCTGTCTGCCTGCGTGCTAAATTTACCTGTTAGTATTTGCCTTTTTGCGCGGTGCCCGCGAAACGTGCGATTCTCGGAAAACAAGCCGACCTCTCGTGTTATCGCTTTTTCCTGTTCGCGTCTATAAACATAGATATAAGACGCTATTTCAGCTGATTGGCACGTCTCTGACGCAGAAAAAGTCATGTACTTCACGAAAAACACGATTACATGAGCTGTTTAATTCAGAAATTGATAAAAACTTAGTCAAAACACACTTATGCCTTGTAACCATCTGTAGTTGTTAGTCTATGGTTACAGTTTAGCAAGGGCATGCATTGTCCTTATTGAATGACCAGACATGGTTGAGACAGTGCAACAAACCTTCATAGGCTATTCACCCTTAACCAAGGGACGGGTTGTTCACATTGAAGGGGGTCACACTTCAACAACTTGCATTATGAGTTGGGCTACGTTGAATGACTTATCTCTCTGTTAGTTCACAGATGTTGATTTTACTGTAATCTTTAATAAATTTAGGGAGCATAATATATTGAACCCTTTGACCACCAAAGTCAGCTATACACACATAAAAAAGTTAAGAGAACTCTCTACTCCGAGGTTGACTTGAGCCAACTAAAATGTATAAAAATTGCATAGCTCAGTGTGGAGGGCACAGCATTGCCACTACAGCAGGGCACTAAAATGCAGGAACCTCTTTCTTTAACCAACCTAAGTTCCATGATTCCTGATTTATAAACAAACAGTAACAGGAAGGCATAGACCTTATATTAACCCATGACTCACCACACAAACCAAAGTATTGTCATATTAAAAAAAAGGTAACATAAAAACAATAACAAACTTGTGCAATAGTCATCTGTGAGTCGCATTATCAGTAATGAAATTCTTTGTTTTTATGACTCATGCCTTGTCAAGTTAAATGTACTTAGTTATGGACAATACGGACTTGAACTCTAGTATAACTAGCAACCAGCCTTGGCTTCACACAGTGTGATTTACAGTAAATCAATATTATCATTATATTATTTAGGTCCTAAAGTGTCCCACTGCAGGGCAAAGGCCTCCCTTTCATTCTTCCGCGTTTCACTGCTCTTCGCCATTGTCATCCAGTCTTTCATGAAGGGAGTCCAGAGTCACCCCGCCATCTCCGTTGAGGCCTGCCGCGCGGTTTTTAGGGGACCACTCTTATTATTTTGGCCCAAAGAGTTTGTAAATCAATATGTTATACACAAATCTTCTAAACTCAACGTCTCATTTATCTATCTATCTAATCAGCTGTCTTATCAGGCCGAATCCACCCACTGCTGGGTATAGGCCTCTTTTTGTTCACACCACTCTTCTTTCTGGTCCTATTCAAGCCTCATCCATTGCCCTCCAAAATACTTCACAAGATATTGTGAAGTATTTTGAAGATATTGTGAAGTATTTTGGAGTCGTTGGATGATAATCCAACCATCAGTTCAATCTCCAAGTAATTTAAAGTAATATTATATATGTGAAATGCTTTTAAATGAACTATACAAGAGGGTTAATTATGGGTATGCAAATATGTTCTATTTTTATTATATGAGTGCTAAACTTGGCAATAACAATATTAATATAGTTATATTGTAACAGTTTTATTTATTTCAATGATTTTTAAATTATTGAAATAAAAATATGACGTAATCTGTTTTTGTCACTCGAACACATTTTGTAGTAGGTATTTAGGTTCATTATACATATTTATGACCTATGTATTGTATGAGATGAACTGCCTGCCCAACCACTACTCTACGGGCGGTTAATATTGTGCATTTCCGTGCTAGGTATCTAAAGTTTTTTTTATGGAACTGAGTGATAAGACGAAAATGTCGTACGCCTGATGGCAAGCGACACGCTTGCCCATAACAATTGCAGTGCCACCCAGAACTTTAATACCATAAAAAGCACTGCATTGCGCTCATCACCTGGAGACATCAGATATCAAGTCTTTTATGCACATTAATTTCACTGGCTAAAATGCCATTCAAACCGGAACATAGTAATGCTTGCGCACTACTGCTTGGCGGTAGAATAACTGGAAAAGTTTGGTACCTACCCAGATGGCCTCCTGCATATGAGAGACCTACCATGAGGAAAATGTATTGTACCATAGGTGAGCGGGTCATTGAGTAAAATTAGATGCGGATGTTTCATGCCAATACACCTAACTGTAGTTTTAACAAACATTATGTGTGAAATGTGAACTATGTACCTAGGTATATGTTCATCCACACTACTATTAAACAGCGAAAATAATATGTTTGTCTGTTTGTTCACGACTAAACCGATCTTGCTGAAATTTCGCACAGAGATGACCTGCAGCTCGGAGACAGACATAAAGTACATTTCGTTCTAATTTTTCGTACTTATTTAATTCAACATGTGGTTGGTTCCCGAGGCATCGAGATATATGTAACTAAATTCCACACGCATGTAATCTCTGGCAGCACTTATTTAGTTTATAAAAAAGTTTTTATAAACTAATTAAGTGGTAGGGGGTTCTGAGTTAATCTTAATAATATTATAAACGCGAAAGTTTGTAAGAATGTATAGATTTATGTTTGTTACTTTTTCACGCTGCAACAGCTAAACGGATTGGGATGAAATTTAGCCTGGATTAACACATAGGCTATTATATCTCGGGAAACCGCGGGTGAAACCGCGGGGCGCAGCTAGTATAATATTTTTTTATAAACAACAAAAACTGACTTCAAGAATATTTGGTATACCTATATTTTTTGTTTTTGTTGATTATTTGAAAAAGCGCTGAGAATTTCGATAAAACTTATATGGGACCACCTCTGAAGACCTACCAAATAGAAAAAGAATCATCAAAATCTATTCATAATTGCCGGAGTAATCGCGTAACAAACATACAAAAAAAAACAGGCGAATTCAACCACCTCCTTTTTGCAGTCTGTTAAAAATGATTATATTTACTAATGTTTTAAGATTACTTTTTATAAAACTGAGCAATGAGACAAGCAAGTCGTTCGCCTGATGGTAAGTGCCAGGCTGGCCCATAACAATCGCAGTACCACCTTAAACTTAATAAATACATGCAAAGTACTGCGTAGCACTGCATTGCGCTCATCACCCTGAGACATCAGTTTCACTATGGGAAACAGTAGTAATTAAACCAAATCTGCGATTAAGTATTTGCACTACAACAGGTAAAATTTTCTAAGAGCTCACGCACACCACAACGCGTTTTCGAGTGACCTGCCGCTTTCACATTTTTTGCGAGTGGTTTAAGTAGGTCAGGTAGGCATCGTGTGAAATTAAAGTTATAAATAGAAACTCGCTGTCCTTTCTATACTATACAACAATAATAATAATTTATTTATTTTCTCTCACAATAGGTGTTACAATATTGAGAATCTATGGCTAGTTTACGTACTAATACCTATTCTTGTGAGAGACTGGTGCCTTAGGCAGGTTCATAAGAACCTGTATTAAAGGTCACCGATGCCCTCCCGTCGTTTTGTATAGTGGTTTTATACAATACATAGTTTATAAATATTTAATAAAACGGCTAGGACTCACGTAGTTTGTCGAATTAGTCGACCTAGGTTTCGCGGCGACCACGACCTCGCAGCGTAAACCTGCCCCTGTTGAAGAGCATCGGACATGTTCGAAACCTAGGTCGACTAATTCGACATACTACGTGAGTCCTAGCCGTTTTATCAAATATTTATAATGAATCAAACTCACGAAAACTTTCATACTAAAATACATAGTTTGTTAGGTAACAAGAAAAAATATAAAAATAGCAAAAAATTTAAAGTAAAACGGGAGAGCAGACTAATAAATACATATATAAAAATTATGTGGGGGGTATGCGTGATTGTGCGAGTTTAAATGTGTGAAAGGAGTATATATGTGTGTAGAAAACTATAACTATAAACTATACAAAAGGCAACTAAAGGAAAAGTAAAAGGAAAATGAAGGAGAAAAGGAATAGAAAAGCGTCCTTCTCATTTTCTAACCCTTTAAAAGGGGGCCCTCGGACTCTGACTTATAAACACCATTGAACTAGTGAAAATTTATCCTACATTCGGAATATAAATAAACCAGAGTTCGGAACGCGACGAATACGAAACAAACGATTTTAAATACTTTAGTTAGGGCCCTTTTTATTTTTTGCCCCAGGGCCTTTGGTTACCTAGCTACGCCTCTGACCATCAATGGTTGTTACTGTTAGGTATTTGAGTTTCTGAACTAGTATTACGTACTGGACCAGCTTTACAGTAAGGTAGTACGGTAATGGTTTTTTTCTTATGGAGCTGAGTGATGAGACGCTGATGGTAAGCGCACCGCCTGCCCATAACAATTGCAGTGCCACCCAGAATTTTAATACCGCCAAAAGAATGACATCGTCGAGACGGGTCGGAGCAGCCGCTCAACTGCCGTCTCTCTAGATCTATGTGCTCCATCCTTAGGCAACATCATCGCTTCACATCAGGCGAGATAGTGGCCAAACTAGGATCTATTAAGAGTAAAAAAAAAGAATACTTTGCACGGCATTGCGCTCATCTCCCCGAGACATCAGATATTAAGTCTCATATGCAAAGTATCGATCGATTACCGTGTCAGGACAAATATGTGGGCTTAGAAAAATATGCGTAGCAGAAGATTTACTTTTTAAGGGTTTTAGAACCATGGTCATCATAGTTCCGGTTCGCTAGACACCGGGATCATAGATTCCATGATCTATTTACCATAAAAGTCAAAGTCAAAAACTCAATTCATATTTGGCATCACAGACGCGTACGCGCGACCACCGTATCGGAAAAAGAACCACTACTCAGAAGATACGGCAAGAAACTGAGGGGCATGATTTTTTTAGAGATTTTGTTAATTTTTTTGGGTTTCTACAATGTTATGTTTCTTACGTACCAGTTGGCTACTTTGCAAAAGTGGAATGTTCTAAGCATCTGTCTTATAGTAATAACGAACAGTATAGTATGCTTTTCTCATTAGAACAGTCTTATCATATGCGATGTTTAGGACTTATAATTATTAAAGATTATTAAAATATTATATAAAATCAAGACATAAAAAGAATAAAAACTAACAAACGTATATATTTCATTAACGGACCTATCAAAAATTAATAATATACAGTTCTAGTAAAATCTAAATATTAAAGAAATAATTAACAACCTTAAAATGGAACAACCTGTACCTATACCTCTGTATTCTGTGCCTATACTTAATGTCATTTCGTCCTTGTCACTCCTGAGAGTGACAAGGACGGAAATAAAGTAATCAAGATTACATTGGAGCGGTCCCGAGCGCAGCTATTGTTATGATTTTTATACATATTATAGTCAATACTACCTACTAT
This sequence comes from Petrophora chlorosata, assembly GCA_951640565.1. Lineage (NCBI taxonomy): Eukaryota > Metazoa > Arthropoda > Insecta > Lepidoptera > Geometridae > Petrophora > Petrophora chlorosata. Next base: position 6,090,611 of record OX621216.1, on the reverse strand, counting down.
TTTAAAATGTAACTATTTTAGAAGTAAGTAATAGAAGAGGAATGCGACACCCAAGACAAACCTGTTTAAGGTTTATAAGGTGTTAGATATTTATGAAAAGTTGTAAAATTTATACAAATTAAAAAAAAAATAAAAAAAAATCTTTCAGTACAGCCTTGGTTTTGTTCACGTCATGTCTAAATACCAACTAAACGTAAAAATAAAAACAGTCTGAACACACGCCGAGTAATTGAAATGCAGACTTTTCCGCATAATATAAAACGTCTGAAAATAACTTCGTAACCTTGATAAAGGCCGTTGAGGTGGAATGATACGTCATAGTTAGTATCTACTATCTACTCAATGTCAAGGTTACGCCGGTTCAAGACTGTTAGGGAACCTGTATTGAGACTCAACGTACTTTAATTAAATAGCAAATAAATACGACCAATGATCTCATTCATAGATAGACTGCCGTCTCTCTCTAGATCTATGTGCTCCATCTTAGACCACATCATCGCTTCACATCAGGCGAGATAGTGGCCAAACATAGATATATTAAGCGTAAAAAAAAAACCTGGACCCTGACTAGATTTCCCTGATTCAAAGAAAACCAGGAACAAAGACAGAGCATAGTCCCACGACACGCAGACATGAAACAAATGCTTAAGTTATTTTCTGTGCACAAGCGTTTGTCCTGTCGCGGGAATCGAACCTAGAAATTCGGCCGGTATGAGATTTGAGCCAATCTGCTCAACCACTACACCACAGAGGCTGACAAATTATGACAAGGTTATTATCATATATTATACATTCTTGCAATCTATGTTAGCCTGGTAAGCTTTAAACGAAACTAACATGGTATGGAGCCAGAGGTGAGGGCTCTTTCTAATTTATGTTCGCCTGGTACTTTTGGGTCGTATTAGCCGGTCGTATTCTTGCGATCTATGATGGCCTGGTAAGATTCAAACCAAAGTAACATGGTAATAATAATAGCATGGAGCCAGAGGTGAAGAGGGCTCTTTGTAGTTTATGCTTGCCTGGTACTTCTGGGTCGTATTAGCTGGTCGTAGCGATCTATGCTAGCATGATACAATTCAAGCCAAAGTAAACATGGTGTATGGAGCCAAAGGTGAGGGCTCTTTCTAAAATTTATGTTCCTGCCAAATTATATTATTTGTTTTTATTGTATCGAAAACTACGTTCATATGTCAACGCTTCACACACATGACATTTTTGTATTTTTTATGTATTTTATGTATCCGACCAATATGAGAATGATTCCTTGACCAGCCCCCCACAGCTCGCAACTATGTATCAACACGGCGATAGTCTACATGCACAGATTCTACGCGTTTCACTCCTTCACGCAGTTTCACAGGAATGCTATAGCTGCCGCTGCGCTGTTCCTCGCCGCAAAGGTGAGAAAAAAAAACAAAACTAAATAAATAAAAAACCCCTTACAGGGCACACTAATAGTTACATTATTATAAAAAAGTGCTTTATATTAGGTAAAAATACTTTACTAATGTACAGGTAAGCATCACTCCGCAAAGAAATTTAAACAAATAGCGACTCTTGCTATGACGCAATAAAATTCAATTGAGCTCGCGTAGCGCTGCATACCTACCAGTCATATTAACCTACAGAGCGCCTCTCTATCGCATAGCTCTCATCTCTTCTGACGCGGCACGTGTAACGACGCGCGACCCGCCGTCGGTGTCTGGCTATTTACTTGTAGCTTCGTACCTACAGTGCGGAGTGCGCTAGGCCTGGTAACAGGTAGAATATAAAACAATTTTATATAAACGTTAGGTTAGAGTGTTTAGGTATCCTAGATTTTCGCCAGCATGCCCGATAACAAATTTGTTACAATTTTTTTTTCTTTTCAGGTGGAGGAGCAGCCTCGAAAATTAGAATATGTAATAAAAGTGGCCCACGTCTGCCTCCACAGAGGTGAGGGGGTCAACAATATCACGCCGGAACAGTACCAAGAACAGGTGAATATCATTTATAGTTCTCCCCTTAGAGCCAGCGCAAACTGGGGGACGGCATAGAAGACGATTTTGTTTTAACAGGGCGTTATGACCTTTTTAAATGAGCACGACGGCCTGCTTTACAGAGGTAGACCTGGCCGGCTTTAAATTTGACATAAGGACGATATTGTTTTGAAATGAAAAAAAAGACAGTGGAAGGACCAGGACCTGACTGACCCTGACTCGAATAAAAGAAGAAGCGATGCGTGCCTTTTTCTTTTTCACGGGGTATTATCATCGGCTCAGTTTCAGTTCGTCTGGGCTTCGAAGCATTATTTCAATGCTCGTAGAACGACCTCAGCTCAATTTGTGCTTCTCGTATACTGTAGACAAGTGTAACTCATTTCTGAGCCGTTTCAAATATTCACTGAGTCGACTGACTCGCTTTAGCCGCAGCGTGGAACTTAGTTATATGAAGAAAGCGCATTCTATATTACAAAGTTTTGTCGGTTCATAGCTCACAAAGTTAATCAGACTTAACACAGAAACAGCTCAACTCAAATAGACTTAAAGCTTTGCGATTGCGAGCCGAGCCGCGAGCCGTGAGCCGTCTATTTTGCTTTTGAACCGTAGGTCAGCAGCTCAAGTCTCTGTGATCTGTATATCTTAACCGGCTCAGACCTGAGTTACACACGCCTACAGATTACTTCTTAAACACATACGTACTTACGTTCAAATAACTTTACCTCTTTATAATATTAATATAAATGCAAAGGACCATTGATTATAATCTGATACTCTGTAATTAATGATTATTATTATTATTTTGTCGCTTTTTCTCACGGGTTATACACGGAGGCCTGCCTCCCCCATTCTTTCCACTCGTCCCTGTCTAGCGCCAGTTGCGCCCAGTCTGGACAAAATTTGTCGAGCTCGTCCCGCCATCTCCTGATTAATGATTATGTTGTAACAAAAAAGCCCAGAATGTTCTCGAAACGTCAAACGTTACGCAACGCGTTCCGTTAGCAGTAACATTGACTTTCAAGTTACACGCCTCGCTTCTAGATACGATCTAGCCTCTAGCTCACAATAAAAGTGAAAGTGGAGCGGTGGTCCGACGAACGCTGAAATGGTGTTTAGGCATATTGTGGCAGGTCGGAGCGAGTGTGGCTCAGTGGGAGCACGTGCTACTTTCGATCCGACGCACTCGAGTTTGAATCTCGCAGGTCCCGCACCACGGATTTAAGTTACGTGCGGATATAGGGTTGAAGTCAGCAAATCGATCACGTAATTATGTTGCAAACGTCGCATGTTGCGAACCTACGTGCAACAGAAATTTAATTCAATCGATAAAATGCAATAACGTACCTTTTTTATGCCTCGATTTTAATGTGCTTCTATCGATAACTTCCAATGTGAAACGGGGTTACACGACAAATTTACAAAGCGAGATTGTGATATGAATCGTTATGTATACGCCCAGTCTATTCAATTTGACTATGGTTTATATATCGATATAAACATTTTTTGTCAAAACTTATTTTTATTTCAATTGAGCTTTCGTTGACGTTTGATTGCAACTAACGGGTTAAGTGATCGCAAAACCATAATCGAAACTGGTTTCTTATTGAAATTGAAAGAAATAAAAGATACATGATCGCTCTGCTGGTCGCACCGAATCGCACTTTCCCATGCTTCTATCCTTTTCTGTCACATAGAATCGTCATTTACTAGAGCGAGAAAGAGACCGGGAGTGCGACCGCACGCGGGAATTGACGAGTCAGTCAGTAGACTACGCTCACAGAATAAGTGGAAATGGCATGCAGTTATTGTTATGATTTTGAGCAGGTCTAGGTTTGATTGAATGATTTCATATTCCGTTAGTAATTACATAGAAGACAATGATGCATGGAACATTCCACTTCTGCCAAGGCACCAACTGGCACATAAGAAACATAAAATTGACAAAAAAACATAAAATATTGTAACAACAGTTTAAAAAAAATGCCCCTCAGTTTCTTGCCATATCTTCTGAGTTCTTTTTCCGATACGGTGGTAGAGTCCTTGTAATAATTGACGTTCATAAGTGCGTCCGTGATGCCTGGACGAGGCAGGTTGTTTTATATATGCTTATAATAGCGTTCAGTGGTTAATTATTAGGAAATTAAAGACACACGTCCGCACTGTCCTTTTATTGTTTAGAGATGAAGTTAATATTATTTTGTAGCGTTTTGTGAATTAACCAATGCCTTTTCCATTTCAGGCCCAGGACCTGGTTTTCAACGAGAACGTACTGCTCCAGACGTTAGGTTTCGATGTGGCCATCGACCACCCGCACACTCACGTGGTGCGAACGTGTCACCTTGTCAAAGGTGAGGCGGGCGTTTTGTCGTGTCGTTTTGTCGCACGACCCGGTCTGAGCTTTTCTACGCGGTTTGGTTGGGGTGCGGGGGTTTTGTCGCGTGATAACCGGGTAAAACTGGATTTTGTCGTATGAAACTAGATTTAACTGGATAAAAGTAGAATTAACTGGTCAAAATCGTGGATTTATTCTAGAGATATTATGATTGTCAAAATGCGATAGTTCTTGATTATTTTCGTTAATTTTTTGATTATGATCTCAATGTGTGTCTTCCAGTTTGTATATAAAATGCTCGAATGATGTATTGAAATTATAATATTGTAATATACAAATAAAACAAAATGTATAAATAATAATTATTGATTTTATTACTATATCCAAACTTCTGAGTGAAACAAAATTCACTAAAAAAAATTGTTTTATAACTACATATGTCATGAATTAATGTATTTCTGTCCCACTGGTGGACAATGGTCTCCCAAAATTTTAAAATGAAATAATTCAATTTTTACTATTATTTCTCTACAACAATATATTTCATAAATATCCGAGTGCAAAATCAGTAGCATTAAAATGTACACTAGCAAAAATAAATCAATTCAATTCAAATTATTTATTTCAGACTAAGTCCATAACATTACAATCAATAAACAATATCAATAAATAATATCAATTAATTATTATAATGGATTGAAAAATACCCTACTTCCCAGTTACAAAATATGGAAGCCACACGTTGTGTTAAAAACGAGACAAAACGTACCGCACCTACCGCGCTCGGCTCGGTCAAATGCGATGTACCAAAAAAATACGACGCAAAATACAACAGGCAATGTATGACTCCATTTTCGCTCGCACCGCGGACAAGGTATGTTATATCCTACAATATTGTGTGATGTCACCCTACTCACGTCTCACACGCAACACAGTCCTTTGTCCGCTTTTTTTAATTAAAAAAATAATAAATTTGGCATTTGTTACTTTGTATTGTCCACCTTCAATGTAAGGCTGCTTTCTCATTGGTGCGGTACGACAACGATACGACAGCGATACGACTTCCGTATGTTACCGATGTCGTACCGCGTACATTACTACATTTGTCGACAGTTAAATAAAATAAATTGGATTTCCGTACATTTTTGAAATGTCGTATAACAAATGACGATACGACACAAAAATAATGTCGAGATGCTACATTTTTTTTATGGTACTGAGTCATGAGACGAGCAAGTCGTTCGCCTGGTGGTAAGCACCACGCTTGCTCATAACAATTTCAGTGCCACCCAGAACTTTTAATACCATAAAATGCACGGCGTATCACTGAATTGCGCTCATCACCCCGAAGTATCAGATATTAAATCTCATATGCCCAGTAATTTCGCTGGCTACAATGACCTTCAAACCGGAACACAGTATTGCTTGCGCACTACTGCTTGGCGGCAGAATAACTGGCTTTAAACCTACCCAATGAGGAAGCGAGTTTACCAATTAGTTGATTATGACTAAGATTTTTATTAGATGAGCAAGTCGTGCGCCCGATGGTAAGCGCAACGCCTGCCCATAAAATAGCATCCCCATTATATATGCGCATATTTCTAATCACAACTTGTTACTTGATTCGTTTATATTTATTTAATGTAGTTTTTATATAAGTATATATTATATATTACAAATTAAAAATACATTATACATCTAAACAAACAGAAATATAAATCCCTATATACATCATCATATATATAAAATTGTCGTGTCACAATGTTAGTTACCTTACTCCTCCGAAACGGCTTTACTGATTTTACCAAATTTTATATGCATATCCAGTAGGTCTGAGAATCGGCTACTATCTATTTTTCATACCCCTAAGTGATAAGGGTTGTTCACCCATAACATTTTTTTAAATTTATATGGCAAAACAACGTTTACCGGGTCAGCGAGTTATATTATAGATTTAATTTGAAACTGAGACGCGACGTTGTATAAATGAAGGATACGTTGAGAAAAATATATTTATTTATTTATACTTTAGCACAAAACAGTTTGTACATGGAGGACTTATTGCTAGATAGCATTTTCTACCAGTCATCCAGGACGTGCAAGAAAAAATGGTAGCGGTGCAGTAAAGTGTGTTATAGGAAATATTAAACCACATAAACTTAATATATACATAATAGGTATAGGCATTTTATGCAAGCCTAATTATAAAATATATACTTAAATATATACTTAAGTCATTACATAAATAAAAAGACATACCAGCAATAATAAATGACTATGTCAATGGGTTATGATAGGATTATAGATCTAGTAGCAGGGAGGAGAAGAGGAACTGAAAGAACGAAACGTTTTAGGGGTTGCAATCTCTGGTAGGTATTATATTAGTAGGACATATATGCTGGTAGGATTAATTCTAAATAAGTATAAGTGCGTCTGTGATGACAAAATGATTAAAGAGATTTTGAATACTGAAACGCAATGAAAATATAGTGTAATTCCGCTGAATATTATGTAGGTTGTTGTTAGAATAATATAATATGTATGGGGGTTGATTGCAAATGTAAAATGAATTAAAATATATAAAATATGTAGTAATCCCTCCGCTTTTTTAATATATATATATATATATATATATATATATATATATATGTAAATTTTATAATAAATATGGTAATGAGTTTAATATTGTATATAAGAAAAGGTAAATAATGTATTAATTAATGAATACATTATTTACTTTAGTAAATAATAAATAATGTTAAAGAAAGCCCTAACAACAACCCTGCTAATACGACACGCGTTTCGCCGTCTGCACGAGGCATCATCAGGTGTCGACTCGCCGAACGCTGAAACGAGAGATTTTGACTTTGCTATTTACCCTTCCTCCGAACTTCTATAACCACGTTTTTTTTAAACTATAGGCTAACTTAATGCCCCATTTTCACTCTACGTTTCTTCTTTCCACAGCGCCGAAGGATCTCGCCCAGACATCTTATTTCATGGCATCAAACAGTTTGCATTTGACGACAATGTGCCTCCAGTACAGACCGACAGTCGTCGCATGCTTTTGTATACATTTGGCGTCTAAATGGAGCAATTGGGCGGTAAGTTGTATTTTAAACTAGCTGCGCCCCGCGGTTTCCCTAGATAAAAACTAGCCTATGTGCTGTTCCAAGTCCTAAAGTACCTACATACCAAATTTCATCAAAATCTGTTCGGTAGTTTTTGCGTCAAAGAGTAACAAACATACATCCATGTATTCTTACAAACTTTCGCGTTTATAATATTAGTAGGAAGCTGGCCGCTTTAGCAAATAATAATAGAATTAAATTTAACACTAATAACTGTTCATCATCATCAGCCCATCACGTTCCCACTGCTGGGACACGGGCCTTCTCTTATAGAGAGTATGGGCCATAATACACCTCGCTGGTCCCGTGAGGGTTGGTTGTCACGTCCTTGAATTTGTTTGATAAATTCTTGATTTAACACTAAACGGTGAAGGAAAACATCGCCAAGAAACTTGAAGGACACGTGGCATCTAGTAAGCCACTATGGTCCAGCGTGGCGGATTATGACCCATCCCTTCATCTATGAAACTAGACACGTTATTGCCTGAATTAAATTACTGGGTACATGAGACTTAATATCTGAATGGGGGATCGGTCAGTAATCGAAAAAATCTGAAATGTAGTTAGAACGAATGTTTGTGGAATCCGAAAGATGACATTTCAAAGTAAATACCGTATGCGAAGCTCGTAACGATGTTTGTCATGCAATGACGACCCTAAAGTCCTTAAACTTCACAAAAACGTATAAATCACAAGTTTGCTTTCGTAGAGCTTGTCGTTTCGTTGGTTCGTCGTGTGACGTCATACGTTCTGAGGTGACCCTTTGCGCGGCAATATTTGAAACAACATTTAAACATAATTTAAGGTACTTTTAGGACTATTTAATTAAAATATTATTATTTTTAATTTGAGAAATACTTTATTTTTACAATGACTACAATTCAAGTACTTACTTAAATAGGTATATTAGTGGTAAAGTGCATATGTTATCAGGTGTTACAGTACCCTTTTGTGAATCCCTGTTCCCTGCACTAGGTCTCATAAGAGTCTAAATAGCAGGATCACAGCGACCCTCCCAGGCCACTCCTACTTTTCATGGCTATATATATACATTATGGTTAATTTTTAACACTTTCTGAGAAGTTGTCCGATCCCCTATTATCTGATGTCTCGATTTGACGAGTGCAATGCATTAAAACAAAAGTACTATTTTACAAACCAGAATTTCTAAATAAATATATTTGGCACAGAAAATAAAGAAAAGCCTGACTGATCAATACAATTTTACTGTTGCAGATTTGCTCATTAGCTCATAGCTTAGCTCATAGTGTGTTAAACACATACTGAAAGTCCAAGTATATCACAGATCCCGCAGTCGAACGAGGGCCGGCACTGGTTCTCGTACGTGGACCGGACGGTCACCGTGGAGCTACTGGAGAAACTCACCTCGGAGTTCCTGCTCATCTTCGAGAAATGCCCCTCGAGGCTCAAGAGGAAAATGATGAATGTTCGCCAGGCTGGTATGTATTTATTTTTTATTTAACTGCCACGAGACGTGCGTGTCGTTCATCATCATCATCATCTGCCCATCAGGTTCCCACTGCTGGGTCACGGGCCGTCTCTCATAGAGAGAGCATGGGCCAAAATCCACCACGCTGGCCCAGTGCGGGTTGGTGGATGTCGCATGTTCTCGAATTTTTTGTGATAAATTCTTGGACATGCCGGTTTCCTCACGATGTTTTCCTTCACCGTTTCTAGAGCGAGTGTTAAATCCGCACATAACTTAAGAAAGTCAGTGGTGCGGGGTGCGGGGCGGGAGTACTGCGTTGCGCTCATCGCCTCGAGACATCAAATATGCGTGGCGATTACCATCAGGCGAACAACACGCACAGTAGTAGCGAGTGTGGCGCAGCGGGAACTTGTGCGCCTGTCGATCCGTCGCACCTGGGTTCGAATCCCGAATCCGCCCTGCACCAATGACTTATAGTTAAGTGCAGATTTCGCTCTAAAACGGTGAAGAAAAACATCGTGATGAAACCCGCTTACGCGCTTTGGAGTGGTAGGCTCTGGCCGTGGTTGTAATACCACCCACCGAACAAAGCCATGCCGTCAAGCGACCTAGTCGTGTTTCGGGATGATGTTCGGTGAACCATCGGGGAGACGGGTCTGAGCAGCCGCACAGCTGCTGTCTCTCTCTCGATCTATGTGCTCTACTTTAGGCCACATCATCGTTTCACATCAGGCGAGATAGTGGCCAAACATAGATCTATTAAGCATAAAAAAAAATTGATACAAATTTTCACTTACAGTCCATCAAATCTAAGAGGTACCGTTTGACGTTTCATATTTTTCAAACCGAAACAACTTTGTTCATACGTACATTATTCAGTTTCGATAACCTTTTTCATAAAACCATGAATTTAGAAAGATTTCATTATTGTATCTAAAAATGTACAATTCTTAATATCTAAATGTAATTGAAAACTTTCAAACAAAGCAAAATAACACATATTTACACAGTAAATAATTTCTAATAGTTATATTCTTGACCTCATTACAAAGTTACGTAGTTAGGTCACTGCACGTAGTGTTGCGACTCTTCGGATACACTTGTATGCAAAAAAATCGTTTACATATACGAAAAATCGAATGTATTATTTACAAATTACACTTGACAACCAAACAAATATTTTTTCATGTGAATGGGATTTATCTCACATATTACGATTACATAACTAAATAGTTATGTAATCGTAAAATATGAGATAAAACCCATTCACCAAAAATACGTATTTATAAATCAAATATATTTGCTTCTTTAAAAAGTTGTCGAAAGCGAAAAAATAAAATAATTTTTTTTTCTGGCAACACTGCCAACTACAAGCGCACGCGGTCCGCTCGGTCGGTTCGGCGTCAGCAGTCTAGCGATGGGTCGTTGACGTATTTTTCGTTAACGAAACTAGACCGTTTAATCAACCTCCGTCAACTAGTCGATTAACTAGTTGAATTTGTTAACTAGTTAAAGCCATAACTATAGTCTACGGTCGAACTAACCATATTCTAGTTGAATTTGTTAACTAGTTAAAGCTTTAACTATAGTCTACGGTCGGACTAACCATATTCGATTTTGCAGACAACCTAATCCAAATGGCGCTGTACACAATGTGTTTACCTACAGTTTATGTTTACGGGTTACACAATGATGTAATTTTCGAAGAACTCTAAATGCTTCTGTCTGTTGCAGAGCTATGCGTAACATCATTATATAAGTCGTAGTATCGAATGTAGTACTTACACAGTAATGCTTGCACGCTACCGCTTGGCGGCTGAATAACTGGCAAAGCGGTGGTACCCACCCAGACGGCCTCTCGCATACGAGAAACCTACCACCAGTAAAATATACAAATATTTATAGCTGACCTTCCCTTCATACTTTTCCAGGCTTAGGAAAGACTAGAAGAAGAAGAAGTTAGAGAAAACAAGTATAAACCTGTTTATTTGGCAACGTCCAGTCAGACAATCTGGCGCGCTTTCTGCATCTTGCTTACTCTTATCACTTTAAGATAATACTGACATCGTGCCATCCTATTCACACGTAACATCAACATAACACAATAAAACTTTTAACGCTAATAAATTTCATATGTCTTTCCGTGCGCATGTGCATTTAATTAACTCTTGTTTGCACTACTTAGAGTTCAAATTATTTTACAAGCGACCCGTCATTTATGCCACTATTTCTACCGAACGACAAACGTTGTAAAATGTCACAAAATGTACGTGTCAATCCGTTGCATGCAGATAGGAATGTTTCCTTCTACTATCGAATTTATCCGTCTAACAACGAATAGAAGATAGAAGTTGACAACTGTCCCGCGTTCGTTCGTTAACGTCAACTGGTACGTTTCTTTCTACGTCGTTGTAGTCGTTGAATTCAACTGGTTAATCTGTGGACGGTTAACAGTTGAATCGTTGACAGTCGATGGACGGTTTTTTTAACTAGTTCGTTGATTCAACGCCCATCGCTACAGCAGTCTCTCGCCATCTTGGAAGCTGACTGTGCGCGTACTTGCTTTCTCGTTTGTGTTTTACAATTTGTGACTTGGCTATTACTTTTCTGGACTGATCATTCTTTATCCGTTTACCTTGGCAATATTTATACTGGACTCCGAACTAAGCAAGTGTTTATTAATAATGTCGAAAAGAGGACGTACTTTGAACAGCCAGGCTCGTGAATTGGTGGTGAAATTACACGAGTATTTTGAGCGTGAATCTCAAAATGGTGGACTTCTACTGCCAGTTACACAAGTTCGGGATCGCGTCGGTGAAGCTCTCGGTATTGGTAGCCGCACCGTTGGCAAAATATTAAGTGAAAAATATGGGCCTTCGGGGAGTGACAGTAACGTACTTCACACACCGAAAAAACGAAAAAGAAATAAACCTGTGACAGGCATCGATGAATTCGATAGTCATGCTATTAGAAACCATATATACGGGTATTTTACAAGAGGTGAATTTCCAACATTGGCAAAGTTATGTGCAACTTTAAAAGATGCCGGGCTGTATAAGGGAAGCATAGAGTCGTTGAGAACGGTAATAACAGGAATTGGCTTCAGATACAAAAAAGTTGACAAACGAAAAATTGTTATGGAGCGACATGACATAATTATGCAGCGACTAACATTCCTGCGCGAAGTTAAACAAATTATAAACTGGGATAATGTAATATTTTTGGACGAAACCTGGCTAAATTCCAACCATTCTGTGCCGAAAACATGGACTGATGATTCTGAAGCTTCGTGCTCGAAGGTGCCGATAGGAAAAGGTGGACGCCTCATAATATGCCATGCTGGGTCAGCGTCTACAGGCTTCGTGGAAAACTCTTTATTAGCTTTCCAATCCAAAAGCACTAAAGAGTATCATGAAGAAATGGACGCAGTAAGGTTCCGAGAGTGGTTCTTAAATTTATTACAGAATATCCCTCCTAACAGCACAATTATAATGGATAATGCCCCATACCACTCTGTGCAAATTGATAAAGCACCTACGTCAGCCAATAAGAAAGCAGATTTGGTGGCATGGCTGCAAAGAAAAGGAGTGGATGCCGACATGTCACTATTAAAAGCTGAATTATTACAGTTAGTTAAATTGCATAAACCACCAAAACCGACATATGTAATTGACCAATTGGCCGAAGAGCACGGGCACAAAGTCATACGACTTCCTCCGTACCATTGCCAATATAATGCCATTGAACTGATTTGGGCCCAAGTTAAAGGTAATATTTTATAATATTATAATAATAACACGAGTACTTCTAACATTTATAATTTAAACAATGGTTTTCGTCTGCTATCAAATAGTTACATTATTGTTTTACAGGTTATGCAGCAAGACACAACACAAAACCACCCTTCAGTGTCAAGAAAATGGAAGGTTTATTAAAGGAAGCATGTGCCCAAGTTACACAGGAAGATTGGAGTAAAGTAGTACAAAAAACAAAGAAAATAATAATGGACGACTTCGAAAGAGACGTACACTTTGATAATGTAATGGACAATCAACTGGTCATTAATTTAAATGACGATGATGACGAAGACGACGATACTAGTACTAGTAGTGAATAAAAAAATATCCTAAACATTTCTTTTATTTAATTATAACAATTGATTTCTTAAAATTCGGATATTATAGTAATCGATCTCTTAAAGTTCGGATATTATAGTAATCGATTTTTTCATCCCATCCCTATCATTCAATTGTCAGAACTGTCAAACGGTACTTCTTAGATTTGACGGACTGTAATGATTTTAATGACAAATAGTGATGCCATTTTTTTTTTAATTAAGTAAATGTAGTCTATAATTATTCAATTTATTCATTAAAAAATACATGCATATTCCCTATAACCCCAATAAGTCCCAGCGTTTTGGTCAAGGTTTGGCGAACGATTAGCTCATCTCTTCAATTACATACATATAAAGGAATATATCCTTAAAGGAAAAATTGCTATCTCCAGTATTTACATTACTTACTGATGGTAGGTTTCTCGTATGCGAGAGTCCGTCTGGGTGGGTACCACCGCTTTTCCAGTTATTCAGCCGCCAAGCAGTAGTGCGCGAGCATAACTGTGTTCCGGTTTGAAGGGCATTGTAGCCAGCGAAATTACTGGGCATTATGATACTCAACAGCTAATTGTCTCAGGGTGACGAGCGCAGTTCAGCGCCGCGCAGGATTTTGCGAAACATAGTTATGGGTGGTGCTGTTATTGTTATGGGCTGGCGTATTGCTTACCATCAGGCAAACAACCAACTCGTCTTGTCATTCAGTTACATAAAAAAAAAAAACTCCCTCCGGGTGCGGTTAAAATATTCCACCGTGTATTTATGTATTTATTTATTTATTTATTGTGACAATCGATTCCAGTCAATTACATTTATCACACAAAAAGTACAAAATAAAAAACAATAATTTATATAATAAAATGTCAATAATATTATAAAAATGTCAATGTATACAGTAATATTAATATCAGCAATAGTTTAATGTCATTTATTAATTATCATAATATAAACGCATTATAAAAACAAGATATCAATAATAATATTTGTTATTGGGGTCATAGGACTCACAAAACGCCAATAATAAATTTAATAAACAAGATATCAATAATAATATTTGCTATTGGGGTCGTAGGACTCACAAAACGCCAATAATAAATTTAATAAACAAGATATCAATAACAATATTTGCTATTGGGGTCATAAGACTCACAAAACGCCAATAATAAATTTAATAAACAAGATATCAATAATAATATTTGCTATTGGGGTCGTAGGACTCACAAAACGCCAATAATAAATTTAATAAACAAGATATCAATAATAATATTTGCTATTGGGGTCGTAGGACTCAAAAAACGCCAATAATAAATTTAATAAACAAGATATCAATAATAATATTTGCTATTGGGGGTCGTAGGACTCACAAAATGTCAATAATAAATTTAATAAACAAGATATCAATAATAATATTTGCTATTGGGGTCATAGGACTCACAAAAAGCCAATAATAAATTTAATAAACAAGATATCAATAATAATATTTGCTATTGGGGTCGTAGGACTCACAAAACGCCAATAATAAATTTAATTTAGTGTATGTCCCGTGCGTGCTACGCTTGTCTATCGAGCTTGTGTTCCAGATGGCGGCTCCCCCGCGGCGCACGCGGCGCCCGCCGCCGCCAAGCACGCGCCGCCGCCGCCCGCGGACGACTTCGACAAGGCCTTCGATAAAGGTGAGATACTCTTAACATGCCTACTATCCTACTTCTCTTTTGTGGGTGTGTGGCCAACCGTGGTGTCGGAGTTTTAGACCCCCAGGCCTCCGACATGGCCTTACGACTGTTGTAATTATTATTATTATTAACACTCTAGATTTGAAATCACCCAAATTGTATTTATTTGGAAATACAGACGACGGCAAGGCATTCCACTCCTTTGACGTTCGCACTAAAAGGAAGACCCAAACGTTTGGTACGAACAGGCGGAACTTCTACCACGTAGGGGTGCCGTTGTGCCGTTTGTTGTGTTGTGTTCTATAAACCTACTGAGATAACATAAGCGCCTGCGTATTTTTTTCTGTTTCTACTTTATTATGGCGTATTTGACGAAATTTAACACAATTAATTACTTACAATATGAAATAAACTGGACAACCTTTTATTGTTGTGTTTCTCCGTCTATGTGATCATTTTAAAACATTCTTGTAAGTGTTATATTTACAAAATACTTATTTGTGGTAACTTATAATTAGCTGTCTGTACATATCATTATACCATTTGAGAATAAAATAACAACAGATTACTCGCCGCGAAAACGCAGCGTAAAAACAGCTAGAAACAAGCTCGCAAATCGCATTAAGGCTCTTAGGCCGAGTAGTTTGTACTCGAAACTCCGCTCGGCTCCTTATTTCTATCTTTCATTGTTCTTAATACCGACTAAAACGTCAGAAACACTTCTTGTTTTACAATGATCAATTCCATAATAGTTGTTCTCTTTCACAGAATACGAGCGTGAAAGAAACCGCGCGCGGCAACCGGTCCCGGGCGGGTATGTCCCCGCGACGACCGCCGCGCCGCCCGTTCAACCACCCCCGCAGAAGATAGACTACAACCTGTACAGAGAGAAGCGGGAAAGGGAGGAAAGAGAGCGGCGGGAGGAGAGAGAGAGACAGCGGCAGGCGGCGATACAACAAAGGCACGCGGCGCCCGGCCCGCCGCAACCCAGGCCGGAGCAAAGGACGAGCGCCCCCGTGCCGCCGCATCATCCTAGACCCGATCAAAGGAGCCAGCATCATCATAGTAGCAAGCCTCACCACCCGTGGCCGCCTCATAAAGCGCACCATCAGAAACCACCGCACGATCACAGGCATCATAGGCCTCCGAACGCTCCGGGGCCTCACACGAGTCAATCGCAACCGCAGTCGCAACCGCAACCACAAGCCGCAGCGCAGCCGGAAGCGGCGCCGCAGAGGACTCGGCCGCCGTCGCTATTTTCCCCAGAAAGTACGACGACGGCGACCGCTGCGGCTCAAGCGCCGCGACGCCCGCCGCAACAGCAACCGCCGTCGCAGTCGCAACCGCAACACAGGCCCAAAGAAGTCCGTCCGCCGCCCGCCCCCACGCAAGAGCAAAGGCCGCCGAGTCCAAAGAAAAGGCCCGACGCCACCGCTGCGATCAGAGACATGCAACCGCCGGCTATACTCTCCCCCTTCAACTCCCCGCCTAGTGTCAAAGAACCTCCCAAACCGAGACAGCGGCAGCAGTCCAACTCCGAGCCAGAACTAGTACCGGTCGTCAAGAAATTAGACGAGACGCCCGGATACGAAAACGTTATAAGGGAGTCGCAGAGAGGGAACAACACGACGAAGGTGAAACAGGAGAAAAAAGATCCACCTAGTCGTGCCCTCAACAGCATAGAAACGGACCCGACCTTAGTATCAAACTTGCTCAAAGAGAGCTTAGCTAAGCCCGTGCCTATAACCGTGCCGACGGAAAAGAAATCGCCTGTAGAAATTAAGAAAGAGGTCATCGAACCTCCCGCCCCGAACCCGCAACCCGCCCCACCCGCGCAACCGGAAGTACCTCAACCCCCGCCCCCCACGGAGGAGGCCGAACACAAACACAAGAAGGAAAAGAAAAAGAAAGAAAAACACAAACACAAAGACCGCGACAAAAGCAAAGAGGAGCGCAAGAAACATAAGAAAGACAAAGACAAGGAAAAGAAACGAGAGGAGAAGGTCGAACAGCCGCCGATCCAAATCGAGCCTCAGCCGCAAGACGGCACGTTGAAAATAACGATCCCACGCGATAAGCTGTCTACTAGCCCCGGGTTAAAGATCAAAATCCCGAAAGAGAGACTCGCCGCGCCGCCTCCGCCGCCGCAGACCTCCGGCCTCAAGATCAAGATATCTAAGGAAGTTCTGGAAACGTCGAGAAAGCGAACAGGCGGTCCGGAGCACGGGCCTCCGCAGAAGATGCCGCGGCAGAATGGAGCGCCGCATCCTAAGGTAGGTTGGCCAGTACCGCCCCCTTTTCGCCCCCACATGCCTTTTTACATGATGCAGCCGCCCCCGATGTACTATAACATGATGGATGGGTATTACTACCATAATAATTATAACAATATGGAGGGGTATATGTACCCGCCGCCCCCGCACCAGCCGCGGCCGCCGCCGCAGCCCCCGCTGCCGGCGATGCCGCCGCCCCCCGTGCCTCCACCGCCGCCGGAGTAAACAAACAAACATACATCCATACATACTAAACATCAATAAGTATTCATTTTAGTCATCAGCCATTACGTTCCTAGTGGAACACGAGGCTTCTCTCATAGAGAGTAAGGCTCTAATCCACCACGCTGGCCCAGTTCAGGTTGGTGGATGTCACAACGATAGCCAGTTTTATGCGTCTTACTTTAACAACAAAGTTGTCCATCCGAAATGTAGAAAAAAAATTGGGAATACAGCAATCTTTTAGTTGACAAAATTTCAATTACTGTCAACAATTTATCTAAGATTGGCTTATTTCTATAGCATTTGAATCAAGCCAACCATTTTATTATGTGTTTTAACGAAATGTCAGCAATAGCTTCTCATTAACCTAAACAAAGCGGGGATTGTATCATTTTGAACTGAAAATCTTAACTTTGAGAGAGAGAATAAAATGTGGCCGGTACGACTACTGATTAGTTTCCTAGTATAGGTATTGCCACAAATAAAACAGCGCCCTCAATTTGTTTACTATTTTTGGATGGACAAAGAAGTAAAATACATCAAACTAGTGAATAGACATACTAAAATGAATACTTATTAGTGATTTTGACTGCAATAGATAATAGCACTACCATTCTAATAGAGTCAACGGCGTTAGACGGTTTGTTAATACGAAAAGCATGGTTATATTGTCTACTAGCTTTTTCCCGCGACTTCGTCCGCGTGAACGACAGAAGAAGTCCATATTCGTATATTTTCCAAGACCATCTTAGCAAAACCTCAGTATATGAGAGCGCGTACGATTTTGATGTAATCCTATAACCCAAGTTGGGACTAATGCTACCAAACCCTAAATTCAAATCCGTTCAACAGGTTCCGAGTATATAGATAAAAAACATACAAACAAACAGATAAAATTTCTAAAAACTGTATATTCGTGTTCAGTACCATCTAAATAGTCGATGTGCCAGTTGGTTTTTCAAAAATATCTTCAATGTACAGAATTGGCTCAGTTCCATTTTTGTAATAGTATAGATGGCTTGGTTTAAATAAATAATCTATATTTTTTCTGATATGGTGGTTAAGGCTCCGTACCAATATCATTTTTCTTCTTAATTATTTAAAATCGTAAAAATCTATGTTTTATTTCTATTCCATATTCTCTTAAGTACTTTGATCTTTCTTCGATTTCATCGCTAAGTTTCGGATCTCAACTTTAACGGTGATGCCCTCACCTCACTGTCATATCAATATCAGCTGATTCCTTCATCCCCCATTCCACCTTAGGACCACCAGGCGAGGAGAGTCACTCCACCCTTTCGTTGTGCACATACCACCAGTCCGCACAAAGCGCTTCGCTGACTCTTTCACTGTACGTACTGATAAGGAGTGGAATTCTCTACCAGAATATTTATTTCCATTCAATTACAACCTGTATCTCCTTAAGACAAGAGTAAATAGGCACCTCATGAACAAACATGCTCCACCTTAGACCGCAACTACGCTTACCACCAGGTGAGCTGTTGTCAAACGTAAGCCCATTTCATCATAAAAAGTAAATAATATAAATATATATATATTAGGATTTACTATAAACGTGTTTTGTACAGACAAACCGTCGATCGCCAACGATTAATATGTTTTGGCTCTAAAAGATCAATTATAGATACTTACTTTAAGACTGTCCATTTGTTTATTGTTATATTTATAAAAATGCCTGGTATTTACCAATATGGAGGAAAGTAGTAAGTTAGTATTTTACTTGACTATTTTACATTTATTCTATACCATTTTGGTAAATGCCAAGTCTGTAGATTGTTAATGTAAAATATTGTCTATGAAGCTTCTTGTGTCTTCCGATAAAAAAAAATAGGTACCTAGTATCTACTTTCCTATTTCACAGTCTCTGAATAAATGTTAAGTGAGAGATATATCTGTTGTAGCATTATTAAACTTCTCAATGAGCAACACTTTGTATAAAATGCTGAACGTTTTATATCATCACTAGCAACCGCCCGCGACTTGGTTCGCGTCGACATAATAAAATATAGCCTATGTTAGTCAGGGAGCGTGTAGCTTTCTATTAGTGGAACAATTATCAAAATCTGATTCGTAGTTTCAGAGATTATCTCCCACAAACAGACATACAACTTTACCTCTTTATAATATTATTACAGATTACTACAAAGTTTGTAGTAATACATACAAATCTAGGGACTGTGAAATAGGGAGGGGTACCTGTTCAATATAAATAGAGCTATTTATCTATTATATATTTTAAAGACGTTATTTATTGTTATGTAACTTTAATAGAACATTTTCTTAACCTATTGACCGCCATACGACACGAAAAAGTTCTCTCTACGCCAATGTCGGCTTTAGTCGACTAAACGTATAAATTGCGTAGTTTTCCGTGGAGAGTACGGCTTTGCTTCTAAAGCGCGGCGCTCAAAGGGTTAAGAGCTCTTTCACCAAGCTATCGATAAACTATTGGTCACTTTTAAGCTAAAGGTAAAATAAAGCTTTAGATCGCAGTTTCACCACTAGTCCGACTATTTATTCCAAATAATATTATTATATTTTAATATTCAATTAAATAATACACTTTATAACAAAAAATACCCGACTTCAATGTATCTTTCAAATCCAAGGTAGAAAACGATGAAATGTATACGGGACCATGTTGAAGCTATATTGATCCTAATCTTTAAAATTTTCCAAATCCGTTTATAAGTGACGGAGTTCCAAGGTAAATAAAATTCAATCGAGTTGAGGACCTTCTTCTTTTGAGGTCGGTTAAATATTAATATTCGATCATTTATCTTTGTTTATCTTGACAATACACACTATTGATACGTTGTGAAAAGCAATTATGAATTTTTTAAATTATAACAAAAAATATTTAAAAACAGACATTCCAGCAATTTTATCTATTGAATAGTTGGGAGACATAGGTTAATGGACAGTTATCTATGGTTTGGTGAACAGCCCCTAAGTAGGTAACATGCTGAAGTGCAAATAAATTTACAAAAATTGAACTCACAGGTCTGTATTTTTCAAACATACATTTTCAAAAGTTTTTTTCAAAAAATAAATAGGAGTATACAGCGTGTAATTGTAACATTGATGACTTATTATATTTTTTTAAATGTTGTTGATTAGTTTAAATTTTAAATAACATTGTACATATTTTTAAAAGAAAAGTACTGTTATTATTAGTTTGTGTTTTTAAAGTTTAGATCGCTAGATACATTATATTCCGTTTGAAATATTTTATTTACAAATCATTTTCGTATACCGCAGGGTGTTTCAAAAGTCAATGTGAATTTCGTTATTTTTGAAAAATATTTCATAAAACATATGGCTATTTTTTATTCATAGATTATAAAAAAATATAATTAATACTAGCTGCGCCCGCGGTTTCTCGGTATAAAAAAAGCTAATGTGATAATCCGGGGTATAAGCTATCTCCATTCCGAATTTCATACAAATCCGTTTAGTCTTTGTGGCGAAGAGGAAACAAACACCAACATACATACAAACTTTCGCTACAATATTAGTGAGATCTGTCAAGGCCTTAAGGAGTTCGAGTAATATTAAGTTACATTGAAGTTGAGAATAGAATAGAATTGAATTTATTTGCTTAAAATGTGATTAAAATAGATGTAAACAATGCAAAGAATCTGACACATTTAAACCTAAATGAACTATCTCATGCAATACATTATTAATATTAAAAAATACATTAACATTGCATCTTAATTTATAGCAAAGTAGTCATTCAGAGAATAAAAAAATCTAATAAAACACCCTGTTTGGTTTTTGAGACATCCTGTCTACTTATTTTGACTTATTTTTTGTATTTATATAAAAGTTATAAAATTTTCTAAAAAGTTATAAAATTTTCTAAGGTACAAATTTTATATAGCATCACGTTTATAATATATTCCAATGGTTTTTTTGACTAAAATTGTAATAATATTTACAGATATCATATTTACCAATTGGTGTTGTTTACAATGAATGTCTATATACGGTTTTATATACATAGTATGTATAGTTGTTGTCTATGAAATGGCTTTTGCTATAAATATATATTTATATAGCTTGTTCATTAATATAAAGGAGATTGTTTGGTAACAGAGCTAAAGAGCCCACATGGGTCGATGTGGTGGGTTTTGACCCATACTGTATCTCTAAGGAAAGTAATATTATAAATTTGACAAATCCGTTTGACTTCAATAAAATTGAAAATTGAATTCTAATAAAAATTACTTTAAATTGGCGAAAACTTAGCATTATTATCAGATGACTCACAAACTTTATAAATGTAATTTGTTGAATATTAGATAGTATAATATACAAATATACATTTAGATACTAATATATTATATTAAATAAAAGCAAAACTTGTGCATCACATTTATTTCACATAATATTTTTATGAATAAAAGATGCATTTTTACATAAAACATATATTATAAATGTTAATTCATAATTTCACATTCCGCTTAGTATGATGTAATGTATATTCATTTATTTATTGACTTATTCTTACATTTGTGTTCTATTTTCATAAATAATCGTATATATAAATAAATATAATATAAATTGGATAAATCGTAGTTAGGTATATTAATCTTATATTTTAGTAATGATTTTACAAAAATTACCAATACAGCTTTAAAATATATTCTGTTGATTCTAAAAGCAAGATCACTCATTTTGGTATGAACATTTTCGTGAATTTGATACATATAAAGCCCTTAATAAAAATTATAATGAATTTCAAGTTTTTGCACCGATTACGCGATTGGCTGAGCTGGGATTGTAACTCTGATGCGTCGTATTAAAATTAGCCCAATTTACCGCTCGACCATAGGTTTTTATAATAACTAATCTTTGAACTAAAAAAATATAATATAGTTATAAATATTATATAATATAAAGAAACAGATTTTTGCTTTTAGATTCAGTGGAAATAATAAAAAGCCGGTTATATTTATTTTTAATTATTATTCACTTTGCTCAATTGACATATGATCAAAAAAAACTTACAGGGTCATGTCTAACGTTCCTTCTCGCCAGAACTCTTGTTTGAGCCAATTAATTAATAAATAAATTAAAGTAGAAATAATAAGATATTTTTTGAAATACTTTTCTTGTAATTACAAAATAGCGATTTTTTTTTTCAAAAAATGAGCATTCCATATATGTCAAATTAAAGACTTTTTTATTACTATATTAATTATTATAATAATTTTTTGGATTTTTGAAAAAATATGGCGTTAAACCAAATTTGCCAAAGCCAATATTGGCAGATCTTCTCCTTGGCGTAATATATTTCTACATTTTGTAAATAATATCAATAATAAAACAATGGTGCCATTGCTGTTACCATTTTACTATAGTTTAGAAATAAATATAATTATTTTTGACATATTTTAAATTGTACTTAAATCTTTTTTAGTATTAATTTAGTTAAACTTTGTAATATCTAAATACAATTTATTTAAGTAGACTTAGATAATTAGAAATGCTAGTAGATTTATTGACTTAAATGTATTAAGTCTATTTTGTTACATTTTTTTATAAGATATATGTAAAAATCTATTATCATAACTTGACATTTTTTTTTCAAAGTCTTCCTTATTCTGTCTCTGTTGTAAATTAAAGTAAACGAAAATGTGTTCATTTTTTTTGTATTTGTTAATTGTGTTATTTATATTATACTTTAAAAATATAATTAAATAGAAATCATTTTTATAAAAAATAAAAGATGTCTCGTTATGAAAAACTAAAAAAAATGAGATTACCATTACGAATTTCATAATTTTATGAATAAAGTTAAGTTTTTTTTCTATGTTCAATGTTATGATAAATTGTGTATAATATTGTAAAATTTACTGTACGTTTTTGATAATTCACTGATCATTAAAATGATTTCAGATGCAAAGTAATTTTTTATTTATTTTGTCTTTACAATTGTATATTTTTTGTTTACGTAACACATGTACCACATTATTTTGGTGTTCGAAATTATAACAAGATTTTTCTATTTTTTATATTTTACTCTTCATAATAATTTATATGAAAATTCCAGATTGTTTAAGATTGCTAAAACATTGTTATAATGCCGACACTATTACATAACAACACAAAACTGAGGTCTGAGTGCACTATCACAATCTCCAAATAGAGTCATAATAAAATTATGGCAATCGATCGAAATCAAACGAGACTGCGTGCGGTCGAACTAATGCATGTAAAAATTATTTTGCTTAAACACATCACGCTCTGTGACGGCACTGTTTTTTCATTATTATTTGGCTGTTATATTGTTAAGTTTGCTTTCTGTGTATATTTTTATCTGGTCTCATTGTTAATCATAATTTAATAATAAATGATTCATTATTTGTGTGATTTGATTTCCTTATGGCAAGAGACCATTTTTTGCTTCTGTTCCATTCTGTGTTGAACAAGGTATCGAAAATATGTATTATATTTGTACTAATTTTGGTTTGTTCATCTAGAATGATGCAGTATTTTGTAGGTGTTTCACATAACTCATTATGTGAACATGTCGTGTGTTTGTCAAGATACATGTTAGCTATTTTTATTATGGATTACATCAGTGACTTCCCTTAGGTTACTGATTTTTAAGTTTTGCGAAGTCATACAACGGAAAATCTATTATTCCTTATTATAAGAATATTGGTAATAAAAAAGTAATTCATGTAATAATTATATGGCTGAATTTATTTAAAAACGATTTCTACTAATAAACAATACAATATTTCGGTATTGTTACAATTATTTAGCTGATATTCTTCGTTGTGTGGCTCGCAAAAAAAAATATATTTGTTCCCGCATCGTTAGTCATAATACAAATTATGACAAACGCATGCGACCCTAATGTAACAGCTAAATGATAGCTTGCGCGCAGCTGTGTATACCGTACCTTTTGGGGCTCAAACTATTCCAAAAAAATGCAAAAAATAATCACTTTCCAAAGGTTTTACTAATTCATTTTGGAATGGTGCAAAGATGGGTTGCAATTCGCACATTTTCGCTGGGTCTCTTTTGCTTCAAATAAAACCCTGGTGGCGGGAGCGTTCCGGGTCGGATTACGTCGTTTAACATAAAAAAGATGGAATCTGATCTGTGAATGTTGATAAATTTTCACGCGCGGCGGTGGTTACCTACCTTTAAATATACTTTTTACACGCTTTGGGATATTAATATGGGAATCAAACTTAAGCAATTCAAAGACGAATAACAAAAATAAACTAAATTCACGTCTTACATTTCGATTGAAAACAAGTATATAATAATAATTTAAAGTATTGGGAATTTTCAATATAATCTATTCATTAGTTTCTTTGAAAATAAATGTCAAATATAATGCAGTTCAATCGCGAATATTTGTCATAAACAACCATGAGAAAATCATGTACATTTTGCAATAACGCTATTATATGTGCTAAAAGAACAATGTTCTTAAAAAGTTGTTAAAATAAAAAAAAAAACTATATTTACTTTGCCTAAAATGTTCATCAATTGCTTCTAAAAGTTATTCGTTTGCTCTAAATGTTGTTTGCCATAAAAGCTTTTTTATTATTAAAATATAAGAGGGTACCCACCGCCCCGCGACTCAACCCTCTGGCCTCATTAGGAACGCCGACACACGGCAGCGCGCGAGCTCAAATCCTAACGGTTTGCAGGTCGAGTCAGCAATGGGGAACGGGCATTCGGGCAAGTGACGTCACCCCACCCCATCCCCTCTCAATGACGTCACGATGCAAGCCCAGAGCGAAACGTGTGTCGACGTTTCTGTCAACAACTTTCGGACCTCACTAGTGTAGTGTAACGGTTTTTTTTTATTTTCACTTTTGTCATTGTTTAATGAATGGACAATTTGAAACCCTATTCTGTTTTTGTTGACAATTTTAGTGTAATAGTTAATTTTTGGAATGCTAGTGCCGCAATATGGTGCTGCGTTTCTGACTTATCAATTAAATCGAATTCCGAAAAATACCGGTAACCCCAATTCGTCGCTGTCGTCGCATCGGATTGGTCAGTTCCAGCCACGACAGCTAGATAACCAATCACATGGCGGCATTTCTTGTCTATGCCAAGCTGAAAATATAAGTGACCAATGAGGAAGTAGTATTATTTATTGTCAAAAGTACAGAATAGGGGTTCTGAGCAGAAGCAATAACTACTATAAGCTCAGTGATATTTGTTCATATTTTTTATTTCACTGTTGAGTCATCGTACACTGCATATTTGTAAGAAACAATTGATTTTCTAATCAAATATTTATTCTCTTTTTTATACGTATGCAGTATACCATGGCCGTTGTTTTGTGTGTCGGGACGGTTTTGGCTCGTTGTTTCTTTAGGATAATTGACTGTAAAAATAATTATTTTCAGTATATTAGGGCAATAATGTTTGCAAATTATGACAAAAATTAGAAGTAACTTTTTTTTAATGTAAAATAAATTTTGCCGTTTTCACAAATTATTGGTGTTACAAAAGAATTAGAAAGTCCAAGTGGCATTAAGTGTACATAAAAAAATATGCTTCTATGTAAAGTTTATAAAAAAAATGTGCAAATGTGTATCTAAACGTATTTATCGTGTTTTTGTGCCTTCGTCTTCAATGAGAGAATATTCAATACCTCTGTAGGGATGTAGGCTTGCTTTTATATTGACACGTCAAAACGTGAACAGGTGTTCAGTTTCGATACTGAACAACTTTTGCAATAAAATTTTAAAAAATGATTTGGAAATTTTTATGACTTAATATATTATAATTTGGGTTTCAAAAGTTGCTCAGTCAAAAATTGTACACGTCTTGTATCTGTTCAATATTGTCGGAAGTCGTAATCTAGCCGTTTTAACATCTTTCTTTTAATAGATAATTAATGTTATGCAAGAAATCTTAGTACAATTAAAAACAAAACGAAAAGTAAAAAAAAAAACACGTATCAAACCAAACCAGTGCTTCAAAAACTGATTGTAAAACAATAGACTGATTTAAATATATATTTCCATTGGAAATAAACTGGATTTAACGGATTTTATCGTTTAAATTTATTATAACCAGGCCTAGCGCACTCCGCACTGTAGGTACGAATCTACAAGTACATAGCCGGACACCGACGGCGGGTCGCGCGTCGTTACACGTGCCGCGGCAGAAGAGATAAGAGCGGCGCGATAGAAAGAGACGCGCATAGCAAGGGTCGCTAAAGGTCGTTTGTTTAAATTTCTTTGCGGAGGGATGCTTCTGTCCCTTAGTATTCTGTGCTGTTACTTTGGATTTTTCTGAAAACAGTTAAGTGTTTAGGAACAGATGAATTAAATACGTAATAACATCCGTTAAAAATAGTTTAGTTTTTAAATAGCAACCGCGCTAAGTTAAGAAGAATTTGCATAATTTTGGAGCCAAAATCGGACCGGAAGTGTAAAAATGGCGGGTTTAAAGGTGCGGGGACGCTAGCTACTAATTTAAAAGGCGGGGAACACCCAAAGCGAGCTTGTTGGAAAGAAACATGCCAGTAATAAAATAAAGCATTTTTGTGTATTGGCAACATGTAATTAAAGTATAGAGTTGCAATTTTTTACATTTTTGACGGTTGGTAGACAATTTTTTTTTCTTGCAATTATTACTGGCCAGTGTTTTTGAATCGGTAAAGCAAATGGGAAAATATCGTAACAAAAAGAAAGAAAAAAGTTAAAAATCGGTATTTTCCAATTTGCGAAAGTACGAAATGACTGTTAGAAAAAACGGTGAGATTTGTTTTCTTTAATTTACTTTAATTTTATTTTAAGTGTAAGTTAAGAATAGGGCCTGTCTAGATTGATATAGTATTTTTTTTTTAATTTCTGGCTGGCCCAACATTTTGTTAGTGAACATTTTGGAACGAAGTAGAAATATTCATTTTTTACCGACGTCAAAAAGAGGTTTTATGTTCCACTGTATTTTTTTTATGTATTTTCACCGATTTCTCCGCCAACTGTCGACCAATCAAAGATAATGTAGCATTCGAACGGCGAAAGAATTTTTGAAATCGGTCCAGTAGTTTTTTATTCATTACAGACACAAAAAATACAAATCTTTCCTCTTTATAATATTATCAAAGTGATTGAGCAGGCTAAGTGATGGTTCGATTCCCGCAACAGGACAAATAACAAAACAATCTCGAATTTGTCCTGATTCTGGGTGTTGTAGGACCATGGTCCTCGTACCCATGGTCCCTACAATACAATACAATAATGCTTTATTGAATACCAAACACAGGAAAAACAATAGACAACAAAGTCAATAAACAGTCGGTACAATGGGCGGCCTTATCGCCTAGATAGATAGATAGATAAACACTTGTTAAAAAACCTTAAATATAGGTACATGAAAAACAAGTAAATTTCACAGTAATCAGCATAACAATAGGCGGTCTTATCGCCTAGTTTCTTACAAGAATCTTTGTATGTGATCGTTGGGGGGTATTTATTTCTAGATGTAATATTTCTAGTTCGTTTCTCGTTCACTAAACACTGGGAGATACGGAAGGCGATTATTACGATATGCCATTTTGGTTAATTTCGCGTTTTAATGCGATTTTGCGATATATATATGGTTTATTTGTTATATTCCTTTTGGAATCACTGGTAAGCAAAAACAAGGACTTCGTTCAAGTAACGATTCTTATGAGTAATTATAGAATTAGATGTTAATAAATTAAAAATCCTATTAAAAATATTGACGTAGCGTTTGAGAGCATGAACAAAAAAAATCTATTATTTCGTATAAAAATAAATTGGAAAAATTACAAAAATTATAATTTTTGAAATGTTATATAGTGACAAAGGTAGAATCCAATCGGTAATCGAGTAAGATTTGTTAAATGTAAGATTTTAATTTTTAATTTGTATTAGTTTTTTGTTAATAAAACAAAATATGGTTACGTTCTTCCTAAAAGTTACTGATAAATGTAAATATAGATAATTCGCTAGCTTTTCGCACCTATCGCCTTGTTCTTAAAAAACGGAATAAGACGCCAACCGAACAAACTTAGCGTATATAGATAATGTATTTATTCGTAAAATAACACTGTTTATGAAAGCAACGGATGTTTGTCTGTTGACAATGCTGTACAGGGGCCGATGCTGATCCCTAAACTAAAAAATGCCAGATTAAAAAATAATCTAATAAAAGCTAAGCTAAGCTTTTTCTCAAGGTTCACTAAAATCTCAATAGATGGCGTACACGTCACCCGTAAAACGGTTAAATAACAAGAAAAAATTTGACACTCGACTTGACCTCCGTAACTCAATTGGGCAAAGCACTTCCCGCGCTGAGAGAAGATTGAGATATCGGTTCAAACCCCGGTGGTCGTATTTTTTCGTTCCAAAAACCTTGTTTGACCTAGTAATATACCGGTATTTCATATTACCGATATTTTGGAATTAATTATTACGTGAATTAGGGGTTAGCAGGAACGGTTTTATGGCGCAGAGCCGCGGGCAAATTCTTATTTGAATAATCACTATTTAAACTAGCCTTTTCACTCTATACGATAAAAAAACTATTTCTTTTTTATTCTTTTTTATTTTGTTCAAAAATAGGGATGTAGCTCTATCATAATTAATTTAAAAGCTAGTTAACAATCAGCGTTGATCCTTAAAAACAGTGAATACAATGTTGATTTTTCTAAAAATCAGCCTCTGTGGGTGAAGTGGTTGGGCAGGTCAGGTCAAATCGTGAGAGGTTGGGTTCGATACGGGGCCAATGTCTTCGTGTCTGGGAGCATGGTCCTCGTAGTTCCTGGTTCTCTAGATACAGGGAAGTCAGGAAATCGTAGTAGGGGCCAGGAATTCTTTTAAAATCATAGTCATACGTACTCCATTTTGATAAAAAAGTTGTATTTTATTAATGGAACTGAGTGATTAGCAAGTCGTTTGCCTGATGGTAAGTGCCACGCCTGCTCATAACAATTGCAGTGCCACCCAGAACTTTGAATACCATAAAACACTGCATAGCACTGCATTGCATCACCTCAAAACATCAGTAAGTCTTATGCCCAGTAATTTCGCTGGCAACATTCAAACCACACGGTAATGCATGCGCACTACTGCTTGTATAGAGTGAATTGTCTGTTTAGACTGTGATTATATATGAATGGCGGCCAGAATTCTTAATAAAATGTGATATAAATGGTTCGAATCAGGTATAAGTGGTTGTATAATAATATTGTTGTATATGTCTATACGTATGTATGTTTTTTTAATGAAACCCCCTACATTAATATTCTCGACCAGTTTGGTTCTTAAAGCACATATAAACTAAGTGTATTTAAGGCTATAACTGTATATAACTGTTAAAAAGCTTAGCAAGTATATATAATCCCTATGCTAGATTGAACTCTATATTCTGAATCGTTTTGGAGTATGAAGAAACGTCTGTTTTCGTCAAAAATGGTAAATGGTTGATCTGAAACCATGAAGTATCGCTCGTAGCGTAGCTTGCCTAGTAGGAGAGACGGGCAAACTTCGCAGCGGACAACGCTTGGATGGGTGACCGTTTCTGTGGTTACATTTGAGCGCTAGCGTGCTTCGGAGGGGAGAGGTTGTTGTCGGACAACAGTCGTTTGGCCATGTCGGCTTTCGGAGTCTGTAACTCCGACACCAGGGTTGGCCACACGCGAGAGAATTTGAAAAGTATTACAAATTAACTGCTTTTCAAATCATTAATTGAATTAAAAATTTTAAAGACCCCGACATATTTTGATAAAACACCACTAAGAACCACCGCTAGGAAACCTGCTTTCAAATAAATAAATACGTTTAAGAGCTACGGTGCCACAGACAGACAGTGGTCAACCTTATAACACCCCTCCTTTTGCGACGTGGGTTAAAAATGATTGTCAAATCCCCCAATGGCTTTATATAGGCCTAAAAATTTGAAGACATAAGACCCTCCGTTACTTTATAAAAAAATATAAAAATATTTGGGATTTTGCCTTTTGACGAAATGAGACGTTAAAATATTCAGCTCCTGCATGATGTTTATTTATGTCTATTCAAGAATGTACACTAATAATAGTGTCTATTAAAAATATCTTGGCACTTAAAATATATATAAATATATAACCTATTTAAAATAAATATATAACCTGGGATTGTATAAAACTTATAATATAAAGTGTTCAAAGTTATACTTCTTTTGGTACGAATATTGAGAACTATACAAAAATATCGGCTTGAATAAGTTTGTTTTTACCCTAGAATTCTTAAATAATTTGTCCTAAATATTGTCGTACTTTGTTTTGGAGAAAAATCCTTATGTATAAAAAAAACTTTAAATATGTTAAGCATTGTTTCAAATAACAATTCGACGAGTATTTTAGATATTTTGCGTGTGGTAGTAGAAATCATTAAAGTTTTGGTCCGTTAGTTTAGCGTCAGAAGAGTACCCGACAAAGTAGTGCACGTTGAGTAAGTTGTGTATAGCGCCATCTGTTGGATCATTAGATCATCATCCAAAATGTGCAACTTTTGTACCGGTTGTATTAACATTCGTTTATTGA
Organism: Petrophora chlorosata; assembly: GCA_951640565.1. Taxonomy (NCBI): domain Eukaryota; kingdom Metazoa; phylum Arthropoda; class Insecta; order Lepidoptera; family Geometridae; genus Petrophora; species Petrophora chlorosata. The sequence goes on along the minus strand of OX621216.1, from coordinate 6,059,867 downwards.
TTCGACGGGTAATTAGGTTTGTGTAGTAGGTAGGTAATGAAATGAAAAACAAATTGTTTGCTTTATAGGGCTATTTGATAAATTTATAGGAAATCTTCAAATAATTTGCATTTACAAATCAAATTACTGTTGGAAATGAAAATATTATTTAATTTCCAAAATTATTGATGTTGCGTTAGTTCAACAAATTGACGGTAATTTTATATTTTTTTGTTTAGTTCAATTTGTATTAGGTTACTAGTGATTAACAAATTTTAGTTTTAACGAAACGAAGTTGAATCGAAATACGTTCCCACTGCTGGGACGTGGGCTTTTAGAGATCAAGAGTGGAATGAATAAAGCAATAATTAAAAAATAACCTAAAGGAGAGGTTGACATAACCAGCCTATTTACTTTTTTGCAATCGAAAATTTCTGTACGTTTTTTTCCAAAGATGTATGTTCTGAAATTATTTTTTTTAGAAAAACGTCGGAAGGGATGCTGCAAATAATGTTGTATATATAGGTTTAATCGGAAATAAAGCATTCTTTCTCGAAACATGTTGTTTTTTTGTTCGTCTTAGGCCCACTTGCACTAACTTGAAATCTTGGGTTAATCTGGTTAGGTGTCAATTTTAATACAAAAAATACAAGCCCCGATTTCAAATTGGTGCAAGTGGGTCTTACCTTTCCCTCAATTCCTTCAACCTGGGAGTCTTCAAATCGAGAGTGAACAGGTATCTTCTAGGTAAGCGTGTTACATCTTAGACCACATCGTCGCTTACCATCAGGTGAGATAGTGGTCAAACGCAAGCCTATAACCAGTAAAAAGAAGGTTAATATAATGAAATATGCATTTCTATTCCTTTACGTTGGTTGATATTTAGTAAGCTTTTTCAGGATAGGTGAATAAAACGAATCCAGATGAATAACAACATTTATTAAATAAAGTAGGTACTGTAATTTTACACTTAATCTTATAGGAATGTCGGAATAAAAAGTATATAATATTATAACACCAATAAATTTAATATATTCTTTTTTGGATATATAATTTAGTAACCACAATAGATAGGTAGTTAAAGCAGCTCTTCGCTTCGGTAGGGATCTAGGAAGACTTGCATTTGGTGGCAAACGGGAATGATAAAAAAAAACAATCATTGTCCACCACTGGCGGCCTTTGGGGACAAAAATGGACAACTAGGCGGTGGTCATAGGGAACAACCGTTCTTGCTCTGTACGATTTTGACTAGGTCTCGTCTAGTCTCCAAACGAAAGGAGGAACGACTGCATTTTCAAAGCAATTATGTAATACATGTATCTATGTTATTACTTAACTACCAGTTTGGTTGTTTTACTTTGAAATAAGTAGGTACTCAAAGCTGTCGGTAGGTATTTATTTAATTAATATATGAGCAAGAAAAATATACTCATTCCAGTTCCACAGATATACACATACTCAATTCCTTGATTTAGCTGCTATCGTTCTATATACGTCCCTATAAAAAATATGTTTCTGTTTGAGCAATGTTCGTAACAGCATTATTTTTTACTTGATTAAGGAGAAAATAAAAGAAGGATACAAAGTTGTGTGTGGTACTGTGATTATCTGTTGTACTGTATCTATCTGTTTTCCCAATTGTCGCCCTTGCAGACAACTGGCAACGGAATAAACTATCATTACCGATCGCCATTACTGCAACGCCAACGCTATGTCGTGGCAACTGGGGCTTATTTATTTTTAAATGAAAATCCCAGTTGCACCTATGGGTCGCTTTGACGAGGGTGGCTACTGGGAATGACCGCCTACCTGTACCATCCGGCACATTACGTGTCTTGTTACATGAAAAATCAGTGTAGATAAAGGTTTCGTTCAATTGTATTGGCAAGATTAAATCTATAAATATGATAAAATATTAAAATATGTCATGTCATCATACAACACTTAACTGTCATTGTCAACTGTCATATATTTTTTTATAAAAATAAAATATAATTCTCAAAATAAATAAATAAAAATTGTCTGTGACTTTTATCTATGACAAAAAATAAGTATTAAAATTGATATATCTTATTTTTTTTTAATCAGTCATTTTAAAATAAATGCCCTACAAATTATGTATTGTGGTTATGCACATACCTACAAAAATAATACAAATTAAATAGCTTTTAATCTACATTCATAATTATACCAAGATAATAATATTAATTTGAATTTTACTGAAATATTATCTGTAAGATATTATTCTGTAGCGATAAGACCGCCTGTTATAAACGTAGGTAACTAAGGATTTTCTATTTCTGTAATGTTAAATTTTTGGCATACAAGGGCTTAATAATTACTCCTTATAAATTTTGTGTATATAAATATACTATAATAGGAATAGGTAGGTAGATACCTAGTAAATATACAACTAAAAATTCAATTAATCCTGTCAGTCTGTTTAGAATTGATGCCATTTTAACAAGCTATAATATTTAGAAGTTGTCCCTCCAAAAATAGTAGAAAAAAATAGAGGGCGCCACTTGTCGCATTTAAGGCAATACCAGTACTAGGAAACTAATCAGTTTTGGTACTACCCACATTTCATATTCTGCCGCTCAGACATCATTTACGTTCACATTAATATATTTTCCTGTAGAGGTAACCAATTTCTATCGTAACAGTGTGAATCAATGAGAAATAAATGTAGCGCTGTGACACGCTGTAACTCAAAAGGAATTAATTTCCCATTGTTTCACATTGGGGTACGACTCAACGGGAACAACCCAATTAATACCTCGCTTTGTTCAGGTTTGATTAGAAGCTATTGCTGACATTTGGTAAAACATTAAAAGTAAAACAAAACTGTTTCTTCTTTATTTTCTTTTGTTTGTATATTTCTCTTTTAGACTTTGATTTTGTCAATCAACATTGTGTTGGCCGAAAATACTTATATCAACAGTTGTTTAACAAGTATTTTGTATAATATTTACATCATTTAAAGAATGTCATATTTTTGACAGTAATTGAGAGTTACATGTAGAAAAAGACTTCGCCAAATTTAATTATTAAATAATAAAAATCTCTGCTTTTTTTGGTCAAAGTAAAAGTGATGAAACTAAAACAGGTTTAATTGTATTTTAGGGCTTAACCTCTGCTATCACATTGTTAGTAGCCAAATATCTTTTTAAGGGTGACATTTGGGTGAAGGCTCCATTGTCAGTATCTAGATTATCTAGGCTTATTGCAAACAATTATCTTTTAATGGTAACGAAATTATGAGTAAAACATTATAGTAAAGTCGTTGCGACCTGCAGGGGAATGGTTCAACTGGAACACCGATCCCGATCGCTGTCAAGCATATCTTGTGATCCGTATTTTTCTGTGGAATTATAGAACTTTTCTACTCAAATTCCACGGCCCGATTACGATCGCTAAAATTTATCAATATTGCAGTTTGAAAGATGCTAACGCCTTCTAAATTTGAAATTGAAAGCAAGCGGGATCGGTGTTCGAGTTACACGATTGCTGATCGTGTTTTGGAATGATTTCGATTTTAATACGTGGTACTAGGACTTTCGTATGCGGGAGGCCGTCTGGGTTAGTACCACTGCTTTGCCAGATATTCTGCCGCCAAGCATTACTGAGCAAGCATTACTGTGTTACGGTTTGAAGGGCATTGTAGCCAGTAAAATTACTGGGCATTATGTGACTTAATATCTTATAATGAACCGGGGTAGACTTTTGCTTAACAATTATCTGGGTCAACTATTAAGGGTAGGCAAGGCATGTTGCTTACCATCAGTAAATGACCTGTTCGTCTCGCCACTCAATCCCATTGAGCAGTCGCCCAACTGCTTTGATTTAATTTTGATCAATGACTTCTATGATACATTTTCTATAGATATTCTATAATCACAAACATAAAACGAAGTCTTAAAAATATCAATAAATAGAAAAATCTAAGTTTGTTTAACGCCATCTAGTTTCCGGCAACTCCGACACCCATAAGAGCCAACCTTAGTCTAGGAGATATTATAAACCAAAATACACAATTTCCAAGACAACGTCCGTTATACTAAGCCTCAGCCGCCATTTTTGCGCGTTCCGCTTTCAAATGTGTCCTCACTTCTTCTTCTTCATCTGTTTCGACTTCTTCTTCTCTTCTTTCCTTACCTCCTTCTCCTTTATAGATTTGTAGAGCTTGTAACCGAAGAAAACTGGAAATAAGAAAAAAAACATGATCTAAAAAAGTTTTTAAATATTATTGCAGTCTAAAGATCCGAGCAGGTCACCTGATGGTAAGCGATACGCCTGCCTCTAAATGTTGTAGCGTCACCCAAAAACGTTTCACAAAATCATGCCGGGAACTGCGCAGCGCTCGTCACCCTAAGACAATGTGTCTTAAGTCCCATAAAGCCCAGTATATTCGCTTGATTACTAGGTAAATAACAGGTATCAGTCAGGACAACGTCAGGACAGTATAGTGTCACAAAGGACTTGCAGTTGATATTCGCGATGGCAGAGTAATTGTTAAGAAAAGGCGCCAGCCATCAGTCTAGGCTTCCCTTCTTTCAAAGTCGAAAAAAATACGTAGGTAATATAATTATGTATGTATGACAGTCTGGTGGTTGGGCTCATATAAGGAGGTTGCACAGAAAACATTTGTTTAGTAGTTCCTAGTTGCAGGTTCCCTAGGTAAAGGTTATTCATCGTCTGTGACCATGATCTATTTATGTACTTATGTGATTTTTGGGCGTTATTTATTGTAATAAATAAAAACGTATCATTATCCGCCACTGGTGGCCTTTGGTACAAACAATATCATTCTGTACTAGTGTCCGCCAGTGGTGGCCAACTAGTTTGTTACTTACTTATTTACGCTGTAACGACTAAATGCAATTCAGAATGGAGATAGCTTATACCCTGGATTAACACATAGGCTACAACTCTATCCCTGAAAACTGCGGGGCACAGCTAGTGATTGATACATGCATATTATTTAGCTGTTTATTGTATTATTTAGCCGGGAAATTTAATTTATCTTGTGCTTCTGCTCATTTAGATTTGTATCATATTGTTTATCTACTAGTTTTACGATAATTAAATAGACAATACATAAGCTACCATTGCTAAATTGTACATTAGTATTTTTTGCTATATCTGGGTGTAAAGATAGGTAGGTCTACTATAATCTTTCGACCTAAAAAATGATTCAGCCATATATACCCATACGTCCCTCAATCGCCAATCGTATATCGTGTTGAGCTCAGATTAGGGTGTAGATTCACTGCGACAATGTCTTCTTATGCCATATATCTTATCCCATTAAGTTTATTTCAACTTGTAGTTATCGTATTTTGGTATAAATGAATGAGATTTATGCGATTTCTTGCCTGAATCGACAATAATTAGAGCGTATCTAATTAGTCGCAGTGAAGCTATACCTTAATTTGAGCTCAACACGATTGGCGCTTGAGGGATATGGGTAGGAGGGCTGGTCCTCGTTAAGGATGCCAGGCTGAATCATCGAAAAATAAATAGTTAATGAGGGCGATTACGGTACTCACTGCCAGGGGAATATCGACTGATTTAAGTAATAAACAGAGATCCAAAAAGCAATACTCCTTACGGGCATTCTTTTTTCTGCTAAGTATTTAAAATAACCGCAGTCAAAACTGTATTCAAACGTACCAATCAAGAAAACCACAACCAAAACGACCGCTCCCACGAAATATAACTGATTCATAACAGCCGCTTGGATTGCTTCTTCGATTCCTTCGAATTGGTTGTTATTTGGATCAGCGAACTTCGCTTTAAGTTTATTTGCTAGACCCTCTTTAATTTTGTTGGTAAACTCTGCCTTATCCTCCTCGTTCATGGAATTGAACTGAGCTATGACGCCTTGGAGTTTCTGCTTGATTTCTTCTGATTCCTCATCAGCTGGGGCAGTAGCTATCATCTTTTGCAGCACAGTCATGACGTCCATGTTTTTGAGCTGCTCAGTCAGTTTCTCGCTGATGACGCCGCCAAGATTCATGCCCGATGGACCGGGAGTCGGTTCCGCGTCGTCCGCCATCTTGCTGTTTTTTGGCGGGAATTAGAATTTGGGCTACGAAGTTTTGTGACTTTTGTTGACGGTTTCGTTTACGTGAACGGTTATATTAATACTTTTATTTAATTATTGTAGTTCATTATAGACACTTTAAGGAGTCCAATTAGAAACATAAGTTAGACGATTATTTCTCAATGACTGTTAAAGATTATTGTGTTTTTATATTTTTATAATAAGATTTTCACCATTATTTACTAGCGGAGTGTACTGTTTATAACATCATGTAATAAAGCACGAAGCAAGAAAATATAATGTGTATTCTTCGATAAACGCCAAACATTTTGCACTAATTTGCACCTTCCACTGATTTTACTATAACTACTGTCAAACGTACAAGTTTTCTATAATCGCGTTAGTTATCTCACAGAAGCGCGGGCAACTAAATCTTCAGAGTAAGTTTAGCGTTTAGATATTTTTGGGTTGCCCTTTCGTTCTATTCTGGAGAGGCGCCAGAATAGCTTGGATTGCCCGATCTTTTACATTGTAGCACTAGTAATTGTACTTTAAAGTATTCTGTGGCACTGGGTGGTAACTCGCGCTCGGTTCTACGGAAGAGATTGTATACCACTGTTTAAGCTTATTAATTGACTCTAAAAAGGAGGAGATTCTCTATTCGATTGTATATTTTAACCGACTTCCGAGGTTCTCTGTTCAATTGTATTTTTTTTTTATGTTTGTTTCATCAGAACTCCGTCATTTGTGGTCCCATATAAATTTCATCGATATGTGACCTTGGACTTCGAAGATACATTGAAGTCGGTTTTTGTTTTTTTCTAAAATTTAATTATTTTATGTTTGTTGCCTCAAAACTCTGTCATTTGGAAATGTTTTGCGTTGGGTTCAGTATAGCATCATATAGGTGTTCCCATATAAATTTCATCGAAATTCGACGTTGGACTTCAAAGATACATCAGAATTGAAGAAAAATAAAACTGACTACCCTGGGTGACACCATAGTCCCTAAAAGTTAATCGTTTTCTCTAACAACGACGCCGAATGTCTTGTATTTTTTTACATCGATGTTAAGCATTTAATGATCACTGTTTAATCACCAAAGCAATAATGAACACAATACCTAATCAACTACTTAAGTACCTAGGCATTTTAATGATGGCATTTGGTTGGATCTTGTTTTTAGATTTTATAAAATATCGATTCACTTCTATATAGTTAGCGAGTTTTTAATCGATATGATTCCATTTACACAGATGATAGAAAACATTGCTTATTACTGGTTAAAAAATAGAAAAACACTTGTCAAACAATTGATTTTAAAGCCATTGTAATAATTGACGTTCATAAGTGCGTCTGTAATGCTTAAGGTGAATAAAGAACTTTTGAACTTGAACTTAAACAAAATTGTAAATTTTCACGCAAACGCAACGGTCAACAAAAACTACTAAGTTTATTTAGTGTCAAACTTTCAAAAGTAATATTTAAAAAAAAATATTTTATAAAATAAATAAAATTAAATGACAGATAACTCACAAGTCACAATAGCGAGCGCCGATAAACTAATATTTATCTATGGAAGAGGACACAGAATTATCGGTACTGTCACAGTAGAAATAAAGTCAGTACCCAAACTCACGCACGCGGCTTTCGTATCACGTATTTCGTATCACTCACGACTTCGTTCTTGTCTCGGGGTGATAAGCGCAATGCAGTACTATGCAGTGCTTTTTATGCTGAAAAGTTCTGGACGGCACTGCAATTGTTATGCGTAGGCGTGGCGCTTACCATCAAGCGAACGACTTGCTCGTCATCACTCAGATCCATAAAAAAAAGCGGGGAGCGGGGCTCTGAAATGATTTTCATTGGTCAATTTGTGACGTGGATGGCCCTCCGGATTCATACGACGGGACGCCGACTGACATGGGGAACAACACAGCATTATATTTATCAAATATCATTATTTATCCCTGTCTGTAACCGTAATTTTCACCAAAATAGGAATAATATAAAATATGTTTTATTTTATTCGTCGTTCATACTCGAAGTAGACTTCTGATGCGTCAGCTACACTCGCTATGTAAAGTTGACCTACTGCCTCTAAAATTATACTGCGATATCTATAGACTACGTAATAATCTGTACCGGTGCAACAATTTAGCGGTTATAATACGTGTTGCTATTCGATTGGGGATGATAAGAGAGGTAATGTTTTTAATTTTTTTTATACTTAGAGAGAGTTCATAATAATGTCAAGGTATTTTTGGGAAAAGTCAACACAAAGATAAGTTTTTACATAATTTCGTCGTATTAGGTGAACAATTAAAAACTTGGTATATATTTTGTACAGAGTTAAGTTTTAGCAGGTTTAGCGCACTCTGCACTGTAGGTACGAAGCTACAAGTACATAGCCGGACACCGACGGCGGGTCGCGCGTCGTTACACGTGTCGCGTCAGAAGAGATAAGAGCTATGCGATAGAAAGAGAGGCGCTCTGTACGTTAATATGGTTGGTACATACAGTTAACATTACTATAAGGGCTGGTAGGTATGGAGCGCTACGCGAGCTGAATTGAATTTTATTGCGTCATAGCAAGAGTCGCTATTTGTTTAAATTTCTTTGCGGAGTGATGCTTCTGTCCCTTAGAATTCTGTGGTTTTAATTTCATTATTATTTTTTGTAGATTTCAGTTGTCCATTCAATAGTAAAGATATTTAATCAGATATATATTTTTATTCTTAACTATAAGTTTGTTTCAATTATAATATTTTAATATATTATTATTATAATTGTAATTGCGTATATTTTTAAGTTATAAATATGGATGGGTATTTAAGTTATTTAGAAAAGTTGATAGCAATAAAATTTCTATCGCGACTTATTATTCGAAAATGGTTTATCATTTTTATCAATATGTTTACGCAATTATCCATACGTGGCTTTTGATTACGTATCTATTATTTAATTTTATCTTTGACTTTAACGTTACGATAAGTGGTAGGTGAAAAGTGACCTTATTTCAGACAAGTATAGGTTTTATCAAACAAAAACACCGACTTCAATGTATTTTCGAAGGTCAAATATCGATGAAATTTAAATGGGACCACCTTTTAGCTATACTGAACCCAACGCAAAAAGAATTTTTCAAATCGGTTCATAAATGACGGAATTCTGAGGTAACAAACAGAAAAAAAAGAACCGAATAGAGTAACTTCGTTTGAAGTCGGTAAAAATATAGAAATAGGCAGGTTTTAAGCGCCACGTTTTAGTCAAGCCGACCTACACGTGGAGAGCAAGTTTTTGTCGAGGACAGCCGACTTTGGCAGTCAAAGGGTTCAATAAACGCTAGACATTATCCAATATAATATCTATATACATATTATAAAATTACATTGCCTATTTATATGTGTAAGTTACCAGAATAAATTCTCTTGAAGAAATAACCTTTAGCGATAAGCCCGCCCAAACACTTGCACTGTAACTTCTATTACCTATTATTATTTTGCTTTTGTTTGTATTCTTTTGTTATTTCCTTTTTTAGGGTTCCTTACCCAGAGAGTAAAACGGGACCCTATTACTAAGACTCCGCTGTCTGTCTGTCTATCTTTCCGTCTGTCACCAGGCTGTATCTCATGAATCGTGATAGTTAGACTGTTGAAATTTTCACAGATAATGTATTTCTGTTGCCGCTTTAACAAAAAATACTAAAAAACAGAAGTTTAAGGGGGCTTCCATAAAACAAACGGGATTTTTTTTGCAGTTTTTATAGATAATGGTACGGAACCTTTCGTGCGCGAGTCTGACTCGCACTTGGCTGGTTATTTTTGTTTTTTGTTTTAACCTCTTTGATCCCGCTGCTGCGCAAAGGACTCTTCCATCTCCCTCCATAGATCCCTCTCCATTGCGATCTCAGGCCATTCACTCCGGAAACCGTCCAAATCGTCCCGCCTACGTTTTCTGGGGCTTCCTAGGCGTCGACGCCCGTCTTCAGGCACCCATTGTGTAGATATTTTGTTCCACCTTCCGGGTGCATTCAACAGACGTGGCCCGCCCATTACCACTTCAGCCTGGCATTTTTCACATTCTTTAATGTTAAATCTCTATTTCTTTTTATGTAACTGAATGACGAGACGAGCTGGTCGTTTGCCTGATGGTAAGCCTCAGTGGCGCGTATTAGGAGAGGCCCATGTCCGGCAATGGACTCATACAGGCTGTTGATGATGATGATGATGAAGCAATACGCCAACCCATAACAATAACAGCACTACCCAGAACTTTGTTTTGCAAAATCCTGCGCGGCGCTGCACTGCGCTCGTCACCCTGAGACAATTAGCTGTTGAGTCTCATAATGCCCAGTAATTTCGCTGGCTACAATGCCCTTGCCTACTGCTTGGCGGCTGAATAACTGGCAAAGCGGTGGTATCCACCCAGACGGACTCTCGCATACGAGAAACCTACCACCAGTAAAATTAAGGTATTGACAAGTTGTTTACAAGCTGCTATAGCTACATATTAGCTATAGGTAGGTAGTTAGTTCCATAGATAACCTATAACTGCAATCGTGCAAGATAAGGTCTACAAACACAAATAGGTATGTAGGTAATACATATAAATATACAAGATAACACATACATTTTATAGAGCACAAAATGAAAAGGACCTGAAGAGAAATGGCGTATGGTGGTCCCCCGTTTTGTACCGGACTTCAAAAATAGGAGGTCTCAGTTAGACTTTTTATGTATATTCGGGTATAACTTGTTTTATCTTGTTTATTCCGATTTAAATGATTCTTTGCGTTGGGTTCAGTATAGCTACGAAGTGGTCCCATATAAATTTCATCGATATTTGACCTTGGACTTCGAAGATATATCGGGAAAATACATCGAGAAACTCTTTAGAAGTCGGTTTTTTTTTATAGAATTTTACTTGTTATGATGTGATATAACGACTGGAGAGAAGAGAGAGCGGACTAAAGGTTAGGTTCAGCAACGTTCGCAGCGGTCACAACTTGGATGGTTGACCGTTTGTCTGGTATTTACATCTGAGCGCTATCGTGCTTCCGGCACATTAAGCCGTCGGTACCGGTTGTTGTCGGACAACAGTAATGTCGGAGGCTTTCGGGCGGTCTAAAAACTCCGACACCAGGGTTGACACACACCCACACGAGAGAAGAAGGTATGGATTCCGGTCGTGTATGGAGTACTGTTCTCACCTGTGGAACGGTTCCGCCAAATACCACCTCAAAGCCTTGGAGACCATTGCAAGACGAGCCAAAAAGCTCATTGGTGACGATGCGCTGGTTAAGACTAAGCTTCATATTCTTGAACATCGGCGCAAAGTTGTCAGTTTATCGGTCTTTTGCCGGATACATTTCGGAAAGTGTGCGACGAAATTACACGAATTTATTTCGCCATCTACATTCCATCACCGGACGACCAGACGTACATCAATTTATGGTTGACATCCCTCCTACTCGCAACAGCTATAATCTGGGTGTCTTTAAGACAAGAGTGAACAGGTTTATTTTAGGCGAGCGTGCTTCATCTTCGACCGCATCGTCACTGCAGCAGGTGAGATAGCGGTTAAACGCAAGCCTATGATTAATTTAAAAAAGAACTAATTTAGTAACAATGACTTACATAGCAAACCGAAGATAATCGAGACGAACAAAACAGCTAGGAGCGCGCCACTGCCGTAGCTGCCAAACACTTGAGGCACGTTCCCTTTGACGATGCTTCTCAAACTGTCCTTAATCTCTTCAGCTAGATCAGACGATTCGATCAGGTCCAGCACTTGCTTCATCGACGGGTTTTGAGAATCACTGGCCTTGATCAAGTCGTCGAGCTTCTTCAGGTTTTCTAAGTCCATGTCCGCCATTTTTGTGAACTTTTTGTGGGAAATTAACTTTTAAATGTTTTTTTAAGAAGCGTGGTTAGTGCGCGTGTCGCGACTTATCAATGTTGGTTTTGCGCGACGTGGACCCACGTTGAGATTTTGTGGGTGGTGCAAGTTGAGCACGGAACGCGGTCTTGTATGTCTTGTGGTTAGATAAATTTCGTCTTTTTGTTTGTCTGTTAGTTTTATCGTTCAAATATGTTTTCAACTAGCCAGCCGCGGCTTCACCAGTATTTGAACTGAACGGAATTCGTCAGTTTTTAGGCGGCATGGTTCGTTTGTTCTTACTAGTTCGATTCATTAGTTCGACCGTCGAACTAGTAAGATTTTTTTTATTATTAGTTCGACTCCCTTTCCCTCAAGCGACGACTCATGGGCATATGTATACCACCCATCCTCACGTACGGCGCCCAAACTTGGTCTTTGACTGCTCAGCAGAGGTCCACACTCGAGGTTTGCAAACGAGCAATGGAGCGCAGTATCCTCGGAGTAAAACTTACGGACGGTATAAATACCATCATCATCATCGTCGTACAGACCTATGTATAAATTTGCCCTGAACTAGTCATGTGTGGTACAACAGATATGCAAACATATTATGTATACAAATATAAACCTTATTTAACGAAACAAGGGCTTTAAATTTTATTATATTGTGTTGTTTCTCGATCGAAATAATTTCGTCGGTCGAACAAATGAGAAAGAAGATTCTCACTAGTTCGAGGGGCCTCTTGTTTTGAAGTTTAAAAATGTCATCAAGGTAAAATATAATGGAATAACTCGTTATTATAACACCACAATTATTGGGCATAATATGATACTTAATATCTGATGTCTCGGGGTGATGAGCGCAATGAAGTGCTACGCAGTGCTTTTTATGGTATTAAAAGTTCTGGGTGGCACTGCAATTGTTATGGGCAGGCGTAGCGCTTACCATCAGGCGAATGACTTGCTTGTCTCATCACTCAATAACATAAAAAAAACACAATAGAGATACAATTGAAACTAAAATAACAATAAACTTCATATTAGTGTCATTAGGGCGGTCTTATCGCTCAATGCTTAAATTACAACCAGCAGCCAGAGGCAAGTAGATTTTTTTCAATGTATCGTAATCGCAGAATTCTGGGTGGTATTGCATGGACAAGCATCTTTTTGATTCTTAATTATTTAATATCAAATTTAGAATAAAAAACCAAGATTATTAAGGATCCAACATCATAACAGTTCGCATAGGGTTTTGTTGCATATTGTAGAACTAGCTGCGCCCCGCGGTTTCCCGGGATAAAAAGTAGCCTATGTGCTATTCCAAGTCCTAAAGTACCTACATACCAAATTTCATCAAAATCGGTTCTTTAGTTTTAGCGTGAAAGAGTAACAAACATACATCCCTACATTCTTACAAACCTTCGCGTTTATAATATTAGTATGATGTCTTTTGTGACTTGTACCACACACCACATGATACTGTAATCATAACTTTGTTGCAGACGTTTTGGCGGGAAACCAAAATATAATTATAATTAATGTCATTTTTACACTCGTGGTAGGTCTCTCGTATGCGGGTGGCCGTCTGGGTAGGTACCACAGCTTTGCCAGTTATTCTGCCGCCGAGCAGTAGTGCGCAAGCATATCTGTGTTCCGGTTTGAAGGGCATTGTAGCCAGCGAAATTACTGGACATACGAGACTTAATATCTGATGTCTCGGAGTGATGAGCGCAATGCAGTGCTACGCAGTGTTTTTTATGGTAAAAATGCCTAAAGCATACAAAGCCATAGGAAAGAGCCAAAAAATACTTTTTTTTATGAAACCGAGTGATGAGACGAGCAAGTCGTGCGCCTGATGGTAAGCGCCACGCCAGCCCATAACAATTGCAGAGCCACCCAGAACTTTGAATACCATAAAAAGCTCTGCGTAGCACTGCATTGCGCTCATTACCCCGAAACATCAGAGCCCCAATTTCGTTTATTAATGAAGGAATCGACGTTTCCTCGAAGCAAGGAATCGACAAGTTGTCATAGTGAATTAGGGCCCCGATATTAAGTCACATATGCCCAGTAATACATTCTGTGGTAATGCTGCAATATCCTTGTATATTTAGTCCATGCTTGATGCTATAGCTAATGAAATTATTATTATCGATAAAGCGTACATAATCCAATAATAACGACCAAGTGAAGCGTTACAATAATGCGATATAAATGGTTATTTTTAAACAAAATGTGAATATTTAGTTTTTTTAATTTTTCTCATTTATCCATATCTAGTAGAGTTGTTAGAGTTCCGTACCAAATCCCAAAGGGCAAAACGGGACCCTATTACTAAAACTCCGCTGCCCGTCTGTCACCAGGCTGTATCTCATGAACCGTGATAGTTAGACAGTTGAAATTTTCACAGATGATGTATATCTGTTGCCGCTACAACAACTAATACTAAAAACAGAATAAAATAAGTGTTTAAGAGGGCTCTCAAACAACAGACATGGTTTTTTTGCCGTTTTTATATATATACGGAACCCTTCGTGCGCGAGTCGGACTCGCTCTTGGCCGGTTTTTCTATTTGGCTTATTACACGGCTTGTGTATTTAGCCGGTGTCAATTCCAATATATTTTTAAATGTGCTTCAAGGCGAATGACCAGCTCGTCTTATCACTCAGTTGTTTAAAAAAATAGTTACCAGCTCGTCTTGTCACTCAGTTGTTTAAAAAAATTGTAACCAGCTCGTCATGTCAGTCAGTTGTTTAAAAAAATACTTACCAGCTTGTCTTGTCACTCAGTTGTTTAAAAAATAGTTGCCAGCTCGTCTTGTCACTCAGTTGTTTAAAAAAATATAGTAGCCAGCTCGTCTTGTCACTCAGTTGTTTTAAAAAATTGTTACTAGATCGTCTTGTTACTCAGTTGTTAAAAAAAATTAGTTACCAGCTCGTCTTGTCACTCAGTTGTTTAAAAAAAATAGTTACCAGCTCGTCTTCTCATTCAGTTGTTTTAAAAAATATAGTTGCCAGCTCGTCTTGTCACTCAGTTGTTTTAAAAAAATTAGTTACCAGCTCGTCTTGTCACTCAGTTGTTTAAAAAAAAATAGTTGCCAGCTCATCTTGTCACTTAGTTGTTTAAAAATTTTACCATGTTACCACGTTTTTATTGTCACTTCCTTGTTTGTCTGTCTGTCATTCCGGGCGGAATCTTGCACCTCAAATTTCGTGCACTTCCCGATTTGCTATCCGGCTGAAACTTTCAGGGGTGCTCACAACTCCATGACAATGCATTCTAAATCCATAAAAACATGGTTTTTGGATTAATTTTTAATCTATTAGGGATTCTTCTTTTAAACATTTCACTTGCTTCCCAAGCTGTGCGTAACAAGTTTATATGACTAGATATATCTAACTCACATATGGCCTTGTACCTTATGGTTGAAAGCAATCTCTTACAGGCAACCTCTGAAATTCTTTACAAGCTGTGCATTGAACAAGTTTATCACTATTACAAAACTAGGTTCTGGATGATTTACTTTGTATGTACATCGGGGAGACGGGTCTGAGCAGCCGCTCAACTGCCGTCTCTCTCTAGATCTTTTTTTTTTCCAAAATTTTTTAGGGAAATTTAGTCGAGACTCTCTAGATCTATGTGCTCCATCTTAGGCCACATCATCGCTTCACATCAGGTGAGATAGTGGCCAAACATAGACTAAGCGAAAAAAAAAACTTTGTATGGTTTAGGATTCTTATCAGTATCAAAGACCCTACATATTAGTGTTATCAATACCTATTATGTGGATGACTCAGCCACAAGAGTACATGAGTATTACAGGCTACACCGCTAGATAGAGTCCACAAGCGTGGAAAAGAAGTAATTTAAACACCATATAAATACATAAGCTATTATAGTATTTTTACTAGCTTTTATTTAACTTGCAATGTTTGTTTGTTTAGGTCAAATCTTGCGAGTTGAATCAGAACCACTTTCTCTTATCCTACAGAGATGTCAAAGTCCGATGACAATGCCATATTATGGTGACAGCCAGCTGATCTGATGATGGAGACGTAAGGTGGGCAATGGAACTCCTTGACGGATAATCGTAAACTACTAGCGTCCGAAGAGATAAGAGCTATGCGATAGAAAGAGAGGCGCTCTGTAGGTTAATATGACTGGTAGGTATGCAGCGCTACGCGAGCTGAATTGAATTTTATTGCGTCATAGCAAGAGTCGCTATTTGTTTAAATTTCTTTGCGGAGTGATGTTTCTGTCTCTTAGTATTCTGTGGTAGTGCTAATATTTATTATGTGCTTCATGTTAGCCCAGGTAATTTTTAGTGATGCTGTTAATAGTAAAACTTCAGAGCAATACAATCTTACTAATAACAAAAATGTAAAAGTCTGTGTGTGTTTTTGTTACCACTCAACTCTATAATCACTGAATTGATTTGATAAAGTATGTATGTCTTAATAGTTTTAACGTAGAATATATAATTAATGCCCAAAACAAATCCTAACTCCTAACTAGAATCTCTCGTATCTCATCATATCAAGGAACCAGAAAAAGGACCATGGTCCAACATGACAGACACTGAGTAAGTACATGTGCTTTCTGCGCACTACTCTTTTCCTGATATTAGTGACAAGCCAGCGACTTGTGTTATGAGTCTAACTGCCACCACCACTTCATAGGCTTTATAGGGTAGATGGTGTAGGTAATAATAAAATTATATGGTACTAAATAAACAATACTTGTTACCTCCTCACAATGTTAAAGCAACATGAACAGAATCACCATTACATTAACTGATAACTATCAAAACATTATAATAATATGTAAATACACAACAGTAAGTATAAAAGATCAGAACAAGCGCTAAAAATTAGTTCTGCACTGATTATTTGCCGGTACACAGCGATCTTTCATGCCACTTTCAATGGTACGTGTTCAACAAAATATCGATAGGAAAACATACGTAAATAGTGAAAAATCTCTTCCAAATTAAAGACAATGAATACAACTACGTATCTTACCTGATAAACTGACGACAATTATACCAGGAACAATGAAAACAGTGTTTGAAAACGCAAATTCTAGGTGAGCGTCCGAACCCCCGCTGAGATCGACCATTTTTAGCTATAATACTGAGAGATTCCCTAATAATACTATATTGAAACTATAATTTACTTTGTTCAGACCATAAAAAACATCATAATGTCGCGGAAATTCGTATTTTCATTAAGAAAATCACGACAACCCAAATGAAAATATTGCAACGCAAGCGTCCACAACAATTTTTTTTGACAGTTGTAGAGATGTTCCTCCATATTATTTTTTACGGTATTAATCGTTTGGCGCCATTTATGTCACGGAAATTATCGGTTTTTTTTTTATAATGTTGGGACATTTTGGCGGGAAGTGAAAAGTGATACAGTTCGATTTTGTTTTATTTTCCAAGCAAGTGTTATTTCGAGTGATCATGTGTAATATCGGTGGAATATTAACCATTATGTGTTCATAAACGTGCACGAGTGTAGGCAAATGAAACAAAATAGAGAAAACATTGCTTTCTATGTTCTCCCAAAAAGTCCATGGAGAGCTTGAATAAAGTTCCACCACTTTATTTAAGTACTAAGAGAGGGTCCGGCTTGTTGCTGTTGATCCTCATTCTCAGCAAAAGTATAGTAAATATAATATTAAATTATCAAATAAAAACTACGTAAGACATGGCGGTATGGTCCTAGAGGCTTTAGCCTGCCCTAAGGGGCAAATTTAAAAAATAATAATATAATGTTAAAATTAAATAATAAACGTAATATAATTACTACTTTTATTAACAAGCAGGTCAAATAAATTACTACAAAAATCTGTAAGTTTTTTTTCATTTACTTTATATTTTGTTTGCACTACCTACCTTATAAAATCTCCACAGTACACCGAGGTTAACTGGAAGGTAATGCTTACTAGCATTAAGTTCACCTATGTACCTACAAATTTGTTTGTAAATGTGTTTGTACAATAAAGAATTTTCTATCTGTAGTAATTTGCCTGAATCACTGTTGCATTTCTTGTCACATGTTTATAATCAGCATTTGGTGACTCAAAATACTAATGAAAATGAAACCCTAATAGGATTGCAATAAAATTACAAATTATAAACATAAATTTATTATTGAAAATACACAATTATGTATATCTTTTGGCCTTATATAGTAACATTAGTGTACACAATACTAAAACAATATTCCACTGATGAGATATTGCGATACAACAGTTTTAATTACGAAAACTACCATACAATACTAAGAATAAAATTATTTATATAATAAATCAAGAGTAAAATAGTAATTAATCATTTTAATAAAATAGCATGGAATGTGTTTACCCTTAAAAGCTGCAATGCCATCCGTATAAGAATAGTATATTATATAATATTTTGTGGTTAGTTTTTATTTACATTTGTTATTTAAAAAAACTATTAATTACAAATTTGGATTCAGTCGTTTGGACGTGTAAAAATATACAAATTTGAAGTCCCTCAACATGAAAAGAATTATCACAGAATAATTTGAGGTGATCTTCAAATAAATTCATTAGATTCGATTAAATTTTGGTCCTCAATTTTGCGGTCATTTTCTACCAAAATGTTGTTAATCTTATAAATCTACCGGTTAAATGTATATTTATTTATAATACATTCTTAGATTACACAATAATGTCTTTTATTTTATTGTCTTTAAGGCACTAAGGATTGACATTGAGCGTATACAATATCCTCGAATACATTCTAATTTTTATCACCAAAATCTTAGTTGTTTTAAATAAAATTACTCGAAATGTTTTGTCACATTACTGGTTATAAAATGTTGATATTCTTAAACGCATTTAGAAAAGATATAGTTGTTACTTACGGACTCTATCTAACTACTATCACTGAATAAAATCGATAAAATAACCAATAACATGGCAACACATAACATTTTTTATATATTTTTTATTTTAGTTCATACAACGTTTAATTTCGATTTATACTTTAATTTTGATGGTTGTATGAACGAAAACAATGTTATTATCTAAATAATTACCTATTTATTTTTCAAAATAATAAAATTTTAATTCTTCTTGAGGGGATCGAGGTTGTCTATTGAAAAATCATCGTTTCCAAAGGTGATCCCCCTGCTGAAGCCATCCTGAGAACAAAAGAAAATAAATTAGAATAAATGATATTTTAAAATAACTATCAATGATGCTATTCTGTGTTCTAAATTTACCATCGGGATCGGTAACTTACCATTCATTTAGCTGTTTAAAGTAAATAAAAACAATTTAGAATTTTTGTATATTGTAATAAACAAAATCGCAAAAATGGAATTTTTATTCTAACCATTGTTGTATACTGTCATAAAATATTTTCTTAGAAGACTATTTAAGCAACAATCAATAATAAGGCATACATAAAAATCATCTTAAGTACGTACACTTGAAGTTTTAAAAAATACCCACCTTCATCTCCGAAATGGTCTTATCCAAGAACCCGTTGAAGCTGCTATCCAATTCGACTGTTTGCTTCTCGCTCAAATTTCCAAACCCATTGAAAGTGTTGCCATATCCGTTCCCAAAGATGTTATTGTTCTTTTGCGTATCAAAAGGATCGTACCCACTCAGTCCGTTAGTGAACGACGTGTTGGCGTTGAAGACAGACGTTTGGAGGTTGAAGTCGCTGATATCGTAGTTAGGTTTGTTATTTGGGGAGAAGGCTTGGTTGGGTTGGTTAGGTTGGACGAAGGGGGTGAATCCGAAGGGATCGCTGCCGTTTAAAGTGGGCGCAGGCTGGGAGGGTGGCTGGGAAGGTTGGGAGGGTGGAGTGGTCTGATTGGGTGTGGACTGGCGCTTGGACGCTTTGGGGGGTGGTGCCACTGAAACAATAGAAAACGAATTTTAAGAAAATTATTTTTTATATTCTTTTGCGTCTCAAAGATATAAATGCCGCGGTAAAGTTCGTAGGGCTTATTATTGGATTGCAAACTTCATCACTCAAGCGACAAAGCTTCGTAAATCGGCCATAAAGTGTGCAGTTGTAATATCAGAATTTTACTTAATATTCAAAATTATTTAGTCTACTGCGGTACACTAGATACCCAATAAAGATGCTGGATACTGAAATAAATAGGTGAAAAAAAGTTTTTTTTTTGTGCAACTGAATGATGAGACGAGCAGGTTATTCGCCTGATGGTGTAAGCAATACGCCAGCCACCACCAACTTTTACAAGACAATCATGCTACAGGAACGTTTTATTTCAAGCTTACAATCATATTACTCTGATTCGTACCATGACCTTCATAAAACAAAATACGTTTTTGTTCCTGTGAAGTGTCAGCGGTCAAAAAACACATGAATAAATGATTTACGATGACGTCACCAAAACTTCTTAACAATACAATATCGAAGTAAGCTTTTTTTTAGGACTTCGTGATACGGAAAACGGAAGTAAGCTTAAAAAAAAATGGTTTAAGAGATGGTGGTAAGCCTGCAGAACTTTGTTTTGCATAATCCTACGCGGCACTGCACTGCGCTCGTCATCCTGAGACAATATTATTATTATTTCCTGGTTTTTCCCACTGCAGGGCAAAGGCCTCACCCTTCTTTAATTCCTCACGGTTTGTGGCTTTTTGCATCCAGTCCTTCCAGTATGCGTCCAGTGTTTTAGTAAGAGTATGCGTGAAAAAATAGAACATTGGTGTTATTTTTAAATACAGTTGCACGCAAATGTATGCCTGGAAACTTACATAACGGAGGTGCCGGAGTTACGGCATTTTCAAATGGCGCTGCGTAGCGAGACGGTGGCTCTGATTCGTACGCACGGGGGTCGAAGTCTGGAATAACAAAATAACAACACATTAATATTGTACCAAAATATATTTGGTCCATAACGTAGCTTAACTTATCTAATCATTAGCTCCATATTTGGAGTGTCTATGAAAATAAGTTCAACAAAACTAGAGCATAATATGTGTTATACTTCACGCTACAGCTATAGAGGAGCGAGTGTAGCTCAGTGGGAGTACGTTCGACGCACCTGAGTTCGAATCCCACTGGCCCCGCACCACTGACCTTCTTAACTTATGTGCGGATTTAACACTCGTTCTTAAAAACGGTGAAGGAAAAATCATAAGGAAACCGAAATGTTCAAAAATGTATCACAAAAATTCAAGCACATGTGACATCCACCAACACGCATTGGGCCAGCGTTTGGGTGGATTATGGCCCATACTCTCTGTATGAGGGAAGGCCTGAGTCCCAGCAGTGGAAACGTAATTGGTTGATGATGATGATGATAATGACAGCTATTTTAAAACGAATTTAGGCAAATTATATATTTTTTTTTACTATTTTTACTATTACGTTTATCATAAAAAATGTAAATCCGTAATTGGCTTTAAGCATTATGTTACAACGCACGTTTAAGCAATATGTTACAACGTACGTTTCATTGTAAAATAGATTAAGAGCTGTGGATTTTATAATAATAAATAAATAAAATAAAAAAAAATCTCATTTTGTCTGTGTGACGAGCGCAGCGCAGGGAAGAAGAAGAGAAGAGAGCAAGAACAAAGTTCTGGGTGGCGGCGTTGTAATTGTTTTGAGTAGACGTTTTGCGTAAAATCAGGTGAATGGTTCGCCAGTCTCATCACTCGGATAAAATATATAGAAAATCCTATATATAGTATTACAGGTGAAGTTCTGTTAGCATGCATGAATAGCTTGTAAAAATATTCGAAACTTACCGCTATCAGAGTCTGAGTTGATCAATGCATTTTCGAGTTTCGTGCCTACTGTGGGGTTCTTTCCTGGCATACTGCCCATCAGGTTTCTGAAATCAAAATAATTTGTACATAGGTATATTATCATTTATTTATAGCTATAAAAATAAAACCTTGCCGTAAATATATATACGATTTTTTTTTATTTAATATGTGTATACTAGTCTACCCCTATGTGTTCGGGTAGTATACCCTATATGTGTAAACTACCCGAAGATATAAAATCAGGGCAATGCATTCAAAACTAGACATGGGAATTATTTGACGGGCTATTGTTTTTATAGCATGACAGAATATTTTAACAGATAATGTAATTAAATTAATTATTATTTTAGAAATAATAATTTCATATTAATTTAGAGACTTATGACATCATATTTGCATTTGACTGTTGTAATTAGTGTTAAGACCTTTATTGTAAGTAGATAGTATTCTTGCAAATAAACAATTGATTTGATTTGATTTGAGAACAAAATTTAATATTCTTTCTGCATAAATATAATTTATCTTAGATCGAACCTCTATCATGTATCTTAAGATGCAAAGTGCCGAATATGCTTATTTTTTAAGTAGGCTAAAAATCTAATCAGATTATGTTTGGCTACTGTCTCGCCTGATGTTAAATGACGATTTGTTCGAAGATCAAGCAGAGATCTAAAGTGTGACGGTAGCGCCTGCTCAGACCCCTGATGCTATACCAAACATCATCCTTAAACGGGGGGTTTATTATCTAACTCTAATATCTATCGCAATGCCTTTTAATTTGACATCTAAAGGATATTAACAAACTTCAGATCGATAAACTAGCGATTGCGACTGCGACAGCGATTGCGATTGCGACTCATTTTTGAAAGGTATCTAACAGGAGTGAACGTTATGCTAATTTGTCGTAAATATTTAAGTAATTATAAGTCAAACTGTCAAACATTTGTGAATCGGAAATAACTAGTACCTCAAGAACCTACCAGTAACGCGTTATTTTGCGTCGATTTCTTTCATTCATAGTTCAGTTTTATTTATGTAATACATTCGTTCTGATAGCGATAGTGATTAAAAACTAAGACAATTCCACTTTAAAATCGAGATCACAATTATATTGGTTATCCCTTTAAAGTAACTCGATAAATGTTTGAGTTAAACAGTAAGCCCCCAGACTAAGTCGTTTTTTCTGTTTTGTTATGTAGGTTCACTACCGCAGTCGGATCCTTACCCGGGGTTGAAGTTGGTTTTCCCATTGTGCGTTGGTGGCGGCGTCGACAACAATAGGTTGTTGTCGTTGCTCGAGTTGAACGTGTCCGTCGAATTGTTCGACGTCGCGTCTGTACCTGGAATAAAATAAAAAAATTAGAAACATAAAATAATAGTAGAGGGAGGGTCATATATAGTATATACATACACCTGAGTGCATCTTGGTTTCAGGGCATTCTATCATACTTATAAAAAAAAACCAATAACATAAGTAATTCAAAATTCAATATCTAAAACTTACTACTAACACAACTAACCTTAGCTATAAGTCTGCGATGAACTAACATAAGGTAGGTACTAACACTATGGATTTGATATCGTCTGAAATAAAGTCTTTTAGTTTTATTTAATTTTTATTTGATTTATTATTGTCGTCCTATCAGTAAAATAAATAAAAATAAAAAAAATCATTTATTTCGGACAACTTGGTCCATAGTATTTTTTTTCTATGGCAGCTTATAGGCAGCTTACTCACTATGTTAGTTCGCAATTAAAATATAAATTAAAATTAAATTGTATTGTATTGATTAATGTAAATCAATGAAAGAATTTTTATATTAGGATGAATAGCTCCAGAGATTACAGACGTACAATCTCTACATTTTACCTATTTTAATTATTAGTGGAGATATTAAAACATTAATACACACTGCAATCACTAAAATTAACTTAATTACTTATGAGGTTAGGTAATTGGACAACCTATAGATAGTCCAAATGCTACCGCCCACTATGAGTTGGCAGCGTAGGTACCTAAGATAAAATATAATCGGAAAATATCGTTAAATTACGTTTGTGACTCCCATCACTACTTTCAACTTTCAACTTCACAAAACGTGCAAAGACAAATCCCACAAGGAGAAAATAAAAACAAATCCTTTCTTCTTTAAGAACTATGAAAACGAAAGAATAATTGTACTTTTTCAAACTATCAATAATAAAACTACGTATGACAAGGCGGTATGGTCCTAGAGACTTAAGCCTGCCCAAACGGGCGAATAAAAAAAATATCATTATGCTAGGTTTACATGGAGATAGTAGTTTGGGAATCTTACTATCCTACGGGGGATGGATGTATGGGTGAATGTTACTCAAAGTCCCGCAAAAATTAATCAATAGATTTCATGGTAATCTAGATCTTGGAATGGGACATAGGATACTTATTATCCCGGAATCATATACGCAGATTAAGCCGCTGCACAGCTAGTAATAAAGACTTACCGTGATGCTCACTCTGTGAAGAGTCGTGGCCGTTCGAGAGACTGAGAGAGGCGATCTGTTTCTGCAGCTCCGTGGGGGGTTTCCACTCGGCGATGTCAGAGAGATTATGGCGCGCGAGGTACGCCGACAGGTCGTCTTTGTACGTTATCTTTGATAGTTCCTGGAATAATAAAAAGATTTTAATTATAACACCTAAGTACTGGCTATTGCTCGCGTCTTTTTCCAGTCAAATGTGTTACGCACATTCGGTGGTGCATGAAAAATGGCTCCAAAGCACTGCGTACACCCAGAAAGATTTTATAATTAATATTTCAGCTTGAAGTTCGCAAAAGTCCGCGAAGGTCCACACCTAATGAGTTAAGAAGTAGGTATCTTTTGTCACAAATTTTAGTACACAGAAAAAAGTGCAAGTATTTTTTACGACGTATCTGCATGGGTGCTTCGAGACCGTGGTCCATGTAGTTTATATTATGTTCCTGGACTTTCTGTTCCCTAGATACCAACAGGGAATCGTTGGGCGTTATTATTATAATAGTTGTTTGTATAATACTAAGAAGTACGCAAAGAGCCTTCTAGAGTTGCATTTTTTATCGTCCCATATATATTTATCATGACTCATGACTGTATTACAACACTGAAGGTCTGTGCAGATGACGACGGACGAAAGACGTAGCTAGGTGGCACGCGGAATATTGCCAGCGTGAAAATTAAAAGTATCCATCCACCGACTTTCAGCGTGCTCAATAACGACTACCCTTGTCTGTGAGGAAAAGCGCTTTTTGCTATGGTGCGCCTTGTAACTTCCTTTTCTCTCGCAAATTTTCGCGGCCTTTTTTGTAAGTATACAGCATAAGATTAGTAGAAACCGGACGTATATCATCACCTTCATCTTCCCTACCATCATCATCTGTACCATTTGCACTAACACTAGAGCAGCTGTGCCAGCACACAAAAGCCGCACTCCGTTAAATTAAGGAGTTGGGATGGCTTGGGTAGATGCTGGTGGGGGATATGCACATTACACCCTATGCGGGACGTCAGTGCAGGACTTATCGTACACACATAGAATAAGAATAAGAGCATAAGATAGAGATAACCTTATTCTTACCTGTAAACGGTTTTTGTACGTGTTGCACTGTAGCTCGAGTTTCTTGTTCTGTAGCGAGAGCTTCTGCATTTCAATATACTTGCCGTTGTCATTCAGGAACCGCCTGGAAGTAACAATAAACAAAATAATTAAACGAACAAAACAAGCACAACTAGAGATAGTGAATTTAGCAAAAAAATGGTGCATTGCTGGTACAATCAACAAGTAGTAACTTAGTAGAACATTTACAATAGTTACAAGTGACAATAAATCCGATAACTATATACAAATTATATGCAATCTCCCTTAAATTTTTACATTTAAATTTTTACCACGTTTTTGTTAAGTCATTTTCTTGTTTGACTGTCTGTCTATCTGTCGTTCCGGGTGAAATCTTGCATCACAAATTTCGAGCACTGCCCGATTAGTAATCTGGCTGAAACTTTCAGAGTAGCTCACAACTCAATGACAATGCATTCTAAATCCATTTATTAGCATGCAATAGCAACCTAACCTCAAAAGGCGCATAAAAATCTGGTTTTTAGATTATTTTCTTGTTTTCATATGTAATTAACACGCTAATACTTATTGACACGATTTATAATGCAACAATCATTGAAGTGATTGATGATTGCCAGTTATTCAGCCGCCAAGCAGTAGTGCGCAAGCATTATGGTGTTCCGTTTTAAAGGGCATTGTAGCCAACGAAATTACTGGGCATTATGAGACTCAACAGCTAATTGTCTCAGGGGACGAGCGCAGTGCAGTGCCGCGCAGGATTTTGCAAAACAAAGTTCTGGGTGGTGCTGTTATTGTTATGGACTGGCGTATTGCTTACAGTAGGCGTAGGCAATCGACCAGCTCGTCTCCTCATTCAGTTTCATTAAAAAAATGACAAGACAAAGACTTTGAAGGACCAAGGATTCACAAATGTTTGGTTACCTACTTATGCCACTGACTCTACCAATCTAAAAATATCTAAATTGAGGTAAATACGACGTTAGCACCTACATCCTAAGCAGGTTTCAGAGTTTAATTAATATTACTTAGATGACACTTATAATTATTATCATGTATTTTTAGTGCTATTTGTGATTTTGTGTAGGTAGATGTATCTTTTAGCTGGTAACTAGTTCTAAACCTGCTTCGCACTTGAATGTTATGTTACAAGTAATTTTACTTATTTATTACAAGCTTTTATTTAACTTGCAATGTATATGTATATATGTAACTATGTTTCTTCGGGTGGAATCTTGCAATTTGAATTATTACCACTTTCTCTTATCCTACGGTGTTGAAATTTTGCATACCTGTCAAAGTCCGAAGACAATGCAATATTATGATATAGTCAGCTGATCTGATGATGGAGACGGAAGGTGGGCAATGAACTCCTTGACGGATAATCGTAAACTACTAGTGTTTGGGCTCATTTTCTGCGGGCATTCATCTGCTTGCGGTTCCAATTACAAATTTGAAAAAAGCTTGTCTTAAAAAAATAATTCCGCCAAAACTTATCAAAAAATCTTGTGTGTATATTTTATCGGACATGTTTTATACAACTGAGTGACAAGACAAGTAGGTCGTTCATCTTGTGGTAAGCAACACGCTTAGTATGACGCTAGAGCCTAGTTTCCCTAAATTTGAGGCTCTGCACTGCGCTCGTCACCCCGGCTTTAAAGTCTTATAATGCCCAGTAATTTCACTTGAAACAGCGGCCTTTAAAACGGAACACAGTAACGTTTGCACACTACTGCTAGACGTCTACGGTTACTCTTGCAGTCGACGCCTTTTACCACTACCTACATTATAACATAACGACGAAGACGAAGTTTACAATTTACGATTCTCGCATCATCGCCTTGAGTGAGGTGGGTTTAGAGCATGATAGGTACTAACAAAATGGCATTAGTATTCTACGCGAAGTTGAGGCCCTTGATCTTTGTTAAAGGCTTAGTAACAAAATATATACAATGAGCATCGCTTGTCTTTCTGTTCGTTTATATTTTCATATTTTTTATGGAAATAAAATAGTGTACAAAATTTGATACGTTATATTTAAAATATATATTATTGTAAGTAGGTGGTATTTAATTATATTTTAGTCCTTATACACGCCTACACTACACCAAAAGAAGCGAAGTACTATCATCAGAAGACAATCATGGGTAAAGCCATGCAGTAAGTATTAATACCTAAATAAGTTATATTATAAGTTACCTACTTGTTATTATTATAATAAGACGCACATAATAATGTCAATGCTATATTGAACCTAGAATATACATATAGAATATTGATTATTATTAAGTACCCTACCAACGTCCTGCGTATATTAACAGAGGGCGGGATAGTAACTATTTATTAATCTGTGGTGAGGAGAAGGATAATCGGATCATTGCGAAAACCCTTAGACAATAGCAAGAGTTCAGGCAGTTAGATACTCTTTAGAAATATTTAAAACTGCGTTCGTTTTTCAAATGCTGTCTTAATTTTAAAGCGAGGTAGCTGGGCTGGTGCTTTTTATTCTGTCTACTGTCGTTCAAGTTACTATCTCCGTGTACAAGCCACTACGAAAACATATGAAAATGAGCAACTGACGATCGAACTTTGTCTGGCAGACTTATCAGTGTTGCCACCTCATTTAAATAGTGTCGTCAACTTACTTACAACTTACTTTTTTTAAGAATTAGATTTAGAAAATTATATATAAGTTTTTTTACTGGTTATAATAGGCTTGCGTTTGACCACTATCTCACCTGATGGTAAGCGATGATGTGGACTAAGATGTAATACGCTTACCTAGAAGATACCTGTTCACTCTCGATTTAAAGACTTCCAGGTTGTAGATGTCAGGAAACACAGACGTAAGTACTCGATAAGTGGTAAAACAAAGAAAACGAGCTCAACACGATATACGATTGGCGCTTGAGGGACCTGGGGCTGGTACTAACCTGTAAGCCAAATCGAAGGCCTGCCCAATGGTCAGCGTGATCTCCGATGCCAGCTTCGTAGATATAAAGACGAAGCACTCGTGTTTCTCCGGCGTGGAAGAGAGCGCTCCGTTGCCCCCATTGTGGCCGTTGACCCCGACGGTGCTGCCGCCTTTCGCGATAAAAGAGAAGTATTTCTTGGCGCCTTTGTCGTCGGCGCAGTACGATATCCGGTGGAGAGGGAACTGGTACATTATGTTGTTTGATCTCGGTTCCTGGAAGAAGAAAGTACAACAATTAGGTACTTCTATAGCTACATAATAATTGATAACTAGTACCAACTATGCCAGAAGTCTGGTAGATGGATGTCAGCGACATCTCAACAGTTTAGCTCTAACCACAAACGCTACATGTAGCGCTCGAGATCGACGATTAGATAGATTTTCATAAGCTAGATGCAGCGCCTGTACGCTTCACTGTGCATTAATGTTGGAATAATTAGCATTCGCAGCATTAAAAGCTGCTAAATTTATATTAGCATCAATCAAATTAATTGTTGTTGCGAATTTTTTTTATGTAACTGATTGACGAGACGAGCTGGTCGTTTGCCTGATGGTAAGCAATACGCCAGCCCATAACAATAACAGCACCACCCAGAACTTTGTTTTGCAGAATCCTGCGCGTTGCTGCACTGCGCTCGTCACCCTGAGACAATAAGCTGTTGAGTCTCATAATGTCCAGTAATTTAAATTCGATGAATGCTAAAATTAATCTTTACGTGCAGCAGCATACGACGACCCGACGCTCGCATGAATGTGAACTGGGGTGGTATTCGAATGCTAATGGTGTTGAGATTGCGAATCTGTGAAATTTCATATTAGCAATTAGCATCGCAATAGCAAGTAGCATGCCAGCGAATAATATTTCACCTGCTAATGAAATTAATGAAAAGTAGGAATAATTTCTATTACTGCTGTGCACATTATCGACCACCAATCGCAGCGTTTTCGATAGCGCGGTTTAATCTTGCGATCACGCGATTTTGTGCTGCGGTCGAAACAATGCCATAACACTTTCTCATTTATAATAATAGTAGCATTTTATACGTACCTACCCATCTTTGTATGTGAACCTAGAGGATTATATATGACATACAGAGAGAGTATAAATAGACTCCTATTCATGTTGTAATTTTCATTGAACGTGTCCGATTCAAGATTGGATGTTGTCCATGACTTACAGTCCAGGTATAGGTATATTCTAGGAACCTATCTGCCTTCTGGGAAGATAAAGGATCACGGAACCAGGAAAAATGACTTATTTTCCGCAATAACATTCAATATATTTATTATCTACTTCACTATGTCTTACACAGAACACTTCAGTGTGTTGATATGTTAATGTACCAATTTTAATATGCAACTGAGCAATAATACGAGCAAGTAGTTCGCCTGATCACATGATGTTAAGTGTTCCGCTTACCCATAACAAATGTAAAGTACTGCGGAGCACTGCATGTATAGCGCTCTTTTTTATGTAACTGAATGATTAGACGAGCTGGTCGTTTGCCTGATGGTAAGCAATACGCCAGCCCATAACAATAACAGCACCTTTGTTATGCAAATTCCTGCGCGGCGCTGCACTGCGCTCGTCACCCTGAGACAATTAGCTGTTGAGTCTCATAATGCCTAGTAATTTCGCTGGCTACAATGCCCTTCAAACCGGAACACAGTAATGCTTGCGCACTACTGCTTGGCGGCTGAATAACTGGCAAAGCGGTGGTACCCACCCAGACGGCCTCTCGCATACGAGAATCCTACCACCAATAAACTTCTTAACCCTGAGACATCCGACATTAAGTCTCGTCTCATATGCCCAGTAATTTCGCTGGCTGCAATACCCTTCAAACCTTCGTACTGCTGGCGGTAGAATAACTGGCAAAGCGGTGGGACTTGAAGAGGCTGACTATCATTAACCAACTTCAAAAAAGGAGGAGGTTCTCTGTTCGATTGTATTTTTATTTTTTTTTATTTTTTATGTTTGTTACCTCAGAACTCCGTCATTTATGAACCAATTTGAAAAATTCTTTTTGCGTCGGGTTCAGTATAGCTACGAAGTGGTCCCATATAAATTTTATCGATATGTTACCTTGGACTTCGAAGATACATTGAAGTCGGTTTTTGTTTTTTTCTAAAAATTAATTATTTACGACAATCTTCCACTAACAGCAGTTGAGTGGCGTCAAAGCTGCTCTAAACGTATCGTAATAAGCTTATCAGCCTACAAAACAAAGTAGCCACACCACTGTCCCTTACGGGTCTGCGTATGCAATTGGCCTGCGCATCCGGCACTTTCGCGTCACGGCGCGCGCGCAAGGTCACGAGCGGTGAAATGACTCGAGACGCGTCACTGCTCCGCTCTCTATCGCGGCTGTCACTGACGAATTGGAATAGGATAACCTTTTACTAGTAGAGCTCGAGTAGAGCGAGTGGCTCAGTGAAATGAAAATAGTTTATTTACACGAAACATGTGGGAGCACGTGTGAATTTCGATCCGACGCACCCGAGTTCGAATTCCGCTGGCCTCGCACCTCTGAGTTTCTTAAGTTATGTGCGGAA
Organism: Petrophora chlorosata; assembly: GCA_951640565.1. Lineage (NCBI taxonomy): Eukaryota > Metazoa > Arthropoda > Insecta > Lepidoptera > Geometridae > Petrophora > Petrophora chlorosata. The sequence goes on along the minus strand of OX621216.1, from coordinate 6,029,042 downwards.
TTAACACTCGCTTTAAAAACGGTGAAGGAAAACATCGTGAGGAAACCGGCATGATCAAGAAGTAATCACAAACATTCGAGGACATGTGACATATAATATCCCGCACTGGACCACCGTGGCGGATTAAAGCCTATACTCTCTGTATGAGAGAAGACCCGTGTGACAGCAGTGGGAACGTGATGGGATGATGATGAACCTTTTACTTATGTCTTATGTCTAAGACAGAAGTAAAAGGATTCTTTAAAAATCAAAACAACTTCAAATTGTAACGAAATTGTAATTCCATTTAAAAGTAATAAAACGGGTCCTTAATGGACCACATATAGGGAAGCTGATAAGCTGAATCATCGATGAGACAATAGCTCCTAAGTAGGTACTAGATCCTGCGTGGACGGTAGGTACTTGCCACAGCGCACATCTTGGCATAACGAGAAGTTCTTGATTGGATAATGAGATCTATACCTGCACCGCACCGGGAAGAGCTAGTTTGTGAAATCCCTATTTCAGTGTCAACCAGCTTTTATTGGATTATAGTCTGCATTCGAGAGACAACATTTTATCCAACAAAGTGCTATTTTAATCGTACCTTGTTCTCTTATTTATTTTGTGCGTGTACTTACTATACTATTACTTATATATAATATGATTATTATATAAATAAATCCTCATCAATTTAGAACTAAATAAACTAAAATTTTAAAATCTCCCGACACAAAAAACCTATAAAAGTAGAAAACCTACTTCAAATTAAAAAAAACGCATCCAAATCGGCTCACCCGTTCAAGAGCTACGGTGCCACAGACATAAACACAGTGGTCTAACTTATACCTATAACTATGCCCCTTCTTTTTGCGTCGGGGGTTAAAAATCCAAAAAAACATGTCATCAGCAAGTAGATACCTATAAAGATGATGTTCGAGTCAATTTTTTCTTCTATTTGATTTTCGAAATTCAAAGTCCCAGTGCTGCCCTCTACACCATTTTTATCTTCGTCTCATATCTTTCAAGTTCCAAGTGACTATCCCCGTGTGAACAAACTATTATTGCAACAATACAAGTTTGCAACAAAAACAATAAAACAAATACGAGAACAAATTAAACAATGGACGGAAATAAATAATAAAGCCTTACATAGTATATTGCGACTTCTAACTGCAACTATATTTCAGTTTTTCAAAAATCTTCTCTTACTGACTGCTAATTAAACTGTGGCTCAGTGAATTTTATTTAAGGTCTTTGTCTAATCATAATCATTATCTCTCATAGACTATGGGCCATGATTCTTCACGCTGGCCCAGTGAGGGTTGGTGGATGTCGCATGTCTACAATTTTTGTGAATAATTTTTGAACACGCCGGTTTCCTCAAGATGTTTTCTTTCAGCGTTCTTAGAGCGAGTGTTAAATCCGCACGTATTTTAAGAATATCATATATATAAGATATATAAGATACGGGGCCAACAGGGTCCGAACTCAGGTGCGTCGGATCGAAAGTCGCACTTGCTCCCACTGAGTCACACTCGCTTGTAATGGAAGTTAAATTCACTATCAAAAAGAGTTTAAGGTCAGAAGCCAAGGTTAAAATGTAAACAAAATCATTTGATTATTGGAAAATGTAGATTGGTATAAAAATCAAGGATAAATGCATGTGTCACACTGCTATTTTTGTTTTAGGTATTCAGTGACACAGAAATAGGTGCTCGTATATATAATAAAATAATGCTTAAATAATTGGGTATGTTTCATTAAAACAAAATAACAGTTGCAAGACATGTTGATAAGTGTCCCATTGGTGGAAATCATGCAGACTTTTTGGCGGGAAGTGAAAAGTGATACAGATCGATTTTGTTTTATATTCTAAACAAGTGTTATTTCGAGTGATCATGTGTAATATCGGTGGAATATTAACCATTATGTGTTCGTAAACGTGCACGAGGCAAATGAAACAAAATATTTTATGTTCTTTCAATAAGTCCATGGAAAGCTTGAATAAAGTTCCACCACTTTATCGAAGCACTAGGAGAGGGTCCGGCTCGTTGCTGATGACCCTCATACGACGATATATACGAAAGAAATTATTTTAATTTTTACGAACTATCAAATTAAAACTACGTAAGACAAGGCGGTATGGTCCTAGAGACTTTGGCCTGCTGAAACAGGCGAATTATAAAAAAAAATCATTCCACTCAATGGGCACAGTAGTAGCTTCTAATAAATCCATAAAAAATAAAATGAAAAAGAACAACTTTTAAAAAAATTGCGCGGTTTCGTTTCCTTTCGTTCATGTCGTTAAACCTATTGTGCCAAAGCTGTTTTGCTTATAAATGCCATGTTTAAAGCTTCATTAACTTATTCATTTTTAAATCCAGGGGCGTAATGTAAGCGGGGCCCTACACAACTGCGCTTGCACGATTGCAAATCATGAGCAAGTTATTATATGTAATTATGTACCTACATAGGCCGGGGGTGTGGGTAAATCTGATTACTAGCTACTTTGATGTCGTAACTGCTAGTGACGTTGCTGCGTAGTCAATTGAAGATTTACAAATCTTCAGCAACTTTTGTCGTTAACAAAAACAAATAATTATTTGTTTTTGTTATGTTATTGGTGTACAATAAAGTTTTATCAATCAATCAATCAAGGACAGCAGCTCCCAGTCTATAACAGCATAGAAGTGATGACGCAAATTATTACGCTAATAGAAGAGTGGTTACTGTAAGACAACACAATGTACTTTACGTTACGGTTTCCTGCTTTATAGGCTGCTAATAGAGTGACAAGCTGTGACAACTCCATAAATGTAAGTTCACAATGTATCTAGATATAAATAAATAATAAATTACTGTTCAAACAATTATGATGGATGGATGTTCCTACTCAATTCAACTCGCTTAGCGCTGCATACCTACCAGTCCTATTAACCTACAGAGCTCCTCTCTTTATATTGCATAGCTCCTATCTCTTCTGACGCGGCACGTGTAAAAACGCGCGACCCGCCGTCGGTGTCCGGCTGTGTACTTGTAGCTTTGTACCTACAGTGCGGAGTACGCTAGGCCTGGCAAGACCTCCTCAGTATGAAAGCGCGTACTACGTAGCAAGCTGAATCTTCGTAGTCACTAAACCGATTTTATTGTTACATGTCCTATAATCTAAGTTGGGATTAATGCTACTAAACCCTGAAAACCACATCAGCAGTTCATAACAAACATAATGTTTCTGAAATTGCCACCTCGCTGGCGCCGTTATTATATGTTATCGTGACTATAATCTGCCGTAGCTCCTAGTCTATAATAGCATAGCAGCGATGCGATGACGTGAATTATCACGGTGTCAGCTAATGGGCGAATGATTGCCACGAATAGACATATTTTACGGTTTTCTAACTTCAACAGCGGGTTTATATAGCGGGTCTCATACCTAATCTCATTTCAATGGATAACTGATGGGTTATATTATATGTACCTATTAATTTATTTAATTTTTATTCTTTGTTAGTTTTTTTAATTTTAATAATATTTTTTATATGAGCAGATTCTAATCGTAATACCAATAGGTGCTTCTCCTGATCCATTTTTCCACATTTTCTTAATTAATACTCTGATTAATTACTCGCGAAAATGTTTCCCCACCTTTATATTACGTAACAAAATTACCCTTGTAACCTAACCTAACCTAACCATACCGAACTCGGTCGAAACTTGACTTTGGCAGATGCACTAGACGTGCAAAGTCAAGTCCCACAAGGGGAAAGAAGAAAGAAATCGTACCCCTACTTATGAAAAATAGCCGCGCCCCACGGTTTCCCTTTTTGTTAATTCAAAACCTAACTACATACCAAACTCAAAATCTGTTTAGTTGTTTTTGCGTGATTGAGTAACACACATCCATCCATCCATTCACCTATCGTCATTTAGAAACTTACGCATTTAAACGATTAAAAAAACACCTAAAAACCAGAATTGTAAAAATAGTGTATTAGCAATATATAGAATTTATTATTATTATTATTATGTGTTAATGTACCTACAAATCCTTCAATACAATAAATATAATAATAGGGATCGGACAGTAATCGAGATTCATTAATCATTTATATTTTTTAAATCAATAAATAATTCTGACATTTTTAATCTGTTCTTCATCTCAAACGAAACAACAATCACAGCGCATGACGTCATTTGGAGGCAAATGCCGTGAGTCAAGCTTGTGTTTATTTAACCTTTTTGCTTTTCATAAAATGTATTTAGCTAATTTTTTCATTCCATTACTACAATATAGTCCCCAAACTTCACAAAACGTATTAGAATCTCTTTGCAAGTTTTATTTCGAAGAGTTTGTCGATTGTTCGTATGATCGATTGTGTTTTTCTACCTACATATGACTTCACAAGTTTTGAGGTGACCTTTTGCGCGGCAATATTTGAAACATAATATTTAAACATAGTTTTAGGTACTTTTAGAGTGTTATTTAATTAAAATAGTATTTTTCATGGCTATATATACCTATTCATTGTAGTTAATTTAAAACACTCTCTGAAAAGTTGTCCGATCCCCTATTCTTTATTGACATCAAAAACAAGACATAAAACAAAAGAATAACTCAAAAATAATTACATAATTTCTTGAGAAGCTGTAATATTTTATAATTCGTTAACATGAAATCATTAAGTACAAGTACAAGGTAAGTAACAAGGAATGATCCATAATTTGTCGTAAATCATAACATAATAGTAACAATAAACGAATAGAAAAACCTACTCGCAATTATTTTTCTCGCCATAATAAAAGTGAAATCATAAATAAATAGAAATCCGCCATGACGGTACGTGAGATCCATAGCCAATACTTATGTCACGTTATTATGTCATAGACAACGATATTTAAAAAGTAAAAGTGTCACAAAGGATTCGGAATTTGAAATTGGCAGGGCCGGATTGGGCGCCAATTGGGGGGAAAGTTTGCGAAAAAGTTGGTCAATTATTAAGTGTATTCGTATGGTTAGTAATATATCGTATATATTTTGAGTTTTGGCTTTTACCTGTATAGCAACGCCATCCACTGAAATCGTGATCTCGACCTTCTTGCATTTCGCGCCATCTTTCGCCTCGGACTTCTTCAGCTGCTGCGTGAACTGGAGTTTCTTGATCGCATCCTTCACGACTTCGATGCCTTTGGGTTGGTCGACTTGCGTGCAGCCAAGGAACTGGAAAAGACATTTAAATAATTAGGAAGAAGACAAATCCCTTCTTTTTCTTTCCACCTATAAGGATTTCCAGGCGGGGAGAGTCGTTTCAGCCGTATGTCGTTAATATACCACCTATCCGTACTAAGTGTTTCGCAGATTCCTTTATCATGCTGCTAAGGAGTGGAACGCTCTGCCAGCGTTTTTGTTTCCAAACAGCTACAACTTGTTCAACAACACAAGTACAAGTTCTGACTGTCGGTAGTTCTGTTTTTATCTGTTTAACACTGTTTATTATCTCACTTATAGACTTAATATAGTATATATATTATATATATATATATGTATATATATATATATATATTTATTTATCTATTTTATTAAATATAGGTATGTTTTCTTTATTATGATATGTACTTTTTCTTTTGTTTTTTTCTGGTACCTAGGTACCTAGGTACCTATATTATAATTATATTTACTTATATATTATTATATTATTACGATTATATAGACTGTATAATTGTATATGATATTATTATTTTATGCTTATACTGGTTAGTTTGTTTATGCACAACACCACCGTCCCTTACAGTTTCTTTGGGTCCTCTCCATCCAAAGGTTGTCTGGAAGAGATCGCTATAAGCGATAAGACCGCCCATTGTAACACTTTAGCTTTAAGTATTGTTTTGTTATTTATTTCATGTTGTTGTGTAACAATAAAGCGTTATCTAATCTAATCTAATCTAATCTTGAGTCTCTTTAAGTCTATAGTGAGAGAGAGTGAATAGGCATCTCATGGGCAAGCGAGCTCCATCTTAGGCCGCATTTTCGCTTTCCATCAGGCGAGATGTCATCAAACGTATGCCCATTCTCCAATAAAAAAAATTATATTGTTCGAGCAGGGATCGAATCTACGTCTTCGGAATACCGTCGCGACGCCTTAACCACTGGGCCACCGAGCCAACTGCTCGAGCAACCAAATTTCTTTTATCCTTTGTATATCGTCTTACGGGGACGATTCTTCGTCATCTGTCTGCAATGTTTACATCGATCAAGATTTTCGCCTAGCATGCGCTAATGCATTCAATATTATCATCGGAAAAACACATTATCCTGGAAAATTGACCAAGCAAGTGAAGCAGACTGCGGGGTGGAGTATTATTATATAATTTTCAATATTTTCATTCCTGTTTATGTTTGTAATGTCATCACACAAATATTGTGTTGTTCCAACGGAGATATGATGAAGTCATTGAGCCGGTATCAGCGGCATGCTATAGGTAGATACTATTGTTGTATACATCTATGCTGTCGCTAAATATAGCAGTATCTGCTCGTGTGGGGGCATCAACGTGTGATTAAACTATTAACCATGATTCGCATACTCCGTGGTGGGCTTCTGTGCGAGGCCAGCAGGCTCTGTGTGTTCCGGAACAACGCAACAGATAACGAAGTGCTTTTTTAATTATTTTTTTATTACGCTTGCGTTTGACCGCTATCTCACCTGTTGTTAAGTGACGATGTGGTCGAAAATGTAGCACGCTCGTCTAGAAGTAATCTGTTCACTCTTGTCTTAAAGACGCCCAGATCATATCTATCCGGAAACACAGATGCCGGTAGAGAGTTCCTCCTTGGCCGTTCGCATTATGAAGGTCGAAGCAAAGTGCTTGGTGCGAGCAGGAGGGAAGTCAATCATAAATGGACGACGACTTGCCGTACGTCTGGTCGTCCGGTGATGGAATGGTCGAGTGGAAATGAATGAAAGTGGTAGAGTTTCAGTCCAGTATCTTATCCCTAATGTTTCTTTTTATCCCTAATACATTATGCCTAATCATTTGCGAATGGACTCGTACACATAGAAACTATTTTTTTGCGGTATCGTGAAAAAAAAGATAAAGAAGTTGCTAGACGCACTGAAAACGCCTGGAAGAGCTATTGGTCCATGAAAGATCATATGAAAGGTAACCTCCCTCTAACCCTCTAGAAAAAACTGACATATCTGCCGCATGTCGGACGAGCTGCGGACCAAACTCACCACATAGTGGACCCCACGCAACATTAAACGACGCTGCGGCAGGCCCAGACGAAGATGGCGAGACGAGCTAGACGCGTACTGGAAGGACTGGACACAAAAAGCCATAAACTGTGAGGCGTGAAAGGAGGGTAGGGAGACCTTTGCCAGTGGGCTAATAATAATTAATAAATATCGTGAAAATCTATTTTATTATATTTTACCGTTATTTGTATCTTTATCCTATATCATATGTATATAATTAGTGTTAATGGCTCATGTTGCGGTTACGATTATTTAAATAAATAAATAAAAATAAATAAACAATTGATTAATAAATAAATCAATATGGCTGGATTGCAGGGGCGTTGCCACACGTGGCTCGAAGTCGTTATCTCTATACTGACGAGGCAGAATTGTGCGACTGTGTGTCTGTACGTTGATAACCCTTTCTGAATAAAAAAAACTGCAATGGATGACATTTTTTTCATCATCGTAATCATCACCCCATCATGTTCCCACTGCTGGGATACGGGCGTTCTCTCGTAGAGAGAGTATGGGGGCATCTACCACGCTGGCCCAGTAAGTGTTTGTGAATGTCACATGTCCTTGAATATTTGTTATCAATTCTTAGACATCGAAATTACTCGGCATTATGAGACTCAATAGCTAATTGTCTCAGGGTGACCGAGCGCAGTGCAGCGCCGAGCAGGATTTTGCATAACAAAGTTCTGGGTGGTGCTCTTATTGGTATGCGCTTGCGTATTGCTTACCATCAGGCAAACGACCAGCACGTCATAAAAAAAGATATACCGATTTGCTAACGATGTTTTCCTATACCGTTTTTAGAGCGAGTATTAAATCCGCTCATAAAATAAGAAGGTCGGTGCAGGGCCAGCGGGATTCGAACTCGGGTGCGTCAGATCGAAAGTCATCTTACATACTTGCTATATGTCCTTCGACCCGCCCATGACATGAAGCATGAGAATGATATCACAAAACAAGTATACGTCTTATCAATTAAAAAAAACCGACTTCAATGTATCTTCGAAGTCCAAGGTATCCATGAAATTTATATGGGACCACTTCGTAGCTATACTGAACCCAACGCAAAAATAATTTTCCGAATCGGTTCATGAATGACGGAGTTCTGAAGTAACAAACACAAAAAAAATACAATCGAATAGAGAACCTTCTCCTTTTTTTAAATTCGGTTAAAAATAATCGGATCGTATTTAACTGTACCTCAATTTATTCCCGTTTTTCCGCCAAATATACTGATTGTGCACCAAAATCTGTTTATTAAAATATTTCATAATGAGCACCAATTTTATGAATATTACATGTTCGGGACATTGGGGTGGCCCGAGGGCCACACCCGCCGCACCCTAACCTACCGAGGGCTGCCCCTTATACCGTTGGGGTGGCCCAACTACCAAGGGCTGCCCCTTACACGTTCGAGTGCTAAAAACAGGCCAATTTCAGTATTTTTAGTGAACGGTTCAAAATCATTATTTTTGGTAAACGGTTTAAAATTATCCATATTAATCAACAACCCCAGTATCTGTGTAGTGTTTCCAATGGTCAGTGCTAAGTACTACCGGCCATCTGTTTACTACATGATGCGTTGCGCTAAAAGCAGATGCAAATCCACACGTGTCGGCGAAGAGGCGCCTGTTTGATCACATAATAACATTATGATAGTAGGTTACTGTTGGAGATAGAAAGAAAGAAAGAAAATAAGTTTATTATTGTGTTTGTTTAGCGATAAGACCGCCCATTGTACTACCATTGTAAGGAATTCTGTATTACTATTATTTATGTTGTGTTGTAACTGATTTGCGATAAAGAGTTTTGTAATTGTAATTATTAAACCATCATACACTAAAAACAGAGGTAATAGGTACAGTTAAATGAAATTAGATGGTCATAAAAGGACACAACTCAGCATAAAGCGCCATGACAGCGCGCGGATTTTCAGTTGTGCCCTTTCTCGTGACGAGTAGATAATGGCAGAGATAAAAAAGCAGGGCAAAATGTTTGATGGTATACGCATTCACATGTGCTAGGTCTCTCGTATGCGGAAGGCCGTGGGTAGGTACTACAGCTTTAGCAAGTCGTTCACCTGATGGTAAGCGCCACTGCGCCACGCCTGCCCATAACAATAATTGCAATGCTACCCACAACTTTTAATATCATAAAAAGCACTGCGTAGCACTACATTTCGCTCATCACCCCGAGACATCAGATATTAAGTCTCATATGCCCAGTAATTTCGCTGGCTACAATGCCCTTCAAACTGGAAAACAGTAATGCATGCGCACTACTGCTTGGCGGCAGAATACCTGTCAAAGCTGTAGTACATACCCAGATGGCCTCCTACATACGAGAGACCTACCACGAGTAAGAGCTACAAAAGAGAGACTTCCGATATTACAAATTTATGATAAACTAGTTGCGCCCTGCGGTTTTACCCGTGGTTTCCCGGGATATAGAGTAGCCTATGTGTTAATCCAGGGTATAAGCTATCTCCATACTAAATTTCATCCCAATCCGTTAAGCCGTTGCAGCGTGAAAGAGTAACAAACATACATCCATACATTCTAACAAACTTTCGCGTTAATAATATTACAGTAGGATAAAAAAAAGCAAGAAAAAAAAATAAAAGCAAGGGACAAACATTATCAATCTCAAACGGTGAAACATGAAACGCCACCCTATCCAATCTAACATAAGAAGCCATTACAATACAAATTGATTTCATTGATTAAGGCACTAACTTTTATCACTTTCAAAACATTCCCCCCGAACCTTACTCCACCGGCTTAAAGTTCAAACTCCGTCTAGCATTTTACTCGTTTCAAGAGCCGATTAAAATCCCGAAAACAATACACAATGGGCTATTAAGCACATCAGCACACAATTAGGGGCTTTAATTGCTGGTGATTAGCAAAACAAACAATAAAAGGGGGTCAAGGGGGGGTCGTGCGAAGAGTTCGCATGTCTGCGCTCCTATTGGTCAAATTGTGGTACTAAAGTTATGGTAATAGATTAAAAAACAGTAATTAGTGTCTATTCTGTGTTCAAAACACAGATTTGTGGGTGATTTATCGATGTAATTAGTTATCTGAGTTAGGTGTTGACTGATTACAATTTATAGCAATTGAAAAATGCTTTAATTTAATTTCATGTCATTGAAAGCATTTTTTTTAATCCAATTTTATTTAATGTCCAGATAATGTAATCGTAGTAGCTGTAATAAAGGGTACACGGCTACTAACGACACCTCTATAAGTGTATTTTTCGCACTGTTTCTATTTTATTGCATTGCGCTCATCACCCCGAGACATCAGTAGTAAGTTTCATATGCCCAGTAATTTCGCTGGCTACAATGCCCTTTAAACCGGAACACATCTGCTTGGTGGCAAACCTCCTCCTTTTTTAGGCATCCGTACCCACAGGGTAAAACGGGACCCTATTATTACAAAGTCTGTCTGTCTGTCCGTCTGTCACCAGGCTGTACCTCATGAACCGTGTTAGTTGAACAGTTGAAATTTTCACAGATGATGTATTTCTGTTGCCGCTATAACAACAAACTAAAAAACAGATTAAAACAAATATTTAAGGGAGCTCACATACAACAGACAAATAAATTAAATTTTTGCCGATTTTATAGATAATGGTACGGAACCCTTCGTGCGCCAGTCTGACTCGCACTTGGCCGGTTATTTGAAGTATACATACCTTTACAAGATAAGCGACGTGTCCTTTAACTAGCGCGTCGGGGGCGTGGATCCAATTGCGTCCGTTGGGGGCGCCGTTCGCTTTGCCCTTACCCTGCCAGAACAGCAGGGTCGACATTCTGAAACAAAGAGAGGGAAAATTATTAGAAGCCTCCAAAATCAACGAAACTCTTTACATACTCTTTACTAATTTACCAAAAAAAAACGACTTCAATGTATCTTCGAAGTCCAAGGTCACATATCGCTAAAATTTATATGGGACCACCTCGTAGCTAGGTATACTGAACTGAACGCATAATGAATTTTTGGAATCGGCCAACAGTTGGCGGAGAAATCAGAAAACATACATAAAAAAGTATACAGTGGAACATAGAACCACCTCCATTTTGAAGTCGGTAAAAACATAAACATTTTGCTGCCATATTGTTCATCTTACGAACAGCCAAGGAGTGGAACGCATTGCCAACGTCTGAGTTTCCTGACAACTACAACCTGGGAGTCTTCAAATCGAGATTGAACAGGCATCTTCTAGGCAAGCGTGTTACATCTCAGACCGCATCATCGCTTACCATCAGGTGAGATATTGGTTAAACGCAAACATATAAAAAGTAAAAACGAAAATATAGATATCTGCTTAGCATCATCATCATCAGCCCATCAGCTTCTCGCTGCTGGGACACGGGCCTTCTCTCATAGAGAGAATATGGGCCATAACCCACCACGCTGGTGCAGTGCAGGTTAGTGGACATCAAACCGTAAAAACAACAATTAAAACTAGAGAGTTAAAAAAAATGTGTTAAACTGTTCTATGGTATACCAGTATTACCATCTATGAATCTTCCAAAACTTATGGTAAATCCAGAGGTCATTTTTTCTGCTTGCAAAAATAGCAGTAATTTTAGTATAGTAGCATTAGTCTTACCAATAAATATTATAATATTTATAATGCTGACTTTTAAATTGACGATATTTTGACATTAATTAAAATTAACTTAAAATAATCTGATAATTTGAATTTAATTTAATCATATTTTTCGAAATTATACTAATATTGTTATAGTAGAATGTTAGGAATTATCTTAATTATTTATCATCTTTGTATACAACATTCTGGCAATAATGGATTTATAAGATATGCATAAGTAGCCAAAAACAATCGCTGTCATCTTATAATTAAATCTGTTATGTCACATCAGCACCCCCAATTTTAGTTCATTCAGACCCTTGTAGCACTGCACTATACAGTATAAAACCATCACTTCATGTCACATAAAACAACATACAAACACATGTGAATAAATAACAAGACAGATAAAACAAAACTAATTAAAAAAAGAAAATAAAATATTTACAATATACACTCCTCCATTGCTTTCACTGTCCGAACTGATACCTAAATACGCCCCTGGCTATTAAGAGAAGAATGTTTATGAAGCGAGTCCATTCCACTGCAATTTAGATATAAAAAAAAAACAATAATTGTTATTTATTTCTATAAATTGTAGGTACGTGCTAATGACCAGGAAATATTTATTTTATTTATATTTTTCCGTTATTATCTGTGTTACTACTGGGAAGCAGAAAAAAGATAAAGCGATTCATACTGCATGCACAGTGATGTCCTACGTCAGTACAATAAAAACTAACTAAATAATTAAAATTCTGTGATTTTGCGACAGCTCTGGATATATGTACTGATAATCACGAGAGAATTGACTCATGCATGAATTTTTAATGGTTTAGGCTTAACCTAAACAGAAAAGACGCCCCCTGTTAAATTCAGATATAAATATTATAGTTGCATAGTTCTCGTAGCATCACAATATAGATATTGAAAAGTTTCGTGAGCGTTATTAATTGGTGATATAATAACCGGCCAAGTGCGGGTCGGACTCGCGCACGAAGGGTTCCGTACCATCCTACTAGTTTGTAAGAATGGATGTATGGATATATGGATGTCCCTTTGTTACTCTTTCACGCAAAAACTAATGAATGGATTTTGATGAAATTTGGTATGGAGATAGCTTATACCCTGGATTAACACATAGGCTACTTTTTATCCCGGGAAACTGCGGGTAAAACCGCAGGGCGCAGCTAGTTATCTAAAAAAACGGCAAAAAAGTTATGTCTGTTGTATGGGAGCCCCCTCAAATATTTATTTTATTCTATTTTTAGTAGATATTTGTTGATACAGCGGCAAAAGAATTACATCGTGTGTGAAAATTTCAACTGTCTAACTATCACGATTCATGAGATACAGCCTGGTGACAGACAGATACAGAGGGACGGACAGCGGAGTCTTATTTTTATTTTTTTAGTTTATTTATGGATCACAAACAGTACACAACAGATATGATTACGGTCTTAGTGTGAGTCTTAGTAATAGAGTCCTGTTTTATCCTTTGGGTACGGAACCCTAAAATGATACTAATGGAAGAGTTAGTTCCAATTCAGTACAACCGTCTCAGTTTTGTCCATACAACAAATCCCAATACGGTACAGTTTAAAAAACAAATGCATGAACAAATGAATAGATAGTTGAAAGGTAGAGTTAGGTACTAAGAAAAAATTTGTAAGCAACGCTTGGATGAATCTCTATATATATCACATCCACCAACGAAGTCTGTCTTCCGACGCATAAAGTTCAAAGTTAAAAAGTTCTTTATTCAAATTTGGCATCACAGACGCACTTATGAACGTCAATTATTACAATGACTCTACCACCATATCGGAAGAAGAACCACTACTCAGAAGATACGGCAAGAAACTGAGGGGCATTTATTTTAGAACTTTTGTTACAATATTTTATGTTTGTTCTTGACAATATTGTTTCTTATGTGCCAGTTGGCTACTTGGCAGAAGCGGAATGTTCCATGTATCTTTGTCTTCTATGTAATTACTAACTGTATAGTATGCTTTTTTCATTAGAATATTTTGCACTCGCAATTTGAATCTACTTTCTGTGAGCTCCGTTATACATTTTGGAATTTTATTGTAAAAACGTACGCATAGCCATGAAGGACTTATTCGTAAGCCATGTAGCCCATGAAGGACTTATTCGTTAGATTTCTATCACAGTTGTTCATTCGTCAGTTCCTTATTAAAAGTACGTACCTACCCAGTTCATGCTTACCATCGTGTAATATCAGGCCTAGCGCACTCCGCACTGTAGGTACGAAGCTACAAGTACATAGCCGGACACCGACGGCGGGTCGCGCGTCGTTACACGTGCCGCGTCAGAAGACATAATAACTATGCGATAGAAAGAGAGGCACTCTGTAGTTTAATATGACTGGTAGGTATGCAGCGCTACGCGAGCTGAATTGAACTTTATTGCGACATTTCAAGAGTCGCTATTTGTTTAAATTTCTTTGCGGAGTGATGCTTCTGTCCCTTAGTGTTCTGTGGTAATATCAATAAATAATCACAGATAAATACCAACATAACGTACGTATTTTCCATTGCGGAAAGATGATCATCACATTATGTTGGACACGTGGAATAATTATAATTAATTTTAATTTATTAATCGTAGGGTATCATGTTTTCCTTTGTGTGGCTGAGATGAACTGTGAATATTTTTAACCAGCTGCGCCCTGCGGTTTCACCCGCGGTTTCCCGGGATAAAAAGTAGCCTATATGTTATTCTGATGTGTAAGCTATATTATTGTAAAGTTTCATCAAAATCCATGCAGTAGTTTTTGCGTGAAAGAGTAACAAAGGTACATCCATACTTACAAACTTTCGCTCGTAGTAGGATAGTGTTGGCCGGCGAAACGCCAGAAAGTAAATCGAATGTTTGTGATGTCGAAATATTTTCTGTCGAACTAATAAGTACTTGTCGAATTATGTTAAGTCGAAACAATCACTTGTCGAACTCTATTTTTTCGAAGTGTCGTGTCGAAATAAAGAAGTGTCGAAGTTCAGAGGGACACCGATTATAACTATTAAGTCTTCTGCGTCATTATGCTGTATTTTTTATTCTTATATTTTATGTTATAACTAGCTGCGCCCCGCGGTTCCACCCGCGGTTACCGGGGATAAAAAGTAGCCTATGTCAGGCCTAGCGCACTCCGCACTGTAGATACGAAGCTACAAGTACATAGCCGGACACCGACGGCGGGTCGCGCGTCGTTACACGTGCCGCGTCAGAAGAGATAAGAGCTATGCGATAGAAAGAGGCGCTCTGTAGGTTAATATGACTGATAGGTATGCAGCGCTACGCGAGCTGAATTGAATTTTATTGCGTCATAGCAAGAGTCGCTATTTGTTTACATTTCTTTGCGAAGTGATGCTTCTTTCTCTTAGTATTCTGTGCTTATGTGCTATTCCAAGTCCTAAAGTACCTACACACCAAATTTCATTAAAATCGGTTCGGCAGTTTTGGCGTGAAAGAGTAACAAACACACATCCATACATTCTTACAAAAAAATATAAGTAGTACGTAGAATATATTCCTTATCATTTACATCTAGGTGTATACATACACCTAGTACACACTTAGTAATTATATCCTATCCTTTAACGTGAGCCAAATACACGACGTAAAGTAAACCTTAGGTATACACTATACAACGCTAAATTAATCGTTTATTATGCTTAGTTATACATGAATAGATTGATCACGATGTTTGAAGGACGACGGGGTTGCACATTCAATAGCCCAAGTATTATGTGTTATTTTATTACAATATTAATATTAATACGAACAATCGTATAAATGGCCCCTAACTAAGATTATCTGTATATAAGGAACCAGGAACTACGAGGACCTTTGCCCCACAACACCCAGACACGAAACTAAATCACAATCGCGTTAGACAACCATTGCAAGATAAACGCTCTCAAATGTCTGTCTGGACATTTATATCACATTGTTTGCGGTTTTTAGGGTTCCGTACCCAATGGGTGAAACGGGAACCTATAATTAAGTTGTCTGTTCGTCTGTCTGTCTATCCGTCTGTCACCATTTGGCTGTATCTCATGAACCGTGATAGTTAGACAGTTGAAATTTTCACAGATGATGTATTTCTGTTGCCGCTATAACAACAAATACTAAAAAACAGAATAAAAAAACTATACTATATTAATATTTTATGTTTAATATACAACAGACATGAAGTGGGCTCCCATACAACAGACATGACGTTTTTGCCGTTTATATAGATAATGGTTCGGAACCTTTCGTGGGCGAGACCGACTCGCATTTGGCCGGTTTTTTATCTTTAGTTTTACATTTTCTTCGCGAAATTAAGTTCGTATATACAGGTAGTTATTGTGACATGGTTGTTTAATGTGTTTAATGCGGACTGCGAAGTAAATATCAATGCTTTTAGCACTTGACAAGTTCGCTTGAGGTCAACCGTCAGCCTTGACTGGCCAATCGCCTGATTAAGATATTTACATTGCTTGTCAAGTCATATTTACTAACATTGGTATCCTTGAATATTTCCGTACGTGAGGAGGATAAACCGATGACTTCTGGTGCGGAAAAGTACAGGTTAATTAGGGTTTGAGTTTTACAAAATTACAATAATTCAGTTTTATATTTTTTCTGTTTTATTATGTTTCTTTTTTGTATCACTTTTATCTATTTAGTTAAATATTTTGTTTTCTTTTACAGTAATTAAAAAAAATACGCCCAATGATCTCATACGTCCCTCTAACTAGGATTCCCTGTATCTCGGGAACCAGGAAGTATGAGGACCATGGTCCCACAACACCCAGATACAAAACAAATGCTTACTTTTTTCTGTGCACAAAATTTGTCCCATTGCGGGAATGAAACCCGCAACCTCAATGGTGTATGTGATTTGAGCCAACCTACCCAACCACTTAGTGATCACAACTTAATATATAAATTTATTAATAGGTTGGTGGAAAAGCCCTTAGGCGTAGTATACCAAGTCTATTAAAAATAAAAATTAATTTGTTTATTTGAGGCAATAATACAATTAACAAATTAAAGGTACCAGAGGCCCATAAAATATACCTTACTGACTAACACATATCAGGCCTAGTGCACTCCGCACTGTAGGTACGAAGCTACAAGTACATAGCCGGACACCGACGGCGGGTCGCGCGTCGTTACACGTGCCGCGTCTGAAGAGATAAGAGCGGCGCGATAGAAAGAGAGGCGCTCTGTAGGTTAATTTGACTGGTAGGTATGCAGCGCTACGCGAGCTGAATTGAATTTTATTGCGTCATAGCAAGAGTCGCTATTTGTTTAAATTTCTTTGCGGAGTGATGCTTCTGTCCCTTAGTATTGTGTGGTCATAACAAGAGTCGCTATTTGTTTAAATTTCTTTGCGGAGTGATGCTTCTGTCCCTTAGTATTGTGTGGTCATAGCAAGAGTCGCTATTTGTTTAAATTTCTTTGCGGAGTGATGCTTCTGTCCCTTAGTATTGTGTGGTCATAGCAAGAGTCGCTATTTGTTTAAATTTCTTTGCGGAGTGATGCTTCTGCCTCTTAGTATTGTGTGGTCATAGCAAGAGTCGCTATTTGTTTAAATTTCTTTGCGGAGTGATGCTTCTGTCCCTTAGTATTGTGTGGTCATAGCAAGAGTCGCTATTTGTTTAAATTTCTTTGCGGAGTGATGCTTCTGTCTCTTAGTATTGTGTGGTCATAGCAAGAGTCGCTATTTGTTTAAATTTCTTTGCGGAGTGATGCTTCTGTCCCTTAGTATTGTGTGGTCATAGCAAGAGTCGCTATTTGTTTAAATTTCTTTGCGGAGTGATGCTTCTGTCCCTTTGTATTGTGTGGTCATAGCAAGAGTCGCTATTTGTTTAAATTTCTTTGCGGAGTGATGCTTCTGTCCCTTAGTATTGTGTGGTCATAGCAAGAGTCGCTATTTGTTTAAATTTCTTTGCGGAGTGATGCTTCTGCCTCTTAGTATTGTGTGGTCATAGCAAGAGTCGCTATTTGTTTAAATTTCTTTGCGGAGTGATGCTTCTGTCCCTTAGTATTGTGTGGTCATAGCAAGAGTCGCTATTTGTTTAAATTTCTTTGCGGAGTGATGCTTCTGTCTCTTAGTATTGTGTGGTCATAGCAAGAGTCGCTATTTGTTTAAATTTCTTTGCGGAGTGATGCTTCTGTCCCTTAGTATTGTGTGGTCATAGCAAGAGTCGCTATTTGTTTAAATTTCTTTGCGGAGTGATGCTTCTGTCCCTTAGTATTGTGTGGTCATAACAAGAGTCGCTATTTGTTTAAATTTCTTTGCGGAGTGATGCTTCTGTCCCTTTGTATTGTGTGGTCATAGCAAGAGTCGCTATTTGTTTAAATTTCTTTGCGGAGTGATGCTTCTGTCCCTTAGTATTGTGTGGTCATAGCAAGAGTCGCTATTTGTTTAAATTTATTTGCGGAGTGATGCTTCTGTCCCTTAGTATTGTGTGGTCATAGCAAGAGTCGCTATTTGTTTAAATTTATTTGCGGAGTGATGCGGATTCTGTGCATATATACAAATTATAAAACACTATACACTAGGATAAGGAGCATTTCGGTGTAGCCTCTCTGTAGCGCCGGAACACTATTCCCTCGGGCCAAAACTCGGGAACCAGCAACATCTCCATATATTTTGCAAGAATCCGGAGCACGTAGGACTTGAAACTCGTCGTCCCCGTTGACTCCAGCCTCGACAGGTTTAAATTTGACCTTAGGTTGTGTATAACATATAATTTGGCTAAATAATAATAAAAGGCGTGTCTGGTAGCTATTTAATTGTTTTTTCAGACACTTATTTATTAATTCATATATTGTGTGTTTTAATTGTACATCAGACCCTCCCCTTAAGGTCGAGACAAACAACGTTAATAAGTAGGTACCTACATATATTGTTTTATAGGTAGGTACTTATTACCTTATTTACCTAGTATCAAATAATACAAACAACGAACAAAAAAATGACATATTCTGATGTATCTTCGAAGTCCAAGGTCGAATATCGAAGAAATTTATATGGGACCACATTGAAGCTATACTGAACCCAACGCATTTCCAAATCAGTTTATAAATGACGGAGTTCTGAAGTATCAATCGTATCAAGAGAATTTTAGTAATCTAAAATATAAAAATCCCCCGACACAAAAAATATATAAAAAAACGGCAAAACCGATTTTGATAAAACTTATCTAAGTTAAGAACCACAGCTAAAAAACCTGCTTTAAAAAAACGTATCCAAATCGGTTCACCCGTTTAAAAGCGACGCTACAGACAGACACACATAGTGGTCAAACTTATATAATAACACCCCTCCTTATTGCGACTGGGATTAAAAATTTACAACCGAATTGAGAACCTCCTGTTTTTGAGTTGGTTAACAAAGTCAAGGTGTTTTCTCAAACGAAAAGACGCTCAAGGGTATATCTAACTCCATAAAGTACAGACAGATAAACTAACAACAAATCAAATTGTAACAAAATCTTTGATAAAAAATGCTCCTCAGTTTCTTGCCGTATCTTCTGAGAAGTGGTTCATTTTCCGATACGATGGTAGAGTGATAATTTGACGTTCATATCATAAGTGCGTCTGTGATGCCCATATGATTAAAGAGATTTTGACTTTGACTTTGACAGTATGTCCTTGAATTTTTGTGATAAATTCTTGGACAGGCCGATTTCCTCACGATGTTTTCCTTCGCCGTTTTAGGTACCTACATACCCACTTATATTTCCTAATATTTCCTTAATATCAAAGTAAATTAAATAAAAAAAAAATAATTCAAAGTAAATTTACAATCGAATTGAGAACCTCCTGTTTATGAGTTGGTTAACAAAGTCAAGGTGTCTTCCCAAACGAAAAGACGTTGAAGGTTATAACTTTACTTGCTCCATAGAGTACAGATAGTACGTTTTTCATCGTAAGTATTTGTAATTTCAGATAATTATAGTTATCTTATGAAAATCTTATAGTAGTTATATATCTGTTTGCGTCAGAGCAATTATGCATCTTTGGAAACTAGGTGAGGAGATATTTTCTCCAATTTGCGGTTTTCCCGTGTAGTAATTCTTATAAAATTAAAATAAAACCGGCGAAGTGCTAGCACAGAATACTAAGGGACAGAAGTATCACTCCGCAAAGAAATTTAAACAAATAACGGCTCTTGCCATGACGCAATAACAATCAATTCAGCTCGCGTAGCGCTGCATACCTACCAGTCATATTAACCTACAGAACTCCTCTCTTTCTATCGCATAGCTCTTATCTCTTCTGCCGCGGCACGTGTAACGACGCGCGACCCTCCGTCGGTGTCAGGCTATGTACTTGTAGCTTCGTACCTACAGTGCGGAGTGCGCTAGGCCTGGTATAGCTAGGTACATTTTACAAATTACCTACATCGGTTTTACCTTAATAAGTTGATTCAGCGAACCGATCGATTTATTTTGTATGAATAATTTTGTGAATATTTTTTGTCATTTTTCCTGCTAAATTGTCATTTTTCCTGCTAAATTGTCATTTCCTGGCACCACTCACTTCACTATTAAGTACACCTATTTTAATGAATGTAAATAAAAGTAGGTAGTGATTGAAATATAATGATATTGTAGGTGCCTACATGAAAATTAATTATTAATTTATATAAATTATATGATATAATGTTTATAAATAATTTGTAGATATTGTTACTGGGATAAATAGGCTTTTCTATTTTTCTACTTTTGTTTTTTTTTATTTATTTTGATGACTCCCAAACCCCACCTTTGACATATTTCTGATTACGACCCTGCCTGCTACCTTAGTATTTTTGTGGTACTGGATGATGGGACGAGAGATATCGTTCGCCTGATGGTAAGCGCCACGCCTGCCCAAAACAATTGCAGTGCCACCCAGAACTTTTAATACCGTGAAAAGCACTGCGTAGCGCTGCATTGCGCTCATCACGAGACTTGCGAATAGCTAAGGAATGGAACACTTTACCAGCTTCTCGGTTTCACGAAACTTATAATCTAGGTATCTTCAAGGCCAGAGTGAATCGGTATCTTCTAAGCAAGCATGATCCATCGTCGACCGCGTCATCGCTTTCCATCAGGTGAGACAGCGGTCAAATGTTTGCCTACCAGCAAATAAAAAAAAAGCCATCAGATATTAAGTCTAGATGCCCATAATGCCCAGAAATATCGCTGGCTACAATGCCCTTCAAACCGGAACACAGTAATGCTTGCGCACTACTGCTTGGCGGCAGAATAACTGACAAAGCTGTGGTACCTACCCAGACGGCCTCCCGCATACGAGAGGCCTACGAGTAAACTTGCAGGTACTATTAATTTTCTGTGCTAAAACTAAATATTTCGATTCAACTTCAGAGATTTCAATCTAACCACACACAAAGCAAAACAAACTTTACTGCGAACGTATACGTCACAAAACTATTAGCATTCAAAAACCATTAAAGTAGTTTTATCATAAACGCCAAAACAATCACAAGCTTCTATAAGCTTTAACCTGAACTGTATAAGGTTGAAAATAGACTCTAACTGAGAAAGGTTATGTCAATTCAGAATGGTTGACTTTCATGGTAAGTACGGAATCTGTCTGTAGTAAGAAGCAAACTTGACACACGCTATTTTAGGGTATAGTTATCAAAAGATAAGGTTGGAAGTAGCTTCTTAGCGATGGCGGTTGTGTTGTTATCGAATGGGCGAGTTCCGTACTAAGTACAGACTGACACGGGCCGCGCGGCACACTGATGCAACGTTCATTCACACTTGTATGGGCTAGGGAGGGGACAATATCGATTTGTTGTTTTCGATATTGAAATAAATAAATACGCCCAACAATCACGTACATAGATCCTGGCCCCTTACTAGAATTCCCTGTATCTAAGGAACCAGGAACTACGAGGACCATGGTCCCACAACTCCCAAACAGTTTTTTTCTGCAAAGGTTTCATTTAATGTCATTATGTCGATGTTTTTTATCATTAGCAGCTTATACGATTTCATTGATATTTTCATTAGTTAACTGTTTAGATCATAAATTAAATAATACAAATATTATGTTTAGTAAATATATATGCAAAAAGCCTTGGAATAAAGAACATAACATTAATTGATATAAATAGGTAAATATAAATAGGTATTAGGTACGTACACAAGTACTTATTGATGTTTATTTTCGTAGATAACAGGTTCTAACCAGTAATTAAAACAGTTATTTTAAATAATGGAATCTTGACCGGTTCCAGTTCCTGGCATTTTCGTAAATTAATCATATTAAGTTATATCTAACGGAACTCGATTTTTAATATTTTACCATCGGTGCAGAGTTCTGATAGCGCAGTTCGATGACCTTTTTATTGATTAGACATTTTACTGCTTTGCAACTTGCAGTAATAAAACTTGGCCCCATTCTTGCGAATTGATTAAAATAGGCAAAACACGTTGAAAACATAAACTCAAGTATGAGTAAATCATTAGATCTAACACCAGATGAAAAAATACTGACACTTAACAAGTACCTATTTTATTATTAAATACAAACTAACAATAGTCTGAAATAAAAGTTAGGTATAAATATATATAACTATATAGAATAGATTCAGCATTTCAAAGTCAATATATATTAATATTTTACAAACGTTTTTCAATGCAATAACTCAATAGCAATTACTGGATATTAATTATGTAATTACATCGATGAGATTAAGAGAAAACTGTCATCGGTTAATTAAAAAAACGCCTCGCCACCGTTTATCGACACAATGTTATTCCGATTACTCTTGCGTAAGGCTCACTCACACAAACGAACAGGATGCACACATACACAAGCCAGCTGAATACTATCCTTTGGTTCAGGAAAAACTAGAGTTAAGCAGTTGATACTCCCGGACAGAGACGTTTATGTAGTTACGTAAGTACCTAGTTTGGTTGCAAGTGTGTAATTGGTCAAGGTTTCGCTTTATGAAAATGAATGGGCGAAGTTGTCGCTTGAAATAGGATGGTGCTGCTGATAGAAAGCAAAGATATCGTCGACGCCAATGACAATTGTGCACGCTTGGCTAGAAGTTAGTTGAACATAGGTATTCCAAAGATAACGACGAAAACTATTTTTACCAATTTTGGCCTTTATTGAAACTTGAAAGAGATTGCACGAACACCTAAACGGTGTAGGATGTCTCATCATCATCATAAGCCCACTGCTGGGACACGGGCCTTCTCTCAAACAGAGAGTATGAAACGTATCCACCTCGCTGGCCCAGTGCGGGCTGGTGGATCACATGTCCTTGATTTTTTTGTGATTAATTCTAGGACATGCCGAGTTCCTCGCGATGTTTTCCTTTACCGTTTTTAGAGCGAGTGTAAAATGCGAACATAACAGTGGTGCGAGCGCAGCGGGATTCAAACTCTGGTGCGTCGGATCAAAAGTCGCACGTTCCCCCATTGAGCCACACTCGCTCGTAGGATGTCTACTAAGTATAAAGGCTACAGGTTGGTTTAGGTACTGAATGAGCTAATCGATGACTCATTCTCATTTTAGAGATCTAGGAATCGACGCTGGCAAAGACGGTATTAAGTATTAATTATTAATTACGGTATTAGTTATTAATTACGGTATTAAGTATTAGTAAGATTCTAGGCTTATTTATAGAGGTAACCTTTTCGCATGCTATACAAGATTAAACATTCGGCACTAATAATGATTATGGTGACTTATTTATATATAATCTTTTTTATTTCGCTTTATAGATGTATGTTTGGCCACTATCTCGCCTGATCTGAAGCGATGATGTGGCCTAAGATGGAGCACATAGATCTAGAGAGAGGCGGCAGTTGAGCGGCTGCTCTGACCCGTCTCCTCGATGGTTCACCCGAACTTTATCCCGAAACACGACTATTTACCTTTTAGTGCGTTTTTTAAAACGTTTTTGTGTTGAATCTATTACAGTATCATAATCTTCAATTGAATCTTACTTTTCATTATTATTATGTATGTTTATAATTGGTATATATTATTGTATATTTAATATAGATAATAGTATATGTTATTATAGTTTGTACTCTTTGTACATACATTTGTTTATTAAGTCATTTATGTTGACACCCCCGTCTCTTACAGTTTCTTTAAGTCCTTTCCATCCAAAAGTTGTCTGGAAGAGGTCGCTTTGAGCGATAAGACCGCCCATTATAACACTTCAGTTTTTAAGTTTGTTATTTTTCTTTTTTGTTATTATGTTTTCTGGTGGTGAAACAATAAAGAGTTGTCTAATCTAATTTAATCTCAAATTGAAGTCCGGGCCCAGAAAAGAAACGCGAAAACTGAATCTACCAGTGCTACGGAAATACACCCGCTAGAGAAGATCGCAGTGTAGCACCAACAAACTGCTAATTATGTAATATGGTTATTTCATAATTCGCAAACAATGGTCATTTGAATATGAAAAAGACTGGTCGCGTGCGTCGCATTCAGTAATGAACATTGTTTGTAAAAACTAAGAAGCGTGTCAATAGTTATTTATTGCACAATCAACTTGTGTTTAATAAAGAAAAATTAATGTCTTATCTACATGTTTAAGTATAAAGACTGCGGCGTATTTTTTAGCCCCCGACGCAATAAAAGAGGAGTGTTATAAGTTTGATCACTAATGTGCCTGTCTGTGGCACCGTACTCTTAAACGGGTGAACCGATTTAGATGCGGTTTTTTTATTCGATAGCAAGTTTTCTAGCGGTGGTTCTTAGATATGTTTTATCAAAATCGATTCAGCCGTTTTTCAATCAATCAATCAAATCATTTATTGCGAGAATATAGTACATGAAGGTGATAAAATTCTAAAAATAAGTTTATACATTCTACCATGACAATGGTGCAATAACATGTCTTATTAATTATTTAAATTACATTAGATCTCATATACAAACAAATTATTATTATTAAATTAATTTCAAAATGCTTCAAATGTCATACAAATTAATAAATTAAAAATGTCAAAATATTATTAGTCCAAAGTTATTAATGTCTATTAGATGTCAAGGTTTTAAGATTTTATTAGAATTCTGTAAATAAAAACTTTTATTTTTCATAGGTTTTTTTGGGCTGGGGGTTTTTAATTTTAGTTTATACTTATCCTAAAATATAATCATTAGGTACTTACCATAGAAAAGAAGTTCGCTTAGATTATTTTGAAAAAATTTGAGATCAAGGAGGTAGTAAAGGCAGGTAGAGGTAATAGTGCACCCAATTATATTAATTCTTAATTATCATTATCTCTGATCGCCTACCAAATTGGCTTCTATACGCTCCGCGGAGGCTGTCATCATCATCATACGCCCGTCACTGCTGGGATACGGGCCTTCTCTCATACAGAGAGCATGGGCTATATACAACGCTGGCCCAGTACAGGTTGTCACATGTCATTGAATTTTTGTGATTAATTCGTGGACCGCCGGTTTCTTCATGATGCACGACGCATATAACTTAAGAAAGTCAGTGGAGCGGGCCAAGCGGGATTCGAACTCGGGGGCGTCGCATCGAAAGTCGCAAATGCTCCCACTGAGCCACATTCTCTCTTCGCGAAGGCTGTGCGAAACATAATTTCGTATCTGAAATTTTACTCTTGGTTAAGTACTTATGGTGCTTTGGCAAGATCGGCGTAAACCTATTCTGCGGTTAGCTGTAATAATTAAATTGCCATGTGTCGCTATAATTCTTCAAATCGTCGCCGACAATCTAGCGGTGGGGTGCAATGCAGGCCGCAGACGCAACATCCTGGGTTGCGAGCGGTTTTATTGCATTAGAATACTTTCCTTGGACAAGCATAAAATTGCATGTATTCGTAACACAATTTTAGAATATAGTTTTTCATATTTCTTATATTCTTTATTGTACGCAATGTCATTACATTTAGATAAGTACAGTAAGAGTTTTTTTCCAGCATTGATGAGAGAACTGTCAACTGAGCAAATAAGTTTCAGGATACGGTTACGTTTTGAATAAAAAAAACAGTAAAAATAATTATAAAATACTCAAAAGTAAATATCAATAACTAGATATATAAATACGTTATAAATTTATAGTAAGTATTTAAATACTTTGTAGTACACGATATTTTATAAAAACGTTTTATGGGTGCCTTCTGCAATTAGTAAAGTATCGATATTATCGTGTTTTATTTTTGTAATAAAATAACTATAGGTAATCTGTTTTCTTAAGGATGATACAATTAAGGAAGGCAAATAGACGATACATCTAATTGTCTGTATTTGCTAGTTGCTTATCATAAAAACTAGTTTTTTTATAAAGTAATTATCATCTTTGCTTCGAGTTTTTGAATATTGATTGCGCAATCATTGTAAATTGGAATCGACATAGTCACACGTCAACTATGAATGTTTACGAAATTTAGCGAGACACGCAGGTACCTAGTGAATTTGTGGCTGATTGGGCAGTGGGACCATGGTCCTCGTAGTTCCTATTCTCTAGATACAGGAAATTATGTTTAGGGGTCTGTTGGCAAAATTCTTTGGACGGTATATATATTTGAAATAATTATCTAAGTAATAAATTATAAAGCTTCTGTAGGTATATTATCTAAACAAGTCTCACTAAGGGTAGGTTCCCATATTTTGTCCCATAAAAATTCTAGTTCATAATTAAATATTTGTATGCACTTATCGTTTTTTGTTGTCTAAATACATACAGACATGGCATCACTTTCAGGATGCTGATACGTACTTCCTTCAGACAAGCTCCGACACAATATCCTGTTATAATACATTCAATATTTATTAATGAACGGCGATACTATGTTGTGTAACTATCGTATTGTGGTCCATACAAGGAATAAAACGATAAATTAAGTAAATTTTAAAATATTTAGGAGATTCCCTTAATGTTTTTTTTAAATTTCATTTCAAATAAAGTTTCGATAGTTTGGATTTACCTACTTAATAAATAAACTATTTAATGTATGTAATTTTAAATCGTTATTTTTACGTGGTCATTTTGTAATTATCAAACAAAAAAGACGTGTGGCACTCGGAGACTGCCGCGGTAAAGCTATTGCATAACATTCGGAGTGGGGGGGTGTTAGGTTATTTTCGTTACGGAATTTCTGGATTCGGTCTCCACGCTCAAGGCCCGCGATAGAAGCTATGCAATAGCTTAATAAATAATTAACAAACCGCAGTCACGTGCAATTATTTATTCGCGACCAAATGTAAAATTAATATATTAGTAACACAAAAATCGTATAAATAATCGATAAAATATTGAGTCGTATTTACGGCGCGACATCACTATTTAGCGGCCGAGTAGATTCCGAATCAAATTCAAAATTCGAAACACTTCTTTCGCTTTTTCTTCGTTAGTAAGGCTATGAAGTTAACTACCTTTTTTCTATACATTGTTCCTAATACATTGATGCTTTTCTTTCTAGTTTCGTCTTCAAATGTTTCGTAAGTAGCAATGGAAAGGCACATGTTTGATATTCCAAAGTCTATTGCACTGTCCCCGCCCTAAGGCGGGGACAGTGAATCATGCTGGAGCAATGCATCTTGTTGGTTTTGTTAAGTTGGTACATGAGCCTTGTTTATTTTAAGGATGATTAAATTACTTATGAAGGCAAAGCAAGAATTGAGATAGTGTTATCTTGTTTAGATTCTGAGTCCATAGTCTTATAGGAGTTTGGGTATTAGGTACTTGAGAATTGAGTTTATAGCTCGAATTTGTGGTTAATAAAAGGTAACAGTTGGATACATTTAAGGTTTATCTACCTAAAAAAACGCCCAAAATAATATTCAGTTAATTTTTTAAGGTTTCTTTTTTACAACGATTTTATTAAGTCACTTTCTTGTTTGCTTATCTGTCGTTCTTGCAACTCAAATTTCGAGCACTATCCGATTATATTATTATTATTCTGATTATATTATTATTCTGGCTGAAACTTTCAGGGTAGCTCATAACTCGATGACAAAGCATTTTAAATCCATTTATTAGCATGCAATGCAGACTTTTACTCAAAAGGCGCTTAAAAACTCGGTTTTTAGATTATTTTTTTAATCTGTCACTTTCTTGTTTTATGTGTCTTTTTTAACCGACTTCAAAAGGAGGAGGTTCTCAATTCGATTGTATTTTTTTGTAATGTTTGTTACCTCAGAACTCCGTCGTTAATAAACCGATTTGGAAAATCCTTTTTGTGTTGGGTTCAGTTTAGCTACGAAGTGGTCCCATATATTTAATCGATATTTACCTTTGATTCCGAAGATAAACCAAAATTAAAGTAGGTGTTATTTATTACAAAAAGTATAATTATTAATGCGACTTTTTTTACTATTTCAAAGTGTATTTACATCAAGTATCTTTAATATAATGTATGCTGCATCACAAACGAAAGTCATTTAAAGTTTCAACCATTCATTTCCGGTAATAACATTCTAAGCGTTACCCAAAGGGCCTTACTCAACAAATTCAAACTCGTATGCCGCTAACGTAAACCGAGTAAACCGAAGTTATGTAAAACTTAACTTGAACGTGTGAGTAAACGTTACGGTTGCGTCACTTTTTACGAACGCTCGGAGTTTAACCGCAGAAAAAGTGGGGCAGTGTCTTAAATGGATAAGATTACGACGAAGGGATTAGTTTTTAATTAACTTAAGGCTGTATGGTTAAGTTCCTTTGCCTTTCATGACATGATAAAAGTTATTCCAACGTGTGACATAATTTTAAAATCTCAGCATAATAAAAAAAAATTATTGTGCTAAAAATTGTATAATATAAACAATAGTTTGCAGACTTTGCAGTTGTTATGATTGAACAAGGAAAATTATTTCATTGCAATCTCACCTTCGTGTCTACTTGATCAAAAGATTAATATTGTTTATACCTATTATTAATTAATTACCTATGTTTTATTATGAAATACTAAGTGGATTATTTTATTATTATAATTATATTCTTATAATACGTAGGTCTGGGTCGAGGTTTTCCCGCGGAGCTATAACATGGGGCACGTTAAATGAAGGGTGAAAAGGGTCCTTAAAGCTAGGCAACGCACCAGTAATGCCCCGAGTGTTGCAGGTGTCCATAGGCGACTGTAACCGCTTACCATCCAGGCGGGCTGTCAACTTGTTTGTCTATTTATTATATTAATATAACCGGCCAAGTGCGAGTCAGACTCGCGCACGAAGGGTTCCGTACTATTATCTATAAAAACGGAAAAAAATCACGTTTGTTGTATGGGAGCCCCCTTAAATATTAATTTAATTCTGTTTTTATTGTTGTTATAGCGGCAACAAAAATACATCATATGTGAAAATTTCAACTGTCTAACTATTTCGGTTCATGAGATACAGCCTGGTGACAGACGGACATATAGACAGATAGACAGATAGACAAATAGACAGACAGACAGACAGACGGACAGCGGAGTCTTAGTAATAGTGTCCCGTTTTACCCTAAAAACCAGCAATATTGACGTTTTGTTTCTGACTGCATAGATATTTTCTCCACTTAACAAAACATAACAAACACAATAAAAAATCCTAAATACGACTAATTATAATATTTCGCTAATTTATAGATAACCTAGTTATATCAAAATGAGGCCAGACATTTGACATCCGACCCCATCGATAACGAAATGAACGATTTATCTATCACTCTTAGACAGATGCGTTCTGTCGATGTTGTTATCGATAAACTCGCCACGTGGCGGTGGTACATCACTAGAACTGCGTCGTAGAAATTATAGCTACGTAAGACAAGGCGGTATGGTCCTAGAGACTAGCTTGACAAACAGGCAAATATTAAAAAAAAAAAAGTAGAAATTATAGATTATCTATCTAAAATTGCTCAGTGTTAGTAGGTATTCTTAAGAGCTATGTTAGTCCTTGAAATTAATTTTGGGGGAAATACTAATAATACGCGAGCCCGGCGGTTTTTACAAGCTTTTATTTAACTTGCAATGTTTGTGCAGCGGGCTTACCAACATCTCTTAAACCAGTATTATTTTAAGCGTACTTTTTCCGTTTTCCGTACCACGAAGTCCTAAAAAAAGCTTACTTTGATATTGTATTGTTGAGAAGTTTTGGTGACGACATCGTAAATCATTCATTCAGGTGTTTTTTGACAGCTGACACTTCGCAGGAACAAACACATATTGTTTTATGAAGGTCATGGTACGAATCAGATTAATATGATTGTAAGCTTGAAATAATACGATCCTGTAGCATGATTGTCTTGTAAAAGTTGGTGGTAAGCCCCCTGATATTAAGTCTCAAATGCGCAGTAATTTCGCTGCCTACCACTAAATATAAAATTATTCGATTGGCAGCCCTACTGCGAGTATCACTTCACATTATCTGCGAAGTTCCTTCAACTTCTAACCTATCGTACTTGAGTCGATTCGTGCCAGTCACCAGTTGGATCAAACAATTGGGCCAATTGCTCCCAAATGTTTGGGCACAATGCGCTTACGGTCCCGACCTCTGGCTTGCGACACGAGGGGACTTATATTTAGATACAAAGATTTTATAGATATAGGTCATAGGGGCTTATGACAAAAAATATTGAGGTTAATTCTGTTTTTTTAACTTATTTTGTCATCTCCGCATGCGTTTCACTAATGGTAGGTTTCTCGTAAGCGAGAGGCCGTCTGGGTAGGTACCACCGCTTTGCCAGTTATTCAGCCGCCAAGCAGTAGTGCGCAAGCATTACTGTGTTCCGGTTTGGAGGGCATTGTAGCCAGCAAAATTACTGGGCATTATGAGACTCAACAGCTAATTGTCTCAGGGTAACGAGCGCAGTGCAGCGCCGCGCAGGATTTTGCAAAACAAAAGTTCTGGGTGGTGCTGTTATTGTTATGGGCTGGCGTATTGCTTACCATCAGGCAAATGGCAGCTCGTCTCGTCATTCAGTTACATAAAAAAGCCTAATAATAATAACCTTTCGCATTTATAATATTAGTAGTCAAGTCAAGTCAAAAGATATATACATATTATGACACAAAAAATGCACTTGTGAACGTGAAATACACACAATACGTTAAAACTGTAAATTAAAATATCTCGACTTTGAAAAAAAAGGTAATGCATGTTTACCCATGTCTTTCCCATACTCAGATTGAAGTCCGGGCTCAGAAAATAAATGCGAAAACTGACTCCACCATCCACCAGTGCTTCGGAAATACGCCCGCTAGAGAAGATAGCACCAAGAAACTTTGCAGGGATGTCTCTTTATTCAACCTTGTAGGTTAGTAGGATAGGATGTAGAATAGTAAGCATCACTTCAAATTAAAAATAAATATCCAAAGAGCCACAGATCCACCAGCTACTTTTGTGTGAAAATATTCTATTGTACTGCAGACGGATTACATTTAGCCCGTGAGAACAGCAATTTGCCGATAAATTTTAATTGCATCTGGCAACACTAGCGTACCATAAACACGAGATTGTTTTGTTTTATGGCGAAGGGCGTTATCTCTATATCTTTGCGATGCATAAATCCGTACAATTATACATTTTACTAAAAAAAAAAACCGACTTCAATGTATCTGCGGAGTCGAATAACGAGAACGATCGTAGCTATACTGAACTGAACGCAAAAAGAATTTTTGAAATCGGTTAACAGTCGGCGGACAAATCGGTGAACATACATAAAAATATATACAGTGGAACATAGAACCGCCTCCTTTTTGAAGTCAGTAACAAGTGACTGGTCCGAGAACTAAATGCCTTTGTCATCAATTCACTGGCCAGACTATAAAATTTTACCTACATAGCAGGATGACCATCAAAACCGGTTTGCTGCTATATAATTTTAGAAGCTAATTTGTTGCTAGCTCATAGTGCCATGACTGTTACAAGCTGAAATGTTTAGGTTTATTGTTGAACCCTACAATCCTATTTTTTACAAGCTTTTATTTAACTTGCAATGTATGTATGTTTATTGTTTGTATGTATGTAACTATGTTTGTTCGGTTGGGATCTTGCAAGCTGAATCAGAACAAACAAAGCCATACCGTCAAGCGACCTAGTCGTGTTTCGGGATAATGTTCGGTGAACCATCGGGGTGACGGGTCTGAGCAGCCGCTCAACTGCCATCTCCCTCTAGATCTATGTGCTCCATCTTAGGTCACATCATCGCTTCATATTAGGCGATATAGTGGCCAAACATAGATCTATTAAGCGTAAAATAAAACGAACATTCAGAACCACTTCCTCTTGTCCTACGAAGTTGAAATTTTGCATACTTGTCAAAGTCCAATGACAATGCAATATTATGGTGACAGCCAGCTGATCTGATGATAGAGACGGAAGGTGAGCAATGGAACTCAATGATGGATAATAATAAACTACTATTGTTTCAGCTTATTTTAATCTGCTCGCGGTTCCGATTACGAATTTGTTAAAAGCTTGTATTGAATAATATATTTTTCAACAAAAAACTTATTTATTTTACCATCTGTCATCGTATCAGTTAGCTTCATGAAAAAGAAAAGATAGGTAGGTACTATTATAATTGGACTTGAAGTTTATTCTTTTTTAAAGAGCCAGTGTGGCCTAGTGGAAACACGTGCGACTTTCGATCCGACGCACCTGAGTTCGAATCCCGCTGGCCTCGCACCACTGACTTTCTTAAGTTATTTGCGGATTTAATACTAGCTCTAAAAACGGTAAAGGAAACCATCGTGAGGAACCGGCATGTCCAAGAATCAATCACAAAAACAAGGACATGTTTTACATCCACCAACCGGCACTGGGCCAGCGTGGCGGATTAATGGCCCGTACTCTCTCTATGAGAGATGGCCCGTGTCCCAGCAATGGGAACGTGATGGGCTGATGATGATGAAACTTTATTCGGACAGAACAGAAGGAGGAACAGAAATGAGGAAGTATTTATAGTTTGATTTGTGTTTATGACGTTTAAAGTGCATTTTTGTGACTATAAATGATATTTGGCTGACTTAAAAACATTGTATTAGTAATTGGATGAATTGGTATAATAATTGTGGAATTTCCCAAATAGCTTTTTTTACTTCTAATTACGTTTAAAAATAACCAAAATGCACACAGATACAATCTAAATTAAATCTATTCAGACAAACGAAACTGTTTTTGTTCGTATAGCAAATATACATCCTTAATTGCAAAAACCTTCCAAAAATTCATTAGGAAGTGACATTGAAAAAGTCCATGTAGCTATCTAGCTTTTTGCTGTTAAGTTTTTTAAAGCGCAAAAAAGCTGTAGATCTTCTTAGAATTCGATTATGTATTTTCCTTCATTTAAAGGAAGCATTTTTGCATAAATTGGCAGTTAAAAATATTAATAGTACTTGGAAGCAAAATACTTTGTAACAGTAGTAGGAAAACCATCGTTATGAAAAATAACTGTTAACATTTATTTTAATTTAACAACGTGCTATGTAAGATAAGCAATAAAAATGTTTATGGGCTACTATAACAAAACAACACCTAACTATAGTTCATAATTTATGCCATTAAAACAAATAGGTAGTACTCTATGGTCTATACTAGTGTTGCCAGGTACAGTGTGTCAAATTTCGGAACGGAAGGTTAAAAT
Organism: Petrophora chlorosata; assembly: GCA_951640565.1. Classification (NCBI taxonomy): domain Eukaryota; kingdom Metazoa; phylum Arthropoda; class Insecta; order Lepidoptera; family Geometridae; genus Petrophora; species Petrophora chlorosata. Next base: position 5,995,598 of record OX621216.1, on the reverse strand, counting down.
AATCGGGATTTTGGTTTTCGATTCGGGATAACTACAATGGCTTTTGTGAAACAGCGTAAGTATATATTTTTATCGGTTAGATTTTTTTAAAGGTAGAACAAATAAAATTCTTAAAATATACAGTTAGTAATTACATAGAAGACAAAGATGCATGGAACATTCCGCTTGTGCCAAGTAGCCAACTGGCACATAAGAAAAATAATATTGTCAAAAACAAACAAAACATATTGTAACAAAAGTTTTAAAAAATATGCCCCTCAGTTGCTTGCCGTATCTTCTGAGTAGTGGTTCTTTTTCCGATACGGTGGTAGAGTCATTGTAATAATTGACGTTCATTGCGTCTGTGACGACAAAATTGAATAAAGAACATTTGAACTTTGAATATAACAAAATTCAAACGTAACCATTTCGACTAATCATAATCATTAAGTTTGTGTCTTCTTTTATCAAAAGTGTCAAATAAAGTACAAACTAAAGAGGTGAAAAATCCAAGACACATGGCGTCCCGATAATAAGTAAATAGGGACGTGCCCCCAGACCCTGAGCCTGAGCCTGAGACACCTGGCAACACTAGTCTATACCTACATATTACATTGTTTAACGTAGGTACCTACATTATGTCACATGGTGTGCAGCACTCAACTTAATTGCAAAGACATAATTAATAAGTGATTAGTTTCATACGAATATAGAAATAAGTACAAAAAGCTAACTTCAAAAATAAGTAATTTATACTTAACCTAACTTTAAAACTAAAACAATCTATTTTATCCACACGTCAGTCCATTAACTTTAATACATCAATCAAAAAGTAATACCTACCAGCTGGCATTTTAACTGGTAGACACGACAATGACCAACATAGCATGGGCGATGGCTCAAGGCCATCGATGTATTGTACAGAGAAAAATAATGAATACTGAATACTTTAACAAAAACAAGCTAGATTTAACGTTACCGTGAGTGTTGCTATTAAAAGTTAAATCTAGATATTTTTAGGGCATTTATCATTAATTTTAGAGAGCGAGTGTGGCTCAGTGGGAGCACGTGCGACTTTCGATCCGACGCACCCGAGTTCGAATCCCACTGACCCCGCACCACTGACTTTTTTAAGTTGTGTGGATTTAACACTCGCTCTAAAAACGGTGAAGGAAAACATCGTGAGGAAACCGGCACGTCCAAAAATGTATTACAAAAATTCAAGGACATGTGACATCCACTAATCCGCAATGGGCCAGCGTGGTGGATTATAGTCCATACTCTCTCTACGAGGAAGGGCCTGAGACCCAGCAGTGGGAACGTAATGGGCTGATGATGATGATCATTAATTTTACAAAGAATATGAATCGTGTTATCCTACAATCTTTATAAAAATATTGACTCTTATATTTATACATATTAGAAAACTATCGATAAATAACACATTGCTAACTTTCGCCAACACTAGTGCTTAGAGAAAAATGCCGCGCATTTTAATCATTTTTATTTCTCGTCTGGCTTAGTGCATTCGCACATTCTGCCTCGAGTTACCCGAGTTTGTAGGTCTAGGTCATTCGCTAACTAGAGACGAGAGGACGAGATGCTAAAGAGAAAAATAAACGCAAACTAAATAGCTATGGGATGCTAACAACGTTACAGACTTTATGTAAATTGTTGGATGACAGGACAAAGAAAAAAATCAAGGAAAACTTGTTTGGTGATGGATCGAGCTGTATGTTTTGCTGTTGTGTTGAATTGCTATCAACTAGCTATATGTGTTTTACTTATGTTATGGGTTCTCTTTATCGAGTGTTCAGACGACTGGGATTGCTTCGAAACTGGGACTGCAGTCCCAGTTGTCTTATTCATTAAATGAATTTTATTATTTTTCTTCAGGTGACTGGGACACCTAATATTAACAAAAAGTCGATTGTTTTATCCTTATTCTAGTACAGTTAGCAAAAGTATTAAAAATTAAAAATAAATCACTTTTTATACGATTCAATCCTTAATTTATTTATCAACATAAATATATAAGAATCAAGATTATTTTAAATAATGATAATAACCGGCCAAATGCGAGTCGCACGAAGGGTTCCGTAACATTATCTGATTGATTATCTGGTTGACTGGAAGAGATCGCTTTTAGTGATAAGTCCGCCCATTGTACTTTAGTTTTTAAGTTGTTTTCATGTACCTGATTATTTTTGTTTGGTCACAGAATACAAGGGAAAGAAGCATCACTCCGCAAAGAAATTTAAACAATTAGCGACTCTAGCTCTTATCTCTTCTGACGCGGCACGTGTAGCGACGCGCGACCCGCCGTCGGTGTCCGGCTATGTACTTGTAGCTTCGTACCTACAGCGCGGAGTGCGCTAGGCCTGGTTTGGTGTACAATAAAGCATTGTGTATTTATTTTGTATTTTGTATTCCTACCCTATGAGTAGCCGCAACTTACAAGATATTTAACACCACGTGTAGGTCTTCTTTACTTTCATTAGGTTTAGCGTAATTCGATCTTTGTTATTTATAAGTAGGTAGGTAACTTAGTAAAATGTAGCTTTCTATGTCATTCGAAAATGTTTCACAATGTTAGTTGGTCTAGATACCGCTTGTGTCTTAGACTTGGTAAGTATAAAGATTTCTTTAATATTGCAGTGTCATAGAAGTAAAACCAGGCATGTATTGCATAATGTCTGTCACCTTCAGCAGCCTGAATCGATTTCACTACAGTTGTCTAACAATACTTTCAATTAAACAGATTAAAAAAGATAAAATTTCAATTCTCCCGCGCATAAAGGTTAACTATTCCAAGATGGCTGCCTTCTTGGCGCGAAAATGGCAAATCGTTTGAGGTTAAAAGTGAAAGAGATCACGCCTACCATTGTATTCTGTTCATGAGAACTGTCGTTGAACAATTATCTGTATCGTGCACGGAATGCCTAGATTGCGTTAAATGAACATTTTTTTGATGCTCACAGTTTTTTTAGGTCTCTTTAATGTATAACTTGATTTAAGAGAATTTGCTGAAAACTGGCACAATGCCTAAGCCGCATCTTGCCGAAAAAAAAAACAGATGCGCAGCAGTGACGCACTGAGGACAGTGGAGCTCGGGGCAAAGATTTCTCAAATTATTGAATTTCAATGTCACCTAAAACATGAATTGCTGGTTTTAAATTACTAAATAAATATTAAGTTATGTAGTAAGTAGCGAAACCCTCCTAATATAATAAATGTTAAGTTGTGTGTTAAGTACCAGTGCTACTTAACTTATACGTGGGCGGAGTCATGAGTATCAATAGTATAAAATAAATGCTAACTTTTCGTCCTCTAAAATAAACTGCACACTCAATTAAGAGTTTATTTAAGTTTGCTTCTTGTATTTATAATTCTTAAATTGCAATAGAGTATTTTTTTTTTTACTCTGTAGTCTATTATAGTTTTTACAAAGATTCGGGAAAACCCAGGTACATCTTGATTATAATTTTATGAAGTTAACCCCTCGCAAGGTGATAATGTTAATTGATAACGTCTTATGTAAATTAATTCATGACTAATAAAAAAAATATGTGAGTTTTGTTATTGTTTATTATTAAGTATAATGCAGCAAGGCACCAACCCATTCTGTTTGAAAAAAAATGTTTATTTAGGTGCGGGAGAGTTGACAGATCCAACGCCAATAGAAGCCAATAGAATCGAACACTGGACTATAATATACGAGGAGCGCTCCGCGGTTTTGCCCCTTATTTCCCAGTATAAGAAATAGCCCCTCGAGTTAATCCAGACTCTAAGCCAGGGATCACCAATTACTTTCGTCTGTTTTGGAAAATAATATGATCGTCGCGGTCAGTAAGGTCCGTAAACCCTTTAAAGTTTCACAGCTATTGGGAGCTATATGGGTGTTTATTACCACATTTTATCCAAAACTCTTGACAAAAAACTTCAATATTTTTGTGTAAAAATCTATATTTTCTTAGAATCGATAATTTCCATCTGGAGAGTAGCTAATATGTAACACACAAGTGTTGTATTGTTTAAGGTCCGCACAAAATAGGTCGGCGCCGGCGGGCGATCCGAATCCGGACCGCGGTCCGCCATTTGGTGACCCCTGCTCTAAGCTATGACCATTGCAAATTTTACTCAAATTCGTTGAGCCGTTACAACGCACAATGTTGAGCCCAAAAATCGGACATCCCTATTTGATTATAATATTGAATAGATTTCATCAAAACTCCCACCCTTTTGCAATTCTATAGTTTTTGAAGAAATATTTTTTTAAAATAGCTTTTACTGTAGCGGGAAAACTGAAAAAAATATTTACTAAAAATCTAAATGTATTATTTAAAATTCTTATATAACAATCATAGGGCATTGAAAATGTGCACAATTGAACATTTTTTCAGGCTTTAAAAATGAGTGGAATTGGACGAATTATAAATTTTGTTTTTTGTTTTTATTTTTTTCTTCTAAATTTGCACGTATTACCACGTGATATTCACACTTAAGATAGTCACTATGTATTCCATTCCTCCTAAAAAAAATATGTGGAAAGCTCTAGGGGAGGCCTATGCTGAAAAGCTAGACAATCTTTAAGGTGATTCTTATCGGTGTCTTTAGGTGAATGAACATTGTATTTTTTTGTTTCTTGTAAGATTGTTAATAAAGGCTATTATTATTATTATTAATTAAATATTTAAAACGGTAAAGTATGACTGGTAAAGCTATTAGTCATTTTTAGGTACAACCATAACCGCTAGTCAACGTGCAGTCACGATTTGCTAATCCAATTTTAATGCTTGTTTCCTTGTACATACAAGTTTATTGTTACAAGCTGATAAGAGAGCAGAGATTAAATTAATTAAACATTCCATTTAATAAAACTTGTTACCGGCTTCTCTGTTTCCCGATTCTTATAGTCTTTAAAAGGGTTTCGGACAACTTTTCAGAAAGTGTTTTAAATTAACTACAATGAATATATACAGCCATGAAAAACACTATTTTAATTAAATAACGATCTAAAAGTACCTAAAACTATGTTTAAATATTATGTTTCAAATATTGCCGCGCAAAAGGTCACCTCAAAACTTGTGATGTCATATGTAGGTAGAAAACGACAAAGGTCTTCGAAATAAAATTTGCAAAGTGATTCTAATACGTTTTGTGAAGTTTGGGGACTATATTGTAGTAATAAAACGAAAAAATTAGCAAAAATACATTTTATGAAAAGCAAAAACGTAAAATAAACACAAACTTGACTCACGGCATTTGCCTACAAATGACGTCATGCGCTGTGATTGTTGTTTCGTTTGAGATGAAGAACAGATTAAAAATGTCAGAATTATTTATTGATTTATATTATAAATCATTATTATTTCACAAAAATGCTCTAAGCCTCTAGGCCTCTACGTGTTGGACTCATGTCCCCGCGCAAGCCTTCCAAAGGACCAAGTGTATAACCCGTGAGAAAGAGCGACATAATAATAATCATAGCCTTTATTAACAATCTTATTAAGTTCATACACCTAAAGACACCGATAAGTATCACTTTAAAGATTGTCTTGCTTTTGAGCATAGGCCTTCCCTAAAGCTTTCCACATTGTCCGATCTTGTGCCTTCCTCTTCCAAGTCGCTCCTGCTATTCTTATAATGTCGTCTTCCCATCTTCTACGGGGCTCCATTTTTCCTTTTATTTTGCCTTGGGCATCAGTCTAGAACCTCTTTTGCCCATTTGTCTTTCTTTTGACTTACCAAATGTAAAGTAAGACAAAAGAAAGACATAAAAGTATAAACGTAATTAAAAAATATGAAACTTAAGTTTCATGTGACTAATGTAATTCTAAGCTAAGCCGGTTCACTTTTCCACCGCCCTAACGAGAAAGCTGACTGGTCGCGCAATTAACGTAATTTCTACCTAGTATGTATTATTACAGTGAATGGTAGATACTGTAGGATACGATTGATGGTAGCTTGATAAGCTGTATGGTAAACACGGCTACAACCAAAGAATCTACTGGTGGTAGGTTTCTCGTATGCGAGAAGCCGTCTGAGTGGGTACCACCGCTTTGCCAGTTATTCAACTGCCAAGCAGTAGTGCGCAAGCATTACTGTGTTCCGGTTCGACGGGCATTGTAGCCAGAGAAATTACTGTGCATTATGAGACTTAATATCTAATGTCTTTTTTTTAATTTGCTGGTAGGCAAACGTTTGACCGCTGTCTCACCTAATGGAAAGCGATGACGCGGTCGACGATGGATCATGCTTGCCAGAAGATACCAATTCACTAGAGACTTGAAGACACCTAAATCTTAAGTTTCGGTCAGGTGTAATGTGCACAACGTAAGGCTGAAGTGACTCTCCTCGCCTGGTGGTCTAAACCCTGAGAAACTTAACGTTTCCCGCCTTTCTTTCTTTATCAATTTTCGCATTCATAATTTCCAAATTATGTTCCCAAACGCTGAGCAGTCCAATTAGCAGTATTGCCAACATAGGCGTGCAAGTATCATAGTCCGTTGCGTAACCACATGCATATAGAATGCGTAACAATTTAGCATCATGCGTGCGCAGGGCTGCCAACTTTGGATTTTTTAATTATTTACGCTTAATAGATTTATGTTTGGCCACTATCTCGCCTAATGTGAAGCGATGATGTGGCCTAAGATGGAGCACATAGATCTAGAAATAGATGGCTGTTGAGCGGCTGCTCAGACCCGTCTCCCCGATGGTTCACCGAACATCATCCCGAAACACGACTAGGTCGCTTGACGGCATGGCTTTGTTCGGTGAGTTTTTTTACAACCACGGCCAGAGAATAGAACTACAAAGCGGTAATGTTTTCCTTCACTGTTTTATAGAGAGTGCAAAATCTACACTTAACTATAAGTCATTGATGCAGGGCCCAGTCGGGATTCGAACTCAGGTGCGTCGGATCGAAAGGCGCACGAATTCACGCTGAGCCACACGCGCTCTTAAATAAAAGAAATAAAAGAAGTAAATTTTTTTATCGACTACACTTCGGGTAGTGTGCCCAGGAATTGCACGAACTGATTCCTTCTTCTCTTTTCCACCTAAGGGCTTCCATGCGGGGAGAGTCATTTCACCCGTACGTCGTTAATATCCCACCTATCCGTATTAAGCGTTTCGCAGATTCCTTCATCATGCGGACTTCTAATCTAATTACATTATGGATTGCAATAAATAATTGAATTGAATTGAATTAAGGAGTGGAACGCTCTGCCAGCGTCTTTATTCTCAAACAGCTACAACTTGTGTCTCTTTAAGTCTAGAGTGAATAGGCATCTCATGGGCAAGCGCGCTCCATCTTAGGCCGCAACTTCGCTTTCCATTAGGCGAGATGTCGTCAAACATAAACCTATTTACAAAAAAAAACGAAAAAAGGGCACAACTGAAAATCATTGCGCTGTCATGGAGCTTTATGCTGAGTTGTGTCCTTTTATGGCCATCTAATTTTATGTACTCTTTTTTTACCTGTGATCGTTATTAATCACATTTTTTCTTTCTTTTTTCTTGTTACAACAAGCTTTCCGCTTGTTGTAACGAAAAGATTCTTTGTACTGTAAAATCTCTGAGCATTAACTAATAGTTTTTTTTACGCCTTGTAGATCTTTGTTTGGCCACTATCTCGCCTAATGTGAAGCGATGATGTGGCCTAAGATGGAGCACATAGATCTAGACAAAGACGGCAGTTGAGCGGCTGCTCAGACCCGTCTCCGCGATGGTTCACCGAACATCATCCCGAAACACGACTAGGTCGCTTGGCAATTAAAAATTAAATATTAACGCAAATCTCATTTATTAATACAAAATAAATTCGTTGTTTACATCTGGTGTCCATAGAACGCGTGTGGTAAAAATAAATACATATTAAAAAAAAACAATCAGATTATTTTTTTATTGCAAAAAAACCTTACTTTTAACTCTTTTTTTTGGCTTGCGTTTGACCACTATGTCACCTGATGGTAAGCGTCGATGCGGTCGACGAACTAGCACGCTAGCCGAAATAGAACCTGTATTTCTACTGTTTTTCAGTAACAATGTATTTATGATAATTATGATAATTAGTAAAACTATATTTTGGTATAAGCAGAACAACCCTCTCGTAAAAGCGGCAACCATATTTTTTGCTTGCACAATTTTATTGTTTATAGGCAGCACTAGACTGCAATGTTTTGTTTATTGTTTTTAAACTGATTATAAAACAATGTCGTCTACTCCCCGAGGTCTCTCGTCATCACATTGTTAAAAGTTACCTACATCAGGCCTAGCGCACTCCGGTTCGAAGCTACAAGTACATAGCCGGACACCGACGGCGGGTCGCGCGTCGTTACATGTGCCGCGTCAGAAGAGATAAGAGCTATGCGATAGAAAGAGTGCTCTGTAGGTTAATATGACTGGTAAGTATGCAGCGCTACGCGAGCTGAATTGAATTTTATTGCGTCATAGTAAGAGTCAATATTTGTTGAAATTTATTTGCGGAGTGATGCTTCTGTCCCTTAGTATTCTGTGGTTAAGGTTGATGTTAATTTAAAGTAATTTTAAGGGTTAATCCTACTTATGACATAAATGTCCAAATTTGTGAGTGGACGTGTGGATGTTTGTTACCCAATCACACAAAAAACTATGTAACGGATTTTGTTGTGTTCGTAGATGTGCACTTTAGATCCTGAATAAGACAGGACATAATATTCACGGCAGTTTCTGTGGTGTAGTGGTTAGGCAGGTTGGCTCAAATCTCATACACCACTGAGGTTGCGGGTTCGATTCCCGCGACGGGACAAGTATTTGTGCAAATAAAAAAAAGCGCAAGCATTTGTTTTGTGTCTGGGTGTCGTAGGATCATGGTCATACTTCCTGGTTCCCTAGATACAGGGAATCCTATTTAGGGGCCAGGATCTATGTTTGTGATCGTTGGGCGTAATTTTTTTTTAATAATTATTTTAATTATTCCGAAAAAAAAATGTTAAAGCGGCTACATTAACCCCGGTGGAGCACAAATCAGAATATAACTGTGGTGTTATTACTATCAAGCCTTCAGTGCCCCAACACTTCAACCCTTAATGAGACCTCTATAACCTACCGTCTATGTTTAGGGTGACAGGTCGTAACAAGAAAGAATTAATTTTTAGAAAAAAATTTAAAACCGACTTCAATGTATCTTCGAAGTCCAAGGTCAAATATCGATGAAATCGGGACCACTCCGTAGCTATACTGAACCCGACGCAAAAAGAATTTACCAATTCGGTTCATAAATAACGGAGTTCTGAGATAACAAACATAAAAAAATTTATAAAAAAATACAATCTAACAGAAAACCTTCTTCTTTTTGAAATCGGTTAATGAGTCAAAATAATTTAATAATTAAGGAATAGAAAATAATAATAAAAAGACATTTATTTGCAACAAATTATACAAAGTACCTACATTTTTTAAAATTTGTATTAATTTTTATTTATTAGTTTGAATTTGTAGCGCTGGCTGTGGAAACTTTAGGCCCTTGGTCGCCCGACACCAAAAATTTTTGTAAAGATATTTCGACGATACTGGTCCTCGCTTCGGGGGATCTCAGAGCTGGCGCGTACTTTGCCCAGAAATTAAGCCTTTTGATACAAAGGGGTAACGCCGCCAGTATTCTGGGAACCCTGCCGCACGGTGGCGATCTAGACGGCGTGTTTGCCTAATTTTGTTTATAATTGATGGTATTATTTACCACGCAACAAGTTGGTATATTATTTTTAATAAACGTAACCATTTCCAAAAAAAAATGTACCTACCGAATTTATAATTTATTCTTCAAGCTAATGCGAAGTATAAATTCATTTATAAAAGACGTAACCTAGTAAACAGGCCACGTAGTAATCAGGAATTACACTTCCTCATTATAAATTGCAAGAGCATCTTTGAATACGTATGTATTGTATAAAAGCAACAAAGAAATATGCGTAGGTAGACATGGTTAGACAGAGACATTGTTTGTTATGTGCAGTGTTTGTTGTAATGTCTGAGTCTTTGTTGTAATGCCTACGCGATGTCGTAATTGTATGCATAAGTATTGATAATACAGCTTCTGAGCACAGACCTTTTCTGACTGTTCTATACACTGCAGCAATAGGGAATCCAAACTATTCTGTCCGCGCAAACCTCTGACGCAGCTAGGCTGCTTTACCGGTTCGTGGACGGGATGGCGAAGAACAATACATAATTGCTTATTTTTTTGTTTTGATGTGTGTTATGGGTGAGAACTATGGGACTGACATAGTCGTAAAACGACTTCAAGTCCCTAAATAAAAATAGAATTAAAAAAAAATAGGGAATGTGCAAGTCGAAAAATATGGAAAGTACTTTTTACGATAGATTACTCCTGTAAACATTAGTCGTGATATAATTATTATTATTAATTGCGTAGTTTTTTGTATTTCAATGTTTCTTTTTCTTATTTTTGGAGAAACGGAACGTAATCGCAAAACGCTTGAGTACGTGCAACCACTATCTGACGTCACGCGCTTTGCTTCTTATTGGTAAATTTTTCGATATAGAGCCCGTTTTATTGGTCAATTATTGACATACACACACATGTAGCATAGATGGACCAATGAGGAGATCCTAGATCCCCACCGTTTGACGTCACACGCAAATGGCGCGTTTATGTTGATTTAAAATGATTCAGATTTTCATGTAATTATTTTATAAAAACTAAAAGATATTATATACTATATTATTTTATTAATGAGTGAATCCGTAAAGTTTCTTATTTTTTTTTTAACCGACTTCAAAAAGGATGAGGTTTACAATTCGACGGTATGTTTTTTTTTGTGTGTTTGTTACACGATTACTCCGCCAATTATGAATGGATTTCGATGATTCTTTTTTTGATTGATAGGTCATACTTCAGGGGTGGTCCTATATAAATTTTATCGAAATTCATTCAGCACTTTTTGAAAAAAATAGCAAAAACAAAAAAATATAAGTTTAATCTTCAAGTCGGTTCTTGTTTTTGTTGTAACCGACTTTCTAAAGGTGGAGATTTGTATTCGACTGCTTCAACTGCTTCACCCAGGGTTGACTTCCGGCGAGGGAACTCCTCAACGCTGAATAGTACAGACACAAAATTTTGTAAATGGATTTAACCATAATAGCCTGTTCTAAATTCCACTATGACATGGCTGATACACCCAGGAATGACTTCCGGCGAGGGAACTCCTCAACAGAGAATAGGACAGTCATGATTTTTTTTGTACATACATTTAATAGTGATAGCCCGTTTTAAACTTCGTCCTGATGTGGCTGCTAGATCATAAATGCTTGTCTTTAAAAACTTTTTAAATTAATTTAATTAAAACTTGTTCTGCACTAAAAAGGGTAAAATAAATTATTTTTCAAAAAAAAACTATACCGACTTCAAAACCACAAATAGGCACTCAAAAGTGAAAAATAAATTAATATAATTATCATAAGCGCCACCACTCATATATTTGAAGTCAGTGCCAGCCAAGTCTAAAAGGTAGTAAATAGATACTACCTACAAGTAGTACTTACTATATACATAGTATTTATCTGCTACCTAATAGACTTGGCTGGCTATATATTTTCAAAAAAAATAGGGATCCTCACTAAAACTTCAATAATGAAACCCAAGGTGTAAAAAAATTACCTAAAATATTCTTTACATCGCGTGCGCTGCGAAAACTATTGATGATCAAAAAAATAATGTACAACAACATTGCAGAACACATAATTATTTATAAAAAGTGCCGCGACAGCATATGTCTAACTATTATAGTTATGCCACAATAAGTGTTTTTTTTTTATTACAGAAATTTCTTTGATGTGCCACCGCTAGAAAGGGCTATTTATTTGTATCTTGGTATTAATCCTTATCAAAATAAATTACTTCATATTCAAGACTGCTTCAATACCTTTATATAACTTTTTGAATTATTCAATTCGAACATTTCATTTGAAAGATATCACGAGTTAAAAAATGTAAGTATTAGAAAAAAGTTGCGTGGTAGCCGCTCACCCTGCTCGGCTAGCTAGGCAGCACCTTATGCAGTGTAGGCGTCACTGGGGTACGGGCCGTACGGGAGGGGAGATGTGTGTGTATTATAATTTTTTATTCTGAAATTTTTGTTAAAAATACCCGTGCGAAGCCGGGACGGGCTGCTAGTGGTAAATATGCGCACACTGCACTATTATGTATGACTAGCTGTTGCCCGCGACTTCGTACGCGTAGTGTAGTAGTAATTCATCATGCTTCCGACCATTTTCTGTCCCAAAATACTCCCGTTCCAGCTCCCATCCTGCTCCTTTCTCATTACCGTACCACTTCTATTCTGTTACCTTCCCACTCGTATCCTGTTATCGTCCTGGTTGCATTCCGTAACCTCCGCGTTCTGGACTGATCCTGTCCTTCTCCTATACCGTTACCGCTCCCTACTATCCCGTTACCGTACCGCTCCGCTCCTGCTCCAGTCCCGCTCCTATATCGTTACCATTACGCTCCTATCCTGTAACTCTCGCGCTTATCCCATTTCCATGCCCATCTTATCCCGTTATCATCCCGTTCCGCTCCCAATCCTAATTACCAAAGTTGATAGCCCTATCTTTGAAAACATAAACTCTCATTCCTTTTGCCCGCTCTCGTAATGATCCCCTTATAGAACTTACATACCAAACAGCTTCATAGGCTTTTGGTTTTCGAGGTGTGATGTGTGTGTGTATGTCTGTGTATGAGGGAGTGGATTATTTTTATATTTAGATATATACATTTTAGCAAGTTCTTTTAGGGATGTTTAAAAATTGGTGAAAAATGTGTTATAGTTTCTTTGACCGAGTATACGTATCAAATGTCATCGTTTAGTTTAAAAAACCATATTACGGGACCACGGAGGCCGGGTGGAAATAACACGGGTGGAATTGCCATCGGGGGGAAACGCCATGGACCCTTTACGATTCGTACGCAAAACTGACGGTGACGGTGCGCCGCGGTGCCACGCTAGCCGCCGCGGCCGTTCCGGGCCCGGTACGGTGTTGCTATGCTTTTTGTTCGTCTATACCAGCAGTTACTAATAGTTGTTCCACGGAACCCTAGGGTTCTGAGAATTGCCGACGCTGGCCAGCATTTTTATCGATATACTGACCCGCGCAAAAGTGCTGAATCAATTTCGATAAAATTTATATGGGACCACCTCTGAAGTATGACATACCAAACAAAAAAAGAATCATCAAAATCAAATTATAATTGGCGTAGTAATCGCGTAACAAACATAGAAAAAAAACAGAACCTCCTCCTTTTTTAAAGTCGGTTACAAATATGAGTTGGGGTTCCACCAAAATTAGGTACATAATTTAGTGTTCCATGGCTAAAAAAAATTGGGAACCGCTAGGTAAAATTCCTCTACTACTTTCCAAGGCGACATAATCGCATCAGCAAAAAAGCGTTTTCCAAACTGATCAAAAAAAAAGCTCCAGTGCAGGTCCAGCGCCATGTCCATAAAACACCGTCACCGCGAGTCAGAAAAACGCCCCTTGATAAGACGTGCTATCTATGGGTGGCTCGATTTAAACAGCTAATTTGCCTTGCAACGGTACTCAACGTTATACCACTCCACCAGCCACCGCCACCGGCACCGCCAATAGTCGCCGCGATCTCGCAGTGTAAACTCGGCCCTGATGAAGAGCATCGGACATGCTCGAAACCTAGGTCGACTAATTTGACAAACTACGTGAGTCCTAGCCGTTTTATTAAATATTTATAATTATAATGAATCAAACTCACGAAAACTTTCATACTAAAATTGCTAATCGGTAGGTACTCAACGTTGTTAAATTGCGTAATAATTCCAGTTTTCGTAAACCGATATTTATAAAACAAAGTTTGTTATGTAGCCTAGGACTCCACAAAACATTTTTTAGAATACCATCATGTGAACCAAAACCTTAGTTCTACAAACTCTGAAGGTAAGTAATAAACCAGTATAAGCTGAGCCATGTGCACAAAGGGTCCGGTATGTTCCGTGGTTCAACTTATAGTGGACACTTTTATTTTTTCCTAAATTCCGTCATAACTTCAATATTACTGGACCGATTTTGATGAAACAAAGCCTATGTGTAGCGCCGGACTCCACAGAATATATTTCAAAAAACTGCATTCAAATTCGTGCCCTAGTTTCTGAGTTTATCCCGGACAGACAGACAGACAAACAGACAGACAGACAAAAATTTTAAAAATTGTATTTTTGGGTTCTGTTGCTACCATATACTCCTAAACAAATTGATTTTCAAAAATATCTTCAATGTACAGTAACCGCTTCGTTACAGTTTTATTATAAGTATAGACGAGTATGACGGAATAATGCGTAAAGACGTATTTTTTCAATTTTGATGCAAAATTATACCTACCAAAATGTTTAGTTTTGTTTCTAACATTGTTAAAAACGATATAGATATCGTTATAGATACGACAATATTAGAAAATTGAGAAAAATGCTGGGACTTATTTGGCTCAACGTATCAGTATTGCAATCCAACGGGGCTATACTGCCAGCATCTTGGGTACGCTGCCAACTGGTAGTGGTTGGAGCATTTGACCTATCTATAGGCCTTTAATGGTCTATGGCTCGTCCAATTGCTTCTCCTTGTAAGTAGGTAATTTAGTTTTAGTAAGTAGAGTGTAGAGTTGTTTTCAGTAATAGAGGCGTTCGCCCGTTAAAAAAAATTGAGAACAGAAACTATGGTTAGTCACAAGACCGGGTTAATACGCAGGCACCTGTGTTCACTGTTATGTTTGTTGTGTGCAGTTTTCTCGGAATGAACAAATAAACAAATATATTTGTGTAATAAAATAATTAAATAATGAATGAATCGTAGTTTAATTACACTAGCCTTGGATCAATAATGAATATTGTTCAGCCCTTGATTACGAACATCGTGCAAAATATTTAACAATGTTATCAGATGGCCTTACAATTATTTGCCTGCCAGCCCCGCAGGCCGCAGTTGAACGGAGACTATGCATTAGAAGAACTAATTGATGTATTTTGTCTGTTGCCATTAACGGACTTAAAAAAAGGAGGAGGTTCTCAATTCCACGGTATGTTTTTTTAAAATATATATTTTTTTGTGTTTTTTACGCGATTACTCCGCCAATTATGATTTATTTTGAAGATTATTTTTTTGTTTGGTAGGTCATACTTCAGAGGAGGTCCCTTATAAATTTTATCGAAATAGATACAGCACTTTTTGAAAAAAAAATACAAAAGCAAAAAATATCAGTTTAGTCTTGAAGTCGGTTCTTGTTTTTTTTCTAAAAATTAATTATATCTCCTTAAGATCTCTTCATTAGCTAAAATGACTTAAAAGAACGAAACTGTTTGAGTTAGTGCAGTGTCTAGTGATAGTGAATTAGTATAATGTAGTACAAGTGCTACCCATACAGAACACAAGAACAAAGTGTCTTCGCCTTAATAGAGACAATAAGAAATGTGTTAATGGACACATTCTTAGTATTATCACGTATTAGTTTATCTATCAGTTTAGGTTAAATGTAAATTACTTATTAGCCTAATCAATTGGCTAGATTGTAATTAAAATGGAGATCATTATGTCTATGAATGGTCTAAATGGGTCTGAGCAACCGCTCAACTGCCGTCTCTCTCTAGATCTATGTGCTCCATCTTAGGCCACATCATCGCTTCACATCAGGCGAGATAGTGGCCAAACATATTTCTTAAGCGTAAAAAAAATTAAACCATAAGAAGAAGAAAAACGCTGAAATGATTTCAATATGTATGTCTGCAATCTTGGAGCCGAACGGCCTAGTGCGGGACGATGGCAAAAGGCCTGACGGTATGACGCTCATTCCCTGGAGGATGGGACGGCCCCTGGTTTGGGATGCTACTTGTGTAGACACGTTGGCGCCGTCCCATCTTCCGGAGACGTCTCTACGGGTGGGTGGCGCCGCTACAGCAGCAGAATCCCTCAAACGGCGCAAATATTCAGGGCTCGATAGGGGTTACCTGTTTGTGCACTTTGGGGTACAGACGTTGGGCCCGTGGGGACCAGGAGCACTAAAAATTTATAAGGATTTGGCGGGGCGGCTGGTGGAATCCACACGTGACCAAAATGCAGGCCTGTATTTTGGCCAAAGAATCAGCCTCGCAATTCAGCGAGGCAACGCGCGCCGCCAGCACGTTGCCGGACGACGGGTATCGGTAGAATTATCTGTAGGCCATTCAGTTGGCTCAACCGATACCCGGCATGTACATAGTATTTAATATATTTTAGTTTAAAGCCTTTTTGTATATTATATTATTGCAATATGCACTTTTTGCAAACGATTGTTTATTAGAATAGAAAAAATATTTATTTCCAAACTGTAAACTTAGAGTAACACAAGATTACATAAAGTTCATCAGCACAATGATTTAAGAACAGCAGCAATGGGGGTAGGCTCAGCACTGAGCTGCGTAAGTCCAACAGCTCAAGGCTGATTTTCAGCATACCCCTTTATTCAAGACTAGCTGCGCCCCGCGGTTCCACCCGCGGTTTCCCGGGATAAAAAGTAGCCTATGTGCTATTCCAAGTCCTAAAGTACCTACATACCAAATTTCATCAAAATCTGTTCGGTAGTTTTTGCGTGAAAGAGTAACAAACATACATCCATACATTCTTACAAACTTTCGCGTTAATAATATTAGTAGGATGTTCGACGATATGGAATCATGCATTAATTAATTTGCATTAATTGCATTTACTGTTAATATATTATACTGTCAAACGTGGAGGAATTACCAAAAATATATCGAAAAATTGGTACATATTTTTGGCAATATTTACTGAGAACTGTTGCTTTCTTAATCAGATAATAACATGCGCATACAAAACAGATTTCTTTTTTCAGGCATTTTGTGAACCATCTGAACAAACATAAAAGTTGTTCAATTGATTCGTCACGTTCGCGTTGTAGACGTAATAGCGTGCCCCATATTTTTCCTTAATACGTCACTGGTGGGTATATACAACTTCTTTTTTATAAAACTGTGGTTTTGTAGGTTACAAAAAGGAAGTTTTTATAATATTTTATTCAGCCATATTTTAGTGTGAAAAATAAAACAAAGCATTTCGGTATAATTTCGCATGAAATTGAAAAAAATACGTCCCTAGTCCCTATGTACGATCCTTCATTGGTTATACTCTTTATTATAGCATTTAACGCGATGCAATAGCAGTGAGTTTTTTTTTACGCTTAATAGATCTATGTTTGGCTACTATCTCGCCTGATGTGAAGCGATGATGTGGCCTAAGATGGAGCAAATAGATCTAGAGCTGCTCAGACCCGTCTCCCCGATGGTTCACCGAACATCATCCCGACACACGACTAGGTCGCTTGAAGGCATGGCTTTGTTCAGTGGGTGGTATTACAACCACGGCCAGAGCCTACTACTCCAAAGCGCGTAAGCGGGTTTCACGATGTTTTCCTTCACCGTTTTAGAGCGAGCGTGCAAAATCTGCACTTAACTATAAGTGACGAAATCATTCATGTTTTTGAATACCCTATATAATTTATTTTACTTAATTTAAGTTCCCGCTGTTGGGACTCGGGCCTTCCCTCGTAGAGACAGTATGGGCCATAATCCACCACGCTGGCCCAGTGCGGGTTGGTGGATGTCACATGTGCTTGAATTTTTGTGATTAATTCTTGAACATTTCGGTTTCCTCACGATGTTTTCCTTCACCGTTTTTAGAGTGAGTCTTAATTCCGCACATAACTTAAGAAAGTCAGTGGTGCGAGGCCAGTGGGGTTCGAACTCGGGTGCGTCTAATCGAAAGTCGCACGTGCTCCCACTGAGCCACACTCGCTCCGTAATTATTATAGATAGTCAATCTTTTATTATTATTTTGCTTGTGGTGTTTATACCAAGCCTCAGACACTTGACTTGACCAATGAACTCGTAGAAGTACGTCGAATGGTAATTTGCAATTATGAGTCGAACAACAGCATACATTTTCCTGTAGGAACTAATGAATAGAAATATAATATGAATGCCCAACCTCAGTCTTCTCCAAACAGGGAAACCGCATCAAAAACAAACCAGTTGTATTTACCTGAAACAAAAAATATTTTGGGATTTAATAAAATGACTAACTGCGCCTCGCAGTTTGACATGCCTGGGCAGATTTTCGCATTCACAATTTAGTTAAAGTCCGTTGATCAGTTTTCCGTGTTCTATTAACAAACATCCATAAATCCATCCTCACAAACATTCGCATATAATATTATCAGAATCAGAATCAGAATAAACTTTAGTGGATAACTGTGTAAATTTTTCCAAAATCTGTGAATGCAGTTCAGAACATCTCAAAAAGTTATGGATGGTCCTAGGAACGTTTTCCTGTAACTATAACGGTTAAGGTACCTGCCCTTACTGTCCCGTCTCAAAAATCCACCCTGTATATTTTAATTTACTTGTACTTTTAATTTGTTAACTGTATTATTGCCTGAAATAAAAGAATGTATTATTATTATTTATATTCGTGTAAATTTTGAAATAAGACCCTGAAACTATTGTTGTGTAAAACTTACACGGGTTTAACAATAAAAGAGAACGCGTAAAATTGATGGACACTCAAGGATGAGCTCAGTCAATGGGCAACGTCGTTTCTTTCTTTGTGCTACTTTTAAAAAGATTTAAAAGAAAAACTGGTGAATATTGCAAAATATGAAGGTTAAAAATAAATTTAAGCGTGGCTGAATGTTAATATCTCCGTTGCCACGTCCTCCATTAGAACTGCGTTGTTAGTCTATGGAATTTTGTGTATTGGATGGTGTTATGCATAATAATTTATGGATTTTTTGGCGGGAAGTGAATTTTCCAAGCAAGTATTATTTCGAGTGATCATGTGTAATATCGGTGGAATATTAACCATTATGTGTTTGTAAACGTGCACGAGTGTAGGCAAATGAATCAAAATAGGGAAAACATTGCTTTTCATGTTTTCCCAAAAAGTCCATAGAAAGCTTGAATAAAGTTCCAGCACTTTATTAAAGAAGTAGGAGAGACATTGATTTTGACTACAATACGAAAGAAATAAAAAAACTACGTAAGGCAAGGCGGTATGGCCCTAGAGACTTTAGCCTGCCCAAACGGGAGACTTAAATAAATTATTTTTCAAAAAAAACTAAACCGACTTCAAAACCACAAATGGCACTCAAAAGTAAAAAATAAATTAATATAATTATCATAAGCGCTACCCACTCATATATTTGAAGTCGGTGCCAGCCAAGTCTAATAGGTAGTAGATAAATACTATGTATATAGTAAGTACTACTTCTAGGTAAGGAAAAGGTAGTAGATAAATACTATTTATATGGGACCACCTTTGAAGTATTACCTACCAATCAAAAAAAGAATCATCGAAATCAATGCATAATTGGCGGAGAAATCGCGTAACAAACACACAAAAAAAAAAAAAAAACATACCGTCGAATTGTAAACCTCCTCCTTTTTGAAGTCGGTTAAAAAAACAAGTAAATTATTTTTGTCACAAATTAACATAAACTTTAATTGCGTCTTATTATTAAAATTATTTATTCTGTGTTTAGTTTGTTTACATAATTTCTCTTTATTCATGCATGATTTCCATAGAATTATATTATCTCATGAATTAACCACAATAGGAACAGGAAAACCTTTTATAAATAAAAACATTACGTACCTACTTTAAATAGACTACTACTATATTAATGATAAATAAGGCTTTAATAAATTAATGTAATTTTTGTCTTGAACATAGAATCGTGTTATTAAGTTAATTAAAATAATAAATCACAGATAAACTTATTAACGAAATCAAATCGTATATTTGTTGGTTTTTACATCAAGTATATTTTAACAGACTTCAAAAAAAGGAGAAGGTTCTCTATTCGGTTGTTTTTTATGTTTGGTACCTCAGAACTCCGTCATTCATAAACCGATTTGGAAAATTCTTTCTGCGTTGGGTTCAGTATAGCTACGAAGTTCATTGATATTTGACCTTGTCAAATATCGATGAAATTTATATGGGACCACTTATAGATACATTAGAATTGATGTCGGTTTTTTGTTGTAAAAATGAATCACTTATTTATGAATTTATTTTGTGTGAATGGTGGGAGTCAAAGCAAGATTTTCAGTGATTATTTACATTGTATTTATATTTTTTTCAGATCTTTCCTCTCATCTCTAAATAAATTTGTCAGTATTTCCAACATCTCGCAACCCTGAAATACCATGACGTTCCGCCATAACGAAAACAAATGATTAATTATCATATAGCCAAACTAATTATCATAAACTGTTTTAAACAATGCGGCTCTAAAAACCTACATTCCGAAGTCCAGTGGGCGGTGGCTATCAGACCAGATGTAATAAAATACGTACTATGTGTTCTACAAGCATGTTTTGATGATACCGAGCTTTTACCCAGTGTTATCACAGAATACTAAGGGACAGAAGCATCACTCCGTAAAGAAATTTAAACAAATAGCGACTCTTGCTATAACGCAATAAAGTTCAATTCAGCTCGCGTAGCGCTATGACCGGTAGGTATGCACTACCGGTCATATTAACCTACAGCGCGCCTCTCTTTCTATCGCATAGCTCTTATCTCTTGCGGCACGTGTAACGACGCGCGACCCGCCGTCGGTGTCCGGCTATGTACTTGTAGCTTCGTACCTACAGTGCGGAGCGCGCTAGGTCTGGTGTTATGCCTATATTATGCTGACATAGTATAATGTGCTAACGCTGACATAGTAAGCGCTGACGTAGCGCCTAATATGGCATTGAATTGCAACTATGTAACTGGAAGAGACTAGTGCAGTTTAGCAGGGGCAATGAGAGAAAAGAACAAGTGGTGCTCTGTGGGAGCATGTGCTACTTTCAATATTTTTTTTATTTTATGTAACTGAATGTCGAGACGAGCTGGTCGTTCGCCCGATGGTAATCGCCACGCCTGCCCATAACATTTGCAGTGCCACCCAGAACTTTTAATACCATAAAAAGCATTGCGCAGGACTGCATTGCGCTAATCACCCCGAGACATCAGATATTAAGTATCATATGCCCAGTAATTTTGCTGGCTACAATGCCCTTCAAACCAGAACACAGTAATGCTTGCGCACTACTGCTTGGCGGCAGAATAACTGGCAAAGCGGTGGTACCCACCCAGACGGCCTCCCGCATACGAGAGACCTACCACGAGTAACTAGAAGACACTAATGCAGTTTAGCAGGGGCAATGAGTGAAAAAAGCGAGTGTGGCTCTGGAAGCATGTGCTACTTTCAATCCGATGCATCAGAGTTTGAATCCCGCTGTCCCCGCACCTTTGACTTTCTTAAGTTATGTGCAGATTTAATACTCTCTAAAACAACTTGGACATGCAACAGTTTCAGGTATGGTAGTAGTATTAGGTGAGGTTGGTTAGGTAAAACAACTAATTGTTTTTATAATATGTCAACTACAAATGGATACAATAAATTCACATATCTCTTAAAACAATTAACACAAACTAATAATATTTTATACATGAGCCAAAAAGCTCATTAGTGACGATGCGCTGGGTAAGACTAAGCTTCATATTCTTGAACATCGGCGCAAAGTTGCCAGTTTATCGGTCTTTTGCCGGATAAATTTCGGAGACGACCAGACGTACGGCAAGCCGTCATCAATTTATGGTTGACATCCCTCCTGCTCGCACCAAGCGCTTCGCTTCGACCTTCATAATGCGAACGGCCAAGGAGTGTAACTCTCTGCATCTGTTTCCGGATAGCTATAATCTGGGTGTCTTTAAGACAAGAGTGAACAGGTTTCTTCTAGGCAAGCGTGCTACATCTTCGTACGCATCGTCACTTAACAACAGGTGAGAAAGCGGTCAAACACAAGCTTATAAATAATCAAGATACCAAATCAATTAACAATACCAATAAATAAATGATAACATCACAATATAGGTATAGTTTTGTCTAGTCTAGAAGACAATGATTGCGTAAGCGAAATAGGATCTGTTCCTTTCACGTCTGACCTTCCTCCCGCCGAAATAGGTGGAATATAAATAGACAAATGCTAAGATTGTGAAATCATGATTTCATGACTAGGATTTGCACTCATAGATTGTATTAAGTGCAGCTTGGCAGGGGCCAGCTGAAGTGGCAGTGGGCCAGTCATATCAGCCGTAGAAACAATAACCGTTGAGGTAGACGCGTTCTTGAGTGGAGACCACGGATTGGTAAACGTAGTGTGGGACGCCCTCAGGCTAGGTGGAGCGACGAACTTCGCAGGGTGGCTGATAGCAGCTGGATGAGAGTAGCCGGGGATCGTGCTCTATGGCGTGCAGACGGAGAGGCCTATGTCCAGCAGTGGACTGCGACAGGCTGATGATGATGGCAGTGGAGTGAAAGACAAAATCGTGCATTTTTTTTATGGTACTTAGTAATGAGACGAGCAAGTCGTTCGCCTGATGGTAAGCGCCACGCCTGCCTGTAGGTAGGTACGTCAAAACGATCATTCTTGTAGCGTTTTTCTATAGTCTTTTACCATATATGGCTACGTATTCTTGTAGCGATAGCATTATAATTCTATTTTTTTATGGAACTGAGTAATGAAACGAGCATGTCGTTCGCCTGATGGTCAGCGCCACGCCAGAACAATTGCAGTGCCGCCCAGAAAAATACCTAAAGCACTGCGTACGACTGCATTGCGATCACCCCGAGACATCAGATAAGTCTCATATATGCCCAGTAATTTCGCTGTCTACAATTTTATGTTCTTGTAGGTACCATATTATGGCTACCTACCATCAGGTGAACGACCTGCTCGTCTCGCGACTAAGTTAGAGCATGTATGGAATACTGCAGCCATATATGGGATGGTTCAGCTAAATATCAGCTTGCGGCTCTGGAGCCTTACTACCAAAAACGAACGTCGAAACTTCGTAACGAAACGAAACAACGACGAACATCGAACTTGTACCCTACCACCAAATTACTTCGGATTCAATTTCGACGGACGGCTTTCGTTTCGGATCCATAGACAACCATTGTAGTGTAGGTTTTATTGATGAACATGCAAAAGGACTGGACTCGATTGAACGACGCACCCTTGAATTCATTGGTGATGAGGCTCTTGATGGTAAGAAGGTACAGACCCTTGAACACAGAAGACAAGTGGCTAGCCTATCAATTTTTTACAGGCTGCATTTCGGGGAGTGTGTACAAGACCTGCATCAGCTGATTCCTTCATCCCCATTCCATCTTAGGACCACCAGGCGAGGAGAGTCACTCCACCCTTACGTCGTGCACATACCAACAGTCCGCACAAAACGCTTCGCTGACTCTTTCATTGTACGTACTGATAAGGAGTGGAATTCTCTACCGGAATCCTTATTTCCTTCCAATTACAACCTGGGTCTCCTTAAGACAAGAGTAAATAGGCACCTCATGGGCAAACGTGCTCCACCTTAGACCGCAACTACGTTCACCATCAGGTGAGTTGTTGTCAAACGTAAGCTCATTTCATCATAAATAAAGTTATATAAAGAGTTAAATGAATATTCATAATTCAGATACAGTGATGTTTACGGTAGTTAACTATTTCACTGTCACTGGTAAGTGGTAATAGTTATTCATTGTGTAACCCATTGTTGTCTCTGTACAAAAATTTGCATCATTACTCTGCATCATTGACACGCATTGAGGATTCTGCTAACTCGATGATTTCACGTATAACTATGAATAGAATACAGGGAAGAATTTAATTTTAATATTTTTCTAGAATTTAATAATATTTTTATAACGCTCCCAAGTAAATTTTACAAGGTATGAAATATTATTTATTATTTTGAAAGTTGCTCCGATCCGACTAAAATTTTGCATCGGGGGATTTTTGGGCTCGAAAACTACGATTATGAAAAAAAAATGCAATTTTTCAAGATGGCCGCCATACAAGAGTTTTTTTCGGAACAAAAACAGGTGCAAAAAACTTTAAAACCGTAAACAACAAAAACCCTCTATAAAAGAAAATAAACACCACTACACACGAGCTGCTTTAGCAGCTCGCGCCCGTCACAAAATCACTAGTTTACAAATATATATATACAGTACCTACAGCGATAATGACTAAACAAACCTATAGGTCTTGTCTTACAGATGAACTCTTGTCTTACGTTATTCCGTAGCATTTAATCAGTTTGTGAAGTCTGAGCATTCCAATATCGATCTATTCACAAGCAGTCTGGCTGCGGTGAATACAGTCCTAACGTCATCATTATCTAATCATAAATAAATTAATTATTATGTTATGTTATAAATAAATTATTTGTATTTTGCATGGTGCCATATCGCATTTCTTTTTTCTTTGTTTATTTAATCGTAAAAGGTCCTAATTTTCTAGTTAGATGCAATTTTTGCTATTATAAGTGGCTTTTTTATATTGAAAAAATAAATTGTTGATTGCATGTTTTATTATAATCTACAATAAATAATAATTTTAATAATGTTGCACACCCAAATAGAATATATATCCTATACATATTGTATGGGAATTAATTTATATTTATGTAACACCCATCAAACCTACAATATGGTAACAATAAATATTTCATTTCATTTCAAATTATTTTGTAACAATAGCTATCAGCCCCCCAAACAAAATAAAATAACAAAATTAAAAAGCAAACGCCCTATTTTTGATCCCTGAATACGCCCCCAAATTGCAGAATCAGCATTATGCGATCTGCGCAATTATAATCAGTTTGTTAGTTATTTTTACATAACAAAACCTTCGTGTTACACACTGGTGCTGCATCACGTAAGTGCAACACGCGATTGTGCCAGAAGAGCTATGCAACTCAGAGGCATAAGGTGTTTTATTTTTAACAGACTTCAAAACGGAAGAGGTTTTCGCTTTGGGTCCTCTGGGTATAGCTTCAAGGTGGTCCCATATAAATTTCATAGATATTGGACTTCGAAGATATATAAAACTAGGTTTTTTTGATAACAAGCATACGTTTTGTCAACAAAAAAACCTACTTTAACATATCTTCGAAGTCCAAGGTCAAATATCGATGAAATTTATATGGGACCACTTCGCAGCTATACCCAAAAAAACTATCATATATAACCCAACGCATAAAGAATTTTCCAAATCGGTTCATATATGACGGAGTTCTGAGGTAACAAACATAAAAAAATACAATCGAATAGAGAACCTTCTCCTTATTTGAAGTCGGTTAAAAAGAGAGGATAGATAAGATAGGTATATACGTTTATTATAAAAAGTAAAAAGGTTTATTACGGTGTCACGAGCGTGCGTGTAAAATTCAAACAAAACACAAGAACATTATAATACAAAACAAACCGGCATCCGTGACTCCATGACTTTTGACATTTATTTTTATGACAAAACCTACCATTTAGTAAAAACAAAACGTCCGAAGTCATAAAATTTAAGTGAGATGGTAATTTTTAATAATTATTTTACTGCTGGCAATCGCTAATTGATAATTCTTTTGGTTTCGAAATATTTCGACACTGGTCTTGAATATTAAATTTCTGTCAATGCCATATTTTTCCATAAATGACGTTCACATAAATAATTTAGAAAATAAAAAAAAACCGACTTCAAGACTATACGTATATTTTTTTTGATGATTATTTCAAAAAGCGCTGAATCGATTCCTATAAAATGTATATGGACTACCTCTGAAGAATGACCTACCAAACAAAAAAAACATCAAAATCAGTTCATAATTGGCGGATTAATCGGGTAATAAACATACGAAAAAACATAGCCGAATTGAGAACCTCCTCCTTTTTGAAGTTGGTCATAAAATCACCGTACCCTATTTTTGTAAAGTACCCTCTTTGTTCGAAATAGTAAAATTAAAAAATCTTTGTTCCATAATCAAATATAAGTAATCTTCTCGAAATAATTACACTTACCTACTATACTAAAATATATATATATTAAAATAATAATATTAAAATAGTTTTTATAAAATATCCAAAACCAATGTACAATTAAGGTATCAGACTTTTCTAAAATGGGTAAGGAGCTGTATTGCAGTGCAGCATTCGTTACGATAAACACATAAAACCTTATAGGTAAGGTATCACTAAATATTTTGCTATAAACAGTTTTGAATTTTACCAAAAATACACAAATCTTATGCACGAATGTAGTCTAAACTAGTTTTTATTTCTTTTGTCGGTCAAAAAGAATTTACCTGTCTTTAGCAAAAATGCTTGCGTCATGGATGCATGAACACGACCTTAAGACAACAAGATGCTTGATGCGTCAAGAACATTCTGCCAATAATTAAATTGCGAACACAGTCCAAATGTAGTATACCACGCAAATGAAACACAAAAACATTACGCGAATGGAACTAGGATTGCTTCAAATTAATGTTTGTCGACTCATTTCCTCTTTTACCCACTAACAGATGAAAAACGCCATAATAGCCGACACCGTGGGCCTAGGAAAATAGTCTTTATTTTGTTCAAGCTACAATTAAGAGTCGATTGTTGTTAAAAAGTAAACTTTATACAAGAAAAAGTTCGTACCGGCCACTCTTTGTCCGTGCGACTTTTAGAAAAATAAATACTGACCTCGAATTAGTCTTGCTAGTAACAGTTTTCGTTCCGTTCGCGCCACCAAACTCAATTTCACTACCGCCAAAACTGGCGACTAGTGGCACGTCACCGTCCGCCATCATTTTCATTGCACTTAAAAATAAAAATTAAAAACAAAACACAAACACGCAGAGTTCGTAATTCGAATAGCGACTAGAAACTTTTTGCTTTTTTGACGTAAGCCGTGGCTGAATAGCGCGCACTACACGCTTGCGCGAGGCACAGCACTGCACTGACTGGCTAGTACGTTTATTTTATTGATGTAAATTTAATGATGAGCGGCCGCTACTCAGATAACATGTGACGGCCAGTCGGACGTTGTTGTGTCAGTGATAATTGAAGCGGTTCATACAATATGTGAGCATCAGCACGAAGATGAGCTGGAGGACGAGCGTGAGACAGCGACAGTGGCGTCATCTATGACATGTTGATGTCATATTATTTTATACTTTCATCGCGATTTCGCTTCTGTCAAATACACACTGTT
This sequence comes from Petrophora chlorosata, assembly GCA_951640565.1. Taxonomy (NCBI): domain Eukaryota; kingdom Metazoa; phylum Arthropoda; class Insecta; order Lepidoptera; family Geometridae; genus Petrophora; species Petrophora chlorosata. Next base: position 5,968,449 of record OX621216.1, on the reverse strand, counting down.
TTTTAGAAAATAACCGACTTCAAAAAGGAGGAGGTTCTCAATTCGACTGCATGTTTTTTAATTTTTGTGTATGTTTGTTACTCCGCCAATTATAAATTAATTTGATGATTCTTTTTTGTTTGGTAGGTCATACTTCAGATGTGGTCCCATACAAATTTTATCAAAATTGAATCAGCACTTTTTGAAAAATTAACAAAAACAAAAAATATAAGTTTAGTCTTAAAGTAGGTTATGTTTTTTCCAAAAATTAATTATTTTACTTAAATTATCCTATAGTTATTTAGAAATCATCGGTCTATAATACATTGTTTTCTTATTACTTTTTTATATAAAAAAATAAGTAGGATGCGAGTAGATTTATCTAATCATTATTAACATCAAGAATTACTTTGTGGTTACATCGCAGATTTTAATATAATTTCTAACAAGTTTGTTTTTAATCCCAAGCGATCTATAGTAATTAGTAATACCTTAAATCTTTGTTCGTTCCGCTGCCCTTAATTACAGACTCCTAAGTCTAAATTAGTAGCTAGTTAAGACAGAAGTAACTTACAATGATAATTGGACCCACGCAGTGCCTACGCTTGTATATTTGCCTCAGCGGCAGCAACAGCTGGTTTATTTGAATGCAATTATAATATCAGCAATGAAATACATATGTATGTACATACTATATGTAGGTTCTTAGACTATTTAGGTATGTAATGAGATGGCTTTATTTTATCACATACAACAGGGCCCTAATTCACTATGACAACTTGGCGATTCCTTGCTTCGAGGAAACGTCGATTCCTTTATTAATAAACGACATCTGCGAAATTTGTATTCTCTATGACGCGTCATATATATGAATATATGAATGCGTCATAGAGTTGTCGTTTATTAATGAAGGAATCGAAGTGATTTCGAAGCAAGGAATCGACGTAATTTCGCCAAGTTGTCATAGTGAATTGGGGCCCAGGGCCCTAATTCACTAAGACCACTTAGCGATTCCTTGCTTCGAAATCACGTCGATTCCTTGATTTCACGTTGATTACTTACATCTGCGAAATTTGTGTTCTCTATGACGCGTCATAGAATACAAATTTCGCAAATTCGTCGTTTATTAATTTCTTAAGGTAATAAAGGTTGAAAATAAAATTTTATGAATGAATGATGAAAAATGATACCAATAAATTGATTATTGATTGTTATTGATTATATTATTAAACGCGCGACGGATAAACTTCTTGGCTACACTCCGCGGACTACCGTCCAACCAGTCGCGTCTCCGTCACAATCTGTACCACGCTGTGACAACCGCGGATTCGGTATTTCCACACAGTGTTTACAATAATACTGTACCGCGGTGGCGGTGGTGATACGAGGAAACAGGGGGCGTAGGTCAGCTGTTTTTCGGTTCCATTCCTGGTAGGGGATATATATTTGGTGAGAAAACTATAAACAAATGAATCACTCCCGTAGCGCGGGAGGCGTACACCCAAATAAATAACTAATTAAAAACTACAAACTCTAGGCGTGACGTTGCGGAAATTCATCTCAAATAAAATTAATAAATCATTTTACATTTACTATCTATCCCCATAAATTCACTGGTGGTAGGTTTCTCGTATGCGAGAGGCCGTCTGGGTGGGTACCACCCTTTTGCCAGTTATTTAGCCGCCAAGTAGTAGTGCGCAAGCATTACTGTGTTCCGGTTGAAGGGCATTGTAGCCAGTGAAATTACTGGGCATTATGAGACTCAACAGCTAATTGTCTCAGGGTGACGAGTGCAGCGCCGCGCAGGATTTTGCAAAACAAAGTTCTGGGTGGTACTGTTATTGTTATGGGCTGGCGTATTGCTTTCCATCAGGCAAACGACCAGCTCGTTTTGTCAGTCAGTTACATAAAAAAAAAACATTATATTATACTACAATAACCTATATTTCAGTGGAATAACACTGGTTATTTTCTATGCGTTTCACATATAAAAACTACAAAATTATAAAACAGGTAAAGAAAAACACAGAAAACAGTTTAGAAAGACGAAACTTATATAAAAAAAAAGACGTGCGGCACTTGGAGACTGCCGCGGTAAAGCTATTGCATAGCATTCGGGGTGGGGGGTGTTAGGTTATTTTCGTTACGGAATTTCTGGATTCGGTCTCCACGCTCAAGGCCCGCGATAGAAGCTATGCAATAGCTTAAAAAAAATGACTTTGCGGTGCCTTGCACTTTCTAGTGTCATTGATCAATTGATCATTGACACCCGTTTCTATGAGGCGTCTGGACACCTTGAACAGAAACCTTCGTGCGCCAGTCCGACCCGCACTTGGCCGGTTATTATATCACTTATGAATAACGCTCACGAAACTTTTCAATATCTATATTGTGATGCTACGAGAACTATGCAACTATAATATTTATATCTGAATTTAACAGGGGACGTCTTTTCCGTTTAGGATATGCCTAAACCGTTATATAAATTCATGCATGAGTCAATTCTCTCATGATTATCAGTATATCCAGAGCTGTTTCCTTCCGCCTACAATGCCTACTATTATCGTCGCAAAACAACAGACTTTTAAATATTTTATTTAAAACGTACCAAGGAGCTTAATTTTACAGACAAGTAGTTCGATACAAAAATATTCTGGCCTCGCACATTTGTGCATTCAGCCAGCGTAGCGTCAGAAACAAAATAAAAAAAATAAAGTTCGTATCTACATTTAAGCAGGCCTAGCGCACTCCGCACTGTAGGTACGAAGCTACAAGTACATAGCCGGACACCGACGGCGGGTCGCGCGTCGTTACACGTGCCGCGTCAGAAGAGATGCAGTATGCAGCGCTACGCGAGCTGAATTGAATTTTATTGCGTCATAGCAAGACTCGCTATTTGTTTAAATTTCTTAGCGGAGTGATGCTTCTGTCCCTTAGTATTCTGTGATATAAGTCAGTAGGTATAAAATACGGAACGTATCATTGTATCAATCAATTACGGATTTTTCTATATTTATTTTTTATTACCGATTACCGAATAGGCAAGCATATTTCTACCGCAGTCTCGCCTGATGGAAAGTGACGACGCGGTCGACGCTTGCCTAGAAGATACCGATTCACTCGAGACTTAAAGACACCCAGATTATAAAATATACCCAGATACCAGACTATAGGAACCAAACCGATATCCAATTATACCCAGATTATAGGAATCCTGAAAAATCTGTTGTAAACTAAGTAGGTTAATATTTAATCTGACATAATATTTATTTATTTAAGTTAAGATTTATCCTGAATTTCGAAAAGCATAGCTAGGTATATACAACAGAAAAACCATTCAATCTCTAGAGATCTCTACGCTAGGCATTAAATCTGACATAATATTTATTTATAAAATAAATATTATAAAATAAATATTATTTATAAAATAAATATTATGTCAGATTTAATGCCTAGCGTAGAGATCTCTAGAGATTGAATGGTTTTTCTGTTGTGTATACCTAGCTATGCTTTTCGAAATTCAGGATAAATCTTAACTTAAATTAACATATTTTAGGGTTCCGTGCCTAAAGGGTAAAACTGGACCCTATTACTAAGACTCCGCTGTCCGTCCGTCTGTCTGTCCGTCTGTCACCAGGCTGTATCTCATGAACCGTGATAGTTAGACAGTTTTCACAGATGATGTATTTCTGTTGCCGCTATAACAATAAATACTAAAAAACAGAATAAAATAAATATTCAAGGGGGCTCCCATATTACAACAAACGTGATTTTTTGCCGTTTTTATAGATAATGTTACGGAACCATTCGTGCGCGAGTCTGACTTGCACTTGGCCGGTTATTTAACTATTGGTCATTGGTCTCATTCTTGGACGAATATTATTGGTCGATATTTTATTAATTTTCAACTCATTTTACGTTGTTAAGTTAATAATTTATTAACTTTGAATGCTGATTAACTTTCGATCATTTCGCTAACAGAATAGGGTCAAAATTAGCATGAGATTCGGCTACTTAAGATTTAAAATTATAAAACTGGTTGTGCAGGTTATTTAGAACTAAAGAATAATATTTTAATACGTGCAAAGATTTCTTTTTCCTTTTTAATGACGTGAGAAAGAGAGCAACCTCTGTCTGGGTATGATGAGTGTCAATTATATAATTATTGTTCATAGACTGTTTATGTTTAAATGTTGGAGAACAATGGGTTTTACCTGATGCAATTTACTTTATTCTGTGTAGTTTTTTCTAGAACACTTTAAGAACTACCAACATGACAATGTGTGCTAAAAATTAACTGGATGGATCAATAAGAAGCAGTGCTTTTTGTAGTATTAAAAGTTCTGGATGGCACTGCAATTGTTATTTTATTTTAAGGGCAGGAGTGGCGCTTACCATCAGGCGAACTTGCTCGTGTTTCAGTACCATAAAAAACCAGCCAAGTGCGAGTCGGACTCGCGCACGAAGGGTTCCGTACCATTATCTATAAAAACGGCAAAAATATCATGTCTGTTGAATGGGAGCCCCCTTAAATATTTATTTTATTCTGTTTTGTAGTATTTGATGTTATAGCGGCAACAGAAATACATCATCTGTGAGAATTTAAGCTGTCTAACTATCACGGTTCATGAGATACAGCCTGGTGATAGACAGACAGACAGACAGACAGACAGACAGACAGACGGATAGCGGAGTCTTAGTAATAGGGTCCCGTTTTACCCTTTAGGTACGGAACCCTACAAACAGAATTGTGATAGGAAACAGTTTGGTACTAGATTCGTCAAGACTTTGTTACAACAAAAAAAAATGTTAGCAAAACGTCACCTTAAAAATTAGTATGAATATCACATCGGCCAATCAGCGCGCGCCAAAATTGGCACTGTCAACTTTCAGACTACGTGATTGGTTAACGTAATGTGTCGTCGACCCATAGTTGGTTAGTCCGTAGTAATAATAGTGCTTTCTCTAATTGTCTATGACTTTCGCTGGCTTCACGGAGTTTTTTTTAGTTTTCTAAATTGCTTGTGGTAAATTGTCGCGGTTATGCTTTTCGAAATCCAAAATACTTAGCATTCTAGTAATTCTGTAAGCTCTGTAGAGTAACTACTAATGTTAATTGCTATATACATATAGGCGACATTTAATGATAGATAATAATTCATTTTATACCAAACAACCGACTTCAATTCTGATGTATCTTCGAAGTCCAAGGTCAAATATCGATGTAATTTATATGGGACCACTTCGTACCTATACTGAACCCAACGCAAGAATTTTCCAAATCAGTTCATGAATTCTGAGGTAACAAACAAAAAAATAAATACAATCGAATAGAGAACCTTCTCCTTTTTTTGAAATCGGTTAATAACAAAATACAATCGAATTTAAAACCTCCTTTTTGAAGTCGGTTATAAATAAAAAAATATTGGCTGAATGGACGAATCGTGCGAAATCAATGAACGAAGAAAAACTTCAAAAACAAAACAATTTACAGCTATGACTTATTTGCAAAAGAACATAAAACCAATGAATTGTGGTTTTTTTTAGATACCTATGTATTATCATAATTAAGTACTGACTTTAAGTACCAAATCAAATTCCTTTTAGCTATCGTTGTTTTACACGGTAGCAATCGCCGCCATGATTTTCTTGCCAACTAAAAAAAAAAAGAATTGTCTGTGATTGGCCACATCAACAATGTGGAAATGAACAACATAAGAGTTAAGAGTCTTCCTATAAAACAGTTAGTCAATTTACTTAGGTTGAATTATCTGTAGGCCATTCAGTTGGCTCAACCGATACCCGGCATGTACCATAGTATTTAATATCTTTTAGTTTAGTTTTATTTAGTTATTAAATTATTAAGCCTTTTGTTATATTATATTGTACGGCATTAAATTATTTATTTTATTAAAAGACTCCAAATCACTTTCTTAAGAAAGTTAATTCTACGATTAGTCAAAAAAGTTAAAACAATGGTGCTGCATGTACCTACGTAAAGTTGGCGAGCATGCATTATTTTCAGGCTTATGTATATATATATTTAGGCTACTCCTATCTCCATTTCATTGCTGAACCAGTTGTCGCTGTCGAGGTTGGAGTCAATGAGGACGACGAGTTTCAAGTCCTTCGTGCTCCGGCTTCCAGCGAAGTATAAAGAGACGCTCCTGGCTCCTGAGTTTTGGCCCGAAGGCATAGTATTCCGGCGCTACAGAGAGGCGAAGCTGAAGTTAATTCCCTGATCGTAGCTTTAGTGTTTATAAATTGTATATATCGCACCTTCGGTGCTACAAAGTAACAACAGCTCAGTTTTGAATTTTACAGGAGAGGACTTTGAAGATTTTTTTCGCATTTATTGCCTTATTACTGGATGTCTAATTATAGTAGGTTTAAAATCTTTATAAAATTAATGCTTTATTGTGTTTTCTATAGTTTCATGTCAAAAGTTTAATTCAAATTACTAAAATTATTCTAATAAAACGCAAAACAAAAAAGTGTCCTGAATTGTGACTTTGTTGCACCAGGAATTATTTAGTTAAATGAGTTATGCCTTATTATTTAGGTATTTCAGTCGGGCTTTTTGCACTCGTCTACATCATTTGTGTGGCTTTAGCTCCAACGCACGTCATAATCTCGCAGGCGCGGGGGCACAACTGTCTCATCAAACTTTGTTGGCCCAAAACGAATGGAAAATGCACCAATAACCACAAAGGCATAAGGCGAATTTAAGGACATGTGACATACACAACCTGCACAGGGCCAGCTATTTGATGTCTCGAGGTGATGAGCGCTTTGTAGTGCTTTTTATGGTATTAAAAGTTCTGGGTGGCACTTTATGGGCAGGCGTAGGGGTGGCGCTTACCATCAGGCAAACGACTTGCTCTTTTCATCAATCAGTAACTTAAAAAAATGTATCACCGAGAACTGAACTTACGACCTTACCTTTCTTATTCCCCGTGCTACCAAAGAACGGGTATAAGAATTTTCGCATTTATAAGCAACCCTGGTTGCACCAGGTCAACTGAGCGAATAGTTTGTCATTATTCGTCTCGTTTACTTCCTTCTCATTCACTCTCGAAAGAAATCTCCGTCTAAAAATAACGCTATCTCGTTTGCACAAGCAAAATCACGGATAGGGCGTAAGCGACATGCTTTTGCATAGCACTTATGATTTTCTTCTACTTGTTATCAGGGTGCTATCGTTTGCAAGACCAAACCCAGTAAGAAGACGACATAAGTCACATGCCTGATATGGCGCTTACGACGTTCTAATGTTACTATCAAATTACTAACTCATGCAAGATCAAAGCCAGTGACAAAAAGACGTAGCTTGGTTGTCTTGCAGCGGCGCTTAAGTCGTTTTTCGGCCACTGTTGATGTTTGTGGTAAGCGAGCACGCAAGCACCGTTAGATTTCTTGATGTTTCGCGAGTTGTGTTCGACAGCTGTTTTTATGTTCAATAATGTTCGGTGTCGATTTTAGAACCAGACACTTCATAAAATTAAAAACATTATAAATACTTAGAAAAACGTTTAAAAATAATATAAATAAATAAAATAACATTAAAACTATTTGTCAATGTAAAATGAAGTAATAAATACAAATTAAAAGTTTCTCAATTGATGTCTTGTTGCCTAGTCATATTTTTAATCTGTTTAGGTTCGTTTAGCTCGATCCAGTTATGTTTTTTTTGTCAACTGATGAGAACTGGATTGTCAAGGGATTGCGACTGCATTCCTTTCCTTGAATCAACTTTGTCTTGATTTTGATTACTTTGCTGAGCGTTGTATTACACTAAACTTTTTTAGAATTATATATTAGTACCTGCGCCCCGCGGTTCCACCCGCGGTTTCCCGGGATAAAAAGTAGCCTATGTGCTATTCCAAGTCCTAAAGTACCTACATACCAAATTTCATCAAAATCCATTTAGTAGTTTTTGCATGAAAGAGTAACAAACATACATTCTTACAAACTTTAACGTTAATAATATTTAGAGGATTTATAAATTGTATTTAATAATTTTCACTTAGGTACGTCACGTCCGTAGCTATTGCAAAATTTTAATTTAAAAAAATTAATTAAATAAATAAATAACGCCCAACGAACACATACATAGATCCTGACCCCTAACTAGGATTCCCTGTATCTAGGGAACCAGGAACTATGAGGACCATGGTCCCAAAACACCCAGACACGAAACAAATGCTTGCGCTTTAAATGTTACAGAACTCCACAGCAACTACGTCGCACGCCCGTTGATCTTTAGTGACGAAGTACGAGGTGATATTTCACAGCATCATTAACCAATAATAACATAAATCATTAGTGATATTATAAAATATATATATTGTATTACTATGTACTAAGGAATAGAGGTAGACAGACTAAAAGATGGGAGGACGACATTATAAAAATAGCTGGTACTACATGGACGCGTACAGCAAAGGACAGGACACAGTGGAAATCTTTAGAGGAGGCCTTTGTCGAAGGACAAGCTGCGATACCACAACCACCGTTTGCCGATATTTAATTTAATTCCATAAGGAACTTAGTATTTAAGTTTTGGCATGTTTAAGTAATTTGATATAGTTTGTAAAACTAAGAACAGCAATAAAGGCTTTTTTTTATTTTTTTTTTATTTTTTTTTTATATTGTATTACAACTGACTCCGAAATACCTGACTAGCCTACCCTAAACACATAGGTACCGGTTTAACACTTAACGTTAAGGTTAAAAACATATGTCAGCTGGCAGTCGGCAGGTGCAGAGCCCATAAAACTATACAAAATAACCGAAATGCACCTGTTATAAAAAAACCTGCATGCAGTAACGTAAGCTGTAGTTTATCACTATATAGTATAAAACAAAGTCGCTTTTTCTGTCCCTATATCCCTATGTATGCTTAAATATTTAAAACTACGCAACGGATTTTGATGCGTTTTTTTTTAATAGATAGAGTGATTGAAGAGGAAGGTTCATATGTATAATAACCGTGCGAAGCCGGGGCGGGTCGCTAATGCGATATAAAGATTATCATTATTATTTTATTTTTTTATTTAACTGAATGACGAGACGAGCTGGTCGTTTGCCTGATGGTAAGCAATACGCCAGCCCATAACAATAACAGCACCACCCAAAACTGTTTGCAAAATCCTGCGCGGCGCTGCACTGCGCTCGTCACCCTGAGACAATTAGTTGTTGAGTCCAATGCCCAGTAATTTTGCTGGCTACAATGCCCTTTAAACCGGAACACCGTAATGCTTGCGCATTACTGCTTGGCAGCTGATTAACTCGCAAATTTATTGTCAAAATCCATAAAAGATACATTACAATACAAATACGCTTTATAATAAACCAAAACAAAAAACATACAAGAATTAACTTCCAAACTAGAGTAAAACAGGCGGACTTATCGCTAAAAGTGATATCTTCCAGGCAACCTTTGGGTGGAAGGAAACAACATAAGATATTGTAGTCACAAGTCCTTGACTCATTGATCATCGTATCTCCGAAACTATTTTATTTTATTTAACAATTTTAGGAAAACTTACATCTAGGTCTAATAACTAGGATACTTCGATATTGTACGAAAGGACATTTACAAGTTTCCACATATAGGCGACAGATTATTTACTACATGGACGGAAAACTATGATGAAAGAAGGAAAGAAAATACATTTATTCTGATGCTAGACCTCTTTATGACAGAACTCTAGTATATTCCTTTTCTTTGTTCTTTTTCTTTTTCTTCTTGTATCTTCCTTGTATCTTTCTAGTATGTTCCTAATCTAAACTTTGCAAATCGTATTTCTGAATCCCAAGAGTTTCACCTAGTTTGCTTTCGCTTAGTTTGGGACTCGTCGTTTAGTCGTAATCTGAAACACTTGGCTAACCTTTTTTGTATTAGGTACTTGTGTACCACAAATGTTGCAACCTTTTTGACAAGAAACATTTTTTTATTATTATTTATGTCGCTCTTTCTCTCGGGTTATACATCCGGTCCTTTGGAAGGCTTGCGCGGGGACATGAGTCCAATACGTAGATGCCTCTTATAGCATTTCATTTAGATATGTAATGGGCAACACTTATCGGGGACTGTCTCTAAGTGCATCATTAAGAAGATGCAATCAAAGACAGCCCACGATAAGTGCGAGGAATATTATTGTAGATATGGAAATTACTTATGAGTTGGCTATTGAGTTGAATTTTTAATGGATGAGGGCCGGTTATATTATTATTTATTATTCTTATAGCACCCAGTGGTAGATGCTTTAATATATAAAATGAATGTTTCCTTGTATGTGTTCCTACTTCCTATGCCATTTATCCGATTGAGTCGAAACTTTGTTGAGTTGTTAGCCGTTTGAGGTTTCTTTATAAAGGCACAGGCAACGTGACATTAACTAGTGGTATAATAAAGTTATTTCGAATCTTCCATGACGAACCAATGCGATTTTATGTCGCGCATCGCGAGTGTGAATTCCATACAATGCCACGGATATAATGGGTTAACCTAAAAGCAAAACCGCGGTATGCAAACCTAACTTAATGATATAAATGCTATCTACCTAATCTAATTTATTTATTTATCATCAGAATACTATATATAAGATTACAGCTTAGACTAATTCGTTATATCAGTTCCTTATTAACACTTAAAATCACATAAAATAAAATAAAAAACCTTTAACAACATTCTACTATTAATGACTTTTACATATTTATTATTACAGTAAAACAAGTATACATTTTATCAAAACAATAACCGACTTCAATTCTAATATATCTTTGAAGTCCAAGGTCAAATATCGTAGCTATACTGAACCCAACGCCAAAATATTTTTTCAAATCGCTTTACAAATGACAGAGTTCTGAGGTACCAAACATTAAAAAAAACAATCGAATTGAGAATCTCCTTATTTTTAACCGACTTCCAAAAAGGAGAAGGTTCTCTGTTTGATTGTTTTTTTTAATGTTTGTTACCTCAGAACTCCGTCTATTATGAACCGATTTGGAAAATTCCTTTTGCGTTGGGTTCAGTATAGCTACGAAGTGGTCCCATATAAATTTCATCGATATTTGATCTTGGACTTCGAAGATACATCAAAGTCGCTTTTTGTTTTTTTCTATAAATTAGTTATTGGAGGTCGGTTTAAAATAAACGCTAACGCAGTCAACCTCACCTAACCATTTAGATAAATGAAAAACTCAGAGTTCTTATATAACATCCTAAAACGGACTCACTGATAGCTGTTATTGTAACGCCATGACGTAAGATGTCTACAAAATAGTTTATCTGATGTCTGTAGGGTTGCTTACCTGTGCATACAGACTAGACTAGATAACTTAGATTAGGTCACAATGGAAGTAGGGCTAATGGCTCATTCTTGATCTAGTGAGCGGCATGAATTTTTTAAACAAATTAACCTTTTGACCGCCAAGGTCAACTATAGACGACATACGAAATAATGCTCTCTACGACAATGTCGGCTATAGAGGACATACAAAAGAGTACTTTCTACGACAATGTCGGCTATAGACGACATAAGAAAGAGTGCACTCTACGACAATGTCGGCTATATACGACATTAGAAAGAGTGCATTCTACCACAATGTCGGCTATAGACGACATTAGAAAGAGTGCAATCTACGACAATGTCGGCTATAGACGACATAAGATCTATACCTAATTGAAATTTCGCATCGTAGGCACTTAAATATGTATAGGTTTCTACTTATACTGTTACTTGTTGAGAACGGTTTGCTCTCACTCAAAGTCCAAAAAATAATGATCGTTAAGTTTGTTTTCGGTTTTAAATTATTTAGCATAATCTAGATACTTAGAAGATACTTAAGTCATTCCAATTACAATCTGGGTCTCTTTAAGACAAGAGTGAATAGGCACCTCATGGGCAAACGTGCTCCACCTTAGACCGCAACTACGCTTACCATTAGGTGAGTTGTTGTCAAACGTGAGCCCATTAAATCATTAAAAAAAAACATTAAATTTCTTTTACCATTTCGATATTTTAAAATATTTCCAATTTCAATTATTTATTGTATTTCGTAATGTAATTAGATCGTAGGTAAACAAATAATTATAAATACAGTTAATTACAGACCCTGTTGGGCGCAGCGATTAGGAGAGAGGATTGTTTGTGTATTTTATTTGGTAAAATTAAAACATGTCAAAACTAATTAATTACTAACCAAAAATAGAACTAAAAAGATAATATTTATCGACAAAATTAATGTCAATTTCTTCATAAGATTCTTCAATTTGTTCATTTTATTCGTTTTTATTGAGCCACTTTCTTGTTTGCCTGTCTGTCTGTCCGTCTGTCGTTCCGGGTGGACCCTTGCAACTAAAATTTCAAGCACTTCCCGATTAGCTGTCCGGTTGAAACTTTCAGCTCACAACTCGATTGCAATGCATTCCAAATCGATAAAGACGTAGCTTTTAGATTAGATTTAGATTATTTTTTTAATCTATTACGGAATTTTGTATCTTAAGATACAAAATTACCCCCATTCGAAGCTTAAACCCAACACGTAAGCGTACGAAATTACTGTTTCATTCGTTGTGCTAGTTTTTTAATCGTGTTGTTTTCGTATTGCCATGGAAACAGGCAACCCTATCTCCGATGACTGCGGCGAGTCGTCTTACATTAAACAACACGAGATCGAGATTGTTATCAACCGTAACGAAAGCCTTAATGACTTCCTCTTTTAGCTGATTTTTAATGTCCTCCTGTAACTTATACGATTCGGTCCAAATAAATGATGCAATAGATTTGTTTCCAATTTAAGCTAAATCTTTATTAATCCTTACTAAAATAATAAAGGTGAAAGTTTGTAAGAATGGATGTATGTATGTACCTTTGTTATTCTTTCACGCAAAAACTACTGAATGGATTTTGATGAAATTTAGTATGGAGATAGCTTACACCCTGGATTAACACATAGGCTACTTTATATCCCGAGAAACCGCGGGTGAAACCGCAGGGCGCAGCTAGTCCTTACTAATATTATAAACGTGAAAGTTTGTATGTATGGATGTTTGTTACTCTTTCACGCAAAAACGTTGAATATTTTGATGAAATTTGTTATGTAGGTAGGACTTGAAATAGCACATAGGCTACTTTTTATCCCGGGAAACTGCGGGTGGAACCGCGGGGCGCAGCTAGTTCGTACATAAATTTAGTCATTATCCCGGTTAATATTTGTAAATCATTGTATTTTTGTACTGATTTAATAAATTCCTATTTTATATACATTTAGTTTCAAATTGAAACTAAATGTATTTAAATTGACACAAGCCCCTATAGCTTCAATAAATAAATATTCTGTGTTCTGGTTTGAGCTAGCGAAATTACTAGGCAGTGGGCATTTCATATTTGATGTGTCGGAGCGTCGGAGCATTGCAGTGCTTTTTATTGTGTTTAAAGTTATGTGTGGTACTGCAATGGTTATGGGCAGGCGTGGCGCTTACCAGGCGAACGATTTACTCGTCATTATTCAGTTTAATAAAAAATGTGAATTTAACGCTAAATTGATTCCACTAGTTCATTGAGTTAGTTCACATCATTTATATTACTAACATTTAGACTTGCGACTGCGAACTAAGATTTCCTTCGTCCTACCTACGCTAAAGTTTGCTTCAGTTAGGTACATCCGGAATCCAGATAAATCTAGTTTAGCTCAGCGAGTCCAGTCAAATACGAACAACAAAACTGACGAACAGCTGATCATCACCACCTACGTTGTTACAACGGTTTAGTAATTAACAACTATATTGTATCAATATTTTAAATATATTTTAAGCCCAAGATAAGACAAACCAAGGATATGTTTATGTTTATTTACAGCTATTGTTATGATATTTATACATATTATAGTCAATACTACCTACTATTATAAAATGATATTAGAAGTAAGTAATAGAAGAGGAACGCGGCACCCAAGATAAACGTTTATGGTTACTGTTTAAGGTTTTAGTAATATAAGAAAAGGTGTTAAATTTATATAAATAAATTTAAAAACAAAATTTACTTTCTCCAAACACTAGGGTAATAGAATTGGCAGTTAGAAAACTATGAAGAACTTGTTGCTTTTGCTAAAACATAATTTGTTACTATAGGTAATTGTGCCCACGCGTTGCTATTACTATGCTATGCGTAAAATTTAAATCTTAGTTTAGTTTATGCAGGTACTAAATAGGCAAACGCAATCCACATGAAGTATGATCAAGTGGCCCCATTTATTACCTGTTTGCTCCGTTCAAGTTACTGGAAACGTGCAAAGTTGCAATTTAAAGATATAATTCGAATTTAACCGAAAAAGTTGCCTTCCTACCCGCAGAATTTATTTATAATAAAAATTTAGGTTAGAATAAGTAGGTACTTAACTACTTACTTACTAAACACTTAATAATTCAAAACAACAAAACTTACTAAACACTTAATAATTCAAAAATCCAAGTTACAAAAGACAGTAATAAACAATAAAAGGTAATAAGTAGGAACATAAGACTTAATTTTCTAAATCCTTTTTGAAATTTACAATGTTTTAATGAATTGAAATCCACATACATACTACGGTACTTGTTTTTATTAATATTGCCTGCAACCTGCATATCAATGACTTTACTCATCTGCCAAACAAAAGTCTACGTTAATATCAAAAGAATAGAGATCGAAGATAGTTCTGCCAACTACCTGTATAAAAATAACAGAAACACACAAAAGAACGAAACTGACTCATTCAATGCAGTCAACCCTAAAAAGTCTAGAGAAAGTCACAAGTCACTCAAAAAAGACTCAACGACTCACCTGTTTCGCTTCAAGCCGATTTCACTCAAGGAAACGTAGTTACCACTTGTAAAACTAAAACTTTGAACACTAAACAAAAGACGAACTGCTGGTTTGAGTTAAAACTTTATATAACTGTGTTTTAACTTCCTACAGCTTCAACCGGTTTGCGAATAACTTTTACGTGTTTTTCATGAACTTTTACGTACACCACTTGGAGATAACAACTTTGAAGTATTCTAGTTTTTATTTGAGATAGTTTTTTGTTTGTTACGGATGAAATTTGTGTGGGATATTGAAGTTTGTGACGGGCACGACATGCGTTCGACTCGACCCCCCGCGTGCGACTGGGCCGGCTCGCCCCGGTGAGCCCGTCTCGTTCATGAGGCTTTGGAACTAAACTAAAAACACCTTTGCACTCATTGAAAACCCGTACAACCTTAATTCAACGCCATAGAGTATACTACTTATCATCTTTCAAACAATCTCGGTTTCTTTACAATAGATAAAACGCGTACAAAAGTTATTAAATGCTAAAGGGATTGTTAAAAAAAATTCGTTTTCTATGATTCTCACGTTTGAATGACTTGAGAGTCGATGATAAGTTAATAATAGAATTTTGTTCTTAATTGAAAATGAAAATGAAAAACAAAAAGGAAAAAATGTTTATTTGGTAAATGAGGACAATAGACATTAAACTGACGTTGAATTTGTCGTTTACTGGTAGGTTTCTCCTATGCGAGAGGCCATCTGGGTGGGTACCACCGCTTTGCCAGTTATACAGCCGCCAAGCAGTAGTGCGTGAGCGTTACTGTGTTCCGGTTTGAAGTGCATTGTAGCCAGCGAAATTACTGGTCATTATGGGAATCAACAGCTAATTGTCTCAGGGTGACGAGCGCAGTGCAGCGCCGCACAAGATTTTGCAAAAAAAGTTCTGGGTGGTGCTGTTATTGTTATTGGCTGGCGTATTGCTTACCATCAGGCAAACGACCAGCTCGTCTCGTCATTCAGTTACGAAAAAAAACTTCTATAGCACAACAGCAGTTCAGCGCGCTTTTTAATAAGGGTGTTTAATGGTAGAAATGACATCTAGTTAGCGACATTGCATACCTAGTGGTTAGAGTAGACTAATGTAATGACAGAGTATAAGGAAAGTGCCTTCGTTTTCCCCCTTGAGAGGCAAGTCAACAGCCTTTGTAACAACTATTCATTTCATTTCAAAAGATTTAGTATTCTATTTGCAAACCCTGGATAGGTACCTATTTAAACGGTGAATTACCTACAATACATATAATTTGTATAAAAAGACATTCTGATCATATAAATTTTCCTTTAATAAGCTAGGTTTTCTTAGCCTCTGTCTGAGCTGCGTCTGTCTCTGTCTGTCTGATAGCCTCTGTGGTGTAGTGGTTAGGCAGGTTGGCTCAAATCTCATACACCACTGAGGTTGTAGGTTCGATTTCCGCAACGGAACAAATGTTTGTGCACAGAACAAAATAAAAAAAAAAGCGCAAGCATTTGTTTCGTGTCTGGGTGTTGTGGGACCATGGTCCTCATAGTTCCTAGATACAGGGAATCCTAGTTAGGGGTCAGGATCTATGTATGTGATCGTTGGGCGTTATTTATTTATTTAAATGTTCAAAATGCGTAATTGTTATAGCGCTCCGCAAGCTGAATTGAATTTTATTGCGTCATAGGAAGAGTCGCTATTTCTTTAAATTTCTTTGCGAAGTGATGCTTCTGTCCCTTAGTATTCTGTGCGATAACGTAAACATATTAAATAGTTACTGAACTTTAGGTTTTAACTATAATAAAATGCTTAGGTATTTAACAAGTATCTACAAACAGAATTATTTATTAAAATAATGAAATTTAAAATTCAAAGAACCCCCAACACAATAAAACATGTCTAAGAACCAAAAAGTCGCATCCAAATCGGTTCACCCGTTCAAGAGTTACGGTGCCACAGACAGACACACACTTAAACTTATAACACCCGTCCTTTTTGCGTTGGGGGTTAAAAAATTAAAGTATTGAATTATGACATGTAACTCAATTCAACATCAATATTATCAATTTTAACACAAGTTCAGATACTGGAATTGTTCAAACGAGGCACAAAAATCAAAAATCTTTTTGTCTAATACATTTCTGACCTCTTTTGCTGGCTTTCCTCTTTCTAAACTTCTTTAAGTCACCAAAACAACGCCAAATTTGATAATGTCACCCATGTTGTGTTTTCAGTGATTTTAAGAATTTATTATTTTTTGGAAAATTTAATCGATTTTGAGCCATGGCTTATTGGTAAGTTGGATATAAATAACAATGCAAACGGACATTTATTAAAATATTTGGTTATATGTCATATTCAGTCATATTTTACTGGTGGTAGGTTTCTCGTATGTGAGAGGCCGTCTGGATGGGTACCACCGCTTTGCCAGTTATTCAACCGCCAAGCAGTGTGCAAGCATTACTGTGTTCCGGTTTGAAGGGCATTGTACCCAGCGAAATTACTGGGCATTATGAGACTCAACAGCTAATTGTCTCAGGGTGACGAGCGCAGTGCAGCGCCGCGCAGGATTTTGCAAAACAAAGTTCTGGGTAGTGCTGTTATTGTTATGGGCTGGCGTATTGCTTACCATCAGGCAAACGACCAGATCGTCTCTTCATTCAGTTACATAAAAAAAATATATATATATTGAAAATACGATGAGTTCCCGATCGTATTTTCAAAAGTCTGTCAGAGCGCCTGATCGATGCAACGCGTGACCAAAATGCTAGGACTTATTTGGCTCAATGTATCAGTATTGTATTTTCTATGGGCGTCTATAAATTTTATTTTGTTTTACTTTAATATTGCCTGAAATAAAGAGTTTAATAATAATTGCAATCCAACGGGGCAATACCTCCAGCATCTTGGGTACGCTGCCAACTGGTAGTGGGTTGGAGCACTTGAGCTATCTATAGGCCTTTAATGGTCTATGGGTTGTCCTATTGCTTCTCCTTGTAAGTAGGTAATTTAGTTTCAGCGTAGAGTGCAAGAGTTGTTTTCAGTAATAAAGGCCCGTTAAAAAAATAAACATACATACATATTAACAATATATATATATTTGTGAGGCGTTTTACCTGCCCCCTTTGATATATATTGCTGCAATGCGTCTATCTATCATAGTTATACTATTAGCAGGCGCTTCAAAACAAAATCGTTCGTCTGTCATGTCATAGAAATAATAATGATTCATCAATTATGACAGCCTCTGTGGTGGGAGGGAGGACCATGGTCCCACAACACCCAAACACGAAAATACTCGCGCTTCTGCACCAACATTTGTCCCGTCGCGGGAATCTAAAAATATGTGTATGTGAAAATTTATATAAAAAAAAAATGTATGAGGTTTGAGCTAACCTTCCCAACCACGACAAAGAGGCTGCCTGAAAATCTTAACATCTTCATCTGTAGGTACCTATATTTCAAACAAATAAGTTTCATTTCTTTGAATAGAACCCAACACCTTCGTGCTAAACCTGCGCAACCGCTACACCACTGTCACTAAGTTCTAAGTTCAAAAGTTCTTGATTCATATTTGTGATCACAGACGCACTTATGAACGTCAATTATTACAATTGACTCTACCACCATATCGGAAAAAGAACCACTACTCAGAAGATACGGCAAGAAACTGAGAGGCATTTTTTTAGAACTTTTGTTACAATATTTTGTTTTTTTGGACAATATTATGTTTCTTATGTGCCAGTTGGCTACTTAGCAGAAGCGGAATGTTCCATGCATTTTTTTCATTACAATGACTACCACCGTATCGGAAAAATAACCACTACTCAGAAGATACGGCAAAACATTGCTCTCGTTTGTTTCAGTTGTTCTCAATGTAGTTTTACCGCTCAGTTTGAAAGTGCCCTGCTGATGCACTACCAGCTCCATCATGACTCTTCAGATGACTTCCCCGAGATGATCTCTCCGAAGTTGTCAAAGGTACGATAGGTTAAGGCACAGTGCAATCCTTACAATGGGGCAACACAGTTGTAGATTTTTAGTTGGGCTTATGTTTTACTGACCACTTATAATTATAGTAAAATGTGACAGCAAAAAAATCACTTCATATTCCCAAAAATATGATCTCCAAAAAAAAAACCCTAATCACCAAAAAATAGTAAATGCTCACCAAAAATAGGAAATGATCACCAAAGTAGGCTCCACCAGAAGTCTCGCTCGTCACCCTTTCATGTCGCTTCCCCTACTTGACCTTCGCTCCGATGCGGAAGTCGCCGGCTCGCTTTGCTCCTCCCCTTCCCTCAGGCTCCTCTCATTCGCTCCACTCGGCCTCGCAGGCTCGCTTCATTCAGGACCTCCTTTGCGAGCTTCTGGCTCCGCGCTTTTTATATACACTCTAGGGGTAAGAGATAGTTCGGGTAAGATTTGGTGGTCATTTCCTAAATTTGATCTGCCGATACAATGTTTAGATAGAATGTATGGGATTTCAAAGATTATTTTGATGGTCATAATATTTTTTCCCTTTTAGTTGTGTAACTCTTGGTAGGTCTCTCGTATGCGGGAGGCCGTCTGGGTAGGTACCACCGGTTTGGCAGTTATTCTGCCGCCAAGCAGTAGTGCGCAAGCATTACTGTGGTCCGATTTGAAGGGCATTGTAGCCAAAATTACTGGGCATTATGAGATTTAATAGCTATTGTCTCGGGGTCAGGTGAACGAGTTGCTCGTCTCATCACTTAATTACGTAACTAATTACAATTAAAAAAATTAAAAAATCCCTGACACATAAAACATGTCCAAGAACCACCGCTAGAAAATATAAAAAACCGCATCCAAATAGGTTCACCCGGTAACAGCTACGAGCGGTGCCACAGACAGACACATAGTGGTCAAACTTATTACAGCACTGGACCACGCCCTTATTTTAACCCCTCCTTTTGGCGTCGGGGGTTAAAATAAGGGTGTGGTCCCGAGTCATCTCGCGTCACTGCACCATCCCTCCCGCACCGCACCACTTAAATCACCTACTTACGTAGGTAACAAAACCAGCGTCAGTTATTGGTAATTAATTCTTTCCAGGCAAAACCGAATGCGTTGCCTAGTCGTTTGTCGCCGCCATCATCGCCATTTTTTAAGAAACAGAACAAGGGACTAAGATGTAAGTCATATTTCAACCTTTAAATAACCAGCCAAGTGCGAGTCGGACTCGCGCACAGGGTTCCGTACAATTATCTATAAAAACGGCAAAAAAAACATGTCTGTGGTATGGGGGCCCTTCAATATTTATTTTATTCTATTTTTTATTCTATTTATTGTTATAGCGGCAGCAAAATCTGCGCTTAACTATAAGTCATTGGTGCAGGGCTGGTTCGGAGTTCGAACCCAGGTGCGTTGGATCGAAAGGCGCACGAGTTTCCGCTGAGCCACACTCGCTCAAAACGTAGACCTACACGAAGCAAATGCGCTTTTTTGGAATGAAAATGGACCCACAACCGCAGTATCTTATAATACGAGGATTTGTTTAGAGTGATACCCTGCGAAGGTCATATCAAACCTTTCTTCCTCAGTGTCAGTCCACACGTCATCAGCGACGCGTCTCCTGGGCAAGCTGAAGGCTCGCATCTGCAAGAGCAGAACTCTTTTCTCGCACCCCGAAGAGATGTCTCCGCCCCCTGAGAGAGCATCAGTTAATGTTGACGTAAGTTCTCTAAAGTTTACCTCGTCCCAGAAATACGCGGAATCCAGACAGACTGGTCTATGATACGGCTCCTAGAGCTTCACTTTCCAAAAGCAATGTATTGTCATGAGTATTATCAGCATTGTCAATGTATTATTAGTATTGTCAGCCTCTGTAGTGTAGTGGTTGGGCAGGTTGGCTCAAATCTTATACACCACTGAGGTTGCGGGTTCGATTCCCGCGACGGGACAAATGGTAAGAGTCACGCCTGCCTATAACAATTGCAGAGCCACCCAGAACTTTTAATACCGTGCACCTAGAACTTTAATAACAATAATAAAATTAGTAAGAAAAATAATGTTATTGCACGGGCAGGGATCGTCCCTGCCTCCTCGGAATACCGTCCTGACGCCTTAACCACTGGGCCACAGAGCCAGCTGCTCGAGCAGGCAAATTTCTTTTATCCTTTTTTTATGTTACTGATTGATGAGCAGTTCGTATTGCTGTTCGTATTCCTGATAAGTAAGTGCCACGCTTACTTATAACAATTGCAGTGCTACCCAGAACTTTTAAGACCATAAAAAGCACTGCGTAGCACTGCATTGCAGTCTCATATGCCCAGTAATTTCGCTGGCTATAATCCCTTCCTCCCTTCAAACCGGAACCAGGAGCGGCAGGAACACAGTAATGCTTGCGCACTACTGCTTGGCGGCAGAATAACTGGCAACGCTGTGGTATCTACCCAGACGGCCTCCCGCATACGAGAGACCTACCACAAGTTATCCTTCTTAAATCGTCTTACGGGGACGAATCTACGTAGCTTTTCTTATTCAACTATTTAAAATCTTGGGTTTGTCGCCTAGCATGCGCTAATGCATTCAATATCAAAAATTTCAATAACTTGACAGGATATACTGTTTTATGCAACTGAGCAAAGAGACGAGCACGTCGTTCGCCTAATGGTGAGCGCCACGCTTACCCACAATTGCAGTAAAATAAAACAAAAAATAAAATTCATTTAATTCAGACTTTGTCCATATTTTGTTAGTAACAAAGATCTTAAAAAAGAACCTCCTCCTTTTTTGAAGTCGGTTAACTAGGTTAGCAGAACATTTCAATTTAATTGTATTTCATTAAATTAAATTAGATCAAACAGATGAATTAAAATTTAATTGTCACTATGTGGAGACATGCCTTAGATGCCTTAACCTCCCCTGTACTGCTGAGTCCGGCCTCTCAGCAATCATCTGAAGGATCCCGTTGGTTACAGTGCTAAGAACTTTTCATATCTTTTATAGGATATTCTCATAACAGTGCCAAGTGAGTGCACGTCGAAAGCGTTGAAAGACTCTATGGTGTCAAGAACCAGTGCTCTCACCACGTGTTTGGAAGAACAGAAGGAGACTTATGGATGTCACTTGTGCCCCTTCAATGCTGACAGGCTGGTTCTTTATTTTTGGGTTATTTTTAATTGCATATCGTCGGCTAGCAAACAACACCGCTCAAGTCGAAATTTGGCAAATATGACTTTCAATTGCCATTGGATGCAGTTGTTTTCTATAAAGTAGCGGAATATTACTTGCGTGGTGTTGTTTGCTCATCGGCGATATCAGAAAACTTATCACCCATCAATTTATAATACATCAATTCTGGGTCATCATCTGGGTGTCTTTAAGACAAGAGTGAACAGGTTTCTTCTAGGCGAGCGTGCTACATCGTCGACCGCATCGTCACTTAACAACAGGTGAGATAGCGGTCAAACGCAAGTCTAAATATAATTTAAAAAAATTAAATAGGTAACTTTACCATCAAAAATACTGATCCAGAGCTATATGACGCAAGAGCGAGTGGATTAGTGGCACGTGCGTCTTTAGATCCGACGCACCGGACTTAGAATCCTGCTGGCTCCGTACCAATGAATTTCTTAAGTTACGTGCGGATTTAATACTCGCTCTAAAACGGTAAAGGAAAACATCGTGAGGAAACCGGCTTGTCCAAGAATTTATCATAAAAATTCAAGGACATGTGACATCCACCAACTTGCACTGTGACAGCGTGGTGGATTATGGCCCATACTCTCTACGAGGGAAGGCCCGAGTCCCAGCTGTGGGAACTCTTGGGCTGAAAAACTCAAAATAACCCCTCCCTCACCGCGCAGCAACTTATCCTATAATATAATAAAGAGGTAAAATTGTAAGTGTGTTTGTAGGAGGATCTCTGGAAATACTGATCCGATTTTGAAAATTCTTTCACTCATAGAAAGCTACACTATCCCTAAGTAATATAGGCTATATTTTGATATGATGACGCAAACAAAGTCTCAAGCGGTTGCTAGTGCAAAATAAAGTTACGAACTTAACCTTTTCCAAAACTGAAACGCAATGAAAATATCTAGTGTAATCCCAGCGAATATGGAATCTGAATATATTCAGGGGGATTACACTATATATTTTCATTGCGTTTCAGTTTTGAGATGAATTTCCGGAACGTCACGCCTGATTCCATTGTAACCATTCCATTTAACTTCAGAATAACAGTTCTCGACCGTCACCTCCTCAACCATCACAAAATCGGCCTAGAAAACCTTCTGAAGCTCGTCATGGCAAAAACCAAAGACGGTCTCTCAGACACCAACGAGTCAGCCATATGCGGCATCAGGGAACCTTACTACAAACACCAAGATGAAATGATAGAAGAAGGGGAGTTTATTATTGAGACTGTAGTACCTAAAATTAAAATCCTCAAACATGCCGCCACAAATACTGATACAGTTTCCAAAGGCTCTAGTCTGGAAAGGAACTGTCAAATGATTAGCAAAGAAATCGAGAGCTTGCTTAATGGAGAAACGAAATACGATAACGACGATTTTTTAAGAAAAATGCAGACTTTAAACGATTGTATGTGCAAATTTGTGGATTCCTCTAACACGCTGAAGAAGGTGTTAACTAAAGAGTACCGGGATTCGTCGGTTAATGTCAAAGAACATTTGAATGCAGGGGAACCTTTTTTCAACTTGAATTTGCCAGAGTAAGTACTAGGTTTGGTGCCTGTTCAATAAATTCTTACTGTTGAGAGAAAATTATTGCAGTAAAAATTAAAAGGCCGAGCTCCATTGACAGCTTTTCTCTTTATTCTCTATGGTATTTTTACATTGCCACATACGTAATACATCGTTGATAAAAAATCATAGACAATCAAAATAGTGGACTGTAGTTCATAGGTAATATAAATTTTTATATATGTTTTTATTGTCTTAAACCTCAGTCTTAAACAATTACGAATAGTCCAATACTTTGGGTTGCCCAGGATGAAAAGCCTATCCAGGATATAAGCTATCACTATTTCAAATTTCACTCAAATCCTCAGTCAGTTCAGCCGTTGCGGCGTGAAGAGGGAACAAACATACTTAAACACACACACATACAAACTGTCGCATTTGTAATATTAGTGTGAGTGTGATAAAAAACGGATCATATTTTTAGGGTTCCGTACCCAAAGGTTAAAACGGGACGCTATTACTAAGACTCCGCTGTCCGTCTGTCTATGTGTCTGTCCGTCTGTCACCAGGCTGTATCTCATGAACGGTGATAGTTAGACAGTTGACATTTTCACAGATGATGTATTTCTGTTGCCGCTATAACAAAAAATACTAAAAAACAATAAAAATATATATTAGGGGGCTCTCATACAACAGACATGATTTTATTTGCCGTTTTTATAGATAATTGTACGGAACCCTTCGTGCGCGAGTCCGTCTCGCACTTGGCCGGATTTTTTAATGACACTTTTCCCAGCAGTAGATAACATTAGTATTAATTTTTCAGAAGAGATACTCCTCGAAACTGGGAGAGAGCGCATAGCGAGAAAATGGAGCGGAATAGGAACAAATACGGACACAGCAGGTAACACCACAGAATACTAAGGGAAAGAAGCATCACTCCGCAAAGAAATTTAAACAAATAGCGACTCTTGCTATGACGCAATAAAAAATTCAGCTCGCGTAGTGCTGCATACCTACCAGTCATATTAACCTACAGAGCGCCTCTCTTTCTATCGCATAGCTCTTATCTCTTCTGACGCGGCACGTGTAACGACGCGCGACCCGCCGTCGGTGTCCGGCTATGTACTTGTAGCTTCGTACCTACAGTGCGGAGTGCGATAGGCCTGTTTAGAGCCCATGTTCTTTTTACATGTTAATGAAAGGTTATTTGTTTCAGAAGTGACAAGCCAAAACCGTCTGCGGAGAGTTTCTATTTCTGATTAATATAATTTATTAGTAAAATACCTATACCTATTGTGAATGTAAGTTTTTTAATGTTTTAGCAATAAATTGTTTTTGTTATATTTTGTTTATTTATTTTTAATTTGAGATCAGTAGCACCATTGAGATATAAAAAAACGATTAAGATAGTATTTTTTTTTATTCTTCTTTTATTAGGGACTTTTGCCACATGGCATGCTAGCCCCATCATACCCTAAAACTATAGTCTGAAATTGATATTAATTTTCTCAATAATTCTATTTTTTTTTATTTTTGATTAATTTGGCATGTTTTAATACAACGCACCAATAGCCTACCTCTCTCCTAATAGGGGATCGGACAACTTTTCAGAACGTGTTTTATATTAACCATAATGATCATATATAGCTATGGAAAATTGTATATTAATTAAATAAAGCTCTAAAGTACCTAAAACTATGTTCAAATTTTGCCGCGCAAATGGTCACCTCAGAACAAGTGACGTCATATGAAGGAAGATACCGACAAACTCTACGAAAGAAAACTTGCAAAGAGATTTAAATACCTTTTTGTGAAGTTTGGGGACTATATTGTCGTAATAGAACGAGAAATTAAACAACTATAAATTTTATGAAAAGCAAAAACGTAAAATAAACACAAGCTTGACTCACGGCATTTGCCTGCAAATGACGAACAAATTTAAAATGTCAGAATTATTAGATTTTATTTATTGATTTAAAATTATAAATCATTATTATATGACAAAAATATTGATTAGATAATTGATTGCAATGGAATCAGCTGGCCGATTCAGAACCCCACGACAACATACCGAATCGATTCGATTGGATAACGATCTCGTGTCGTAGGTTTCTTTTTGAGCTATTCAGAACATCCGCCCCGAGGATTCGACACGGTTTCGGTTACGATATCGAAATCGATACGACAACGTGTTGCATTTACGGAGTTCGTTTTGTGTGCAATACTCGCAGAAAATTGTATTATTATCTAGATGATATAAAAATGTTTTCAAGTTATCAAAATTTATTATAACAACGTTTATCACGAATTAAAATATAATTAACAATTATAAGTGCCAGATATTGGTAGAAATATAAAAAAACAGGAGCTTCGTAAACACCCACCTGCTGATATCCACTTGACGTTAATGTTTAATCTATGCTTTAGACATTGACAAACCGCCAAATTTAAATGTCTATCGCAAATTGTTTTCTTTATCATGTTTTGAAATTATTAAAAGAAGATCGAGCGAGAAGACGAGCCTCATCAAGATTCGTTAGAAATGTTAAGTAAATACCAAAATTACAATTACATAGTATCACAGAGTACTTTATAATAATTATATAGGTACAGTGATTTTTTTTCGGTAGATTTATGCATCTTAGCAGTAATCTTATAGTAGTAGGTAAATAGTTCTAAAACAATCGAAGCGAACTTAACCTGTAAATATATACTAGACTTGGTAGGTACTTTATTACATAGAATTAGTTTTTGTTGAATCTTACTGTGAGTTTTATTTTATTTGTAGTAGAAAATGTAGTTTATTTAACAACACACGGAATATACTCGGTATTGACGGTCAAATCTAATGCTTTCGAGTGATATGTTGCACTCGATAAGTTGTCGTGGAAATTAATCGGACGTTCGAAAACTTTGCTTCGATATCTGCATTGTGAATAACGTTCTCGGTCGATAAATACGCGTTTATCGTACGGTTACGATTGGTTATCGACTACGACAATTTGAACGTCGATTCGACTATTGTGAATTGAAAATATTTTGAATCGTACGATATCAAACCGAATCGATCGACAAATGAGTTGTCGTGAGGTTCTGAATCGGCCAGCTGGCGTGACGTTGCGGAAATTCATCTCAAAACTGAAACACAATGAAAATATATAGTGTAATCCCGCTGAATATTATGTAGGCACGAGGCATCATCAGGT
Source organism: Petrophora chlorosata (assembly GCA_951640565.1). NCBI lineage: Eukaryota > Metazoa > Arthropoda > Insecta > Lepidoptera > Geometridae > Petrophora > Petrophora chlorosata. The sequence goes on along the minus strand of OX621216.1, from coordinate 5,941,769 downwards.
GTCGACTCGCCGAACTACTCGCTGCAGCGCTCTCGTTCCAGCGTTCGGCGAGTCGACACCTGATGATGCCTCGTGCAGACGGCGAAACACGTGTCGTACAAAGAGTGTTGTTGTTAGGAACTAACAACAACCTACATAATATTCAGCGGGATTACACTATATATTTTCATTGCGTTTCAGTTTTGATTAGATAATTGATCTTTCTGGTTCGACGAACATTCGTTTTTAAGTACATTTTAGATATTTTTTCGATTACTGCCCGATCCCCTATTGCTGCGCCCCACAGGGTCTATAATGAACTGTATTTTTATTTACCTACCATTTAATTACATTATAGAATGCAATAAGGAATTTAATTGAATCAAATTGAACGTACTGTTGTATAAACGTTAAGTTACTCGTAGATGCAATTTAAAAGGATATTTGCGTGTGTATCAGGATGGCGGGTGTATGTCAACAAACGTGTGCATCAGGATGGCGGGTGTATGTCAACAAACGTGTGCATCAGGATGGCGGGTGTATGTCAACAAACGTGTGCATCAGGATGGCGGGTGTATGTCAAAAAACGTGTGCATCAGGATGGCGGGTGTATGTCAACAAACGCTCATGCAACATACATGAGAGCAATGTGATAAATGTGCGTAAAATTCAAAGCCGCCTTTTTTATGGAACTGAGGAATGAGACTAGGACGTCGTTCGCCAGATGGTAAGCGCCACTCCTGCCCATAACTATTGCAGTGCCATCCAGAACTTTTAATACCATAACAAGCACTGACGGCACGGCGCATCAGTTATCCTCATATATGCCTAGTAATTTCGCTGGCTACAATGCCCTTCATACCGGAACACTAATGCTTGCGCACTACTGCTTGGTGGCAGGATACCTACCGTAGGTCTCGTTGCGGTACCACAGCTTTACCCGCCAAGTACCTATTACCTAGTAATCTACCTACCATTACCACCTCGCAAAAATGTAGATAGGCAACATTTATATACCTAGTTTTGACTTGAACGAACAAAACATTGTAAAACAGTTTCATGCCTTGCGTATAGTAATAATTTCCAATACAACAAAATAATAATTTATTCAAAATAAAGAAAATAACTTTAAAAATCTAATAATTATTATCAAATTTTTTATCCATGTTATGACCGCAGCAAAATTTCCGTTCTCCACGACAGCATTCACAAAACATGACTCCATTTTCCATTTTATGGGATTTTTTGAAATGGCAACACATCATATAAACACATTTGCCGCATTTCTCGTTAAGATTTGTATTGTGTTGGCAACACTCGGGCTTTACGAACGAGTCTCCACTGGACATGCAGTCGTCATTCTGGCAATACTTGCATGAAGTTTGGATCTTCTCGCCGCTTTCTGATCGGTTGATAATCTGGAGATCATTTTTTACGACTGGCAATATTCTCGGCCCGTTTCTAATCAAAGGTCTATTAAGATCATCGGAAGCATCAGGTCTTTTCATTTTTTTTACCGTTGCAAACATTCTGTTCACTTCTTCTATGGCATCTTTCGATTTCGTCTTCTCTTTCATCGAGTTCTTCAGTTCTTCCAACTTCATTTGGGGGATTGAAGACGACTTTTGTTTTGGAAGATCTAACGAGCATTGAGATTTGATGATATCATCATGAGTTGTTATTATGGTGAACCTATCGTTTCTATCATAGTACGAATCGTCTATAGAAAATTGGAATACTTTGCTGACACGCAATTTTGGCTTTAAAATATTTCTAACATCATCAGTGGATATTCCAGCATCTTTGAATATTACGGTTTTTGAACTCTGTTTTGTATCTAATTGTTTTTTGTTTTGAAATACTGTTAGTACTTCGTTTAGTAGAGACAAACTTTTATTCAAATCTGTTTCAGAAGTTTGTGCTGATTTTTCTGTGGTTATCAGTAAGTTAGTGTCTGTAGTAAGTCTTGCATTATTAATTTTTTCTTCTTTGATTCGAGGTTTTGGCTTTTCCAAACAAATTGCGCAAGTTTTCGGATTCGTTTTTGGAACTCGTCTATTATCTTCAGGGTTTCCAATGTATTTATTAGAATTTAGGCAGATGGAGCATATGAACTTATTGTTTAGAGTTTTGCAATTCCTTCTGTCTTCATTCATACCTTCTAAGTTTTCCTTCTTTGAGTCAGCTTGGGGTTTAATTTCTTTAAATGTTGTTATGTGTATTCGAATTGCTCTATAATTTTCGCTTGATATCATATGAGATCAAATACCTGGAAACAGTTTGTTGTTAGCGTTAAAGGAAAATAAAGTTATGGTTAGCGTTGGACTAATGTGAGCTGATGATGGTAATGATGATGAAGTTGTAGGAGGCGTTGCGTTCTGCAAAGTACAGATACATTTTATGGGGGCTATTAAATTAGCGAAGAAATTGAAGAACTTATTTACAACTAAGAAGGAACAAGGACGACAGGAGTACATAGTATCTACAACAACCGCTTTATGTTCATAAAGTTTGCATGGAACAATCTAGAATTCTAGAACAACCTTTTGAAATGGGTCATCCACCAAAAACTATCGAAATATTTTTAGCTTTAAATTTGGATGATGATGAAATTGATTTGTTTTCGACTGGACTTTCCTGGAAGCTACTAGGAGTCTTATCTTATACTAAAAACAGGTAGAAGTAATTACCGAAGGATGGGCCGAGTGTTTGACACGCATACTATTTTCAATGCGTTAATAAACCACTGCATTGGATATAATGTAAAATATTCGAAATCAATTCAAAAATCTTGCAAAAACTCGCTTCGATCTCAAAAATGTGAACTCAAAACAAATGTCTGTCATCCAGTCAAGAAAAATAAAGATTTTAAATTAAATTCAAAAATAGAAAAGAGGTTCTTCTTCAATGATAGAAAAACTAAGAAACTTGTCAAGCTTATAAAATGACACGAAGTCAGTGGTGAAACGAAAATTTTACGTAAAAATATCAATAAATAATAAAAATCCTCAGTGACCACGGGTAAGCGAGAAGACGATGAAATTAAATTACTAAGCTGTTTCTGACGATATGACTGTAAGTGAACATTTTTTGCAGAAGAATCCTAGTGTTACAAAAACAGAAAAAGTCGGTAGATAATGATAAACAAGAAGAAATGAAAGTAAACAAAGCCGTCTACGTGACCAAAAATAAGATAAGAGATGATCGGAATATTGTTTACCAGCTGTACAGAAGCGAAAATGACACTCCTGAGAAGTATGAGAAAAACTTTAGCTGCCAATACGACAGCAAGAGAAACAATGAGATTTGCACGTGTAAGAATGTGATAACTCTTAGAAAACGTCAAGAGATGAGGTACTTCAGTGATATACCTAAACAGATATACGCTTGCCACGGTTCGAGGAGCTATACTGACGTTGGTGTGGGGAGCGTCAAAGTCCTTGAAAGGAGGAAAGTTAAACGGGTGTACTTGCCTGAAACTGATAATAGAGCAGTGGGCAGTTCAGATCTATCGTCATTTATTTTTCGTAAGTCCTCTTTTTTTACCAAGCAAGTGCCATGCAATAAAGTGTAATTGTATTGTATTGTATTGTTTGATCCTAAAATATGTTTTCGAGAAATGACGATTTTTTGCTGAGTGTACCTATTACTTTCAAGAATCCAATACATTTTTTTTTTAATTGCCCTTGTTTCTTAGGGCCACAATTGTAACTATTTAGTAATCTGTGCCAGAAGTGTTAAACTTTAATAGAAAGAGTAGAGCTACCCTTGATGACCCAAAATTTTGCTGTACATTGTATATAAGGTGGCAGGTACTTTTTATTACGGGAAGCCGCGGGGCGGAGCAAGTCTTTGATAATATTTTAGACTGAACGAGGTTACCTTAATAGACTAACATAGCTTTTAAGAACACCTACTAACACTATGAGCAAATGTTCGCAATAAAGTTTTATTAATTATAGAAATAACGAATTCAGTAAACACATTTAAAAAACCTATAAAAAATAAAAAAAAGGCTGAACCAATTTTGAACCACCGCTAGAAAACCTGCTTTCAAATAAAAAAAACGCATCGAAATCGGTTCACCTGTTTAAGAGCTACGGTGCCACAGTGACATACAGACAGACACAAATAGCGGTCAAATTTATAACATCCCTTCTTTTTGCGTCGGGGGTTAAAATGGCAAGACTAATGTGTTTTTCTTTATTATAGGTAGACGCCGATCTCCAAAGATAATAACAAAAAATAGCTACTACGACCACAAAAAGACATCATCAAAATGCATCGGCGGCATTTTAGAGTACAACACTGGATGCGTCATCCACGAAAAGCTTTCTCCTATCGTACAAACAAAATCAGGGACCACAAGTCCAAACAGAAGTTTTAAAAGAAATAACAATGAGATAGGCAGCAATACAGTAGATAAAAAGTTAGAAACGATTGGAACTCAATTCGAAAAACCAAGCACTGAAGACATAGAAGAGAAAGAAGTTGAACCAGAACCGAAAGCTGACACATCAGCAGAATCCAAGGCAACGAAAAAGATCGCTGAAAAGACACACAAACCAAAACCATCGAAGAAGGTCTCAGAACAGACGCAAAAATCCAAATATTCTAATGAATGCCTAGAAGAAAAGAAAAAACCAGAATTAGACAAGAGAATCAGAGAAGTAGAGACAACGTATTCTTCAGATTCTCTGGTTCAACATGTGCATAATCTTGAAAACCCCAGCGATGAAAAACATAGCAGAACATCATTTCCAGATCCAATGGAAAATAAACTGGAAAGGGAATATCGGAAGATGTTTTCGACAAAATCCAAAGATATTAAATCCAGTTTTGAAAATGCAATTCCTGAATTCAAAAGCGCTTCGATACTGAGACGGCGATTTGAAGCGCTGAGACGGGGTCTAAAGAAAGACGATTCAAGCGCTAAAGCTAAAACTTCTGTCACAATGAAAACATCTGCTCGAGATTTACCTATGCATAAAGATGCGTCTGTTACCTCAGATCCACCATCTTTGATAGGCAGATCGTATTCTAATACAAAGAAATACAGCCCAGCGGTACAGAATGTAGAACAAGAGAAACAAAAATATCCTCCTTGTAATAATGAAGGGTATAATTCGCGAGTTTCTAATAATGCCACGGAAAGTGAGTGTCAAGGAGTCAAAGGAATGTTTAAATTATGGGGAAAGAAATTTAATTTTGAAGAAGAACAGAAAGACATTTATGATAGAAGCCAAACTTTACCAACGCCTCCATGTGACATTGAAAAGAAATCCGAAAAGGAAGTAAACAAAAAACCAAGTTCAAAAATTGAACCAGCATCCAAGAAAGAAGGCAGGAAATTCTTCTTTTTCAAAAAGAAGAGTAGGGACAAGAACAAAGAAAGTTACAAACCGAAATCAAAGGCGAAAGATGTTACAGCTGGTCGATGTGAAATACGAGATGGTCTATCAATAAAGCTAGGAGGTTCGTCATCTGCTAAAGAAAGAGTGTCTAAGATATCTGAAGAGGGCGACGACATCACGCGCAGGACGTGGCTCAAGAAATTCATGACAAATACAATAGAATCAGCTAGAAGTGTCAATGTTAGGTGGAACAATAGTATGTATGCGACAAGCAGCAGTACAGTATTCGAACTACTTGACAACGTTTACAAAAGCACGGGCGTTGTACTTAGATCTCAAAGCGAAATCACCACAGAAGAGTCTTCATTCTACAGATACACAAAGAACAAAGTGAATTTCGTACAAGATATCGAAGCTTGGATGATTCCTAAGACAATACCAGATAAACTCACACAGCAAATTCCTCTTAAAATCATTTCCAACAACGGAATTAAAGAAAAAACAATTGAGGTCAAAGTTTCTGATCAGAAATGGTTCATTGACAAGTCGGACGCCTTTGCACATACAGTTGAACTGGTTCTGCATTCAGACAATGGTAACAAGTCTGCTGACGACAAGGTTAGTTCAGAGTACTTGAGGATAGATATACCAATAAACTTCTTCGATTCGACGAGCAGTGAGGAGAGTAAACGCAATCATTCTGTCAGCGATGAAGAGGTTTATAAAATAGTAGAATATGTGACCGATTCCGAAATAGGAAGAGGTAGAAAGGTCATCAAAGATTTGGAAAAAGGGGATCACGTTTCTAATGAAATTCAAATTAAAGTCAGTCTTCAAGACAGTACAAATTTTGAGTCGCAGATCTTTGAGACTGTTATAAAAAAACCACCGACGCATAGAGACGTGGTGATACAAGGAAGTAATGTGAATATACCCAAACGATGCGACGTCATTGGTGTCGGAATCATAACTCAAAGAGATTTGAGGGTAATCAGGAAACCAATGTAAGTATTACTAAACAGAAACATTAAAACTAACACGATGCATTTGTGATGACTGATAAATGACCATCTTAATATCTTTACTTTTCAAGTTAAACACTTTTACTATTTAACTATATTATTCCTCCTACTCGTCATTAGAGAAGGAAAAGGGTAATTTACATTAGAACATGTTGCTAATTGTAATATTAGACTTGTTCGGTTGATCAATGTAAACATTGACGACAGATGACGTAGAATCGTCCCCGTAAGACGATATAAGGATAGAAGAAATTTGGTTGCTCAAGCAGCTGGCTCGGTGGCCTAGTGGTTAAGGCATCGGGACGGTATTCTGAAGACGCAGGTTCGATCTCTGCCCAAGCAATATATTTTTTCTTCTTCCTAATTATTTAAAATTAATTTACATTATTTCCAATTCCTGATATATTTTTTTACAGTTTGAAAATCCAAGACGATCTAAGCGATGATGAATCGGAGTTAGTAATGCTGCCGCATAAGAAATGCGAATTCGCCGAGAGCTACTTGCATGAATACTACCGCCATTGCCCATTGGGAATAGATCCTTATTCCACGTGTGTCAGCGATTCGTATCTAAAATCCTGCTCCGAAAAATCTGTTCTGAGCTACAAGTACCAAGGAGACTGTTCTAAGTCATGCCCTAACATATATGACGACTTTCAAACTGCTACCATGGTCTCTTCCCTCGATAACTCGTCTTGTAGCCAAGGCTTTTACGAAAACCAATTCGGCAAGAATGAATGCGATAGTTTCTCACATAAATTGTTTAAAAAGTTCAAGAAGAAACCCGAAAAAGCGAAAACAGACACTGATGTAACTGAAAAGAGAATACTACCAAAAGACTCTTTGGAAGTCTTCAAGAGAAGAAAAATGTATGCTGCCAGTAACAAGTCCCAATGGATTAAGTTCGAAGACTATGAAAAACCTGTTTCAATACCAAGTAGCGAAAGTAAAGGAGCACAAAACACAATGCTGGTCAAATATTCAAAAGATTCAATTAGGAACACAATTAAGAAATCCTGTAAGAAGCATGTCTCGATGCCGGATTGCGAAACTATTACTATTTTAGAAGGGAAGCCATCAAATGAGCACGTTGAGGTCCTATCACACAAAGAAATATGGTGTGAAGCTTGTAAAAGGAAAGGCTCTAAGTGTTCCAAGCATATAATTGTTCAATCGACGCTATCCTGCGAAACTCCTCAGTCACCTTGTAAGGCAGCCTGTGAAACGTTGGAGGGCCCACATTGCAACAAACCCTTTTCACCTTCTTGCACAATTTCGATGCGATCTACATCCCCGAAAGGGACGTCTCATGGTCAGTCGCCTCCGAAATGTCGGCCATGCTTCCCGTCCACCCGCGAATTTGCCCCGCAGTCAGGTGACACGTCACCTATAGCAGGAGGGTCTCCATTAAGTCCAAGTCAACAAACGTCTCAGAAATCTGGTGCACTTTGTGATAATCCCACATCACAATCTAACACCACAAAAGAATCTGATCTGCCATCTTCATATTTCAAAAGTTCTCCAGAAAGGTCTCCATCTCCCTCACCTTCCTCGTCACCTACGCTTCGCGAAAAGCCTAGTTGTGAGATACCTTCCCAAGCACCGAGCACGGAATCCAACATACCCCAGACTGAGAGTAATTCTTCTTGCCCACAGGCTTGCATAAAACAATCTTTGCCAAACTCACGTAGCAAGTTACCGCGCAAGAAATTGGCAACACGTGATTCACCTCCACCGCCTCAATGCAAGAAAATATCACCTCTATCACCACATTGCAAGAAACAGTCAACACCGCCTAAGACACCTCCACCTTCCAAATCTGATGAATTAACGCCTCATAAGTCACCTTTTCAATGCTTCCCACCTCCACCTTCTAAATCACCACCGCGCGAGCAGCGTTCCACTTCGTCTTCCAAACTACCTCGCCAATCACCTCCGCAGACACCACCTCAAGAGACGCAACAATCTCCGATAGAACCAAACCGAAAGAAATATTTAAAACCATGCGAATCGTCTCCACTTGACAAAAAGCTCTCGTCTCACCAGAAATCGCCAACTCCACCTTGTAAAAAAGCTACTGATCCCAGACTTCCAATGCCTCAGGAAAAGTCAACCCTCACTTACGAGATACCACCACCTTCGCACCATCGCACACCCGTTACATGCGGAAAATCTCCTATCAAAAAGCGATGCGGACGACATGAACAGAATATAGATAAACCGCATAAAGAGGCCAAAGGGGATAATTGTGGAAAGGATTTGTGTATTTCTCCGCCTCGCCCGAAGCTTGCACCGTGTAGAACGAATCCATCTGGGTGCTGTCATAGTGCATCTTCATGTCACGTCTCTGCCAGCGGCCTTAGATTGAATCTTTTAGGTCCGAAGACCATTCATGATGACCCGTGTCCGAAATCAAGCTTAACAAATAAGCCAAACCCATTAAATAGTAGTGCCCTTGATAAGAAAATATTTAATGTTTGCGAGAGCAGCTGTAATTCAAAGTCGTCGTCAACCTCATCGCAATCTTTGCCACCACTACCAGAACCTAGATTGAAGACATCGTCAAGTCCTTGTCAGACAGACAGTCCAAATAATGAACCTGAATCTAAATGTCCAGGGTTGTTACTGAAGGCACGTCCAGTGCCGCCCGTGCCAATAAGGCCTCCTAAGAAGAATCCTCTTAAGTCTCCTAAGCCACCTAAGCTAAAATTATGTAAAACACCCCCCTGTAACCAAATTACTCAAACTAAACATAAAGTACTACCTAAGGAAAAAGCTTGTAAAGAGCAGAAAGCGAGCGAAGGTTGTCCAGATCCCATGTCTAATCGAACTAAATGTACAGTAACATCTGATGAAAGAATATTTAAGCAAAAAGCAAGCAAAGAATCCATCCATCCATGTCCCATGATAAATCAAAAATCATCATCATTAAACAAAGGCAATTCATCTAAATGCCCTCCAGAAGTACCTAAGGCATCTCGCCAACAATGCGAAAGTGGCTGTTCTATGAATGAAATGGTGCATTCCAAGGTGCAGACGAATACAAACATAGAAGAGGAGAAGCAACAAGGAAACTACTGTAACATAAATTTGATGCCACAGCTGTCATCTGCAAACTTCTTCTGTCCCGCAGGAATCTGTGTTCCAGAATCAAACAACCCACAACCCTGCCTGGAAAGATTTTCTCCCCTGAAAACCCCTGGTACACCAAAACCAACTAAGAAAATGTCAGGAATATTCTTGAAAATGAAACCTTCTAAAAAGAAAACTTGTGCTGAAGAATGCTCGGCTTGGAATCAAAATGAAGTAGAGCAAGGTATGGTACAATTAAATTCAAATGAAAGGCTTTATATTAAAATAAAACAACAGACGCCGAGCACGGAAGAAATTAGGAAAATAAGAAGAGATCCAGTGAATATTAAAATGATAGATGAAGATGGGCAAACACTATATGAAAGAAAGGATTATACTTGTGAAGAGCACCGCCCTTCAGTACTTGGAGATATGTATAGAGACTCTAAAATAAACCGCGTATCAACACTACCAGATATGGCACGGGAAGAAGATGAGAACAGAGAAGATTTAGCTGCTTATAAGAGCGATCAAAGCATATCAAATTTAATAGAAATACAAGTTAAACTTCGTATAAATCAAGGCGATAAAACAACAGAGATAAATATAGGAAGTGATAAAGAAAAAATTCAAGAACCCAGAACAGTGAACAATAAAATAGCTTCTGATGTGTTTATCGCCAGAAACACAACAGAAAAACTCACTGAAGAGGTTCCGAGAAGTGATATTAACATAAGAATAATAGTTCGAAACTTTAAGCCGAAACATAACAATTTAGAGGAAAAGCAATGTGTCGATGAGTTCACCAAAAAGATATCTGATAAGTTCCATACAACAGTGTCAACTGGTTATAGTGACGTTACTGATGATCCAAAATCCGAACAGGTCTTTTCTATACACAGGGCGACAGTAGATTTGTCTTCATCAGAAGACAAATCTAAAACCCATAGTAAGATCAGTAATGATGTACCAAGCAAAGACTTTACAGAGAACGACCAAAATCTTACAGTTTCATCACATAGTGCTGAGCAGCTACCTGTAGATGTGACAGAAGACGAAAATCTTGAAGAGACATCATTATCTATCAAAAAGGATAGTGTAAGCGAAAAATTGGATGAAACAAATACCAATGAATCTGAACTTCCTGACTTTAACGATATAGATTATCAAGATACAGCTTTACTAGATCAAAATATGAGTAATGAAAAAATTGACATTGTAAAGTCACAAAATTCTAAAATCGCAACAATGTCAAAGCACACTTCTAGAGACGTGAAAAAGGCGTTACTGAAAAAAGTTTTCAAAAGGACAGGGAAAACTGAAAAGAATAAAGAATCTGTAAGGCAGTTGAGGGACATGTTGAAGATTATCTTAACGGACAGTAGCGACAATGGTATGGCGACTAACAGCAACGAACTCCTTAACGACGTCACGTATGCTTCACTGAAGCCTAATTACTTTAGAGACACGGATAGTATGAATAATTACTACCAACTTGACAGCACTCTGTCATCTTTGAGAGACAGTAAAGTCAAAGCTTTATACCCTAGCGAGGAAAGTCGTGCCAGCGGAAGCAGCGAGTCATACACAGATGACGTCACATTCCATGGCTGTATGTGCAGCAAAGTAGCAGAGCGATTAAGTCAATGTAAAATGAATATAACCTGCTGCTGTCGACAAAAGAAAAAAGATGAAGAGACTATATGCGACTTGAGAAATGATGAAGACCTTTTCCTTTTCAATTACAAGAGAGCTGAATATGTCGACGTCGAGACTCAAAACTCTAAATACCTAGCCAGCCAGGTCAACAGTTTGGACGTTTCCATTCATAGCAAAAACAAGTCTATAATCAAAACTAAAGAAGATATCAAAGTTGTAGAAACGCTGGAGATAAAACAGAGTTCTAAAGAGATAAGGAGGGATACAAATATTATTTCTCCATACAAAAGTCATATTAGAGAATTAGAAGTGAAAATACTTAACCAAAATACGGTTACCAAGATTTCTGACAATGATAAGGTCCTGAATGTTAAGCCGACCAAACAATTCAAAGAACCACATCATAAGAAAGGGATAAAGAAGCGTAAACATAATGATTTCAATTTGGATGATATAGAAGTCGCAGATGTTCTGCAAAGCTATGAAGCCAAAAAGGCAGTCCTAGAAATATACGCGGAGAAAACTGAGGACGGAAAGCATTTAGTAGCAAAGTTACCGAAATTCACCTACGATAAAGAAAATGAAATAACTAAACACTATGAGCAATTAACAAATCAATCTTATAGGAGTGTTTGTATTGTAAACAAAATATTTTTATGATGTCAGTTATACAGTAGTGCATTTATTGAGTTGGAATTTTAACGATATTGTGTTTTTGGGAAATATACCGATTTTGTTTTTGATTTGTTTTTTTTTGGCTTCTTTGAACACGTATACACGGTGTACCTGCCCTACGGACCGGAGACAAACCCATGTATCCCCTGTTTTATCCACTTTCGTCAAACAAAAAGTGGATAAATACAGGGGATAAAATGTTTCGTCTCCGGTCCATGCTAAGAGTGCAGGAGGAGTGTATTATCTGTGGCATGGGGGTGGGGGACCTCAATACCTATCGATTTGACCCCCATGTTTTTTATGTGATATTAGTTAGTAGAAGTTTCGGTGTTGAAGTATTTGTCGAATTATGTTGAGTCGAAACAATCACTTGTCGAACGATATTTTTTCGAAGTAAGTGTCGTGTCGAAATAAAGAACTGTCGAAGTTCAGAGGGACATCCATTCAATTTACGTTATATGGTTTTTTTGTAAATTTTGAGGAAATGGGATTTTTGACTGAATTTTGCAATTGCGGTCATGCTAACCCCGGTGCCATCGATGATCCACCCCTCTTGATAGACCGTGTATAGGTAGCGCTCGAGTGTGGCGCAGCAGGAACTCATGCGACTTGGGATCTGACGCACTGGAGTTCGAATCCCGCTGGCCCCGCACCAATGACTTTAAGTATATGCTGATTTAACACTCGCTCTAAAAATGGTGAAATAAAACATCGTGAGGAAACTGACATGTCCTTTTTTTTTTTTTGATATTCGGTGAACCATCGGGGAGACGGGTCTGAGCAGCCACTCAACTGCTATCTCTCTCTAGATCTATGAGCTCCATCTTAGGCCACATCATCGCTTCACATCAGGCGAGATAGTGGCTAAACATAGATCAATCAAGCGAAAAAAAATAAAATTACAAGTTTACAATCGTGAACTTACAGCTATGCCAAAACTCTCACAATGTTAATTTAAATGAAATATTAAATACATATTATATAGACGACTAATGGGGTCAGTATGTATGTCGGCATCTTGGACCTCATTAAAGAACTGATTAATTAGTTTAATGGCTCTCGCCGTCGGTGCATTATTCGCATGTCGTGTGCGTAACACGCCAGGCGACACTAACAGCTGGTGCCGGCGACGCTGACCAGCCCGGATATAGTTCTGAGGGACATGGTGTCCTTAATACCATCCGGACGCCTTAACCACTGGGCCATCAAGCCAGCTGCTGGAGCAACCAAATTTCTCCTATTATCCTTATATCGTCTTACGGGGACGATTCTACGTCATCTGTAGTCAATTGATCAACCGAACAAGTCTAACTAAATATTAGACTTGTTCGGTTGATCAATACAGCAGGTCTGTACAATTAGCGACAAGTTGTCGCAACAAGGCAAGTTTGATATTGAACGCATGCTAAGCGAAAATCTAACGATTTTAAATATTTGGAAGAAAAATGATATTGCTCGGGCAGATCGAACCTGCGTCTTCGGAATACCGTCCCAAAATCGATGAGATTTTCGCCTAGCATGCACAAATGCATTCATATCAAAACATGCATGGATTTTGATGAAATTTTGAAAGTAGTCACTTTAGATTCTGGAGTAGTACAGGATATCTACTTTTAATCTCGGAAAATTGACCATGCGGGTCAAGCCGCGAGGCGCAGCTAGTTCTCTATGAGATAAACATAAAGGGGGAGGGGGTACATACAGGGATGAATGGCGGAGTAAAAAATACATACATAATTATAAATAGGAATTTATTTATTTATTACACAGTATAAAAGTATAAATGAACACCATTTAGTTAATAACTATAATATATTAAAAAACCGACTAAAAAAGGGGGTCCAATCTGGATCGTATCTGTAGGTATATCCATACAAATAAAAAAAAAATTAAATGACGGAGGCCTGAGTTCACAAAAACATAAAAATCTATCGGATTGAGAACCTCCTCCTTTTGACTTCGGTTAAAAAGCGCAACACGTAACAAATTGCGTCACCCAAAATGCTAAATACCTATTCAAAACTTTTTACATGTAAATAAGTGACGAGGCGAGCAGGTCGTTCGCCTGATGGTAAGCACAACGCCTGCCTAAATTTTAACACCACCGAAAACTTGCTTTTACAAAATCCTGCTGCGCACTACATTGCGCTCGTCACGTATATTGAATTAAAAAATATTATTGACTCCCACAAAAATAGGTATAAAATAATAAATAAAAATAAAATAGGTGTCTTGAAATCACATCAAACACAGTAAAATAGATTACCTATTCTGCTAAAAGTAATTAATAGTATTAAAAGTCCACAAATAAAAATTAATGTATTACTTTTTTTTATTACCTGATAGGCAAGCATTTGCCCGCAGTATCACCTGCAGGGCGATCATGTATATTTTATTTCAATCAATTTCAATAAGAAACCAGTTTCGATGATGGTTTTGCGATCACGTAACCAGTTTGTTGCAATCAAACGTCAACGAAAGCTCAATTGAAATAAAAATAAGTTTTGACAAACAAAATTTATATCGATATATAAACCATAGAGAAGAGCCGTATTACACAGTAAAATTGAATAGATTGGGCGTATACATAACGATTCATAGCACAATCTCTCTTTGTAAATTTGACGGGTAATCGATAGGAGCACATTGAAATCGATACATAAAAAGTTACATGATCACATTTTATCGATTGAAATAAATTTCTATTGCACGTTAGTCCGCAACATGCGATGTCCGCAATAGACTTACGTGACCGCCCTGCTGATGGCAAGTGACGACGCGGTCGACGATGGATCATGCTTGCCTAGAAGATACAGTTTCACTCTGGACTTGAAGACACCTAGATTATAAGAATCGGGAAACAGAGACGCTGGTAATGTGTTCCATTCCTTAGCTGATTCAAAGGTTGAAGCGGAACGTTTTGTATTTATATACAACGTTTGTTATATTTGTAAGTGATATTTTCAAATAATTATTACAATAAATGCACAATACATTAGGAACTTCATTATATAGGTACCTACTTAATTAACATTCGCAGCATTAATAAGCTGCTAAATTCATAACGGGTGTTCCAAAACTAACGCAAAATTTGAATTTTCCGCTATTTGTGCAGTAAATTATTGGCAACCCTGAAAAAAATACTGTTTGACAGCTGAGAGTTTAGGGTTAGTAGAAATGGAGCGTTACACGATATAACATGGTGGCTACCAAACTTTCATTATTATTGAGATATTTTTCAATAATGAAAACTCGTTGTACTAACGCTCCATTTTGTCTAACTCTCAGCTGTCCAATTGTTTTTCCCGAGTTTCCAATAATTTACTGCACAAAGGGCGGCACATTCAAATCCTGCGTTAATTTTGTTATTAGCTTTAATCAATTTGATGATTGTTGCGGAATTCGATGAACGAAAATTAGCACGTGTCATACGGAGGCTTTTCGCGCGAATGTGAACTGCGGCGTTCTGCTAATGCTAATGCATTTGCGAATAACGACGAGGATTGTCCCGTTTCCCCGCGTACTTTGACTGCGCAATAGGGGATCGGACAACTTTTCAGAAAGTGTTTTATATATTAACTACAATTATTATATAGCCATGAAAAATACTATTTTAATTAAATAACGCTCTTAAAGTACCTAAAACTATGTTTAAATATTATGTTTCAAATATTGCCGCGCAAAAGGTCACCTCAAAACTTGTGACGTCATATGTAGGTAGAAAACGACAAACTCTTCGAAATAAAACTTGCAAAGTGATTTAAATACGTTTTGTGAAGTTTGGGGACGATATTGTAGTAATAAATAAATAAAAATAAAATAAAATAAAATTCATTTATTTCGGACAACTTGGTCCATAGTATTTTTTAGTATATACATGCAGCTTACTCACTATGTTAGTTCGCAATTAAAATATAAATTCAAATTAAATTAAATTAAATTGTATTGTATTGATTAATGTAAATTAAATTAAATAGATTAAATTGAAATTCTAATTGAAATCTTAACACAAAACAATACAATACAACAATAATAACAACATTTTAAAATTTATTTAATTCACTCCGTCTATTCATCGATTCACATGTTTGACATGTAAATCGATGAACCGTCGAAGAAAAACCGAATCCATTCTTTCGACTATCATCTTCAGTATTTCGTTGCTACTCCCCCTCACACGTTGCATAACTGAAGCGGTTTTTTTGCGAATGTTCGCGTAGAAGTCATCCACGTGAGCATCCGCAAACATACCGTGGAAAAAGTTAGCAAAAATACATTTTATGAAAAGCAAAAATGTAAAATAAACACAAGCTTGACTCACTGCATTTGCCTACAAATGACGTCATGCGCTGTGATTGTTGTTTCATTTGAGATGAAGAACAGATTAAAAATGTCAGAATTATTAGATTTTATTTATTGATTTAAAAATATAAATCATTATTATTTCAGATAAATATTTATTGGATGATCTTTCTGGTTGGACAAACATTCGTTCTAAGTACATTTTAGATTTTTTTTCGATTACTGTCCGATCCCCTATTTTAAGACAGATCTTTAGAATCCATATTTTGTGATATTTTTTGTACGATGTCGTAAATCATCGATGCCATTCATTTGAGGCCAAGCACAAAGGTTCTATGAACAATAGTTTATTTCCATTTTTAATGATTTCATAATACATGTTATGTAGTAATGAAAAATCACACAAACTTGCGAATTCACATTAGCGAAATTTTTAATTAACATTGCAATAGCACATAGCATGCTTATGAACAATATTTCGCAAGCTATTGTAATTAATTAAAAATAGCAATAATTTCCATTATTAATACTTATCTACCTGGTTCCCTAGTTACATGGAACCCTAGTTGGGAGCCAGGATCTATGTTTGTGATCGTTGGGCGTATTTATTTATTTGTTTACCTTACCTACAACTATTCCTTTGGAACTGAAAAGTTTATATAAATAATCTTTTTCTCATGTATAGATAGATAGATAGATAAACACTTTATTGTTAAAAACCTTAAGAATAAGTACATGAATAATTAATTTAAAAAAAAAACAAAAACCGACTTCAATGTATCTTCGAAGTCCAAGGTCACATATCGATGAAATTTATATGGGACCACTTCGTAGCTATACTGAACCCGACGCAAAAAGAATTTTTCAAATCGGTTCATAAATGACAGAGTTCTGAGGTAACAAACATAAAAAAAAATACAATCGAATAGAGAACCTCCTCCTTTTTTTTTGAAGTCGGTTAAAAACAAGTACATTTCATAGTAATCAGCATAACAATAGGCGGTCATATCGCTCAAAGCGATCCCTTCCAGAGAACTTACATGTATATTAGGTACCTATAGTTAATTCATTTCTAAAATGGTTTAAGAGAACACAGAAAACAGTGGGCTGGTCATATTTGGCTGGTCATACCGCTAGGGTAGACGTGTTCTAGAGTGGAGACAATGTAGGACGCCGCTAGGTGGAGCGACGATATAGGTACGCAGGCTGGCTGCTTGTAAGGGAGCCAAAGATCTTTTTTTTTCACTAGTTTTAGGCTTGCGTTTGACCACTATCTCACCTGATGGTAAGCGACGATGTGGTCTAAGATGTAACACGCTTGCCTAGAAGATACCTGTTCACTCTCGATTTGAAGACTCCCAGGTTCTGAGTAGATCGGGCTCAGTGGCGTGCTCTGGTGGAGGCCTATGTCCAACAGTTGACTGATGTATGCTGATGATGATGACAATTCTTCATTCCTCAATCCTCCAACCATTTATTTATTTTTATTTTTACTTTCGCCGGTTTGAGCAGGCTATAAAGTCTCTAGGCCCATACCGCCTTGTCTTACGTAGTTTTTATATGATATTTCCATTTCTCAGTTTTATTTAGAATGAGTGTCATCAGCAACAAGCCGGACCCTCTCCTAGTGCTTCAATAAAGAGGTGGAACGTTATTCAAGCTTTCCATGGACTTTTTGGGAGGACATACAAAGCGATGTTTTCTCTATTTTGTTTCATTTGCCTACACTCGTGCACGTTAACGAACACATAATGGTTAATATTCCACCGATATTACACATGATCACTCGAAATAATGCTTGTTTGGAAAATAACAGTAAATCGAACTGTATCACTTTTCACTTCCCGCCAAAAAGTCACCAATTATTTATTTATTTATTTATTTATTTAATGCATTCCTTAATGTAGGTACAACAGATGGTCAATTTGTAGTCAGTTCACTAAGGACCCTGTCGGGCACGCATTTAGAAGTGAGGAAGACTGCCTCTAAGTATAAAAATTAAATAGCAAAAAAATACAATCAAATTAATAAGAATAATACTTATTATAATAATTGCAATTTTTTAGCAAGTCTTAAGATTATTTTTATTTTCATATAGCATTTTACAATTTGTCATTTAATTTTATAATCATTATTGTATATTATGTATTTATTATTGTATATTCGTCATAAATATTAGGTATATTATTTATTAAATTGGTCATTTAAATATTCATCAAGCGTGTAGTAACTTTTGTTTATCAATAGTTGTTTTAGTTGTTTTATAAATTTTTTATCATCTTTTTCGTTTTTAATTGTTTGTGGAAGTTGATTATATATTTTTACGGACATACCATAGGTACCTGTCGAATGTAGTTTGTCGGGAAGTAGGTACCACAAGCCGGTTTTTATGTCGTATTGAGCGGTTTGTGTTCCTAGGGACATCTTCTCGTTTCGTGTATAAGTCGGGGTTATTTCGTATAAATTTACAAATTTCTAATATGTATATGCTCGGTAAAGTAAGTATTTTGTAATATTTAAAATAAGGTTTACAGCTATCTGTTTGTTGTATGTTCACTAATATTCTAATCAGTTTTTTCTGTATAATGAAAAGAGTTGGCGCGGCGGAGCTATTCCCCCATAAAATAACACCGTAGCTTAGGTATGCATACGCATAGGAATAGTATAGCGTTAGTGCGGTTTGCAAGTCAGTTGTTTTTTTGATTTCGCGAAGTGCGTACGTAAAAGATGAAAGTTTAGATCTAATTTTTTTTTTACGCTTTATAGTTCTATGTTTGGCCACTATCTCGCCTGTAATTTTTTTAACATGCGACTCCCAATTAATGTGCTTATCAATTTCCAAGCCGAGCAATGTGAATTCGTTCACAGTTTCTAAAAAGGTGCCGTGATAATTTAATTATTCATCTTTTGACAGCTCGAATAGTGATGTCCTAATTGCGTTACTGATTGGATTTCTGAAAACAATCGACTTTATTTATGAATACGTTTTATTCGATTAAATAAATCGATATTCCATTTTGTTCAACGTTTTGTATGTTTTATAGAAATAATCAGGTATTTTCATAAAAATATATAAATTATTTTGGTTGTCCTTTGTATTAATTATCTTTGATACATCGGTTGAAAGGGACAGCGCTATGCAACAGGCATTACAGTGTCTCTTTAATCCGCAGGAACGAACAAATGAAAACAACTCGGGCCCCCATAGTGTAACAATGGCAGTCTTATTGCTTATAGCGATTTCTTCCAGACACTTATCTGAGACGAATCTATGTAACAATAAGCTTTCTTGAATTTTCAACAATTTCTCTTCGTTTTTAGAAACTAGAATGCTGGCAACAGCAAAAAGAGACTACGATTTTTCTATTAAATTAATGTATCTACATAAAAATAAATGGTAGGTATATAGGAATAGGGCTATAATAATGCTTTGGAATTCGTTACTATTAATTCATAATAATCTTCTTAGAGATGAGTCTGAAAAAGAAAAGAAAACATATGAAAATGTTTTTTGTATATTGAATGCATTGGCGCATGCTAAGCGAAAATCTGAAGATTTTAAATAATAAGGACGAAGAAAAATTGTATTGCTCGGGCAGGGATCGAACCTGCGTCTTCGGAATACCGTCCCGATGCCTTAACCGCCCAGTGGTAAGAAAAACTAACAAAGCACACTATGTAAAAATATATACTCCTGGTAGGTCTCTCGTATGCTGAGGCCGTCTGGGTAGGTACCGCAGCTTTGCCAGTTATTCTGCCGCCAAGCAGTGCGCCAACAATACTGTGTTTCAGTTTGAAAGGCATTGTAGCCAGCGAAATTACTGGGCATATATGACTTAATATCTGATGTATCGAAGTGATGAGCGCAATGAAGTCCTACGCAGCGCTTTTTATGGTATTAAAAGTTCTGCAATTGTTATGGGCAGGCGTGGCGCTTACCGTCAGGCGAAAGATATGCCCGTCTCATCACTCAGTTCCATAAATATATATAATTCAGTATTAAATAAGAAAGACAATAAACACAACAAACTCACCTTGTACTGGGACGGCACCAAAACCCAAGTTGTTAGCACAAAACTATACTGGTGTCAAACACAAATTGTGCAGTTTGTGAAAATTGTGAACACAAAAACATGGAATGTATGCTTATTGCTACTTATATACCTACTTACTGAGGGATATCATATTGTCGTAATGGAACGAAAAAAATAAACGACAATAATTTGTATGTAGGTATAGTAAGTTTATTTTTAATATTTTTTTTTCTGGCCCGGCTGCAATGTCCTTTAAGCCAACGTAAAATAAAAATGGCATCTGCCTTCATTCATGACGTCATGCGATTGTTGTTTCGTTTGAAATGACAAACAAAACCTCCTTAGGTACTTAGTTTTACCATTTAACCGCCAAAGTCGGCTATACACGAAAAAACTAATCGATTTTGAAAGGCCTTTTAAAAACTGTATTTCGAGGTTTTAAAGGTTTTCGAACATAATGGTTATGTACCTACCTATTTTTTTTTAATTAATATTTTTAAGTATATAGTGACCGAACAACTTTCGTGACAATTATTTTTACACGTATAAAAGTTATTCCAATTTATTATTACAGTTTGCTGGGTCTACACCGGCCGATCAACGTTCCGATCCATAATCCATCCATCATCCATCGTCGACATTTGCTTCATTGGTACGTCACAGTTTACTTATTAGTTTCTGTGTGTATGTCTCTTTTGTCGTTTAGATCGGGCGAGTCGTGTCCACACCGACCGCGCGTTTGGATCGTGATTCTACCGCGCGAATTGGAGCGATGGTTCAGCCAGTGTGGACCCGAAGTAATTGTTTTAAAATCTTAGCGTTTAATAAAATTAAGAATACATCAAATTCAAAGGAAACTCAGTTGTTCTTGCTTCTGTTATGAATTCAAAATAATTTTCAATGCTAGTGAGCTTATTGCCAAGTATGTATATGGGTAAATAATAATAATAACACATTATTATTTGGAAATACGCGTTTATTCACGATATACATAAGTACAAGAAAACTACAGCGGTAGCAACATTCAACGTGGACGATACTGTACATAACAACGATTATAATATCCATTATTTATTTATTATTATTCTTCTTTACTACGTCGGGTAAATAGTAAATACTGAGTATGGGTTGAAGTCTATTAGAAATTCTAACCTTCCCAAATTATTTATCTATTTTATCATGCAACATTAATAGATACTCCAAACGTAAAGCAATATTAAAGGTAAAAATAAATTTACCAACAGAAAAATAATAATTATAAAAGCTTTAATAAGCACATTATTATATTTAAATATAATTAATGGCATTTATAATAGGCCATTAAGATTTAATGGCTTAACACCTTCATTAACCTTATTATATAACTTTTACATCTATCGCGATAATTTTAATTTGACATCTGAAGGATATTTACAAACTTCAGATCGACAAACTAGCGATTGTGATTGCGATAGCGATCGTGATCGCAACTCATTTTTATACTGCTACGCGACGATTTCTTTCATCTAAGTAATACATTCATTCTGATAGCGATTGTGAAAACAACTTAGACAATTCCATTTGAATAGTAAGATCACTATCATCATCTCTATCCCTTCAAAGGTGTCGCTATAAATGTAAGAATTAGAACAATAAGCTCCCGGGTCCACATCGGCCGATCCACGATCGAAAATCTACTTCGTCGTCACAGATTACTTATTAGTTGTCATTAGTTTTATCTGAGTCTATCCACTATGGACATGAGAATCCTTATGATACTATTATATTAGACTTGTTATATTTGATCCTCAAACGGAAGAGACTGAACCCCACGACACAGGTCACCCTAATGTGGGGTTCAGGGTTCTCTAATGATACCACCAGACCAATGCTAGTTTTTAATTGATATTCTTTTGTAAATACTAGGTGTAAGTATCATACTGTTTACAATGTATTTTAAGGTTCAATAAACGTTATTATTATTATTATTATAGTTACTTCGTAACGTCTCTTTTGTCGTTTGGATCGCGCGTTTGGATCATGATTCTGCCGCGCGAGTTGGAGCGGACGTGGACCGGCCGGTGTAGACCCGGCTTTTGACAATACTGCGACGTCACGTGAACTAATGCCGTACGATATTCTAATCAAACAGGAACCATTAAATTTAACCCAAGCGTGAACACGTAGTTCTGTGTCATGTTGGATTAATTAACATTCGCAGCAATCACAAACTGCTAAATGTATATTGGCGTTAATTAAATTAATTGCAGTTGCGAAATTCAGTGAATGCTAAAATTAATTGCTTAGCCACGTCTTACGGCAGCATGCGTGCGTCTTCATTTCCACACGAATGCGAACTGCGACGGTCTGCTAATGCATTTTCAATAATTTCGTAATACACGTTATATAATAATGAAATTGTGAATTCACAAAAGCGAAATTTCATATAAGCAATTAGCATCGCAATAACAAATATCATGCTAACAAAAAATATTTCGCATGCTAATGAAATTAATGAAAAATAGCATTAATTGCCATTACATGTTCTGTGTATCGATTTTGACAAGTGTTGTTAAAGAACACAGGCGTTATACGTTTAGTCTTTTGACACAGTTATTACAAAAAAATAAGAAGGAATTTAAATTAACTATTTTTAGCAGTATGTTTCGAGTGGATTCGACTTCAACCCTTTAGCCTATAAAATTGGAACACATTCGTATTAAAATTACATTTAAGTAAGTTTACATTGATCCAGTAGAAATCATACATTTCACATAAGTACACGTTTAAATTGAACACATTGGGACTATATTCCATTTTCAGATCTAGCGACTAGATCAATGTAAACAAGTATAGCTATATTTATATTATGTATGATTGTTACAATGTGATTATATATTTTATATATTATGACAATAATATATTTTACGAGGCATATATGCGGTGCTTAGATCAAAGTCAGGGTACAAATGTTATAAAAAAAAATATGTTACTGTAAAAGCCCGTATATTGGTAAATCTTAGGTTTTACCGGTCTTTTTTTATTACTATTTGTAGGCTTGCGTTTGACCGCTATCTCACCTGTTAAGTGACGATGCGGTCGCAGATGTAGCACGCTCGCCTAGAAGAAACCTGTTTACTCTAAATGTAAATTATCAATTTTCTAATTCTCTGTAAATTTTAGGATTTACCAACATGGGTTGCTTTGTGTTGGTCACGATTAACCTAACGCTCCTCCTCGCTTCGCTCGTAAGCGCACCTATATATTTATGACTTTGCCTTATGCTCGTAAGTACTAGGCGATGTGCCGACGCGTCAAGAGTTTGATATTTTTTTGACATTTACCGTTTCTCTGAGTACCTAAGATTTACCGACTGTATGATGGTAAAAGTTCGAAATCAACGATGATCACAGACCAGTTCGGACTTTTACCATTAAGAGTTGGTAAATCTTAGGTTTTACCACAAAATACTTAGCCTTACTGAAAAATCTAAAGATTTACCGTATTTCGGACTTTTACAGTAATATACACTCGAGAGCAATGAATCCGGGTCACTTAAAGAATCCTAAAAATCTCGGAAATTAAAAATGCTAGGTTAATGCAATAAATTGTATTTAATAGACAATGTAATACTCCTTAAATGAAGGTATTAAAACTTCTTAGTTATTGTAAAGTTATATCATAAAAAAATCAAATTTGAAAAAAGGCCACTTTCGAAGATGGAACTACGAAATTACAGCATTTGGTTTTGCTTTTGTTTGTAATCTGTCATTTATGTGGGTACATAAACCATGTTGATAGTGCTCTATATTCATTATTCAAGCTGAAATTATGTCGCTTACGCCTGAAGAATGCACCAGAATACTTACAATGCTGGAAACCGGCCGGAGTCAGCGCGATACAGCCAGGACTGTCGGTGTGTCGCTGTCAACAGTACAAAGAGTTCTCCGACGTTACGAAGAAACTGGTTCTAACCTACGCAGACCAGGAACGGGCAGAACCAGGTGTACCACAGCACGAGAAGACCGATACTTGGTGAACACCATGCTTCGAAATCGCTTTCTCACAGGAACTGAACTCACCAATCAGTTTCGACGCCTCGGAGGAAGTAACCCAAGTGCATGGACAGTAAGACGTCGGCTTGCTGAATCTAACTTAAAACCCCTTAGACCTGCAAACGGCCCTAAACTGGAGCGTGGGCATCGTATTTCGAGACTAAGATATGCCCAGAGCCACGTAAATTGGAGTATTGAAGATTGGTCAAAAGTTATGTTCTCCGACGAATCAAAATTTATGCTCTACAAGCACGATGGAAGACACAGAGTGTATCGAAGACCAGGGGAAAGATTCAAGCAAGCATGCATCGAAGAAAAAGTAGCCTACGGTGGTGGGTCTGTACTTGTGTGGGCCGGAATTTCTTCTGAAAGTCGCACAGAGCTGGTGATCATAGAAAACGGCTCTTTAACTAGCGTAAGATATGTGGAAGAAATCCTCAATGATCACGTTGGTCCATTTATGGTCAATTTAGGTGAGGATGCTATATTTATGCATGACAATGCCCGACCTCATACAGGTAGGATTGTGAATGACTACCTTCAAGAGATGAACATTACTCGTATGGAGTGGCCAGCGCGCAGCCCGGATATCAACCCGATCGAGCATGCTTGGGACGAGCTAGGCAGATGCGTAAAACAACGAAACCCTCCCCCAATCACGCTTCGTGAGCTCAAAATTGCTCTCACAGAGGAATGGGAGAATATTCCCCAAAATCGTATAAGGAACTTGGTGTACAGCATGCCAAACCGCGTAAACGCAGTAATGGAAGCACGAGGAGGCAATACGAAGTATTAAAATTCAAGAAAATCGTAATAAAGTTCAAAAATTTCATGTTTCCTATTTTTGTTTTAAGGAGAGATCAGCAGTTTTTTTCTTTATGTAATTTTGTGTTAATAAAATGTATGGTGACTCATATTTTTTTTACTTTCATTTAAGGAGTATTACATTGTCTATTAAATACAATTTATTGCATTAACCTATCATTTTTAGTTTCCGAGATTTTTAACATTCTTTAAGTGACCCGGATTCATTGCTCTCGAGTGTATATAATGAGAATATAGTGTTTGAATTAACGTAACAGTTTTAAATCACTGCTTAAATTATATATTAGGCTAGATTCTGTGCTGCATTCGCTTAACCTTAATTTAATTTATTTGGTATTCTAGTTTGCGCTTTACCTAAATTTAAATAAAGTTTGACGGCGCAAAATAAACTATTTTTACCTTAACATTTTTTTTTAAGTTCTTACGTTAGGTTAGGCTAAACTCTCTAGGACCATACCGCCATGTCTTACGTATTTTCTTATTTGATAGTTTTATATTCCATTTATTATACTTTTGTTGAGAATGAGGGTCAACAGCAACAAGCCGGACCCTCTCCTAGTGCTTCAATAAAGTGGTGGAACTTTATTCAAGCTTTCCATGGACTTTTTGGAAGAACATAAAAAGCAATGTTTTCTCTATTTTGTTTAATTTGCCTACACTCGTGCACGTTTACGAACACATAATGGTTAATATTCCACCGATATTACACATGATCACTCGAAATAACACTTGTTTGGATAATTAATTTTTAGAAAAAAACAAAAACCGACTTCAATGTATCTTCGAAGTCCAAGGTATCGATGAAATTTATATGGGACCACTTCGTAGCTATACTGAACCCGACGCAAAAAGATTTTTTCAAATCGGTTCATAAATGACGGAGTTCTGAGGTAACAAACATAAAAAAAAAATACAATCGAACAGAGAACCTCCTCCTTTTTTGAAGTCGGTTAAAAATAAAAGAAAATCGAACTGTCATCACTTTTCACTTCCCGCCAAAAAGTCAAAATAGTCGCCCTGAATATGGATTCAACTTCAACTTTGCTACTCTCTCTCTCTGCTCTGCGGGGTTGCCACAATTTCGCCAGTGTCGTGTGGATCGAGATGGAATACGGATTCTCTAGAAATAAGTGAAGTTTAGAGATAGCGCGCGTCAGAATACGACACATATAACTGTAATGCGGAAATATGCTAACCTCGGTAGCGGTTACATATTTGAGCCGTTTGGTGTGGAGACTTTGGGTCCGTGGGGACCGGGAGCTCATCGTATTTGCAAAAGTCTGTCAGAGCGCCTGATCGATGCGACGCGTGACCAAAATGCTGGGACTTAGTTGGCTCAACGTATCAATATTGCAATCCAACGGGGCAATACTGCCAGCATCTTGGGTACGCTGCCAACTGGTAGTGGATTGGAGCATTTGAGCTATCTATAGGCCTTTAATGGTCTATGGGTTGTCCAATTGCTTCTCCTTGTATGTAGTTAGTTTAGTTTTAGTAAGTAGAGTGTAGTTTGTTTTCTGTAAAAAAAAACTGTAATGTAACTTAGTGCAAAATAGAGAATGCAGCATAGAATTAAGGCCAATATCCATTTATGACTTTAATACAAAACGTTGAATTTTGAAATTAAATTAGGTTTTATTTGAAGTGGTCATTTACTAAACATAATTTTTTGGTCCAAGCACTGTTAGAAACAAGTAAATTTTAATGATTTATATTATTATATTTTCCAAATTATTTTAAATGCGCTGATTACAATATTCGATGCTAATTTGTACCATTATAATATGCGTATTTTAGATTTATTTTAATTTAAATATTTTTTTTTATTGTTAAGTTACAAATAATATCATTCGGTGATTATCAACTGTTTAAGAAAACACAGAGTTATATTTAAAAAATTAATAAGGTATTGGCATTAACAATCTTGAAAGTTAGTGAGGTTAATAATAAAATAATTTTTAAATATTTAATAAATTAGGTATTAGACATACGTTTTTATGTAGGTATACATTACATTGATTTAAATTAATTATTATTAATTAAATAGAAGACAGCAATTTCTTTTTATAAGATTCGTATGTTATAGTAAGTCTTGAACTAATAAAAAAAGGCGGACGCCGCGTCACCAAATTTAAAATCAAACAAACATAACGCCACCATTGCTATGCTTCAATTTTAGCTTAGCGAGATTCCGTCCGCCTTTTTTTATTCGTTTAAGGTAAAAGTTGATAAATAAATTTAACTATTAATTAATTAATATTACAAAATCATTGAGAAATAGTTGAATCTTAACATAAATAAGAGGTATAATAAAATTAAAGTAAAATGAGCGTCATTAACTTTAGATGTAAATGTAAACAGATCTAATCAGTCTATTCAATTAAAAACATTATAAAAGGCAATACAGGTACAAAAATATCTTTAGTTGCCAGATATAAAAACTAAAATAGTAAGGAATAAAAATAATTCTCATGTAAAACTTCATTTGACACCATTCATAATAAATTAATAAAAAAAAATTGGGCGCACATTTTTTGTCTTTGCTTGTTAAAAAATTCTATATTATTGCTGAAAGTGTAAAGTTTTCCGTAATGAATCAAAATAATTGTAAAAACTTTTGGGATATTACTAAATTTGTTATTTGTTATAATATTTTGTGGGGTCAATTTATGCAAGCTAATTTTTTGCTTAAATTCTAAAGAACTTAATAAACTTCTTGGTAAAATAAAAGCCTTCTTGGTGAGATGCTGACCTCAACAACATTCACACCAGGATATTCGTTATATAGTAGGTTCATTGTAATTTTATCATCCCGTGGATAACGATCAAGTCATTATCAATAAAGAAATCTCTACTATATAAATTGGTATATTCGTACAAAAAGCACCGAAACACTACGTCGGTATAAATAGCTATAGTTGTAGAAAAGCTAAATATATTACGATAAATGATTATAAATAGTTGAGGAATAACAATTTTCCGTCTAATTATTGCAATAAATAAATGTAGGTAGGTACTTTTTTCCTCAGAATGATTGTCGCCCGACAGGACTGTCCCATTCGGAGCAGATGGACGGGTAATCCTACATATTGTTCAGCATTTTTGACAGTAGGTACAAACCATAATTTAAGGGGACAATTATTTGATTAAATTTGCACTATTATGCGTGTTCTGTTATTTATAATTTAATTTGATTCAATTTAATTAGTAATACTATTATATTATTTTTAATCGTGCAGTTTTTAGTATTACTATGTTTGGTAAAACGAAACGCAATCGCACGTCGTGGCGTCGCGTCATATGGATAGGATACCGACTTGGTGACGTCACGCTGCTCGCTGCTTATTGGTAATTTCTTGAAATAGTCGTTCTGTTGGTAGTATAAACTACGTTCTAGGCTATGGTTTTAGGTATATTCTGACGTCACAGGCAAATGTTGCATTCTTTATTTAAGTTAATTTATATTTTATTTAGATTTTCGTTTAATAAATTTTGTGCTTTAATGATGCCGCAAAACAGTAAACCATATTTTTAAGAATACATTCATATTAAGCTAAACTTGTATTTAATTAATTAAGTAGTCCTTTTTTTCAATATACCGATGTACAATATAAATTAAAAAGTTAGTAAAATTACCATATATTACGTACTTACTACAGATCATAGTTAGATTCGTGGAGGGGCCTGGTGACCTGTGATACAGGCATTAAATGCCTACCTTAGCATCAGTCTTCGCGAAACAGGTTTAGTCTATTAAACTGTGTTGTATCAATATTGTCGACCTTATGTACCTATTTGCGAAGATAATAAATATTTTTATTATGTCGCTTTTTCTCACGGGTTATACACCCGGTCCTTTGGAAGGCTTGCGCGGAGACATGAGTCCAACACGTAGAGGCCTCTTATCGGGGACTGTCTCTAAGTGCAACATTAAAAAGATGCAATCAATGACAGCCCCGGATAAGTGCGAGGACTATTATTGAAGATATGAAAATTACTTATGATTGGGCTATTGAGGTGATTTTTTAATGGATGACAGCCGGTCTATGATATGAGACCTCGGCACCTGCCAGTTCCGCCTCATAAGAAAATATTTTGGCAGGTGGTGACTCGCCACCCACTAAACGGGCCCCCTATAAGGGCCGCCGTTCATTGGCGACGAGAGGGGCAGCGTTGGTGTTATTATTATTATTCCGTATTAGCTATTTTAAATTTTGGTAGGATGTATTAAGCCACTTTATTTGTTGCAATAAATAGACTTAATGAGCTTAACAATTAATTAACAATCGTCGTTTTCCTTCTCCATGTGCTGTTGCACTTCGTACGTAGATATAGTGATGCGGGACGTTTCGGAGGATAGATGCGTTATTTCCATCTGTTATGAAAAATAATAATATAATAATTACAACAATAAATTAAAAAAATAAAAACCACACAATAAAATATGTCTAAGAACCACCGCTAGAAAATCTGCTTACAAATAAAATAAAAAAACGCATCCAAATCGCACCCGTTTCAGAGCTACGGTGTGACAGACAGACACATAGTGGTCGAACTTATAACAACCCCCCCATTTGCGTCGGGGGTTAATAAAAATAACAATAATACGTGTAATTATATAGATATGTTCAAAATGGCGACTTCGAGAGGTAGAAAAAATGTCACGAGCACCGAAATTAAGTAGTTGCTATTTACTGGTAATGACGTGAATACAACATGTGGCGCCCCTAAATGTCTACCTTTTAATACATAAGATTCTTTTACTATACGAGTACACTAAGTAAAATAATTATTGTAAAACTTACCTTCCATTCAGCAGGGCGGCACTAAAATGCGTTATTGTCGCATAAGCCATTCAATGTTGTAAGCTGAAGCTGATTTCTACTATTTTAGTAGTTTTTAATGATCATGGGCGATGGTAGATTTTTGTTGTAGACAGAGGCGGGAATTCATGCTTGATTTTTATCGATAATGAGTAATTTAACGCTCATTTTTTTTATTCCGGCACGCGATAGTCCGGCATGCGAATAATAGTACTTACCTAACTATTTTTGTTTTTTATAACTATAAATTTTTTTACAACTACATACCACGTTTTTATATCATTAAATTCTGCATTGTCGTCTAGTTCTGAGCTGTTTAAAGTTTCAAGTCTCCAGTTCATGAGGAAGTTAGTTTAATATCGATTGAAATATTTGTACCGAAAAGAGATACAAACAGACGAATAATAAAAACGTGGTAATAATTCTTTGCCCAGCCCCCCCGATTAAGAACCTCACGATAACGAATGCCGAATCGATTCGACTGATACCGATCGATCTCGTGTCGATACGGTTTCGGTTAAAATATCGATATCGATTACACGTTGCATTTACGGAATTTGTTTTGTCTTATGTTTAACTGACCACCAGTTCTAGTAAAATAGAACGTCAAAAATCACTTCTCTCAAAAAAAATCAGTCATTCCCAAAAATAGTAAATGATCACCAAAGTACTCCACCAGTCTCCACCAGTAGTCTCGCTTGTCACCCCTTCATGTCGCTTTCCTACTTGACCTTCGCTCAGCTGCGGAAGTCGCCGGCTCGCTTTGCTCGCCATCGTTCCCTCCACTCGGCCTCGTAGGCTCACTTCATTCAGGACCTCCTTCGCGAGCTTCTGGCTCCGCGCTTTTTATATACACTCTAGGATTAAAAGCGAGTTGGACCACGGAAGAGTGAGGTGCTGCAATTCGGATAAGATTTGGTGGTCATTTACAAAATTTGATATGCTGATACAATTTTTGGATGTGTATGGGATCTCAAAGATTATTTTGATGGTCATTATATATTTTCCCATGTTTTATGTGCAACTTTGCATCGTAAGATGTGAAACCGAATCGATCAACAACGAGCTATCGTGAGGTTCTAAGTCGGTCGGTTCTAAGATTGGGATGAATGAAAGTCATATTTTCTTAAAGGTTTTATTCTACACGTCGGTCGTCTTAAATAGTTAACAACAACAAAATATACAATATCGATATATTATTAACAACGACAAGTAATCATAACAGGTTTACACATCAGACGAACGATTGTAAGGGTGACCTCTATTAAAAATCTAGTGTAGCATTTGAGAGAGAGTGTGGCTCAGTGGGAGCATGTGTGACTTTCTATCCTACGTAGCCGAGTTCGAATCCCTCTGACCCCGCACCACTGACTTTCTTAAGTTATGTGCGGATTTAACATTCGCTCTAAAAACAATGAAGGAAATCATCGTGAGAAATCCGACAGGTCCAAGAATTAATCACAAAAAACTACCCGCACTGGGTCAGCGTAGTGAGAACGTGATGGGCTGATGATGATATCTAGTGTGTCAGCCTCTGTGGTGTAGTGGTTGGGCAGGTTGGCTCAAATCTCATACACCACCGAGGTCGCGGGTTCGATTTGCGACGGGACAAGTTTGTGCACAGAAAAAAAGCGCAAGCATTTGTTTCGTGTCTGGGTGTTGTGGGGTGGTCCTTATAGTTCTTAGTTCCCTTGATACAGGTAATCCTAGTTAGGGGCCAGATCTTTAGGCGTAAAAAATGTAATATATGTCTCTCGTACGCGAGAGGCCGTCTGGGTTAGTATTACCGCTTTGCCAGCATATTCTGCTGCTGAGGTGGTGCGCAAGCATTACTGTGTTCCAGTTTGAAGGGTATTGTAGCCAGCGAATTTACTGGGCATATGAGACTACATTTTTGATGTCTCGGGGGTGATGAATGCAGTGCTACGCATTACTTTGCATGGCATTTAAAGCTCTGGAAGGCACTGCAACTTCTATGGGCAAGCGTGTTACTTATGATCACATGAACGACCACGGCCCTAGCTTACTAACACTAATTCACACAACTTGGCGATTCCTGGCTAAGTCTGCGAAATTTGTATGACGGGTCATATATATGAATATAATATATTCATATATATGACCCGTCATGACGCATTCATATTATGAATGCGTCATAGAGATGTCACATCCACCAACCCGCATTAGGCCAGCGTGGTGGATAATGGCCCATTCTCTCTCTACGAGAGAAGGCCCGTGTCCCAGCAGTGGGAACGTGATGGGCTGATGATGATGATGATGATGATGATAGAGATGTCGTTTATTAATGAAGGAATCGACGTGATTTCGAAGCAAGGAATCGCCAAGTTGTCGTAGTGAATTAGGCCCTGCTCGTCTCATTACTTAGTTATATTTAAAAATACTGTATTATCGCCAGATAGGTTATGTAGATTTAATATTTTTATTATTTAAGAACTTTATAGTTTTGCTATTTTGTCAAAACTTCTTTTGTTAAAAATGTCTATGTTGTTTTTGTGTTTATTTTGATTTAGAGGTCACCACTTACAAGAAATATTATTTAATTGGTCTGTAAGCAATTTCAAACCTAAACATAATATTAAAATTATTCAAAGATTTTGAAGCTACGCCCGATTGAAGCCTCGCGTCAAAGATTTTGAACCTACCTACGCCCAACTCAAGTTTTGTGTTAAGGATTTTGAACCTACCCCCGACCGAAGCTTCGCGTCAATATTTTGAAGTCATATCGCGTCATATGATTGAGCATGTCATTTGGTATTGGAGATTGTGCGTCGTCACTTTCTATTAGCTTTTAGATTATACCACAAAAAACAAGCATTTCATTCTGGAAAATTTAAATACTTATACAAACACATAATATATTATAATATATCTTTATTTGAACGACGACATTATGTCTACAATAGAGATCTCTATCGACATAATGACTTACTGATTTACATAATTCTCTGCCAGGTTTGAGATGTCAAAAATATGAGTATTTTTCGTTCATAAAAAAATATTATAGTGTTAGTAAATGCTTATTGCTTGCAGACCATTTACAGAGTTGACTATCATTATAAATACGTAACACGCACATGAAAGCTGATTAAATATGTATTTCAAAGCGAACAACGAATTGCTTTAGTTATTTCGACAACCTTTTATTAATATTAGCCATTAAATTAGGGGATTATTATACAATCAAAAGTAGAATCTTTTTACTTTCAATTGGGAACACTAAACCTTGTGGTAGAAAGTTTTAAGAATAAAACATTCTATTTCCAAATGTTTGAAGGAAGAAAGGAATCGTTCTAAATTTAAACACTTATGCTTTTAAATTTGTACTATGCAAACAATTTGATATGACTGATTTACGTACGTAATGGACGCATTTTTTAACTGAAATGCCTACATATTTTTACTACAGGGTGTTTATGAAGTGTGTTGATGGTCGGTGATGGTGCGTTCACACTTATAATTTATTTTTATACACCCTGTATGATATTATCTACCATGTGTTTTGAAATCAGTCGTTTACGAACGATTATGATGATTTTTTTATGAATTCAGTCGATGATTCTTTTTAAAGCTTATATCATGATGATTAACCTTTTTAAATTAGGTACAATTTTATTGAAATCTCTCTCGTTTTAACCGGTTTATAAATAATTCTATTGTCTCCATGACAAATACGATAACCTTAGTTTTTTTTTGGAATAGCCGCTATGCTACCAGTAACAGGAATCAGAATGTTACTAATTTTACAAAATTCATAATATAAGCCTTAAACGGGTCATCATTATAAAAATTATAACAAAACCACTACACACGGTACCTAATTACACGTATAACCTTATACTCGTTCTCCTTAAAATGGGTCCATGTCTTTGGCAATAAGTTATACAATAAATCGCGTACTCGATAATATTCAACAATGGCAACATTTGAAAACTAAAATGGCGAAACCACATCTGACATTTTGCAAGTTTGTCGTTAAAAAAGCTATGTTTGCATTCCTTAAAATGGAAGCACCGAATTTTGATTTTTTTTAACTCTTATCAAACTGTTTGACTCTCGTTGGACTTGACTTACGAAATACACGTGAGTCAAACAATTTTACACGAATAGTCCAACTTTCTAGTTACCACATTCAAACCAAAGTTACTAGCAAATTATTTACCATGATTTGATAAATACCTAGTTAACAACTTTCAGTG
Organism: Petrophora chlorosata; assembly: GCA_951640565.1. Taxonomy (NCBI): domain Eukaryota; kingdom Metazoa; phylum Arthropoda; class Insecta; order Lepidoptera; family Geometridae; genus Petrophora; species Petrophora chlorosata. Next base: position 5,907,773 of record OX621216.1, on the reverse strand, counting down.
TCCCTAAACATAGTTTCAACGTTATAAAGTTGCCATGACGAAAAATTCTTCTAAAAAGCTAGGTACAATCTGATTCAAGCGTCAAAATACTAATTTTCCAATCATTTGTAGTCGTTCTCTACCTTCTGTTTCAAATGCAACTACATAAATTATTGTATAAATAAATAATAAATAAAACCCACCATTGCAGCAGCGTCCAAAATAAAGTATAGCATTAATATATAAATCTCTAAAGTAGTTGCAATACCTAAAATGTGTTAAAAGTTTGTATGTGTGCGAGCATTTGTGCAGTATAAGAAAACTTTGTTCTGTAGCGTCATTGCCTCAGATTTTCTTTCATAGACTTATTTTCAATCCTCATAAGTTAGATAGTTCTAACAGAATAACTTTACTCTGACTGTGCAAGCGAGATGCACATATGAAACAAGCGAGACGAGGATAATAATTGTTTGACTCATATCAGCCCCCAGATTCAGAACCTCACGATAACGAATACCGAATCGATTCGACTATTATCGATCTCGTTTTGTATGTTCCTTTTAGAGCTATTCCGCCCCGAACAGTTATTTCGGTTACAATATCGGTAACCATTACATGTTGCATTTACGAAAATTGTTTTGTTTGCAATTTTTGATAGTAAGATATGAAACCGAATTGATTGACAACGAGTTATCGTGAGGTTCTGAATCGGCCCGCAGGAGTGAAAAGTCAGCCATAAAAATGTAAACAAAGCATTTTCTCATCATAATGTACAGTTTACATGTGTGACTCAATCAATTGGTTGTTTTCTAATACTGCATATAGTTTAAAGACAGAAATGAATGGTCGTTCGGTCCGTACAATTAAAATATCCTTAAATAAGATTTTTTTTAATATAAAAGCTTCTTGAACTTTATTATTAAAAAGGAAAAATGTATGGTAGTAACGTCGAAAAACGCGTATACAGTAATCCTAGTAATTAAACCACGGAATTTAAATCGTCGAAGGAAGGATGAAAGTACAGAAGAAAGGGAGGAAAAAAAGTACTATGTTTAGAAGAACCAACTTATTTTTAACCGACTTCATAAAAAGAGAAGGTTCTCTGTTCGATTGCATTTTTTTTAATTTTTTTTATGTGTATTACCTCAGAACTCCGTTATTTATAAACCGATTTGGAAAATTCTTTTTGCGTTGGGTTCAGTATAGCTACGAAGTGGTCCCATATAAATTTCATCGATATTTGATCTTGGACTTCGAAGATACATTGAAGTCGGTTTTAGTTCGGTCGGTGTTTCTAAAAATTAATTATATATCATAGTTTTATCACGTAGGTAAGAATAAGTCAATAATTATCCGTATATAATGATACAATGACGAAAATAACTTGCAATTTTATTTTTACCTAACCTCCATTCATTTTTGTCATTTTAGAAGCTCTAAAGCCAATCGTGATGTGAAAGTGTTATGTTAGTAAACAAAACATTATACCATGATGTAGACAAACTAGTATGAAGCCTGATTGGCCAAACCAAAGCAGTTGATTGTAAATCAAACAACTTTACGAATTACTTGACTGACGACTTACCTTTTTGTTGGTCAAACAAGTTAAAGTCGAAATTATTATTAGTTGTTAGTCAAACAACATTTTTATCAAAGTAGTTCACTTTGATATGATGAACTAAATGTTAAGTTTTAATTTGAATAAAAATACTGTACGACTGTTGTTTGAACAATAAAGACATCAACGTTTTTAGTGTTAGTTTTTCCCTTGTTAACGTTTGATAGACAACTTAACACTCAAACAACATTAATTGATTGTTAAGGTTGTTCTGGTGATAATGGCTGACATACAACTTACTTGTAGAGTTTTTGTTGTTAACGTTTGACTGACAACTCACCATTCCGCTGATACTACAGTTTCTGTTGTTATCGTTTGACAGACAACTTACCACTTCGCTGACAGCAGTTACTTGTAAGTCAAATAGCGTTTTTCTAGTTATTGTTTGACCGACAACTTACCACTTCGCTGGTAAGACAGTTGATCGCGTTGATGGTGCGCGCGGGCGGCGGAGGGGGGCGCGGGGATCGGCGTCCATCGCGGGCCGGGGTTATTGGGTAGCCTAGAAAAAGTACAATAACTATAAATATTTTTTTTTATTGGTAAATGGGCATGCGTTTGACGACATCTCGCCTGATAGAAAGCGAAGATGCGGCCTAAGATGGAACACGCTTTCCCATGAGATGCCTATTCACTCTAGACTTAAAGAGACACAAGTTGGTCACAATTGACACAAGTTGGTCACAGTAGTGCGCAAGCATTACTGTGTTCCGGTTTGAAGGGCATTGTAGCCAGCGAAATTACTGGGCATTATGAGGCTCAACAGCTTATTGTCTCAGGGTGGCGAGCGCAGTGCAGCACCGCGCTGGATTCTGCAAAACAAAGTTCTGGGTGGTGCTGTTATTGTTATGGGCTGGCGTATTGCTTACCATCAGGCAAACGACCAGCTCGTCTCGTCATTCAGTTACATAAAAAAAAAACCGGTTTCGGACAATTAGGATGTCCGTCTTCCGGGAGTTTACGGTTTGCCGTGATTGAGAATATTTCGACTCACGATAGTTTCCAAACTTTAAAAACCGCCCAAGTGCGAGTCGGACTCGTTCCTTACCATTATCTATAAAACGACAAAAAATCAGATCTGTTGTATAACATTTATTTTATTCTGTTTTGTAGTATTTCTTGTTATAGCAGCAACAGAAATACATCATCTGTGAAAATTTCAACTGTCTAACTATCACGGTTCATGAGATACAGCCTGGTGACAGACGGAACGGCCTGGTGATTGAAATTAGACAGACAGACAGACAGACAGACGGACGGACAGGGGAGTCTTAGTAATAGGGTCCCGTTTTACCCTTTGGGTACGGAACCATAAAAATGGTTACCTTGTTCACTACTACTAGACTCAGTGAAACTGGGTGTGCCCTCGGTCCACGTTGGTGTTGAGCCTTCCACCGATGCGGGAGGCGTCCAGCAGACGCTGAAATAATAGGAACAATATATTTTCTAGGGATCCAGCTTTCCACGTACGCTAACTTACGAAAACGAAAGACTGATTATTTATCCGCTCGCTTTGCTTGCGTTCCATTGCATTGATTTCCGACATTAATGGCTTTTGAAGAACTCATAATGAGAGACGACTGAACGAGTCTGTATCATCCTTTCACTTCATTCATGCCTCTCTACTTTACCATGCACGAATAGCTTTGACGATTCCTATATTAAGGATACTGACCTCGCTTCATTACTCCTAGCGCTGCTCAGCGCTGCAGGCGTCAGAGCCAATGACGAGGCACTAGACGTCGTCATCACGCTCGCAGCGCTTGATGCGCCGCCGCCGCGACGTCTCCCTGATGCACTGGATGACGTCGTCGATGAAGAGTTGGTACGGCTGGTTCTCGGAGGAGGAGCTTCCTCGAACGGCGGCGGCGGCGTCGAACAGCAGGACAGAGGCGCCGTGGCTGGGCGAAAACTAGCGTTACTTACTAGCTCAAGGTAGCTTCGTTAAGGAAACTACAAACGTAGATGTTGGTGGAAAAGAAACTACGGTTGGTTATGTTGGTAGAAACTACATAGATATTAATTACAGTAAACACAGGAATGATAAATTAAGTGAAACTATTTGATGGATAGTTACACGTAAATAATGATGCTGATGCTAGTGATATAGTAGAAACATACATATAATATAGGTACGAGTGGATATATATTTCAGAACGAGGTTTTACTATCGAAGAAGAAGTTAAGGATATAAATAAATCTAAGAGACACAGTAATGTAAAATGAATAAGTAAGGAAATGTGGACTTAGGGATAAAGGACAGCAATAAGAAAACGATTTGATCGTAATATATGCTGAACAACATCTAGCCAGCCTAAAATGCTTTGAAAAACTAATTTCCAGTAAACTTATGAATATAATTATGCAACTAATCGAAAATATGTAAACGAGAACATTGACAAATTCAAAGATGCAAATACTATTCAACGACCGAGCAAAACAATCTAACACAAAACATTAATGTACAAAATGGCAGTTATCAAAAACGGGACAAAATCACAACACAATCTACGAGACGTAAGTATCGGCACAACTATGCATGCTATAGGAACTAATGTTACTGCTAATTAAGACCAAAAACACAAATATACTAAAAATGCATCTATCGTTGACAATTTTCGTAGTATCTTTGAGTACACTGAATTTCAGATTTTCTTTTTCTAGTATAGTCTTCGAGTTTTGCTTTGATTCTGTTATCTTTCGAAGGGCTCGTTTCTTAGTAAGCATGGACCAAGCTTCAAGCGCTTAATTTTTTTAAGGTCTAGCTTAGTGATCGTCACTTTCTTATTTCTGTTTTCGGTTTTACAGCACTTCTTCGAGATCTTTCTTCATTTTGTATATCTTCTTTTTCTCTGATCTCTTCTTAAAACTTCCTAATTTCTTCTTCTGTCTTGGAACCTTAATCGGTTCTTTATTATCAGAGTCGGTGCCTTCCGAAAACTTTTTGATGATCTCGTGTACGTTGCCACTTATGGTTTTAGACACTACAGGGCAGACTGATGTGCTTTTAATAGAGAAATGCTTCTTGTCAACAGAACTTAAACTACTATGAGAGTATTCGATAGGCTCAAATATCTTCTTAGTGTCTTTGACAGGAATTCGGTTTTCAATTGCAATTTTATCAGATTGTTTACTTTCTTGCGACGATGACAACGAGCTACGTCGAGAACTGTTCGAAGAATCAGTTTGGACCTTCAAAATATGTTTTTGGAACATATCTATTTTTGATTTGGCTTTCTTATGGCATATGACTTCATCTTTAGTCATGCCACCTTTCGACTGCCCTTCATTGTAAGTCCTTATTTCTACTTTAGGTTTGATTTTCTTTACTTCTGGTGCACGACCTTTATCTCTCTTGGATTGAGTGAAATTTAGCTTTTTAGTCAAACCTGATATAATACCAGGCTTCGAACCATTCTTCTCAACTTCTTTATCATCTGGGCTCAGTTTTTCTTCGGTTTTATGAGTCTTTTTCAAAGACTTAGCTGCTGATATTAAATCGGATGACTTCACATTATGTACACTGACTCTTTCGGAAGACATGTTGATATCAGTTGGAGTTTTCCTAGTAAATTTATCTCCAATTTGAGTGACCATTCCTTTGATAAACTGAGATGGGCTTTTGGACTGTCTGCCTCTTACTTCATGGACGTTGTCAAATACTTCGCTTACTTCGATGACAATGCGGTCTTCACTGCTGGATTCAGTCAACGATGTGTCATCGTATTCACCAGAATCTAGATGTTCTCTGACAAGTCTGTCTATATTGAACTTAGCCATCATCGTCGATTGAGCAATCAAGTCTCTCCCCGGATAAGATCTTTCAGTGATGCTATCTCCTTCTTCAGCGTAATCTAAGAACGAGTTAGAAGCAACTAATTTTGTAATCCTAACGGAATGCTCAGACACGGACGGTGCAATGCGGCATGCATCAGGCTCATGGAACTTAAAATCATGCCCATAAAAGCAGAAATCGTCGTCGCTACTCGTGATTGGCGTCGGCGGTGGTATATCGTTCACAGATATACTTAAATTGGGATAGTCACCTTTTGTATCGAGGCTTGACGATTGGGAAGTCGCTCCTCCCCGTTTGGGTTTAGGCGATCCTCTAGGGGGGACCGGTGGAGGAACCCTCTGTTTTTGAGATCCTTTCAAGACGGCTGGGAAAGCCACGTCTGGTTCAGACGCCGACGTCGTCTTGACTGTCGACATTACTACTTTGGCAGCAGTCGAAACCGGTGACGTCACCGACGTCGGTGTTATATGCGCGGTAACGTCAGACAACGAAACTGGATTCAAAAAAACACGTAAGAATAGTTTGTAAAGGTTTATTAATAATTAAAATGTATAAATGGAAAAAGGTTGGCACGTTAGTTACAATATTTTGTGTGATAAAAATGGAAGCGTATAGACAGTTTATTTTATATGTCGAGAATGGCATGTTTATATTTATATTTTTTGTGTTGAGCTTGACCGTTCAAGTTGTCGTTTTTTATTGGTGCATTTTATGTTTGTTTTAGAAGAAATAAAGCAAGCAGGTTTAAATAAATAGTCAAGTGGTGTATACCCAATAGAAAAGATCCGATAGGTCAGAGCAGCATGGAAAATAGGAGAATACATGAAAATAAGCTTATTGATTGATTAAGTAGGCAGGGTTTAAGTTTTTTTAATTTTAAATAATAAAACAAAGCGTAGCAAGGGCTGTACTTTACACAAATGAAGGATTGCCGAATTGCTTGCATCAAAAATAATGTAAAATCATGAAATAAAGATATAACACAAAAGCAGACGTAAAGCTTGAAGCTCCTTGCTATTCTTTTATTTACTGTGTTTAGATTAATTATTTAGTGTAACACGCAATCTTACAGGGTTAAAAGCCTAGGATCCAGGGACCTTACTTTGAAAAAGTTACGATCTGTTCTTTCGGATGAAAGGGACAGCGCTATGCAACAGCCATAAGAGTGTCTCTTTTAGTCCGCACGAACGAACGAAAGCAACTCGGAGTAGGCCCCCAGGGCGCACATAAATGAATGTATGTCCAAATGAAGTGATTTGCATTTCATTAAATTAATGCCCATAGCTAGCGTAGTTTTTTGAACTAATTTTCAGTCTTTTGTATATAAAAAGCTGAATCCTGATCAAAAATTTTGGTGAGACTTGATACCTAGAAATTCGACTTATTTTGTCATTTATTACATAATGTAGCTATTGATTCTCACCTGCCTTGCCGCTGTTAATTCCGCTTGTGCTTGCTCCACCTATCCAATTAGCAGCGTGAAATGTGGCCAGTATATGAATATGCGTGCAGAAGGAACACTATATAAACTATATATTATTTATCACTATATATTATTAATAAACGATTAATACAAGTTCAGCTATGTTTAACATGTTTTGTCTCTGTTCAACCTACGTTAATATGAACATATTAGAAAGAGATAATATGTAAACAAGGACAATTGAACTTAAATTATTTATAGTTGTTAGTAGGTCGTAGGTACAAACAAATGTTTTGAATAAAATACTCGGTTTTACATAGTATTTTGTAGAAAACTTAATTAAAACTTTTTTGACATGCGACATGCTTACTTCTGAAATAGGTCTATACATTAGTAACATATCATAATAGGGAATATGCATGTGTTGCCGAAAAATCTGGAAATTACTTTTTACGATAGATTACTCCTGTTAACATTTAGTAGTGATATATTTATTATTATTATTTGCGTAGTTTATTTTTATTTCAATGTTTATTTTTCTTATTTTTGGAGAAACGGAACGTAATCGCAAAACGCTTGAGTACATGCAACCACTATCTGACGTCACACGCTTCGCTGCTTATTGGTCATTTTTTGACATAGAGCCCGCTCTATTGACATACACACACATGTAGCATAGATGGACCGATGAGGAGATCCTATGTCCCCACGTTTGTGACGTCACACGGAAATGGCGCGTTTATGTTGATTGAAAATTGATTCAAATTTTCATTTAGTTATTTTATTGACAAATGATGCCGTAAAATTTTTAAACATTCTTTTTCATTAATAGTATTCAATAATGAATCGATTCATGCATTAAAAAAAATACATGCATATTCCCCATTGTGTTATTTGATTTTACATGTCTACGCTAATTGTTTTAGTATTTTCGCGGGAATTTTGAATTTATCCTAAAATAATTAGGCTATTTCTAAATCATATAAAACCTAATAATAGTTTAAATGCAACTGAATTTCATCTGTTTTGTGAATTACTTAAATAAATAAATCCTAAATGTTACAGACTATTTAACAACTATTCTTTACGATAGTAATTTTAACTTTTCTCAGTAAAGGAAAGATCTTAGTTAGATTTTGATATTTCTAAACATACCTACCTACTCATGTACGCAATAAAATAGAAATAGGAGTAGCCGGAGTGACCTACTGTAACCCCGCTGTACAGGCTCAACAGAGACCTAGTGCGGGGGACAGAAATCTTTAAGGGTACACTATACTGTTTTGTTTTTAGTATAAGTATAACATATATCTTATATTATTGTACCTAGCTGTAAGTTCCTAAATCAAAATCAATAAATCAATCTACGTTCTGTGTTGTTTCAGTTTTCAATAATGGTCGAAGAAATAAAACAAAGTCATTTGCATCAGAAAGAATCTTATTTATTCAACATTATATACATAAACAGGCTACAAAAGCATTTCATAGTCATAGCTTAGTAAACAATTTACTATTAAAAATAATATAATAACTACCAATATACGAAGTAGTCTTTATACATACTGCTATTTATTCTGTGGCTTTGTTCTAGAACATACTTTAGTTTGATAGCACGAGAGATTATATATATATAATGTATGTATATATATATATATATATATATATATATATAATAATACATATATAATATACATATATAATATACATATATAATATATATATATATATATATATATATATATATATAATATATAAAAATACACAATACAATCTCAAACTTCAAAACAGTAATATAAACTGAGCTTCCTGATCTACACTGCACCTGTTCATAGTTTATAAATGTATATGTCTATAATTACAGTTTTCTAGTTTTATTTTGTTATTAGTTATTTATATATTTATTTTTGTATATTGTTATTTTACGTATAATATATGTAACCTTCAAGTTTATATATATTATTATATTTTTGATATATATTGTCTTCTTCTCTCTTCTCTCTTGTTATTATTTTTGTATGGCCTTTTATTTTTCACATTAACTTTATATTTTGTTTGCACTACCTTATAAAATCTCCACATTACACCGAGGTTAACTGGAAGATAATGCTTACTAGCATTAAGTTCACCTATGTACCTACCTAAAAATTTGTTTGTGCAATAAAGAATTTTCTATCTATCTATCTATTTATGTTAATAGCATCTCTTTATTTTACATATACTACGTGTACAGACAGTGATTGGTAGTTATTACAAATTTCTAGTTATTATTGTTTTCACTGGATTTAAATAAAATTACATTGATTCTATTACTTTACATTGTGCTTGCTAAATAATTATAATAATAAAATATAATATAACATAGCCAGTAGTGGTGAACATTAAACATATATCAACAATAAATATATACCTTATAAATATAAACGGCTATACTTACGTTATGATTGTGTCGGAATATCTCCGACCAGGGGGCCTAAATCCGAGTTGCTTTCGTTCGTTCGTTGGTGCGGACTAAAAGAGACACTCTTATGCCTGTTGCATAGCGCTGTCCCTTTCATCCGACAGAACGAAGATCATAATTACTTTTTCAGATTAAGGCCCCTGGTTTCGGACAATTAAACTCCCAGAAGGACATCCCAATTGTCCGAAACCTGGTCGGAATTATCCAACAGAATCATAACGTGAGTGTAGCCGTTTATATTTATAATGAATATTTCGACTCACGATAGTTTCCAAGCCTTGATAAATATATATTGTGCACATATAAAAAACCATTTAGTCTCATTTCTATACTGTTTAGGAAATATATATTAAAAGACGAAAGTTCGAACATTTTTATTATAATTCATTGTAATATAATCGAGTTACGATAATAAAAATAATTGATATAAGTATACGTATATTTCTTCACTATTAAACATATTTGAGACATAATTAATAAGCCAGTGGCCCTAATTCTATGCTGCATTGTCTAAACTTAATTTGCACAAGTTACAGTTAGATGTGTCAAACACAGTTTCATATCCTGCCGCGCACGCTAGTGAAGTTTAGAGAATACTTCACTTTTAGAGCGGTTTCAGACTAGCGTTTTTTTCTGCGCATATACGGTCGTTTCGGCATACGCGCTTACACGTGCGCTACATTGCGCTACGGGTTTAATCCGGCGTGTTCGTTCGAACCGGTAGTGGTGAGTCAGTATCGATATGGAAGGCGTCTCTCGCGGCTCGCGCTTATACTAGCTTACACGCGCGTATAAATCGTGTATGAATCCGTATTCTGCGCTACTATGTAACTGTCACTTCTGACGTAACTTTAGGTAAAAATACTTAACTTTAGCACTGTCAAACGTTATTAAAATTTAGAGAACGCGGAAACTAGAATACCAAATACAATGATTTTAGGTAATTTAAAGTGTTGGGACAGTCCTGTCGGGTAACAACTATTCTAAATATCGAAATAAAAAATAATACTGAAACGCAATGAAAATATGTAGTATAACTTCACTGAATATTATGTACGTTGTTTCTTTTTTTTAACACACACACGTTTCAAATATAATATATCAAAATTCTTCTTGAGATGTCATAACTATAAAAATTTATAATAAATTTAGGTTTATAGAATGCAACACAGAATTGACCCTAGTGTCTAGGTCTAGAGTAACTCAGACCGCTTCTTAGGTAGGTATGCGGTGCGGGAGGGGTTACGTACATGACGTCACGGCATAGAAACGGACGCCCCGACTTAAGCCTCGCGTCTAGTATTTTAAACCTATGTGTGACTGAAGTCTCGCGTCAAAAATGTTGAGCCTGCGCCCAAAAGTTTCTGGTCATGGATTTTGAACCACGCCCGACTGAAGTCACGCGTCAAAAATTTTGAACCTACGCCCAATACTTTCGCGTCAAGGATTTTGAACCACGTCCGACTGAAGTCTCGCGTCAAAAATTTTGAACCTACGCCCAATAGTTTCGCGTCAAGGATTTTGAACCACGCCCGACTGAAGTCTCGCGTCAAACATTTTGTGCCTACGCCCAATAGTTTCGCGTCAAGGATTTTGAACCACGCCCTACTGAAGTCTCGCGGAAAAATGTTTAGCCTACGCCCGACTGAAGTCTCGCGTCAAAAATTTTGAACCAACGCCCGAAAGTTTCGCTTTAAGGATTTTGAACCTTATCATCTTGCGAAAGCACACCTCCCGCACCACACAGCTACTTAAGAAGTGGTCTGAATAAAACGCCCATCCTAAAATAATTAGATAATTAGACATAGACAGTAACATATTAGATAATTATAAATTCTAAAGGTAACCAATAAATACTTATGTTTTCGCTTATTCCAAGCTAAAGCTATATCAGCATGTCATGATGCTAAAGTAGGTATATTATAATATATTAATTCTTTTAATTCATCTACAATACATTCAGGGCACATTTTCACTCCTCCATTAAAAGGTTCCTTATTGTGGTTCTAATACCACCCACCGAACAAAGCCATGTCGTCAAGCGACCTAGTCGTGTTTCGAGATGATGTTCGGTGAACCATCGGGGAGACGGGTCTGTGCAACCGCTCAACTGCCGGCTCTCTCTAGATCTATGTGCTCCATTTTAGGCCACATCAGGCGCAATAGTGGCCAAACATAGATCTATTAAGCGTAAAAAAAAATTCGCTCCTCCAATCCAAAGGTCAGGCGAATATATTTTTACATAAAGTTAACATAAATCGTAACAATTTTTTTGTTGAAAAATATATTTTTGAAGACAAGCTTTTAACAATTTCGTAATCGGAACCGCGAACAGATTAAAATGAGCCCAAACACTAGTTATTTACGTTTATCCGTCAAGGAGTTCCATTCTCCATCATCAGATCAGCTGGCTGTCACCATAATATTGCATTGTCATCGGACTTTGAGAAGTATGCAATATTTCAACTCCGTAAGATAAGAGCAAATGGTTCTGATTCAACTTGCAAGACTTGACCCAAACATTACAAGTTAAATAATAAAAGCTTGTAAAAATAAAATCTTTTTGGTAAAATTCCACTCGCCCCAAGACAGTGGCTTGGTGTAAGCCACCAAGCCAGTGTTTTTTGTAGTTTGGGGATCGCCGATAACACTCATTTTTTACATAATAAGTTGTATTCTAAAATTGTAAAGACAAATATGTAAATTTTCTTTTGAAAATAAATTATCTTATCGTAATAAACTCCACATATAAAGAAATACACACACACACACACATGTGTGTATGTATTTGTTTTATATTTATTTTAGTATGTTCTGTGTAATGTTGTGTGATGTCGTGAAGAAATGTATTTTCTTTCTTTAAATGTGCAAGCGAGATGCATAAACGTAGCGTTGAACTTGCGAGAAAAGGACAAAATTATTTGTTTAAACATTTATTTAAACGAGCGTTCCACTATCTTCTTTATCAGAAGGTCGAAAAACTGGCCCCTGAATATTTTTATATGTCCTAGAAAAGGATCTAAGGCAATACGTTTTAACTATACAACATGGATTTATCATAAACAAGGCCCCAATTCACTATGACAACACGGCGAAATCACGTCGCTTCCTTGCTTCAAAATCACGTCGATTACTTGCTTCGAAATCACGTCGATTCCTTGCTTCGAAATCACGTCGATTCCTTGCTTCGAAATCACGTCGATTCCTTCATTAATAAACGACATCTCTATGACACATTCATATATTCATATATATGACGCGTCATAGAGAATACGAATTTTGCAGATATCGTTTATTAATGAAGGAATCGACACGTTTCCTTGAAGCAAGGAATCGCCAAGTTGTCATAGTGAATTAGGGCCCAGATTTTGAGAGATTTTCTTTCAGAATTGTGAGACAGAATTACTAAACAGAATTTTGATCGTGAATAAAATGAAATGTTGATCGAAAATATCTAAATCTCTCAAACGAATAACACCGGACGGTGACATTCTATTCCATTGATAAGATATGTATAAAAGATTTAAAGTAAGTTGTTTTCTTTCCGAAACTACAATTTCATTATATATTATTTTGCATAAGCATGTCCCATTGAATTCAAATGAAAATATTCGCCATAAAACTAAACAAATTGTGACAATTCAATACTTTACGTTCAGAGGAATGTCATTTTAAACACAATGCCACGAAGGAGAGTGACAATATTATTTGGAACGAAGAATTATATATTAATTTTAATTTATTATTTGATAAATATAGGATTAGATTAAAAACTACCAGCGATTAAAACCTAACATACCTTTCCAATTTAATATTCCGTTTTTTTAATTACCTTCAAATTCTACTAACTACTAACACTAATAACTTTTAATTTAGAAAACGCTTCGTTTTGAAATTAATTTTTATAACTTTTTCACCACATATATTAGTAATTTAGATACGGAAGCCACCACTTATATTTATTACTATTAATATTTAACTTAGTTCAAGACCAAAATAAATTAGTATTATGAAAGCATTATCTATAACTCCCAAGCCTAATTCCCAGGCCCTATAAATTGGAAACGTTCTAAGAAATATCCCATGAAATCTAAACCCAGGGACACCATATTTCGTGTCAACGAAAATAATTTTATTATTTTTGCTATGATTATTAAAATATCACTTGTTTAGTGATCAAATACTTAATATTTTAAGCAAGCTTATTGTATTAAATACCGCTACATATTTTCGTGACACGACTGCGATCAATTTCTTGCCCAATTATCTATCATCTTGGACTAAAGAGTTCATCATACGTATAACATAAATAATATCAATTCGAAACCTTTTTTCGATAACGTTAAGGTTCACTTTAGTGTGGACGGTACAGCAAAAGAGTTGAGAACAAAGAGGTCTGTTACCAGAACCTGCTTGGAGCTTCGTAAAGAACCGCAATTTGGTTGGTTAGGTTAATAGTATTTTCCATATTCCGAATTTAGTTATTCCGACGATGTCAAGATTGAGTACTTTGCATGAAAACAATTCAATTGATGTTTTATCAAATGACACCATATTTCTGATATTCAAAGACAAAATACATCTGACAATCAATGTACCTAATTATTTTATTATATCAATTTAAGTAATTTTAGGATGTAAGACTTATTCGAGATGATTATATTCTGTAAATTTAGACGCGAAAATAATCTTAATTGTAGCACAATCGCTGAACTTTACGTTAAATAAAAAATAGACTTCAACGAAGCGTTTAAAGCTATCTTACATTCTTAAATTACTCCTAATATCAATAATCTAGTTCGAGTTTGATTCTACAACATGATTATTACATATATACCCATCGATTAACAAAATAAACATAATACAAAAAATCTCGTAAGAAATATTCATACAAGTCTATTTATCGGAAGAGGTCTGTCACAAGGTTCGGTGTTAGGTCCCCTCTATTACATAGTATATTCAGTCCGCAGGCGGAACTACAATTATAGTACTTCCGCTATCTTTTCCCGAATATATTTCAGCTTTCTCTATACTCCTTACATAGACAACTTCTTTGATAATTTCTTCAGAATCTTCTTCTTTCAGGCCTTCGTGACTTTCGTCCCCATTCAATTGGACTACAGAAACGTGTTCTGTTTGCGTCTGCATTTCTTGATTTATCATGACTATTGGAGATTCTGGTCTGAGGTATACTGTTTGTGATGATAGGACCTTGCGGAACCTCATATCTTTGGGAAGCGTTGACGCGTCTCTAGTTTCTGTTCTTGTAGGAGTCGCGCTTCTTGTTCTATAGCTAGAATTAAGGCTCTTAGGAAGTGTGTTGACGTCTCTTTCTGATTGTTCCGTTTCTGTATGTATGCCTGCTGTATTAGGCACGCTGTCTGCTTTCACAAGACCAATATCTGCGAAGAATTTCTTAAACTTTTCAACAAAAGTAGGAGACTTAGCTCTGTTAAGACTGTTTGTTAATCGTTCGACGGAATATTCTTGGGCAGCTTCTTCGATTCTCTCCGGTATGTTGGACATGCTTTTATGTTTCTCTATATTTATTTTCCGTTTCCATTTATCTTCGTCGTCTTCGTCTATAAATGGTATATCTTGTTGATTGTTTTCGTTTCTAGTGTCTACAGCGGCGTCCTTCATTCCAGGTTTCGTTGGAACAGTCTCAGCTATGTATATTTGCGGTACGCTTGTGCTCGTGTTATCTGTATGTATACCGCTATCAGCTAGACTACCGTTTATATGTGAACTGCCTGCGCCTGTACTTAAGACCTTAGTTAGCTGGTCAGATAAGGATTCCATCCGTTCCTGAATAGCAGTTCTATAGACAGTATCAGCGTAAGACGTGCCTGGTTCTCTAACAGCTAAGTTAGAGGTATCGAACTCTATTCGTCTCTGGAAAGGACCTCGGTCCATAGTTTTTAATCTGTCAGATAGTACTGACGGATATTCCGCTTTCGGCGGAGGGTGCCTTTGATTCCAAGTTGAGATAGTAGTGTCTGTGAAGTCGCTCATACTAGATCTCATTGAAGACCTAGGCGAGAGTCTCGACTGTTTCAGCAGTTCTGGGTTGTAATCGAGGATAGGTCTCCCGATGTACAAACGCCCTGAAGAAACAACGTCGTGTCAGTATGTTGTCTTACTCTTTTGTTTATACATTTCAGTTTACTTCTCTCTCACTCCCGTCGACAAGCCATGCCGTTACAACGACATATTTTTCGAACCAACACCGTTAGCACAAAAAAACACATCACAAGAATTTTGTTCGGCAAATAACACGGAACGAAAATCGCGCGGCAGACAAACACGCATAAGGCGAAAATTTTAAAATTACTACTTCTGGATAAAGGAAATTAACAAAAAGGATGTCTCACAAAACTGGGTAACAATCACCGGATGTGGGAAGGGAGAGGGTAAAAAATAAACTGAAATGTATAATAATATATAGGTACCAAAATAATCTCGCATTCATGTTAGGATTGGGTTATAAAACTACTATAGTAGTAATATAAAAATAAAATTGGTTAATACTAAAAAGTAAATTAGTTAAGAAGTCGAGCAAACTACGGTTTATAATGAGTTGGTAATAAAATAAAGAGCTGCACAAAAATATACAAGAATTAAAGCATATTATTCGTCAAATATAGATAAAAAAAATTGCCTTTTATGAAAGGTTTACTTGCTGTATTAAATTCGCATTATTGACGGAAAATACCACTGAACCAATATTTATTGAATATTACAGTGTCCCTTACATTGTTTTTTACTGCCAACTCATTCCAACCTCTAAAAACAAAGTAAATACAAACAAACCTGGCGTTTCGATCTCTTCCTGTGTCCTGGTCGGCTTGGCGATGCTCTTTCTCTTAGACGGCGAGTGTTTCAGTGCTGGAAAATTTGAAAATTTCACTTAGGCCGGTTTGTGATTGAGGCGACGGTAGTTTGGGAGTATTTTTGCGAACTTTTTTATCATGCAGTACGATTTAATTTATGGAAAAATAAATATTAATATATGCTTATGATTTTAGGCTCGTATTTATAAACTAAACTCAGAACCGAGTCAAAGAGTTTCTAATCAAGCTTTATTTTATCAACGTAACTTGAAACAAGGCTGATAATGATGATAATGCTGTAGACGTTTACTTGAGTGGATATATTCATGAAATTTAGTTTCAAGTTACGTTTATCGAACAGAGCTTGATTTGAAACTGTCTCTGATTATTTCTTTCTATCTGTTACTGCTAAACGCCGCAAGTGCTATTTCTGTATGTCAAATCGAAATGGATCGCCAAGATACAGGCCTAGCCTGGTGTGGCGCCTACCAATAATAATCTTACATTAAATCAGTGCATGTGTTAATCAATATGTAAATGTAATTGTAATGCGAATTTGTGTAAATTTGGAAAAAAATTTAGGGTTCCGTACCGTAATAGGGTTCCGTTTTACCCTTTGGTAAAACGGGACCCTATTACGTACCTATTACTAAAACTCCGCTGACCGTCCGTCTGTCACCAGGCTATATCTCATGAACCGTGATGGTTAGACAGATGAAATTTTCACATGTTTTTCTGGTGCCGCTATAACAACAAATACTAAAAAACAGAATAAAAATATTTAAGTGGGGCTCCCATTAAACAGACATGACTTTTTTGCCGTTTTTATAGATATATATGTACGGAACCCTTTGTCCGAGAGTACGACTCGCACTTGGCCGGTTTTTAAAAAATTATTACTTCTAGACTCGGTTCTGATTTTGGTTTATGAATATGAGCCTTAGTTTTTATGGGTATAGGTAAAGTACATACTATTTTTGTTATTTTATTGTTCACAATAATACTCCAGTAAGTCAACTAACTATAAATGAAAAATTTTGCTCTATCAAAAAAGCTGTGCTGCAAAAAAAAATCGTAACAACAGCATTGCAAAATAATTATGGCAATTTTAATGTTTCTTTTTAATTAACTCAAAATCATACAAGAGCTGTGCAGAAAACCATTATTTCTTTGATTTAGTATTTCAATTTTTTTAAGGCGCTCTCTATTAGTACTCTAAACAAAAATGTACTAAATAAAAATATGGCAAGAAAATGTTGCCATTTATTAAATAACACTCAGAGCAAATATGCGAAAAACTGTTCAGAATATTAAAAAAAAACGCACTCGCAAATCCAACAAAAAATAGAAAGACATATTTTAGAAAGAATAGATAATGACAAGAAAAATACCGTGCTTTTTCAGTTTGATGTAACAAAATAGTTTTTTATAATTTGAAATTATATTTCAGAGGGGTGAAAAGGGGGTGTATGTATGAAGGGTGAGCTCGAAATGTGGAGCCATATAGCAATGGGTGGTACATACCATGGGGTAAACACTAGATAGGGGATGATCAAAATCGATTAGAAATTGTTACAAAAACAATAAATTTATTAACAATTTTTTTTTGAAAGTATTTCGCTTTTGATAAAAAATAAATTTGTTTCAGTTAACTTCAGAAACTGAACATTTTAGTTAATCGTATGTTGCTATCTCTTTCATTTTCATTTCATTCGCAATGTGTAAGTACGAGAAAGAAACATAGGAATCGTCGTTGTGCACAGCACTTAAGCAATTTTTTTTATTTGTTAATTTGTAACAATTTCACACAAACAAAACACTAGAAATACTCTTAAAACATTCAAATGGGGTTCAACATTCAAATGGGGTTCAAACATTCAAATGGGGTTTAACATTCAACGGTAAACATGGACAAGACATGCTTTGAAAACAGGGCTCCCAATTTTCCTAAAAGGGGGACTTACTTAGACCTCCACGCACCCGAGTGAGCATCCGATAACGGACAAAAAGTTGAAAAAAAGAACAAGATATTATTTCTGACTGGCAACATCACATCTTACATGGCAACACTGGGGTAGTTAGGGACGTGCGTGACTTATTCTTAGTTCAAAAATAAAACCGACATGCCTTTGAATTTAGAATAAGCGTCCAATTAAAAAAACAAAAGTGGCTAGTACATGCCCAAAATTTTGCTTCAAATAAAGATAAGAAAATTAATTTTGAAAACAATATACATTTGTCAGCTAAGTTCCTACTGAAAGAAGTGAAGGTGTTGGCGTCCCTAGCATTTAATTACCCTAAAATAAAATAAAAAATACTATTTTAAAAGATTTCATCTATAATTCTAAACGTAGCACATATCAGCAACAGTTTTACTATTTTATATTTACATGCTTATTATTGTTTAAGATTTATAAGAAAACAGATAATAACTGATAAATCTACCAATTCACTATTTTCGACAACATCCACACAAAAAAACATCTTTAAATATTAAAAAAATGTCAACAGTCCCTATATTAAAAAATCTATTCTAATAAAACACCAACACCTTCACAACTACACACAAAAAACGCACACATTCACAATCAAATAAAAAAACAAATTTTCAAAAAAAATAAATGAACGCTTCTAAAACCAAACACGTAGTACCCTACAGTACCTATGTAGCTGGTGACTAGGGTCCTAAACTTGCGATGATTTCCCTTTATCTCGGGTAGGTCCACTGATTCGGGAAGAATTAATAGGTTATTTTTGGGTAATTTTGTTTTTGAAGTGGCAAGTTTCGCTTTGTCAGCTATTTTGAAAAAGGTGACAGTCTATGATAAATTATTTAGACCTCTTTTGGTACATATAATGTTTTCTAATGTAATCAATTGAAATTACGACATAATGTGGTCAGCAGCGCGATCAAGTAACTCCGTTGCAAACGTCGCATGTTGCGAACCAACGTGCAATAGAAATTTAATTCAATCAATAGAATGCGAATGGATCGCGTAACTTTTCATATCTCGATTTCAATGTGCCCTGCAGCGCCATCCCGAAGACACTCTTTTCCAACAAAGTTCGCTTAAAAGAAAATGCTGTTTAGTGATAAGGTCACCAATTTTTGTGTTAAATTATTTGACCAGCTGATTTTTATGAACATATGTATGTATTAATTTTTTTGTAATATTTAATTACTTTGCTAACAAAACGAAACTTGTCGTCATACAATTTTGAATGAAGACGAAATGGTATTTGTATGTTGAAATCATCATCACAGGCTGTTTCCATCATGAGATACGGCTATATCATCATCATAGACCATTCCCATCATAAGATACGGGTAGATCATCATCACAGGCCGTTCCCATCATGAGATACGGCTAGATCATCATCACAGGCCGTTGCCATCATGAAATATATTGTCAAATTGTCATCACAGGCCATTCCCACCATGAGATACGGCTAGATCATCATCACAGGCCGTTCCCATCATGAGATACTGCTAGATCATCGTGACATGCCGTTCCCATCATAAGATACGGCTAGATCATAATAACAGGCTGTTTCTATTATAAGATACGGCTAGATCATCATCACAGGCCGTTTCCATCATGAGATACGGTTAGATCATCATCAAAGGCCGTTCCCATCATAAGATACGGCTAGATCATCGTCATATGCCGTTCCCATCATGAGATATGGCTAAATCATAATCACAGGCTGTTTCTATCATGAGATACGGCTAGATCATCATCATAGGCCGTTTTCATCATGAGATATGGTCAAAATATGCGACAATAATCTGAATGAACGCAAAATAGGTTGCACCTATATATTGCAGGCTGTGAAAAACTGATGTCTTCCATCTCACTCATTCTTTGCTGTTATGAAAGAGAGGGCAATCAAAAGTGACTTCATAGAAACCATACAGTTTGACGATAAAGAAATATGTATAAAAAACATACATACAAATACCATACACACAAATATAATAAATTACAAGGTTATATCTTTTTACATCTAAAATAATAGCTGTAACGAAAAATGAGACTTTAAAATTGTCTTAGTCATTTTGAAGTCTCAAATTAGGACTTACATTATTCACCATTGGGTTAGAATATAAAACACAATGTTATCTTACGGAATTTGTGACCTCATTCTACGAACATAAGGACCAAATTTGGATACAATTTTACTGGTCATATGGCGGAAGCGAAATGGTTTTTAGCCTTTACTAATGATGGAATCGATTGTTGTAATATTTTAAGCTCTATGTAGAGAGAAATAAGGAGCAATATCAGATTGGAAATTGATTTTTGTTTATGATAATTTTAATGATATTGAGGGTAGTGCACAATTTTTTGGCAGAATTTTAAACTTTTACTATTTTATGGGCCAATATTGTCAATCTTCAGACTGACAATGTAGTGTAATGATAAGGCACGTTCGTACGCCTGATAGTAAACGCGACTCATGCCAATAACAATTAAAATAACCCGTAACTTTGAACTGCTAATTCCTGAGCGGTACTTCGCTGAACACTCCGAACACAGTAATGTTACTTTGTTCTTACTGCATTATTTTTCTAAGCTGTATATTATACACTTTTTAGTTATACACAACCCTCACAAGGTAGTTTAATGGCTACTAATCAGATTTATTTCTAGTTGAGGAGATTCTTTTCAAAACTTTAAAATTCCACTTTTTGTGTTTTTTTACAATCTGAGAAAATAGCTTTGTAGGTAGCTTTGTATTGGAATAATCTATTTTTGACGAAATCATGCATTTTAATCTTTTTTTCTGGTGTAACTACCAATTTTGGTCCAATTTTATTTTCGCGGGGTGTAAATTTAATTGATACCAAACAAAAAAAATAAAAATCAGTTTTATCGAAAGTGGTATAGTCAAGTTTTGAAAAGAAGCTCCTCAGTTTATAATTGTCGCCAAAAAACTGCACACACACACGATGACATCCCGAAATGAATTCAAAATGTACCAATACAAGTCCTAGCTGAAAATAGAATGAGACAGAGTTACGGCGCGCGAGCGGGACAGAGTAACACTTACACGAAGGAATCTTCTTAAAGACCGTCTTTCCCATGAAGTCTAGGAAACGCTGCGCGTAGAAACTTGGTCTGTGGACTGAGACTGTGTCCTGAAATTTCAAAATGGTAAAAAGTTTTTTTTTTACGCTTAATAGGTCCATGTTTGGCCACTATCTCGCCTGATGTGAAGCGATGATGTGGCCTAAGATAAAACACATAGATCTACAGAGAGACGGCAGTTGAGCGGCAGCTCAGACCCGTCTCCCCGATGGTTCACCGAACATCATCCCGAAACACGACTAGGTCGTTTGACGGCATGGCTTTGTTTGGTGGGTGGTATTACAACCACGGCCAGAGCCTACCACTCCAAAGCGCGTAAGCGGGTTTCATCACGATGTTTTCCTTCACAGTTTCAGAGCGAGCGTGCAAAATCTGCACTTAACTATAAGTCATTGGTGCAGGGCCGAGTCGGGATTCGAACCCAGGTGCGTCGGATCGAAAGGCGCACGAGTTCCCGCTGAGCCACACTCGCTCAAAAGACAACAGCTCAGAAGCCACAAGATATTTATTAAATAGGCACAAAAATGCACTTTTAAACGTCATACACACATCATACAAATCAATTGAAATACGTTAAAAATTTAACTTAATATATCATAATTTTTAGAAAAAAACAGAAACCGACTTTAATGTATCTTCGAAGTCCAAGGTCAAATATCGATGAAATTTATATGGGACCACTTCGTAGCTATACTGTACCCAACGCAAAAAGAGTTTTTCAAATCTTCTTATACAGGGAATAACATTAATGTGTAGTAATACTGGAAGGTGTGTATGGGTATCTAGTCATGAATCATCGGGCAGAATATACAACCAAAAAAACACTATTATATTTTCCATACAAAGTTTAAAAATTATTTATTTGAATTATTTTGGACAATCCTAACAAGCTGTGGCCTAGTCGCGGTAGTACGGGTCATTGACCGAGCTACTTTGTGCCTAGGCACAAAACAGATTAGTACAGAAATCTACATACATACAAAGTGCGCTCGAGCAACGCACACATAGACACCGCTCACAGACACGATATCTGGGCACAGTTGGGATGCGAGTGCCATCCGCTTGAGACACGCGTCTGTGAACTTTTTTATGCAAAAATGGAGCAACGAAAAATAGGTTATTATAACTGTTTGGTGGACGGTTGTTTAAATTCAACATTAAACGGTAAATTGTCGTTTTTTAAACTACCAGTTGTTTCAGAGAGGTAAGTAGGTATTTGCTTGTATTTTGATGGTTTGTTTTCACGTAACACAAAATAGTTAGGTAGGTAGGTAAGCGCCCCAGCCCCCGGCCCTGCGCCGAACAAGCGAACATGAGTTTGTGGCCTTGTCATATTTTTACAATTTAAAATTAGATATTTATTGTAGTATAAGCTGTGTTAGCCTTGTGTTCAATAATCTAATGAGGAAGATGTTAATGTAAACTAATCGCATTTGTTTTGTCTTCAAAAAAACTTTATTCAGTTATAATAGTAACTGCGAAAAAATTATGTCGATATCGTGTACAGTTATATTTTTAAATCAATCAATTTTCCTCCCAAAAACTTCCTGCGCCGTCCGGTATGAAATGTATGAAAAGTACATACATGAGATTAACTTCTGTATTTATCTGTTTTGTGGCCTAGGCGCTCTGTCTTTGAAAACGCCGAACATTTTACAAGGGCTTGATTTCGAGTCTCAAATACCGGAATTTCATACTGAACGGATCTTCGGACTCGGTCGTTTCCGTTCCGGAACCCACTCGTAAAAAAGGGTATTTCCACATTTTTACACGACTGCCCAAAAAGGAGTATTTCAGGGTTTACGTATGTATGTATTTATTTATTCCACCATTACTTCTTATTGCCTGGACAGATTTGAATGCATTAAAACCATAATAAAAACATAGGTTTAAGTATTTTTTACCATAGTTTTTTTGCATGTTCCGGAACCGGTATACAAAAAAATCTCCGCGAACGTACCCGACTTAGCCTTGCCTTGATTAGTTTCAAATTTTTATCCAACTTGACGTCTTAGAATTCATATTCAGAAATAACCTAAAAAGAATTTCCGAAACGAAAACGGTCCTCTTCGGTGGAGTTTTATGGGGCGGCGTTAGAAGGTAACTTTGTTTGTGCCGCTCGACCAATGAGGAGCAGCGGCTATTATTTATTAGGATTACATCTTTATGATTGGTGCAATACGAAACAAGGCTAGCGAATCATGAAGCGGCGGCGAATGTTTGATAGCTTTAGTGTTTGCCGCGTTTTGTCAAAGATTAAACAGGTTTATTTCTGAAAACTGACTAAGTAAAGACGCTTTATTGATTACTGACTTACGAACACTCTTTTACTATGCAATGAAATCAAATGTTGGAAATGTCTTAATCATCATTATCAGCCTATTACATTCCTACTGTTGAAATTCATGCATGATGTTTTTTACATCCTATTCCTACGGTGGTTGGTGACCTCACGTATTTTTTAAGAACATCAGCCATGTTCGCTCTTATTAGGCGTTTACACTGATTAGATCCTTATTCCTGAATGTTAATTGGAGCGATGATGTTTAATGCTGTAATTAATAAGTAAGCATTAATAAAAATAAAAAAATACCCTGCCAAAAACATTATCACTTGGGATGATTTAAGGATTCCGAGGATACCCCATACATCCAATCTGTTGAGACATTTTGTAATAAAAAAACGCACATACATTAACCCCGAAAACATTATATTCCTTTTTTGGGGAGTCGCGTAAAAAGCAGTTTGCTTGAAAGTTAGTTGTAGTAAGGTTGGTAGGACAAGCTGGCTTTGCTAACTGAAGATAAAATTTGTTTGTCAGATCTGTACACGCGGCGCACTAATATTCTTTGTCACAAGTTCATTGCTCTTTATCAGCTGATTGTTAGGGTTGAAATGAACTTGATTACCAGAAATGTTTAAATTATCATATCTTGTGATTTTAAAAAGTTTCTGGTGATTTGCACTTGGACTTGAATTATTAATAAGCTTCTATATGCGTGGTTTAATTATTACTACACATTAATGTTACACGTTGTATATAAAATTGTCGTGTCACAATGTTAGTTACCTTACTTTTCCGAAACGGCTTTACTGATTTTTACCAAATTTTATATGCATATTCTGTGTGTGCATGGTCTGAGAATCGGCTACTATCTATTTTTCATACCCCTAAGTGATACGGGTTGTTCAACCTTAACATTTTTTTTTTAAATTTATATGGCAAAACAACGTTTGCCGGGTCAGCTAGTCAATTTATAAATTACGGAGTTCTGAAGTAACAAACATAAAAAAATACAACCGAACGGAAAACCTTCTCTTTTTTTGATGTCAGTAAATGAATTTGAAAAAAAAAGGTAAGCATGTTTACCCATTTCTTTCCCGTACTTAAATTGAAGTCCGGGCCTAGAAAAGAAATGCGAAAACTGACTCTACCAGTGCTTCGGAAATACGCCCGCTGGAGAAGGTAGCACCAAGAAACTGCGGGGATGTCTCTTTTTTAATATTTTAAAATGTCTTACAATTAACATAGCACAATATCAAACTAGCTATTATATACAGGACTAGCTGCGCCCCGCGATTTCACCCATGGTTAAAAAGTAGAATAATGTCCTTTTCCAGGACCTAATGTACCTACATACCAAATTTCATCAAAATGCGTTTAGTAGTTTTTGCGTGATTGAGTAACAAACATCCATCCATCTATCATTCATTCGCTTATCCATTCACTCAACCATTCGTTCATTCATTCGTTCGTTCCTAGCAGCGATGTCTAGTAATACTTACACCGTCGTGTATCATGCTCTTCCAGGTATGTTCCAGTTTCTTCCTAAAGCGATAAGACTGCAGAATGTCAATGATACCCAGAAACAGGAGGAGACGTTCGCCGCGCGCGTTCCGAGCTGGAATGCCGCCCGGACTGGGGAAAACAAACAAAGAAAAAAAAAACATTTATTCAGGACATTACACCGAACATATTTCATTACACTGCATATTCATTACACTGAATATATTCACTGGTGGTAGGTTTCACGTATGCGAGAGGCCGTCTGGGTGGGTACCACCGCTTTGCCAGTTATTCAGCCGCCAAGCAGTAGTGCGCGAGCATTACTGTGTTCCAGCTTGAAGGGCATTTTAGCCAGCGAAATTTCTGGGCATTACGAGAATCAACAGCTAATTGTCTCAGGGTGACGAGCGCAGTGCAGCGCCGCGCAGGATTTTGCAAAACAAAGTTCTGGGTGGTGCTGTTATTGTTATGGGCTGGCGTATTGCTTAACATCAGGCAAACGACCAGCTCGTCTCGTCATTCAGTTACATAAAAAAAAATTAAAAAAAATAAAGATAAAACAAAAACAATACATACAACAAAGTGAAATGTTGCGCGATGTCAGGAAAAGGTTCCGACTCAGCATACGCTAAGGTATTTTTGAGTACCTTAGCACAGCAGGGCGATCACGAAAGTCTGTTGCGAACATCGCATGTTGCGGACTAACGTGCAATAGAAATTTATTTCAATCGATAAAATGCGATCATGTAACATTTTGTCTCGATTTCAATGTGCTCCTATCGATTACCCGTCAAATTTACAAAGCGTGATTGTGCTATGAACCGTTATGTATACGCCCAATCTATTTAATTTTACTGTGTAATACGGCTCTTGTCTATGGTTTATATATCGATATAAACTTTGTTTGTCAAAACTTATTTTAATTTCAATTGAGCTTTCGTTGACGTTTGATTGCAACAAACGGGTTACGTGATCGCAAAACCATCACCGAAACTGGTTTCTTATTGAAATCGATTGAAATAAAAGATACATTATCGCCCTGCTGATTTTCAGTCCCTGTCCGTGACATCACGAACAATAAGACGATATATATATTACAAAAAAACTTACTAATTAGAAAATTGATATAAACGCCATCTCTTATCCAATTAAGCACTAATAGGTAAAACTCACGGCACGTCCTCCTCTTCGTCGATTGGTTCGCTCTCCGCGTGGATGGACTCCATAGCCGTTGAATGAGCCACTAGCCGCTGGCGGTTTATAGATCTGAAATATTAAGAACACAACTATTACCCAAATGATGGCTATTAATTGATGGCTGGTCCACAATTCATTTTAGTGAACGGGTGCTGCTTGTGGGGACTGGTCTGGTCTGGTCACTCCTACTGCTGTATTTATATACCTATTTATATATTACTCATATTTTCAAGTTACTGATACTATGACTACGGGACATTTCACTCGCACTTCTAGTTTGACATTGTTATGTTAATCGTAATGTATACCTCATTGTTTAGTGTTATAGTTTTAGATTTAAAAGATTTAAAAAAAGAGACATGGGGGAGGCCTTTGCCCAGCAGTGGGAAAGTATAGGATAGTAAAAAAAAAAAGAGACATCCCCGCAGAGTTTCTTGGTGCTATCTTCTCTAGCGGGCGTATTTCCGAAGAACTGGTAGAGTCAGTAACAAAGATCCATACATACAAACTTTCGTAAGTTTATAATATTAAGTAAGGGTAATAAGATTGACACATTGGTTCGCGTGTTCACAGATCAAGTATTTAATTACAACATTGATCTTGCTCGTTGAAAACAAGGTTCACTCTTAACTCAATAGATGGCGTACACGTCACCCTTAAGACGGTTAAATAAACGAAGAAAAAATTCGACACGACTTGGTGGACCGTAGCTCAATTGGGCAGAGCACTTCCCGCGCTGAAGGAAGATTTGAGATGCGGGTTCTAGTCCCAGCCGGTTGTCGTATTTTTAGCTTAGCGAAAAACCTTGTTTGGTACATAATCACAGAATACTAAGGGACAGAAGCATCACTCCGCAAAGAAATTTAGACAAATAGCGACTCTTGCTATGACGCAATAAAATTCATTTCAGCTCGCGTAGCGCTGCATACCTACTAGTCACATTAACCTACAGAGCGCCTCTTTCTATCGCATAGTTCTTATCTCTTCTGACGCGGCACGTGTATCGACGCGCGACCCGCCGTCGGTGTCCGGCTATGTACTTGTAGCTTCGTACCTACAGTGCGGAGTGCGCTAGGCCTGACATAATATACATTTTGAAAGAGTCAAAACTATCAACTACTTTCGAAATACAAGTAGAATATAGCCAAAAGTTACTTGACAAAGTTTTAGACAGTTAGTAAGCCAATCAACACAGTTTTAGAAGAAATTTGGAAAACGTGACATGCAAATGTTAGATCACACAAGTGATAGATTCATAAACTTTTTTATATTACGTAAAACATGCATTTTATTAGGGTGAGAGATGTTTTTAACCTATTGAGCGCCGCGGCATAGAAGCCAAGTCAGTCAGTGCCCTCCACGCCAACTTAAGCATTTTTACCACGTTTTTATTCAGTAACTTTAAAAAAAAAATTATGATTTGAAAGAGTATGACATATTCGGAATAATTATGATATAAATTTTGTAATTAATTAATAATGAAATATTAATATATCTAATTCATAAATTTCTAATTTTTATTAACTTTTATCATAATAATTTTAATACTGACATTTGAATTGACCACAATTTGACATTAATTAAAATTACTTAAAATGATATGACAATTTGAATTTAATTTCATCATTTTTTTCGAAATTATGTTAATGTTGCACGCCATGGTTATGGTAGAATGTTTGGAATTAATTATCTTTAAAAAAAATATCATCTTTGTATAGAACATTCAGGCAATAAAGAATTAGATTTGATTTCTTGTTTGTCTGTGTCTGTCGTTCCGAGTGGAATCTTGCAACTCAAATTTCGAACCTTTCCTGATTAGCTATCCGGCTGAAACTTTCAGGGAAGCTCACAGCTTGATTACAATGCATTCTAAATACATTTATAAATATGCAATGCCGACCTAACGTCAAAAGAGGCATTAAAACGTGGTATTTATTATTTTCTTGTTCATACGTTTTAGTCGGCTCAAGCCGACCTTGGTGCAGAGAGCACTTTTCAGTTTGTCGGGCATAGGCGACTTTGGCAGTCAAAGGGTTAAGTGACACGTTGCTGTTTATAGGTAGGTATGTAGAATAATAAATATTGTGCTATTATTAATAAACTAGCTACGCCCCGCGGTTTCAACCGCGTGAACAAGATTCGCGGACAAAAAGTATCCCATCCTTTTCTAGGATCAAAAATATCTACTTACAAAATTTCATCGAAATCCATTTAGTAATTTTTGCATAGTTAAATAATAAACATGCATCGTATGCGAGAGGCCGTCTGGGTTGGTGCCACAGCTTTGCCAGTTATTTTACCGTCAAGCAGTAGTGCGCAAGCATTACTGTGTTCCGGTTTGAAAGGCGAAAGTACCTACTAGACATAATATCTGATATCTCGGGTTGACGAGTGCAATGCATTGCTTCAAGGTACTTTGCATGATTAAAAGTTCTGGGTACTGCAATAGGGAATATGCATGTTGTCGAAAAAACTGGAAATTACTTTTTACGTTAGATTACTCCTGTAAACATTAGTAGTGATATAATTATTCTTATTAATTGCGTAGTTTATTTGTATTTCAATGTTTCTTTTTCTTATTTTTGGAGAAACGGAACGTAATCGCAAAACGCTTGAGTACGTGCAACCACTATCTGACGTCACGCACCTCGCTGCTTATTAGTCAATTTTTACATAGAGCCCGCCCTATTGGTAAATTATTGACACACACACACACACATGTAGCATAGATGGACCAATGAGGAGATTCTAGGTCCCCACGTTTTGACGTCACACGCAAATGGCGCGTTTATGTTGATTTAAAATTATTCAAATTTTCATTTTTCATTTTATTGACGAATGATGCCGTAAAACTTTTAAACATTATTTTTGATTAATAGTATTCAATACGTATTCCCTATTGTTACGGGCAAGCGTGCTTACCATCAGGCGAACGATTTGCCTGTCCCACTCTGTTGCATAATAAACTGAACGAGTACGTATTAGCTATATTTCAGCACATATTTATTACTCCACAAAAGTTAACACATCCACATTAGAAAGGGAGGCAAGACATTCCCATAGATCCAACATTTTAATTAGACACTCCTTAGGAAGGCGCGCGGTGCGGGAGGGGTGTTTTTTTAGTCTTAATAGATTTATATTTGACCACTATCTCGCCTGATGTAAAGCGATGATGTGGCCTAAGATGGAGCACATAGGATCTAGAGAGAGACGGCAGTTGAGCGGCTGCTCAGACCCGTCTCCCCGATGGTTCACGAACATCATCCCGAAACACGACTAGGTCGCTTGACGGCATGGCTTTGTTCGGTGGGTGGTATTACAATCACGGCCAGAGCCTACCACTCCAAAGCGCGTAAGCGGGTTTCATCACGATGTTTTCCTTCACCGTTTTAGAGCGAGCGTGCAAAATCTGCACTTAACTATAAGTCATTGGTGCAGGGCCGAGTCAGGATTCGACCCCAGGTGCTACGGATCGAAAGGCGCACGAGTTTCCGCTGAGCCACGCTCGCTCTCGTACCTATGTGGTATTATTGATACTAGATATTTCCTTTACCTTTTTTAAAGGAAGTGTTAAATCCGCACATAACTTAAGAAAGTCATCGGTGCAGGTCTGTGTCGGGATTTGAACTTGGGTACGTCAGATCGCGAGACTTCAGTCGGGGGTAGGTTCAAAATCCTTGACGCGAGATTTCAGCCGGGCGTAGGTTTAAAATTGCTGACGCGAGACTTCAGTCGAGCGTAGGTTCAAAATCCTTGACGCGAGACTTCAGGCGAGCGTAAGTTTAAATCCTTGACGCGAGACTTCAGGCGAGCGTAAGTTTAAATCCTTGACGCGAGACTTCAGGCGAGCGTAAGTTTAAATCCTTGACGCGAGACTTCAGGCGAGCGTAAGTTTAAATCCTTGACGCGAGACTTCAGGCGAGCGTAAGTTTAAATCCTTGACGCGAGACTTCAGGCGAGCGTAAGTTTAAATCCTTGACGCGAGACTTCAGGCGAGCGTAAGTTTAAATCCTTGACGCGAGACTTCAGGCGAGCGTAAGTTTAAATCCTTGACGCGAGACTTCAGGCGAGCGTAAGTTTAAATCCTTGACGCGAGACTTCAGGCGAGCGTAAGTTTAAATCCTTGACGCGAGACTTCAGGCGAGCGTAAGTTTAAATCCTTGACGCGAGACTTCAGCCAAGCGTAGGTTCAAAACCCTTGACGCGAGGCTTTTCTATGTCGTGACGTAATCCGTCACGCCTCCCGCACCGCACACCTATTTAAGGAAGGGACTCAGTAGAAAGTTAGATCAAATGTTACAAATAGTTAAAACAATATAAATATGTATATCCGTACTGTGTCCTTTTGACTTGCATGCCGAAATCCTCCTTCCCTTCAGATCTGAAATGTACACCGCCACCTTAAATAACTAATTTACAGACGAAACGCTACTTAGAACTATGTCTCAATAACTTATTAAAAGCCTTAAGCAATAAAATGCATAAATTGTACATAATTTAATATGAAAAAGTTTTTGCTCATACAATAGCTAAACACGAAATTTTCGACCAAATTGGAAGATATAACTTAAGCCTAACAAATAAACATAAAAGTATAGACAGGCAAAGAAAGTTATCGATTTTAAAAATTGTTAAAATTAAAAATAGCTCAAGAACATTACGTGAAGTGTCTATATCACACAGTGTAAAAGCCTTTTCACTTTGAAATAATTGTAACATTGTTTGCTTATTAAATCGTAGCCAGTTTGTTCAATTTGTTATTAACATATTATTAGTTATTATGATTTTATTTATCACGCTCGCTTCGCTCACGTAATGCAATTAGCTGCGCGTCTTTTAAGTCAGAACTTAAAATACAATAATACCTTTTATTGTTTTTCTCTGCTCATCTCGCTCATTCCGATCACCAAGCACGATTCCGTCCACATCATTTTCCATCATTTGTGTTACTCATGCTACTTTTTCCGCTCGTTTAGCTCACCCACTGTACCTACCTGATCAAGTACACATCTTTTTCTATGTCACTTAGGATAACAATGCTACTTATGTTTCGCTCATTTCGCTCACTTAGCACAATTAAATCCATGCCTCTTCCCTCATCACTTGGTTAATAATGCTATTCTTCTTTCGTTAATTTCGCTCACCTAGTGCGATTGAGTCCACTCCGCTTAGGTTCGTCGTCGTCATCGCTCTGCCCCGGGTCGTTGCGGCGCGCTTCGTTCTTCTCCCGCTGCGCCTCGTCTAAGTTGTGAATACCCACTAGGAGAGAGTAATCCATTATCTGTGGGTAGAAAAGTAATGAAAATAAACGAATAAGTCCTTCATGGGCAACTACGCACGTTTTTATAACAAAATTCCAAAATGTATTTATAACTGAGTTCACAGAAAGTAAATTCAAATTACGCGTTACTATATTATACATTATAGTAACGCGTAATTATACATATATACTATACTATACATTTACTGTTCTAATGAAAAAAGCATATTATACTGTTCGTTATTATATGGAAGACAAAGATGCTTGGAACATTCCACTTCTGCAAAGTAGCCAACTAGCACATAAGAAACATAACATAGTAGAAAACCAAAATTGTAAAAAAATCACAATAGAAATGCCCCTCAGTTTCTTGCCGTATCTTCTGAGTAGTGGTTCTTTTTCCGATACGGTGGTAGTCATTGTGATTACTTGACGTTCTTAGAGCATCTGTGATGCCAGAATTCAATAGAGATTTAGATTGATTGAATGACTTTGTCACCGTATAATCAGGCCTAGCGCACTCCACACTGTAGGTAAGAAACTACAAGTACATAGCCGGACACCGACGGCGGGTCGCGCGTCGTTACACGTGCCGCGTCAGAAGAGATAAGAGCTATGTGATAGAAAGAGTGGCGCTCTGTAGGTTAATATGACTAGTAGGTATGCAGCGCTACGCGAGCTGAATTGAATTTTATTGCGTCGTAGCAAGAGTCGCTATTTGTTTAAATTTCTTTGCGGAGTGATGCTTCTGTCCCTTAGTATTCTGTGGTATAATACAATTGTAAATAAACGACTAATCCGTAACCGAAATATTCCTCATCTAATTGAGTGGCGAGGCGAGCAGGTCTTTCACCTTATGGCACGCACGCCTGCCTATAACATTGTCTGGCTGCAATGCCCTTTAAAACGGTACACAGTAATGTTTGCGCACTACTGCTTGGCGGCAAAATAACTGGCCAGTCCTGAGCGGTGCTGCAGCTGTTATGGGCAGGCGTGTTGCTTGCTATCAGGCGAACGACAAGCTCGTCTCGTCACTCAATTACATAAAAAAACTTACCTTGAAGCTCTCCAAAACTCTGCAATCACGTTGCATAGTCTTAGTGAGAGCGTTATAGGTGTCGGCTTCCAGAAATATCCCTTCCGGGTGTAGCTCCATGAAATCCAAGTCCTTGTATGTGGGTGACCTCTTCTGCCTTTCTGATTTGCTGGCCTGTAAAAAAAAAACATTAAAAATACGTATGAGACTACTCAGACCCGTCTCCCTGACGGTTTACCATGGGGTACAGAAAAGGGGTGATAATGATAATAGTGTACAGGGAAAAGGGCAAGAGATAAAAAGTGTACAGAGAAGGAGAATGTGAGACAGAGGTACAGTGAAAAGGGTAAGATATAAAAGTGTACAGAGAAGGAGATAGAGTGAGATAGAGGTATAGTGAAAAGTGCGGGAGATAAGGATGTACAGAGAAAGGCACAAGGTGAGATATATAGGAGGTACAGATAAAAGGGCGAGATAAGAGTGAACAGAGAAGGGGGAAAAGTGAGATAGACGTACAGGGAACAGGGCGAGAGATAAGAGTGTAAGAGAAGGGGAAAGAGTAAAATAGAGGAACAGGGAAAAGGGCGAGAGTTTAGAGTGTACAGAGCAAAGGAGAGGGTGAAATATATTCGAGGTACAGAGAAAAAAGTCAGAATTAAGAGTGTACAGAGAAGGGGAAAGAGTGAGATAGAGGTATATAAAAAAGGGCGAGAGATAAGAATGTACGTAGAAGGGTAAGCTATAGCCACTACCAAGTGGTAGTTTCTTTGAACTATCTTCTCTAGCGGGCGTATTTCCAAAGCACTAGTAGAGTCAGTTTTCTTTTCTGCACCCGGAATTCAATTTGAGTAGGGAAGAAATAGATAAACATACTTAATACTTTTTTTTCAGTCATGTTAATGTAAGTTACAATTTATGAAGTTTACAATGCACTCGGCATTGTTGTGCCTATTTAATAAATGATATTTGAATGATTGACTATTTGACTATATAAGGTACAGGAAAAGGGAGAGGTAAGGGGGTACAGATAAAGGGTGAGCCTCACCTTCCGCTTATAAGTAGAGCCCTTCAGATCGTACTTCTGGTGCAGCTTCACGGAGGAAGGCAGGAGGTTGTTCATAGCGACTAGACGCACGTTCTTACTGTTGCACTGGTAGCAGTACAGACCGAAGAACTTTGGCAATAACGTGCGTGGGTTCTGCAAACGTTAAACGTACTTATTAGCATGTATAGATAAAAAAAATGCGCTATCATTTACGAGCGTCCGTGATTAAAATTAAAAATATTGTATACTAGCTTTTTTCCGCGACTTCGTCCACGTGATCGACAGAGGAAGGCCATATTCGTATTTTTTCCAAGACCATCTTTGCAAGACCTCTCCAGTGTATGGGAGCGCGTGCTATGAAGAGGTCAAGCTGTATCTTCGTAATAACTCAACCGATTTTGATGTACCACACCTTATAATCTAAGTTGGAAATAATCCAACCAAACCTTGAAAACTACATTGATATCCTTTCAGGTTTCCCAAGTCTATACCTAGATAACAAACACACACACAAACCAGACAAAAATTCTAAAAACCGTGGATTCGTGTTCAGTACCCTCTAAATAGTCGATCCCAGTTAGTTTTTCAAAAATATCTTCAATGTACAGAATTGGCTTAGTTTCATTTTTACAATAATATAGAAAAGATGTACTATTTATTGTACGTGAAGGGATCGCTGAACATAACAATTCGATATAAGCCAGATGCGAGCGAAGCGAGCGTAGAAAAATTTACTACGTGGATTACTTATGTTTTATAGATATTTATAGAGATAATTTTGTATTTTGAGTCGCGACTCCTTTTCCACTGTGTGTATTTATGAGTCAAAAGTTTAAGAACTGTGTACATCAGAACAGATTCTCAGTCTTGGGTATACCAAAGATTATTTGGGTCTAGTCGCATACAAAGAAAAAAATAACTCACATAATATATAAGGTTATGTGATGACAAATTTGACATCAAGTAATAAATAAATATTCAAAATTGTGGTTTTCCGCACTCTGCGAGGTTGGAAATTCCCCCTATTCTAGATCTGGTATTCTCTTACATGATCGAGATTCAAGTAGTAACCAGGTAACAGCTTCTGCAGAAACTAGCTCTCTTTGTGCATGACCGTCTTTATGATCGTCGATTGAACAGGTGAAAGTTTCCAACAAACGGTAGTGTCTTACTTGATCGAGAGTGATGGCAATGTTTCAAATGATCGATGCTGATTGAAGTGTCTTACCTGATCGACGCTGCAAAGTCTCAAATAATCGATGCTGACAATAATGTCTCAACTGATGGATGCCGATATCTCACCTGATCGAGGTTCAAGTAGTATCCAGGCAACAGCTTCTGCAGAAACTCGCCCTCTTTGTGCATGACCGTCTTTATGATGAACTCGTCGTCGTTGGTCAGGTAGAAGATGCTTCCGGACGCGCCGGGGTTACTCAGCTCGCGTAAGGGTGCACTGCACATAGACATCTGGAAACAAAACGGCAAGAATGTTTTAAACAATAAATCAGAGTGTAAATTGAGGGAGGAAGAGAGGGAGGAGAGGAAGGGAGGAGAAGAAGGGAGGTGAGGAAGGGAGGAGAGGGTGGGAGGAGGAGGGGAGGGAGAAGGAGGAGAGAAGTGGTAGCAGGCCACAAATCTTACCAAGAAATCGTCCGGCTGTATCCCGAACAGATCCCGAAGGTATCGGACTGTTTAATCAGAGTTTAAATTAAGGGAGGGAGAGGGAGAGGAAGGGGAAGGAGGGGAGAGGAAGGTGAGAGAGGGATGAGGAGGGGAGAGAGGCGAGGACAGGCATCAAATCTTACCAAGAAATCATCCGGCTGTATCCCGAACAGGTCCCGAAAGTATCGGAAGGCAATGGGCGCGTAAGTTTTGAACTTAAACTCGGTGTAATGATGCGCGGGCGTGTGGTTCGAGAGAGAGATACAGTGAGAGGGAAGGGAGTGAGAGGGGGAAGGGGAGAGAGGCGAATGCGGGCTTCAAATCTTACCAAGAAATCGTCCGGCTGTATCCCGAACAGGTCCCGAAAGTATCGGAACGCGATGGGCGCGTAAGTTTTGAACTTAAACTCGGAGTAATGATGCGCGGGCGTGTGGTTCGATCCCTCGTGCGGGAAGTTCGTAGTCTCGACTGTCATGAAGTCCTGCATTAGCAGATCACGCTCCGGTTTGGATGCCAGCCCGCCGATTGCGTGCTGTATGCCTGTGAATAAAACAGAATAATGAATGGTCACATTTTATTTGTCAAACTGGCATTCGAACAGCGCCGCAGCACGTGCGACTTTCGACCCGACGCACCCGAGTTCGAACCCGCTGGCCCCGCACCACTGACTTTCATAAGTTATGTGCGGATTTAACACTCGCTCTAAAAACGGCGAAGGAAAACATCGTGAGGAAACCGGCATATCCAAGAATTAATCACAAAAATTCAAGGACATCTGACATCCACCAACCCGCACTTGGCTAGCGTGGCGAAATATGTCCCATACTCTATGAGAGAAGGGCCGTGTCCCAGCAGTGGGACGTGATGGGCTGGTGATAATGAAAATAAAAATGTTTTTTTTTATTACTGCAATAAAGGTATTAAGTATAGGTTACATTGTTAGGTAGTTACGTTTTAAACTAGAAATTAATCATTATATAATTACTACAAATTGCAGACACTTTTTATCTAAAAAATAAATATATTTTAATCTCCTCACTAGGCAAGCCTGTATCGAGGAGACCACAATTTTGAAACTACACAAATTGAGCTTTAATTATTCATCGGGCAGCATTAGATTAACAAGATATTTAAGGTATTTTTAGATAAAATCAATAGTTAAGTACAAAATTAAGGTTCTGTAAATAAATAAATATATATGTTAATTTTTCATTATGCATGACTTATAACTATAAATATAATATAACTTATAAAATTAAATTATATGAAAATAATTATTTAATTATGACTTATTGAGTGCAGATTTTGCACGCTCGCTCTAAAACGGTGAAGGAAAACATCGTGATGAAACCCGCTTACGCGCTTTGGAGTGGTAGGCTCTGGCCGTGGTTGTAATACCACCCACCGAACAAAGCCATACCGTCAAGCGACCTAGTCGTGTTTCGGGATGATGTTCGGTGAACCATCGGGGAGACGGGTATGAGCAGCCGCTTAACTGCCGTCTCTCTCAAGATCTATGTGCTCCATCTTAGGCCACATCATCGCTTCACATCAGGCGAGATAGCGGCCAAACATAGATCTATTAAACGTAATATATATATATATATTACGCTCATATATATATATATATATGAGCGTAATAATATATATATATGACTATCATGCTATGTTTTATCAAAATCGATTCAGTTACTCTGAAGATAACTTAAACCGTCCGCGGAGTAGCGGAGAGCCGCTTGAATGATACAATATAACGATACAATAACTGCCGTGCAAATGGCCAACTGACGTGCACTCACTTGCAAACACCCTCACAGGGTACTTGTACATACCCACTATGATAGCTTATAAGAACTTTGCTAAATAAATAAATAAATAACGCAAGCAAAGCTGCAGGAACACCTAGTATTACCACAGAATATTCAACAGTACAGTACATTTGGTTTCCTGTACATTGGGAGGAAACAAACGGTGCTGAAGGTTACGCCTTATCTTTCAAACTCGCCATTTTAAAATAGTCATTGTACCATTAATTATTCTGTGGTCATACGTAAAAAAGCGCATACAATATTTAATTACATGTATATATACGTAGAAATATAATATATAGTATTTTATAATGATAATAGGTAATTATTTTATGTATATTTATTATGCGATTACTCCGTCTTTTATAAACTGACTAGATTGGACCAAGGAATCACGTTGTCCCATACAAACTTTGCCCCCTTTTTCACCCCCTTAGAAGTAGAATTTCGAAAAATCCTTTCTCATCGGATGCCTACGTCATACAAAGAACGCACCCTCCAAGTTTCAGGTCTCTACAATCAGCGGTTTAGGCTGTGCGTTGATTCGTCAGTCAGTCATTCAGGACAAAGCATTTTATATGTATAGATTTAGAAAATTCTTTAAGTTGCGTTGGGTTCAGTATAGCTTCAAGGTCCCATGTAAATTTCATCGATATTCGATGATACATCAGAATTGAAGTAGGTACTTTAAAAAAAAAATGATGTATTATTTTATCTTATTTATGTTGGTAATTAAATTTCATCGTCATTATGTTTTCAGTCAATCTATAGTGTAGGCTTTCGGCTTCAGACTCAAACCCATTTAGGCCATGTCGGTGGCCTTCGGGCGTTTTAAGCCTCGAATTTATAAAGAACAATTAGAACTGAGTCTGCTCAGAGTTTCAAGTCAAGCTTTGTTCGCAAAACTTTAATTTTATTGAACTGAGTGATTAATTGTTCGCCTGATTAAGCGCCACGCCTGCTCGTAACAATTGCAGTGCCACCAGGCCTACAGCACTCCGCACTGTAGGTACGAAGCTACAAGTAAATAGCCGGACACCGACGGCGGGTCGCGCGTCGTTACACGTGCCACGTCAGAAGAGATAAGAGCTATGCGATAGAAACAGAGGCGCTCTGTAGGTTAATATGACTGGTAGGTATGCAGCGCTACGCGAGCTGAATTGAATTTTATTGCGTCATAGCAAGAGTCGCTATTGGTTTAAGTTTCTTTGCGGAGTGATGCTTCTGTCCCTTAGTATTCTGTGGTGCCACCCGTTCAATACCTACCTAAAAAGTACTGTGTAGCACTGCATTGCGCTCATCACCCCGAGACATCAGATATAAGTCTCATATGCCCAGTAATGTCGCTGGCTACAATGCAAGTTGCGCGCGTTGTCCGGTTACTCGGTGGAACAAGACTCAACCTAGAGTAGTTCCACAGAATTATATGTACCTAACATAATAGCTGCGCTAAGCGATTTCACCCGCGGGTTATCGGTATAACAAGTCCTGTGTTAATCCAGAGTATAAGCTATATCCAGTTCACATTTCACTCAAATCCGTTGACCCGTATGCCGTAATGTAACGAACATAAATGCTCACACACTCACAAACTTTAGATAAATAACAGTTTTGTATGACACATATAATTAGCATTGTGCGCCGACGCGTTCTCGTCGCCACGTTTCTAATTTCCGTTCCCTTGAATGTGTTACGCGCTCTTTTCATTCGTAAAAATGCATTTTCTATTGTTGTTTTCGTAAACAAACTCGTGAACGGTCTCTATAGAAATAAATAGTTAAGGTATATATCTACCACAGAGCTTGTAGGTGAAGGTAGATTGTGATTATAATATTATTATTGATAGGGAGGGTAAACTGAAATAAAGTCAGTCTTTGCATGGCACTTGGTGTTCTCATTTCGTGTCCCTTATCCTTTAAT
Organism: Petrophora chlorosata; assembly: GCA_951640565.1. Lineage (NCBI taxonomy): Eukaryota > Metazoa > Arthropoda > Insecta > Lepidoptera > Geometridae > Petrophora > Petrophora chlorosata. Next base: position 5,868,855 of record OX621216.1, on the reverse strand, counting down.
CTTTACATGGCGCAGCCGGTGTTATTTATAGAAAAATCGTATTTAATGTAACATAATAAGTGGAGGAAAACTGTCGTACTGTTTGGATTTTGCCGTGAACGAGTTATTTATTGGAATAAAATGGAATCAATGTTGCAACCGCCCCCGCCATTTTGCTTCGAGAAGGATTTAGTAAATATAACATCTGGTAATTTAAGTAACCAGTGGTCAAAATGGAAAAAGTCGTTTTTATTATATTTTAAGGCCTGCCAGTTACATACTAAGGACAAAGAAGTGCAAGTGAGTATTCTACTGCATATAATTGGAGATCAATGTCGTGACGTGTACGAGACGTTTACAGCGGAAAGCAGTGCTACAGTTGAAAGTGTACTCAAGAAATTTGATGGATTTTTTACGCCTAAGAAAAACCTAACAGTTGAACGACACAAATTTTTCATACGCAACCAACAAGAACATGAATCAGTGGAGCAGTATGCATTTGAATTAAACAAGTGCGCGTCAACGTGCGAGTTCGGAAATTTGAAGGACGATCTTGTCAAGGATAGACTGATTTGTGGTCTCATGGAGGATGCTTTAAGGGAGCGACTGTTGAGAGAATACGATTTAACGCTTAAAAAAGCGTTGGACATTTGTAATGTTGCTGAAATGTCGCGGATGCAGGCTGGTACAATAAAGACAGAGCAGGACAGAAGATGCATCGACGAGGTGAGGTAGCGAGACAAGGACACCGAGTTAGCCATGCATTGGGTGCAGCGACAACGAAATGGCGCGTGCAGCGCTTGTCAAAGCCGCGCGCGTGCACCTAGTGGACAGCGAGCCGCCATGAACGAGCGGAGCTCGCAATCACGGAACGAGCAGCACGCCGCCCAGCGCCCCGGCGGTGGCGCGGGTTTTGGTTTCGGTGGTGGCGATGGGCCGAGTGCGCGTCCGTCAGCAGCGCCGCAACCCTATAGTGCGGTGCAGCGACAGCGTGTCTCTCCAGTGATGACGTCGGTATCGAGGGGATCACGTCTACACGGCGACGGGAAATGTGATTATTGTGGAAATGTACATGAAAAGTTTAAGTGCCCGGCATACGGTCAAAGATGTGCAAAGTGCAAGCGTATGAATCATTTCGCGAGAGTGTGCCGCGTATATGCCGTCCAGGAGAACTCCATAGATCAGGTACGTGGGTTAAGTTATTCGGGCGCGAACGATGACTGGTGTGTAGATTTGCAAATAAACAATAATAGTATTCGATTCAAGTTAGACACTGGAGCTGACGTAAATGTTTTGCCGTATAGGTTTTTATCGCAGGCAGGTATAAAAGAGAACGATCTGATACCGTCAAGTGTGAAATTGGTCAGCTATTCGGGGGGAGACATTAAAGTTTTAGGAAAATGTAGGCTGAAGTGTTTATGTAAAGACAGGGCATATATAGTTAAGTTTATCATAGCGGATGTAACTTCCCCACCCGTGTTAGGAAAGAGATCTTGTGATGAGATGAATTTGGTGAAGCGAGTGTTGGCAGTGAATAGCAAGATCCGGTCTGAGTGTTTACTTGATGAATATCCGGAAGTGTTTGATGGTGTGGGATGTTTGCCAAGCGAGTACAGGATAAGGCTCGCCGCAGACGCGCGACCTGTCGTGCACGCGCCTCGTAAGTTGCCCATAGCATTAAGAGATGATGTCAAGAAGAAGTTGGATGAAATGCTCGAGCAACGAGTGATTGCGAAAGTGGAAGGCCCTACTGATTGGGTGAACAGTATGACTGTAGTGCGAAAGCCGAATGGAGATATTCGTATTTGTTTAGATCCGCGGGATTTGAATAAATGTATTAAGCGGGAACATTTTAAATTACCAACCTTAGATGAAATAACAGCGAAATTGTCAGGTGCAAAATTCTTTAGTACGCTAGATTGTAAACACTCATTTTGGCAATTAAAACTACACGAAGAGTCAACGGACCTCTGTACTTTTAATACGGCATTTGGCAGATATAAATTTTTGCGAATGCCTTTTGGAATATCATCGGCTTCAGAAGTTTTTCACAAAAGACTTTATGAATACTTTGATGACATTGAGGGCGTAATACTATTTGTCGATGATTTATTATGTTATGCCGATACAAAGGAATTGCATGACATGCGTTTGCGGCAGGTATTAGAGAGATGTAAGCAGATAAATGTGAAACTCAATAAAGAGAAATGTAAGATAGGGTTAACGGAAATAAAATATTTAGGCCATATAATAACACAAAATGGTATACGCCCCGATGATTCGCATACGATGCCGATAAGAAATATGCCCAAGCCAGAAAATGTCAAGGACTTAGAGCGTTTTTTAGGCCTAGTTACATATGTAGGTAACTTTATTCCGAACTTGTCGGAAAGAACACATAAACTGAGGGAGCTTCTGAAAAAGGATATTGAGTGGCATTGGAATGAAGTGCACGACAAGTGTTTTCATGATCTTCAACGTTGTATCACGAATCCGCCAGTATTACGATTCTATAGCTTAGATAAGCCAGTAACTATTTCGGTAGACGCGAGTAAAAACGGGTTGGGAGCTTGTTTGATGCAGGATGGCATGCCAGTTTGTTTTGCATCAAGGTCACTCACAAAAACTGAACAAAACTATGCACAGATTGAGAAAGAGTTATTCGCTTGTGTGTTTGCCTGTGAGAAATTTTATATGTACATTTATGGCAGAAGTGATGTAACAATTGAAACTGACCATAAGCCATTAATAAGTATAATAAACAAACCTATTGCGGGAGCACCGGCGAGGCTACAGCGCATGCTGATAAGGTTACAGCCGTACACTTTTAAATTAGTGTATAAACCAGGCAGATTTTTGTTCATAGCAGACACACTCTCACGGGCGGTGGCACCAAGTGCTGATAAGGACAATGACCCGCGAGATTACCTGGAGGTAAAAGCACAGGTATGTGCAATTGCGGCTAGTAATAGCCTAACAGATACACATTTTATTGAGTTACAAAAATATACAGCGGAAGATGAGGAGATGCAAGAGATTAAAAGAATAATAAAAGAAGGATGGCCGGAGCATAAATGTAATATTAAAGATATTATTACGCCTTATTGGGACTATAGGGATGAGTTGACTGTGGCATATGATTTAGTGTGGAAAGGTACTAGGATTGTGATTCCGAAGTGTATGAGGAAGGATATGTTAAAGAATTTACATATAGGGCATTTAGGTGTAGCGAAGACCAAACTAAGGGCGCGTGAGATTATGTTTTGGCCTAATATGAACGCACAGATACAAGATATGATTTCACATTGTCAGGCGTGTTTAACTTACAGAAAGGAAAATTGTAAACAACCGCTTATCTCGCACGAGATACCTACTAGGGCGTGGGCAAAGGTCGGAGCAGATATATTTCACTGTAACGGCAAGAGCTACCTATTAGTGATAGATTATTTTAGCAAGTTTATTGAAGTAGAAGAGGTATTTAACCTGACTTCACAGTGCGTCATAGGTAGGCTAAAAAATATTTTTAGTCGTCAAGGTATTCCCGAGTTATTATTTTCAGATAATGGGCCAGAATTCTCATCAAAAATATTCAAGGAATTTTGCAAAGAATGGAAGTTTGTTCATGAAACGTCTTCTCCTAGATATCCGCAGTCGAACGGCCAGGTAGAAAGGGCGATCCAAACAATTAAGTCAATGCTACGGAAGACACGATATGATAGATGTGACTTTAGGCTGGCATTGTTGGAATTTTTAAATACTCCAATAAGTGAAACTTTGCCATCTCCATCTGAATTGTTAAATAACAGAAAAATACGAAGTATACTTCCGTGCTCCCCGAAATTGTTAGAACCTAAAGTACACGATACTGATCGAGTACATAGTGAATTACGGCAACGACAGGTTATTCAGAAAAAATACTTTGATAAAGGCAGTAAGAATCTTAAACCCTTAGCTGTAGGTAATAAGGTTAAAGTTCGCATGGGCAGGAACTGGGTGAACGCTCAGGTGGCAGATATAGCTGGGCCAAGGTCATATTTGATAAAGCTAAATACCGGTACAATGATTCGTCGCAACCGTAAACAGATTGTTTTCGACAGCTGTTTGCGCCCCGATAAATATAATGATCTGCATCTATATAATTATGATGACGTAATGGTAAACTCGGGTACAAGTGTATCGGCGCGCAGCTCCAGTGCGCTATACAATAACTCTGGACAACTTGGAGAACCCATAACTAATGCCTATGTTACTCATTATGGCAGGACAGTGAGAGCTCCTGATCGCTGGGGATACTCCTGACGGCCTTCGGTGACGTAGTAGTGATATGACTGTGTACGAAAATACGGACATACGGTTATATCTTGCATGTTATGTTAAGAAATCTACTTAATTATAATAATGTACCTAGGAAAAAATTGTTATAATAAATATATACCCATTTCAATGATTTCATAATTATAATATGTAATATTGTGCATATCATTATGTAAGTAAAACCTACCTAATGCTATTGATGTATAATACGTTAATATTCGTGAATTATAAGTTTATTCTGATCGATTAAATTGATTGTGATATTACTACACCTACTTAAATTTATAAACGTGATCATTATAGAATTGTTAAAAAAATATTTATATACAGCAATTATAATTATGTATCTAATTCAAAATTTAATTATTATATTAATGTAATAGCAGCATGTGATTTTTTTTTTATCTAGGTAATTTAGTTAGTAATTTTATGTAATTTAGCATGATGGCTCTTGTTTTGTTTTGATTGTTATAAATCGACATTGTTATATTAATTGTTATTTGGAATGTAATTTAGCATGCATCTTTTTTTTTTTTTTTTTTTACAATTTTTTTTTTATAAAGGAAGGGCAATAGCATATATTAATTGTTTGATTGATGTATAATTTCAAGTAGTACTATCTGGTAGATAGGACATAACTTTGAAATGTAAACTAATGTTCTAATGGTCGTAGTCGTGAATTATATAATTTTTTATGTAATAGCAGTGTGAGCCTATTTAAAGAAGGGGGTTGTAGGTGAAGGTAGATTGTGATTATAATATTATTATTGATAGGGAGGGTAAACTGAAATAAAGTCAGTCTTTGCATGGCACTTGGTGTTCTCATTTCGTGTCCCTTATCCTTTAATCTTTACAGAGCTTACATACAATATGTACTAACATGAAAGTCTGTGTCTTGTCATAGAAATAGATTTCCATGATATCTACTTACATTCAGGTGAAAGATATTTTAAATTTTTTACGATTGCTTTATAGAATTTTAAAGCTCGCGAAGGATACCTCCTTCGCGAGATTGCCGCACCCTGTTTGTGTTCAGTACCCTGAATGAAGCGAACCTACGAGGCCGAGTGGAGCGAACGGGGGAGGTGAGCAAAGCGAGCTGGCGACTTCCGCAGCGGAGCGAAGGTCAAGTAGGAAGCGACAAGGGGTGACGAGCGAGACTTCTAGTGGAGCCTACTTTGGTGCTCATTTACTATTTTGAGTTATCATTTACTATTTTTTGGTGATTATATTTTTTTATTTGGTGATATTTTTATGGTGATCATTTACTACTTTTGTTGGTGATTATATTGTTTTTATTTGGTGATATTTTTTTGGTGATCATTTACTATTTTTGGCAATATATAGTGATTTTTCGCCATTACATTTTACTAGATCTGGTAGTTAGTTAACATAAACCTTCGTAAAATTCACCTATATTTTATGTACACTCATATATTTTTATTTGTCGGTCGGGATAGTTTTCCTTGTGTGATTGGCCCTGTGGTTACAGCACAAGATTGTAATCCAAGTAGTTCTTTGGTCACTAGATCCGCCTAGAACAGAAGCCGCGATGATTATCTAATAAACCACAAGTACTCCTCGTGTTTTGTAAACAAATCAACGCTGTGTGTAGGCAGTGAGGATATGCAATGTTTAAAATTAGCAACCGCAGCCACAGAATAAACAGTAGTATAGCCGACACGTGTGTAAGAAAACGTGCGCAAGAGTGGCGTGGATGAGGCATAATTCAAGTAACTTAAGTAGAAAATTTTACTACTTATGTATTCTGGAGCCTTACGTAATTAAGAATCTTCGTTCCGTCGGATGAAAAGGATAGCGATATGGCTTGTCCAACGCTCTAACTAGGTAAAAACAACTGAGAGGGAAGCCAACAGAGGAATTCAGCTGGGCTGAGCAGCATTTAGAAAACTTCGTCGGGTCTTTTCGTCGCCGATACCCCAGTGCCTAAAGACGAAAGTCTTTAATCAGTGCGTCCTACCTGTTATGACATACGGAGCCGAGACGTGGACACTCACGGTACGACTAGTCCACAAAATGAAAGTTGCACAGCGAGCTATGAAAAGAGCTATGCTCGGTATTACTCTGAGGGATAGAATCTGGAACGAAACTATTCGCCAGAGAACTAAGATTACCGACATAGCTCAGCGGATTAGCAAGCTGAAGTGGCAGTGGGCTAGTCATATTTGCCGCAGAACCGATAACCGCTGAATCAGGGTTGCTGGTAGCGACTGCGACTGGAGAAGGAAAGCTGAAGATCGGCTTCAGTATATCATAGCACGCCAGTTATAGGAGAGAACAATGTCCAGCAGTGGACTGATGTGGACTGTTGAAACATTTGTAAATATTTAAGACCTATTTTTATGTACCTACACAGTTATACAATAAAGATTTCTGATTCTGATGATGATGATGGCAGGTCCGCTGCTTGTGGGGACTGGTCTGGTCTGGTCACTAAACTGCCATTGGCATACCTATTCATATTTTATTTATATTTTTCTGTTACTGATACTATGACTATGGAATATCTCACTCGCACATCTTGTTTTACATTTTGTTAATTTTAAAGGAGTATAAAAAAGAGACATCCCCGCAGAGTTTCTTGGTGCTATATTGTCTAGCGGGCGTATTTCCGAAGCAGAGGTAGAGTCAGTTTTCGCATTTCTTTTCTGAGCCCGGATTTCAATTCCCAGTATGGGAAAGAAATGGGTAAACATGCTTATGCTTACCTTTCTTTTCAAAGTCAAAGTAATTTTTAGAAGTCAGTTAAAAATTAAACGTTTCGCCACGTTTCATCGGCTGTGGTCACGTGTGGCAAATAAAATAACTGCTTCTGTTCGGTGTTCCAGGTCTTTAGTTTTTTTTATGTGATTGAATGACGAGACGAGCTGGTCGTTTGCTTGATGGTAAGCAATACGCCAGCCCATAACAATAACTGCACCACCCAGAACTATGTTTTGCAAAATCCTGCGCGGCGCTGTACTGCTGTACTCGTCATCCTGAGACAATTAGCTGTCGAGTCTCACAATGCCCTGTAATTTCGCTGGCTACAATGCCCGTCATACCGGAACACAATAATGCTTGCGCACGACTACTTGGCGGCTGAATAACTGTCAAAGCGGTGGTACCCTCCCAGACGGCCTCTAGCATACGAGGAACCTACCACCAGTCGTCTTTAGTGACTCGATGTTCATAGCACATCCATTCGTTTGTTAGCTCCGTGACAGCGTTGGTTAGTCTACTAACCTGAATTGAATGCTTTTAGTACAAGGTCGGGGTTTAACCAAAGGAGGTTTGGACAACTAGACTATTGCGGTATACCATAGTCAGTTACTAGTGACAAAAGCATCTGTGTTCCGGTTTGAAGGGCATTATGAGATTAAAGATTTCATTCCTCCTTCCTGCGCGTATTAAGCGCTTCACTTCCACTTTTATTATGCGCACTGCTAAGGAGTGGAACTCCCTGCCTAAGTTAGTCTTTCCCAATATATCGTCATTGGTCTTTCCCGATAGCTACAATCTAGGAATCTTCAGGTCTCGAGTGAACAGGTACTATCTTGGTAAGCGTGCTAGATCGTCGACCGCATCGTCGCTTACCATCAGGTGACATAGTGATCAAACGCAAGCCAACTAGCAATAAAAAAGAAAGAAAGAAAAATGAGCTAATTGTATCAGGGTGACGTGCGCAGTGTATTGCCGCGCAGGACTTTACAAAACTAACTGGGTTGTGCTGCAGGCGTTTTGTTTAGTCACGTTAGTTAATATTCCACCTTCCCCTGGTGGTAGGGGTGGGTCTCAGGGTGGTCCACTCTACCCTGGCGTAAACGCGCAGGGGCTTCTACTCCCGGGACACTGGCAGGCTGCTAGTGGCTGCTCAGCTAGTCGGTGCGCCTTTCAGGGGCTCTGTGTTGGACTTCTTTTTTAGGTTTCCGTACCCAAAGGGTAAAACGGGACCCTTTTACTAAGACTCCGCTGTCCGTCCGTCTGTCTGTCTGTCACCAGGCTGTATTTTATGAACCGTGATAGTTAAACAGTTGAAATTTTTACAGATGATGTATTTCTGTTGCCGCTATAACAACAAATACTAAAAACAGAATAAAATAAATATAGGAGGTCAGATAAAACAAACGTGATTTTTTGTCGTGTTTATAGATAACGGTACGGAACCCTTCGTGCGCGAGCACGACTCGCATTTGGCCAGTTTTTATTTTTTATCCATCAGGTTAATGACCTGCCCGTCTCGTTACTTAATTCCATTAATAAAATAAATTATTTTTCAAAAAAACTAAACCGACTTCAAAACCACAAATGACACTCAAAAGTAAAAAATAAATTAATATAATTATCATAAGCGCTACCCACTCATATATTTGAAGTCGGTGCCAGCCAAGTCTAATAGGTAGCAGATAAATACTATGTATATAGTAAGTACTACCTGTAGGTAGTATCTATCTACTACCTTTTAGACTTGGCTGGCACCGACTTCAAATATATGAGTGGGTAGCGCTTATGATAATTATATTAATTTATTTTTTACTTTTGAGTGTCATTTGTGGTTTTGAAGTCGGTTTAGTTTTTTTGAAAAATAATTTATTTTAACATTTTTAGTAAAAAGCAAGTTTTAATTAAATTAATTCAAATAGTTTTTAAAGACAAGCTTTTATGATCTAGAAGCCACATCATGACGAAGTTTAAAACGGGCTATCACAATTAAATGCATGTACAAAAAATTTCATGTCTGTCCTATTCTCTGTTGAGGAGTTTCCTTGCCGGAAGTCAATCCTGGGTGTATCTGCCATGTCATGATGGAATTTAGAACAGGCTATTATGGTTAAATCCATTTACGAAATGTTGTGTCTGTACTATTTACCGTTGAGGAGTTCCCTCACCGGAAGTCAGCCCTGGGGGAAGCAGGTGAAGCAGTCAAATACAAACCTCCACCTTTAGAAAGATGGTTACGAAAAATCAAGAACCGAATTGAAGATTAAACTTATATTTTTTGTTTTTGCTATTTTTTTCAAAAACTACTGAATGAATTTCGAGAAAATTTATATGGGACCACCTTTGAAGTATTACCTACCAATCAAAAAAAGAATCATCGAAATCAATGCATAATTGGCGGAGTAATCGCGTAACAACACACACAAAAAAAAAAAAAAAACATACCGTCGAATTGTAAACCTCCTCCTTTTAGAAGTCGGTTAATAAAATTTAAAAAAAAAACTTTTATAAAGTAAAAAAAACTAATGAACCAATTTTGATAATGTTTAAGAATCACCGCTAGAAATCCTGCTGTCAAATAAAAAAACCGCATCCAAATCGGTTCACCCGTTTAAGAGATACGGTGCCACATACAGACACACATAGTAGTCAAATTTATAACCCCTCCTTTTTGTGTCGGGGGTTAAAAAGGCTTCAACGCCATCGGTTATCGGTTCGTCGACAGAAGGGCTTCAGTCTGAAAAATAATTACGATCTTCGTTCTGTTGGATGAAAGGGACAGCGCTATGCAACAGGCATAAGAGTGTCTCTCGTTACTTTCTCTGAAGTATTTGAGTCGAACATACTGTCAGATGCTTTTGATCATTTTTATAGCACAATATGTCTTCTCTATAATCTATGCTTTCCATCTATAAAAGTTAAACGGAATAATAAACCAGCTAGTCTTAACTGGTTAACAAGAGGCCTAAAGCGTTCAAGTAAAACCAAACGTAATTTATATCTGAATTATAGGAATGTACATAAAAATAAAAAGCTAAATAAAATCAAATACACTAAATATAATAAAATCTTTAAAAAATGTATAAGGCATGCACAAGTAATTACTAACACTAGACGTATAAATACCGGTAAAAATAAATGTAAAGCCATCTGGAATGTGATTTCAGCCACCACTTCTAGAAACAATGCAAATAAAAATGACATTGACATAATAAAATTTAGCAATAAGACATATTCTAATGCATTTGACATTTGTAATATTTTTAATAAATATTTTGTAAACTTGACGCTAAACAATGATACTACAGTAAATAATTCGCAATCAAATATTAATCAAATAAATACTAATACAATTTTCTTAAATCCGACTAGCCCTAGTGAGACTTATAATATTATTATGTCCTTAAATAATAGTAAGATAAGTGGATATGACGACATCACCACAAAGTCATTAAAACTTTGTGCCTTTTGGATATGCTATCCACTTGCACATATAATAAATCTGTCGTTTATAGAGGGAGTGTTTCCAGAACAACTTAAGCTGGCTATTGTTAAACCATTGTATAAAAAGGGTGAAAAGTCAGACCCAAATAATTATCGCCCTATAACTATAGTACCTATTATCTCGAAAATATTAGAAAAAGCAATGCTTATTAGACTAAATAGTTTTTTGACCAAGCACAGTATATTACAAACAGAACAGTTTGGTTTTCGTAAAGGTAGTTCTACGACGCTTGCTTGTTTCAACCTTATAAAAGTTATAACTGAGAGCATAAACAGTGGAACCCCAGTAGTATCCCTCTTCTTAGACATGAGCAAAGCCTTCGATTTCGTAAATCACCAAATACTCATAAAAAAATTGGAACTATATGGCATAAGAGGTAAAGCAGTTGAATGGATTTCTAGTTATCTAAGGGACCGGAAGCAATGTACTCAGATAACAAAAACAATAACAAACACAGAAGGAATGCTTTCAAGAGAAAAGTTTACATCTGCTCCACTAACAAATAATACAGGAGTTCCTCAAGGAAGTATTCTGGGCCCATTGCTTTTTCTAATATACATAAATGATCTGCCGGCAGCTACCCCTCACAGATGCATTTTATTTGCCGATGATACCACGATAGTTGTAAAATGTGAAAAGAAGGAAGACTCTCAGATAATAGTGAATAAAGCTCTAGTAGACATGATCCAATGGATGCAAAATAATAATTTAAATATTAATATAAATAAAACTAAAATGGTTCAATTTAATTCGTATAATACAATTCCATTAAAACTTGACATTAAATATAATTGTGATAAAATTGATGAAGTTGACATAGTAAATTTTTTGGGAGTTACAATTGACAAAAATCTCAACTGGAAGGCACACGTTGATCAACTATGTAAAAAGCTCGAGCGCTACGTTTTTGCATTGAAGAGAATCGGACATGCAGTTTCCATAGAAGCCGCATTAACAGCCTACCACGGCTACGTGTCATCGTTACTAAGCTATGGCCTCATGATTTGGGGAAACTCTGTAGACATGGACAGAGTTTTTAAAATGCAAAAGCGCTGCGTCCGGGTGATTAACAAGGCATGGTTCTTAGATAGCTGTAGACCTCTATTTAAGATATGTAACATCCTTCCTCTGCCTTGTATGTATATCAGAGAGATGTGTGTTTTCGTCAAATCCCATCCGGAGTACTTTAGAAAACGCAGCGAAGTGATAACTCGGCAAAAAAGAGCAAAATTTGTAAACCTGGTCTATCAACCCCCTTCTCATAAAGAAATCTATAAAAATAATGCTTATAATATGTGTATTTATTTATATAACAGGCTACCAAAGGACATTCAATTATTAGAAGGATGTAAATTTAAGAAACGTTTAAGTGACTGGCTCTTGTCTCATTGTTTTTATGACATTAAAGAATTTATAAATTGTAGTCACATAAATAAATAAATATTTGCACGTCTGCATGCAGACTGATTACAATGACTTATGTACTCTGTAACACCATTTCTAAGAATAATATGTACCTTCCAATATGTAATCTTGCAAATAAATAATTCTTATTCTTATTCTTATTCTTATTCTCTTTTAGTCCGATCGAAGCGACCGAACGAAAGCACCTCGGAGTAGGCCGTGTGTTTCTATACTCGGCGGTAATTTAACGTAGGGTTCTTACTGTAATAGATAATGTATTTCGTGGTCCGGGTCCCGCCCGGGTAGAGTTCCGGTTTAATGGAAACCGGAACGGTGGTAAACCTTGCTAATATTTCATAAGCTTTCGCCGTTGCTGCGTGAATTAAGCTTTTGGCATTTTTAAACAAACTTTTATTTAGTTATCTTTTATTAATTATTGTACACTGTCACACATTTACATCGTGGATTATAAGGTACATGTACAAAAGCAAGCTTATCCTTAAGAAGAGTTTTCTTCCAGCAAACCCTCGAGGAAAGAGAACGTCATTTGAGCAAATAGCAAGTTATGTGTTGTTTTTATACAATTTCGCGACGAGATGAAAGATAAATGTAATTAATGTTAACCATTTTTATCACAATAAATAAATAATAATCATCATCATCATCAGCCTATCACGTTCCCACTGCTGGGATTGCCTTCTCTCATAGAGAGAGTATGGACCCTAATCCACCACGCTGGCCCAGTGCGGGTTGGTGGTTGTATTTCCTTGAATTTTTGTGATTAATTCTTGGACATGCCGGTTTCCTCACGAAATCACTATATAGTACAAAACAAAGTCGCTTTCTCTGTCCCTATATCCCTATGTATGCTTAAATCTTTAAAACTACGCAACGGATTTTGATGCGGTTTTTTAATAGATAGAGTGATTGAAGAGGAAGGTTTATATGTATAATAACCGTGCGAAGCCGGGGCGGGTCGCTAGTAAATAATAAACTAAATAAATAACTCCCAACAACCACTACTTTATTTCTCTGAGGTGTGGCCACAGGGCCAACCCTGGTGTCGGAGGTTTTTAGGCCTAATGGCATCCGACATGGCGGAACGACTGTCCAAAAACAACCGGGACCGACGGCTCAACGTGCCCTCTGAAGCACGGTAGCGCTCATATGTTAATACCACACAAACGGTCACCCATCCAAGTTGCGACCGCTGCGAACGTTGGTAAACCTAGATCTGTTACGAACGGCTATGAGAGCTACGCTACGGGCGCTACAAGCACCTAACTAAGATTCCTGTATCTAGAAAACCAGGAACTATGAGGACCATGCTCCCACAACACCCAGACATGAAACAAATTCTTGCGTTATTGTCAGCCTCTGTGGTGTAGTGGTTGGGGGTTGCGTAGGGGATAGAGGTTGCGGGTTCGATTCCCGCGACGAAACTAATGTTTGAGCACAAAAAAGCATTTGTTTCGTGTCTAGGTGTTTTGGGACCATGGTTCTCGTAGTTCCCGGTTCCTTAGATACAGGAAATCCTAGTTGGGGGCCAGGATCTATAGATGTGGTCGTTGGGTGTATTTTATTATTTTCCATTCCCTTGTACAAACATACGTCACGTCGGGAATCGAACCCCGAACTTCCCAACGAGCCTACTTACCTAACCACCACACAACTTGGAGGTCACTGATCCACTGACATAGATTTAGCGGAACTGGCCTTGTAAATTAGTTTCCTATATAGTTTTAACATATATTAATAAATTATATTTTTACTGCTGATTGTCTGAAAGCTGTTAGACCGCCTAATAAATTAGTTTTTTTTTAAATAATTGCTTTATTTTATAGGTTAACGGTAAAATTTGCTTCAAAATTGGACTTAATATGTATAAAATATGCTATTTACCTGCAGAACGTTTTAGTCGGCTCATGCCGACATCGGTGAGAGCATTTTCATATGTCGTGTATAGCCGCTTACGACAGACCTACCAGGAGTAAAAGGAGGAGTACTAAGAGTCATCATCATCATCAGTCTAACACGTTCCCACTGCTGGGACACGGGACTTCTCTCACAGAGAGACTATGGGTCACAATCCGCCACACTGGGCCAGTGCGGGTTGGTGGATGTCACATGTCTTTGAATTTTTGTGATTATTCTTGGACATGCTGGTTTCCTCCTTCATAGTTTTTAGAGCGAGTGTTTAATCCACACGTAACTTAAGAAAGTCAGTGGCGCGGGGCCAGCGGGATTCGAACTCGAGTGCGTCGGATCGAAAGTCGCACGTGCTCGCACTGAGCCACACTGGCACTAAAGAGCCAGATATCAAAATTACTTTACTGTCTGTACTGTGACTTCTTTTCATCGTCGTAGTCAGCTGGCCAACCTAAATCGTCGGGGCATCGTCTAACTCGCACACCGATCCCAATCGCTTTCAAACACGTCCTGTGATCGGTATTTGTCTGTGGAATAGGGGATCGGACCACTTTTCAGAAAGTATTTAAAATTAACCATAATGATTATATATAGCCATGAAAAATAACTTTTTAATTAATAAAGCTCTAAAAGTACCTAAAACTATGTTTAAATAATGTGGTTCAAATTTTGCCGCGCAAAAGGTCACCTCAAAACATGTGACGTCATATGGAGGCAGAAAACGACAAACTCTACGAAAGAAAACTCGCAAACATATTTAAATACGTTTTTATGAAGTTTGGGGACTATATTGTCGTAATAGAACGCAAAATAAAACAACTATAAATTTTATGAAAAGCAAAAACGTAAAATAAACACAAGCTTGACCCACGGCTATTGCCTTCAAATGACGTCATGCGCTGTGATTGTTGTTTCGTTTGAGATGAAGAACAGATAAAAAAAGGCCGAAATATTAGATTTTATTTATTGATTAAAAATATAAATCATTAATATTTCACAAAAATATTGATTGGATCATTTTTCTGGTTCGACGAACATTCGTTCTAACTACATTATAGATATTTTTCTCGATTACTGTCCGATTCCCTATTGTCGAACTTTTCTTCTCAAAGTCCGCATCCCAATCCCTATCCCAACCATCCGATCTATATCGCAGTTTGAAACATGCTAACGTATTCCAAATTTGAAATTGTAAGCGATCGCGATCGGTGTTCGAGGTACACGATTCCCCTGCAGTTCAAACTTACCCAATTGTATAGAGCCCATAATCTGCGAAGACTGGATCTTCTTGTATGTGATCTCGCCTCCTTCTCCGACGCGCCGATGTCCGATCTTCCTGTCCGATTTGTGGATCTTGCCCACTGCGCCCAACGGGCCGACCGCAGGCTGAAAAAACATAGCGTTTATGAGAATATAAGTTTATTATTATTTACTAGCGACCCGACCCGACTTCGCACGATTATTATACATATAAACCTTCCATTTCAATCACTCTATCTATTAAAAAAACCACATCAAAATCCGTTGCGTAGTTTTAAAGATTTAAGCATACATAGGGATATAGGGACAGAGAAGGCGACTTTGTTTTATACTATGTTAGTGATTTAGCGCACAAACTTCGTTTGCTCGGCCAATTTGAAAGAATGGGGGAAGATCGAGCTGTTAAGCGAGCATATTTGGGACGGCCGACGTCCTAGGGGTATCGCTGGAAGGATGAGGTCGAAATGGACTTGTGCGAACTCCCCGTCGAGGAATGGAAGGAGGTGGCGCAAGACAGATCCAAGTGGAGAATCTTATAATCGGAGGCCAATACTCACTTTGGTTCGCTTGCGCCATCTTAGTAAGTAAGTAAATATTACTTATTAGCTTTTTACGAGGATTACCGAGGAAACC
This sequence comes from Petrophora chlorosata, assembly GCA_951640565.1. Classification (NCBI taxonomy): domain Eukaryota; kingdom Metazoa; phylum Arthropoda; class Insecta; order Lepidoptera; family Geometridae; genus Petrophora; species Petrophora chlorosata. Next base: position 5,853,110 of record OX621216.1, on the reverse strand, counting down.
TATAGTCGTATTTTTTTCCAATATCATTTTAGCAAGACTCCCTACCATATGAAAGCGCGTAAGGGGTCATGTATCTTCGTAGTCACTCAACTGATTTTGATGCAACATATATTATGATCTAAGTTGGGACTTATGTTACCAAACCCTTAAACTACAGTAAAATCCATTAAGCAGTTTCCGAGTCTATAAATAATAAACATGCAAACAAGCAAACAGACAAAAAATCTAAAAACCGGGGATGCGTTTTCAGTACCCTATAAATAGTCGATCCCAGTTGGTTTTTCAAAAATATCGGTTTTCCTGCGATTTTGTCCGCGTGAACGATAGAGGAAGTCCACATTTGTATTTTTTCCAATACCATTTTAGCAAGATCTCCCTAGTGTATGACAGCGCGTACTACGAAGGGGTCAAGCTTTATCTTCGTAGTCAGTTAGTCATCCAACCGATTTGTTGTAACATACCCTATAATCTAAGTTGGGACTAATGCTACCAAACCCTGAACTAACTATTATAAAAATGGAACTGAGCCAATTCTGTACATTGAAGATATTTTTGAATAAAACCAGCCAAGCGCGAGTCGGACTCGCACACGAAGGGTTCCGTACTATTATCTATAAAACCGGCAAAAAAATCACGTTTGTTGTATGGGAGCCCCCTTAAATATTTATTTTATACTCTTTTTTAGTATTTGTTGTTATAGCGGCAACTGAAATACATCATCTGTGAAAATGTCAACTGTCTAACTATCACGGTTCATGAGATACAGCCCGGGCCCCAATTCACTATGACAACTTGGCGATTCCTTGCTTCAAGGAAACTTTGATTCCTTCATTAATAAACGACATCTGCAAAATTTGTAATCTCTATGACGCGTCATATATATATGAATTTATGAATGCGTCATAGAGATGTCGTTTATTAATGACGGAATCGACGTGATTTCGCCAAGTTATCATAGTGAATTGGGGCCCTGGTGACAGACGGACAGACAGACAGACGGGCAGCGGAGTCTTAGTAATAGGGTCCCGTTTTACCCTATGGGTACGGAACCCTAAAAACCAACTCGGATATACTATTTAATTGTAGAGCAGATTTGTGTAACTTTGGAAAATATTTTTTTTACTTTACAATTGCTTCGGCAAGTAATGCTAACACTAGCCTTCCAGATAACAGAGCGTGGTATTTTTTTATTTACAGCTGGCTGTGCTTGAAGTCGCTCACCTGATAAGCAACGCCTGCCATAACAGGTAAGTGTCATCCAGTGATACAGCACTGCGCTTCAAAAGATTAAGAATTCCATGACATAGAAATTTGCGCCAAAACCTCGACCGCTACATATGAGCCTATTTTAGACTATTTTAGCGGGAAGTGAAAAGTGATACAGTTTGATTTTGTTTTATTTTCCAAACAAGTTTCGAGTGATCATGTGTAAAATAGGTGGAATATTAACCATTATGTGTTCGTAAACGTGCACGAGTGTAGCCAAATGAAAAAAAATAGAGAAACATTGCTTTTTATGTTCTCCAAAAAGTCCATGGAAAGCTTGAATAAAGTTCCACCACTTTATTGAAGCACTAGGAGATGTTCCGGCTTGTGGCTGATGACCCTCATTCTCAACAAAAGTATAATAAATGGAATATTAAACTATCAAATAAAAAATACGTAAGACATGGCGGTATGGTCCTAGAGGCTTTAGCCTGCCCAAACGGGCGATTTAGAAAAAAAAATATGAGCATATTTATGTTGTGATTGTGAGATGCCACATACATGACATGGTATGAATGGAATTATGAATAGATTGTACTCAGTATGCATGACTGCTCATTCCAACAATCCGAAGAATGCGACAATACGATCAACAATGTCGTCACCCTGTGAAATTCAGTTATTGATTGTTGCTTTACACAACTGTAGTCCTTTTTAGGGTTCCGTACCAAGGGTAAAACGGGACCCTATTACTAAGACTCCGTTGTCCGTCTGTCTGTCTGTCTGTCACCAGGCTGTATCTCACGAACCGTGATAGACAGTTGAAATTTTCACAGATGATGTATTTCTGTTGCCGCTATAACAACAAATACTAAAAACAGAATAAAATAATTTATATTTAAGGGGGCTCCTATACAACAGACATGATTTTATTGCCGTTTTTATAAATAATGGTACGGAACCCTTCGTGCGCGAGTCCGACTCGCGCTTGGCCGCTTTTTTTACATCCTTCTTTGACCCCTGATGAGAAGTGACGATTGATAGATAGAAAAAAAAATATTGCATAAATTTGTAGGTACATAGGCGAACTTAATGCCAGTAAGCATTATCTTCCAGTGTACTTTGGAGTTTTACCTAAATAAATTATGGAAAAAGTAAGAGGTCATACTAAAATAATGCATTGCGCTCATCACCCCCAGAAATCTGATATTAAGTCTCATATTATGCAGTAATTTCGATGCCCTTCTAACCATAACACGGTAATGCTTGCGCCACAGAAATCTTAAATACAGGCACATTTTTATAGCTTGCGCACTACTGCTTGGCGACAAAATATCAGACAAAGCGGTAAAGCCAGACGGCCTCACGCATACGAGAGACCTACCACGAGTTGGACCTAAGCATGGTATAAGATCGGAAACCGAACCGGAGTGACTTTCTGAAAGTACCGTCTGACTTTGGACAAAATACCAAGATTTCACTAGCGCAGTGCAGTGACGCTGAGAATTTGAAAGAAAGAAAAGACATTTATTCATGACACACACGCAACATTACATTAAACTATAACAATATATTTGCATATCAATGCTTTGGGTGGAGTTGCAACTGTTATGGACAGGCGTGCTGCTTACCATCAGGTCAACGACGATGAAACCACAGGCGAACGACATGCTCGTCTCGTCACTCAATTAGAATTTTCAACCGACTTCAAAAAAGGAGGACGTTCTCAATTCGACGGTATGTTTTTTTTTTATGTTTGTAACGCGATTACTCCGCCAATTATGAATTGATTTTGATGATTCTTTTTTGGCAGGTCATACTTCAGCACCCTTAGCATTGACCAAACAAACATCTTATCCCCTGTTTATATCCCCTTTTGGTTTGACGAAAGTGGATAAATTGTTTTGTCTCCGGTCCGTGCTAACGGGGCAGAGGTCCCATATAAATTTTATCGAAATTGAGGCAGCACTTTAAAAAATAAAAAAAATCAATAACAAAACTATGTTTGGCACCACATTGTAGTCATTAAAGTTTAGCTGTCTCTTTGTTTTATTTTTTTTAACTATTTGTTTATATAAATTACTTCCTTTTATATTTCTGTTTTCTTATTTAGTTGTTAATTGGTTTTGTAGTCGTCATATAAATGTTTTTTTAACCGACTTCAAAAAAGGAGAAGGTTCTCTATTCAATTGCATTTTTTTGTATGTTTGTTACCTAACAACTCCGTCATTTAAGAACCGATTTGCAAAATTCTTTTTGCGTTGGGTTCAGTATAGTTACGAAGTGGTTCCATATAAATGTCATCGATATTTGACCTTGGACTTCGAAGATACATTGAAGTCGGTATTTGTTTTTTTCTAAAAATTAATTATTTTACGTTTGTTACCTCAGCAGGGCGATCACGTAAGTCTGTTGCGAACATCGCATGTTTCGGACTAACGTGCAATAGAAATTTATTTCAATGGATAAAATGCGATCATGTAACTTTTTATATCTCGATTTCAATGTGCTCCTATCGATTACCCGACAAATTTAAAAAGCGAGATTGTGCTATGAATCGTTATGTATACGCCCAATCTATTCAATTTTACTGTGTAATATAATAAATCTGTTTGTCAAAACTTATGTTTATTTCAATTGAGCCTTTGTTGACGTTTGATTGCAACAAACGGGTTACGTGATTGCAAAATTATCATCAAAACTGGTTTCTTATTGAAATTGATTGAAATAAAAGATACACGATCGCCCTGCAGATCTCCGTCATTTATAAACCGATTTGAAAATCCTTGCCATCGGTGTTCGTCCGTGGACCTCGAATATAAATCAGAATTGAATCAGTTTGTTTTTGTTATAAAATGTATACTTGTTAAAATCCCCTCCTTCCTCCCGCCCCTCTATTTCCTTGCTTGTCATTAATCTACGTACCTATAAATAAACTGAGACGCCCACTTTGCCTGTCATTAGTGATGGCCAGAATAGGACAGGTCGTTGCTCCGTCAGTCAGCTGTTGGGTAATGGTGGTTCATGGTCGAATATACCTTCCAGCCCCCGCACCCACTGGTCTCTCAAGCGCCAATCGTATATCGTGTTGAGCTCAGATTTGTTTTAACATTTTTTTTACTGGTTATAGGCTTGCGTTTGACCACTATCTCACCTGATGGTAAGCGATGATGTGGTCTAAGATACGCTTTTACACACTCGATTTGAAAATTCCCAGGTTGTAGTAATTGTCAGGAAACACAGACGTTGGCAATGCGTTCCACTTCTTGGCTGTTCGTAAGATGAACGTGGCACCAAAACGCTTTGTTCGTACAGGAGGGGATGTCTATTTAGCGTCTAAATTCGCTGGCTACGATGGCCTTCAAACCGGAACACAGTAATGCTTGTGCACTACTGCTTGGCGGCAGAATAACTGGCAAAACGGTGGTACCCACCTAGACGGCCTCTCGCATACGGGAAACCTAACACCACTTACTAGTTGATAGGTCCCTCGTAAGCGGAAGGCCGTTTGGTTTCGTACCACCGCTTCAGCATGGTTGTATAGAAAAAAAGAAAGGAGAAAGAAAAAACATTTATTTGACAACATCAAACAAACAAACAAACAAACAAAGAAAACAGAAATACAAAAAGAAGTAATAAATATATAAATGGTATAAATAGACAGCGAAACTTAAATGACTACAATGTGGTGCCAAATGGGGTATTTTTTATGATTAAATGGGCTCACGTTTGCAACAACTCATCTGATGGTAAGCGTAGTTGAGGTCTAAGGTGGAGCACGTTTGCCCATGAGGTGCCTATTCACTCTTGTCTTAAAGAGACCCAGGTTGTAATTGGAAGGAAATAAGTATTCTGGTAGAGAATTCCTCTCCTTAGCAGTACGTACAGTGAAAGAGTCAGCGAAGCGCTTTGTGCGGACTGGTGGGTATGTGCACAACGTAGGGGTGAAGTGACTCTCCTCGCCTGGTGGTCCTAAGATATTCGCTCAGCACAAATGTCTAGTGTCGTTATTTGACACCCGAAGTTGGTTTTCAGCAAAACCCCTATTGGTGTATGAGAACAGCTCCAAATCAGCTCCGCTCAGAATCCGGCTCCTACAATGCTACATATGGCCCGTTGTCCTGTACGGTTGCGAAGCATGGACTATGAAAGCAGAACTTCGAAAAAAAGTAGAAGCGTTTGAGATGTGGTCTTACCGCCGAATGCTTCGCATTAGTTGGACGGATAAGGTTGCCAACGTGGAAGTTTTAGAACGCATGGGAATAAGACGAACTTATCCAGTCCATCAAACAAAGAAAGGTCGCTTACCTTGGTCACGTACTACGTAACGACCAATATTTGTTGCTAGACTATAATGATGGGCAAAATAATTGATATAAAACGGCTAAGACTCACTGTAAACGTCGAAAATAACTTCCAGTTAAGTGCGAGCGCTCGCGACCTACGCCACGGCTTGATCTCATAACTCCCAGAAGAAGGACTTCTAAAATGTCCGAAACCTGGTCGGAGTAATTTTCGACGTTTACAGTGAGTCTTAGCCGTTTTATATCAATTATGAATAATAACACTCACGAAACTTTTCAAAATCTAATGGGCAAAATACCCGGAAAACGCAAAGCAGGGAGACGCAGGACGTCGTGGCTCTGAAACATCCGGGAATGGACAGGGATAAGGACGGTAGAAGAACCATTCAGACTTGCTCTGAATAAGATAAAGTTTAAGGAGCTGACTGGCAACCTTCAGTAATGGAGCGGCACTTGAAGAAGAAGAATGAGAACCGCGGCTAGAGCTAGCCACTCCAAAAACATCTGGCAAGGTGCGGCATGATTTGAATAATTGTTTATTTTCGTTGACTACTTTCGAGTGTCAGCTCTAAGTACCGACCATCAAAACTTCCGTCCGATACCCTTGCTACAGTTGGAGATACGCCAGAACGGCCTCCATAAATATGGTAAATATGTACTTGATACATTGCTTGTAAGGCGACATGTAGGCGAGACCAATTTTATGGTGATAGGGCTTTCTTTTTAACCAACATAAAAAAGGAGGTTCTCAATTCGATTGCTTTTTTATTGTACCTCAGAACTCCGTCAATTATTCTACAACACAAATATGCACAAAAAAACGCATTTGTTTCGTGTCTGAGTGTTGTGGGAGCATGGTCCTCGTAGCTCCTGGTTTCCTAGATACTGGGAATCCTAGATAAGGGCCAGGATCTATCGGTCAGGAGTTCTCGTATGCGAGAGGCCGTCTGGTTGGGTACCACCGCTTTGCTTCTTATTCTGCTACCAAGCAGGCGACTGGCCGCGGGTAACGTTCCCAAAAGGCTGGCGACATCGCCTCGTTGAATAGCGATGCTGATTCTCTGGCCGAAGTATGCACCAGCCCTCTGGTCGTTGGCCCTATCTATTAGCCGCTTTGATTTTGTAAATTTGCCAAGCGGTTAGACCCTACGGACCTAATGTTTCTACCCCAAAAGAAAGAAATATGTATATGAAGCTACCTACCTACCTACATTGATAATTAACGACACATTTTAACATGAGGCAGTGCTAAAAGTGTTTTAACGTACGGCATTGTGTGCAAAAGTAGGGCAGCAATAATGTACGACAGTTAGGTACATTTCCTTCGAGTCGTGATTCAAGGAAATATGCTTAGAGGTAGGCCTCTGAGCCGTCTGGGTTGGTACCACTGCTTTGCCAATTATTCTGCCACCGAGCATTATATTAAAATAATAGTATGTTCTGGTTTAAAGGGCATTGTCAGCGAAATAGATAGACTGACTAAAACGAATAACTCCTTTATGGGCAACTGCGTATGTTTTTATAATAAAATTCCAAAGTGTATAACGGAGCTCACAGAAAGTAAATTCAAATTACGCGTTAAGAATGTTCTATTGAGAAAAGCATACTACACTGTTCGTAATTACATAGAAGACAAAGATGCTTGGAACATTCCACTTCTGCAAAGTAACCAACTGGTACATAAGAAACATAACATTTTAAAACCCCAAAAAATTGTAACAAAATCTCTAAAAAAAAAATGCCCCTCAGTTTCTTGCCGTATCTTCTGAGTAGTGGTTCTTTTTCCGATACGGTGGTAGAGTCATTGTGATAATTTGACGTTCATAAGTGCGTCTGTGATGCCAAAATGATTAAAGAGATTTTGATTGATTGATTGATTGAAATTACTGTACATATGAGACACTAGCTGCGCCCCGCATTTTCACCCGCGGTTCTCCGGGATAAAACGTATCCTATGTGTTAATCCAGTGCATAAGCTATCTCCATTCTAAATTTTATCAAAATCCGTTCAGCTATTGCGGCGTGAAGAGGTAACAAACACTCTTACATACAAACTTTCATAGTGTGATAATATCTGATGTCTCAGGGTGACGAGCGTAATGCAGTGTTATGCAATATTTTGCATGGCAATAAAAGGTCTTAGTGGCACTGCAATTGTTATGAGCAAGCGTGGCGCTTACCCTCAAGCGAACGACTCGCTCGTCTCACTGCTCAGTTGCATAAGAAAGTACTTGATGGTTTTCGATGCAGATTTCACCGCCACTTAAAAAAACCGGCCAAGTGCGGATTCGCGCACGAAGGGTTCCGTACCATCATCTATAAAAAACGGCAAAAAAATCATGTCTGTTGCATGGGAGCTCTCTTAAATATTTATTTTATTGTCTTTCAGTATTTGTTGCTAAAGCGGCAACAGAAATACATCATGTGTGAAAATTTCAACTGTCTAACTATCACGGTTCATGAGATACAGCCTGGTGACAGACGGACAGACAGACGGACGGACGGACAGCGGAGTCTTAGTAATAGGGTCCCGTTTTCCCCTTTGGGTACGGAACCCTAAAAAATCTCGAGGAAGGTTTTGGTTGCACATGCATATTCATGTAAATCGCACCTGTGGAAGCCGGAGCCGCTAGCAGTATAATAAAATAAAGTATGTCGTGGCAGCCCTACGTAAGTGCCACCTAAGGTCATTGACCCATTTCATTATCACGAACTAAACAACTATTCCACCGCTAAAAGCTTTTAATGGCTTGTAATGTCCAACAAAGTGGGGCGATGTATTCACAAAACAGATATAGGGGACAGTTTTAGCCGAAGGTACTGTATAGTCCAGGGATTCCTAAAGTGTGCGCCGCGGCGCCCTGGTGCGCCGTAGAGTTGAGTAAAGAGGGGCTCCTGTTTACCATTCTCCGGAAACTAAACTAAGGCAAATGAAAATAGCGGTGTCAAGCCTTATACCACGCCTTATACCTTTGAAAAAATGTGTGGTGATCACCAAACTCACACGTCATATTGACTAAGTTGCCATTGTATTTTATTTCCTATTTTTCTTAAATAATAAATGTTTTTCTTGTATATAAATATAAAAACTCAGCTTCATATAGTGGATGTTTTAATTTTTGTGCCTATCTACTAAGTATCATTGTACCCTATTTCAACTAGCTAGGGAGCGCCGAGACAAAATACTAAACCTGTAAGTGCGCCGCTAATTGAAAAAGTTTGGGAACCCCCGGTATAGTCAACAATTTTTGGTCACACAATAGCAGTATATTCGCGAGTGAGTGTGGCTTAGTGGGAGCACGTGCGTTTTCGATCCGGTGCACCCGAGTTCAAATCTCGCTGGCCCCGCACCACTGACTTTCGTTATGTACGGATCTAAGACTCGCTCTAAAAACGGTGAAGGAAAATTAGGAAACCGGCATGTTCAAGAATTTGTTACAAAAATTCAAGGACATGTGTCATCCACCAACCTGCACGTTCAACGTGCTTTATGTGTGTTGGTGTGTAAGTACGTGTGTTCCTTTTCACGCTGTAACGGTTCAACGGATTTGAATGAAATTCGGAATATATTTTATTTTTATGTAACTGATAGATGAGACGAGCTGGTCGTTTCTGTGATGGTAAGCAATACGCCAGTCCATAACAATAACAGCTTCAGCACCACCCAGAACTTTGTTTTGCAAAATCCTGCGCGGCGCTGCACTGCGCTCGTCACCCTGAGACAATTAGCTGTTGAGTCTCATTATACCCAGTAATTTCGCTGGCTCAATTCCCTTCAAACCGGAACTGTTGCGCACTACTGCTTGCGAATGCTTGGAATGGAGATAGCTTATACCCTGGATTAATACATAGGCTACTTTTTATCCCGAGAAACTTCGGTGGGAACCGCGGGGCGCAGCTAGTTTATAATATATTTTTTTTTACGCTTATTAGATCTATGTTTGGCCACTATCTCGCCTGATGTGAAGCGATGATGTGGCCTAAGATGAAGCACATAGATCTACAGAGATGGCAGTTGAGCGACTGCTCAGACCCGTCTCCCCGAAGGTTCACCGAACATCATCCGAAACACGACTAGGTCGCTTGACGGCATGGCTTTGTTCGGTGGGTGGTATCACAACCACGGCCAGAGCCCACCATTCCAAAACGCGTAAGCGGGTTTCGTCACGATGTTTTCCTTCACACAGTTTTTAGAGCGGGCGTGCAAAATCTGCACTTAGCTATATATTAATAGGATTAAGGGTTATTTTTCTTATGTTTGTGGTCTTTTCGTCTAAAATCTTCAAGGAACCTAGACCGAGCGAAGTCCAACTCGGCATTAACCGGAATTTAATTCGCTGATAAAAAATTGCACGCCCTCCCACTGCATATTATATGAACTGTGACAAAAACAACGAGATAATTGTGCAGTGAAGTCACACTGTCACACATTTGCATACTGAGATGCGACTGACCCTGACGTGTGTTATTCACATACCTACTTGTGATTATTCATTATTTACTAGGTGTCTAAGGTCTCTCATATGCAAAAAGGCTGTTAAGATTGGCCGCCAGTCATTCCGCCGCCAAGCAGCAGTGCGCAGGCAAAGCCGCGGTCAAAAGCTCGTTTGGCATTTGTTTTATCAACCTATGCTGTCCCACGGCTGGGTACAACTTCCTATCCTGTCCAGTTGTGCCTATCCTGAGCCACTTCGCTTCAGCCCTCTTGGTATGCGTCCAGATCGTCTCTCCATCTCTTTTTGGGCCTCGGCGCCGTCGTCCGTCGTGGTTCGTCTCCGTTTGACATACCGTGCATAAATTACATAAGTTCCGTGGAAAAATTAAAAAAAAAACGGATCGTGGGTCAAAGATAGTAAAATTAAAATCTAAGTCCGCCCGTTTTACTATAGTTTGTAAGTCTTTCGTGTACCTCTGTAATTTCTTGTTTCAAAGTCAAAGTCAAATATCATTTATTAAATAGGCACAAAAGTGCACTTTTAAAGGTCATAAACACATGATACAAATAAAATATGTTAAAAATTGTAACTTATGTTAACATGACTTGGAAAAAAAGGTAAGTATGTTTACCCATTTCTTTCCTATACTCAAATTGAAGTCTGAGTGCTGAAAAGAAATGCGAAAACTGACTCTACCAGTGCTTCGGAAATACGCCCGCTAGAGAAGAATGCATCAAGAAACTCTGCGGGGATGTCTTTTTTTCAGCACAATTACGTATAAATTAGAATTAACAGAATGTCAAACAAGAAATGCGAGTGAGATGTCCCATAGTCATAGTATCAGTAACAGAAAAGTGTAAATAAAATATAAGTAGGTATGACAGTAGCAGTAGGAGTGACTAGAACAGACCAGTCCCCGCAAGCAGCACCCGTTCACGAGTATGTCTTGTGGACCAGCCATCACCCCCCTCAACAATATTGGAGGATAGGGAACAAGTTTGGTGTACAATAAAGCATTAATTATTATTATTATGTCGCTCTTTCTCACGGGTTATACACCCGGTCCTTTGGAAGGCTTGCGCGGGGACATGAGTCCAACACGTAGAGGCCTCTTAGAGCATTTAATTTAGATATGTAATGGGAAACGCTTATCGGGGACTGTCTATAAGTGCATCATTAGAAGATACAATCAAAGACAGCCCCCGATAAGTGCGAGGACTATTATTTGAAGATATGAAAATTACTTATAATTGGGCTATTGAGGTGAATTTTTAATGGATGAGAGCTGGTCTATGATGAGACCTCGGCACCTGCCAGTTCCGCCTCATAAAAAAATATTTTGGCAGGTGGTGACTCGCCACCCACTAAACGGGCCACCTATAAGGGCCGCCGTTCATTGGCGACGAAAGGGGCAACGTTGGTGTGGGTGGCTAAAGGGTGTCGAGAGGTGTGCTGCAGTTTCACTTAAACGCTACTCCCGGCGTTATGCCCTTTAACACTTCCACCCTTGGAGCTTAGTTCTTAGCTCTTGCATCTCCACCCCCGGACTTAATTATTATTATTATTATTATCTAAACAAACTCGAGATCGCTGCTGAGCGATCAGACCGCCTATTGATTGTACTTATAGAAAATTATGTATAATTCTGTTTTCTTTTTTACCCGCTTTTATTTAACTTGCAATGTATGTGTCACTATGTTTATCCGGGTTGAATCTTGCGAGCTGAATCAGAACCACTTCCTCTTGTCATGCGAAGTTGAAATTTTGCATACTTATCAAAGTCCGATGACAATGCAATATTATGGTGACAGCCAGCTGCCCTGATGATGGAGACGGATGGTAGACAATGGAACTCCTTAGCGGATAATTGTAAACTACTAGTGTTTAGGCTCATTTTAATCTGCTCGCGGTTTCAATTACGAATTTGTTAAATGCTTGTCTTAAAATATTTAAAAATATTTTTCAACCAAAAAAATATTTTAAGCGCATTAAAGTGTTTTCTATTTATCTCTCTAAGCCCTTGTGTTCACAATTAAACCCATCGACCGCTAGAAATCCCGCTATTAAAAAAACGATATTTAAACATACTGGAAAAACCCTATTTTCGTAATATAAGGTGTCCTTCACATTGTACCCAGTTTGTATCATCAGAAGCACCACTCTGCAAAAAAAATTAAACAAATAGCGACTTTGCTATGACGCAATAAAAACCAATTCAGCTCGCGTAGCGCTGCATATACGTCGCACCAAACTTAATGGCGGCTGACTGGCGCATCACGTGATCTGCGCAGATACAATTTTGTATGCGATTTTGTTACTGCGCAGGTCACGTGGTGCGTCTGTCAGCCGCCATTAAGTTTGACGCGTATTATACCTACCAGTCATATTACCCTACAGAGCGCGTCTCTTTCTATCGCATAGCTCTTATCTCTTCTGACGCGGCACGTGTAACAACGCGCGACCCGCTGACGGTGTCCGGCTTTGTACTTGTAGCTTCGGACCTACAGTGCAGAATGCGCTAGGCCTGGTATCAGTCAGGTAGCGTTTTTTGCGACAATTCGACTCCTTTGTGGTAATAACAACAACAATCTTCATTGTACACTCGTTTTTATGCTCCATTGACAATGGGAAATACCAAGAATGAGTACGAACAGTCTGGAATATTATCTTTATTTTGACCCGCAGTTTTCCGACATAAATAAAAGCCTATGTGTTAATCTAGACTAGAGTATCGAGTATAAGCTATCTCCATTTCGAATTTCACTCAAATCAAGAAGTAACAAACACACAAACACACTTACATACAAACTCGCATCACCTCGCATTTATATTTTATGGAATTAAGTGATAACACGAGCAAGCCCTTCGCCCGATGTTAAACGCCACGCCTGCCCATAACAATTGCAGTGCCACCCAGAACTTGTCACTACATAGTATAAAACAAAGTCGCTTTCTCTGTCCCTATATCCCTATGTATACTTAAATCTTTAAAACTACGCAACGGATTTTGATGCGGTTTTTTTTTTATAGATAGAGTGATTGAAGAGGAAGGTTTATATGTATATTAACCGTGCGAAGCCGGGGCGGGTCGCTAGTAATACATAAAAAGCACTGCGTAGGACTGCATTGCTCTCATCTCCACTCGAATTTTTGTGATTAATTCTATTCTCACTAAGTTTTTTCTCTCGCCGTTTTTAGAGCAAGTGTTAAATTCGCACATAACTTAAGAAAGTCAGTGGTGCGAGGCCAGCGGGATTCGAACTCGGGTGCGTCGGATCGAAAGTCGCACATGCTCCCTTGAGCCACACTCGCTCTTGCTAATGCTAACATAATAACTGACACTCTGATTGCCGTAGAACTCATAGACATAAATTTTATATCTCATACCACTAATTATATGCACAATGTCTGCCCATTCAGTGTTAATTCATAATTAGGCATGAATGCAAATTATTACTATTCTCTAGGAAAGTGGGTAATTACAACACCATATTCTTTATAACAGGCGAGACATTCCAATTGCGAAATGGTTATTGTTATGAATCGGCAACCTATATAAAATATATTATAGTGGCATAGTATTTCTAACAGATTTCAAAAGGAGGTTCTCAACTTGGTTTTTTTTTATCTAATGGAATCAGGCGTGACGTTGCGGAAATACATTTCTGTTTCTGTTACTGATACTATGACTATGGGACATCTCACTCGCATTTCTTGTTTTACATTCTGTTAATTCTAATTTATACATAATTGTGCTGAAAAAAGACATCCCCGCAGAGTTTCTTGGTGCTATCTTCTCTAGCGGGCGTATTTCCGAAGCACTGGTAGAGTCAGTTTTCGCATTTCTTTTCAACACTCAGACTTCAATTTGAGTATAGGAAAGAAATGGGTAAACATACTTCCCTTTTTTTAAAGTCATGTTAACATAAGTTACAATTTTTAACATATTTTATTTGTATCATGTGTTTATGACCTTTAAAAGTGCACTTTTGTGCCTATTTAATAAATGATATTTGACTTTGACTTTGACATCTCAAAACTAAAACACATTGAAAATATGTAGCGTAATTCCGCTTTTCATTTTGTTTTTATATTTGTTACCATTTATAAACTGATTTGGAAAATTCTTATTGCGTTGGGTTCAGTATAGCTTCTCAACATTGTCCTATACCACAGAATACTAAGGGACAGAAGCATCACTCCGCAAAAAAATTTAAACAAATAACGACTCTTGCTATGACGCAATAAAATTCAATTCAGCTCGCGTAGCGCTGCATACCTACCAGACATATTAACCTACAGAGCGCCTCTCTTTCTATTGCGTAGCTCTTATCTCTTCTGACGCGGCACGTGTAACGACGCGCGACCCGCCGTCGGTGTCCGGCTATGTACTTGTAGCTTCGTACCTACAGTGCTGAGTGCACTAGGCCTGCCCATACATATAAATTTCATCAATATTCAACCTTGGACTTCAAAGATGCATCAGAATTAGAGTCAGGTTTTTTTGTTATAGAATGTAGGTAATTATTGATGGACAATACTGCATGCAGATATGAAACATTTTATCAGTCTCCAAGGAAACCAGTTCATGAGAAATAGTAAGTTTGTTAGTGTTTAGGGCTTTATGATTTATTTATTTATTTATTATAAGAAACACCAACAGTATACATATTAACTAAATTACGGTAGAACAGAAGCATCACTTGTAGCTTCGTACCTACAGTGCGGAGTGCGCTAGGCCTGGCAATACTGCAGTAGACTGACATTAGTTTTCGAAGTCTCATATTAGAACAGAATAGAATTCTTTATTGGCCATATAACTAAGTTGGTTACCAAGGCAAGTCCATTAAATAATAAATTAATTAAATTTCATTTTGCTATAATAGTATGCATATCATTATTAATTATATATCAGTTTCCTATATTACTAGTGATTTTTATAAATGGAACTGAGCCAATTCTGTACATCTTTCTGAACATATAGGAACCGATTTCGATTATCTGTGTCACAATCATTTACAGAATTTTACAGAATTGTTTGACAAATTATATTCATTACCATTTTATATTATTCATTCCTGTCTCTTGTACGACAAAGGCGACATATCAGATTACGGGGGCTTAGACCAGCCCCCTGCCACAACCGTTAACATAATCGCTATCTCTTTAAACGTATCGTAATAGATGTTAAAGTTACACAATAACCCTCTGTTCCTCTCATATTTGATTAATCCCAATAAGTCTGGCTATCTTTTTTTTTAATTTTATTATTATCTTGCTCTAATAATATTATATTTTATATTTATATTTTCATATAAATATAATATTAATTATACACATTTAGTACTTTAAAATCTGATAACTATTAGTGTAGATTTCTATTGTGATACCTAGATATATCAATAGTACAGATTTCAAATAGGTATGGTGGCATAATTTAACTTTTTTTGAGTTTGTGCATAAGTTCGGCCATGCGTGACTGAGAATACACTGAACTGAGTGAATTTTGACGTTTTTACTAGTAATATGAACTTGGTATGACCAAATTTTCAAGGTTTTGTCTGTTTGTTTGTACATAACTGTGTTCATAGCAACTGCTAAACGGTTTTTGATGAGACTGTTGAGAACTTGGCCTAATAAGAGTACCACGCTATATTATCTGGGAGCGCCACAATCAAAAGCGACGCTGTAAACGGAAATGTACAACACAATAAATAAAGTAATTTTGCTACTTACATCGTATGGTACATTTTTTTCGGCGATTGAACTTTTGTCACGATCTGCAAGAGGAAAATGGGCCGAGTTGTAGAGTGTAACAATTACGGTATGTCCAGTTACACAATGGGATTAGCACAAAGGAATGTTATTATTAGATTTGCAGGTACTGTACCATCGTCGTCTGACCCCGAGGGCCCGCCGCCTCCGTCAGATTTCTTCACACTTTCCATAACTTCTATGCGATCCGTATCCCCCGATGCCATTTTATTCACTAATCACATCACTCGAATCAAAGTCTTACGATTGTATATTTGCACAATAATGATTCTCATGGCTCACATTACACTAGCATTGCAAACACAATGATTCACTGTAATTTAATTAGATGAAATCAATTAGTTTACGCGAAAAATTCTCGTCCGAAGCATCCGTCTGACACGACCACTCATAGTAACTGGGTTGCAAGCGTAAAAAATTATTTATGTCAATCCATAGACAAGGTGGGCGGATAGCTATGCTATAGTGATGTTTACTATTGTTTACCGGTAATTTACCGCTACTAATCGATCGATTGTATTCCTAAATACTTATTATATTTTTTTCTCCTGTTGGTTTAATAAAAAAATCACTACAATTAAATGGAATAAATGTGGGAACATTTATTTAATTCAAATAAAATGTTAATAATAATATAAATGATAGATGGTGTTATCAGTTTTCAACGCAACTCGTCAAACAAACGCCATGTTTATTTCTTTTCCGTCATTGCTCTGCCGCGGTAAGAATTTTTCTAGGTTATTTCATTAGTGGCGTCTGTGTGTTTTCTAATGTAATTACTGTTGTTTTAGCCCTTAAGCATTGCTGTTTTTCCATATAAACTGTTTAACGTTCTATGTGCTATAATTCCAGAGCAAGCGACTTGACGCGAGTGATAAAAATTGAGTTTATCCAAGAATACATTATCGCTACCGCGTTCATTGAAAATGGGCAAAAAAGTGAGAGAATATAAGTCCGGGGATTTCATATTCGCAAAAGTAAAAGGATATCCAGCATGGCCGGCAAGGGTAAGTGCTTAGAAACTATTAAAGCTAGTGACTAGCTATGCTAGGGACTCAAAATATATCTGATTGTATTCTTGTTAGCTTGCGCGGGAATTCGTGTTTGTGGACGCTTGCTGACCTCCAACGAATCTCCCAGACGTTTCCCAACCTTAAAAACGCTTGGAAATCATAATAAACATGTATTTCTAATGTTTTAAGTATTAAACAAAATGAATTTGACATTGTTTGGAAGACATGAATATCTTGGCACTGACGCCTATTCAACCTGGCCTAGATAACGCTATCTGTAGCATTTACTTTCTAAAAGTTCGATTACATTGTTATATCTACATGTAATTCTCTAATGATCTGGGTTTTATATGGCATTATGAGCCTCACCAACAGCTTATACAACAAAGAAAAAAAACAAATTAAAAACAATAAAAATGGAACCAATCAATTGCTCTAACCAATTATCAGTTCAGCATATGTAACTGCTCTAAAAGTGGTGGCATTACTTTTGTTATTTATTTTGAATAGCTATCAATAATGTTGCTGTACATTTTATATCTAATGAAATATAATGAAGCATACTAATGAAAAAATTAGTCACATAGACAAAGATCCATGGAACATTCGGCTTCTGCCAAGTAGCCAACTGGCACATAAGAAACATAATATTGTCAAAGACAATGTAAAAAAAGTTTAACGCCCCTTAGTTATTTGCCATATCTTCTGGGTAGAAGTTATTTTTCCGATACGGTAAACGGTGGTAAAGTCATTGTAATAATTGATGTTCATAAGAGCATCTGTGATGCCAAAATTGAATATAGAACTTTGAACTTTGGTTGTTTAAGTCACTAACTGTGATCATTACAGTTTGGTTATTTCCTTTTTTTGGTTAAAATTCTATTAAAAAGAGATAGCTCACTTTGTATTGTTAATTATATCAGTAACAACATACATTTGGAAATTATTATCATTGTAATAATGTTAAAAGATAAGACATGCATAAGTTGTTGTAGCATGTTATTAAAATATAGCCAAACAGTATCCAGAAAAATGTAGCGAAAGTTTGTATGTATGGATGGATCTTTGTTACTCTTTCACGCAAAAACTACTGAACCGATTTTGATGAAATTTGGTATGTAGGTACTTTAGGACTTGGAATAGCACATAGGCTACTTTTTATCCTGGGAAAACGCGAGTGGAACCGCAGGGCGCAGCTAGTACCTAATAATATAATATATTGATTGTGTCTACTGACAATTCTTTGAATTTAGCAAACCACAATCTCTATGGTCCCAATCTGTTTTTTTTTTATCAACACCAGCCAGTTACAAAACATTCTTAGATGGAATGAAAATTAAATAAGAATGGTAGAAATTTACCAAACTCAATCTCAAAAGCTCTTTATTCAGGTTATGCATCACAGGTGCACTTATTATTGTCAATTTATCACAATGGTAAAACCATCATATTGAAAAAATAACCACTACTCAAAAGATATGGCGAAAAACTGAGGGACATTATATTCTAGAACTTTTGGTACAATTTGTTGGTGCCCCTCAATTTTTGCTGTATATTCTGGGTAGTGGTTATTTCTAATATGGTGGTAGAGTCATTGTAATAATTGACATTAATAAGTGCATCTATAATGCCAAAATTTCGTAAACAATTTCGGAACTTTGAACTTTGTTAAAAACAAATATATTTATAACTTAGTAATTAAAATTCTAAAAATATGCTTTTCAATTTCTTGCTGTATATTCTGGGTAGTAGTTCTTTTTCTAACACGGCGGTAGAGTCATTGTAATAATTGAAGTTCATAAGTGCGTCTGTGATGCCAAAACTGAATAAAGAACTTTCAAATTCAAATTGTTTATTGATAGAATGTTGTATACAAAGATGACAAAAAAAGATAATTCCTAACATTCTACCATAACAATGGTGTGCAATATTAACATAATATCAAATAACATAATTAAATTAAATTAAATTTGTCCGATTATTATAAGGTGATTTTAATTAATGTCCAAATGTCGTCAATTTAAATGTCAGTATTAAAAATATTAAGAAGTAGGAAAAGAGGAAGACAGAGCAAAAGATGGAGAGACGATATAGACAAGACAGCAGGGAGATTATGGTCAAGAATAGCAATGGATAGGGATGGGTGGAAGGAGTTGGAGGCCTTTGCCAAAGGGCATACAGACGTGTTAGACGGTGTCTAGACCTAATACCTATAAATATATATATAATGCATGCATTTATATTTCAATTAAAATTAAATTCAATTAATAATAATGTAATTTAAATTAATCTAAGATGATGATTAGATAATTACTGTTTGTTAGTTTAAGTAATGTCTGAATAAAAGGCTTATTTTTTTTTTTTAATATATTATGATAAAAGGCAATAAAAATAGATAATATATATAAATTAAATAGGTATATTATTATTTCAAAATTAATTAATTACAAAAATTTTAACATAATATTGTATAATAATTTAATAATTATTCTGTATATGTCTAGTACTCTTTCAAATCATAAAAAACATTTTTTAGCTAGCCAAAGGGTTAATTTTCTTTCAAATAGATTTTAAACTAGAACCACAGAATACAAAGGGACAGAAGCATTACTCTACAGAGAAATTTAAAGAAATAGCGACTCTTGGTATGACGCAATAAAATTCAATTCAGCTCGCGTAGCGCTGCATACCTACCAGTCATATTAACCTACAGAGCGCCTCTCTTTCTATCGCATAGCTCTTATCTCTTGTGACGCGGCACGTGTAACGACGCGCGACCCGCCGTCGGTGTCCGGCTATGTACTTCTAGCTTCGTACCTACAGTGCGAAGTGCGCTAGGCCTGGTAGAACTCTAGAACATGACATGTACAAGTTATAATTCGGATTCCAGGTACAGAAGCTGAATGGAAAGAAATATTTTGTATATTTCTATGGAACAGGAGAGACGTAAGTTGATAACTATATATATATATATATATATATACATATAATTTTTTTTTAAGTGACTGAGCGATGAAACTAGGGAGTCTTTCGCCTGGTAAGCGCCACGCCTGCCCATAACAACTACAGTTCCACCCAGACCTTTTAAAACCATAAAAAGCACTGCGTAGCACTGCATTGCGCTCATCACCCCGAGACATTAGATGTCTCATATGCCCAGTAATTTAGCTGGCTACAATGCCCTTCAAGTCCGAACACAGTAACGCTCGCGCACTACTGCTTAATTGATGCTTTACTAGGTCTCTTGTGTAACCACTAAGCTGCTAGAGACCTTACTAACTCCCATCTTTTTTTATATGGATTATAATTTTGACTATCATCTGTATATTGACATTAAAACCAAATTTATTAATAAAGGAATCGACGTGACCTCGAAGCAAAGAATCGCCAAGTTGTCATAGCAACATCTGCGAAATTTGTATTGTCTATGACGCGCCAAATATATGAATATATGAATGCATCATAGAGATGTCGTTTATTAATGAAGGAATCGACGTGATTTCGAAGCAAGGAATCGCCAAGTTGTCATAGTGAAATGGGGCCCTGGTAAGATTTCATTCCTTGTTTTTGTTTCCAGTGCAAACCTACCACCGAACATGATATTCGACTATGCTGAGAACAAGGATAAGTTCCTTACTAAGACGGTGAAGAGACGCGACTTCAATGATGGGGTCAAGCAAATTGAATATGACTTCGCTAACAATGTGCCGTTGGAGCAAGTTATTGGAGTTCCTATGGTAAATATATATTTATTTTAATGGATCTAAATGATCAGACGAGCAAGTCGTCTGCCTGATGGTAAGCGCCATGCCTGCTCATTACATTTGCAGTGCCACTCTGAACTTTTATTACTATAATAAGTTTTTTGTTGAAAATATTTTTTTCAAGACAAGCTTTTATCGGAACCGCGAGCAGATTAAAATGAGCCCAAACACTAGTAGCTTACGATTATCCGTCAAGGAGTTCCATTGCCCACCTTCCGTCTCCATCATAATATTATCATGTCATAATATTGCATAGTCATCGGACTTTGACAAGAATGCAAAATTTCAACTCCGTAGGATAAGAGGAAGTGGTTCTAATTCAGCTGGCAAGATTCCACCCAGACAAACATACATACATTGCAAGTTTAATAAAAGCTTGTAATAAAAAGCACTGAATTGCACTCATCATATCAGATATTAAGTTTCATATGCCCGGGCATACTGGGCAGGCATAATTAATGGTAATTTTGCTGGCCCTTTGATTATATTATACTAGTGACTTGGGTGCGCTTTAGATTAAATCCAGATCCACACTAACATCCTACTAATATTATAAATGAAAAGTTCGTGAGGATGGATGGATGGATGTTTGCTACACAATCACGCTGACTGCAACAGCTGAACGTATTGTATGAAGATGAATTTTGGTATAGAGATGCATTATGACCTGGAAATGGAGATAAAACGTCTTTATTCCGGGACAGCTTGAATTATATGAACTTATTCCACCATCCCCATTCCATCATCGGACGACCAGACTTACTGCCAGCCGTCACCCCCTGCCCAACAGCCCCTGCTCGCACCATGCGCTTTGCTTCGACCTTCATAATGCGAACGGCCAAGGAGTGGAACTCTGCCGGCATCTGTGTTTCCGGATAGCTATAATCTGGGTGTCTTTAAGACAAGAGTGAATGAGTGGTTTCTTGTAGGCGCGCGTGCTACATCTTCGACCGCATCGTCTCTTAACAACAGGTGAGATAGCGGTCAAACGCAAGCCTATAAATAATTTAAAAAGAAGCTACTGATGCGGTGCAGTGAATAATAGGGAATATGCATGTATTTTTTTTATGCATGAATCGATTCATTATTGAATACTATTAATGAAAAATAATGTTTAAAATTTTACGGCATCATTCGTCAATAAAATAACTAAATGAAAATTTAAATCAACATAAACGCGCCATTTGCGTTTGACGTCAAAATTAGGGGAGCTAGGATCTCCTCATTGGTCCATCTATGTTACATGTGTGCGTATGTCAATAATTTACCAATAGGGCGGGCTCTATGTCAAAAATTGACCAATAAGCAGCGAGACGCGTGACGTCAGATAGTGGTGGTAGCTCAAGCGTTTTGCGATTACGTTCCATTTCTCCAAATATAAGAAAAAAAAAACATTGAGATACAAATAAACTACGCTTTCAATAACAATAATTATATCACTACTAAATTTTTACAGGAGATCTATCGTAAAAAGTAATTTCCAAATTTTTCGACAACACATGCATATTCCCTATTAAAATGTATATTTTCGAACAGGAAGGAGTTGAAGCACCAGCAAACGACTCAGTAAATGACTCTGCGATTGACACAACTATGGACGACACTGCGGCTGATACAACAGCCAACGATACGGTTGCCAATGACACGGCCGCTGACGATGTAAGGCCTTTTAAGTTCCACTATTCTTACGAATATTCTTTTTAACCGACTTAAAAAGAAGCAGGTTCTCTATTCGATAGTATTTTTTTTAATGTTTGTTACCTCAGAACTCCGTCATTCATGAACCGTTTTGGAATTTTTTTGCGTTGGGTACAGTATAGCTACGAAGTGGTCCCATATAAAAGTCATCGATATTTGACCTTGGACTTCGAAGATACATTGAAGTCGGTTTTTTTTGATAAAGCGTATACTTGTATTAGGGTCGAATTTATAAACTGAAGTCAGAACTCAACTCAATCAGAATTAACTAGACTCAAATCGCTCAATCGCGAGTGAGACCGCGGGAGCAGAATTTCATTTTTGGATAATACCACACGCACAATATATAGAGCAGTTGTGTGTATGTACAATCCATAGATTACGAGTCCATAGCCAAAACGAACACATGAAGCTTTGTGCTTGATTTGCCGAGAGGACTGACAATATATTCTACCCTATGAATTCCTATAGCATTTCTTTTCAGCACTCAGACTTCAATTTGAGTATAGGAAAGAAATGGGTAAACATACTTACCTTTTTTCAAAGTCATGTTAACATAAGTTACAATTTTTAACATTTTTTATTTGTATCATGTTTTTATGACCTTTAAAAGTGCACTTTTGTGCCTATTTAATAAATGATATTTGACTTTGACTTTGACTTTGAAATATATATATATGCCGTATAGGAATTATATAGCAATATATTGGATAGGAATTTTGAAATATATTTCTATATTAGTCCTATTAGGAATTCCCTTATAGTATTTTTCTATTCAGTTTGATAAAAAATGTGTGAAAATATGTGTTATTCCATTTCGATGAATTCCTATACAATATATTGCTATATAAGTCCTATACAGGGTAATTAGAAATGTGTGAAAATGTGTTTATTCAATTTTGAACCTTAATGATAAGTAACTATAAGGTTATTAATTTTATTACAGACAAATGCAACTCAAAATGATGCCGTCGTTGAGGATTCAGACGACGCTGGTGCACTTGTTATTGACGAAGGAAAGGTAAATATATCATCATCATCATCATCATCATCATCATCATCATCATCGGCCCACCACGTTCCCACTGCTGGGACACGGGCCTTCTCTCATAGAGAAAGTATGGACCATAATCCGCCACGCTTTCCCAGTGAGGGTTGGTGGATGACAATTGTCCTTGAATTTTTGTGTAGAATTCTTGGACATTTCCGGTTTCCTCACGATGTTTTCCTTCACCGTTTTAGAGCGAGTTTTAAATCCACACATACCTTAAGAAAGTCAGTAGTGCGGAGCCAGCGGGATTCGAATTCGAGTGCGTCGGATCGAAAGTCGGACGTGCTCCCACTGAGTCACACTCTCTCGACAGATGAATGCTTTATTGCAAACATTAAATATATAAATAACAAAAAAAACCCACACACACATGCGGGCAGGTATAATAATGGCTAATATATATATATTTTTTAATTAAATATCCTATTGTCGCAGGCACCACCAACAAAAGGCAAGAAATCCAAGGCCGACGCCAAAACACCCGCAAAAGAAGCAGCCAAGCCGAAAGAACCCAAGACTCCAAGAGGGAAAGGGAAGAAAGAAGAAGCAAAAGAGAAGGACAAAGAAGAAGAGAATAAGACCGATGAAGAATTAGTCAGCAGAAGCGGAAGGAAAATACGGCCGAAGAGGTATAGTCACTAATATACAAGATAGTGACCGATTAAAAAATTAATGTAACACCACGTTTTATGCGCCTTTTGAAGTTAGGTCGGCATTGCATACTAAAAGATAGATTTAGAATGCATTGTAATAGGCTACTTTTTAACCGACTTGAAAAAAAGGAGGAGGTTCTCAAGTCGACGGCATGTTTTTTTTTTTTTTTTACTCTTAATAGATCTATGTTTGGCCACTATGTCGCCTGATGTGAAGCGATGATGTGGCCTAAGATGGAGCACATAGATCTAGAGAGAGACGGCAGTTGAGCGGCTGCTCAGACCCGTCTCCCCGATGGTTCACCGAACATCATCCCGAAACACGTCTAGGTCGTTGATGTCATGGCTTGACGGCATGGCTTTGTTCGGTGGGTGGTATTACAACCACGGCCAGAGCCTACCACTCCAAAGCGCGTAAGCGGGTTTCATCACGATGTTTTCCTTCACAGTTTTAGTGCGAGCGTACAAAACTCAAAACTTACGAGCGTACTTTTTTATCCCAGGAAGCCGCTGGTAAAACCGCGGGTGCAACTGTTATTCTAAATAGTAAAAAACAGAACTCTTCATCCGCGACTTTCTGTTCATTTGCTTAGTTTTTCTGAACTGCTTTATTGATTTTCATGAGGTTTTCACCATCACTAAGAGTTTTTAAGGAAGGTGTACACTACATTCATCATTTTATGATTTACTAGCTGCGCCCCGCGGTTCCACCCGCGGTTTCCCGGGATAAAAGTAGCCTATTTGCTATTCCAAGTCCTAAAGTACCTACATGCCAAATTTCATCAAAATCCATGCAGTAGTTTTTGCGTGAAAGAGTAACAAACATGCATCCTTACAAACTTTCGAATTTATTATATTAGCACGATTAGTCATTGATACATATGAAAATAAGAATGAAATGATAAAATGATAAGTAATTGACAAAGACGTAGAATAAATCGGTCCGCTCCCACTATAATGCATTATAATGTATAATTTGCTATACCCTAGCAGGGTCATATGTAATCTCACCACTACAATAAGAACTTTTGTGTACATATGTTTGCAATAAAGTATTGAGTATTGAGTAAAATAATAATAATAATAATAATAAACATTTTATCGGATTTCAAACAGCCAACAGCTTTATAGATAAAGTTAAATGGTTCAAATAAGTCCGTACATTAACATGTCACCGCCGAAATCTGGTTTTTGAGGCTTGAACCATATTTGCGATTGTGACAAACAGATGTAAATAATTGCCCACACTTTGTTTTTATTATCATACTCCGTCCAAGCAAGTTCCGTAATAGGGGATCGGACAGTAATCGAGAAAAAATCTAAAATGTAGTTAGAACGAATGTTCGTCGAACCAGAAAGATCGTTCAATCAATATTTTTGTGAAATAATAATGATTTATATTTTTAAATCAATAAATAATTCTGACATTTTTAATCTGTTCTTCATCTCAAACGAAACAACAATCACAGCGCATGACGTCATTTGTAGGCAAATGCCGTGAGTCAAGCTTGTGTTTATTTTACGTTTTTGCTTTTCATAAAATGTATTTTTGCTAATTTTTCGTACCATTACTACAATATAGTCCCCAAACTTCACAAAACGTATTAGAATCTCTTTGCAAGTTTTATTTCGAAGAGTTTGTCGTTTTCTACCTCCATATGACATCACAAGTTTTGAGGTGACCTTTTGCGCGGCAATATTTGAAACATAATATTTAAACATAGTTTTAGGTACTTTTAGATTGTTATTTAATTAAAATAGTATTTTTCATGGCTATATATAATCATTGTAGTTAATTTAAAACACTTTCTTAAAAGTTGTCCGATCCCCTATTATTGAAGTGATGAACCATAGTGAAAAAATGCAATACTTTAGAGGCACTTTCTTTTTTCTTTAATAGTGACGAGACTTGCTAGTTTTATTATATTGTCTGCGATATTTTTTGAGCCCATAGTATGATAACCAATATTATTAAGGTGGTTTTACCGTTAAAAATATAAAGAGTTGCAAATATTTTCATTTCTACATAATTATTGCCGCTTTGCCAGTTATTCAGCCTCCAAGCGGTAGTGCGCAAGCATTACTGTGTTCCGGCTTGAAGGGTATTGTAGCCAGCGAAATTACTGGGCATTATGAGACTCAACAGCTAATTGTCTCAGAGTGACGAGCGCAGTACAGCGCCGCGCAGGATTTTGCAAAACAATGTTCTGGATGGTGCTGTTATTGTTATGGGCTGGCGTATTGCTTACCATCAGGCAAACGACCAGCTCGTCTCGTCATTCAGTTACATAAAAAAAAAATTATAGATCAGTAAAATGTTAAATATTACGATATAACGTAAAATAAAACAACCAAACATTTTTTTTTTTTATGAATACATGTAATATAGTCATTTAACCACCTGATTATTTCTATAAAAAAATAAAAAACGTGCAAAAATGGAATATCAACACGTTAAATTGATTAAAACTCATTCATATTGTCGATTATTTTCATAAATCGAATCAGTAACGCATTAGGACATCACTAATCGACCTGTCAAAAGTTAAATAAATGTTTGGACGGAGTATAAACATAATTAATAAGAATAATAAAAGAGCTATTACAACAAGGGCTGAATGAATTACTGGGAATATGCGATTTTATATCTAACGTCTCGGGGTGACAAGCATAGTACTTTTCATGATATTAAAAGTTGTGGGTCGCACTGCAATTGTTATGGGAAAACGTGGCGCTTACCATCAGGCGAACGATTTGCTCGTTTCGTTGCTCTGTTCCATAAAATAAAAGTCCCAAAATATTTTTGGCGCTTGTAAATCTATGCATATTGGATTGATAATAGAAAAAAAAATTGACACTTAGTCTATGGTTCTTTCAGATACATAGATGAACAAACAGAAGACAATGCTACCCTCCCCTCCCCCGCGCCTAAAAGACGCCGCGGTGCCTCCCCCGCAGTAGAGAAAGAGAAAGCAGATTTGAAGGAAAAAGAAAAGAACGACAAAACTTTGATGCAGTTCAATGCTGTCAAACAGGTGAGATAATTAGTCAACAAAAAAAGTAAAAAAGTCCAAATAGTCTTGATTTGCTATTTTGTCTAGCCTAGAGAATATCTAGAAATATAAAAAAATATAATACATGTTGTTATTTTATTATTTCAGTCGGAGCTTGAAGGCCTCAAGGAACCCTTCAAACCGGGTGAGTGTTTTTTTTTTATAATAATAATTAATTCGCTTCTACTTCATTCTTCATCAATGAACAATTTCAAACAAAATTTACAATATTAAATTTAATAACACCAAGAGAATAATATTTACTAGGCTGAATATGAGTCACACCATATGCCAAAAAAACAAAACACGTTTCAAGCTTCCATGTAAAAACGTTTGGCTGAATACAAGTCACACAATTTGCCAAATATTTTTTTTTTAATGTTCATCTTAAGCTCCCGCGCTTTATTGGCGGGAAGTGAAAAGTGATGCAGTTCGATTTTGTTTTATTTTCCAAGTGTTATTTCGAGTGATCATGTGTAATATCGGTGGAATATTAACCATTATGTGTTCGTAAACGTGCACGAGTGTAGCCAAATGAAACAAAATAGAGAAAAACATTGCTTTTTATGTTCTCCCAAAAAGTCCATGGAAAGCTTGAATAAAGTACCACCACTTTATCGAAGCACTAGGAGTGACATTGATTTTGACTACAATAAAAAAAATCATTTTAATATTTTTAAACTATCAAATAAAAACTACGTAAGACAAGGCGGTATGGTCCTAGAGACTTAAGCCTGCCCAAACAACCGAACTAAAAAAAAAGAATCAAGTTCCCGCGCAAAATTACCGCGATAGTGACAGTGAGAAAATTAAAAAGTGAACTCGCAACAACAATTTATGTGACAAAATTAGTTTTAATCCA
Source organism: Petrophora chlorosata (assembly GCA_951640565.1). Classification (NCBI taxonomy): domain Eukaryota; kingdom Metazoa; phylum Arthropoda; class Insecta; order Lepidoptera; family Geometridae; genus Petrophora; species Petrophora chlorosata. The sequence goes on along the minus strand of OX621216.1, from coordinate 5,825,295 downwards.
TTTTTTGATCAAATATCAATAAAAATGAACGAAGAAACGCAAGAAAAGAATATATTTCAGTTGGATGGTGACATATTTAGTCAGTACGATGATAACTTCGCGACAAATAACTGTTTAACGAATCATCAAGATTTTGCTAAGTACGAAAGTTTGATTGGAAAAGGTGCTGGTAAGATTAACAATTTTGTATTGATTTCCTTTGAAAATGTGTGAGAATCTGCCAAGCCAGTAAATATTACTGGGTATTCGAGACTTCATATCTGATGTCTCGGGGTGATGAGCGCAATGCAAGCGCTATGCAGTGCTTTTTATGGTATTATAAGTTCTGGGTGGCACTGCAATTGTTATGGGCGGGCGTGGCGCTTACCATCAGATGAACGACTTGCTCGTCTCAGTTCCTTAGGAAAAAAACCTACTAATTTCTACTTACTTATCTTACTAATATAAATGCGAAAGTGTGTGAGGATGGATGGGTGCATGTTTGTTACTCAATCATGCACACCAATAACCACTGAAGGGATTTTGATGGAATTTAGCATGTATGATAGGTTTATGATAGGTTTTTTGACATCCTCTTTGGCGTAGTGGTTGGGCAGGTTGGCTCAAATCTCTTACACCACTGAGGTTGCGGGTTCGATTCCCGCGACGGGACAAATGCTTATGTCAATAAGAAAAAAAAGCGCAAGCATTTGTTTCGTGTCTGGGTGTTGTGGGACCATGGTCCTCGTAGTTCCTGGTTCCCTAGATACAGGGAATCCTAGTTAGGGGGCAGGATCTATGTATGTGATCGTTGGGCGTATTTATTTATTTATTTTTATTTAGGTCCTGGAAAAGGATAGAGGATAATTTTTATCCCGAAATACCGTAAATATCATATGTAAGCCCTGTATGTCTATTATATTTTCTATCACCACCGTCTGTGTATGTTTCGTTATTCCTCTCCATCCAAAGGTTGTCTGGAAGAGATCGCTTTAACCGATAAGACCGCCCATTGTGACACCATTGTAAACATTTGACTTGTACTTTATCTATATTATTATATTTACAACAGAATTCCAGACAACATAAAAGTTGAAAACATCGAATCAATCTTCCTAAAAAAATTAAAACAATACTTAATTAACAAATGCTTCTACAACTTACACGATTTTTTTAATGACAAGTAAATAGATACTTTAAATCACACTATACTAATCGCATCAAAAAGCATCACTTCAATTAAACTACTCATTTCACGGCACTAAATTGGAAACTGTAAAGGAATTCACATTGTTAGGTATTAACAATTGACACACATATTAACTGGCAGTCACATTTTATGAACATTAAATCTAAACTTTCATCTCTCACGTACGCCCTTCGCGAACTAAAAAAGACAACTGATTTGAAAACGGCAATCGCAACATATTATGCGAACGCTCATTCGAGACTAAGTTATGGGATTGTACTGTGGGGAAACAGCAGCGCTGCGAGCGATTTGTTTACTATGCAGAAAAAACTCATCCGAATCCTGGCAAACATAGATCAAATTGATAGTTGCAAACCTTATTTTATTAAATACGAAATTTTAACATTGACATGCATATACATCTTCGAAATTTGCAAATTTGTACATAATAATCCTCATTTATATAAAACTCGAACAGATATAAAAACCAACTTCACACTTCGCCACGGCAACCGGTTATATTACCTGTGTCCCGACTGCAGATGCACTCATCTAGTACATTACCTATGTCGGTATACATATATAATAAGTTACCCAGGGAACTTCAGTGTGAACAAAATAACACAAAATTTATAAAAAAATTGAAAAAGTTCCTTACTAATAAAGCGTATTACTCAATTGACGAATTCTTAAAAGAACTCCTAAATGATTATTTTAACTTTATATTCTCACATTTGACATTACATTACAATATAATTTAATACAATACAATACATTCATTGACTAATGCTAATAATTGCGTCCTCCTCTCTTCTAATGTTGCTGTGCCCGACGGGGTCCATATGAGACTTTGTACGTTGACTTAATTACACCTTGTACTGCCTATGGAAGCAATAAAGAATCTGAATCTGAATCTGAATCAATATACTAATAAAATTAATTCGTTTTATGACTATAAAATACCAATGTTTATTTAATGCATTGGTCCGCTCGCTCCTATTACTCCTATTGCCATACCCTGTCAGGGTCATATATGTTAACTTACCTTTTCATAAGACCTCTTCAAATGTACATACATATATGATTGCAATAAACTATTGAGTATTGAGTATTTTTAAGGTGAATAATAAAGTGTTTATCTATCTATCTATCTACCGCGGGTGAAACTGGGCCGCAGCTAGTATTATAAATGCAAAAGTTTGTGAGGTTGGATGGATGTTTGTTAATAAATCACGCAATAACTACTGAAGGGATTTTGATGAAATTTTGTGAGCAGGCACTTTAGATCCTGAAATAGAATATAGGATCTTTTTTATCCCGGAAAATATACCACGCGGCTGAAACCGGGCAGCTAGGTGCTTGGAAATAGTTTTACGTCAACGGTAAAAATAACCTCGTGGTAGGTCTCTCGTATGCGGGAGGTCGTCTGAGTAGGTACCACTGCTTTGCCAGTTATTCTGCCGCCAAGCAGTAGTGCGCATACTGTGTTCTGCCACAATACTAAGGGACAGAAGCATCACTCCGCAAAGAAATTTAAACAAATAGCGACTATTACTATGACGCAATAAAATTCAATTTAGCTCGCGCAGCGCTGTATACCTACCAGTCATATTAACCTACAGAGCGCCTCTCTTTCTATCGCGCCGCTCTTATCTCTTCTGACGCGGCACGTGTAACGATGCGCGACCCGCCGTCGGTGTCCGGTTATGTACTTATAGCTTCGTACCTACAGTGTGGAGTGCGATAGGCCTGGTTCTGCTTTGAAGGGCATTGTAGCCAGCGAAATAACTAGGCATATGAGACGTAATGTCTGATGTCTCGGGGTTATGAACGCAATGCAGAGCTACGCAGTGCTTTTTACGGTATTATAAGTTCTGGGTGGCACTGCAGTTGTTATGGGCAGGCGTGGCGCTTACCATCAGGCGAATGACTCCACGTTCCAATCTAATAGTGCTAAATAATTTACAGACAGTCAGAGCGAAGTGAACTCTAACTCTGAATGCCAGATAAATCGAGAAGTTTCGCAGAAAATGCCAACATTCAGCAATAGAATCAGTACTAGCAACATTGAAAAACGAACTACGAAAACGAAAAAGTTCATAGCGCCTACAAAAGTGCAAAACGTTTGTAACGTCACAAACAGTGTTTCGGAAGAAAAAAGCAACATTGAATTGAAACTCAACGATACTCTGCCACCATTTAGTCAAGCTTTTGGAATTCCACTAAACATAAATACAGAAAACTATCAAGAACATAATGAAAATAGCAAAAATGAAAAGGTTTTTAGTCAAGACTCAGTCCACGGTAAAGTAGTCACGCCAATCTCTGAATTCCTTAAAAAGTCTATAAATACAGAGAAAAAGAAAGACTCATTCGGCAGCGTTATATTTGGATCATTAAACTTATTAAATGATGCCATTGATGATATCCAAGAATCAAACTTAGATTATCATTCACAACTTACCCAGTCACAAGAATCCGACCGCAGCGTCAAAAGCCTTAGCCGTAATCAGTCCACAAACTCAGTGGTATCTCTTAATAAGGTATACAAAAATTTGGACTTCAATAGCAATGAAAATATGAATTACGATCCGAAATTACCTTCTAGAGACGAATTGGTTAAGCTATTCGAGAATTTCATGAGTTTTAATGCATACAAGCCAACAGCTATGTCCATTGAGTTTGGAGATATAGGGTTCAATATGAAGTACAGTGATTATATCAAAAACTTCGGATATTCAGATGAAAATGATGATGAAGCGATCGAAACTGTTAAAAAAGTGATAAAAATGTACCCAAAAGAAAACGAGTTTGGGAAATTTTTAAAGAAAAAGTGATATACATACTTTGTCAAAATTAATTAAAAGTTGTTGATTATGCATTTGAAATAAACTTGGTTTTATTTGGCCAGGATAATAAAAAATATACAAAGAATTAAGTAGGTATCTTTAGTTCTCTCCATCCAAAGTTTGGTTGGAAGATATCGCTCTCAGCGATTGGTCCGCCTATTATATTTTCTGTACTTTTTCAATTTCCTAGTCGTGTTTCGGCATGATGTTCGGTGAACCATCGGGGAGACGGGTCTGAGCAGCCGCTCAACTGCCGTCTCTCTGTAGATCTATGTGCTCCATCTTAGGGTCATCATCGCTGCACATCAGGCGAGATAGTGACCAAACATAGATCTATTAAGTGTAAAACAATGACTTATTATATCTATTAAGGCGAATACTATTATTATTAATCCTAATTCGATCATATATTATTTAATGTTATTACTTATCATAATAATTATTTTTATGACACTCTATTTTGAAATGAATATTTGACTCTATTTTATAATTTTATTTATTTATTTAAATTATAATAATAACAACATATTATTTGACATTGTACCTATGTATTACTAATTTTATTATATTGTATTATTTCCTCTGTGTAATTGTACGCCGTAATATGGCTAGATATGGAGCACTGCGACAAATATTTTGACAACAAGACTAACTGTACCCATATTTGCAATTAATAAATGTTATGATTATGAAAAAAAAAATGTACAAGGACTATGATAGCCCATTATACATTGACGAAGACGATGAACAAAAGTGACGATGTATAAATGTTTGTTACTCCATCACATAAAACTACTAAACAGATTTGGATGAATCTTTGTAAGTAGGTACTTTAGATCCTGGAATAGGGCTTAGGATACATTTCATCCCGGAAAGGATTCCACGCGGATGAAACCGCGGTAGCATCTATACTCCGTGGAATTGAATCCAATATTTTTCCGAAATGTATGTGTGTGCTCAGTCCAAGCTTTAGAATAAATCTACAGCGTTGGTGGTTAGGGCTGCAGAGTGAGGAACCTCTTGAGATGTTCGAGGTTCTTTGCTATAAGGCCGTTCGTCGAAACAACTATCGGAACAATGATCGTCGAGTCAACAGTCCACATGGCGGTTACCTCGTGGACCAAGTCAAATTACTTGCTGAACTTGTCCTTCCCGGTCTTCAAGAGGTTTTCGTCATGTGGGATGGTGATGTCGACCACCATGATATCACAGAATACTAAGATAAAGAAGCATGACTCCGCAAAGAAATTTAAACAAATAGCGACTCTTGCTACCACGCAATAAAGTTCAATTCAGCTCGCGTAGCGCTGCATACCTACCAGTCATATTAACCTACAGAGCGCCTCTCTTTCTATCGCATAGCTCTTATCTCTTCTGACGCGACACGTGTAACGTTAGGGTTTATCCTTGTGTTGTGATGAATTATCAATCTGAATAGGTATTTAGTTCAAGATATGTATTTCTCTACTGTCTATTACTATTATTGTCATTCTGTGAACAATAACTTTTCAAACAGTATACCTACCTAGCATTAGCACAGAAGACTTAATAATACAAGTAGTACTACAGCTATTCTACAAGTGTGTATATTTAATTTTGAAACTAAGTAGATGACTAGGCATACACTATGTACACTTATATAGGTACTGTCTAAGAACCTAAATAGATCTGTTGACACGTGACAAGAAACGCCCACGGCTACCTAAGCCATAAGCTGTAAAATGTTTGCTTCAGCTGGTTCTCTACGACGCCTTCGAAACTTGCCTACAGCTACTAAAATTGCGCTTGCACAATCTCTTTTACTTCCTATTCTTGATTATGCTGACGCCTGCTATCTTGATCTCACCGAGGACCAATTAAATAAGCTTGAGCGACTTCAAAATGTCTGCATCAGATTCATATTTGGCTTGCGCAAATATGATCATGTGTCTAGTTTTCGTGATAAACTCAAGTGGCTTCCAATACGCCTTCGTCGGAATACTCATATTTTTTCTCTGCTTTACAATGTTTTGGTCAATCCCTCTTCCCCGCGCTATCTTAAGGAACGTTTTAGTTTTTTCCTAGTTCTAATAACATGAATCTAAGGTCATCAGAAAATCTGTTATTGAAAACTCCCCAGCATGATACCACTATCTATATTAAGTCGTTCACCGTTGAGGCGGTACGATTGTGGAACTCTCTTCCCGTGACAATAAAGCAGGCGAGCAACTTTTATTTGTCATCATAAAAACTGCTATTGCTATCATATATATTATTATTATAATGTAATATGTATGTATATAATAAAGATGTGCTTATACGTGTATTATATATGTACTATATATATATATACCATATTTATTTATATATAATGTATAAGTTTTGTAAATATTTTATATAACTTTAGTTTAAGTATGTTGTCAGAATATAGGCATGTACCTACGTTCTTATGTCTGCACACTATCGTCTATAAATTTTACTATTGTCTTTATAGCATACGGTTGTCTGGAAGAGATCGCTGTTTAGCGATAAGACCGCCTATTGTACTTATCATAAGAAAGTATGTTCAAAATGTAATTCCTTCTTAAGTGCAATAAAGTGTTTTCTATTCTATTTCTACATAGTCCGGGAGCCGTCACCCGAAAATAATTAGGCAGGTGGTGACTCGCCATCCACTAAACGGGCCGCTGTACATTGGCGACGTGAGGGGCAACGTTCGTTTGGGTGGCTAAAGTGTGTCGAGAGGTGTGCTGCCGTTTCACTTAAACGTTACTCCCGGCGTTATGCCCTTTAACACTTCCACCCTTGGAGCTTAGTTCTCAGCTCTTGCATCTCCACCCCCGGACGGCCAGTTAAGGCAAGCCGGGGGTCAGGGGTCTCATTTAGCAGGCAAAATCTCGTGGTAGGCTCAGTGTCGCCACGCACCGTCGACTCGCCACTAAGTCGCCCCTGGCCTTATTATTATTAGTTATAAAATTTTCCTTTTTTCAACAGCTGACGAAGACAAAGAGAACATCCTCATCGCGTACCTACCTACCGGCACTTATGTCGGGATCAAGCTGTTCCAGTCTCGCCCGAATGCGTTCAGGAACGAAACGTCTAGACTCCAGTGGGACAAGCAGGCTGCAGCCAACGCTATCACACTGAAAATGCAACTGGGTAAGTAGATTGCATCTCTCCTAACTTGGATAATTAGACAATGAGTTTGGAAACGGTATTTACGTTACTGTAAATGCCTGTGTGTAATTTCTTCTTGTTGCTTTTCTGAAGTGTGTTTGAATTGTTTTTTTAATTACTATAACAGACTGCGTCTGCTTTTGACCACAATCTCACCTGATGGGAAGTGATGATGCGGTTGAAGATGTAGCACGCTTACCCAGTAAATACTTTTTCACTGTTGATTTGAACACACCCAGATTGTATTTATGTGGAAACAGCGACGGCAAGGCATTCCACTCCCTTGACGTTCGCACTAAAAAGGATGACCCAAAACGTTTAGTACGAACAGGCGGAACTTCTACCATCTGGTGCCGTTGTGCCGATCGTCTAGTTGTCCGATGGTAGAATGGTGATGGGGGGATCAGATTGTGCAGTGCACATTCTGCGTGGTGTATTCTGTAGAATACCGATAAGCATCACGAAAATTGTCTTGAATTATGTTTATTGTTTTAAAGTTAATTTAATTACATAATAAAAGAGTTTGTAGTTGTTTTAGGAGCTATTGTAGAGTAGAGTAATCTTTGGTCGATTTTGGTCGCGGGGGGAATCGTTCCGTTTCTCGCAGTAATAGACTGGCGTAGACACTGTATATCGGAAAAACCTAGGTATTACTTATAAATCTTTGGATTTACCAATATGAGTTGGTAATTGTAAGGACTTTCATTATGATTTTCCGGCATCAGAATTCGGTAGGTAAATGCTAGATTTTACTAAAGATTTTACTAAATGTTGGTTTTAGAAATTCGGGTAGTATTTACCTGCAAATATGTTATTACATGTGTTATGTTTTTCAGTTATATGTATAGTATAGTATTATTTGTTATGTGTTGTATAGTATTGTAGTTTAACTAGCTGACCCGGCAAACGTTGTTTTGCCATTTAAATTAAAAAAAATGTTAAGGTGAACAACCTTTATCACTTAGGGGTATGAAAAATAGATAGTAGCCGATTCTCAGACCTACTGAATATGCATATAAAATTTGGTAAAAATCAGTAAAGCCGTTTCGGAGGAGTAACGTAACTAACATTGTGACACGAGAATTTTATATATATAATGTAATGTTGCGTGTATCTTGAATAAATGTATTTTCATTCTTTCAAATCAATAAATCTACATTTTGTATTATAAAAAATGCCCAGTTCCCATCAAAAATAATTAGTGCACAGCTAAATTATAATTTTTAATTATTATTTATTATTTCGCAGAAAGGGACCAGATCACCCCACAATCAGTTCAAGGTCAGTTGGTGATGGACCTCAACCTCACCGATGAAGAGAAGGCTACGTTGGACAAGGAAAGGGAGACCGGTAAGCATTCATGATCGGTGATGAGTATTCATCATCATCATCAGTCAGTGAATCTTATTTTTACAACAAACTGGGCCAGCGTTTGACCACGATTTTACAATCGAAGTGACGATGTGGTCGATATGAGCTGTCTGTGTTCCCACATAAAGACAATCTGGGTGTGGTTAAATCAAGAGTGAAAAAGTACTTACTGGGTAAGAGTGCTACGTCTTCGACCACATCGGCACTTGTCTTTTTATGGATCTGCGTGAAGAGACCAGCAAATCGTTCGCCTAATGGTAAGCGTCACGCCTGCCCATAACAATTGCCTTAACTTCAGATTGTGGTCAAACACCAAACCAGTCTGTTGTAAAAAAGCACCATTTTAGAGCTAGAAATAAGTCCATGTTTGATTTGCCTTCACCGTTGCTAGCCCATTACTTTCCCACTGCTGGGACACGGGCCTTCTCTCAGAGACAGTTTTAAATTGTAGATTTTTATTAAATACGAGTTTTACAATTTGATTATTTAGAAACTATAAATGAAAAGCAAAAATATAAATTAAGCACAAGCTTCGCACTCGGTATTTACTTTGAAATGACGTCATGCACTGTGTTGGTGTTTCGGAACAGATAAAAAATGTCAGAATTATTAGATTTTGTTTATTGATTTAAATATTAATCATTATTTTACAAAAGTATTGATTGAATGATCTTTCGGATTCGACAAACATTCGTTCTAAATATTCGTTGTATTTTAGATATTCTTTCGATTATTTCCGATCCCCTATTCCACTGACAGAAACCGAAGACAAGATATCTTTGAAAGATCGGTCTTCGGGCACAGAATACTAAGGGACAGAAGCGTCACTCCGCAAAGAAATTTAAACAAATAGCGACTCTTGCTATGACGCAATAAAATTCAATTCAGCTCGCGTAGCGCTGCATACCTACCAGTCATATTAACCTACAAAGCGCCTCTCTTTCTATCGCGCCGCTCTTATCTCTTCTGCCGCGGCACGTGTAACGACGCGCGACCCGCCGTCGGTGTCCGGCTATGTACTTGTAGCTTCGTACCTACAGTGCGGAGTGCGTTAAGCCTGCTTCGGGTTAGACGATTGCTGGTTTTTTTATTCAATTTATTTCTTTATTGCCTCTGTAATGTTAAAATGGTGTTCATAATAAGTTATAAAAGTTCATTACAGACCCTGTTGGGCACAGCAATAGGAGAGAGAAAGACATAGAAAATAGTATTATAGAATTGTTAAAAACATGTCAATTTGTTATTAAATTCGTCATTTGGTTTTTGTTGTAGTCGAATTCGTTTTGAATCCCTGATCTTTACAATTTGTTAGTGATATTAATTTTTTTTTTTTTGTTTGTGCACACCGTAATAAGCAAGGAAAATATATCGAAGAGGTAACGGCTTTACATTATGATACGTCTCTTTGCCCAGCAGTGGGATTAAATACAAGTACATGCATGTATTGTGAAATGAAATTAAATTGTTTATTTTCCAGACTAATATCCATTAAGTATACACATTAAATATTTAATAATATAATTATCACTACATAGTATAAAACAAAGTCGCTTTCTCTGTCCCTATATCCCTATGTATGCTTAAATCTTTAAAACTACGCAACAGATTTTGATGCGGTTTTTTAATAGATAGAGTGATTGAAGAGGAAGGTTTATATGTATAATAACCGTGCGAAGCCGGGGCGGGTCGCTAGTATAAAATAAAATGAAACTAGTTAACAGTTTTTGACTCGCGCGTGCCTCTGTACGTTTATCTTATGTAAATTTTGTAATGTGTGAATTAATTGTGATTAAAAAAAAAACCTGTCATTATATACTTAAATGAAAATAATGATATAAAATGAAATAATTGATAAAAATAATAATTATAAATGCGAAAGTTTGTTAGGTATGTTCGTTAATCACGTAAAAAGTGCTGAACGTATTTTGATCATTTTGTGTATGTCGCTATTTTACTGTTGATTTTGAAATAGGTTTCAAATAAATTTTTAATTAGCCCCCGACGCAAAAAGAAGGGGGCTAATTAAAAATTTATAAGTTTGACCACTATGTGTGTCTGTCGGTAGCACCGTGGCTCTTAAACGAGTGAACCGGTTTGGATGCGGTTTTTTTTATTTTTAAAGCAGGTTCTAGCGGTGATTCTTAGACATTTTATCGAAATCAGCTTAGCCGTTTTTTTACTTTTTATAGGTTTTTTGTGTCGGGGGTTTTTTAAATTTTAGCTTACTGAAATTCGCTTGTTAAATGATTTTGAAATACATTGCAATTTAATTCCTTTATTCATCATCGACAGCCCATCAAGTTCCCACTGCTGGGACACGAGCCTTCTCTCATAGAGAGAGTATGGGCCATAATCCACCACGCTGGACCAGCGCGGGTTGGTTGATGTCACATGTCCTTGAATTTTTGTGATTCATTCTTGGACCGGCATGTCATGCCGGTTTCCTCACGATGTTTTCCTTCACCATTTTGTAAAGCGAGTGTAACATTCGCACATAACTTAAGAAAGTCAGTGGTACGGGGCCAGTGGGATTCGAACTCGGGTGCGTCGAATCGAAAGCCGCACGTGCACCCACTGAGCCACACTCGCTCTCAATTAAATAAAATTTAAATTTGTTTTATTACAGAGGAGAAGAAATCTCGCGTGACCTTCTTAAAAACAGAGATGAAACTCATAGAACTGGATGCCAAAATCAAGACGTGCCTCTGTCTAGAGAAGGCTGATACGGAACTGTGTTTGAAGTTGTTGGACGAAATGTTGAGTGAGTGTGTTTTTTAAAATATCTGATTGACGAGACGGTCGTTCCCCTGATGGTAAGCAACACGCCTGCCCATAACAGTTGCAGCATCACCCAGAACTTCGTTTTGCAAAATGTTGCGCGGCGCTCGTCAACTTAAGACAATTAGCTCTTAAGTGAAGCTTAATAATGCCCAGTAATTTTATGTATTTTATTCGACGTGGTAAGACGAGCAAGTCGTTCAACTGATGGTAAGCAACACGCCTGCCCACAACAGTTGTAGCACCACCTTGTTTTGCATAATCCTGGCAGTGTCTGTCGGTGGCACCGTGGCTCTTAAACGAGTGAACCGGTTTGGATGCGGTTTTTTTTATTTTTAAAGCAGGTTCTAGCGGTGATTCTTAGACATTTTATCGAAATCGGCTTAGCCGTTTTTTTACTTTTTATAGGTTTTTTGTGTGGGGGGTTTTTAAATTTTAGCTTACTGAAATTCGCTTGTTAAATGATTTTGAAATACATTGCAATTTAATTTCTTTATTCATTATCATCAGCCCATCACGATCCCACTGCTGGGACACGGGCCTTCTCTCATAGAGAGAGCATGGGCCATAATCCACCGCGCTTGTGCAGCGCGGGTTGGTGGATGTCACATGTCCTTGAATTTTTGTAATTCATTCTTAGAGCGGCTGTGAGCGACCCGGTGTGTGTGTGACCCGGGGAGACGGGTGTGAGCAGCCGCTCAACTGCCGTCTCTTTCTAGATCTATGTGCTCCATCTTAGACCACATCATCGCTTCACATCAGGCGAGATAGTGGCCAAACATAGATCTATTAAGCGTAAAAAATATCTATATTATAAACTAGCTGCGCCCCGCGGTTCCCACCGACGTTTCTCGAAATAAAAAGTAGCCTATGTATTAATCCAGGGTATAAGCTATCTCCATTCCAAGCATTCGCAAGCAGTAGTGCGCAAGCTTTACTGTGTTTCGGTTTGAAGGAAATTGTAGCCAGCGAAATTACTGGGCATAATGAGACTCAACAGCTAATTGTCTCAGGGTGACGAGCGCAGTGCAGCGCCGCGCAGGATTTTGCAAAACAAAGTTCTGGGTGGTGCTGAAGCTGTTATTGTTATGGACTGGCGTATTGCTTACCATCACACAAACGACCAGCTCGTCTCATCTATCAGTTACATAAAAATAATTTGTCCAAATCAATTTGGACGCATGAAACAAGGTAGTTATGATACTCGAGCTATTATACGCACCTAGAATAGTTCTAGGGACCAGGACAACCAAAAAACTTAAATAGCTACTTCTTAGTTAAAAGACATATCTGATCCTACCTATTGTGTAGATCACATTTATTTAGTTATGTTCCTAACTATGAATATAGATCCCTATAGATTAACTATAATTAAAACGTTTTACGGAGGAGACTAGTGTCCCACGACACAGGGAATCCTAGTGTGGGAACTAGTGGACCTTAAATAACTTAATTATTATTCCTACCCTATTTGTGAACCTTAGAATAAGTTTCCGAGTGCTCTAATATTAAGTTTTTTTTGTACCAACATTTCTAAATGAATAAACAAATTATTATTATTATTAAAAAATGACTCTTAAAGATAATTATTAAATATGCACAAAAAATGCTTTTTAACGTCATATAAACGCAATACAAATCAATTGAAATACGTTAAATATTGCTACTCAAAATATCATGTCTTTGAAAAAAAAGGTGAGAATGTGTACCCATTTCTTTCCCATACTCAAATTGAAGTCCGGGCCTAGAAAAGAAATGCAAAAACTGACTCTACCAGTGCTTCGGAAATACGCCCGCTAGAGAAGATAGCACCAAGAAACTGCGGGGATGTCTCTTTTTTAAATCTTTTAAAACGTCTAATTAAACACTAAACAATGAGGTATACATTACGATTAACATAACAATGTCAAACTAGAAGTGCGAGTGAGAGTCATAGTATCAGTGACATGAAAATATGATTAATATATAATATATAAATAGGTATAAAGATACAGCAGCAGTTAGAATGACCAGACAAGACCTGGGTCCCAATTCACTATGACAAATTAGCGATTCCTTGCTTCGAAATCACGTCGATTTCTTCATTAATAAACGACATCTCTATGACGCATTCATATATACATAAATTATTAATTATTTATACATAAATATTTTAATATAAATTATATATTTTTTTTTACGCCTAAGTAGTTAACTAGTTTTATGTTTGGCCACTATCTCGCCTGATGTGAAGCGATGATGTGGCCTAAGATGGAGCACATAGATCTAGAAAGAGACGGCAGTTGAGCGGCTGTATGTTATGTATGTTAGTTCTAAGGTATATATTTATATGGGCCGTAGAATAAGTAAATAACATCTGTAACTTATTTTAATGTTGCCTGAAATAAAGAATAAATAAATAAATATATTCATATAAATGATTCTCTATGACGCGTCATAGAGAATACAAATTTCGCAGATGTCGTTTATTAATGAAGAAATCGACGTGATTTCGAAGCAAGGAATCGCTAATTTGTCATAGTGAATCGGGCCCCAGTCTCCAGAAACAGCGCCCGTTCACGAGTAACACTTGTGGACAAGCCAGATATTTATTTAACTAACCGTTATATTTTCCCCAGCACTGGACGTGAAGCCATTAATGCTATACAAGCACCCAGCCTGTCTGGAGACAGTCAAACGTATGCGTTCGTACGTCGGGAACACTCCTTCATGGGACCTCAGCGAAAGCGCAGCGCTGGCTTTCAGCAAACAAGCACACACTATACGGAAGAAGGCGGATCAACTATACAAGAGCATGAAGGTAAGAACAAGCATGAAGGTAAGAACAAGCATGAAGGTAAGAAAAAGCATTAGGGTAAAAATAAGGTTGAAGGTTAAAACAAGCCTGAGGGTTGGGTCTATTGAGGTGAATAGGGGATCGGACAACTTTTCAGAAAGTGTTTTATATTAACTACGATTAATATATATATAGCCATGAAAAATAATATTTTAATTAAATAACGCTCTAAAAGTACCTAAAACTTGTTTATATATTATGTTTCAAATATTGCCGCGCAAAAGGTCACCTCAAAACTTGTGACGTCATATGGAGGTAGAAAACGACAAACTCTTCGAATTAAAACTTGCAAAGAGATTTAAATACGTTTTGTGAAGTTTGGGGACTATATTGTAGTAATGGAACGAAAAAATTAGCAAAAATACATTTTATGAAAAGCAAAAACGTTAAATAAACACAAGCTTGACTCACGGCATTTGCCTACAAATGACGTCATGCGCTGTGATTGTTGTTTCGTTTGAGATGAAGAACAGATTAAAAATGTCAGAATTATTAGATTTTATTTATTGATTTAAAAACATAATTCATTATTATTTCACAAAAATATTGATTGAATCATCTTTCTGGTTCATCAATTCCTTCCACCTGTCTCGCTCCTGCGCCATCTCATACCAATTTTCGTGTTTTGCGTCGAGATCGTCTCGCCATCTTTTTCTAGGTCGGCCTCGGCGACGTTGTGCCTCTTCAGGGATCCATTGTGTGGTAATATTTGCCCAGCGGTCAGGATGCATACGGCTAACTTGGCCCGCCCAATCCTATTTTAGCCTGGCAGCCTTATTATTGCCTACAGTCATCATGTGCGCGCAATATGCTCGGCGACATGATAGTTCGGCATGAAAATATTGACATTTTTACGGATAGAATTGGAGATTTTGTTAAAATTGCATATTTATATTTAAATTTACGTTGACATGCCAAACTTGTAATCATTTTTTTATTAGTTGATATTGTTATTAACCGACATTATTATTAATTGATATTATTATTAATTGACATTATTATTAATCGACATTATTATTATTTTTATTATTATTTGTGTTCCAACATGTAATTGGCCCGCTACACGCTTTGGTTATAGTGCTGCAAGTGTAACGGGCACCTTAATTGAAATAAATAAATAAATAAATCTGTGATACCCGCTTTGGAGCGCAGCGTGGTGTTACGCCTTTATTATTGTAATTATTATTTTGAATCTGTATTTATAGAGGGTTTTGATCAAACTTTATTTGTTGCTGGCTGGTCCACAAGTCATACTCGTGAACGGGTGCTGCTTGCGGGGACTGGTCTGTTCTAGTCACTCCTACTGCTACTGTCTCACACCTATTATATTTTATTTACACTTTTCTGTTACTGATACTATGACTATGGGACATCTCACTCGCATTTCTTGTTTTACATTCTGTTAATTCTAATTTATACGTAATTGTGCTGAAAAAAAGACACCCCGCAGAGTTTCTTGGTGCTATCTTCTCTAGCGGGCGTATTTCCGAAGCACTGGTAGAGTCAGTTTTCGCATTTCTTTTCAGCACTCAGACTTCAATTTGAGTATAGGATAGAAATGGGTAAACATACTTACCTTTTTTTCAAAGTCATGTTAACATAAGTTACAATTTTTAACATTTTTTATTTGTATCATGTGTTTATGACCTTTAAAAGTGCACTTTTGTGCCTATTTAATAAATGATATCGCGGATTAAGAACCAATACCATCTAACTCAATTTTTTGTGAATTTTAAATTTTAATGCGAATAGATTTAACGTCCGATTTCGCATAGTCTGCTCGATCAACTATCTCAAAATCTCTTTTTTTTTTATAGTTATTCGCTATAGAAATACCACCTATCTAAGGATCGCGTATATTTTCCTGCCAATACCGTTTAACTCCGCTCTAAAGCGTCTTCATCTCACCGCTGCTCGCGCCGGAATGAAACGGACACCACTTTAAGTAACATATACAATCAGTCAAGACAATAGGCAGGAAAGTAAAACAAGAACTAACCCAAAGGTTGAAGCTTTGGAAAACTACTTAAAAAGTATTCCAAAAATGCCGTCTCATTATGCGCGCAGGGACACTAGAAAACTCTATTTGGAGCCTGTTTATCGCTCTGTGTCTGACGTGTTCAACGCATATAAACTATATTGCAGTGATACACATAACTCTGCCGTATCACGATACACTTTTGATAAAGTTTTCAACAACCACAATTTGGCATTGTTTACACTGAAAAAAGATATGTGCGACATTTGTGTTGGCCACGAGGAAGGTAACATAGATGAGCATGTTTTTCAAGAACACCTTATCAAGAAAAATAGAGCCAGAGAAGAGAAAGAGAAAGATAAAAAGGATGCAGCTTTAGGAAATAGTATTTTACTGACGATGGACTTAGAGGCCGTCAAAGTTTGCCCTTACTCAACAGCGAGTGCTTTATATTTTAAGACTAAATTGACATGCCACAATTTTACATTGTTTGACTTAACCTCGCGCCATTGCACTTGCTATTGGTTCACAGAAACGGCCGCGGATCTTACTGCAAGTACTTTTGCATCCTTTGTCGTAGATTATTGCTTACCATTGAAAAAGCTTATTGTTATTTATTCCGACGGCTGTACATATCAAAACCGAAACGTTATAATGGCAAATGCGCTTATTAATCTTAGTAGAAAACACAACGTCAGCATCACTCAGAAGTTTCTGGAACGTGGTCACACACAAATGGAGTGTGATTCTGTGCACAGTGCCATTGAACGAAAGCTGACTAATCGTGTAATTCATTTGCCGTGTGACTATGTTTCCGCAACTAAAGAAGCAAGAGCGTCATGTCCTTACGAGGTGGTACAGATAGATCACAATTTTGTTAAAAATTATGCCGATCCAGCTACTTGGCTATACAAGTCCATAAGGCCTGGACGTAAAGCCGGCGATCCAACTGTAACGGACATACGGGGCATTCTATATGACAAAGACCAAGATGACATAAAAGTGAAACTGCATTTCGACCAAGATTGGTTTGGCTTGCCCCAGAGACATAGAGCATTTAATCCTGGCGTATCCTATTCCTCTTTACGTACCGGTATGATTCCAATATCTGCTTCAAAATATCAACATCTTCAAGAGTTGAAACAAGTTCTTCCGAAGGAATGTCATAACTTTTATGACACACTACCGCATTTGTAAAAGAAAGATGTACCTATGAGAGAAAAACCACTACTTAATTTCACTTTGATTTTTAGTGTCGTCTTTTGTTCTTTTTATTTTTTCATAACAAATTAATAAGTTCCACTTTCAAAATTAAATAAATACATTTTAATTTTGATGTTTTACTTTATAAACGGCTATCTACCAGGTATTAAATAATTAATTTGTTTATTACTAGACCAATACCACCTAACTCACATTATCTTTATATAGTCTAATATTGGGGCAATGTTACCAAAACTATCGTATTTCAGCGTGTTTGTATACCTCATTTTTATTTAAATACTTTCATATATTTTTTATTTTTGGCAGTAAGATGTTTTTTTTCTCTGGTGTAAAATCAACTTTTTTGAGTTAGATGGTATTGGTTCTTAACCCGCGATATTTGACTTTGACTTTGTTGTAACCCACAGTCTCACTTCCAAACGCCCGACGGGCTGTCCTTCTGGGAGTTCTTCTCCGAACGAGAGATAGTGTTCCGCGAGTACACCAAGACGCTCGACCCTTCGGAGGTTCTGGAAATGGTGCACGAACCACTCGGTAACTAAACCACACTTATATAAACTGGCTGTGTCACGCAGGTCAAAAGAAAGGTGTTGTGGGACCATGGTCCTCGTAGTTCCTGGTTCCCTAGATACAGGGAATCCTACTTAGGGATCAGGATCTACGTATGAGATAGTTGAGCGATAAAAAAGTTTTTTTCTTTTTATGTTACTGAATGACGAGACGAGCTGGTCGTTTGCCTGATGGTAAGCAGCCATGCAATAACAGCACCGCCCAGAAGTTTGTTTTGCAAAATCCTGCGCGGCTCTGCACTGCGCTCGTCACCCTGAGACAAACAGCTTTTGTCTCATAATGCCAAGTAATTTCACCCAGTAATTTGGTGTCATATTAGTGTCATTTTATTTTATTTTATTTTATTAGGGATAACAAACAGCAGAACACTTACATATTAATTAAGACTAATGTACATAAAAAGTGTATATTACTGGACCACCAACTACGCTATCCACGAGTTAAAAAAAAGAAACAATAAAATGGTTAACGAGATCAAGTTTTTAAGTATACCTCGCGCCAAACTTGATGGCGGCTGACTGGCGCATCACGTGATCTGCGCAGATACAATTTTGTATGTGAATTTGTTACTGCGCAGGTCACGTGGTGCGTCTGTCGGCCGCCATTAAGTTTGACGCGTATTATACCTACTTGTGCCTCTAATTTTGGGTTAAGAATTGTCTTACTGATTTTCTTAATTTCTTAAATGTCATGAGTATAGACTTAATGAAACTTACAGAGTTGTTCCAACCCATAGCGCACACGATGCGTGCCGCGGTGGAGCAAGCAAACGCAACCGTGCCTCCGCTACCGGACACTCCGGAAGAGGACATGGAAGAAGAGAAGACGATCAAGAAGAAAGGTATTTCTTTCATGAAAGCTTTTAAAAGAGAAGTATTTAAGGTTCTACATGATGGGGGTTCAACTTAGAGTGCTACGCTCGTTTGGTTGAACTTTCATATCATCACTTACACTCACATATACAAATATAAATAATATATTCATATTTCATATATATATATATATATATATATATATATATATATATATCTTCAAGACACGACTATCTACTTATAAGTTAATTATAGATAATGTAAATCCGTCATTGGCCTCAAATTACATACAAAAGCATCTATGATTAGAATTAAGGGCTGTGGATGTTGTTTAATAAAAAAAAAAAAAAAAAAAAAAAAATGAAAGTTTGTGTAGTAGCACAATAAAAAACCCCGCATTCTCCAGTCTTCTCGTGACCACGGCCAATGCAACTTGGTCGAAACGTCGAACAAACGAGTCCCGTTTTATTACTTTTTAACCGACTTCAAAAAAGTAGGTGTAGAGGAGGCAAATGAAGAATCCAAAATTAAAGATATTTTGGAATATTGTCCCGAACGAGGAGGTTGTATATGCGCACTGTCATAAGGCTATCGACGACTGCCCGCGGATTGGCTCGCGTCGCGCGCCCGCGCTTCACTGCCCCGCGCCTACCGCCTTCAGCCCCCCGCACCCTTACAAACTCCTCGTACGTACCATTCCCTTTGTTTATTTAATAAAAATATTTAAATAATAAAAAAGGTTAAAAAATAGTATTAGATGCGTGTCGCTAACAGGAGGTTCTCTGTTCGATTGTTTTTTTTTTATGTTTGTTACCTCAGCAGGTCTAAAATGGTCACTACGAATTCATAAGACATTGCATTGCAATCGTCACCCCGATATATCAGGTAGTCTCATATGCCCAATTTTTGTGTGTATGTGTGTGTGTGTTGAAATCGAACCCGTGGTTTCTGTCCGAATTGTAGCTGTAATAAATAAAAAAAGCTGTTAGTTTTTTTTTTTTTACGCTTAATAGATCCATGTTTGGCCACTATCTCGCCTGATGTGAAGCGATGATGTGGCCTAAGATGAAGCACATAGATCTAGAGAGAGACGGCAGTTGTGCGGCTGCTCAGACCCGTCTCCCCGATGGTTCACCGAACATCATCCCGAAACACGACTAGGTCGCTTGACGGCATGGCTTTGTTCAGTGGGTGGTATTACAACCACGGCCAGAGCCTACCACTCCAAAGCGCGTAAGCGGGTTTCATCACGATGTTTTCCTTCACCGTTTTAGAGCGAGCGTGCAAAATCTGCACTTAACTATAAGTCATTGGTGCAGGGCCGAGTCGGGATTCGAACCCAGGTGCGTCGGATCGAAAGGCACACGAGTTCCCGCTGAGCCACACTCGCTCTTCTAATAGATAAGTGAGAAACCTTCTCGAAAAGGATTTTTTGGATAATATACGTGATAGCCAAGGTTTTAAATATTCAGAATGAAGGTAAATTATTTGCTCAAACGTGATTTGAACCCGCGTGTTCCGAATACAGTTTTCGCGCCTTAATCAACTATGCCATCGAACAACATTATTTTTTATATGTCATAGATCTGCGTTTAACCAAGTATTGCGGAATCATTACTGTTCCTGTTTAAAGGGCATTGTAGCCAGAGAAATTACTGGGCATATGAGACTTAATAAAATAAATAATAATAAAAAATAAAAACGTTTATTGGTAGAAATGTTTACAGAAATTTTGGTAACGACAATAAGTAGGTATTTTAAAAGCTATGAGAAAACCCACACACAATTCTACGACCGCTTCACCCAGCAACCGTGTAACTTAATATCTGATGTCTCGGGGTGATGAGCGCAGTGCTACGCAGTGCTTTTTATGGTACTGAAAGTTCTGGGTAGAATACTAAGGGACAGAAGCATCACTCCGCAAAGAAATTTAAACAAATTTGTTTGGGGAGGCGTGGCGCTTACTATCAGGCGAACGACTTGCTCGTCTCATCACTTAGATCCATAAATAAAAACCCAACATCAGGCGAGATCGCCTGATGTTAAGCAACGATGTGGCCGAAAATGGAGCATTTATATCTTATAAATAAACCTATTCCCTCTCTCCTTGGAGATACCCAAATTGTAGTTGTCGGGAAAGAGAGAAGACGGCAGAGAGCTCCATTTTTCATCATAATCAGCCCATCACGTTCCCACTGCTGGGACACGAGACACTCTCATAGAGAGAGTATGGGCCATAATCCACCAAGCTGGCCTAGTGCGAGTTGGTGGATGACACATGTTCTTCAATTTTTGTGATTAATTCTTAGACATGTCGTTGCCTCACGATGTTTTCCTTCAACGTTTCTAGAGCGAGTTTTAAATCCGCACATGACTTAAGAAAGTCAGTGGTGCGGGGCCAGTTGGATTCGAACTCAGGTGCGTCGGATCGAAAGTCGCACATGCTCCCACTGAGCCACACACGCTCCCAATTCTCACTTCTCATTAATATATTATTACAGGGAAAGCAAAGAAAGCCCCGGCAGTCAGCACACCGTCGAAATCAAAACGGCAGTCCTCTCGCAACAAACCAGAAGAAGAGAAGACTCCAGAAGTAACAGCAGATGCTCAGAAGCCAGAAGAAGCAGCGGAGACCGAGAAAGAAGGAGAGAAGACCGCTGAGAACGGCGAAGAAAATGCAGAAGAAAGTGTGGAGAAGCTAGCAGAAGAATCTAGCAAAGAAACTGTGAGTAATTCTTAATTTCAATATACAGGTGTCGCAAAAGAGGCATCAAAGGTACAGGGGGCCTACTTCGAGTTGCTTTCGTTCGTTCGTTCGTGCGGACTAAAAGAGACACTCTTATGCCTGTTGCCTAGCGCTGTCCCTTTCATCCGACAGAACGAAGATCGTAATTACTTTTTCATAGTACAGACCCAGGTATCTTTTCTAGTGGTTGTATATCCGAAGCACTGGTGCATGATTTCTCAATTGTTAATAGCAATAATACTTTAGAGAACGCGTAACAACACCATTCAGACCCGTGCCGTAAGCAAGCGCGCAACATACTACCACCAATAGCGGCGTGCCGTGCGCCCGCGCATGTCTTTCACTTTTGTTAGTTTCGGCACGATATCTCATAAAGGCACGTTTTATGTCAAGTACTCGCTTTCTCAAAACCCCCTGACGCTTTGTCGGCTATACCACAGAATACTAAGGGACAGAAGCATCACTCCGCAAAGAAATGTAAACAAATAGCGACTCTTGCTTCGACGCAATAAAATTCAATTCAGCTCGCGCAGCGCTGCATACCTACCAGTCATATTAACCTACAGAGCGCCTCTCTTTCTATCGCGCCGCTCTTATCTCTTCTGACGCGGCACGTGTAACGACGCGCGACCCGCCGTCGGTGTCCGGCTATGTACTTGTAGCTTCGTACCTACAGTGCGGAGTGCGCTAGGCTTGGCTATACACGAAATACGTAAAGTATAATACGTTTTAGTCGGCTCAAGCAGACTTATTAAAAATGATATTTTTTTTATTTTTTTATTTATTTTAGGCAAAAGAACCAGAAAGCACACCAGAAGACGCAAACGCGGACGTAGAAATGGAGGAGCCTGATAAAGCGCCAGAAAACGTAGAAAACTCAACGGGAACCCCCGAAAAAGAAATAGAAGAAACGCCCAAAGAGAGCGAAGCGAGCGAAAAGAACAAAGACGCAGACAAAAACGCTAAAGAAAGCAAAAGCACTGAAAAGAGCAGCAAAGAAACCGAAAAATTGACAAAGGAAGAAAAAAGCTCCAATAAAAAGGACAAAAAGTCAAAAGAAGACAAGAGCGAGCGAAGCGAGAAGAGCGATAAAAACTCAAAGAACGAAGAGAGCGATAAAAGCGACAAAAGTGCCAAAAGCGACAAAAGTGTGAAAGAAACGGAAAAAAATCCAAGTAAAACATCAAAAGAAGAAAAACAAGCGAAAGATGCAGAAAAGAAAGAAAAAAAGAACGCTAAAGAAGCAGAAAGAAGCTCGAAAGACAGCTCAAAGAACGGCAAAGAGAGCGAAAAGAGCGGAAAAGATTCTAAAGAAGAGAAATCCGAGGAGAAGACAGAAGCGAAAAGTGATAAATCTGATGAGAAGCAAGATGGGGAACGAGCGAGACGATCGAGAGAGGTGAGTTAGTTTAGTTTAACACTAGCGACCCACCTCGGCTTTACTCGGGTGAGTATCTTGGGAGGGAGGGTATATTTATTTATTTACTATTGATAATATAATATGGCGGGACGAACTTGATTCCTACTGGAATGATTGACCTGTTAGAGCCCTAAACCGCGAAGATCGGAAGGAGGGAAGAGAGGCCTTTGCCCTGCAGTGGGACATAAATGGCTAGTAATACTAAAAAAAGCTGCTATTTTAAACACCTGCCGCATTGTACGTACATTTTTAAGTTTGTAGATAGGTACTGAGAAGTTTGAAGAGCGAGTGTGGCTCAGTGGGAGCTCGTGCGACTTTCAATCCGACGCACCCGAGTTCGAATCCCACTGGCCCCGCACCACTGACTTAAGTTGTGTGCGGATTTAACACTCGCTCTAAAAACGGTGAAGGAAAACATCGTGAGGAAACCGGCATGTCCAAGAATTTTTCACAAAAAGTCAAGGACATGTGACATCCACCAACCCGCTCTGGGACAGCGTGGTGGATTATGGCCTATTCTCTCTCTATGAGAGAAGGCCCGTGTCCCAGCAGTGGGAACGTGATGGGCTGATGATGATGATGATGAGATAGGTACTGAACTTTATCTATTATTTTGCACTTGGCTTCGGCCCGTGCCACATTTACCTCCTTGTGGGAGAGAAACGTATTTGGTAAAAACGAAAAAAAAAAAATACCATTACCACAGAATACTTTAGTACAGGTACGGTCAACGACAAAAGTAGCTGAACATGTTGTGAATTGACTACACCTTCAATATTTGTCTTATATCACTGAGTGTTGCATTTAAAAAGTCTGTTAATATGTTAGAAAAGAGGTAATATCATATCATGACTGGCCACCGAGAGAACTTCTTGAGTTATGTCTAGTTTAAGTTTTGAACTATACTGGTGACATAATTCTTTGTCGTGTTTTTTCATGTTATGTCAAGATGTATGTTTAATATTAACTATTAAAATATATATTATTTATAATCCACTGCGTGTCTCTTTTACCAGATAGTGCTGTGCTAGGTAGCCGGTACTATCAGGTTATTACAGTGCGCATTGTGAAATTGCAAAAAAAACATGTAATTTGTATATTTTAGATATTATTGCCAATTGAAAGATTGTAAAATTTTAGCTACTTATGTCGCTGATTGTACGTACAGAAACTCCGCAGACATTTATATAAAAAGCGACTCTTGCTACGACGCAATAAAGACCAATTCAGCTCGCACAGCGCTGCGTACCTACCTCGTATATTGACCTACAGAGCGCCTCTCTTTCTATCGCGTAGCTCTTACCTCTTCTGACGCCGCACAGTGGTCCGGAATTCAAATTCAAATATATATTCTCCTATACATTTTTACTGGAATAATTTAATTCATTTTTATGAAAAATTTGATGTTGTATCTAGGGATATTCCCCTGCAGGAACTACGAGCTACTACCACAACACCCGGATACATTTTATCCTATCTTTTCAGAGCAAGAAGACTGAACCTCCGCCGCCAAGGTCACCGGCTAAAAGAAAGTCTAAATTCTAATTCCTCAACGTAATACTGAGTTATTTTTGTACGGAACACACAGTGGGGTCAACAATGACGCTACAATACTGGAACAACCTATTCTATTTGGACTGCAGAAGAATAAACTTCATCCATATTATTTCTTATTATATTCATATGAAGCCTTGACGAATGCCAAGCGAAAAACTCGAAGATTTTTCGGAAAGAATAAATACGAGCTAGGGAAGATTGTGACGCGGGTTCCCCCGGTGAAGTCCCAGCCGGTGGTGGTATTTGTTCTTTCCGAAAAACCTTATTCATCCGTTATTGTATTTTAAATCTGCAGAAAGAAATGGACGGGATTAACTTGATTAAAATTTCGAACATGTAATAAACTTGATTATTTTACAGTCTCTATTTAATATTGTTCTAAGTTTATATATCTAAATTATCATACCAATTAATAACATGAAACTAAAACTAAAAAGTTTAAAAAATATAATACTAAAATATATTATTAAGGCCGCGTTCAGAAATCACCCAGTTAATTCTAACGCCGTTCAGAAATGACTCAGGTGAACTTTGACATTTACCCTGAGCCGTTCAGAAAACCAATTGGGGAGAGTAAAAGTTCACCTGACAAGTGAAAATATTCACCGATATAAAAGCGGGTTACGATTCTCACCTGTCAGATAATAGTTGTCAGTTGTCATTTTCCTTTACATTTTGCAATATTTTTGCATTGATTTTTTGTACATACAAATAAAATAAGCGATTCGTGTATTTGAAGCAAAATATAAGGTGAAATTCCGATATTAGCCAAATTAACGCAGTTAAATCTGATAAACAAAAGCGCGGGAAATCTTGGTCTTGAAAATGATTGGTTTTGATTGGCTGGCTTATTGTATTACTCGATGCCCGTTCAGAAAGGCGTTAGTTAATTTTTAACTTGACATATCACTGAGATTAACTGACAAGTATTCACTCGTGAGCATTTACCCATTTCTGAACGCGGCCTAAAAGGAGTCCCTTTAGGCAAGGTTCCGAAGATACTGGCAGCGTTCCCCCTTTGAATAGCTAGACTAATTCTTTGTCCGAGGTAGCTGCCAGCTCTTCGGTCTCCTGTTATATCGACTAACCTTTTTATTATATTGTTCTTCTATTGTCTATATATTTAGCTTGCGTTTCATTTAACATCAGGGCCCTAATTCACTGTGACAAATTAGCGATTCCTTGCTTCGAAATCACGTCGTTTTCTTCATTAATAAACGACATCTGCGAAATTTGTATCCTCTATGACGCTTCATATATGTCAATATATGAATGCGTCATAGAGATGTCGTTTATTAATGAAGGAATCGACGTGATTTCGAAGCAAGGAATCGCCAAGTTGTCATAGTTAATTAGGGCCCATGTCAACGTCCTGCTCTTCTCGTGGTGATAAAACGAACCTATGAAAAAGTAAACTCATTGTATGTAATTAGTTACGGTAAAATTCTGGAATACGCCTTTGTATTTAAACCTATGTAAAATATCTATCAATTAGAAATTCAGTTGTCTTCCTGTTCTTTTGGTCTCATTTTGTAGACAAGTTTGTCTCTAACAATGAACAAAAATGTAAAGAAGTTGGGTAACTAAAAAATTTACTATAGGCTCGAAATTGACAAAGCAAATTTGGAAATATTATGTGTTCTCTATACATCAGTACATTTTATTGAATCGCTGTAATCAGGGACTGAAATCTGAAATACCGGTAATAAGTTGTACCGATACCGCAACAGTAACGTTAAAAGTATCGATACTACAAAGTAACGTTAAATATACCGAATATTAGTAGGTATCGATACTTCTATCAGTACTTCCTAAGAAAAGAGGAAGGGAATTAACTTTAATTAATTATCTCTTTCTTTCGGCTGCCCGCAACCCGCCAGCCGCCGCCGCACTGCTTGTCTCGCTCGCACGGCTTAACGCGGGCGATCAACCTTGCAATGTCGCTAACCGATACTTTACTACCGATAACTATGGCGTTATTTTGGTATCGATACCTAAATACCGGTATTTTATGGATACACCGGTACAAAAAGGCAAATTAACGTAATTTTTTTAGGTATCGGTTTCGGTCCCTGTTTGCCGAAATGCGATACTTGGTAAATGTCGACGACTCAACAAATTACTTGGTAAATATTATTTCATCGTTGTAAAACTTCAAGCATCAAAGTTCCGAGTTTTCTATATATTTTTATTTTACTTATTAAGTTTTTTTGACCATGCATGTTGTTTTGTAAGAATTTTTAAGATATATTTTTATTTGTTTACTATTTTTAATTTTTCTCCATGTATTTACGAGAATAATATCCCAATATTTAAAGGTTTAGGACGGACGTTTATTTTAAAGACTCTAAAAGTAAAGGTGGAAATGGAATGTCGTTTATCTAGGAAAATTGGTCAAACTATGACGCCTCAAAGTGGTCGGTTTGTTTTCGATCTTTTATTAGAATATTTCGTGCTATAAAATAATAATTACATCTAATAATAAGACTTTACAGATGAATCGTAAATAATAATTAATAATTATTATTTGTAACATGAAAAAAATTGTTATAAGTGTACCCGAACTAAAAGTACATATATGTTTACTTAGCAGTAAAACCACTATTGTTTAGATATAAATTATAGTTTTAATTCACATTGTAAATATTTACAATAAACTTCTTAATAAAAGTATATAAATGTTTTAATTAATACTGGGGCTATCCTAATTGTACAGTTAATCCTAAGTAATAATTAGGGATATTTATTTATTTAATAGTTTTGCATAAAATAGTACAAGGAATGACTTAATGCTATTTAGCATTATCTACCAGTCTTCCAGGTCGTGGAAGAAATATAGTGGGTGTGCAGCTATGTTATGAGCAAAAGTACGTTGATACTAAATTAATTACATCAAATTAATATGATAAATTGTATAACAAAAGAAAACTATATACAACATGTGTTTTTAAGAAAATTTCGTGTACCTTGTTTATTTCTTGTTTGGTGTACAATAAAGCATTAATTATTATTATTATTATTATTAACATCATAATAAATATAGTTATCTAAACTAATATTATAAAGAGGAAAGATTTGATTGTTTGTTTGCATTGAATAGGCTCCGATACTACTGAACCGATTTGGAAAACTCTTTCACTGTTGGGAAGCTACACTATCCCCGGGTGACATAGGCTATATTATGTTTTCAAAAAAATTAGGGATCTTTACTAAAACTCCAATAATGTAACCCAAGGTGTAAAAAAAATATCTAAAATATTGTTAACATCGCGTGCGCTGCGAAAACTATTGATGATAGAATAAAATAATGTACTACGACTTTGCAGAACACATCATTATTTACAAAAAGTGTCGCGACAGCATATGTCTAACTATTCTAGTTATGCCACAATAAGTGTTCTTTTATTTTAAAATTTTAATTGAAATGCCACCGCTAGAAAAGGCTCTTTATTTGTATCTTGGTATTTAATCATTATCGAAAGAAATTACTTCATATTCAAAACTGATAGATAGATAAAACGTTTATTTGTCAACACAACACACATGTACATTAAATAGCAAATTGTAAGATACTTAAACTACAAGTACGTGTGTGTTGCAGTTATGACAAATGGGCCATAGCTCAGCGAATAACATTGCTCAAGGAGCAAACACTGCTTCAATATCTTTATATAACTTTTTGAATTATTCAATTCGGACATTCCATTCGAAAGATACTATACGATAAGTTACGTGCTAGCCGCTCACACTGCTCGGCTAGCACGCAACTTTTTTCTAATACTTACCTACATTTTTAAACTCGTGATATCTAGGCAGCACCTTATGCAGTGTAGCCACAGAATACTTAATAGTACCAGAAACGTAGGTACTACCCCCCCCGACGCATAAAGAAGGGGCGTTATAAGTTGGACCACTATGTGTGT
Source organism: Petrophora chlorosata (assembly GCA_951640565.1). Classification (NCBI taxonomy): domain Eukaryota; kingdom Metazoa; phylum Arthropoda; class Insecta; order Lepidoptera; family Geometridae; genus Petrophora; species Petrophora chlorosata. The sequence continues at coordinate 5,796,907 of OX621216.1, read as the reverse complement.
CTGTCTGTGGCACCGTAGCTCTTAAACGGGTGAACCGATTTGTATGCGTTTTTTTTTATTTGAGAGCAGGTCTTCTAGCGCTGGTTCTTAGATTAGATTAGTTTAGATAGGTATATCTTTATTGTTACACAACCAGAATTTATTACAGCAAAATAAAAATTACAAACTTAAAAACTAAAGTGTTACAATGGGCGGTCTTATAGCTCAATGCGATCTCTTCCAGACAACCTTTGGATGGAGAGGACTTAAAGAAACAGTAAGACACGGGCGTGTCAACATAAATAAGATAGTAAAATAGTGACGTACAAAGAGTACAAACTATAATATCATGTACTACCTACTTACATATACATACATCTATACTAAATATATTATAATATATACCAATTATAAGCATAGATATGTTTTATTATGTAGGGGGTTTTTAATTTATTTGTTGTTTATACGTATATGGTGGTAGTGCCTTGAACCCGAGGACTGATCGATTTTTAGGTCTGATTAAAGATTTATGAAGCGCGGATGATAGCTCTGCGAAAAACAGTGACAACGGGAAAAATGCGCCTGCGCAGTGGCTCATCGATACCCATCTCCTCTCAACAAAAATAAGATTATTCCCAACCTCCAACAAGCTACCCATAATCGCAACGGGGAAGGTGGAAATTAAATTCTCTTCTGCCCTAGTGAGATTCCCCTCTGCCTCATTGACAATCTCAATGGTGCAGATAATAATAATAATAATAAAGGCCAGGGGCGACTTTGTGGCGAGTCGTCGGTGCGTGGCGACACTGAGCCTTACCCCGAGATTCTCCCTGGGGCTAAATGAGACCCCTGACCCCCGGCTTGCCTTAACTGGCCTCCGGGGGTGGAGATGCAAGAGCTAAGAACTAAGCTCCAAGGGTGGAAAGTGTTAAAGGGCATAACGCCGGGAGTAGCGTTTAAGTGAAACTGCAGCACACCTCTCGACAGCCTTTAGCCACCCACACCAACGTTGCCCCTCTCGTCGCCAATGTACGGCGGCCCTTAAAGGGGGCCCGTTTAGTGGGTGGCGAGTCACCACCTGCCAAAATATTTTCTTATGAGGCGGAACTGGCAGGTGCCGAGGTCTCATATCATAGACCGGCTCTCATCCATTAAAAATTCACCTCAATAGCCCAATCATAAGTAATTTTCATATCTTCAATAATAGTCCTCGCACTTATCGGGGGCTGTCTTTGATTGTATCTTCTAATGATGCACTTAGAGACAGTCCCCGATAAGTGTTGCCCATTACATATCTAAATTAAATGCTCTAAGAGGCCTCTACGTGTTGGACTCATGTCCCCGCGCAAGCCTTCCAAAGGACCGGGTGTATAACCCGTGAGAAAGAGTGACATAATAATAAATTGTTTATTCATAAAGGTTACAACATTTGTGGTACACAAGTAATGATGGGATGGATGATGATGAGATGGGAATATAAATTTCCTCCTGCTTCCATGGTGCTGCAAAACTTAATATTTACCATAAATAATAAAATAGCAAAAAACCGCCATCTTAAATTTAATTATTTGGTGTCCCCTATACCTAACTTTTCTAAGACAGATTTTATAATAAAACGAAATATTAAATTAGTAATTATATTTTAAAACAGAAAAAAACAATTTAATGATTACGCCTTCTCTTCCTTGTGTTCATTTCTGGATACATCTCTAAGATTTTCCTCCGAGTCTCATCGGCTTCGTCTCGAACTGTAAAAAATTAAAGATTTTTGTTCAAACATATATTTTTCAAGACAAGCTTTTAACAAATTCGTAATCTGAACCGCTAGCAGATTAAAATGAGCCCAAACACTAGTAGTTTTCGATTATCCGTCAAGGAGTTCCATTGCCTACCTTCCGTCTCCATCATCAGATCAGCTGGCTGGCCATAATATAGCATTGTCATCGGACTTTGACAAGTATGCAAAATTTTAACTCCGTAGGATAAGAGGAAGGTGGTTCTGATTCAACTTGCAAGATTTGACCCTAACAAATAAATAATAAACATTGCAAGTTAAACATCATCATCATCAGCCTGTATTCGTCCACTGCTGGATATAGGCCTCTCCCAATGAACGCCACTGAGCCCGGTCTTCGGCTCTTTTCATCCAGTTTCTTCCAGCCGCCTTTCGCAGGTCGTCGCTCCACCTGGCCGGTGGGCGTCCTACACTACGCTTGCCGATTCGCGGTCTCCACTCAAGGACACGTCTGCTCCAACGGTCGTCCGTCCTTCGAGAGATGTGACCAGCCCATTGCCACTTCAGCCTGCTAATTCGATGGGCTATGTCGGTTACTTTGGTTCTCTGTCGGATTACCTCATTGCGGATCTTATCTTTCAGAGAAACTCCGAGCATAGCCCTTTCCATAGCTCGCTGAGCGACTTTGAACTTATGGATCAGTCTCACTGTGGGTGTCCACGTCTCGGCTCCGTAGGTCATTACTGGTAGGACGCATGCATTATTTTTATTACGCAAGTTAAACAAAACTTGTAAAACTAACTCTTGATTTACAAACTTCCTAGCGTCTGGTTTTAGATCACTGAGTGCAAAATAGCTATATTTTATTCTGTCCTACTAAATACAAATTTGTAATTTGTAATTTGTAATTTGTAATTTTGTATATTTACCTATGTTTAATTTACTTGTATATTTTATGTTAAAGTATTTATTATGTATATTTTATTAATTATGTTATGTATTTTATGTAATGACTTTGGTTTATGTAGGTATATTATATTATATAACAAAATTATATTAAGGTAACACCGTCCATATATATTTCTGTATACATTCCTTCACTTGTGGGTTGTCTGGAAGAGATCGCTTTGAGCGATAAGACCGCCCATTGTGACATCATTATTAAGTTAGTTGTTATTTTAGTTTTTAATTATTTCTGTATTTTGGTGTTACAATAAAGAGTTATTCTATTCTATTCTAAATGCAAGAGTTGATAAAGATGGGTGCTTATTCTTTAGGGGATCAGACAACATTTCAAAGAATGTTTTTAAAAAATAACTAAAATTATGTTTAAATTTTATGTTTCAAATATTGCCGCGCGAAAGGTCACCTCAGAACATGTGACGTCATATGAAGGCAGTAAACGACAAAGTCTACGAAAGAAAGCTTGCAAAGATGTTTAAATAAGTTTTGAGATGTTTGGGGACTATATTGTCGTTATGGAACGAAATAAATTATTTTTCAAAAAAAACTAAATCGACTTCAAAACCACAAATGGCACTCAAAAGTAAAAAATAAATTAATATAATTATCATAAGTGCTACTGCTACCCACTCATATATTTGAAGTCGGTGCCAGCCAAGTCTAAAAGGTAATAGATAGATACTTATATTAATTTATTTTTTACTTTTGAGTGCCATTTGTGGTTTTGAAGTCGGTTTAGTTTTTTTTTTTAAATATTTTATTTTACCCTTTTTAGTGAAACACAAGTTTTAATTAAATTAATTCAAAAAGTTATTTAAGACAAGCTTTTATGATCTAGAAGCCACATCATGACAAAGTTTAAAATGGGCTATCACAATTAAATGCATGTACAAAAAAAATTCATGTCTGTCCTATGTTCGAGGAGTTCCCTCACCGGAAGTCAACCCTGGGTGAAGCAGGTGAAGCAGTCGAATACAAACCTCCACCTTAAGAAAGTTGGTTACGAAAAAAACAAGAACCGACTTGAAGATTAAACTTATATTTTTTGGTTTTGCTATTTTTTTCAAAAACTACTGAATTTATATGGGACCACATTTGAAGTATTATTACCTACCAATCAAAAAAAGAATCATCGAAATCAATGCATAATTGGCGGAGTAATCGCGTAACAAAAACACAAAAAAAAAAACTTACTGTCGAATTGTAAACCTCCTCCTTTTTGCAGTCGGTTAAAAATAAACAACAATACATTTTATGAAAAGCAAAAAAGTAAAATATACACTAGCTTGGACACGGCATTTGCCTTCAAATGACGTCATGCGCTGGGATTGTTGTTTCATTTGAGATGAAGAACAGAAAACGTCAGAAAAGGGGACCGGACAACTTTTCAGAAAGTATTTAAAATTAACCAGTATATGTATATATAGCCATGAAAAATAATATTTTAATTGAATAATGTCTTAAAAGTAATGCTATGTTTCAAATATTGCCGCGCAAAAGGTCTATATTTGGAGGTATTTATACGTTTTTTTTAAGTTAATAAACTTTAGGGTCGTCATGGCATGAAAAACATATCGTTTTGATTTAGATTAAAAACAAAAAGCTGCGCCCCCGGAAAAACCGTGGGCGCAGCCAGTAGGTACTGCGGGACTAGGTAATAGGATACATTTTGGCCCGCAAAATTATCCACGCGGGTCAAACCGCCGCGCCGAGCATAGCCAGTACGTTATACCTACACTCATTATTGATTTCCATTCTCTGCCTTTGCATAGCTAAGTTCATATCGAATCCAATGCCTTCATACTGGACCAACATCGGAGTTCTGGTCCTTAACGACTTGATCTCTAAGAAGTGGATCTCACATAGCGGTAGAGCTGGGTTGTACCCTGAAATTTAAAATAATCTAGTAAAGTTTTTTAATAAATATTTACTTATAGTAATAATTTATAAACAATTGGGCTTAAAACCCTTTAACCGCTAATTAATATTTTTTCATATAACTGAATGACGAGACGAGCTGCTCGTTTGCCTGATGGTAAGCAATACGCCAGCCCATAACAATAACAGCACCACCCAGAACTTTGTTTTGCAAAATCCTGCGCGGCGCTGCATTGCGCTCGTCACACGGCATAGCTGTTGAGTCTCATAATGCCCAGTAATTAAATTAGTACCTAATTAGAATGTAAGCATCACTTGGTACAACTTTAAAAAAAACTATTTCGTGTGGGTATGACCAACCTTAGTGTCGGAGTCTATAGACCGCCGAAAGGCCTCCGACATGGCCTATCGACTAAGGAAAAATGCTAAGCAGTCTCACCTCGAAACAATTCCAAAAAATCATTTCCCTGTGGCACCTCGTCATTTTCAATGCTTTCGTCTACGTCTTCGTTCCTATCCATTTTATAACGATCAAATCTCCCTTGATTTCTTGAAGGGCCAGCGCCATAAAAATCATTTCCTTCCACATTGTTAGAGGAGCGTTCATTTCTAGCCAAATGTTTAGCTTTTGTATCAGAAATACGTCTTTTAGCATTGAAATTAGTGATAAATCCATCCATTTTCGCTTCTTCTTCAGTAATAAATTCAAAATCAGAAGAATGGTAGCCGCAGTCACTCTCAGTTTCAGGGAATATTGATATTACGTCATTGTTTTGAGTTATGTCTAAACTTTCAGATTCGTCGTTATCTGACTTTATAATTTGAGGAGTTTCAAAGGCTTTTTCATTATCATTTGGTACAATTTTAGGATCCTCTTCGATGGTATCTTTTGCAGTGTCTTTTTCTTGCAATTCTAAGATGACAGTTCCCGATATTTGTCCAACTACGTCATTAGAATCATTCCGAATTTCCTCATCTTTGATGATTTCAATAGCATTTTCTTCTCTATGCAATTCTGAGATGACAGCCTCCGAAATTTGTTCCAAAACTACACTAGAGTCATTTTGAATTCCCTCGTCTTTATTCAAGTTTCCAATTGCATATTTATTTTGGACACTGTTCGAGCTTTCTGCTACTTCTGCTTCAATATCGTCACAGTTTATTTCAAATATTTCATTGAAGTCATAGTTGACAGCACATTTAATTTCTTGAAAATTGTAAGTGCTATCAGCGTCTTCTACGTCTTTCAAAATATCGCCAATTTCATCTAAGGAGAGATCTTCCATATTCATTTCTTTGTTTTCACCTTGTCTTTGTACTTCTGCTATGCTGTAGGATACTATCAAATTTCTTTTAGACTATTAGCAATTTCATCATCACCTTGTATTCCTTTTTTGTTAACAGTTGAAACATTTGAATGTGCTATTTCATTATATTCGTTTATTTTAGCGTTATTTTTATTTTCAACTAAATTAAATACATTTGTCGTATTGGTATTTGCTTACCTTATACCAATATTAACTAGGTAATTTAAGACTATTTTGGGAAAAGGTGTAAATTTAGGTAAGTATACTTTTATTTTACCTAAAATTATAATAAATAAATAAATAAAATATAAAATAAAATTATAATAAATAAATTTTAATTTTACCTTTTTTAAATTTTCTACGCAGTAGGTATCTAGACGGTAACGCGCCACGCAACTCAGCTAAAAAATACAAAAAAAAAATATTAAAATACCAATATTTTATTGGACTGGCGCCAGCTGAGTTGCGTGGCGCGTTAACATCTAGGTACCTAATACGTAGAGCCAGCCCCCCTACTCATATGTCCCTCAAGCGCCAATTGTATATCGTGTTGAGACCGAATTAAGGTATAGCGTCACAGCGACTAATAAGATACGGTCTAATAATTGTCGATTCAGGCAAGAAATCGAATTAATCACATTCATTTATACCAAAAGACGATGACTACGAGTTGAGATACACTTAATGGGACAATATATGGCATCATAAGATATTGTCGCAGTGAATCTACACCTTAATCGGAGCTCAACACGATATACGATTGGCGCTTGAGGTACTTATGGGTACGGGGGCAGGTGTCTAGATAATATCAACTAGGTGAGTATATTGAATACCTTCACCAAAGTTCATAAGTAGGTAATCGGTTATCAAAAGAAATAAGTGTAGATAATCCAATGAACTAGGTTAAGTATGTAAATTACTGCAACTATGCAGTAACCCCCAGTAACCTCGCAGCCAAGGTATGCATTTTTTACAAATTTTTGAGTAGAGCCCATTTAAATGTTGGAAGCTTAAATAAAGTCTCAGGAATAAACGTCAGCAGTTAAACATTCTAATTTTATGATGATGTAAGTACTTTTTAGCTAGGTATAAGTATACATACGCGTGACGAAACAAACTTCAATTAGGTACCTACCTCTTTTCACTAAGAAACTGCTTTCGGGTTTTAGGCGTGATATGATAGCAACAGATTTTATTTTAAACCTTTTGTATAATTTTCAATTAGTTCTTCACCATGGAACAGAATTCACATATAAACTTGTTTTTCTTAAGCGCGGCGGGAAATCTGACGTTTCTTTGTCTTCATTGCTTATTGGTCAATGCCACATGATGCATTCAGCCGAAGAATAAATATCAATATCTCGTAAATGCAAAGCAAAAAAAACGTAAATGCAAATAAAACCAACAAAAATAAATTCACATTATATTTTAATACCAAAATTCTAGTACATATACATAGTTACAGTTAAATGCATAGTTTTGGATTATAAATATGTATTGGCATACTGCAGTAACTGCATTAGAAATGTTGTTTTTTATAGATGCTAACATACAGCCAAATAAAAATTCAACAAGATCTTTATTACATCTTACATAATAATTTGTAGCCTATATGTAAATTAAATAAAGTTATAATATTAGTTGTGTCACTTTTTGCCAGATTTCTTTATGCCGCCTTGAGTGAGTGGACCTTTTTGAGAAGCCTTAGCTTTCGCATCCTGAAAAAGTGAAATAAATTCCAGCTCAAATACATTTGTATTCTGTACGATGGAAATGTTATATTTGTGCACTGTTTTTACACCAATCATCTTCTTTTCTTATTCTAAAACTGTGACACTGCCGAAATTGTGGTAGCCCCGCAGAAGCCATAAAACTAGTTGACTAGGCGGTAGATCTTTAATATGCGAGAGACTGTGTTGGTATTGGTACCATCGATTCGGTAGTTATTCTGCCGCATAGCAGTAGTGCGCAAATGTATGGTTTGAAGGGCATAGTAGCTGTTGTCACAAAGTAATTTGACTAATTAATATAAAAAAGCCAATTAAAAGCCTCCACAAATAATTACTGGGCATATGAGACTTAAGGGCTTGTCTCTGGATGACAAGCACAGTTTTTTTATGGTACAGTGTATGGTGCAGTACAGTTTTTTTTTTTATGGTACAGACTTTTTTTATGGAACAGTGATGAGACAAGCAAGTTGTTCGCCTGATGGTAAGCGCCTCGCCTGCCCATAACAATTGCAGTGCTACCCAGAACTTTTAACACCATACAAAGCACTGCGTGGCACTGTAGTGCTTGCTCATAACCCTGAGACATCAGATATTAAGTCTCATATGCCCAGTAATTTCGCTGACTACAATGCCGTTCGAATCAGAACACAGTGCAGTGCAGAGGATTTTGCATAAAAATTATATGGTTGGTGCTGCAATTGTGCATAGGCGAGCATTTCGCTTACCATCAGCATAAAAAAAAGAATTGATGTAGGTACATATCAGACTATCCAATAAGATAGCATGATATATTGAATCAATCAATCAATCAAGCTCAATAGAGCTTGGCAGCAATAACGGAATTCAGTATATTACCGCTAACGCCTTCTGCTGCTCCTTAATTTTCTGCTTATGAGCTAGGTCGTCCTCATCCATTTCTCGGGCTTCCTTCTTGGGAGCCTTCAACGGCTTCTTCTTACCACCCTCACGGCCGGACATCTGTAATAACAATGAGAAACTAATTATTTATTTATTTGTTAACAGAATACCAGCATGGGTGCTGATATGTCTATATCAACAGTATTGAAAGTCTTTTCACTTTCTCATTTTTTTTGTAGTGATTGCTTATTAGTTCGAGCCAGCTGTCCAATTTGTGTTTTAAAACTTCATTGAAGTGGCAGACACAACATCTTTAGGCAGCCGGTTCCAGTTGTATACACCCTATTACCACAGAATACTGAGTGGAGTTTACTTCCACGATGATTGGAGAAAAAGGTTTTGGATGTGGCACCACAGAATACTAAGGGACAGAAGCATCACTCTGCAAAGAAATGTAAACAAATAGCGACTCATGCTATGACACAATTAAATTCAATTCAGCTCGCATAGCGACGCATACCTACCAGTCATATTAACCTACAGAGCGCCTTAGCATCTTATCTCTTCAGACGGGGCACGTGTAACAACGCACGACCGGCCGTCGGTATCCGGCTATGTACTTGTAACTTCGTGCCTACAGTGCGGAGTGCGCTTGGTGCTAGTGATGCTTCTGTCCCTTAGTATTCTGTGGTTACGTGTATGTAATAGATAAATATTAATACCATAATTATTTAATTGACATTTGTGATTTTATTAAATCTATAATTCTCATGACTTAACCATTGCACCATCATATGCACAATGCATTATCAAAATGAAATTGTCAGCATCATAAGATCAAATTTGTAATAACAGTAACAGCGGCACAGATTCAAAGGGTTTTCCTTAGTTTTTTTAAATTGTATGTTATATGTTAGCCTGTAAGATATATTTTTATGGACCTCTGGTACTTTGTCGCCTGAAATAAATGAATTGTAAGTAATAATACATGCAACATGGTAACTGTTTGTTTGTGCTTCATTAGTGCAGCACCTGAAACTTGATGTTTTGCTCAATGGTAGCTGAAGAGACAAAGTAAGATTTATATTGGGAACATTTGACGTTCACGCAGGAAAATCAGGATAGCCTCTAATAAGTAACCCAATGAATAAGTTAAAGTTTGCTCTATAAAATATATTTCTTTCTTTGATAGGAAGATCTTCAAATTTCATTATTTTATTTATTAGATGATCAACAGCTTATACATTAATGTGAGTTACAATCTTAAAGTAATCATAATATAGGCCAATGATAGATTTTCCTAATTATTATAATTATGCATTTTTATTAATAAATAATGATTATTACTGTCTGTTGGTGAATATGTAAAATTTCGTGCCTCAGTGTCATATAACAATTAGGCTGAATAAATGGCGACATCCTTGCCTTCATTGCAGCAGTAAAAAAAATGTTGTGGGTAAAGCAGAAAATAGTATCATTCGTGTGCCTCTAATAATAACGGAAAAAATACATAATCCGCTAATAATAAGTATTTACCGATATAATCTACACCTGCGCTTAAACCACGCATTAGTCTTAAAATGCGTCGCTCTAACCAGGTGAAACATCTAGCATTAGAAAAAAATAACCTGACCCCGCAGCCACGGGTACAAACATCTTCAATTTATGCACTTTTGAACAAATAATTTGTGACGGTGAATTAGCACTTACCTTTATGGATATAAGTTGAAGCAATTTAGCTACAAACCAGGCAGTTAATGAGGGGAAATTGTGAGACAATCGAGAAAAGCACGCTTTGCACTCTAAATTGGCGAACGATGGAATTTCATTGCTTAACAATCTTGACATTGACAAGCTAGCAAAATTTGACAGTGACTTTTGTTTGTTCAGACTTAAGATTGTAGCCAGTGCTTCAAGCGCTGCTTGTTTTTGTTTACAAATTAAGGTTAAGGTTGAAGAGTTGAACTCCGTCTCCGAGATGCATTTTATTGACGCATTTTTATCCTCAATCGAATAATCGATAGGTAATACCTAATTTATCAAAGAGAATACAATATTATGTACTTATATTATTTATTAGCAACAATAAAGCATTTTTTCCCCAAATTGCACGGGTGCGATGCCATTTATGTACTTTACAAGTTTAATGTATTACCACGTATGTCTTACACAAAAATAAAAACCCTCCCTTAAAAAACCCGGGCCTGGATTGGATTAAGTACCTATGTGACACAACCTCAGATAAAACAGTCTTCTCGAAGACTGAGACTGATAATATAGCACACAAGCGGTTAAGTACAAAAACAAAATAATTAATAGATACACTTCAATTCAATTCAAAAGTTCTTTACTTCAATTTTGTCGTCACAGACGCACTTATGAACGTCAATTATTATACAATGACTCTACCACCGTGTCGGAAAAAGAACCACTCCGAAGATACGGCAAGAAACTGAGGGGCATATTTTTTAGAACTATTGTTACAATATTTTATGTTTGTTTTTGACAATATTATTTTTCTTATGTGCCAGTTGGCTACTTGGCAGAAGCGGAATGTTCCATGCATCTTTGTCTTCTATGTAATAGGGGATCGGACAGTAATCGAGAAAAAATATAAAATGTAGTTAGAACGAATGTTTATCGAACCAGAAAGATCGTCCAATCAATATTTTTGTGAAATAATAATGATTTATATTTTTAAATCAAGAAATAAAATCTAAAAATTCTGACTATTTTAATCTGTTCTTCGTCTCAAGCGAAACACCAATCACAGCGCATGACGTCATCCGTAGGCGGATGACGAGTGCCAAGCTTGTGTTGTGATTACTTTTCGTTTTTGCTTTTCATAAAATCTTACAATATTTAGAATTAAGAGATAATAAAATAGTCCATTAATAGGTGCAATTCTCCCAAGTGATCATTATCTCTTTGCTTACAACTTGTTTTGTACAATAAATAACATGGAACCAAGCTATATAAAAGCCGACAATAGAACTCTGCCGAGAGTGGATATATTGATGGTTGGCAATTTCTTTGCCTCAAACTCGGACTTCTGTGCTGCTGAATTTCGAAATGTTAAAACATCTATGTAAGTATTTCAGCTATTCTTCATTTGATCTAATTTATGTGAGTATGGAAATAACAAAGGGAAACATAACCTAAAAAGTGTAGGTTGTGATAATTGATGTAATGTTATGTCCTTTTTATTTTTATAATGACTTACTTTAATGTTTTACTTTTGCGTCTTTTTAGATCAGCGAGACAATCATACGGGGATGATGCGATAGGATACGTCCAACTTCGGCGAGATATGGATTTGTGTACGATCAAATGTAAAGTGTGTCCAGAGCACAAAATTCGTTCAAAGGCGTATAATGCGACTATGATAGTAAATGAAAAAGAAGAAAAAGTAGTCAGCGTTCAGTGTCATGACTGTGCTGCATCAATGGGAGGTTGCAAACATGCTGTCGCTTTTCTGATGTGGGTCCACAGGAGAAGTGAGGAGCCATCTAGTACTGAAATACAGTGTTACTGGAAGAAATCTAAACTGGCTCAGATTGGTACCAATGTTAAGTATGTTACTGCAAAGGACCTTTCGTCTGGTAAAAGAGTATCTTCTACCCAGACTGCTCCACACAATAATATGCTGGAACAATTTCTCCAAGCAGCTGCTACCCGAAATGTCACAAACTGTGAATTATTGAAATATAATAACTGCAGAGTGAAAGAGTATGAGAAATTGTCACTTCATTACTTAATCATTGAACATTGTGATGACGGTGATTGTGACACATTTTTGGATACAATAGCTCAGTATTTTACTGAGAAAAACATTAAACTGATTGAAGAAAACTCTCGAATGCAATATAAGAACAGGTTGTGGCATGAGCTCAGGTATGGGCGTATTACAGCTTCAAAATCCTATGAAGTTAGCAAATGTCATACTGCAGATGGGTCTTTGATATCTATGATCATGGGAGCCAAGACCCCAGACACAAAAGCAATGAAGAGAGGTCGGGAATTAGAAACAAAAGTGAAAGAAACAGTTGAAAAAACACTTGGCAAGAAAGTGAAGACCTGCGGATTATTTATTTCCTCACAATACCCATTTATAGCTGGTTCACCAGATGGTATTATTGACAATGAAGTATGCATTGAAATAAAATGCCCAACCAGTGAAAAACATACAAAAATTATTTGAAAGATAATAAAGTGACAGAAAAATATATGGCACAAATACAAATTCAAATGTTTGTCACAAATTTGAAACATTGTTATTTCTGTGTTGCTCACTGGGATTTTGAACTCAACAACCATGTTGAAATGTTATTAGTAAGCTATAATGAGGCCTTAGTAAAGCACTATATTTCAAGTTCAACTCAATTTTGGAAAAGAAATGTATACCCTATTCTATATGAAAGTTCAAAATAAAATATTTTTTTACATATTCAATGGTTTTATTTATTAAAGTTAATATTAGGTATGTACACATAATTCATAAATAAATAACTCCATAAAGTCCTTTCCTTTTTCTCCATCAGCTTTGTACAACCAGTGAGGTGCTTCCCACTATGGAATCAAAGATTTGACGGTGGGGACTATGAGGCTATGGAGGATGCATGGTGACATAGTACTTGTGGAAAACTGTAGGTTTCTAGGCGAATATTTTTTTTATCTAGTTGTACTATAAATGGTTTGAGAATATTAGCAATGATTGGTATATTTTTTTGAAATACTTTGCCTGCATATGATGTCGATATTCCAAATTGATCTGCAAGTTCTGAAAATGTTGTATTTAATCTAATTTTTTTCAAGCATGTAGCAGTAGTACATGGTCTGTTGGAATGTTGGTGTTTCCTTGTACTAAATCAACCAAAAAGTAACAATCCTTTGTTATGCCTATATAAAAACGTGGTTTGGCTTCAATTTTTTCAACATATTATTCAGGGATTGCTTTGCTTCTCTTTCCTGTTCTAGTTTAGCTTCTTCTTTGTTTAAGCTACTACTGTCAGATGGTATTTTACACTAACGATTGAACAGAAGGTGATGATGGTTGAAATGATATTGATGGGGTGTAAAGTGATAGATCCATCGATGAATTATCTGTTTATTTTAGACACACTTGGTCTTGATAGCTCTACTTGTTCTTCTACTTTGAATGGAGATGTCGATGTGGTTGTTGTCCACGTTTTAGATGGTGATGTTGCAATGTTTTTGGATTTGTTATGTGTTTGTGTATACTTGCTTCTGAAGTATTTACTTTTAAAAACAACTTGTACACCTTTATCTTGGCTTTTTGGCTGTTCTTCTCTTACAAAGTCAGTTTGTAAATCTAAAACAAAGGTAAATTGGTCATTATTGTTAACCATTCCGAAAAAGGTATTGGTTCAAATTAAACTAGTAGGTATTTAGCTAGGTACTTACTAAGAGACTGAGTTGTATTTTCTTTTTCCATATTAGTCTCCAGTTTAATTTCTGCAAGGGCTTCTTCTATTAAAGACATTCTTTGCCTTTTGACAGCAGCGGGGCAAGATGTACTAGTAGTTGATGGCAAACTTCTTTTCCTATCAGTTTGACATTGAAATTTTGAAGGAAGGCATCCAGGTTTTATCATTATTTTTTAACAAAGCCCATAATATGATATCGCATGTAATTTTCCATATCATTCGGCAGCTATAACACAAATTACAAATTATTTAAGCACTTATACTAAACTTCTTACTTGTAAATATAACCTATACATACACAAAAGGAACTTATTACACACCGCTTAAATTCTATCTAAAGGTACTTACATCGAAGTGTCCTCACAAAAGAAAATCGCTGATGTTATAGACATCCCTTCGTGTTTTCGTCTTGCTAGATCCATCCATTTTTTTCGCATTTCTGCTTTTCGTGGTACATCAATGAATAATTTATTTGGAGTAGCTATAGAATTATTTCTACATTGAGGTACTGCACACCAACGATATGGTTTTCGTTCCATTCCGACAATTTACTCAATTTAGTCCCCAAACTTCACAAAACGTATTTAAATCTCTTTGCAAGTTTTCTTTCGTAGAGTTTGAGTTTGACGCACAGAACAATAATACTGGTTTGACGTTTCGGCCAGCGTATGACGTCACACACCTGAGGTGACCTTTTGCGCGGCAATAATTGAAATATAATATTTAACTTTAATTTTAGGTACTTTTAGAGCTTTATTTAATTAAAATGGTATTTTTCATGGCTATATATATTGATTATGGTTAATTTAAAACACTTTCTGAAAAGTTGTCCGATCCCCTATTACTAACTGTATAATATGCTTTTTTCATTAGAATATTTTTCACACTCAATTTGAATCTACTTTCTGTGAGCTCCGTTACACATTTTGGAATTTTATTGTAATAACGTACACAATTGCCCATGAAGAACTTATTCGTTTTACTCAGTCTAAACCTAGGTACTGCAATTCTATTCTTATTTCTAGTGTTTATGTTGTGGTGGTCACTATTCACCTTGAATTTGTGCAGATTTTTACGAACATACATTATATTTTCATAAATATACATAAAAACAACTTACAAACAAAATACAATGGGCGGAGTTATCGCTAAGAGCGATCTCTTCCAGTCAACTTTTCGATGGAGTTAATAAACGGAGTGAGAGAGGTCAGCGGTGTATCCTTACTAATATTATAAACGCGAAAGATTGTATGTATGGATGGATCTTTGTTACTCTTTCACGCAAATACTACTGAACCGATTTTGATGAAATTTGGTATGTAGGTACTTTAAGACATGGAATAGCACATAGGCTAATTTTTATCCCAGGAAACCGCGGGGCGCAGCTAGTATAAACTAATAATAAATGATCTGTTCTTAATATCATAAGTTTAAATATAAGTATAATAAATAAGATCATATCTTGTAACTTATACCACAGAATACTAAGGGACAGAAGCATCACTCCGCAAATAAATTTAAACAAGCAGCGACTCTTGACGCAATAAAATTCAATTCAGCTCGCGTAGCGCTGCATACCTACCAGTCATATGGACCTACAGAGCGGCTGTCTTTCTATCGCATAGCTCTCATCTCTTCTGACGCGGCACGTGTAACGACGCGCGACCCGCCGTCGGTGTCCGGCTATGTACTTGTAGCTTCGTACCTACAATGTGGAGTGCGCTAGGCCTGCTTATACCTAAAATACGTAGGTAAATATCTACTTTTCGTAATTCTAGACCTGTCCTGTACCACAGCCTACTGTACCTAACTTATATTTCTAGTTGGAATATAATATATCAGTAGATAGGTAACATTATTAGTTTTTCAGCTCTAGCAGTAGTTTTTTTGTAATTATTTGTTTGTTTCGTCACTTACACGGAAAATAAATTGTCCTGGAACGCCGTACCTATTATTTATTATGTAGCCACCTTGTTATATTTTATAGGTTTTCCCACTATGTACAGTGTTATCAGTAAGTACGTAGGTACGTATTTCAGATGACGTAGGTATTGCCACTTGGAGGTGTTTTCCATGACAAAGCCTATCCTGTCTCAAATGGAAACCAACTCGAAGTGCTAGAGAAACAGACTATCACAATGCGATTTACATGTACCTACGGTCCTACGTAGTTAGTATTTTATTTAGTATTTAGAGTGAGAGAGATATAGAGAGAGAGATAGAGATAGAGATAGATAGAGATAGATAGAGATAGATAGAGATAGAGAGATAGAGATAGAGAGAGATAGAGATGGAGAGAGATAGAGATAGAGAGAGAGAGATAGAGATCGAGAGAGATAGAGATAGAGAGATAGAGAGAGATAGAGAGAGAGATAGAGAGAGATGGAAATAGAGATATATAGAGAGAGATAGAGAGATAGAGATAGATAGAGAGATATAGAGAAAGAGATAGAGATAGAGAGAGATAGAGATAGATATATACAGGGTTACTGGTTAAGTCGACCTAGATCCATTAAGAGGTTATAGTTCCCATCATTTCTGACTAATTTGACTATGAAACACCCCAGCCTAAACCTAACCGTTTTTGAGATATTGGACTTAGAAGGTTTTTTAAAAAAATATGCCAATTTCTTAAGAATTGGCATTTTTTTGTCTTCTATGGCCTTATTTTTTTTCTAATTCCAATTTTTGAGTACTAGAGAAGTTCGTTTATTATTCTAAATGCAAAAAGTCCAAATATCTGAACCATAGGAGTCATAGTAGAGGACTGAAAGTGTAAAAAAGAATTTTTTTACACTTTTTTTTCTTTTAGCAAAATTTTTAAAAAAATTTATGGCAGTTGTGCTGCAGATATGCTAAATAATATCTTTGTTCTATTAGCTATCCAACAAGGTATAACAAGCTAGGGGTCTTATCACAATTCTTAGAAAAAACTTTAATAAAAAGCTCCGTCCGTCCGTCCGTCCGTCCGTCCGTCCTAAAACAGAATAAAAAAAATATTTAAGTGGGGCTCCCATACAACATACATGATTTTTTGCTGTTTTTATAGATAATGTTACGGAACCCTTCATGCGCGAGTTTTTTTATTGTTGATGCGATTCTATACAGTATACAATCATAATAATAAGTTAGTTTTTAAGTTCTGTTTATTTGTTCTTGTTATGTTTTTGGTGTACAATAAAGTGTTATCAATCAATCAATAATAATAATCATCATATCATCATATCAACCTATTGTGTCCCACTGCTGGGCAAAGGTCTCCCCCATCTCCCTCCAAACATCTCTGTCCACAGCCACTTCCATCCATCCGGTTCGGTAGGTTTCGAGATCGTCACGCCACCAATAATAATAATAATAAGACATTTAATATAATCGTAGCTCTATATGTGTCTATACTTGCGCCACATCGTTTCCAGTTTGCTCCAAAATATAGGCAGCTTAGAAGGAAATAACATGATTTAAAGTTTAAATAATAATAGATGAGTGATTTCATTGTCATGCTTGATCATAATTCTTATTGTTAGAAGTGCCTTATTTCTAGAAACTCGTTTTTCAAATGAACATTAGATATAATAATTTAAATGCAATACAACTTATTGGAAGCTAGAGAACTTTTTGCTAGTCTTCAAAATTAATAAAAAATAAAAAGGTTTAATAATAAATTTATTACCTTGTGCAGTATTTGTTGAATAAATAAGTCTTTCCTTGGGGAACTATAACTTTGTATTTATAATAAACAATACATACACAAATACATAATACAATGAAGTTCTATCATACCTTGAAGTGGGTGTTGCTTACGGTGTACTTCTTCATATCAGGTAATTATGTTTTTTTTATTATTGTATTTCAAAAGTTACAAACGTGTAATACTAATCCATTTTTTATTAATATTTTGGTTTATATTACTATTTAGCTATTTAATGTAATTTGGATAATTTTTAACCGTTTAACAAAAATACTGACTGTGCACCAAATTTGGTCTGTTTTTAGCACTGAAACTATGATAAAAATGACAGAATTATTAGATTTTTTTTCACAATTATTTATTTAATATCAAGTTTCACAATATTATTTTAAGCTTATATGTTTTTTTGATAATGAGCTGATTTATTATTTATTTATTGATTTAAAAATATAAATCATTGTTATTTTACATAACTCCTATTGATTGAATGATCTTTCGGATTCGACAAACATTCGTTCTAACTGCAGTTTAGATTTTTTTTTTACTACTGTCCGAACTCCTATTTTTATTATGAATAAATTACTATTGACTATAGGGTACAATTGCAACTACAATGATAGTTATAAGACCTTCTTTCGTTTCAGCTTCCCTGATCAGCAAGAACTATGCCTTGGACCAAGAAGAGGCGGAAACCGAGCGTTCTAGACTAAATAAGTGAAAAATAAGTCTAATTATATATTATATTGCAGAGATGCCGATTTCTGCTAATAAAAATTACATGGAAATAGCGCGATTGTTTTTCTTTCACTTGAAAAATATTGCTAACTACGCAGCGAGGAATCCTTTACAGTAAGTTTACCTAGCCCTATTTTACTTGGTGGCAAGCCTCTTGTATGCGAGAGGACGCCTGGGTTGGTACCACCGCTTTGCCAGTCATTCTGCCACCAAGCAGTAGTGCGCAATCACTGTGTTCCGGTTCGAGGGGCATTGTAGCCAATGAAATTGACACCTAAGAGCTATTGTGCCAGGGTGCAATGACGAGTGTAGGATGGCTGCAGTGCGGCAAAGGATTTTGCAAAAAAGGTTCTGCAGGCTTACTACCATCTCTTAAACCAGTATTATTTTAAGCTTACTTCCGTTTTCCGTACCACGAAGTCCTAAAAAATAGCTTACTTTGATATTGTATTGTTGAGAAGTTTTGGTGACGGCATCGTAAATCATTCATTGAGGTGTTTTTCGACAGCTGACACTTCGCAGGAACAAAAACATTTTTTTTTATGAAGCTCATGGTACGAATCAGAGTAATATGATTGTAAGCTTGAAATAAAACGTTCCTGTAGCATGATTGTCTTGTAAAAGTTGGTGGTAAGCCCCCTGAGTCAGGTGAACGACCTAAAAGTCTCGTCAGGCAATTAAAAAATCAGTTTATTTACTTTTAACATCAAAGGTCTAATTCTGTTACTCTACGTACAGATACATGTAGGCATACGACGAACATATTTTATATGTAGGTTAAAAGAAAGAAGAAAGAAAATAAATTTATTATGAGACCTTCTTATACTAAAAACACAGGTAAGAGGTACAGTTAGACTAAATTAGACGGTCATAAAAGGACACAACTCAGCATAATGCGCCATGACAGCGCGCTGATTTTCAGTTGTGCCCTTTTTCGTGATGAGTAGTTGCAAATTAACTTATAAGTAGGTATTTGCATAGAGATAATTAATAATATTGTTACATATGAATAAATTTACATATACAGGTTAAATTTACATTACAGATACAGTTACATACAGGTTAGGTAGGCCCATATACCTACTTATTTTTAAGGACATATATATACCAGGCTAGGAGCACTGAATTCAAATCCTATAGGCTCCAAGTTCCAGCGGTGCATAAGGAACTGTTCCTGAATTCTGACTTCTGGCCTGTAGGGGTAGTATACCGGAGATACAGGGAAGGAGCGAAATTTTTGTGAAGTAGTGTGTGTGGTTTATTAAATGTAATCTTATATTTTTGTATGTATGTTAGTCTGTAAATATAAATAAATGAATATATAATAATAATAAATATATATGTATATATATATATATATATATATATATATATACATTATAATTTTTATCTGTAACTGATTATTTATTGTTTAGCTCACAGAGATAGAAGTCTAGCCAATATACCTACTTACGACAGCTATAACTTTGTCTCGAGTCGCAATGACCCTTTGCGATACGATAACCTATGCATCGCAGACTACTCGTATATATATCGTAGTATATAATATATATATATATATATATATATATATATATATGTATATATATATATATATATATATATATATATATATATATATATATATATATACCCTGGCCCCGGCCTGCCCCTGCTTCGCACGAATGCAATTTACTGTGATGTAATTTTTTGACCACTTGATTACAAAACACTGAATTTTCTTAACCATACATGTGATTGTAAATAGGTACTTATATCACTATCACTACATAGTATTAAACAGTGTCGCTTTCTCTGTCCCTATATCCCTATGTATGCTTAAATCTTTAAAACTACGCAACGGATTTTGATGTGGTTTTTTTAATACATAGAGTGATTGAAGAGGAAGGTTTATATGTATAATAACCGTGCGAAGCCGGGGCGGGTCGCTAGTATTTAATAAAACCATTGAGATCTGATTAAAGATTCTCCCTTTAAATATCTCTAAATAAAACGGCTAGGACTCACGAAGTTGTCGAATTGGTCGACTAAGGTTTCGAGCATGTCCGATGCTCTTCATCAGGGGCAAAAGTCCTATCCGTTTTATTAAATATTTATAATGAATCAAACTCACGAAAAGTTTCATACTAAACATACATGTAGGTAATTGTTATGGGCAGGCGTAGCGCTTACCATTAGGCGAAAGTCTTGCTCGTTTCATCACCCAATTCCATAAATAATTTATTGCACCTACATAACGTTCCATAAAAATCTACATTATGATGAATAAATAGATAATTATGGCTGTCCCTCATTTCGACATGACACTTACTACAGAACTGCCGCGGCACGCTCGCTTCGCTCGCTCGGCTCGCGCTATGTGTGGTGACTGCTCTAACTTAACCTAACCTAGTCTTTGAGGCCGTTTGTGCTGTTGAAGTATTTCCTTTCGAACTAATACTTGTCAAATTATGTTTAGTCAGGCCTAGCGCACTCCGCACTGTAGGTACGAAGCTACAAGTACACAGCCGGACACCGACGGCGGGTCGCACGTCGTTACACGTGCCGCGTCAGAAGAGATAAGAGCTATGCGATGGAATGAGAGGCGCTCTGTAGGTGAATATGACTGGTAGGTATGCAGCGCTACGCGAGCTAAATTGAATTTTATTGCGTAATAACAAGAGTCGCTATTTGTTTAAATTTCTTTGCGGAGTGATGCTTCTGTCCCTTAGTATTGACCCTACTATGACCTGCCGAATTATATTTTTTCGAAGTGTCGTGTCGAAATATAGAACTGTCGAAGTTCAGAGGGACACCGGATAATTATATCGATTATTATGTGTTAATTATAAATATGTTTAGATAATTGGTCAGTTGCTGTAGACGTGTTATTTTAATCATTAATCAGTTGTGCAGCATACGGTGCAAACATGTTCAAAAAGGGCATTGTAATTTTTGTAGCCCTGATTTTGGTTTTATCCCTGAGTAAGTACATCTTTTGTTTTTATTAACCGACTTCAAGGAGGTTCTCAATTCGATTGGTTTTTTATGTTTGTTCCCTCAGAACTCCGTCATTTATAAACCGATATGTAAAGTTCTTGAGTTGGGTTCAGTGTAGCTACAAAATGGTTCCATATAAATTTCATCGATATTTGAGCTTGGACTTCGAAGATACATCAGAATTGAAGTTGTTTTTTTTTAATGAATTATATTATACTAATTCTAGTTCTGTGCTACATTTAAAGAAACTTTATCTCTCTGTGTAGTTAACTTCTGCCCGTTTATATATATCTCCTTCAATCATCTCATCTTCATCTCTTATTTATTCAATTTTATTTTTTAATTCAATTTATATAATATATATGATTATATGTATTGTCATTATGTATATATTCTTAAATATATTTTGTATATTATATTATGATGTTTAGGTACATATAATTGGTATATAGATAGATAGATAGATAAACACTTTATCTATATATATATATATTAATGTATATGTACGTGTATACACGTATATATACCTTAATATATAAAATACAGAAAAACTTTTTTAAATATTTTTTTGGAGTGGTAGGCTCTGCCCGTGGTTGTAATACCTCCCACCGAACAAAGCCATGCCGTCAAGCGACCTAGTCGTGTTTCGGGATGATGTTCGGTGAACCATCGGGGAGACGGGTCTGAGCAGCCGCTCAACTGCCGTCTCTCTCTAGATCTATGTGCTTCATCTTAGGCATGTGGCATCGCTTCACATCAGGCGAGATAGTGGCCAAACATGGATCTATTAAGCGTAAAAAAAAATGTATTTCGATTATTTACTATTTAATTAGTGTGTATTTTATGTACATAAGGGTATTGAGATATTAGAAAACCACCGTCCATTATTTTTGCGTTATTCCTCTCTCTGCACAGTTGTCTGGAAGAGATTTTAGCGATAAGACCGCCAATAGGGGATCGGACACTAATCGAGAAAAAATCTAAAATGTAGTTAGAACGATTGTTCGTCGAACCAGAAAGATCAGTCAATCAATATTTTTGTGAAAAAATAATGATTTATATTTTTAAATCAATAAATAATTCTGACAATTTTAATCTGTTCTTCATCTCAAACGAAACAACAATCACAGCGCATGACGTCATTTGTAGGCAAATGCCGTGAGTCAAGCTTGTGTTTCTTTTACGTTTTTGCTTTTCATAAAATGTATTTTTGCTAATTTTCGTTTCATAACTTCAACATAGTCCCCAAACTTCACAAAACGTATTAGAATATCTTTGCTAGTTTTATTTCGAAGAGTTTGTCGTTTTCTACCTACATATGACATCACAAGTTTTGAGGTGACCTTTTGCGCGGCAATATTTGAAACATAATATTTAAACATAGTTTTAGGTATTTTTAGATTGTTATTTAATTAAAATAGTATTTTTCATGGCTATATATATTCATTGTAGTTAATTTAAAACACTTTCTGAAAAGTTGTCCGATCCCCTGTTGTTACACTTTAAATAAGCTTTTATTGTTTGTTCATCATCTGTGTGTATTTCAATAAAGAATTATTTCATTATTTCAGTATTTTATATCATTGATCCTCAACTGAGTTTTTTTTACAGTGTGGCCCGAAATGGAAGCCAGTCGGATAATGTCATCGTCCAGAATAAAAAAAATATACGCACAAGGCCATGACAATGCAACGATTGTGCCTCAATAATAAACAATTATTAAATGCCTTTGGCAAGTAATAAAAACACATTTAAATATAATAATATTGCATAGTATACAATAGTTTAATTTTACCTACGATTCATAATATCCTATTCTACCCATCCTACATCTATACTTCTATATTTATATATTTTATTGCAATCCAACGAGGCAATACTGCCAGCATCTTGGGTACGCTGCCAAGTGGCAGTGGGTTGGAGCATTTGAGCTATCTATAGGCCTTTAATGGTCCATGGGTTGTCCAATTGCTTCTCCTTGTAAGTAGTTAGTTTAGTTTTAGTATGTTATTATTTGGCTGGACACATCTGCCGTAGGTATGTCAGATGAGCGACGGGCCAAACTCACAACTAAGGCACAAAATATAGACTGGTACAGAAGGCAATCTCATGTGTGTACTTCACTTTTCATACCTACGCTTGGCAGTTGCGCTAGGGTTGTTAACTTTGGCTTATGCACAAAAAACGACCGTAGTAGTGGCACTCGTATCCAGCTGTTTGATTTATTGTTGAGAAGGAAGAACGGAAATATAAAACAATAATAACTTAAATATTTCAATTTTAATGTTATCGTTATATTACAAATTTGTCACAGAAAATATCTTGCGACGATTTCGACATTGGCGAAATGCACGATTATTATATTTTAAAGTGTAATAAATTCGCATTCTTATTTACAATTGTTTACAGTAAGCTAGTGGAAAACACTTGCAAGGCATTGAGAAAGTAAGAGTCTGTACCTCATTTAAGGGACTTTTAGGATTTCACAGTTAAAGTAGTTCCTCTTGAAAAAGTTACAGAATAAATATCTAATAAAGAACAATAAATATCTAATATAAATTGTCAAAATATGACAAGGCCATAAAATCATGTCCGCTTGATCGGCGCGGGGCCGGGAGCTGGGGCGCATACCTACCTACCTAACTGTTCTGTGCTACGTGAAAACGAAGCATCGAAATACAAGCAAATACCTACTTACCTCTCTGAAACAACTGGTAGCCTAAAAAATGACAATTCACCGTTTAATGTTGAATTTAAACAACCGTCCACTGAGCAGTTATAGTAACTTTTGCTTTGTTGCTCCATTTTTGTACAAAAAAAGTTCACAGTCGCGTGTCTCAAGCGGATGGCACTCGCGCACTGGTCTCAACTGGTTCGAGATATCGTGTTCGTGAGCGATGTCTATGTGTGCGTTGCTCGAGTGCACTTACTATGTTGATTGATTTCTGTACTACTCTATATTTTGTGACTGAGGGTACCCCACGCAACGCTACCCGACGACGCGGCAGGCCGAGAAAGAAATGGCAGGATGAACTGGACTCCTGTTTGATGGAATGGCAATCAATAGCCCAGAAACGTGAGAAGCAGAAGGAGGGTAGGGAGGCCTTTCCCCAGCAGTGGGACAAACCAGGCTGAAAATAAATAAATATATACATATTTGGCTTGCGATCCACATACCTACTGGTGTGGCGTTATGTGAAAAATGATGTCTCCGCATAAGTATGTATGTAGGTACCTCGTGCTCA
Source organism: Petrophora chlorosata (assembly GCA_951640565.1). NCBI lineage: Eukaryota > Metazoa > Arthropoda > Insecta > Lepidoptera > Geometridae > Petrophora > Petrophora chlorosata. The sequence continues at coordinate 5,772,363 of OX621216.1, read as the reverse complement.
TTTTAATTACATTACCATTAACCATGTTGTCAACAAGGGTTGTCCACCCCCCAAAGGGTTGTTCATCCCCCTGAATAGATGCAAAGCTAGGCCGGGCTAGGCAAACGAACTCAATATGGTGGTAGTGTTGTACGGTAGCGATATAGTTCGCGAACGTATCTTTTTAGTGAGCTGTGAATAAGGGATCTACCTATCTGATGAAATCTTCGTAGTTCCATGGCATCCTAACTCAATAAAATCTATTTTTGAAGTCAAACACTATTAGTGGAAGGTATTTTTTTTCACCAGTTATAGGCTTGCTTTTGACCACTATCTCACCTGATGGTAAGTTTCTAGTATGCAAAAGGCCGTCTGGATGGGTACCACCGTTTTGCCAGTTATTTTGCCGCCGAGCATTACCTACTGTGTTTCGGAACACATTACTGTGTGTTGAAGAGCATTGTAGCCAGCGAAATTACTGAGCATATGAGACTTAAGAAACCAGTGTCGTCAATCGCACACAGTATGTTAACGAAATGAAGTAATCAAAAGCACCTATTTCGTCACATTTATTACTAGTTTGAATTGTTATAAACGCCTGTTACAAATGTTACAACTGTTATATATGTTAAAAATATCTTATTGCAAGGCAATATGAATGGATTACTGAATTAGCTATGATATGGTTATGACACTGAACTTGACTGAAGTGCGGAATTGAGTCAACGCGCTGAATTCCGGCGGATATACGTCTACACCGTTGACATAAATACGATTGTTCAAGCGTATGATCGCGGCGCGTCTGTCACGCCTACTCCGCTATTCTATATAACCTACCATATACCATATAAATAACAACCTACCTATTTCTTACTATTCTCCATTATTCTGTTCACAAGTCTATATCAAGAGTCCATCTCTTGGAAGAGGCCTTCCACTCCAAAGTACAAAGTTAATAAAAAAAATAAAAATGAAATTCATTTTTCTCTTAGTAACAACGTTGTTTGTGAGACCCTAATTAATAAACTAGGCTGTACGGCCTGTGCCTTAATAGTTATTTTCTTCCCAATAAGTTCAATTTCTTTTTGTTACACTAATTCACATTTATTTATCAATTTTAGTAAATTAATTTAGCCTAATCATACAATTAGGTAGTATTTTCAAAAATTTACGTCATTCTATATAAGTAGGTCAAAGAACTACACTAGCTGAACTAGTTCTATCCCATCCCTAGCTAAGCTCAGTCTATAGGTAGGCTACACCTCTGTAAAGTGCGAAGAGCGACGCAAAGGGACCTATGTGTGTGCGTGAGAGGGAACCATGCACTGTTTCCATTTACGTACGACAAAAAAAATGACGTGCTGAGGTGATAAAAATGTGAGGATTTTTCTAGATAGATAAATAGATTCCTTGATAGATATACATTTTATTTCAACACATATGTACCTACATTCAATTGTAAGACACTTCATCATCATCATCAGCCCATCACGTTCCCACTGCTGGGACACGGGCCTTCTCTCATAGAGAGAGAAGACACTTAATTCCTTATATAAAAATAGGTAGGTACTATGCCTAAACATCATTCTTATACCTATACAAATTCACATTTAAGGACGGAAAGACAGTCATAAAGATTACAGAGCGATTTCGATTCGAGCGGTCCCGAGCGCAGCTATTGTTATGATATTTATACATATACCTAGTCTATACTACCTACTATTATAAAATGATATTATAAGTAAGTAATAGAAGAGGAATGCGACCCCCAAGACAAACCTGTTTAAGGTTTAAAAGGTGTTAGTCATATAAGTTATTATATTATTATATCAACCTATTGTGTCCCACAACTGGGCAAAGGTCTCCCCCATCTCCCTCCAAACATCTCTGTCCACAGCCACTTCCATCCATCCGGGTCGGTAGGTTTCGAGATCGTCACGCCACCTTTTCCGAGGCCGGCCACGTCGTCTCCGCCCGTCTTGAGGCTCCCATTGAGTGACGATTCTTGCCCTAATTTGATTCTGATTCTTTCTTGTCATATAGGTAAAAGTAATTGTAAAATTTATATATAAAATAATTATAATACATATATTACACAAATAATTATAATACATATGTGACACTATGTCACAGATATTAGGTACTACCAGGCCTAGCGCACTCCGCACTGTAGGTACGAAGCTACAACACTTCTTAGCCGGACACCGACTGCGGGTCGCGCGTCGTTACACGTGCCGCGTCAGAAGAGATAACAGCTATGCGATAGAAAGAGAGGCGCTCTGTAGGTTAATATGACTCGTAGGTATGCAGCGCTACGCGAGCTGAATTGAATTTTATTGCGCCATAGCAAGAGTCGCTATTTGTTTACATTTCTTTGCGGCATGATCCTTCTGTCCCTTAGTATTCTGTGATACTACGCAAACTATACAATACAATACAATACAATAATACTTTATTGAGCACCAAAACAGGAAACAAGTTTACAGTTACATATAATAGTGGAAGAAAAATGGGCGGCCTTATTGCTATGAGCAATTTCTTACTAGCAACCTTTGCATGGACAGGAATAAAGAGAAACATTACGGACAGTTGGTGCACAAAGCGCGCGCAAAAAAACCGCGGAAGGCCTAGTTTGAGAACAGTAGAATGGAAACGCTCAACGTCTTGAAAAGTGCGTACAGAGTGTGTGGTCTCTTTAGCATTCTAGCAAGCATGTAAGTCCAACTATGTAATCTATGTACCACACTATAGAACCATGTCTCAAATAATTGTTTGAGAAATTCTAGCTGATAGATAGACTATGCATCCCTTGGCTAGGAATATATATTTCTTCCGTTTGGGGTCGAAACTATAGCGTTGTGGGGCAAACGCGGCTTCTGTTCAGGGAGCTGTCCAGACGCAATTTTTAGGGTTCCGTAGCCAAAGGATAAAACGGGGCCCTATTACTAAGACTCCGCTGTCCGCCCGTCTGTCCGTCTTTCATCAGCCTGTATCTCATGAACCGTGATAGTTAGACAGTTGAAATTTTCACAGGTGATGTATTTCTGTTGTTCTAAAAAACGGAATAAAATAAATATTTAAGGGGGGTCCCATACAACGGACATGATTTTTTTGCCGTTTTTATAGATAACAGTACGGAACCCTTCGTGCGCGAGTCCGACTCGCACTTGGCCGGTTTTTTGTATTGTTAAATGGGCATATGTTTGACGACATCTCACCTGATGGAAAGCGAAGATGCGGTCTAAGATGGAGCACGCTTGCCCATGAGATGCCTATTCACTCTAGACTTAAAGAGACACAAGTTGTAGCTGTTTGGGAACAAAGACGCTGGCAGAGCATTCCACTCCTTAGCAGTTCGCATAATGAAGGAATCTGCGAAACGCTTAGTATGGATAAGTGGGATATTAAAGACGTACGGAATAAAAACAACAACAAGGACCTAATTCACTAGGAAAACTTGGCGATTCCTTATGATATATATGAATGCGTCAAAGAGATGTCGTTTATTAATGAAGGAATCGACGTGATTTCGAAGCAAGGAATCGTCAAGTTGTCATAGTGAATTGGCGCCCTGGTTAACAACATGGAAACAATAGGTGACCAAAGTGCTGGCGCTTACCAAAGTTCAAGTTCAAAGTTAAAAAATTCTTTATTTATTTTTGGCATCACAGACCCACTTAAATCGTCAATTATTACAATGACTACCGCACCCATCAGCCGTACCTTGGCCAACGAATTAGTCTGGCCATTCACCGAGGTAACGTCGCTTTTTGGGGCACCTTACTCGCAGACGGTGATCTAAATTATTTTTTTACAAGCTTTTATTTAAGTTGCACTGTTTGGGTCAAATCTTGCAAGTTGCCAGAACCACTTCCTCTTATCCTAAGAAGTTGAAATTTTGCATAATTGTCAAAGTCCGATGACAATGCAATATTATGGTGACAGCTAGCTGATCTGATGATGGAGACGGAAGGTGGCAATGGCACTCCTTGACGGATAATCGTAAACTACTAGTGTTTGGGCTCATTTTAATCTGCTCGCGGGTCCGATTGCGAATTGGTAAATGCTTGTCTTGAAAAATATATTTTGCAACAAAAATCTTGTTTATTTTTAAATTGTGTTGTAGGTTAGTTTATCGCTGTATATATTTGCAAATAATTGTTTATACAGATTAAATTATAGTTGTTAATGGACTATTTGGTTAGGTATTTTTTGTGTTGCTATAAAATCTTATGTATATTTTTGAAGTAGGTATACAGAGTGTGGCAAAAAGTGGGTTATTACCAACTCGTCACGAGGGGCTGGACACTAGCTCCAAGTAATTCATTTCAAATTTCACAATCTGGACACGCGTGAAAATCTTCGCGTGTCCATATGACGAAATAACAAGTGATAGCTATTGAGTTTCACCAACTGGACACACGCGTGTCCAGCCCCTCGTGTCGAGTTGGTGAAAAGCCCCAAAATGTTGGGACCTCCACGGTAGGTACTGTTAGGGCACTCCGTGGATCCTTTTTAATAATAGCACTTTTTTTTTACTGCTGATGTTTATTCTTGAGACTGTAGGTATCAAACATTTGAATCGACTATCTCTAAAATATGAAAAAAATGCTTATATAAAACCTCGGGTGCAATCTGCGGCTGCGAGGGGGTTACTGCATAGTTGCAGTAATTTACTTAGCCTAGTTTATTGACCTCGCTAAGAACAGTACCTTTCCCTTGCAGTGAGGAAGTTTTGAGAAAATAAAAACGACAAATTTGGATTATGGCCCATATTCTCTATGAGAGAAGGCCCGTGTCCCAGCAGTGGGAACGTGATGGGCTGATGACGATGTGTTTCGAGCATGACACGACACAAGTATGTCACGTCGACGCAACTAATGACGTGCGTGTTAACGCGCCGCGATTGTTGCTCTCTAATTACGCGTTTGCCATATCTCAAGTGATGCTCCACGGACCTCTATGTATAGAGATGCGATCTAACCCAATTACAGTGATAAAAGTCACAAATAAGTTCGACGTAAAGGAGATGATCTCGTTTTGACCATGATCAGAACCAATTATGGAAACAAGTATACATTTTATGAAAAAAAAAACCGACCTCAATGTATCTTTGAAGTCCGAGGTCGAATATCGATAAAATTTATATGGGTCCCCTTCGTAGCTATACTGAACCCGGCGCAAAAATAATTTTCCAAATTTGTTCATAAATGAGGGAGTTCTGAGGTAACAAACATAAAAAAAATTAAAAACATTCAATCGAATAGAGAACCTCCTCCTTTTTTTCAAGTCGGTTAAAAAGTCAATAACTTTAGAAGGTGCACAATTGTATCTCCGGATATAAAAGGTGCATTAAGATTTGGTGAGTTTACATACGGTGGCGTAGCTACCGGAGGGTTAGACGGGGCAGTGTCCCGGGGCCCCAAGCCCAGGGGGCCCCTCGGACTCTGACTTACAAACTATAAATTGAACTAGTGAAAATTTTCAGAATCGGAATATAGATTAACCAGAGTTCGAACGTGACGAATACGAAACAAATGACTTTAAATAGTTTAGTTGGGGCCCTAGTTTATTTTTACCTAGCTACGCCACTGTGTACATAAGTTTTTTTGATGGAAATAAGTGATGAGACGACCAATTCGTTCGCCCGATGGTAAGCGCCACACCTGGCCATAAGAATTGCAGTGCCAACCAGAACTTTTAATACCGTGAGCATGGACCAAATATACAAGAGAACTGACAGTCTCCATACGAAAGACCGTACCCCGATATTTAGTAACTGCTAAGGCGCTAGACTTCGCTAAGTGTATCAAAACGATAATATTGCAAAACATACATTTTACAATGTGTCCATGCCCCGAGACATTAAGCCTCAAATGCCCGCAGTAATTTCGTTGGCTCCAATGCCTTTCAAACCGAAGCACAGTTTTTTTTTTCCCTTAATAAATCTATGTTTGGCCACTATCTCGCCTGATGTGAAGCGATGATGTGGCCTAAGATGGAGCACATAGATCTAGAGAGAGACGGCAGTTGAGCGGCTGCTCAGACCCGTCTCCCCGATGGTTCACCGAACATCATCCCGAAACACGACTAGGTCGCTTGACTGCATGGCTTTGTTCGGTGGGTGGTATTACAACCACGGCCAGAGCCTACCACTCCAAAGCGCGTAAGCGTGTTTCATCACGATGTTTTCCTTCACCGTTTTAGAGCGAGCGTGCAAAACAGTAATGTTTGCGCGCTACTGCTTGGCGGCAGCAAAACTGGCAAAGCTGTGGTACCTACCTAAATGGCCTCCCACATACGAGAGACCTGCCACAAGTTACTTCCAATGTTGGGAAGAATGAAAATAAATTTAAATTGAATGTTAAGACTACGAATAGGAGCAAAACGTGTATTTCTATATTACCGTGGTACTAGGGCTTACTCTTTGGCGAACCCCCAGTTCGATAAAATGTAACGTAGGGTTGTCACTTTCATTGCAGTATTTTCGCAAATAATAAGTGATGCGTATTATTTGTCACTTTAATGAAACCAGATTTTGCATTGAGAACAAAAATTACAGTACATTTAATAAAAATTACAATTAAAACAATTACCACACCGACCGAGAGAAGATCCGTGACGCCAATACCACAGATTAGAAATAGAAATAGTTCTGTGGCAAAAAAATATAGAAAAAAAACATGAATAATTTCGTTTTTTTTAACCGAATGACGAGACGAGCTGGTCGTTTGCCTGACGGTAAGCAATACGCCAGCCCATAACAATAACAGCACCACCCAGAATTTTGTTTTGCAAAATCCTGCGCGGCGCTGCACTGCGCTCGTCACCCCGAGACAATTAGCTGTTGAGTCGCATAATGCCCAGTAATTTCACTGGCTACAAATGCAACAAAGTTACAAAGTTAAATTACAATTATCGTCCTCACTTTCCCATAACAAATTCAGTGCCACCCAGAACTTTTAATAAAATATTGAATTTCGCCAACACCTCGAGACATCAGTAAGTTTTATAATATACGCCCAGTAATTTGTGATAAGTATTTTACTTTTTTCTATCATCATCATCAGCTTATCACGTTCCCACTGCTGGGTCACGGGCCTTCTCTCATAGAGAGAGAATGGGCCATAATCCACCACGCTGGCCCAGTGCGGGTTGGTGGATAAGCATAACATAACATAAACATAACATAACATAGCATAACATCCACTGAGCCACACTCGCTCTCAATTCTTATATGTCTATTACTTAAACGATACTTTTTGAAAATTCTAAGAATTTGAAATGTTTAGGATAAATATAAATTCTCAAGCATGTTTCTCAGGCAGGAATTGAACTTGCGTGTTTGAAATACCTTCCTGACGCCTAACCCAAATAGGCTATTAGCCATTGAGCTCCAACATATTATATTTCTTTTTAAATATTCTTTTTTTTCTATCAATTTATAAAAATAAACTTTAGATGACTGGCAACCCTAAACCTAGATCCCCTCCCACTAGGGCTGCGACAATAGCACCGCGGGGTCGTAATTAAAAAAAGCGAAGCCCCGCACGTCAGGGCGTGAATTTTCACGCGCTCCCGTCAATGCGTAACACGTGTGTGCGTGCGTGTGTACGAGTTTGCTTGTGTGCGTGACTGTACCTAAGAAATTAGATGTGGGCTTGGAAAAACATGGTCTTTTACAAGCTTTTATTTTACTTGCAATGTTTGTTTGTTTGGGTCAAATCTTGCAAATTGAATCAGAACCACTTTCTATGGTCCTACGAAGTTGAAATTTTGCATACTTGTCAAAGTCCCATGACAATGCAATATTATGGCAGCCAACTGATCTGATGATGGAGTCGGAAGGTAAGAAATTAAACTACTAGCAAACTAAAACTACTAGTGTTTGGGCTCATTTTAATCTGCTTGCGGTTCCGATTACGAATTTGTTAAAAGATTGTCTTGAAAAATATATTTTTCAGCATTCATTTAATAACAAAAAAAATCGACTTCAATTATTATAGATCTTTGAAATCCAAGGTTGAATATCGATGAAATTTGTATGGGACCACATTGCAGGTATACCGACCCCCAACGCAAAATAAATTTACAAATCGGTTTATAAATGACGGCGTTCTAAGGTAACAAACTAATAAAAAAAACGCATTGAGAACATCTTATTTTTTTAGTTATTATTTCATTTGACATAATTTCTTAACGCCATGTTTTTATTACATTAATTTCTTAACCTCATAAAAATGAGCAAATTTATACTCTTAGATAAAAAAAAACCGCAGTTACTTTTTTAAAAGCACTCAAGGCTCTTCAATATCTATTGAAAACTCTCTCGCCAGTCGTAGCGTAGCAAGAATATAAAATTTCATTAGAAAATACACTTATAATGTGCCACGGGAAGTCACTTTTGACACAGTGAACTAAACGCAGTAGAGAAGCTTTGTACGAGGAGCGTACATACTGTTAGTAGATCTTGATATTGCTTGACAGAAACTCAGATGATCATGAGATGATTTATTTATAGTAAAATAATGTTTATGCTCTAAGTTAGAGTCGAGAATTCTAAATTATATTTAAAATGGTTTAGTTTATAAAGGCCAAGATTTTCTGATCACGCGTTTGAGTTCGCGTTGAAAGAATTGAGGGTCACAAGCTTACTAACTAAGCTTACTAAGGATTTATTAGGAGGATCTATTTTGCTAAGATGGTAATATATAAATACCTAGCCGCCGAGTTATTTAAGTTCATAAAATGTCTATGTTTTTCAATGGAACTGAGTGATAATAATAATAATAAATTTATTTATTTTAGGCAATGATACAGTTAACAAAGTAAAAGTACTAGATGCCTATATAATATATATATATATATATATATATATATATATATATACCTTACAGACGAACATATCGAACCTTCGGTGCAACAAAGTCACAAATAGCCAAAACTGCAAAATTGAGTTAAGTATGCCAAATTGTCTTAGAGCCATGCCTATATCGGGGCAACAAAAACACCCGTGAAAGTATCGCAAAAATCTACTAAATGGCGCGAGTGCCTTTGTGGTTATTGGTGCATTTTTCCATTCGTTTTGGGCCAACAAAGTTTGATTAGACAGTTGTGCCCCCGCGCCTGCGAGATTATGACGTGCGTTGGAGCTAAAGCGACACAAATGATGTAGACGAGTGCAAAAAGCCTGTCTGAAATGCCTAAATAATAAGGCATAACTCATTTAACTAAATAATTCCTGGTGCAACAAAGTCACAATTCAGGACACTTTTTTTGTTTTGCGTTTTATTAGAATAATTTTAGTAATTTGAAGTAAACTTTTGACATGAAACTATAGAAAACACAATAAAGCATCAATTTTATAAAGATTTTAAACCTACTACAATTAGACATCCAGTAATAAGGCAATAAATGCGAAAAAATCTTCAAAGTCCTCTCCTGTAAAATTCAAAACTGAGCTGTTGTGACTTTGTAGTACCGAAGGTGCGATATATAATTACGTCTTTTTTGGAACTGAGTGAAGAGACGAGCAAGTCATTCGCCTGATGGTAAGCGCCAAGCCTGCCCATAAAATTGCAGTGCAACACGTCGTGTCGGAATAACTTCCACCGATGTAATGTAGCTGAATTTAGCTTTTATATAGGAAACACACCATGTTTTCAAACTTCAATGAAATTTAGTCTTCAAACATTAATAAAATATTTTTTGGTGTTAGTTTTACAAAGTTGCCGAGTATTGAATTGAATGACATGAGTAATGTAAACATAAAATAGAATCAAATCAAATCTATTGTTTATTTGCAAGAATACGTACAATAAAGGTCTTAAAACTAATTACAGCAGTCAAGTAAAAGCAGCCTCAAAGCAGCCTGCAAGCAAGCGTGCAAATATTATGTCAAGTCTCTAATTAATATAAAATATATTTAAAATAATAATTGTATTTAATTTAATTGTATTAATTTAATTACATTGTCGATTAAAATATTCTGTCATGCTATAAAACAGTTGTCTATTAAATAATTCTTAAGTCCATAAAAAAGAAAAAAAAATAAAAGAGAACAAAAAAACCCAAAATCCCATAAATACAAAAAAAAACGTCCATAAAATAGAACGATAAAAAAATAGTTTACCTTCTGTAAGTGCACTGTGACCACTTTCGGTCTACGATTTCTATCTTGACCTCTTTTATTTAGATGTCCTCTCTTACAGAACATTAAAAAAATATAAAGAATGCTCCGCGAAAACTTGGAGTTTACTTCCACGATGATTGGAGAAAAAGGTTTTGGATGTGGTACCACAGAATACTAAAGGACAGAAGCATCACTCCGCAAAGAAATTTAACCAAATAGCGGCTCTTGCTATGACGCAATAAAATTCAATTCAGCTCGCATAGCGCTGCATACCTACCAGTCATATTAACCTACAGAGCGCCTCTCTTTCTATCGCATAGCTCTTATCTCTTCTGACGCGGCACGTGTAACGACGCGCGACCCGCCGTCGGTGTCCGGCTATGTACTCGTAGCTTCGTACTCACAGTGCGGAGTGCGCTAGGCCTGCTGGTACCAAGGAGTTTTTATACTAAACTCTAGCGACCTGCAGGCTTACCACCATCTCTTAAACCAGTATTATTTTAAGCTTACATCCGTTTTCCGTACCACGAAGTTCTAAAAATAAGCTTACTTTGATATTGTATTGTTCAGAAGTTTTGGTGACGTCATCGTAAATCATTCATTCAGGTGTTTTTTGACAGCTGACACTTCGCAGAAACAAAAACATATAGTTTTATGAAGCTTATGGTACGAATCAGAGTAATATGGTTGTAAGCTTCAAATAAAACGTTCTGTAGCATGATTGTCTTATAAAAGTTGGTAGTAAGCCCCCCTGCCCCGGTTTCGCACGACTGCAACATACGAATGTGGTGCCATTTTTTGACAACTTGATTTTGACGACGTGTTTTACTACCGTGCTTCAGAGGGCCGGCGTTCTCGCTTGTTGTCATCGTTAGCTAGCCCATTTTAGAGGCCTTCGGGCGATCTATAGATCCAATTCCAGGGTTGGCCACAACACACGAGAAGAAGAAGCGATATCTTTACAAGCTTTCACTTGCAATGTTTGGGTCAAATCATGGAAGTTGAATCAGAACCACTTCCTCTTATCCTACGGAATTGAAATTTTGCATACGTCAAAGTCTGCAATATTTTGGTGACAGCCAGCTGATCTGATTATTGAGCATTCCTCAATGGATCTGATGCTGATTTTACTATCTGTGGAGACTTGTAATTGGCTCTTTGTTAGCTACTTGTACTCATATTTTGTAATTGATAGCTGTAAGTCCCCCAAATAAAATAAAATAAAATGATGAAGCCCGAAGGTGGGCAATGGAACTCCTTGACGGATAATCGGAGCAGAGAGACAGTGTCTCTCTGCTCCGCGCACCCCTTTCACCCACCCGCTAACATCTCCCCTCGCTCCCTTCTTACCGCGCAGGCGATACGCGAGTTAAACGGTCGGCCTATAGTGATTGAGCTCATTTTAATCCACACGCGCTTTCGATTATGAATGTCTTAAAAAAATATTTTTCATCGAAAATCTTGTAAATTTTTCTGGACGTGATTTACTAAAGTGCTTCAGAGAGCTCATGTCGTCGTTTGACAATCTCAGAGGCCTTCGGGTGGTCTATAAATCCAACACCAGGGTTGGCCACGCACCCACACAAGAAGAAGCGATATCTTTTTAACCCCCGACGCAAAAGGTTTGACCTCTATGTGTGTCTGTCTGTAGCACCGCACCGTAGCTCCTAAGCCGGCGAACCGATTTGGATGCGGTTTCTTTTATTTGAAAGCTGGTTGTCTAGCGGTAGTTATTAGATATGTTTTATGTATCAGGGGTTTTATTTTTTTTAATTTATAGTTATTATTTATTTTGTGGAGGTTTGACAAAATCAGCTAATGCCGCATCCTTTCTCAACCTTTAGACAACACTGTGACAGAATCATTTCAGGGACCGACGAATATTATGTATTGCATATTCAGTGAAAATAAGGCTCTGTATTTGGGTTCTTGAGATGACAACCTTATAAGCAGTATGGACTGTTCAGCGAAGTAGAGGCCATGATCCCGTATTAAATCGATATTTTCAGTTTATATTGTATCAGTGTATCAGTATTGTATTTTTTTTAACCGACAAAAAAGGAGAAGGTTCTCAATTCAATTGTACTTTTTAACCGACTTCAGAAAAGGAGGAGGTTCTCTGTTCGGTTGTATTTTTTTATTTTTTTTTATTTTTTATGTTTGTTACCTCAGAACTCCGTCATTTGTGAACCGATTTGGAAAATTCTTTTTCCGTTGGGTTCAGTATAGCTACGAAGTGGTCCCATATAAATTTCATCGATATGTGACTTTGGATTTCGAAGATACATTGAAGTCGGTTTTTGTTTTTTCTAAAAATTAATTATTAATTTTCGTTACCTCAGAACTCCGAACAGATATGCGACCTTGGATTTCGAAGATACGAGTACATCAGAGTTGATGTCGGTTTGTTTTTTGTTTTAAATGAATTATGGTTTTAATAATATGCGTTATCTTTGAACGAACACTTATTTTTCGAGAAACTCACTGAAAAATATAAAAGAAAATGTATTTGTAAAACATGTGTGATACAGAGCATGCAGATCTTAAAATAGTGTAAGTACGACATGTTTTGCCTATGTAGGCGTACGAATAGAGATGCAAGTCATAAAACTATTATTACAATATCGATAATTACTGAAAGTTCCAAAAGTGATTAATGGTAGAGCATAGCACCTTAAACCTAAACTAGGCTCGTGGCCTGTGGTATACCTAGCTTCCAGCTATTAGTGTCAATCAATACCTTATTATTTTTTGTAATGTACAAAGAGGTATAAAGCATTATAAAATAATTGCACTAAGACTTATCTACCTATTGTAAACATGGATTTCTATAGTTTCAGAAGATTTTGTATCAAACATCAGTTTTACGCAGGGCCCTTACTGGCCTTACATCGAGACTTGCCCGCCATCTTGCGTCTTCAACGACTCAATATACTTCAAGTGTTGCCGCGTTTTTTCTTATTTTTCATAATGGGTGCTGCCAGTATCGTTTTGAGAAGTGTTTCGACCTTCGCTGATGCTTATTGCTGGAGTAAAAAAGGGCAAACTTGAGTGTTGCCAGTGGCCAAATATGAATTCAATTTTGGTTCCGACCAAGGTTTTTTATTTATTTAAATATTAGACCTAAATAACGATTATTATAAAAATACAGTAAAATATTAAGTTTAAAAGTATAATATGTCAAACAATCATTCCAATAAAGACTTTTGGCGGGAAGCGAAAAGTGATGAAGTTCGATTTTGTTTTATTTTCTAAACAAGTGTTATTTCGAGTGATGAACAAATGAAACAAAATAGAGAAAAACATTACTTTTTATGTTCTCCCAAAAATACAATGGAAAGCTTGAATAAAGTTCCATCACTTTATTGAAGCACTAGGAGAGGCTTCGGCTTGTTGCTGATGACTCCCATTCTCAACAAAACTATCATAAATGGAATATTATACTATCAAATAAAAACTACGTAAGACAAGGCGGTATGCTCCTAGAGACTTCAGCCTGCCCAAACGGGCGAATTTAAACAAAGAATCATTCCTATGAAGTTATTTATGCCAGTCAAGGGAAATTAAATATTATTCAAGAATGTCAGCATATTATGTAATAAAAAAAATTACAATAGCACAATTATCGTACATTCATCTCGCAGTATAATCGTAGTAGGTCTCTCGTATGCGGGAGGCCGTCCGGGTAGGTACCGCTAAGCAGTAGAGCGCAAGCATTACTGTATTCCGGTTTGAAGGCAAACGTTCTGGGTGGACCTGTTGTTAGATAGGCGTGGCGCTTACCATCAGGCGAAAGACATGCTCGTTTCAACACTCAGTTCCATAAAAAAACAAAGTTCGTCGCGGCGCCACTTGTATGGGTGACCGTTTGTGTGGTATTTACATCTGAGCGCTACTGTGCGTCCATCGCTCCCAAAGTCAAAGTCAAAGTCAAATATCATTTATTAAATAGGCACAAAAAATGCACTCAATCAAGTTAACAATAAGTAAGTACCTATGTTAAAAATTGTAACTTAAGTTAACATGACTTTGAAAAAAAAGGTAAGTGTGTTCACCCATATCTTACCTATACTCAAATTGAAGTCCGAGTGCAGAAAAGAAATGCGAAAACTGACTCTACCAGTGCTTCGGAAATACGCCCGCTAGAGAAGATAGCACCAAGAAACTCAGCGGGACGTCTCTTTTTTTCAACTCTTAAAATGTCTCGAAATATAACAATGAACAGTTAGGTATAAATTAAAATTAACAGAATGTCAAACAGGAAGTGCCACTGAGATGTCCCGGTTGTTGCCTTAGGACAGGATAGTCGCGAGGCCAAGTCAGAGGCCTTCGGGAGGTCTAGAATCTCGACACCAAAGTTCACCACACCACATGAAAAAGAAAGAAGCTTTAACAGGACTTTTTCTTATATTATTTATTGTACACTATTGTAATATTTACATCGATGACTTATAAAATATATGTACAAAGACGAGCTTAACCCTAAAAAGAGTTTCCTTCCAGCAAACCGTTGAGGAAATAAAGATAGAATAGAACTGTCACATGAGCAAATAGGTTTCAGTGTACGGTTACGGTTTGACAAGAAAATATCAGCAACTATAATCATAAATATCTAAAATACATATCAATAACTATATATATAAATATAATAAATACACAAATAAATATATCTATACTTTTTGTTGATAATTATAAAAAAATATCCTACATCATGAGATAAAAGGTTTCCTCTTATCTCTCTGTACATAATCGTTACTCCCCAGTAATCGATACCAGGTTCTCGCTAAAAGAAGAGCGTTTTTCATCGTCCATTTAGCGACGGCCGCAACGCTGGGTTAATATATCGACACTTGATATCTACTCGAGTATCGGTACAAGTCAAAAGCATATCTCTAGTGATTATATATTTTTTTAAAAAGGCGAGTGTGGCTCGGACTTTTTGGCGGGAAGTGAAAAGTGATAGTTCGAGTTTGTCTTTTTTTATGTAAATGAATGACGAGACGAGCTGGTCGTTTGCCTGATGGTAAGCAATACGCCAGCCCATAATAATAACAGCACCACCCAGCTTTGTTTTGCAAAATGCGGCGCTGCACTGCGCTCGTCACCCTGAGACAATTAGCTGTTGAGACTCATAATGTCGAGTAATTTCGCTAGCTACAATGCCCTTCAAACCGGAACACTTAGTCCCTTAGTATTCACATTTTTAAACTATCAAAAAAAAACTTGTAAGATAAGGCGGTATAGTTCTAGAGACTTTAGTCAGCCCAAACGGGATGTCAAAAGTGACAGATAGTTGCGCAGAATAAGGAATTTGAATGATTCTCTAAAAATAACTGAAGTTTAGAGAAAGCGTGCGCGTCAGAAGCGATAGGTTGTCTGGAAGAGATCGCTTATTAGCGATAAGACCGCCCATTGTACTAATTAAATTTTTAAGTTCTATGTTTATTTGTTCTTGTTATGTTTTTGGTGTACAATAAAGTGTTATCAATCAATCAATCATTCAATCAGAATACGAAACTGTGTTTGACACATCTAATTCTAACTTAGTGCAAATAAGGTTTAGAAAAGGCAGCATACGATTAGGGCCAATATTTACTTTCTTTATGGAATTGTGTGATGAGACGAACAAGAAAGAAAGAAATGATTTTATTGCCAAACTGTACACAGAGTTTAGTTTAAAACACAATATATTTATCAGCACAAAATTACAAAAACAGCAGCAATAGGGGTAAGCTCAGCACTGAGCTGCGTAAGCCCAAAAGCTCACAAATACAACAAGTAGTTCGCCTGATGGTAAGCACCACGCCTGCCCATAACAATTGCGGTGCCACCTAGAACTTTTAATACCAAAGCATTGCGTAGCACTGCATTGCGTTCATCACCCCGAGACATCAGATATTAAGTCTCATATGCCCAGTAATTTCAATAGTGGCACTGCAATTGTTATGGGCAGGCGTGGCGCTTACCATCAGGCGAAGGACTTTTTCATCTCATCACACAATTCCATTGGATTCCGTAGATATTGGCCCTAATACTATGCTGCATTTTCTTAACCTTATTTGCACTAAGTTCGAGTTGATGTGTTAAAAACACACTCAGTTACATAAAAAAAAATCTATCATCCCGCTTATTGCTTGCGCCATCTCTTATCGTATTTCCACTTTAGAAGCATTTTCCACAAATTAATTACCTTCGTCTACCGCTGCGCAAAATGGCCGACAACCGGGCATCATCTACACTTGGATATAAAACGTTATAATATAGGCTTACTAGCTACGTCCCGCAGTTTCACTCGCGGTTTCCCGGGATAAAACAGGCTATATCCTTTTCCAGGACCTAAAGTAGGTTACACACGAAATTTCATCAAAATCCGTTTAATCAATCAATCAAATTCTTTATTGCCAGAATGTTGTATATAAGGATGATAAATAATAAAGATATACCAAAATTACTTATTGCTATGACTTATTTTATTGATAGTTGTATGACTTATTTTATTTTAATTTTATTTTATTTCATTTTATATTATCATGACATTTTATTTTATTTTATTGGATTGTATTTATTTTTTTATATTTCAATATTATTATAAATTGTGTGATATGGTTTTTGTGACTGAAATAAATTAATTGATTTGAAAACATTCTACCATAAAAATGACGAGCAACAAACATAATTATAAATATGATTAAATTAAATTCAAATTGTCATATTAGTTTAAGTTAATTTTAATTAATGTCAAAATGTTGTCAATTTGATTGTAAGTATGAAAATACAATTAAATATAGTAATATTTCAAAATTAATGAATTGCAAAATATATAACATAATATTGTATATTAACCGAATTCAAAAAAGGAGGAGGTTCTCTGTTCGATTGTATTTTTATTTTTTTATGTTTGTTACCTCAAAACTCTGTCATTTATGAACCTATTTGGAAAATTCTTTTTGTGTTGGGTTCAGTATAGCTACGAAGTGGTCCCATATAAATTACATCGATAGACCTTGGACTTCGAAGATACATTGAAGTCGGTTTTTGTTTTTCTAAAAATTAATTATTATTCCGTATACTTATGTCATGTAAGTACTCTTTCAAATTCGTTCGTTTTTAGTGATTGAAAAACAAACAAACATCCATCCTTCCTCACAAACCTTTTTTTTACTAATTTGTAATATTAGCAGGATAGATAGATAGATAGATAGATAACACTTTATTGCACTTAAAAAAGTAAACAGAATTACAGTTGGTGACACATAATCAATAAGCACAATAGGCGGTCTTATCGCTAAGCAGCGATCTCTTCCAGACAACCATAGGGTAAGGAAAACAACACTTAAAAGAGGATAGTGTGCAGTAGAAAATGATTTTAAACTAAAATGGTTAAAATATTAAAAAAAATAAAAAAATATTAATAAAATATATATATATATATATATATATATATATATTGAATCCTACTATATTATCTATATATTTATGTATAAATGTGTATATATATATATATGTATATATATACATAAATATATAGATAGTATAGTTGGATTCAACCTGGATATTATCCTATCCCACTTCCTTTTTATTATTATTATTAGTATTCTTTTATCTTCTTATTATTCTTACTAACATTATAAATGCGAAAGTTTGTAAGGATGGATGTTTCTTAATCAATCAGGCAAAAGCTGCTGACCAGATTTTGATGGAAATTGGTATGTAGGTACTTTAGATCCTGGAAAAAGACAGAGGCTATTTTTTCCCGGGAAACCGTGGGTGAAACCGCAGGGCGCAGCTGGTGTCGAAGAGATACAGAGTAACATTTCTTTATAACCTAGTATTAAGAATATTTCATTTTATATTATATATTTTATTTTATATTATATTTACACTTTTCTGTTACTGATACTATGACTATGGGACATCTCACTCGCATTTCTTGTTTTACATTCTGTTAATTCTAATTTATACGTAATTGTGCTGAAAAAAGACATCCCCGTAGAGTTTCTTGGTGCTATCTTCTCTAGCGGGCGTATTTCCGAAGCACTGGTAGAGTCAGTTTTCGCATTTCTTTTCAGCACTCAGACTTCAATTTGAGTATAGGAAAGAAATGGGTAAACATACTTACCTTTTTTCAAAGTCATGTTAACATAAGTTACAATTTTTAACATTTTTTATTTGTATCATGTGTTTATGACCTTTAAAAGTGCACTTTTGTGCCTATTTAATAAATGATATTTGACTTTGACTTTGACTTTGAATAGGTTATATAGAAATGTTACTCAAAGCTTTTCTTTCACGTGTTCCGGTTTGAAGGGCATTGTAGCCAGCGAAATTACTGGGCATATGAGACTTAATGTCCGCCGATGCCTCAGGGTGATGAGCGCAATGCAGTGCTACGCAGCGCTTTTTATGGAATTAAAAGCTCTAGGTTGC
This sequence comes from Petrophora chlorosata, assembly GCA_951640565.1. Classification (NCBI taxonomy): domain Eukaryota; kingdom Metazoa; phylum Arthropoda; class Insecta; order Lepidoptera; family Geometridae; genus Petrophora; species Petrophora chlorosata. The sequence continues at coordinate 5,753,825 of OX621216.1, read as the reverse complement.
ATTGCAGTTATTATGGGCAGGCGTGGCGGTTACCATGAGGCGAACGACTTGCTCGTCTCACTTAGTTCCATAAAAAAGTCTTTCATTGCGGTTTTGCTATTTAAAATTGGGGTCATGAGTGGGGTCATAAAGTGGGGTCATAGAGTACCTAGGGTCAGTGCGACCCTGCTCGACATATATAATTCTGTAAGCAGCTGAGTCTAAAAGAGTGCTCACTACCCTACCATTGCCTGAATGGGGCGGGTTAATAATTGATTTGTTTACCCTAGTGTTGATAGGTCCGGCTGGTCAAAGAATTGTTGACAGATGGAAGAAGAGGGTCGCAACGCTTAGCATGCCGCACGAATGCAAACTGCGGCGGCGGTCTGCTAATGCTGTTGCGATTGCTAATCGACGGGGTGTGCCGTTCCCCGTGCGCCTCTTGCGCTGATTGTGCGTAATATCTGATGTCTCGGGGTGATGAGCGCAATGCAGTGCTACGCAGTGCTTTTTATGGTATTAAAAGTTCTGGGTGGCACTGCAATTGTTATGGGCAGGCGTGGTGCTGACCATCAGGCGAACGACCTGCTCGTCTCACCACTCAGTTACATAAAACAAGAATATAAAGCGATTGAAACGTTGATCGCCAATGCTAATAGCAGCGTCTGGTTGGAACAATCTGAATGAATAAACTAATAATAGTTACTACTGATTTCCACGTGACTGGATTGGTCACCACAAGTTTTCACGTCACCTTAGACACGAAGTTGACGCTGACGAAGATGACGCAAATTTTATTTAGATTCTTGGCGCAATGAAGAATCTATATCTGCATGTTGTAGGTACCTAAATATATGTACCTATATGCCTGGAAATATCTGTGGTCACTGATATATACCTACTTGGTAGATGTAGAGAATTGTGACGTTTTGATTCATTGACATATTTAGAAAATAAACAAACAAATTATTTTCATCAAATGTATTATTTAATAATTGGCGACGATGGAAGAAGAATTAATTAGTTTAAAACGAGTGAGAAGCACAATCAAGGGACAATTTACAAAAATTTACAACTTCCTGAAAAATGTAAAAAACCTTTCCGAATACGAGTACACTACAAGACTTACGACTATTCAAAAATATGAGGAGAAGTTCGACATAATACAGGAACAAATAGATCGAATAAACCCTAGTACACAAGAGGAAATCGATTTACACTTCGAATTCAAAGAAGACGTTACACAACTGAAACTGATGTTACACAGCCGGAGGTCACCTAGCGCTTCAACGTCAGCTACACATAGGTCTCAGGACTGTACGCAAGCAAGCGCTACACAGGTCCCTAAAATAAATTTCCAACCATTCCAACAGAAAGAAAGTTTTAAAAACTTCATAAAGCGGTTAGTTACATATTTACATATATTAAACTGTCAAGATTCTAAGATGATGACACACATACTTCTGAGTTCCTTAAGCCCAGAATTACACGAGAGAGCATGTAACTTATGCGCACCAGAAGATCCTACAAATATGGAATTTAAAGCCTTAGTTGAATTACTTGAACAATTTATAGATCCAAAACCGAGTGTGTGGGCACGCCGGCATAAATTCATTACACGAACTCAGGGTGAGAACGAAAGTGTTTTAACATTTAGTACTGAACTAAAGAAACTTGCCCACGACTGCGATTTTGCATGCTAATCCTGCAAGAAACCCATAACTGACAATTTCTTGGCTTTACAATTCATTAGAGGAGTTCGAGACAGCGAAACTCGTACTAAAATATTACAAGACGACCAAACTTCTACATTCAAGGAAATAGTACACATCGCTACGACGAATGAAATAGCTAGAGCTGATAATGAGTTCATAATTCGTAAACCTCACACTAACATTGATGTACCCATACATTCAGTCAAGAACAAGAATTATTCAAACTTGAAACAGAGGCAGTCATTTCGAATAACATCAATAAAGGATTTACAAGGGAAGTGTTTCCGCTGTGGTGAAAATGACCACAGAGCTAACAAATGTAGGCACATTAACGTCAATTGCTCGAAGTGCCAGAAAACGGGATATCTAGCCCGCGTCTGTCTACAAGCTCTAAGACATAATCGTAACAACCAAGTTGATGAACCTGATTCAGACGATACCGATAGTATATGCGACATTAACATTATTAACACCAGTTCTACGGACAAATTTATGATTAATGTTAGTATTGAAAACAAGAAAATGCAAATGGAACTGGATACAGGAGCTGCATTAACATCCATGTCACTCAGAGACTACAGAAACTTGAAATTGGAAAATCGAATATTCAAAACTGGAATACGTATGAAAACTTACACAGGTGAACTCATCATGCCAGTTGGAGTCACCTACGTGAAATGTAACTACCGAGATCAAGTTTTCCATGGCAAACTTTACATTATCAGGCAAGATGTGGAAGCTATTTTCGGTAGAGCTTGGATTCAAGAAATTAAACTGAACATTGCAGATATGAAATCTGTAGGTGTGGATAATCAAAATCAACCCTTAATGGACAAGATTCTTACAAAATTTTCTCCGGTGTTCGATGGAAAACCCGGATGTATTCCTAATTTCAAGGGGCATTTAACATTGACAGAAAATGCCACCCCTATCTACATTAAACCTCGACGTATTCCATATGCATTAAAGGAAAAGGTAGATCAGGAAATCGACCGCCTATGCCAAGAAGGAGTTATTACAAAGGTCGACAATGCTGAATGGGGAACGCCAGTAGTACCCATCGTAAAACCTAATGGAAGCATTCGTTTATGCGCTGATTACAAGGTAACGCTGAATAAGGTATTAAAAGACGAAAAATATCCGATCCTTATAATAGAAGACATATTCGCTGAGATGAACGGCGGTGAGATTTTTTGCACGTTAGATATTGGACAAGCCTACCTAAATATGCAAATGGATGAGGAAAGTGCTATGATGCAAGCGATCAGTACACACAAAGGCACATTTAAAGTAAACAGACTAATGTTCGGCGTTAAGGTAGCACCAAATTTATGGCAAAAATTTATGGACAGAATTCTCCAAGATATACAAGGAGTGAAATGCTTCTTCGATGACATAATAGTGCAGGGAGCAACAGGAGAACAAGTACAGAAAAGACTAGATCAGGTACTTGAAAGATTACTAGAAAATAATCTGAAACTGAACAAAGACAAATGCAGTTTCTTCAAAAGGAGTATAAGTTATTTGGGACACACTATTGATAAGCACGGCCTTCATAAAACTTGAGAAAAGGTTCGAGCTATTTTAGAAGCTGAAAGACCTAAGAACATAAATGAATTACGGACCTTCTTAGGAATGAGTAATTACTACAATAAGTTTATCTATAACCTAGCTACTATTACCTATCCTCTTAACAAATTACTTAAAAAGAATACAAAATTCATATGGTCAGACAAATGTGAACAGAGTTTCAAGAAAATAAAGCAAGAAATCATGAGTGATAGAATTCTAATCCACTTTGACATTAACAAACCCCTTATTCTTGCGACAGACGCCTCACCAACTGGCCTCGGGGCAGTACTCTCGCATCGGATGTCAGACGGTACCGACAGGCCTATCGCTTTCGCTTCGCGATCCTTGACAGCGTGTGAGAAGAAGTACAGTCAAATTGATAAAGAAGCTACAGCTATATACTGGGGTTTAAAAAAATTCTTTCACTATTGTTACGGAAGGAAATTTACACTAATTACGGATCATAAACCATTAACAACGATATTCCATCCCAGCAAAACTTTACCAGCGATGAGCACAATGCGACTATTTCACTACGCGCATTTTCTTTCTGGCTTCAATTACAATATTGAATATAGAAAATCAATAGATAATTGTAACGCGGATTATCTATCAAGATTCCCTTTAGAACAGACTCCCGAACACAAAATAGACCAACATACCAGATTTCAACAACATCAAATTCATACACTTCCTATCAACCGTCACAAAATAGCAGAAGAAACAGCTAAAGACCCCGAATATGTAACTTTAGTACAATCTTTAAAGGAAGGCCGAACTCTAAAAGCACTTGGTTACAACGACAATGAAATTACATTAGAAGACAATTGTCTTATTAAAGGAACAAGAATCATGATTCCCAACAGCTTACGATGTCAAATATTACAAGAACTACATCTAGGTCACCTAGGTATACTGAAAATGAAATTACTAGCCCGCAGTTACGTATATTGGAAAAATATCGATAAGGACATCGAAGAATTAGTAAGTAAATGCCGTGAATGCCGCCTGAAACAAAATGAGCCAAACAAGGCTCCATTACATCACTGGGAAGTACCAGCTGAACCTTGGCAACGGATTCACATCGACTTTGCAGGACCAGTACACGGATATTATCTGTTGATTTTAGTTGATGCGATGTCTAAATGGGTGGAGATAATTCCAACGAAGACGATTACTAGTGCCTGGTGCATTTCGAAACTGAAAGGCATGTTTGTAGATTTTGGCATTCCATCCATAATAGTTTCAGACAATGGACGTCAGTTTACATCGCAAGAGTTTACATCCTTCTTACAACAAAATGGTGTAGTGCATAGAACGTCGGCACCATATCATCCTGCTACAAATGGCCAAGCCGAGCGGTTTGTCCAAACCGTAAAGAAAGCCCTTCACGGTATGGATAACGACACCGGGACAATACATGACAAAATTCTAAAAATTAAAACACAGATTCGGCGAACGCCAAATATAAGCACCGGGAAAAGTCCATATGAACTGATGTTCGGTGGCAGGACAGTCAGGACACTACTACACGCAATGTTCAAGGATAATTCGCTACAGATCCGTACGCACGTGAGTCACTCTAATATAAGAACGTTCCAAGCGGGGCAGAGAGTCCAGATACGGAACTATAACTGTCCAAATAAAAAGTGGGAGTTCGGGACAGTCGTAAGACGTCTGGGCCAGCTACACTATGAGGTCATGACTGATTCTGGCCAGGTCTGGAAAAGACATCTGGACCAGATGCTGGGCACTACATTAAGGGGAGAGACCTGATATATACCTACTTGGTAGATGTAGAGAATTGTGACGTTTTGATTCATTGACATATTTAGAAAATAAACAAACAAATTATTTTCATCAAATGTATTATTTAATAATCACAACAAAATTTATCAAACTTATCTCACTTTATTAAACCTTAAAATTTTACGCAAAAAGTATTATGAAATCCAATAACAGTGCCGCCCGAAAGTTACAAAAAACCCTGATTCAATTTTTATCGGCCGTTCTCCATAAAATATTGTCCGCTCTGGAACATTTCACTATTCTATAGCAGACCCATTAACTTTGCATTGCCCAAACTAGTGGCCAGTCTTATTAAAAAAATATCTATTGTCTATGCTCAATTACATGGGGTTGCATGGTTTAAAAAATAAAATTTCTCTTTGTGCGAAATGTTGGTTGCTATTTATTTTTTATAGGAATACTTTTGTTGTATGTACTCGTACCTTGTTAAATCGATTAACTATGGTACAGTATGACAGGCTTTTAATTTGGATCGTATTCAACTGAACCTCAATTTATTCCTGTTTTTCCGCCAAATATACTGATTGTGCACCAAAATATTTTCATTAAAATATTTCATAATGAGCACCTATTTTATAAATATATCATATTCGCGGCGTTGGGGTGGCCCTAGGGCCACCCCTGCCGCACCCTATCCTGCCCCTTACACCGTTGGGGGTGGCCCAAGGGCCAAGGGCTGCCCCTTATTCGTTTGAGTGCTAAAATCAGACCAAATTTAGTGCACAATCAGTATTTTTGGTGAACGGTTAAAATTTATCCTTTTGATTTTATTGTGAGACTAGCCGATACCCGTGACTCCGTCCACGTAGACTGGTTTATAATAAATTGTTCCAACTGTTCGCTGATCCCGGCTCAAAGGGTCATAATGTCCTTTTCTTACATCAAAATCCGTTCGTCGTTTTTAAGCGATTGAGTATAAAACATCAATACATCCTTCTATCCTTAGAAACCTTAGTATACGTATAATATCAGTAGGACACGTGGCAGAATCAACGAGTCAATCGCACACCCGCTGTATTGCTCACTCTAGAAAATGACAGTTCTAAGTGAAAGAAAAGGATAGAAGCATGGGAAAGTGCGATTCGGTGCGGCCAGATGTAGTTCAACCCTAAGATATCATCAATGTTTTACGTGGTTTTACCCGAGAAAATCGGCGAACCATGAAGTTATTTTGTCGTCGTTTTCAGCTTTTTCCTTTCCTGACGTTAAAGATCATATTAATAACAATAATATATATAATGTAGATTAAAAAGTAATCTTAATACCACAATAAATGGATTTAGAATGCATTGACATCAAGTGTGTGAGCTACCCCGAAAGTTTCAGCCGGATAGCTAATCGGGAAGTGCTCGAAATTTGAGTTGTAAGATTCCACCCGGAACAACAGACAGACAGACAAACAAGAAAGTGACTTAACACAAACGTGGTAAAAAGTTATATAAGAGAAGCTCAAAGAGACACTTTCCTTGAAATCTACTCTACTGTCAGTTCAAATTTACCCTTTAAAAAAAGGTAAAAACAGCATTAAAAACTTAACTGAGCAGCATCTTTTCTCTCTATTCACGCAACACAACCGTACTCCGTAATTCAGCGGCAGCCATTTTTTTCTTCAATACTGAAGTACTTTTCGCTCCTTTACATATTATTTTCACAGTTCATGATAAGTAGTAGGGAACGCCGGCAGAATGAGTACCAACCGCCTTTGCCTAGCAACGCTTAAAATAATAAAAAATGTTGCTGTATTTTCTTGTCTATTCTTGGATGTGTTTTTCTTTTTATTTCCGTTTTGTACAGAAGGGAAATGTAGTTTGTGAGTTTGTTTCATGCCTTTTACGCGTTTTATATTGAGTTTTATGAGAATTTTACTTTGCAGCCTAGATTTTATGTCTTATAGTGGTGTTGGTTTGTTGCTGTCTTTTGACCCATTTATTTCGGTGTTCCCGGTCGCGAAAATATGTTGTCCGTGTTTGTTTTATAACTAGTTAACTAGGTATTTTGTTTGTTGTTTAGGTTTTATTAGTTAACTTAGGTAGTATCTTCTTGCGGTCACCAATTTTGAAGTGAAATCAATGATTGCTGTATGAAAAGTAGGTACTCTTTTATTTTAGAGCATAATTTAGGCATGGCGTTATGCAATATCGATGCAATACACCTACCATAGACTAGACGTCGAAGTGTATAGAAGCCAGTAGAATCAATAAGACAACCTACTAGCCATTATAGAAGTTGTTAGAAGCCAGTAACTACATAACTACAAGTGATTAGATAAATAATTTATTACCCTTTTCAGCCAGTAGAAACCATTACATTAACACCAATAACCCAAAAGATTTAACAATTCTTATTTTTCTAGTGTAAAGTGAAAACACGTTTCTGTACCTATCCCCAATATATAAAACTTCATCATAAATTTTTTTTACATCAAAAACTCTTTTGTAATCTGCTCCTGTAACTTTTTTTAACTATGCTGGCGCATGAATTATATTTCTGGCGGGAAATGAAAAGTTATACCGTTCGATTTTGTTTTATTTTCCAAACAAACAAGTGTTATTTCGAGTGATCATGTGTAATATCGGTGGAATATTAACCATTATGTGTTCGTAAACGTGCACGATGTAGGCAAATGAAACAAAATAGAGAAAACATTGCTTATTATGTTCTCCCAAAAAGTCCATGGAAAGCTTGAATAAAGTACCACCACTTTATTGAAGCACTAGAAGAGGGTCCGGCTTGTTGCTAATGACCCTCATTCTCAACAAAAGTATAATAAATGGAATATTAAACTATCAAATAAAAACTACGTAAGTCATGGCGGTATGGTCCTAGAGACTTTAGCCTGCCCAAACGGGCGAATTTAAACAAAAGTATTATTGGTATGCCAAAACACAGGTTTCCTAGTTTGGGTACCAATGTATTCCAAATAAATTCATCTTTATTTTGTCTCTATCGGTTTTAATCAACTCAATAGGTACATAGGATTTAGAGTTACCTACATCAGTAAATCCCTGTAGGTAATAGTAATCCTATACATTTTATGTTTATCTAGGTACTATTTAGGTACTATATAGTACCTAAATAGTAAATGGTATATTAATAAAAATGTGGGACCGTCATCGTACAACATGGCAGCCGGTAGCACATTATGCCAGGGTGTGCACTAATTCACTGCAGCCCCGTACGATCAAAGGGGGAAAGAAGTCGCTAGATGCATAGACATGGCATTGTTTTTTTTTACACGAGACAAGACGAGAAGGTGGTAACCTATACTCTTGCCCATAATAATTCCAGCGCTACCCATCTTTGTAAAATTTTGCGCGGTGCTGCCCTGCGCTCTTCGCTCTATAAGTCTCATAGTGCCCAGTAATCGCTTGAAATCCCTCCAAACTACGACTGGTGGTGAATATCTGGCAAATAGTACTTCAGATACACTACAAAAAAGTACCCTATCCTATAAACATATTCAATATGAATATTGTCCTTCGCGCCGTCCTTCCAAATTACGTTAGATCTTTCCCCCTAAGGTTGTCTGAAAAAGATCACCATCAATCCATTACGTTCCCACTGCTGGGACACGGCCCTCCTCTCACAGAGAGACTATGGGTTATAATCCACCACACTGGCCTAATGCGGGTTGATGGATGTCACATGTCTTTGAATTTTTGTGATGAATTCGGTTGTGTAACGATGTTTTCCTTCACCACCTTTTAGAGTGAGTGTGAAATCCACACATTACTAAGGAAAGTAGTGCGAGGCCAGCGGGATTCGATCTCGGGTGCGTCGGAACGAAAGTCGCACGTGCTCCCACTGAGCCACACTCACTCCTTTTTGCATTGCCGTATTGGGGTAAAAAATATAAGCAGAACTACGTCTGGCCCGGGTATCTGTCCTGTCTATCCATCTTAAGCCAGAAAGGTGGTCGTTCTGCGAAGTGCCGTCGGTAATGCACGCTTACCGCCGCCGCGCATAATGCGCGTCACGCCGGCGTGACACACTTTTGATCACTCAGAGAAGACAAACAATATATTTCAAAAGAGATAGGTAACTTCTAAGCGTAGCGTAAGTATATAGGTATCAAAGTCTCTTTATTCATTTTTGTCGTCACAGACGCACTTATGAACGTCAAGTTATCACAATGACTCTACCACCGTATCGGAAAAAAACCACTACTTTCTGAGTAGTGGTTTTTTTCCAATATACGGCAAGAAACTGAAGGGCATTTTTTTAACCGGCTTCAAAAAGGAGGAGGTTTACAATTCGACAGTATGATTTTTTTTTTTTGTGTGTTTGTTACGCGATTACTCCGCCAATTATTCATTGATTTCAATGATTCTTTTTTTGATTGGTAGGTAATACTTCAAAGGTGGTCCCATATAAATTTTATCGAAATTCATTCAGTAGTTTTTGAAAAAAATTGCAAAAACAAAAAATATAAGTTTAATCTTCAAGTCGGTTCTTGTTTTTTTCGTAACCAACTTTCTTAAGGTGGAGGTTTGTATTCGACTGCTTCACCTGCTTCACCCAGGGTTAACTTCCGGTGAGGGAACTCCTCCACGGTGAATAGTACAGACACAACATTTCGTAAATGGATTTAACCATGATAGCCTGTTCTAAATTCCATCATGACATGGCAGATACATCCAGGATTGACTTCCGGCGAGGGAACTCTTCAACAGAGATATAGGACAGACATGAAATTTTTTTGTACATGCATTTAATTGTGATAGCCCGTTTTAAACTTCGTCATGATGTGGCTTCTAGATCATAAAAGCTTGTCTTTAAAAACTTTTTGAATTAATTTAATTAACACGTTTACTGCGGCAAGTAAAATCATAATTCTTCATCTGGTGCGGCGGTGGGCCAAAATGCGCCCCCAATGATATTTCCGCCAGTGCGTGGCAGGTCTTTCTAGACCCACCAGCACTAGGATAGATTAAAAATTGCTATAACTATGTGGAAACATAATGTATACACTTTTTTTATATTGTTAGAATGACCTTGATCCCAACTTCCTTAGGTTTGATTCGCCCAGGAATCTGCCTAACAGGAAATGAGAAATAAAGCAGGAAAAGCGGCAGGCCGATATCGACCTGAACCGCACTAGAAAGATGATTTAGTAGAGATGGGATAGAGAAAAATAAGGGGATATCGAAAATAAAACAGAATTATCGTAAAAGAACTAAAAAATGTTTTTATTTATGTCTGTCTTGGAAACATGTTACGCAAAGGTTTAGATTGCATTTCCTGCAAATTTTTTTGATTTTCTTATCTTTCTTTTTTGCTTCGGTACTATTAAAGGTTATACGCAGTCTGTCGTAGCACCCTGCACAATTTTTTCGTTTAGCGCTCATCTCAAGGACATGGTCATCCTTAGGTTTTACTTGATTTTCTAAAATGAAATTTGTTTTCTTAATTCCGTGTAATTTATTAACCATTTATGAGTTTTACCACAGAACTCGCGAAACTGAACAACTTTCCCCAGAGAACATAGGTCGAAATATGAAAAAAAAATTTGGTCCTCCCTTACAAAATTTACAACCAGCTGATTGATTTACTATTACTATGGGAGGTCCAACGTTTTTTTTCATACTTCGACCTATGTTCTTTGGGGAAAGTTGTTCAGTTTCATAAGCACATTCACCTCCTTCAGGGTTGATACCCCCTTCCGTTACACACTGTATAAGGTCTACACATGAAACTGAAGAACTTTCCCCAAGAAACATGGGTCAAATATGAAAAAATAATTGGGCCTAGCATGCAAAATTGCCGTCCAGCTGACTGATTTAGTAGATAAAAATATTTTTTCATATTTCGACCCATGTTTATTACCACACCCTTAAAATATTTTCACTTAATTTAAAATGACCTTATACAACATGTAATTCCAAATGCGCAAATCCTCTCGTGGGGTAACTCAGCCCATGTTACTGAACAACTTTTGTTCTACGACTTTTGGAATTCGTCAAAAAAATTTGGTTTTTCATACAAAATGAGACACTGATCTGTATGAAAAATCTTTTTTTTTTGCGAATTTCCAAAAGTCTTAGAATTATTATGATATTTATTTTGTTTTACTGTTAGTTTTTTTTTCTTTTTCATTTTTGATGCACGCTTTGTAGGGTTCTTTTACCATCACTGGATAACTGGTAGAAAATGCTTTAGCATTAAGTTCTCCTTTTGTACATTACTTGTAATAGTGCAATAAAGAATTAAATAAATAAATTAATTAAAGTTTGTAAACCACTGCTTCATTTTATACTGAGAAAGAGCGGATGATTTTATTTGATTTTTACCCGTTAGCGAAGGACTGCATCCTCTTGAGCTATGCATACTTAATCTGTCCGCTGACGATGAACAAGGTGAAGACAATCCTTTTGAAGTCCGTGGTGTAGGCTTTTTTTTAAATACTGTAATGCAAAAAATGTAAGTGGAATAAAATTTATCTACACTAATGTTAAAAATTATAATGTGAATGTTTAGATGTGTGTATGTTTGCTATTCTTTCACACAAAAACTACTGAACGGATTTAGATTACACTTTACAGTAATATAAGTAAAAAATTAAATAAAACATGAAATGTGGAAAGATGTTAACAGATGCTCGGCAGATATTATAACACTAAAACCACCCTCCCCCTTCCATCACAGGACGAGTAGAAGATCGGCCAAATATCACCCTTATTTAGTAGACATTCCGCCAATTCGTACAAAGCGTTTTGGTCCCACATTTATAGTGCGTACTGCTAAGGAATGGAACTCATTGCCGTCTTCTCTGTTTCCTGATAACTACAATCTGGGTATCTTCAAGGCCAGAGTGAATAGGTATCTTCTAGATCTACGTGCTCCATCTTCGGCCACATCGTCGCTTAACATCAGGCGAGATGGTGGTCAAACGTAGGCATATATTTTGTAAAAAAAAAACAAAGAAATAATTAAGGAATAATAATTTTCATAAAGGATGGTATTACATAAAAAATCCCCACGTCATTATGATATGTTGATATGTGTAGGTAGTAAACAAAACTTAGTACCTACCGCTTGTGCTTCTTTTTCCGTGCACATTTGTTTCCAAATTCTTTCTATATTTTTTAGTGGAAAATATTTCTTCACTGCTGTCACTATCAGTTTCAATAACTGCAGGGCGAATTATTCGGTTTTCCAAAATTTGTATTTTTCTGTTATTTTTTGCCATCGTTGATTATATCGAACGCTACGTCACATCAATTAGATAGCACAACACTAACTGGCGGGGCGCGCGCTCTGTGCGGTATCGGGTCGCTAACTGCCTGTTGGGAGGGTGGGCCGAAATAGGCCCACTGCCGCACTCAGCGGATGTTTTTTACCGTCAGTGCGATGGTAGGTCGATAAAAGCCTACCGTTATGTTTTGATTGGGAATACCTACAATTTTTACCGCAACATGAAATATATATTTATCTCTATCGAATTTTTACAAACACCTGAGTTAATCGTTTCGCACTAGCGAGAGGAACAAAGGTTTCTTCGTCCGCACCAGCTGAAGTCACCGCGGTAGGCCGATATCGGCCTGTTACGCAGTGAGCGTGTTAAAACTTGTTTTTCACTAAAAAGGGTAAAATAAATTATTTTTCAAAAAAAAACTAAACCGACTTCAAAACCACAAATGGCACTCAAAAGTAAAAAATAAATTGATATAATTATCATAAGCGCTACCCACTCATATATTTGAAGTCGGTGCCAGCCAAGTCTAAAAGGTAGTAGATAGATACTACCTACAAGTAGTACTTACTATATACATAGTATTTATCTGCTACCTATTACACTTGGCTGGCACCGACTTCAAATATATGAGTGGGTAGCGCTTATGATAATTATATCAATTTATTTTTTACTTTTGAGTGCCATTTGTGGTTTTGAAGTCGGTTTGGTTTTTTATGAAAAATGATTTATTTAGAGATATTGGCACAATTTTTTAGGTTTCTACAATGGGTATGCGGGTAGGTATGGGTGTTGTGGGACCATGGTCCTCGTAGTTCCTGGTTCCCTAGATACAGGGACTCCTAGTTAGGGGCCAGGATCTATGTTTGTGATCGTTGGGCGTATTTATTTATTATTATTATAGAGGTCTATCATGGTCTGTTTTAGCCTCAGTCAGCCAGTCTTCTCTTGACCACGACCAATGCAACTTGGTCGAAACGTCGATGTAAATACCGCCATTAACTACCGTTTTTAATCCCCGACGCAAAATGGAGGGATGTTAAGAGTTTGACCACTATGTGTGTCTGTCTGTGGCACCGTAGACCGATTTGGATGCGGGTTTTTTATTTGAAAGCACGTTTTCTGGCGGTGGTTCAAAGACATTATCAAAATCGGTTCAGCCGTTTTACTTTTTATAGGATTTTTGTGTCGGGAGTTCGTTATGATATCATAAACTATGTGTTTGAATCGCGAAAGATAACTATTTTCAAATCGTCAATCGCACATTATTCTTGACACACTGCCAGATAAAATTAACTATTTAACCCCATAGCCAGACCGGCTGGACAGTTTTCCATTAAACTTTCATCGTACGCCACGCAGCTGTCGGTCAATTGCCGAACCTCCCATTGTTGCAGTCATAACAAGTTGAAATAAATAGCGGTAGTAGTTTCACAGTCTACTGTTGACTTTGCATGCGACATATCCTACTTTGGTTATAAATGTGAAAGTTTGTGAGGATGGATGGATGGGTGGATGTTTGTAACTCAATCACGAAAAACCTACTGAACGGATTTTGATGAAACTTGGTATTTTTAGTTGCCGGACGACGGGTATCTGTTGAATTATCTGTAGGCATCTTTTAGTTTAGTTTCCTTTATAGTCCAGTCATTTGGTAGTTTTACCTGGAAAGAATTTCGGAAGTTTGGAAAATTGGTAATTTTATAGATTTTGATGTGCTCTTTCCGAATTTCAACTTTGCCACCTCGTATTTTTGCCGCTCGCGCCGCCATATTGGAAAAATGGCGCCTAAAAGCAGTTTTTGACAATACCTCCTTTCCGACTTATTTTACGATAAAAAGTTATATACAAAATGAAACTAGAGACAACCTACAATTTATGTATCTACCTTTTTTAATTTAGTCAATAGTTTTGGCGTACGAGCGCCGCAAAGTTGAGTGCAAGCGCCAATAAAACCAGCTACATTAATCATGTATTATAACTTATATGCTTGCTTAACGGGTACTACTTGTTATTCTCATGCATAAAAATAATTCTGAAAAAGTCATTCGTTACAGCCCTTGCTCCCCTATTTTTAAACATAGGTATAGTTTAATAACCTAGGCATTGCCTAGCTAGGACCGTTTTCAGTTCAATTAGACCGATATTATTTTACAGACATTGCATGAATGCATATTTTAATTCTGGTCCATCTCGTAAGAAATTGAAAGCGAAATTTCGCTTAATCATCATGTATTCACCCTTTTTTGATGCATTCATAATGATTGACACATATAACCAATGTTCATTTAATCCAAACACTATCACGTCAAACTAAATTATAAAGTGGGTGTACGCATTAAATTGATACTGACATCTCAACCGTTTAGCTTAGAAAAAGTGCCTAGTGTTTTTTATTTTGGTAAGTCATCTTCGACCGCATCGTCACTTTCCATCAGGTGAGATTGTGGTCAAAGGCAGACACAGTCTGTTGTAATAAAAAATAAAAAAATAGCAAAAACAGCTTTGTTTTGAGCAGGAGATGTAGAGATGACTACAACATTTCTAAATATTGTCATTTGTTAATTATTTTTAATTTTATATGAATTCTATTAGGTAAGTATGTTATTTTTCAAACCTTTTTAATGAATGATTAGGTGTCCAATACAATTTATTGGTCTTCTCTATATTGTACAATCATGTCATGAACTCGTTGAGTAATGATATACTCGTATTAAAGAAAACATTTAAGCCCTTTAGTCCCTCAAATAGATGGACCAAGTACTTAATTTAGTTAAGTCAAGTTGACTGCCCATCATGACATGAAGATAGCACCTGCTCACTATGACAGTAATATAATGAACTAGCTACGCCCCACGGTTTCACCCAGTTTTCCGGGATAAAAAGCACCCTGTGTGCTAATCCAGGATATAACCTTTCTCCATTCTGAATTTTACTCAAATCCGTTGAGCTGTTGCAGCGTTAAGAAGTAACAAACACACATAATTCGCATTTATAATATTAATGATATATAACGTGTGAATGTGAAGTCATACCGGAGGTACCGAGATGAAGGGGTTATATAGTCCCTTTGGCCTAGCCTAGGGTAAGCTCCCCTACAAGAAGCTCTTTGATCTGGGAATAGAAAATATGTCACGAGTGGCCGCCATCTTGGTAGGGGACGCCATAGACAAGCGTGGATATTTTATTTCTCTTTTCTGCGTCTAAGAAAATGTAAGTCTTAGACGTATAAAGAGAAAAATAGAAATACTAAGGAAAATAAAGTTACCTACCTATTTTTATTTAGAACTGAGCAACAAGTCGAGCAAGTCATTCGCCTGATGGTAAGCGCCACGCCTGCCCATAACAATTGCATTCTCACCCAGAACTTTTAGTAGGTACCGTACCGTAAAAAATACTGCGTAGCATGGTATTGCGCTCATCACCTCCAGACATCATATATTAAGTCTCATGTGCCCAGTAATTTCGCTGGCTACAATGCCCTTCAAACCAGAACACAGTAATGCTCGCGCACTTCTGCTTGGCGGCTGAATAACTGGCAAAGTAGTGGTACCTACCCAGACAGCGTCCCGCATACGAGAGACCTACCACTTACCTATTACTTTATGTTTACACCGAACCGAACACGGTTACAAAAAATTAAAAAAAAAATTGTAAAACAAAAAATTTAGGACATGAGAACAACTTACGATCTAAAGTACAAAGGTCGGACTTATCGCTCTTCTTCTCAATCGATATCTTCCAGTCAACCTTTAGATGGAGTTAACTTGAGATTACATTAGATTATTTGGAGATTACATTCGAGCGGTCCCGAGCGCAGCTATTGTTATAATATTTATACATATTATAGTCAATACTATCTATTATAAAATGTTATTAGAAGAAATAAAAATCTAACACACAAGAGGGTAAAAAAATTAAGGTAAACCATCCAGTGATCGGCACTCAAAAGGGTTCCTCACAATTAAGGCCCGTGTTCATTAAATAATTGAATTCGCACTCTCTCACAAGTCTCATGTGTCGTGCATTTATTGAGATATAACTCGTATAAGTAAGGTGTGAAAGGGCCGTAGACGTGGTGTGTTCTAGAGGGTGCATAATTTTGGTGTAGGCCCGTTGTCCCCGTAGGCCTAGTCCCCGCTACGGGGACAACTGTACCCTTAGCATGGACCGGAGACAAAAAATTATCCCCTGTTTATATCAACTTTTTGTTTGAAGAAAGTGAATAAATAGGGGATTAATTGTTTAGTCTCCAGTCCGTGCTAAGGGGGCAGGACGTCATTAAATGTTCGTACCATTGTCCCCTTTACGGAGATACAGCCACTAGGTTAGGTTATGTTAGAACTGTGACCACACAGCGCGAGCCGAGCGAGCGAAGCGAGCGTCGGCCCGGCCGGCCGGTTTTATTGATTTCGGCCGGCGAAGCGCCAGAAATTAACTTTCCCATATAAAATTTTATTTACTATATCAACGGAAACAGAGTAAGGGGACATCTGAACATATTATTAAATGTTTTATTAAAGTACCACTGTCCCCGCTTAAGGGGGACACTGCTTGCGGGGACAGCGGACCTACACCATATTTACTTGATTACGCAAAAATACACGTGTGACTGAGAACCGCTTCCTTTTTAAGTCAGGAGACCGCTACCTATTAAAAGTCAGGAGGCCTTTACCCAGTGAGGGGTCTTCACTCTCCAACACACCAATTACGAAAAATAAAACATTTTTAATGAATAAATTAAAAAATATATTAAAAAAGAAGCCTTCATTGCTGTTTGTTTGACAATTTTTACCCTAATATAATATGAATATATCTATTTTTTAACTAGGATGTCCTATGTTTCTAAATTTAATATTTATTTATTCAAAATATTATATTGATTTCAAGATACGTTTATCGAAAAAAGCAGTTTGACCTCTCTCGAGTCTAGACTCAGTTCTGTTTTAGTTTATAAATACGACCCTAGATGTCACCTCGATCGACATTTAAAAAAAAAACTTTTTTAAGCAACTGAATGGCGAGACGAGCTGGTCGTTTGCCTGATGGTAAGCAATACGCCAGCCCATAACAATAACAGCACCACCCAGAACTTTGTTTAGCAAAATCCTGCACGGCGCTGCATTGCGCTCGTCACCCTGTGATAATTATCTGTTGAGTCTCATAATGCCCAGTAATTTACCTTTTTAAAAGTGTATTGAATAAAATAAACTGCCACTTCTACGCAAGTAATAAATTTAATCGCAAAAACCACTGTCGGAATCAAGAGCCGAGAGGTGTGAAAGAGGGTTCCGTGCCTCTTTGTACCGATATAATAGGCATTGTACAAAAATGTCACGTATACCCTACAAGAATACCAATTTACTTAGACCCCTGAAGTGGTTGAAACATAGACGTATGAGAGCTCAAGTTATTTTGGTTTTGGATACCTATTTATAGGAAGAATTATTATTTGTCTATGGTACGTTTTTTTTGTTTTTGAGTGGTAGGGAGTGATTGTGATGTGTGAAATCGCGGCGTGGAAGTGTCAGTATGTATGTTTGTTTGTGTGTATGTATGTTGGAGTTCGTTGATCTATCCCGCATAGTTTCAAGGGTGGGACAAAATTATCGTTGTGGTAGGTCATGTTTTGTATTCGATAAACCCTACTATAATATTATAAATGCGTAAGTTTGTGAGTATGAATGTTTGTGCAAAACTACTGAACGGGAATTTTTCCCTATTATTCTGTGGTTTTGGGCAGGCATAATGTTGCTTACCATCATGTGAACAAAAGTCACTCAAACCAGGCCTAGCGCACTCCGCACTGTAGGTACGAAGCTACAAGTACATAGCCGGACACAGACGGTGGGTCGCGCGTCGTTACACGTGCCGCGTCAGAAGAGATACGAGCTATGCGACAGAAAGAGGCGCTCTGTAGGTTAATATGACTGGCGGGTATGCAGCGCTACGCGAGCTGAATTGAATTTTATTGCGTCATAGTAAGAGTCGCTATTTGTTTAAATTTCTTTGCGGAGTGATGCTTCTGTCCCTTTGTATTCTGTGCTCAAACACACAAAAAAATAATTCCTCAAAATTAAAATACCTTTAAAAAATCTCATGTCGGAAAAAAACGACACTCGACTTGGTGACCAGTTGAAATGAAATGAAATGAAATGAAATGAAATTGTTTTATTTGCGTGAAACGTATAAAGTAGTTGACCACCGTAGCTCAATGGGGCAGAGCACTTTCCGCGCTGAGGGAAGATTGAGCGTGTGCAAGTCCCAGACAGTGGCCGTATTATTTTCTGAAATATTTTGGAATACTTTGATGGGGTTTAACTTAAATAATATTTTTATCTAAATTTTTATATAATTTATAATTTATATTTTGCACTAGAAATTTATACGAACGCCACTGGGGCAGCGAGCAGTCATTGGGTGCACGAGTCCTCAATTAACTCGATTTTTATAAAACCGGCTAGCGAGCACGAAGTGTTTATCATCATAAAACGAATGAGTAATAAGTGCAGCTTCGGTGAGGATGAACTACCGCCTATACTAATAAAACAATGTGCACGGGAACTTACCTCACCTTTAACTACTACTACTAGTTGTTAGTTCCTAACAACAACACTCTTTGTACGACACGTGTTTCGCCGTCTGCACGAGGCATCATCAGGTGTCGACTCGCCGAACGCTGGAACGAGAATCGCTGGAATTGACTCTCGTTCCAGCGTTCGGCTTTAGGAACTAACAACAACCTACATAATATTCAGCGAGCTAACACTATATATTTTCATTGCGTTTCAGTTTTGAGATGAATTTCCGCAACGTCACGCCTGATTCCATTGCATATTGTATAGATTTTGTTTTGATAATTATATTATATATATATATATATATATATTTATTTTGAATAAAGACCTCGAATTTATATCAAATAGGTTATATATATATATATAGGTTAAGGTCTTATCACAATTGCGAGCTTTTTTCCGCGGTGAATTTGAGGCAAACACGCCGCGACACCTTTTGTTGGACAAGGTTAGATATATGATATATCATTCAGTATTCCGCTAGTGACTGTCCAAAACCCGCCGCGATTTCGCGACGTGTTTGCTGCGAGTGCACAGCGAGTTAGTCGCGAGTCAGGTATTAAAAAGTTCTGAGTGGCACTGCAATTGTTATGGGCAGACGTGGCGCTTACCATCAGGCGAACGACTTTCTCGTCTCATCAAGTCACTCAGTACTACCATTAAAAAAAAGTTTAAGGGTTCGTCATCCATCTGCCGAGTTAATAGATGTCAAATGGTTGATAGATGTGTTCACGTCTTTATAAGGAACCGTGGCTTTTCAATTTTGTCGCGGGAGGTTTGAAATATCGTCTCCAGAAAGCCAACTAATATTCTAAATGCGAAACTTTGTGAAGATGGATGGATGGATGTTTGTAACACAGTCGTGCAGAAACTAGTGAACGGATTTTGATGAAATTCGATTCGTAGGTGTTTGAGGTCCTGGATATGGACATTATTATTTATCACTAGCTGCGCCCTGCGGTTTCACCCGCGGTTTCCCGGGATAAAAAGTAATAATAAAAGTATAAAAAGTAGTAGGATATAGTAGGAAGTAGGATTAGCCTGGTTTGTCCTACTGCAGGGCAAAGGCTTCCCTACCCTCCTTCCACTCCTCACGGTTTAAGGCCTGTGTCCGTCCTTGCATTGCGCGTCTAGCTCGTCTCGCCATCTTCGTCTGGCCCTTTTTTTTTTACGTGGGGAAATCCTAATGGATACCTCTCCGCTGCGAGGGCGGAGAGGTTATGTCGGATTCCTACCGACTAAAACCCCACGGTGAACCGTCTTCTGCCATGGTGGGGCGAGATGGGGTCGCGCTAGCATTCACCATCTCGCCCCGGCAGAAGGCCCGGAATCTGGGCCTCCGGCTGCAGCATCGCTGCACCGCCAGGTGTGCCCGACGGGGTGGCCGAGTAGACCCTCCCCGCCGCGCCGGCCATCCTCCGACCCGAAGGTGCGCTGAGCCTCTCACGAGGCTCGCCCCCCTCCGCGGGAGATCCGCCGGCTTCATCTGCTGTGCTCTATGCTACCTTCATAGAGACACGCAGAGAGGCCCACCATTCCCAGCTATTCGCCACGACGAACAAGGTCCCACAAGGGGAAGTTATTGGCCGTGTTGACGGGGTGCACCGGCCCAGTCACTGCCGTTCCCCCCGGACGTATCCATAAGGGACAAGCAGCGACCGAGCACACGTGGAGGTTGCCGGGACTAGCACCCCATCTTCGTCTGGGCCTGCCGCAGCGTCGTTTAACGTAGCGTGGGGTCCACTCGGTGGTGAGTTTGGCCCACAGCTCGTCCGACTTGCGGCAGATATGTCCGGCCCAGTTCCACTTCAATTCGGCGGCTTTCTGACCAATGTCGGCAATAGTCGGCATGAATCGATTCATAACTGAATACTATTAATGAAAAAAAATGTTTAACAATTTTACGGCATCATTTGTGAATAAAATAACTAAATGAATATATGAATTAATTTAAATCAACATAAACGCGCCATTTGCATGTGACGTCAAAATGTGTGTCAATAATTTACCAATAGGACGGGCTCTATGTCAAAAATTGACCAATAAGCAGCGAGGCGTGTGACGTCAGATAGTGGTTGCACGTACTCAAGCGTTTTGCGATTACGTTCCGTTTCTCCAAAAATAAGAAAAGGAAACATTAAAATACAAATAAACTACGCAATGAATAATAATAATTATATCACTCCTAAATGTCTACAGGAGTAATCTATCGTAAAAAGTAATTTCCAGATTTGACGACAACACATGCATATTCCCTATTTGGGTTTTGGAGCGCAGAACGCTGTTCCTGATACGATCTGCCCCCAACCCATATGTCCCTTAAGCGGCAATCGTGTATCGTGTTGAGCTCAAATTAAGGTATAGCTTCACTGCAACTAATGAGATGCGGTCCAATTATTGTCAATTTAGGCAAGAAATCGAATTAATCTCATTAATTTACACCAAAATACGATAACTACAAGTTGAGATAAACTTAATGGGACAATATATGGCATCATAAGACTTTGTCGCAGTGATTTTACACCCTAATCTGAGCTCAACACGATATACGATTGTCACTTTAGGGAGATATGGGTACGGGTGCTGATAGTTCGACTCCCAAGATACTGCGGTCCATGGCTCGCTGGCAAACCCCTAGTGCGGACTTCTGATATCCTGTCAAAGACCAAGTCTGAGCACCGTAGGTGAGGATGATGATGGAAAAGGACATAGGATACTTTTATCTCGGAAAACCGCGAAAATAGGACATAGGAATGTCCCGAAAAACGGACAGTTCCAAATCACTTCTTCACTACTTCACGCTGCGCTGTAACGGCTCAACGGATATGAGTGAAATTCGGAATGGAGATAGCTTATACCCTGGATTAACACACTGGCTTTTTATTCCTGGAAACCGCGGGTGAAACCGCGCGGCGCAACTAGTAACCACCTAAAGGTAAGAACCTAAAGTCTATCAGATTAGACCCCAGTCTAATGTAATTAAAAATCCAATTTTGGTTAATTACTCGTCTCGCTTTAATCGACTGGGAATACAGGCGCTAAGTCTAGGGTTAAGTTTACTCGTGGTAATTCTCTCGTACGCGAGAGGCTGTCAGCTTTGCCAGCTACTCTGGCGCCAAGCATTATTGTGTTCCGGCAGGCCTAGCGCACTCCGCACTGTAGGTCCGAAGCTACAAGTACATAGCCGGACACCGACGGCGGGTCGTGTGTCGTTACACGTGCCGCGTCACAAGAGATAAGAGCTATGCGATAGAAAGAGGCGCTCTGTAGGTTAATATGACTGGTAGGTATGCAGCGCTACGCGAGCTGAATTGAATTTTATTGCGTCATAGGAAGAATCGCTATTTGTTTAAATTTCTTTGCGGAGTGACGCTTCTGCCCCTTAGTATTCTGTGGTATTATAAAGAATCTACAGAACCCGTGCTACATACATCTTGGGTTCTCTTTGCATAGATTTCTACAAGGTGTAGGTTTCTCGTATGCGAGAGGCCGTCTGAGTAGGTACCACAGCTTTGCCAGTTATTCTGCCGCCAAGCAGTAGTGCGCAAGAGTTATTGTGTTCCGATTTGAAGGGCTTTGTAGCCAGCGAAATTACTGAGAATTATGAGGCTTAAGAGATAATTGTCTCAGGATAACGAGCGCAGTGCAATGCCGCTCAGGAAACCAAAACAAAGTTCTGGGTGGTGTTACAACTGTTATGGGCAGGCGTATTGCTTGCCATGAGGCGAACGACCTGCTTGTCTCGTCATTCAGTTTAATAATAAAAAAAACCGACTTCAATGTATCTTCGAAGTCCAAGGTCAAATATCGATTAAATTTATATGGGACCACTTCGTAGCTATACTGAACCTAACGCAAAAAGAATTTTCCAAATCGATCATAAAGGACGGAGTTCTGAGGTAACAAACATAAAATAATAAAAAAATCAAATAGAAAATACCTTTTTCTTGAAAGTTGGTTAAAAAAACGATCTACGACAAAAATCTGCGTAAACCTCTTTTGGCCTTCTCTTTTCGGTAACTTCTATCACGTCAAAAACTATGTCAATTTGACAACATCGGCAAATCGATGAAAAAAATGTTAGACATTTAACATTTTTGTAACCCTTTCAAACTTAATATGTAACCTTGCGCGTATCAAAAACTGTAAATTCTTAAGTGCAGTAATACACAACTCTCTCGTTATGCAATAGGACTGGAACACCTGGAACATGGTTGATTAATTTTTCTCCTAACTTCGATTGCATTTATTGGGACTCCCGTAAGAATTTTCTCGGAAGGTTTTTAAAGAAAACGTCAAAATGTTCGGTGGAGAAGAAGGTAAGATTTGCAAGCTATTACTCCAGACCTAAAACTTAATGCATGCACCAGTGCATGGTAACCCTGGGGCAATAAATAAACTAGGGCCCCAACTAAACTATTTAAAATTGTTTGTTCCGAATTCGTCGTGTTCCCAATTCGACATACTCCAGATTTGTCGTAATCCAGATTCAACAAAGATGTTCGACTTGTTGGGAATTCGCCTGTATTTATTCAAATAAGTTGCCATTATTAAAGTCGACGTCCTGGAATCTGGTATAGTTATATTCTGAATGTGGGAGAAATTTTCACTAGTTCAATTTATAGTTTCTAAGTCAGAGTCCGACGGGCCCCCTGAGCTTGGGGGCCCCGGGGCACTGCCCCGTGTAGCCCTCTTGTAGCTACGCCACTGGCATGTGCCTTCGCCCGCACCTACCGAAGGAACTCTTATGTTTTACGTTCTTCTGTAACATTTAACAAGCTTTCGAAGTCTGAGCATTCCAATATCGATCTATTCACAAGCAGTCTGGTTGCAGTGAATACAGCCCTAACGTCATCACTATCTAATCGTTGTAATTTGTAAATGGCATTGCATGGTACCATCTCGCATTTCTTTGTTCATTTAATAGTAAAAATCCTTAATTTTCTATTTAATTGTTATTTGCGGAGGCTTTTAATTGGCCTTTTTATATTAATTTGTCAAACTACTTTGTAACAACAGCTGTTAGTCCCCTAAACAAAATAAAATAAACAAATCAGAATAAATTACACAGAACTTGAACGAAGGCGGACGGAATCTCGCTAAGCAACTGAAGCTTAGCAATGGCGCTGGCGTTATGTTTGAGTGGACGGAGGGCCAGTCAAGCCGATGTGATGTGACGGCCGACCGGCATAAAATGATGTAAATGTGTGCGTGTGGCTTGTGTACGAACGAGCGGACCGGCATACCTTGAGTACTTCGCTTTTGAATTTGGCGACGCGGCGTCCTCCTTTTTTTT
Organism: Petrophora chlorosata; assembly: GCA_951640565.1. Taxonomy (NCBI): domain Eukaryota; kingdom Metazoa; phylum Arthropoda; class Insecta; order Lepidoptera; family Geometridae; genus Petrophora; species Petrophora chlorosata. The sequence goes on along the minus strand of OX621216.1, from coordinate 5,729,684 downwards.
CGTCCAAGATCCGTTGTAAATCTTAAATATTTACATAATATATTTATATATACAACGTGTAACATAAATGTGTAGTAATAATTAAACCACGCATATAGAAGCTTATTAATAATTCAAGTCCAAGTGCAAATCACCAGAAACTTTTTAAAATCACAAGATATAATTTAAACATTTCTGGTAATCAAGTTCATTTCAACCCTAACAATCAGCTGATAAAGAGCAATGAACTTGTGACAAAGAATATTAGTGCGCCGCGTGTACAGATCTGACAAACAAATTTTATCTTCAGTTAGCAAAGCCAGCTGTCCTACCAACCTTACTTTACAACTAACTTTCAAGCAAACTGCTTTTTACGCGACTCCCCAAAAAAGGAATATAATGTTTTCGGGGTTAATGTATGTGCGTTTTTTTATTACAAAATGCCTCAACAGATTTGGATGTATGGGGTATCCTCGGAATCCTTAAATCATCCCAAGTGATAATGTTTTTGGCAGGGTATTTTTTTATTTTTATTAATGCTTACTTATTAATTACAGCATTAAACATCATCGCTCCAATTAACATTCAGGAATAAGGATCTAATCAGTGTAAACGCCTAATAAGAGCGAGCATGGCTGATGTTCTTAAAAAATACGTGAGGTCACCAACCACCGTAGGAATAGGATGTAAAAAACATCATGCATGAATTTCAACAGTAGGAATGTAATAGGCTGATAATGATGATTAAGACATTTCCAACATTTGATTTCATTGCATAGTAAAAGAGTGTTCGTAAGTCAGTAATCAATAAAGCGTCTTTACTTAGTCAGTTTTCAGAAATAAACCTGTTTAATCTTTGACAAAACGCGGCAAACACTAAAGCTATCAAACATTCGCCGCCGCTTCATGATTCGCTAGCCTTGTTTCGTATTGCACCAATCATAAAGATGTAATCCTAATAAATAATAGCCGCTGATCCTCATTGGTCGAGCGGCACAAACAAAGTTACCTTCTAACGCCGCCCCATAAAACTCCACCGAAAAGGACCGTTTTCGTTTCGGAAATTCTTTTTAGGTTATTTCTGAATATGAATTCTAAGACGTCAAGTTGGATAAAAATTTGAAACTAATCAAGGCAAGCCTAAGTCGGGTACGTTCGCGGAGATTTTTTTGTATACCGGTTCCGGAACATGCAAAAAAACTATGGTAAAAAAAACTTAAACCTATGTTTTTATTATGGTTTTAATGCATTCAAATCTGTCCAGGCAATAAGAAGTAATGGTGGAATAAATAAATACATACATACGTAAACCCTGAAATACTCCTTTTTGGGCAGTCGTGTAAAAATGTGGAAATACCCTTTTTTACGAGTGGGTTCCGGAACGGAAACGACCGAGTCCGAAGATCCGTTCAGTATGAAATTCCGGTATTTGAGACTCGAAATCAAGCCCTTGTAAAATGTTCGGCGTTTTCAAAGACAGAGCGCCTAGGCCACAAAACAGATAAATACAGAAGTTAATCTCATGTATGTACTTTTCATACATTTCATACCGGACGGCGCAGGAAGTTTTTGGGAGGAAAATTGATTGATTTAAAAATATAACTGTACACGATATCGACATAATTTTTTCGCAGTTACTATTATAACTGAATAAAGTTTTTTTGAAGACAAAACAAATGCGATTAGTTTACATTAACATCTTCCTCATTAGATTATTGAACACAAGGCTAACACAGCTTATACTACAATAAATATCTAATTTTAAATTGTAAAAATATGACAAGGCTACAAACTTATGTTCGCTTGTTCGGCGCAGGGCCGGGGGCTGGGGCGCTTACCTACCTACCTAACTATTTTGTGCTACGTGAAAACAAACCATCAAAATACAAGCAAATACCTACTTACCTCTCTGAAACAACTGGTAGCTTAAAAAACGACAATTCACCGTTTAATGTTGAATTTAAACAACCGTCCACCAAACAGTTATAATAACCTATTTTTCGTTGCTCCATTTTTGCACAAAAACGTTCACAGACGCGTGTCTCAAGCGGATGGCACTCGCATCCCAACTGTGCCCAGATATCGTGTCTGTGAGCGGTGTCTATGTGTGCGTTGCTCGAGCGCACTTTGTATGTATGTAGATTTCTGTACTAATCTGTTTTGTGCCTAGGCACAAAGTAGCTCGGTCAATGACCCGTACTACCGCGACTAGGCCACAGCTTGTTAGGATTGTCCAAAATAATTCAAATAAATAATTTTTAAACTTTGTATGGAAAATATAATAGTGTTTTTTTGGTTGTATATTCTGCCCAATGATTCATGACTAGATACCCATACACACCTTTCAGTATTACTACACATTAATGTTATTCCCTGTATATATATATTTATATATATCATGTAAATATTTAAGTATATATTATATAATTAGGTTTATTTTAGGTATATATTAAGTTTATGTGGTTTAGTTTTAATAAAAGTATTTTTACATACTATCGGTATGTAACTTTCATTATTTATTTATTTAATTAACATACAAAACAGAATGTAATAATTAAGGCAATCATTAAGAATATTTTTAAAGTTCCTATTACGCACTTTACTGCACCGCTACCATTTTTTCTTGCTCGTCCTGGATGACTGGTAGAAAATGCTCCCTAGCATCAAGTCCTCCATGTTTTGTGCTAAAGTATAAACAAATAATTAATTTAAAACAAAAACCGGCTCCAATGTATCTTCGAAGTCCAAGGTCACATATCGATAAAATTTATATGGGACCACTTCGTAGCTATACTGAACCCAACGCAAAAAGAATTTTCCAAATCGGCTCATAAACGACGGGAGTTCTGAGGTAACAAACATAAAAAAAAAGAAAAAAAAATACAATCGAACAGAGAAACTCCTTCTTTTTTGAAGTCGGTTAAAAAGAATGCAAATTGCACAATGAAATTGATTGTGTGTCTGCCACGCAGAGATATCTTGATGATGATGAGTTAGTCAATCAGTCAACCATCCAGCTAGCCAGTCAGTCAGTCATTTTCGTTGACAGCGGAAGGAGGCGAAGAAACGGGCAATGTTGTCCGGTACCCCTGCATGCCTTCACTGGTGGCTCTCCAGCAGATGAGGAACCGTCTCCATCTTGCCTTCACCGGCAAGAAACTGATGAAATGGACAGCAACCGCTACTGGCAAGGAGCTGCGTCGAGTCGCTATTGAGATAGATGTGTAAGTACAATGGTATACCGTGGTAGTCATTTACTTGTGGTAGGTGTCTCGTATGCGGGAGGCCGTCTGGGTTGGTACCACCGCTTTGCCAGTTATTCTGCCGAAAAGCATTAATGTGTTCCGGTTTGAAGGGCATTGTATCCAGCGAAATTACTGGGTATAATAGACTTAAAATCTGAAGTGTATACAAAATTATGTTTTAATAAAACTGTTAAATATTTGTACGCCTACAAAGGCAGAATTTCGTGGGGAAAACTATTGCTATGTCACCTTGCTATACATGTACCCGAAATTCTGACAAATACATTTATTTTATTTCATTTATTTCATTTCATTTCATGTCGCAGGGTGATGAGCGCAATGCAAAGCGCAGTACTCTTTATGATATTAAAAGTTTTGGGTGGCACTGCAAAAGTAAGGCGTTTATCATCAGGCGTACGACGTGCCCGTCTCATATATATCTGAGGAGGTTCTTTTCAAAACTTGACTATTCCACTATTTGTGTTTTTTCACAAACAGAGAAAATAGTTTTTTAGGTATGCAGCTTTGTATTGGAATAATCTATTTTTGACGAAATCATGCCTTTTTCTTTCTGGTGTAATTACACAGAATACTAAGGGACAGAAGCATCACTCCGCAAAGAAATTTAAGCAAATAGCGACTCTTGCTATGACGCAATAAAATTCAATTCAGCTCGCGTAGCGCTGCATACCTACCAGTCATATTAACCTACAGAGCGCCTATAGTCAAGTTTTAAAAAGAAGCTCCTCATCTAACCTCCTTGGTTTGTCCAGGAACAACGAGGGGTTTCGTGAGGATATGCGCAATTGCTTCATCCTCCTGGCGCGGGCGCGGTACTTCTACCCAGAACTTAACAAAATGGTACTTGAGAATGTTGGCGACAAGGTACGTACAGTGTTATAGGCGTTATAGCACATAATACTAAGGGACAGAAGCATCACTCCGCAAATAAATTTAAACAAATAGAGCAATAAAATTCAATTCAGCTCGCGTAGCGCTGCATACCTACCAGTCATATTAACCTACAGAGCGCGTCTCTTTCTATCGCGCCGCTCTTATCTCTTCTGACGCGGCACGTGTAACGATGCGCGACCCGCCATCGGTGTCCGGCTATGTACTTGTAGCTTCGTACCTACAGTGCGGAGTGCGCTAGGCCTGCTGGGTTATTCTAATTGAAACGGAAAGTCATCGGCGGGCGCTCGAATTTCGGAACTTTCCGACGGGTTTCCGAAACGTTATTCACAAATCCAAATTTGGAAATGTTTGACACTCCAATTTGGATATTATGCGCAAATCTTTCCGAGAGCAATTAGTTGTCGGAAACGCTTTCGAAATTCGGAAATTCCATATTTATCTGAAGAAAATAATTAACTACGGTAATTATATTGTGAATTTAGTGTTGAATCAGGGTTTACTCTCTGTTTTGTGGTTTTGCCCCAAAATTACTTATTCTTTTACCAACTTTTAGGTTATTATTATAACAATTCATTGTTTACATTTTTGTTGAGTAGATGGTACACATTATAGTGCTATAAATAGAAAGAAAGAATAGGCGTTATTACTTAACAGAACCGCTAGCTGATGCGACGAATCAAAACCAATTCAAATTCGCGGTAGGTAATTTGCTGATCAGCTGATAATCCTTTGACATTTGATAAACTGGTGCATAGAGTATGTAACAAGAGTGATAACATGCGTCTATAAATGTTGTGTGTTATACAAACCGACACTGAACTACCAAAATAGTCTCTTTGCACTATAGTAAAAAGTATAATATATTCATGAAAGAAAAGGTAGCAGTAGTTACTTCGTTTATGGGCCACTTTTGTGATGACGTCGCGTAGCTCCGCTTTTCGGCCGGGTCGGCCATTTTTAGTCACAATGACTGAACCGATTTACGGTTCAACTTTCGTAGTATTCTTCTCTAGTATTCTATTTACATAATTTGTGAATATTTAATGTTTATGTGTATTGAGGTTATAAATGAAGCGTGTATGATTTCATCAGTGGAATTGCATGTACTAGAAGGTGGCCGGATTTTATTCCATTTTGTATTATTTTGTGTGATTATTCCACCCGTTCCTTTTTATGGTTCCGTACCTCAAAAGGAAAAAAACGGAACCCTTATAGGATCACTTTGTTGTCCGTCTGTCTATCACGACCCAAAAATTTCGTGACGCGTGGAGTCGAGTTGAAATGAAAACCATATTCTCAGGTACACAGTCCCTTGAAGCTGTGAAAAATCAAACTTCTAAGTTTACGTAAAAAAAGATACGGCCGCACAAAACGTATATTTTGACACTCCAGGGAATCAAAATTTACAGGGTACTTTCGATTGACCTAGAACTATGAAATTTGGCAAGTAATATCGGCATACACACACACACACACCCTTACACACACACCCCCACACACACACACACTACATAGGAAAAAATATAGTCTTTATTTAAAGTACATAATCAATCATCGAGGTTAAATATGTACCTACAAATTTGTACGTAGCCCTCGGTGGGAGAGTCCAACTCGCACTTGTCTGGTTTTTTTTAATGGTAGAAGTCCTCTATAGCTTTTTATAGTCAATGGTTTGGTGAGATATTGACATTAACGGGGCTACTTTGCACTTTTGTTTTAAAATTAATTCAAACAAAGTTTTGTTTGGATTAGGTACAAATAGAATATATCTGTGACTTGAAATATGTGTTATTGAAATTTAAGCGAAACGTTTTGAAATTAAAATGCAGAATTACTTGAGATTTTTCGTTATCAAATTTTCTACCACGAAATCCGTTTTCTACCATTACAAAGCTTTCTTCGTAAACATTTCCGTGGCGGAACTTTCCGAGTATCAATCCGAATTTCATTGTCAAAGGCGTTATGATGGCGTTCGAATTCGAATCCGTGTAAATCTGTCGTTTCCGTCACGGAAACGAGTCGAATGAATTAGAATGCCTATGCAAACATTAAATTACAGACATAACATAGAAAGTTGCTATTTTGAATGTTTTGAGCATCTCCAAAGCACAATTATTCAATTCAATATATTTATTATTGATTGATTGATTGATAACACTTTATTGTACACCAAAAACATAACAAGAACAAATAGACATAGAACTTAAAAAAATAATTAGTACAATGGGCGGTCTTATCGCTAATAAGCGATCTCTTCCAGACAACCTTTGGATGGAGAGGATTTGAGGAGGATTATTCAGACAACAAAGATCTATATCTTAGTAGGTAGACTTAAAATTATAGTACATCACAGAAAAACGACACAATTAAAATTACAACAAATAAAATACCTAATAGTTTATGTAGGTGCGAGGCATTCCGTGCGGAGGCGAACCACCTTCCGTTTCATTCATCGCCCGCACGAAATGCCTCAGTATAGGCGCATGCGGATCCTCCACCACAGTTCTCAGGATGCTGTTGCTACTCCTTCGCACCCTTCTCATCAATGATGCTACTTCCTTCCGAATGACGGCTTGAAAACCGTCAGCCTGGGCGAACATACCTGAGGAACTAAAAGCGGGGAAGTCTCAACATCATCCTGAAAATGTTGATTGGACGCGTAGGGTGCTCAGCGACCTTTTGGTGTATTTGAGCCATAGACTGCCCGTGTTGACCTTGGCAGTACGCCAGTACGGGCGAATCTACGGGCCAACATTACCGCGAACCGCCGCGCCAACGCCCTACGCTCCCTCTCAATATCGACATCGTCTTTCGTAATTATCTATTCTAAACTGTAATAGAACAAGTTAAATGCAGCCATAAGTAATATATAATCAGATATGGCCAGAAATAACTATATGTTGATAAAACTGGTAGGTACTTAACCTAACTCGTATTCATCGTGTTAACCTTGACACGTGTTCTTTCTTTTGACAACATGTGTACATATATGTACTACATACCTTATATAACAGCATATTTTAAGACCTCTTCCTTAATTTAACTTAAATGTAATGAATAAACAATAAATAAATAAATTAATTATGAAAAAAGAAAATATTTAATATTGCAAAAAGACCGCCCCCGGGTGGACTCGAACCACCAACCTTTCGGTTAACAGCCGAACGCGCTAACCAATTGCGCCACGAAGGCGTCGAGAGGTGCTCCGAAATTAAACATCTGTTTCAACACGTGTCTTGTTAGCAGGTTTTTGCTAGTGATGGGGGTCAATATGAATCCGTTATAATCAAACGTTGTTTGTGATTATAATTGAAAACTAAAAGTATACAGAATGATTCATCATAACCGGTCAATATTGCAAGTATGAAACTTTAGAGATAACTTTAACCTATAATAATAATCCCAGATGGAAATATGTTTAAGAATATATTAATAGCAAGGTTAGTAGAAAAAAGTGTTCTATGATATTAAAGAATATTTTCAATATGCGTTCATTCGCACTCGCATGATGTAAATAGTTTTAGTTAAGGTACGACGTTTTTTTTATGTAACTTTAATTAATGTATTAACTTTACCTTCTCTGTATATTTATGAAAATATAATGTATGTTCGTAAAAATCTGCACAAATTCAAGGTGAATAGTGACCACCACAACATAAAACACTAGAAATAAGAATAGAATTGCAGTACCTAGGTTTAGACTGAGTAAAACGAATAAGTCCTTCATGGGCAATTGTGTACGTTTTTACAATAAAATTCCAAAATGTATAACGGAGCTCACAGAAAGTAGATTCAAATTTAGGGTGAAAAATATTCTAATAAAAAAAACATACTATACAGTTAGTAATTACATAGAAGACAAAGATGCATGGAACATTCCGCTTCTGCCAAGTAGCCAACTGGTACATAAGAAAAATAATATTGTCAAAAACAAACATAAAATATTGTAACAAAAGTTCTAAAAATATATGCCCCTCAGTTTCTTGCCGTATCTTCTGAGTAGTGGTTCTTTTTCCGATACGGTGGTAGAGTCCTTGTAATAATTGACGTTCATAAGTGCGTCTGTGACGACAAAATTGAATAAAGAACTTTTGATTGATTGATTGATTGAACTGAATGACGAGACGAGCTGGTCGTTTGCCTGATGGTAAGCAATACGCCAACCCATAACAATAACAACACCACCCAGAACTTTGTTTTGCAAAATCCTGCGCGGCGCTGTACTGCGCTCGTCACTCTGAGACAATTAGCTGTTGAGTCTCATAATGCCCAGTAATTTCGCTGGCTACAATGCCCTTCAATCCGGAACACAGTAATGCTTGCGCACTACCGCTTGGCGGCTGAATAAATGGCAAAGCGGTGGTACCCACCCAGACGGCCTCCTGCATACAAGAAATCTACCACCAGTAGATGATGTTACATCTAAACTAATATTATAAAGAGGAAAGATTTGATTGTTTGTTTGTTTGCATTCAATAGGCTCCGATACTACTGAACCGATTTGGAAAACTCTTTCACTGTTGGGAAGCTACACTATCCCCACGTGACATAGGCTATATTATATTTTCAAAAAAATTAGAGATCCTTACTAAAACTCCAATAATGTAACCCAAGGTGTAAAAAAATTATCTAAAATATTGTTAACATCGCGTGCGCTGCGAAAACTATTGATGATAGAATAAGATAATGTACTACGACTTTGCAGAACACATCATTATTAACAAAAAGTGTCGCGACAGCATATGTCTAACTATTCTAGTTATGCCACAACAAGTGTTCTTTTATTTTAAAATTTTATTTGAAATGCCGCCGCTAGAAAAGGCTCTTTATTTGTAAAAATATAAAATAAATTACTTCATATTCAAGACTGCTTTAATATCTTTATATAACCTTTTTGAATTATTCAATTGAGACTTTCCATTCGAAAGATACGAAACGCTTTCGATCACGAGTTTAAAATGTAATAGAAATAAGTTGCGTGCGGGAGGGGAGATGTGTGTAGATATATTATATTTTTTAATAATGAAATTTTTGTTAAATACCCGTGCGAAGCCGGGGCGGGCCGCTAGTAGTATTATTTTTGTACGTCCGTAAGGATAAACTTGTTACTTTCATAATTTCTTATAACATCTTAAATGTACCTACACAGTCTTGAACAATTATTTTTTTCTTTTTTACGCCTAATAGATCTATGTTTGGCCACTATCTCGCCTGATGTAAGGCGATGATGTGGCCTAAGATGGAGCACATAGATCTAGAGAGAGACGGCAGTTGAGCGGCTGCTCAGACCCGTCTCCCCGATGGTTCACCAAATTTGTATTCTATTCTATTATATAAGATGATAAGGCTGATCTCATACACCCGAAATACTTCTCTGAATTCAGGGATGGATTTATAAAATAAAATAAAAAAATCCATCTCTATTATAAAGCCTCACACACACTTAAAAATCAGATTCTAACAACTTTTTATTCTAACAATTTTATTTTTAATTTATGTTTAACATAACATAACATTTATTCATTTCTCCCACAAAGGTTTACAGTATACATATAAAGTTTTACAGTATGGCCACAGAATACTATGGGACAGAAGCATCACTCTGCAAAGAAATTTAAATAAGTAGCGACTCTTGCTATGACGCAATAAAATTCAATTCAGCTCGCGTAGCGCTGCATACCTACCAGTCATATTAACCTACAGAGCGCCTCTCTTTCTATCGCATAGCTCGTATCTCTTCTGACGCGGCACGTGTAACGACGCGCGACCTGCCGTTGGTGTCCGGCTATGTACTTGTAACTTCGTATCTACAGAGCGGAGTGCGCTAGGCTTGATATAGCTAAAATTTCGAGTAGAACTTTGAAAACCTGTTTTGTGGAAAACTGGTGCCTGATGTAGGTCTGTAGACCTGTATTACAGGTCACCAGGCTCAGTGGGCTCAATCAGTAGTGTCGTGTTTCTCGGCTACTCTTACAGATCGATCTGCAAAATTGAATAAACCAGAATGTGTGAGGAGAATCGCTAAATTGAATGCATTTCCGTGCTCCCTGAATTAATAATATGAATTTATATTACGAAGCGCACCGCCCTTCTAACTGGCCTATTTTCGTTCGATCTTTATTTGTGCCAGTTATTCTACCGCAAATTACTGTGTTCCGGTTTGAAGGGCATTGTAGGCAGCAAAATTACTGGCCGAGAGTTAATATCGGATGTCTCGAGGTGATGAGCTCTATGCAGTCCTTTTTATGGTATTACACGTTCTGGGTGGCACTGCTATTGCTATAGGCATGCGTGGCGCTTACCATCAGGTGTTCCATAAAAAACTCTGATCGCGAAACCTTGAGGAACAATACGCATGTTCCTATTTAAAATAGTTATTTCATTCTATATGAGAGGCTCTTTGAGAAAAGATGTACTTTGTTCGCATTTATTGAAGAAAGTTTTTTTTAATAGATGGGATGAAAATTGTTGATGTTAAGAGGAAACGGCTCGCTGAAATTTTCATACAAAAAGAGAAAACGTTTTTCTACCCCTAAACATTAACCAAATTCGATGAAATTTGGACACGTAAGAGATGTTATCATTATTGAGGTTTGTAGGTTTTTATTTTTTCGATAATCCTATACGAGATAAATGGACCCAAAAATTTACTCGAAATTTTGTTTTCAAATCAAAATCTCTTTAATCATTTTGGCATCACAGACGCACTTATGAACGTCAAATTACCACAATGACTCTACCACCGTATCGGAAAAAGAACCACTACTCAGAAGATACGGCAAGAAACTGAGGGGCATTTTTTTTTAGAGATTTTGTTACAATTTTTTTGAAGTTTGGAATCTGTTAACTTTAAAAATAGACATAAACTTAGAAAAAGGAAAACCTACAAACCTAGTTTATTCTCCATGTAAGAAATTAAGACCACAATTACTAAATTTGGTTGAGATTTAGTGTGGTAGAAACGTTTCTCCCGAAACGCTAATTTTAACAAAAATCTGAAGCATGATACGAATTTAGTTAAATTATTATTATTATTTAGTCAATTTATAATTTAATTTAAGCATTTTCTGCGAGACCGTAAACCATTATTCAAATACCTAGTGCTCGCTGGCCGCGGCTGTGCCATATCCTCTTAAGCTTTGGAATTCTCTACCCACACTATTCGCGCCAGTCCCTCTGTTGATATTTTTTTAACGTGTAGAATTTTTGAACTGTTTGAGTACATCCAAGCTTCCAGCGCACTCTTATTAGGTTAAAAATTGTAATTCATTTATTAGACCCCTCCGAAATTGTGTAACGGAACTCAGCTGATGGTAGAGTCGCTACAGACGGACCTCATTGAGGCAGAGATACTGACAGCCCGTGGCGCTGGTGAGTCAGTTTTCATAAATTAGTAGATACTCATCTTCCTTATCTCGAAAAACTTTCCGTTTCAATCCAAACACGTGCAGTTTTCTGTGATTCTGATGTGAGTCTTTGCAATGACGATCTATAAGTCGCTGGACCAGACGCTCCAGGCGAGCGACGGCTGTTGTTCTGAGGACAGGATGTTTCTCACAGGGACAGCTGTACGAAGCCTTCTCACGGGCGACGTGATCCGAGAGTCTTTACGAGTTCGCTCCCTACAATCAGACCGCCAATAGTATACAGGGTTTTTTTTAAATAACATGTGTTGTACACAATCTACAAAAAAGGATTTAGATCAGTGTCAAACTATATTTAATAGTCTACGCGAACAAAGCCGCGGGCAACAGCTAGTAAATGAATATGAATAAATGTTTTTTGACAGAATACAATAATGAATAACAGAATGTAAGATGAAGAAGAAAATGTAAGATTCTCCCTACTCTAAATATACTTTTCATAGTAGTAAACAAATACTCAAGATGCAAAAAGACCGCCCCCGGGTGGACTCGAACCACCAACCTTTCGGTTAACAGCCGAACGCGCTAACCAATTGCGCCACGAAGGCGTTGGGAGGGGTGACGAAATTACGCATTGCATACTTATGACCAGGTTATGACATCTGAAACGCAATGAAAATATCTAGTATAATTCCGCTAAATATTATGTAGGTTATTGTTGAATAATATAATATGTATAAATAACTGTAATATGTAAATAAACATATATATAAAATTAAATTCCCATTTCTATTAAAAAAAAAAATATTTCCATTGTTCTACCACTATTATTTGAAACTGTAAACTGTTTCCTGTTTTTGGTGCTCAATAAAGTATAATTATATTGTATTGTATTGTATTCCCTCAGCGTTTTTTACCAATATGATAGTGTATTTAATGTTGCATAAATTAAGTATATAATGTATAAAAATGAATTTAGTAAATAATGTAAAATACCTAAATATGGAACACCCTAAACTGCCCCCCTGGGCATAGGGGCCTAGGGACTGACCCCAACTACAACCCTTCCTGTACAACACGTGTTTCGCCATGTACTATCATCACGTGTCAATTATTTAAAAATTGATTTGATAACAATATCGATTATCATATATATAAAATTCTCGTGTCACAATGTTAGTTACCTTACTCCTCCGAAACGGCTTTACTGATTTTTACCAAATTTTATATGCATATTCAGTAGGTCTGAGAATCGGCTACTATCTATTTTTCATACCCCTAAGTGATAAGGGTTGTTCACCCTTAACATTTTTTTTTTATTTATATGGCAAAACAACGTTTGCCGGGTCAGCTAGTAATGTATAAAAATGGATTTAGTAAATAATGTAAAATACCTAAATATAGAACACCATAAACTGCCCCCCTGGGCATAGGGGCCTAGGGACTGACCCCAACTACAACCCTTCCTGTACAACACGTGTTTCGCCATCTATCATCACGTGTCAATTATTTAAAAATTGATTTGATAACATTAATTATTATAAATTATAAAATGTTATCAGTATTGTATGTTGATAATAAATACATAGTGGGCAGATAGATAGATAAATAGGTAGGTACGCATGTCCTATTAATGGATCTTCAGCCCATCACGTTCCTACTGCTGGGGCCTTTTCTCATGGAGAGAGTATTGGCCATAATCCACCACGCTGGCCCAGTGCAAATTGGTGGACTAACATACATAATTGATTGATTGATAATACTTTATTGTACACCAATGTTGTACCCGCACTGGGCCAGCGTGGTGGGTTGTGGCTCATACTCTCTCTATGAGAGAAGGCCCGTGTCCCAGCAGTGGGAACGTAATGGGCTGATGATGATGATGTAAACCAATAACATAACAAAAACAAATAAAAATGGAACTTAAAAATTTTAATAGTACAATGGGGCGGTCTTATCGCTAATTTTTCTGGTGGTAGGTTTCTCGTATGCGAGAGGCCGTCTGGGTAGGTACCGCTTTGCCAGTTATTCAGCCGCCAAGCAGTAGTGCGCAAGCATTAATGTGTTCCGGTTTGAAGGGCATTGTAGCCAGCGAAATTTTTGGGCATTATGAGACTCAATAGCTAATTGTCTCAAGGTGACGAGCGCAGTGCAGCGTGGTGCTCTAATTGTTTTGGACAGGCGTGTTGCTTAACATCAGGCGAACATATAGGTATATATTTATCTGAAGGAGTAGCGGGAATCGAACCTGCGACCTGCTATCGCGTTCAGCCTACCCAACCGCTATGCCATGGAGGCGATACAAAATGTTTTTAACCGACAAATAAAAAGGAAGAGGTTCTCAATTCGATTGTATTTTTTATTACAAGCTTTTACTCAACTTGCAATGTATGTAAGTTTGTTTGGGTGGAATCTTGCAAGCTGAATCAGAACCACTTCCTCTTATCCTACAGAGTTGAAATTTTGCATACTTGTCAAAGTCCGATGACAATGCAATGTTATAGTGACGGTCAGCTGATCTGATGATGGAGACGGAAGGTGGGCAATAGAACTCCTTGACGGATAATCGTAAACTACTAGTGTTTGGGCTCATTTTAATCTGCTCGCGGTTCCGATTACAAATTATCCTATTATATTATTTATTCTTAATATTATCCAATTCTTATTATATTTAAAAAATGTATTTTTAAACAAAAAAACTTACTGTTATATTTGTTACCTCAGAACTCCGTCATTTATGAACCGATTTGGAAAATTGTTTTTGCGTTGGGTTCAGTATCTACGAAGTGGTCCCATATAAATTTCATCGATATGTGACCTTAGACTTCGAAGATACATTGAAGTCGGTATTTCTGTTTGATAGAACGTATTGTTGTTATAATTTTTTTTTTTTATTACAGGCCGGTGTTAGAGTTAGCAGAAGCTACAGGTCCGTTTCTGGCGTTAAAGTTATTCAAATTCATTTCATTGAAGTAAGTATCCATAACCATTCATCATCGTCATCTTTCATCATCTGAGAGAGAGACAGAAAGACAGAGAAACATAGAGAGACAGAGACAGATAGAGATTTGAGAGGGAGATGGCGACAGAGATAGAGATAGAGAAATAAAGAGAGAGATACGAGGGGTGAACGATGAAGGAAAACGGCATACCCAAGAATTAATCATAAATATCTTGAATATTTATGATTAATTCTTGGGTATGACATCCACCAACCGAAGCGAAAAAAAGGCGAAGTAAAACAGTATTTGCACTTTGAACACTTGTATTTGAATAGACACACATAATATGACAAGGGAGAAACACATGCGTTGGCGTTCCTTGCCCGGACCCGACTGGCCGGCGAGATTAAGTGGGGGTGCGCAGACCCATATATGTATAGGTATAATTAAAACTAGGTAGGTACATATAGGCTTTCTACGTAAAGCATAAGAAATATAATAATAATAATGGGTAATAATAAATTTGGGAGCGCGTCGCTAACAGAGATTTTGATTTTGATTTTGTTGTTACTTAGGAAATTCCGTCCGCCTTTTTACCACGTTTTGATTAAGTCACTTTCTTGTTTGTCTGTCTACCTGTCGTTTCGGGCGGGATCTTGCAACTCAAATCCCGAGCACTTCCCGATTAGCTATCCGGCTGAAACTTTCAGGGTAGCTCACAACTCGATGACAATGTGTTCTAAATCAATTTATTATCATGCAATGCCGACCTAACCTCAAAAGGCACATAAAAACGTTTTTTTATGAAACTGAAAGACGAGACGAGCTGGTCGTTTGCCTGATGGTAAGCAAGCCCATAATAATAATCGCACCACCCAGAAATTTGTTTTGCAAAATCCTGCGCGGCGCTGCAATGCGCTCGTCACCCTGAAACAATTAGCTGTTGAGTCGCATAATGCCCAGTAATAGTAGTAGTGCTTATTCGATTATTTTTATCGGGGAGACGGGTCTGAGCAGCCGCTCAACTGCCGCCTCTCTCTAGATCTGAGTGCTCCATCTTAGGCCACATCATCGCTTCACATCAGGCAAGATAGTGGCCAAACATATATCTATTAAGCGAAAAAAAAAATTATTTAATCTGTCTTTTTCTTGTTTATTCGTTCAATCCTATATCCTTGTGTCTATTTCACAGAGTCATTTTGACTATCCACACCTAGGCCTCGAGAAGGGTGGATACCTAATAACAGAAGCGAAGATCGCGTGGCGTGAACTCCTCAAGAAAATAATTCTCATGCTGCAGCTCAGGATCGGCTTCGTCATGCTCGACGAAGCAAACAAGAACGCCACCAAGTGAGTGCTTTTTTAATAAGTCATTCGCAAACCAAAGAACATAGGTGCAAGGTTACTATGTTCAATAAATGAATCGTCAAAACTAATACATATTTGACCACGTTTTTATTAAGTCACTTTCTTGTTTATCTGACTGTCGTTCCGGGTGGAATCTTGCAACTCAAATTTCGAGCACTTCTCGAGCTATCCGGCTGAAACTTTCAGGGTAGCTCACAACTCGATGACAATGCATTCCAAATCCATAAATTGCGGCTTTTAGTTAATTTTTTAATCTATTACGGTATTTTGTTTTTTTTTCATGCTTGTTACCTCAGAACTCCGTCATATACAGGGTGGATTTTTGAGACGGGGCATTAAGAGCAGGTTCCTAAACAGTTATAGTTACCTACAGGAAAACGTTTTCAATCCAGAACTTTTTGATATATTCTGAATCATTTCGAGTTGATTAATCGTTTTTCCGTACAAAATGTATGGGGAAAGTTTTTGGGTATATGTGTAATTTCTGTACTTAAACCTTAAATGGTCCCATAGAGTCTTTTGATCCCTACAAGAAACAGAATCATTTATTTTAATTGTTAATTTAGCATTTTTTTCGCTGACTTTACATTTTTTCTAAAATCTGTGAATGCAGTTAAAAATATCTCAAAAAGTTATGGATGGTCTCCAAGGAACGTTTTCTTGTAACTATAACGGTTAAGGTACCTGCCCTTAGTGCCCCGTCTCAAAAATCCACGCTGTATAAACTGATTTGGAAAAATATTTTTTTGCATTTTGCCTTGGTTCAGTGTAGCTTCAACGTGGTCCGATATAAATGTCTTCGATATTCGACCTTGGACTTCGATGATGCATCAGGATTGAAGTCGGTGTTTGATATAAAATGTATTATTGAACATAGGAACCGAAAGAATCGTTTCGCAGATCAAAGTTAACCCATCACTGGTGACGCTTAAAAAATGCACCTGCAATTTTTCGTTGGTCTCAGTGATCGAGCAGTTTTTTAACCGGTTAGGCAAGCATTTGACCGCACTCTCACGTGATGGAAAGTGACGACGCGGTCGAGGTTTGATTGTGCTTGCCTAGAAGATACCGATTCACTCTGGACTTGAAGACACCTGGATTATAAGAATCTCTGTTCCCATTATGAAAGTTGAAGCGAAAGGATGGCTAAACGAGCGAGTGTGGCTCAATAGGAGCACGTGCGACTTTCGATCTAACGTACCCGAGTTCGAATCCCGTTGGCCCCGCACCACTGACTTTCTTAAGTTATGTGCGGATTTAACACTCGCTCGGTGAAGGAAAATCGTGAAGAAACCGGCATGTCGAAGAATTGATCACAAAAAATCAAGGACATGTGACATCCACCAACCCGCACTGGGCCAGCGTGGTGGATTAAGGCCCACACTCTCTCTACGAGGGAGGGCCCGAGTCCCAGCAGTGGGTAAGTAATGGATTGATGGTGATGATGATGATGGCTACACACGATTTTCCGCGGAGCCACAGAATTGAATCCTACAAGAAATAGTTTAAAAATGGGGCGTCGGAAATATTTTTCAGTGGCAGATGTGGATAGGCGACAGTGACCATATAACAGAGCGGGTTCGATGCCCGCTTCTGGACAACTTGTTAATAGAATAGAATAGAATAACTCTTTATTATAAAACAAAAATACAGAAATAATTAAAAACTAAAATAACAACTTAATAATAGTGTCACAATGGACGGTCTTATCGCTCAGAGTGATCTCTTCCAGACAACCCACAATATATATAGTAGAAAAGTGTTGTTGTCGCACCTGCCGGTTATGGGTCACGGGTTCGAATCCCGTGCTGAGTCGTCTTTCACGTGCCAATAATATTCATAGCTTGTTACAAATTATTGCACGTTTGTGACGAAGTGCTTTGATATAGAATATCATCATCATCATCAGCCTATTGCAGTCCACTGCTGGACATAGGCCTCTTCAATTGCATGTCACTGAGCACGATCCCCGGCTACTCTCATCCAGCTGCTGCCAGCCACCCTGCGAAGATCGTCGTTCCACCTAGCCTGAGGGCGTCCTACACTACGTTTGCCAAAAGGGGATCGGACAACTTTTCAGGAAGTGTTTTAAATTAACTAAAATGAATATATATAGCTATTAAAAGTAGTATTTTAATTAAATAACGCTTTTAAAGTACCTAAAACTATGTTTAAATGTCATGTTTCAAATATTGCCGCGCAAAAGGTCACCTTAAAACAAGTGACGTCATATGAAGGTAGAAAACGACAAACTCTTCGAAATAAAACTTGCAAAGAGATTTAAATACGTTTTGTGAAGTTTAGGGACTATATTGTAGTAATGGAACGAAAAAATTAGCAAAAATACATTTTATGAAAAGCAAAAAAGTTAAATAAACACAAACTTGATTCACGGCATTTGCCTTCAAATGACGTCATGTGCTGTGATTGTTGTTTCGTTTGAGATGAAGAACAGATTAAAAATGTCAGCATTTATTATTTATTGATTTAAAAATATAAATCATTATTATTTCACAAAAATTTTGGTGATTTTTTTGGTTCGACGAACATTCGTTCTAACTACATTTTAGATATTTCCTCGATTACTGTCCGATCCCCTATTCGCGGTCTCCACTCTAGAATACGTCTACCGCAGCGGTTATCGGTTCTGCGGCTAATATGGCCGGCCCACTGCTACTTCAGCTGACTGTTCAATGAATTCTGTGGGCTATGTCAATGACTTTGGTTCTCTGTCGGATAACCTCGAATATATTGATGGAAAAATATAATGCGGTCTGAGACGAAAATAAGTTATTATGTACCTTCTTTGGTTTGCGAAACAAATAAGTAGTTATTTTAAATATACGGGGCCAAAGAGAACTAAGTGCAAGAGATTTGACCCAGGACAATGCGGTTATTTTACCCTTTTTCGGGTTCACCTGCTGTGTCATAGATGTTTAGAAACACCATGTTTTAAAGACGAAGAAATAAGTTGATATAGATTTTTGATAATTATTTTTATTTTTTATGTAACTGAGTGATGAGACGAGCATGTCGTTTGCCTGATGGTAAGCGCCACGCCTGCTCATAGCAATCAGTGATACCCTTAACTTTTAATACGATAAAAAGCACTGCATAGGTTTGCATTGCGCTCATCACCCTAAGCTTGTTATGGGCAGGCATGGTGCTCACTATCAGGCGAACAACTTACTCGTTTCAATACAAGAGAAATCTATCCTATTAATATTATAAATACGAAAGTCTATGCATGTGTGTTACCACTTAACTTCCAAACGACTGAACGTATTTTGATGAAATTTTGTATTTAGGTACTTTTTTTTATGGAACTGAATGAAACGAGCAAGTCGTTCACCTGATGGTAAGCTCCACGCTTGCCTATAGCAATTGCAGTGCCACCCAGAACCCGGAACCTTAGGACATCATCATCAGAGAATCTCATGGACACCCGGGAAGGGAGGGCCCGGGTAGTGCCAGACTTGGCCTAAGCCACCTACTGGCTAAAACCTCCGTCTGCTCTGCCTGTTCACAGACCAGCCCCCCCCTATCCATATGTCACTCAAGCACCAATCGTATATCGTGTTGAGCTACTGTAGTTATCGTATTTTGGTATGAATGAGATTAATTCGATTTCTTGCACAACGTGGGGACCTAGGATCTCCTCATTAGTCCATCTATGCTAAATGTGTGTGTATGTCAATGATTTACCAATAGGGCGGGCTATATGTCAAGAATTGACCAATAAGCAGCGAGGTGCGTGACATCAGATAGTGGTTGCCCTTACTCAAGCGTTTTGCGATTACGTTCCGTTTCTCCAAAAATAAGAAAAATAAACTACGCAGTTAATAATATTTTTATATCACTACTAAATGTTTACAGGAGTAATCTATCGTAAAAAGTAATTTCCAGATTTTTCGACAACACATGCATATTCCCTATTAGACCGCATCTCAATAGCCGCAGTGAAGCTATACCTTAATCTGAGCTCAACACGATATGCAATTGGCGTTTGAGGGACATATGGGTAGGGCAGACATCCGTGCCGTTTTCATCACTTCTTTTTTCTATAATTATATTGCTTTCTCTATGGCCCCATAAACTTGTATTTAGGTAGCTAGTAGTATTTTGAAGTAATGTATTTATAGCCCTTCTAGGGCCAAGCTGCCGATGAACTCACCCTTCCGTTTATCTAAGGACTGGACGTGTTTCCCCTAAAAAAGGTTCACCAAAAACTTGACCCTAAGTATGTACTCAGATTATCCTAAAAG
Organism: Petrophora chlorosata; assembly: GCA_951640565.1. Lineage (NCBI taxonomy): Eukaryota > Metazoa > Arthropoda > Insecta > Lepidoptera > Geometridae > Petrophora > Petrophora chlorosata. Next base: position 5,709,606 of record OX621216.1, on the reverse strand, counting down.
ATTACTTATTCTAAATATTCCTTTTACAACATTTTTAAAACTTCAAGAAAAACATCTACATATTACGCTTTTGACAATAATATGCCCGAAAATAACTTTATCTCAGAAGCTTCTTATAAACACCCCAATATTTCGTCTTCGTCTTATATTGATCTTAGAAATTCTTTCACGATTTATTCCTCAACTTACTATTATTATAATTGCGAAAGTAACTCTGTCTGTCTGTCTGTCGCGCTTTCACGCTAAAACTACGGAACCGATATAAAATAAATTTTATAAGTAGTTGAAAAATTTAAAAAGTTTTCTTTTAATTATTAGCCTAAATGATTAAAAATGCTACATGGAGTCCGGCGCTACACATAGGCTTTGTTTCATCAAAATCGGTTCAGGAATAATGAAGTTATGACGCAATTTAGAAAAAATTAAACGTCCACTATAAGTTGAACCCCGGAACATACTGAACCCACAGTGCACAAGGCTCAGTTTAAACTGGTTTTTGCTTACCTAGAGAACTAAAGGATGGGTTTATATACAGTTGTCTAAAAAGCGAGGGCGGAACGACGCGAACGAAGTCGCGGGCAACAGCTAGTAACTTATAATTGTGTTATAGGATTTTAAGCAATATTCCTGATCTTGATTGTTATAATATACATGTGCCCGAAAGTAACCTACGTTATAACAACAGAATTTATATAAAAAATAGATATACTACACACGATAGGTACAAACGATAGGACTCAATTCGGACGAAAAATTCTTTAGAAGCTGAGTTGAGTCTGATTGGTTTGAAAGATTGGGTATAAAACATGAACATGCTATGGTCTGGGAATCCTCTGACAGGCCGTGAAGGGTTAATAGGTGACGCATTCTGAAAATGTATGATAGGTAGGTTTATATACAATTTTTGGTTTATGGAAATTATCCAGAGTGACCCCTATACCCAAGAGTAGCATCAAAACGGTTATAAATGAATATCGTCCTATAGCTATTCTATGCGCGCCCGCTAAGGCGTTTGAGTATATTCTACATACTAAAATATAAAGGCAAATACAGCAGTACCTGGGTGATGAGCAGCACGGTGTCAGCCCGGGAAGGTCGGTGAATACTAATCTCCTAAGTATGTTTGACTGTCCGATGCCATGGACCGCGGGACGCAGGTAGATACGGTATATTTCGATTTTCAGAAAGCCTTCGATAAAATCGATAATGACATCTGATTGCGTAAGCATATATGGTACTACATACATCCATAATACACATCCATCCATGATACAGCCAAGGAGTGGAACGCATTGCCAACGTCTGTGTTTCCTGACAACTACAACCTGGGAGTCTTCAAATCGCGAGCGAACAGGTATCTTCTAGGTAAGCGTGTTACATCTTAGACCACATCGTCGCTTACCATCAGGTGAGATAGTGGTCAAACGCAAGCCTATAACCAGTAAAAAAAAAGCTGTGTGCACCCCGCCTCCTTAATTTCTTCTCAGATTATATGAAAGACCGTCAGCAATTTGTCAGTCACGGCACGTGCGTATCTGAACCTTACAGCACTCGGTCGGGAGTTAGTCAGGGATCAGTGCTTGGGCCCCTCCTCTTTTTAATTATGATCCATGACCTCGCCAAAGTGAAAACTTGGCAAAAACTTTGCCAAGTGCCTCCTGTACGCTGATGATTTAAATCTTGTTCTAGAGATTAAATCGCAAACTGGCTGTCTTTGTTTGCAAAATGACATTAACTCTATATTCGAGTGGAGTGTGACTAATAATAGGTTATTTAATTCAAATTAATGCAATGTAATGACTTTTGAACGGAAACGTAATCCAATTAATTTTGATTATAAAATAAATAGTAGGAGACACAGGCTGTTTGCCGTGCCCGGCTGCCACACTGTGGCTCGAGCAGGATCCCCCCCTGTGTCGTTCCCTTTATCATCTTAATGCACTCCTGGCTGCCAATCCTGATATTGACAACTTTTTCTTCTTCTTCATTAGCCTTTATTGGTCCATTTCTAGACATAGGCCGCTCCCAATTCTTTCCATGACTTCCGATCTTCTGCCTTGGCCATCCAGTTATGACCTGCGTGTCTTCGGATGTCGTCTACCCATCGCTTCGGTGGGCGACCTCTTGGTCTGGTGTTCGCGCACGGTCTCCACTCTAGGATTCGTTTTGTCCAGCGGTGCCTAACCATTCAAGCAATATCCAGCCCAACTCCACTTCCGCTTCGCGATCACCTGGACCACATCTTTCACCCCCGTTTTTCGCCGAATTCATTTATTTCTTTTTCGGTCGCGCATGGTTAGCCCGAGCATAGCACTCTCTATCGCCCTTTGCGCGACTCGGAATTTCTCAGCAGACCGTTCGGTGAGAGACATAGTAGAAAGGTAGAACATGATCTATACCTAATAAATCTCAACATCTTCATCTGTACCCATGTTTCAGACAAATAAATTTATTTCATTATATTTCATCATCATCATCAGCCCACCGTTCCCATTGCTGGGACACGGGCCTTCTCTCATAGAGAGAGAGAGAGAGAGAGAGAGACCATAATCCACCACGCTGGCCAGTGCGGGTTGGTGGATGTCACATGTCCTTGAATGATTCATTCTTGGATATGCCAGTTTCCTCACGATACTTTCTTTCACCGTTTTAAGAGCGAGTGTTAAATCCGCACATAACTAAAGAATGTCAATGATGCGGGGCCAGCGGGAGTCGAACTCGGGTGCGTCGCATCGAAAGTCGCACATGCTGCCACTGAACCACACTCGCTCGAAGATTTGTAAACCTGGTCTATCAAACCCCTTCTCACAATTTATTTAATTTAATTCTTTGTTGCACTATTACAAGATATGTACAAAAGGAGAACTTAATGCTAAAGCATTTTCTACCAGTTATCCAGTGACGGTAAAAGAACCCTACAAAGCGTGCATCAAAAATTAAAAAAAAAATGAAATTTATAAAAATATGCTTATCTCTTAAATATCTCTCTCGGCTATCGCTTATAGCGATAAGACCACCCGTTGTAACACTAGCTTTAAGTATTGTTTTGTAATTATTTCATTTTAATGACATTTTTATTTGAATTTCAATATGGTTTGACATAATAATTGATAAAAAATGTATAATAATTATTTTTGAATGTGATGTGAACTTAAAAGACTAAGTGGCATTATTCAAAATTACAATAACTAGGTGCAGCTTTGTAGTTTATAAAATCAAGGTATTATTGTAGGTATTTTATTTTACTTATTAATTTTAAAAGCAAATATGATTTAGTATTTTACCTCCGGCTTCTGCTCGCAAAACAGGTGGTGGGTGGATTTGTTCCGATGCATGATCGCAGACTTCTGTTTATGTTCGTTTTGGTCAAGTGCCTAATTCAGTGTACACTGCACAAGAACAGGCACAAAGTATTGTAGGTACATAACAAATTAATATAATGTTCAAAGCTTGGCAAAGTGGTGACAGGCTTTACCCTCCAGCTTAAGCTGGTTAATTATTGCCTGCTTGCTTTCTTGTCTTGTGTCGTATTTGTACCTATTTTGTTCGTCCTTCTGCTGGGAAAATGTGTTCACTTTTGTGACACTGACATGTGGCATCATTTGTGGAGGTAGATTTCTGCTCTATGGTGCCACGTACACTATTCTAACCTCAGAGTAAGACTTTGAGGTTGGAATGGAGTGCGTGGCGCCGTGGAGTATGAATTCGCTTTTATAGGTGATGTAACATGTCAGTGTCACCGTCTATGAATAATTATTTTGATTTGCTTTATGTATATTTTGTTTACTCTTGTTATATATTTGTTTATATATTTATGTTGTATTCGTCCCTTATCTTACTGTTCGTGATGTCACGGTCATAGGTTCCGGCTGAAAATCAGTACTAAGGTATTTATTACCTTAGTTTTTATGCTGAGTCGGAACCTTTTCCTGACATCGCGCAACATTTCATTATACTATAATTATATTATGTATTTATTATATAGGTTATGTATTTATTATGTGTTATTTTTTCCTGTTGTATGTATAGTATAATATTATTTGTTATATGTAATATAGTATTATAGCTTAATGTAATGTTGCGTGTATCTGTCTTGAATAAATGTATTTTCTTTCTTTCTTCTTTCTTCTTTACTATAATTATAATAATGATTAGAATTGTTTGACGTAACTTTAATAATATTTGCATGCCTCCTGGTAGAATATGGTTGAAATTATATATTTGTTACATCTTATTAATCTAATATAATCTAATCTAATCTAATCTAATCTAAGCTTATCTAATCTAATCTAATCTAATCTAATCTAACCTAACCTTTTTTTTTTTACCTGGGGAAATGCTGTGACGCGTACCCACCCGCTGGGGGAGCGGGTGGGTTATGTCGGACTCGACACCGACTATCGAATCGATAATCAGTGCCCCTACCGACTAAAACCCCACGATGTTCCTCTAATCTATTCTAATCCAATCCAATCCAATCCAATCCAATCCAATCCAATCCAATCCAATCCAATCCAATCCAATCCAATCCAATACAATCCAACCCAACCCAATCCAATCCAACCTAATCCAATCCAATCCAATCAAATCCAATCCAATCCAATCTAATCTTATAGTATGTATATGTGTCTCTATAACAAAGGACATTCAATTATTAGAAGAATATAAATTTAACAAATGTTTAAGTGACTGGCTCTAGTGTCTTTGTTTTTATGATTTTTTTTTTATTATTCACAAAAATTATTTTTATTCTTATATCTAAGTTTTTTACTATAGATATATCTATAAAAATATACAAAAATACTTGAAAAAAAACTTACAATACCACTACTACACTTAAACTATACTTATACTAACTAAACTTATACTATTCTTACTTTTTTTTTACTTACATACTTTCTTTATCTTTTCTTTAACTACTCTTAAAAATACTTTTTTAAATCTTAGAATTAAGTAACATTTAATTTTAATAATGTATCTCGTGTTGGCTTTCAATAAATAAATAAAAAACCTAAATCTAGAGTGCCGCCAGCGGGGCCCAAACTACCGGTGGTACGGGCTGTATACCTATAGACTGAGCCTGGCTATACGTGCCGTGCCTTCTGCATCTGACCCTTGTTCCAACCGTCTAGCGAGACCCTCTTGAGATGTTGGTCGGCTCTTCGCTATTGTAAGTGGACTATGAATATATTCTCGTTGGAATTTTATTATTTATATTTTATTTCATACAAATACATTTCCCTACAAGAAGTTATGCATGATTTTACCTACCTATATATTTCTGAGATATTTTTAACTTTAATATTAAAGTTTCACACCTAGGAGTTCTGCGGAGAATCTTGTCTCGACTGAACTCGACGCCATCGCCATCTAGTTACGATTTTGGAACTAAATGTGTAAGGCACATCAAAGGAAAAACAAGCTCGCTGCAAGCTTGCACCCCGTTGCCGCGACAAACTTGACGTATCAAATAATAACAAAAGCAAAACAAACTTGCAGCAAGCTTACATTCAATTTCCACGACAAACTTGAAGTATCAAGTTCGTATACGAGAAAAACAAACTTGCAGCAAGCTTACATTCAATTGCCACGACAAACTTGAAGTATCAAGTTCGTATACGAGAAAAACAAACTTGCAGCAAGCTTACATTCAATTGCCACGACAAACTTGAAGTATCAAGTTCGTATACGAGAAAAACAAACTTGCAGCAAGCTTAAATTCCATTGTCGCGATAAACTTGACATATCAAATCAATATCAAAGGCAAATTATATTTATAAACTTGCAGCAAGCTTACGTGCTATCTGGGTGATATTAAAAGTTCTGGGTGGCACTGCAATTGTTATGGGCAGGCGTGGCGCTTACCATCAGGCCTGCTCATCACATCACAAAAATCATAAAGAAAATTATTTTTTTAACGGGTGAATGCCTTTATTACTGAAAACAACTCTACATTCTGCTTACTAAAACTGAACTACTTACAAGGAGAAGCAATTGGAAAACTCATTGGACAACGAAATTAAATTAAATATTGAAAATTCTTAAATTGTTAAATCTTGTAAGCCTGGCTCACAATATGTAATAAAATAGTTATTACTCATTGTGAGCAAGGTTTACAAGTAAGGTAGGTAATTATGCTATTTTAGGTCCACTAGTTCACTAGACACACTAGGGTACTAAGTCAGGAGTGAGTCTCGTCCGTAAGTTGTGTCTATGGGCATCTATATCAGTAGCTATGTTAGTAGAATGAAAAATTTTACAGCCCCTCAGTTTCTTGCCGTATCTTCTGAGTAGTGGTTCTTTTTCCGATACGGTGGTAGAGCCATTGTTATAATTTGACGTTCATAAGTGCGTCTGTGATGCCGAAATGATTAAATGATTAAAGAGATTTTGATATGACATGATTGCTCCTGCCCGTGACAATACCTATGAAGTACGTCTGGATAGGACAATCAAAGCGGGATGCAATTACAAAACATTGTTGGAGCTACCTCGTAGACGTTAGAGCATTGAATTGACATTCTAGCGTAGAAGCCGCGAGTTTCAGCAAACATTCCAGACGCTACAACGCCATGGCAGCCCCAACAGTGCTCTGAAAGCATTGTTATATTTGACCCTAAGGGCTTTGTAGGCTCGCTGCGTACCTATACTGAACCCACAGGCTGCTCGAGTAGAAGCACAGGAGGCTAAAAAAGAGTTTAAAACTTGTGTTTGGGCAAACCTGCGAGCTAGCTTATTGATTATCACCGCCAACGCCCTTCGCTCTCTTTATACATATAGATCATTTCAGATCTGTCAACATGTGCCCATATATAGTTATAGCTATTATTATGGATTAACTTCTAAATAAATTGGTTTTTTTGTTGTATTTTTGACTCTCGAGTTCATCGTCAGTGAGGCAGGAAAAATGTTATGTACTATTTGAAGTCAAAATTAACAAACTAGAAAAACTCATTTTGGAACTAGAAAAACCCAGTCCTAGATTGATTGAAGGGCATCGGCAGCAAATCAGAGAAATGTGTTTAACAATGCAATATTTCCACAGGAAAAGTAACGTTTTAAAACATGTGATAATACCAAGAGTCAATCTTACTATAGCTTATATACTTGACGAGTTGGAAGAATTAGCAAGAGAAGAATTCTATAGAATCAAAATGATACTAGCAAATAAATCAAAAGGCAAAACTCGCGACACTGTAATGGTAGTAGATGAAGACTGCCCTATTTGCGCATCCGCGAGAATAACTCGACGTTTGGAAGACTTTCATAGATGTTACGTTTGTGGCGCATACCTTAATGCTAAACGCCTATCACCTAAAATAGATAATTCGGGCGACAACACAAAGCTAGCAAAATTCAAAACAGATTTAGATAATTTAATCGGTCTTCCGAATGAATACACAAATGAAGTATCTCCTTCTGTACAAGACTTTATTAAAAATGCTGAAAAATTTAGAGAAAAATTGGAAATGAGGGATAAGGTATATACATGTTTGGCACCAATACCTGCAGATGTGCCGCAACAGTTGCTGTGTCGACTCTGTAAAGAAAGATTTGAAATAGAACAAAAGGCTGAGCATGAACTGACTGACGAAACCGAACCAGATGCAGATGAAAAAGAGTCTAAAATAACGACTAAATCAGTAACTATTACTGATCCGCTTTGTGAAAAACACATGGATAATATAGACAATTTGGAACTGGGGGTCGTTGAGATCGAAGTTGAAGAAATAATCAAAATCTTAAGAGTGATGAATAAAGACGGCACTGTCAGTGAGAAAAAGAAAATCTTAAGGAAAAAAAAGGAAAACAAAACTCCTTTAAAGCCAGATGATGAAGGCTTAAAAGCTGCAACAGACAAGGTTCGGAGTTCCGCAAGCAATTCGCAAACTAAGCCTGATGGCCAGTCAATGGTCAGTTCTGATGTTGCATACGATGAAAGTGCGTACAGTTCGTTACCTTCAGAGAGCATCAAGAGTTCAGCTCCCTCAGAAATGAGATCCGAAGCAGAATCCAGTGTATCAAACAGAACTGAATCCAAAACTGTTGCCGTCATGACTTTAGATAAGGCAGGAGTCTGGGGAAGTATTTGGAAAGCGCGTTCAGGAGTACTGCCCGTACCTACTCTAATGGCTGTTCCTGCCATGAGATCTTGCGCGTCCTCAACAAGTGTATCTAGTTTGAGAATTTCCCGCTCGAACTGCTTTAGCCTAGACACTATTAACTCAGTGCTCGAGATGGCAGCTGCACGAGACTGGTTTGAAAGTTCAAGCACAGAATTAGAAGAAGTAATACAGTCTCATGACTTTCAGGGTAAAGATATGATGCCAACTGCAACACAATAAGTTAATGAAATGGGGTGAAGTTGATAACTTGTAATAAAAAAAGGTATTCGTTACAAAATTTGGTAAAAAAGGTAGTATTTAAAAGAACTACAGATTTCGGCAGGTGATGCAGGATAATACAATAATAGTGAATATGCATGTATTTGTTTAATGCATGAATCGATTCATTATTGAATAGGTACTATAAATAAAATAAATAAATATAAACTTGAGTTTATTTAAATCAACACAAACGTGTCATTTGCGTGTGACTTCAAAATGTGGGGACCTAGGATCTCCTAATTGGTCTGTGGTGTTTGCTACATGTGTGCGTGTGTCAATAATTCACCAATAGGGCGTACTCTATGTCATAAATTGGCTAATAAGCAGCGAGCCGCGGCACATGTGGTTGCACGTACTCAAGCGTTTTGCGATTACGTTCCGTTTTTTCCAAATATATGAAAAAAAAAAATACAAAGAACCTACGCAATTAATAATAGTAATTATATTACTATTCAATGTTTACAGGAGTAATCTATCATAAGAAGTTATTTCCAGATTTTTCGACCTGGATGATGATATATTCATCCTGGCCGGTTTCGGCCTCGGCGATCAGACTTTGTTTCAATGCTAGATTAATAGATAGATCCGGGATGTTTACTTCTTAAGTGGTTCGCATATCTAATATAACACTTGCATATTCCCTATTGAACAACTGTAGCCTGTTTTCGAGCGCTTTTAGGTATTCATCAACAAACTCTGTATTCATGTGCACTAACAAAAGAGGAGTGTAAGCGCGTGGTTCAAATTTGCCTAAAGATATTGTCATATTAAAACACAGAGAGGTTAAGTAACACAATATTAAGAGTTTTGTGACAGTAATTTTTGATTTTTTCACACTTATGGTTAAAAAGTAAATATAACACTTGCATTATTATAGACATACAAGCGCTTTTCCTGTCTCACACACAAACGTTCCTAGTCTTACACACCCTCACACCCTCTCCCTCTCACATACACTTACACACTCCCTGTCACACACACACTTACTCCTAACTTCTAGAAACATAACCCATGTTCTGTGATTTAAGAATAGTTTCGCTCTATTTAATTTTATGAGTTCCAACTGTATAATATACAACACAATAGGGGATCGGACAGTAATTGAAAAAACTAGTTACTTAATCCGAAAGATCATTCAATCAATATTTTTGTAAAGTAATATTAATTTATATTTTGAAATAAATAAATAAATTCTAATAATTCTGTCATTTTTTATCTGTTCCGAAACACCAACACAGTGCATGACGTCATTTCAAAGTAACTACCGAGTGCGAAGCTTTTACTTTATATTTTTGTTTTTTATCTAAATCAAAACGATATGTTTTTCATTCCATGACGACCTTAAGGGTCGTCCTTAAACTTCACAAAAACATAAAATCACTTTGCAAGTTTGCTTTCGTAGAGCTTGTCGTTTCGTTTGCGATCTGATGACGTCATACGTTCTAAGGTGAACTTTTGCGCGGCAAAATTTGAAACATAATATTTAAACATAGTTTTAGGTACTTTTAGAGATTTCTTTATTTACTAGCCTTTTCCCGCGACTTCGTCCGCGTTGACGTACAAGCCCATAGTCGTCTTTTTTATAAAACCATTTAAGCAAGACCTCCCCAGTATATCGGAGCGCGTCCTATTAAGAGGTCAAGCTGTATCTTCGTAGTCACCCAACCAATTTCAATGTCACATACCCCACAATCTATGTTGGGACTAATGCTACCAAACCCAAAAAATCACATTAAAATCCGTTCAGCAGTTTCAGAGTCTATAGATAACAAACTTACAAAAATTCTAAAAACCGTAGATTCGTGTTCAGTACCCTTTAAATAGTCGATCCCAGTTGGTTTTTGAAAAATATCTTTAATGTACATAATTTTCTCTTTTTCATTTTTATAATGGTACCTACCTATAGAAAATACTATTTTTCATATATATACCTACATTATGGTTAATTTAAAACACTTTCTGAAAATTTGTCCGATCCCCTAATACAATATTTTTTTTTACTATAAAAACACATATATAGTGTAATTAAATACAGGGAAGGTCCTTTACGCTGTACCACGGTTTATACTAGTACAGGAAAGAGGAACTCGCCTATTGAGATTTTTTTACGCCTAACGATCACATACATACATGGCCCCTAACTAGGATTCCCTGTATCTAGGAATCCAGGAACTATGAGGACCATGATCCCACAACACCCAGACACGAAACAAATGCTTGCGCTTTTTTTTTCTGTGCACAAACATTTGTCCCGTCGCTGGAATCGAACCCCGCAACCTCAGTGATGTAAGAGATTTGAGCCATCCTGCCCAACCACTACACCACATAGGCTGTCAAATCAAAATATGAAATGATTTTAGTTCTGTGGTAGTTATATAATACCTACCAACGCCATTTTTAAACTTAAGCTTTGTACCCGAAGTTATGAATAAAATTTTTCCTATTTTACTTTAATTTTGTTTTTATGAAATTATAGGATCTATTAGATAATAAATGAAAACAGCATGATGCCACTATTTATAGTAAGTCGTTCATCGTTCAAGCAGTGCGTTTTTTATTACGGCTAATAGATCTATGTTTGGCCACTATCTCGCCTGATGTGAAACGATGATGTGGCCTAAGATGGAGCACATAGATCTAGAGAGAGACGGCAGTTGAGTGACTGCTCAGACCCGTCTCCCCGATGGTTCGCCGAACATCATTCAGAAACACGATTAGGTCGCTTGACGGCATGGCTTTGTTCGGTGGGTGGTATTACAACCACGGCTAGAGCCTACCACTCCAAAGCGCGTAAGCGGGTTTCATCACGATGTTTTCCTTCACCGTTTTAAGAGCGAGCGTTCAAAATCTGTACTCAACTATAAGTCATTGGTGCAGGGCCGAGTCGGGATTCGAACCCAGGTGCGTCGGATCGGAAGGCGCACGAGCTCCCGCTGAGCTACAGTTGCTCTAAATCGCGATTGTGGAACCTCTTCCCGTGACAATAAAGCAAGCGAGCACGCTTCAGATATTTAAACTCCGTGTCAAACTTTTATTTGTCATCATCAAATCTGCTGTTGTTAGGGGGCGTCCATAAATTACGTGAGGTGTTTAAGGGGTGGAGGGGGTCGAGTCAAATCTCATCTAATCTTACGTTGGAGAGAGGGGGGTTTTGGCAAATATCACGCAATTTTTTTTCTGATTGAAACAAAAAAAAATAATACTATTTTGGTCCATTTAATCCAGATTGTACATACTTAAGATTTAATTATAAGCGTTATCGTTTATTACAATATAATTAAGCTCTCAGCAATATTGATTTCTAAGCCTAACTAGTCGTAAATAGAAGCTCGAAGCATTTTTTTTTCTTTTTACAATAACAATCCAACGCGTTTACGAAAGAAATTAACCTACATTTTTAAAAATCTCACGTGAGGTTGTGGGATGGGGGAGGGGGTTGAATAAAATCTCAGGACATCTCACCAGGCGGGGAGGGAGGGACAGAAAATTTAAAAAAACAACCTCACGTAATTTATGGACGCCCCCTTATCATATATATTATATATTATAAACAACAGGTGACCAAAGAGCTGGCGCTTCCCTCGGCCAACGAATTAGTCTGGCCATTCAACGAGGTAACGTCGCCAGCTTTTTGGGCACCTTGCCCGCGGACGGTGACCTAAATTCTATGTTTTATATTTAATGTCATTTTTTAATTTTTTTGTAGGTTAGTTTAGTTTTTATCATTCTATAATTTGTACATAATTGTTAATTGGTTCTGTAAATAAATAAATATAATTATATATTATTATTATAATGTATTATGTATGTATATAATATGTTTTATGTATTTAGTAAAGTCATTTGGTTCGAAAAATAGTGGTCACCTGGAAAATTTTCCGGGAGTTTTGGAAATTGGTAAAACTACCAAATGACTGGACTAATTATATTTACTTTTTAAATATACCGTATCTATATGTATTTTTTTTTAATTAATTTATTCTTAGATTCACAGCTACTTTTAGTAATTTAGCTAGTTACATATAATTTGAACTTAAGCCAAAAAAGATTCTACATTATGTAACATAACAATTTAGGTATGTGTTAATTATTGCGAGAACAGATGTTAATGTTGAGGCAGTCGCAGCTAATGTAAATTGTAACAGCTTGGTACATTTATTTGAAAATTATGTAGGTAAATAGGACACTGCAATCTATCTAGAAGATGTTACTAGTATCTACTTTGTAGTAACTACTGTTACTGTTACTATTATCTATTATAGTTTTACCACAGAATACTAAGGGACAGAAGCATCACTCCGCAAAGAAATTTAAACAAATAGCGACTCTTGCTATGTCGCAATAAAATTCAATTCAACTCGCGTAGCGCTGCATACCTACCAGTCATATTAACCTACAGAGCGCCTCTCTTTCTATCGCATAGCTCTTATCTCCTCTGACGCGGCACGTGTAACGACGCGCGATCCGCCGTCGGTGTCCGGCTATGTTTTTGTAGCTTCGTACCTACAGTGCGGAGTGCGCTAGGCCTGGTTTTACAGTACCCCAAACCTAACAAAAAAATAATATACTGAAAATAGAATAAAAGTAAATACTTACTACTTGGGTACATATTTAACTGTGCAATAAATATCGCGTGTTGCAAGTGTCTGTGTCGAATGTAATAGGGTGTGTGAGGGGGTGTGAGGGAGTGTGTATGTGTGTGTGATGTGATATTGAGAGCATGTGAGTGTTCGTTGGTGATGTATATTTATTTATGTTATTCTAACTTTTCTATATTTACCCACACCTAAATAAAAATAAATTAAATTAAATAGCGTTATCTATCAAAACTAATCTAAACTAATCTAATGAACCACTACCAGTGGGCAACGTTCCCAAAATGCTGACAGCATTGCCACGTTGAATGGCAATGCTTATCCTTTGGCCAAAATATCGGCCAGCATTTTGGGCACGCGTTGCTTCGACAAGAAGTTTTGAAGTTTCTTTCTTTCTGTATGCGCCCCCGGTCCCCACGGTCCTAGCGTCTCGACCCTAAAAGGTTCAAATATGTAGCCACTATCTAGGCTATAGTTGTGCTATACTTTATGTTATGTTTTGTATATATTTTACATAACTTTAGTATAAGCACCTATGTTGTTAGACTACGTACCTACGTACTTTTGTCAGCACTCTACTCGTATCGTCTGTAAAATATTGTCTCTCTATAGCATACGGTTCTCTGGAAGAGATCGCTGTTAAGCGATAAGATCGCCTATTGTACTTATCATAAGAAAGTGTTCTAAATTGTTATAGTTAGGTCAACCCACTTATAAAACTACAAGTGAATTAACTTATTATGTATAGGTATTACCTAGCACGTTAAATGTAAAATTAGTACTGCATAGCAGTGAACTGGTGCTGGTGAGCTTGTTATTTATAAAACTAATTTCATTTTCAATGTAAAATTAATACTTATATAGTTAAGTGTGTTCGAGTTTAAGATGCGCCTAGAGCTTGTAGTTTCGTTTGCCAGCGTGTGACGTCATACGTCCTGAGGTGACCTTTGCGCGGCTATATTTGAAACATAACATTTAACACAGTTTTAGGTACTTTTAGGACTTTATTTAATTAAAATAAAATTTTTCATGGCTATATATATACACTATGGTTAATTTTGAACACTTTCTGAAAAGTTAATACACAGTGGAATTGAATATTAAATATTTGCGAAAAGTATGTACTCAGTCCATGCTATGGAATGTTTATACACCATTAAATATGAATAAAAAAAAATTAAAACAAAACTAGAAGTTATAAATAACGTCATCGTTCCAATTCGTGACATAAGCCCTGCATGATAAATACCTCCTGTCCAAAATCCGACGAGTGCAACCGCGTTACAGCATAATAATAATTTATAGTATAAGTAACCACGCTGAGTATCAGTGCCTAACTAACAACTAATATTTATTTTATTTTTATTCAATTTATTTTTTAAATTTGTCGCTACAGATTTATTCTAAAGCATGGACTGAGTACATACTTTTCGCAAAAATATCGAATTCAATTGCACGATGTACTATATACATAGCTCATCACCAGTTCTTCTATCATGGAAGCAGCCCGAGCATGGCCTCAACGACGGCCATATCGCGGTTTTGTATGGCCATTTTGTGATTATGCTCTTTTATTTCCGATGTTGTTGCTCCCATAGCTCGCCTAATGAACATATTGATAGCGTCATCGGTGTTGTCAGCGTAGTACACACAGCTTTCTGTATGTATTGACATCATCACCACCGCGTGATGGACGCTGTCGTGTATGTTATAGCGCCGTGTGTTATCCGCATAACTGGGATCCTGCGATCAATAGGTTGTTTGTTTGCTTGTTTTTTGCTAGCTCAAAGTTTATGAACTACTCGACGGATATTGATATTGGTATAGAGCGTTCGAAGCTCGGTAGCCACAACTAAATTATAAGATGTTAGATATCTGTTCCGTTCGGTAGCGACGAATTTATGTTGACCTGTCGAGAATCAATGAGAATATGCTTGAGCGATCGTGGAAAAAGACGATCATGGATCATTTTCTGTTGCCTTGCTTGAATAAGTTTGCTTATATAAATGACGAAGGGTGAGTCGCGGCAACTGCAATATACCCAGATGATAATAGAAGATTATTTTCTATAGCCGAACAACGTATTTTACGGAAGTCTCAGTAAAACGACAAGAAGAAATAGGAAAACTGCTTGAAATACAGAATGATGAATTTTACAGGATACATACGTTCCGCAAAAAATTAGTTTCAAATAACCTGTGGATAGATAAAATTTACGCTAATCTAACGAAGAAATGTGATTGTGAAGAAGGTGGAGATGTAAAACTGTTGAATAAAGAATCGAGATTTAACAGATGCATAGATACATTGAAAGAGTATTTCAATCGCGTAATTGAATTGAGTAAGAACCTCTTACAAAAAGAAGTATGCTCAAACACTGACGCGTTTTTCAAAGCTTGCAAAGAATTAAAAGAAGAAGTTGAAGAAATGTTGAACAAAAAGCAGCAGTTTCAAGGTAAAGACGCCACTTGCCTTGACTATAAAATAGAACAGCTAAAAGCTCATATGCAAGAGATAATTAAAATGGGTAAAATATGTGATTCAAAAACTTGCGAACTACGAAGTAATGAAAGTTTGAATAGAAAAAGCTACCACAGTGATGATCATGTTGGCGTTAAAAGTTCAAAATGTCCATCAGATGTCGAATTTAAATTACAAGAACTTAGAGAACCTAGCAAACAACTAGAAGAAGTAACAGAAACATACAAAAAAAGATGCTGCAATATTATCAAATCTCGAATAGACGGTGATAAAAATATTGAAACAGATAAAGGTCACATTCAAAAACATTTTACATCTAGTTTAGATGAATTCCAGAAAAAATGTAATGAATTCAAACAAAACATGAGTGAATATAATAGTGGAAGAAAACCACGTTCAGATAAGGCCTCGTCAAGATTAGTGAGAGAAATGGATGAAGCAATAGAACTGAGCAAAAATGCAAAAGCAGCTGGACTGATTACAAAAAGTATAGAAGACTTGGTAAAGTCTTGTGAAAGCTCCGCACAATATATTCAAACAAAACATCAAAATGTGCAGCCAAAACTGTTAGATTCGCTTAAATGCAGCATCGACGGAATTATGTTGATGATAGACCAGTGCAAGAAAGAAGACAAAACAACTGTTAGCCTAGAAAATTTCAAAAATAACCTAGTGGCAGCACAAGAAAAAATTAATGCTTATGATAAATGTTCCCCAGTTAATTACATTGAAAAAATTGATTTATGTTTACCATCAAGATGTGCTGAAGTAATTCAAAAGTCTGAAACATCGAAAGATAATTTATGTTCGTGTGACATTTCATTAGAATCTAGTGAAATATGTCAAAGGTATGAAACGCAAAAAAAGGCTTCATACTGTGTATCAGCTGCCCCAATTTCTGAAATTGCCAGCTGTCTTGCCTGCTTTCCAAAATTAAAAGATAAATCAGCTGAGAGAGACCTAATTTATAAAATGTATTTTGATGGAGCTAGTCCAATTTTATCGGAGGAATCAAAAGAAATATGCGAATTTGAAATGTCAGAAGTTGGCGAAGGACAAGTTGCCGATGTTGAAAAATATATTTCGACATCCGTTAGTTACACCCAGCCGGCAGCAATCGAAAGTTCTGAATCTTCTAAATCTTCTGAAGTTTCTAACTTATGTTCGGGCAAGGTTTCAAATATGTCCAGTTTGTATTCGGGAATGATATTTCAAAGTGATTGCACACACAGTCCAGATTCATGGAGGTGTATATCTGCTTTCTTCAAAAAGAAAGAACGTTCTATAACGCTAATTAAGAGGGTACTGAACTCCGATGGAACTATAAAAGTAGATAAAGAATTGTTTACTATTAGAACGGAGACCCATGCTAATGAAAATGAAAAAGCTAATGATGAAGATGAAGACTTCATAAAGCATGTTCTACTGAAAGAAGATGAAAGACAAAAAAGAGCAAAGGAAAAATTGGTTTGGTGAAGGGCGATTAAAAAAATATCGTTTTCTAGATAAACGAAGATTTAATTTGACGTATATATTCATATATCTCATCTGCAAGTACCTAGTTACTTTTTGATCATAGTTTCAATCCAGACGTTGGATTTAATTCATGAGTTTAGTCCTTAATATAACAGTTCCAATAATATATTGACACAGAAGTTACCAAAGACGAGCCGTCAAATGTAACAATATAAACGCTTTAACAAATTTTAGACACAGTACATAAAAAATATAAGAAATTATTTGTTTTATTTATCACATATTCTAAAATTGTACCTATGTATTTCTGGTTATAGCAACATATTTTCAAAATACCAATTTAATAAACCAACTTGACAGTTTAATTTTAAAATGGGTGAGTTCATTTGGCAACACATTAACAGTGCAGTGGAAAAACGAAATCAAAGAAGGCGCTTTTATTTACAGGAGAGAAAATATATTAACAAAGTTAATTATACCAAGGCTGAGAGTGACCAATATCTATATACTGGCTGAGCTGGAAGAAAAGGAAAGAGAGGATAACTTTAGATTGAAGAGATTTAAAGAACTCAAAAACAAGAAAAAACCTAAATCTTCTCGAGATACAAATACTCGAGATACTAATAAACCTTGCGCAAAAGATGAAAAGGTTGCGTTTGTTAGTTTTAAGGATGAAGTAGCTAAAATATCTGAACCTCATAAACTTTTATTATGTGAATGCTGTCACACTCAGTACGTAGAAGGGGAAGAACATATTTGTCATGACTGCAAAAAATTGTTGGCCCAAAAAGAACCCGTTCCTACACTTTTATTGTGTGAGTGTTGTCACGCTGTATACGTTGAAGGGGAGGAACACATTTGTCGTGACTGCAAAGAATTGATAGCCCAAAAAGAGAGAGATCCGTTCGCAAAAATACCTGAATCTCATAAACTTTTATTATGTGAATGCTGTCATACTCAGTACGTAGAAGGGGAAGAACACATTTGTCGTGACTGCAAAAATAAGATGGCCCAAAAAGAACCCGTTCCTACACTTTTATTGTGTGAGTGTTGTCACGCTGTGTACGTTGAAGGGGAGGAACACATTTGCCGTGACTGCAAAGAATTGATAGCCCAAAAAGAGAGAGATCCGTTCGCAAAAATACCTGAACCTCATAAACTTTTATTATGTGAATGCTGCCATACTCAGTACGTAGAAGGGGAAGAACACATTTGTCGTGACTGCAAAAATAAGATGGCCCAAAAAGAACCCGTTCCTACACTTTTATTGTGTGAGTGTTGTCACGCTGTGTACGTTGAAGGGGAGGAACACATTTGCCGTGACTGCAAAGAATTGAAAGCCAAAAGAGAGAGAGATCAGTTGGCAGGACCTATACCTGGTGATGGCGTTCACAAGAAATTGTGCAAAATGTGTAAATCTGAGTACATAGATGACCACGATAACACTTGTCCTGTCTGCAAAGAATTTTTAGCCAAAAGAGAGGAAGATCATTCTGCAGTTAAAACAGTTCCAGAGGAACTAAATATACTGAAATGTACACCCGTTCGTAAACCTTTAGCCAATGATGGGGTTCTCAAAAAATTGTGTGAATGTTGTCAGTCTGTGTACGTAGAAGACACTGAATTCACATGTCCCGTCTGCCAAGCATTTCAAACCTTTAAAGAGGAAATTCCGTCTCCTGTTAAACAAGTTCCAGATAAACCAATTATACATAAACCTACACCCGTTCCTAAATCTTTAGCTAGTGATGGTGTTCTCAAAACATTGTGCGACTGTTGTCAGTCTGTTTACGTAGATGGCATTGAATCAACATGTCCTGTCTGTAAAACATTTACAGCCATAGAAAAGGAAATTCCGTGTTCTTTTAAATCACAACCAAATAAACTAAATGTACCACTCAAAGTTAAACAATCAGCGACAAACGAAGATATTTTCGGCTCAAGTTTAAAGACACTAAAACAACATCTCCAAAAGGTTGTTGGTCTAAGTAAGGCATTTTTTGAAGATGAATCTAAAATTGAAGAGATTAATCGGTTTTTTAAAGCTTGCGAAGATACTAATTGTAAGATAGGAGACATTTTAAGAAAAGAAAACTCATTACAACACGAAGAGGTGGATTGTATTAAATGTAAATTAGAGAAACTAAAAGCGCATATGCAAGAAGTAATCAGCATAGGTCAAAAACATGGTTCAAAAACCTACAAACTGGCGACAAGTATTAACATTTTAAATGACATATCTGAACGACAGAACGATGAAGTTTGTACCGAAAAAATTGAATCAAAATCTTCTGTCGACGTATGCGCGAAGATATTTAAGGAAAGCAGCAGCGTTGTTATTTCACCACCTAAAACGATATGTGGTAAAGCGCCATCAATAAAAGGTTCACCACCAAAAACAATAATACCTGTAACGCATTCAAAGAATATATTAAGTGAAACAAGCGTTGGTAGCGGTACTGAAGAAAGTAACTTTTTAAAAAAAGCAATAAAAAACATAGTTGAAAAGTTTTTAACATCTTGTGAAAGTGTCAATAATAGGATAGGAGAAACTTTGACAAGAGAAAAACCATCACAACAACATACACACAATGAGTCGGAATGTATTATATGTAGTTTAGAAAACCTGAGAATTTATATGCAAGAAGTTATTAAGATTGGTCAAGAATTTGAGTCAAAAAGCACTAAGCAAAAGACAAACTTCGAAATTTTAGATGAGACATGTCCACAATATCAAATTAGTGAAGAAAAGAAAATAGAAGACTATAAATCTCCAGATGTCATCAAACCTGGATTACAAGATCTTAAGGGGCTTATTAAAGAAGTGGAAAATTTAACCGAAATCTACAAGAAAGACGGCCTTCTCACATTAAGTGTTGAAGATTTCCTTAATTCTTGCGAAGTTGTTAAAACTCGAATAGATGCTGCTGAAAATATTGAGAAAGATAAAGTAAAACTAGAACACTTGCAAAAACAAATCACTGGCTTAGAAAACTTAACTACAGATTTGAAAAAAATACCTGGAAGTACACCAAGTTTTGATGAGTTCCAGAAAAATTGTGAAAGTTTTAAATTAAAACTTGAAGAATATAAAAACATAGGAAGAAAACCACCTGCAGAAACGACATCATCAAAACTAACAACTGCAAAAGGAAGACAAATAACAGTTACTAACAAATCAAAGGGACCTAGATTGATTTCAGATAGTTTAGAAAGTTTAATTAAATCTTGTCATATTAAAAAAGAATATAAAACTGAGGAACCTGAAGTGCTTGATGAATTAAAATACAATATTGATGAAGTTATGAAAATTGTAAACCAATGCCAGAAAGAAGGTGTCACAACAAAAAGCCTGGAAAACCTCAAAAAGAACCTTTTGGCAACACTAGACAAAATCGATTATTATCAAGATATTCCTCCAAATTATTTTCAAGAGGACATGTCTGTTCATTCTGTTTGCAGTGATTCATGTACGTGCAACGAGTCATTAGAATCTATTGAATTAGTAGAAAGGTTTAAAACACCACCGAGAAAGATTTCTAAAGCAGAATCTTATAATACCTGCTTAGCAGAATCAAGTACAGAATCAACTGAACTCCCTGTGAATAGCAGCTGCTATCCTTCTGATATGGCTTCGTCAAGTTTGTCAAAGGAATCTGAAGAGATGTGCGAAGTTTGCAGAAGACATCAAGCAGAAGCCGCTGAATATGCCAAAAGAGAACCAATAATTAAAAAACCTGCTTTTAGTTCCAGTAAGGTAAGTTTTAAACCATTTGTATCTGAAGACGATTCTAAATGTCCTAAATGTTTTAAAGTGCATGATGTTTCGAACTCGGAAGTTTCATGTCCTAACACAAATAAAATTGATGAATCGTCTGATATTATTTGTCCCGAATGGTGTTCAGCTGATACGATGCCCTGTAGGCTCTTCGAATTTTCTCAACCCGTGATAGAATTTAGTCCGGAACCAAATTTAACTACACCGTATCCTATGGTTCCGGATTGGGTTAGCCCACCGTGTCCAACATGTACTTCTGTATGTATACCTGATCAATGTCGGATACAACCTCAACCTGATACATCGAAATTAGGAGGAGAATTATCAGATAACAGTTCCCTTGGCTACTTTGAAAAAAAAGTCCGTAGAATAACGCGCATTACAAGGACACTAAACCCAGATGGAACTATAAAAGAGGAAAAAGAAATTATAATTATAAGAACCGAAAAACATGATCCAAATGAAACTGAAATGGTTGATGATGATGGTGAACTATTTATGAATGACGTTCCACTGGAAGAAAATACCCCACAAAATTCGAGAAATGTTCCAGGAAATAGAAATAAAAATGAGGTGAACGATAAAAATCCTAAAGTACTACTATGTCTTGCTCCAATCAATATCAATCAAATAGGTTATGTTCAATCTGTGTCTGCATCTAAATCTGAAAATTTTGTTAGATCTCCTTCAGAGGCTAATTCGCAATTAAGACATTGTCTTTCATTCCATGATTTTAGGTTCCCATATTAATACAAATATAAATATATCAATATTTGAAAATGTATCAGTTTATTATTTTAAAGTAAAACATCCAGTCTCTTTGAGCGATGAGACCGCCCATTGTAACACTTTAATTTCAAGTTCATTATTTTTCCTTTTTGTTGTTATACTTTTTGGTGGTGTAACAATAAATAAATGTTTGATCTAATCTATTACAATAAAAATAATAAACACTTATACATTTCATGGTCAAATGAATAGATTTTTTATTTACTCATTCCGAAATTGTAGGTACTGCTACTAGTAAAAATATTGTTAATATGACGTTTTATAACAAATAGAGTGAGTTCATTGGCAGCCTTAAAGTGATTTGAAAAATCCGAAGCTTCTTCTCTTCCTGATGTAAGAAGAAAAAGCTATCATAAAATTGCTGACATAATTTTATGAAATAGTTATTGCTCAAGGTGTGATATCTACCTGTATTTTTTGTAGTGATTTCCAAACTAGTACGACCTCAATAAAAATCCTGAAAGAAACAAAATCAAAGAGTTGTTTTTTTATTTGCAGGAAAGAAAAGGTAATTACAAGAATAGTGGCACCGAGGCTGTTTTTGACTATAAGGTATATAATGGATGAGCTCGAAGAGAAGGAAAGGGAAGATCATTTCAGGCTGAAAAGATTTAAAGATCTCAAAGCTAAACACGGTAGGGGTGGCGATGAAAAAACTAAACCCGTAGTAAGAGAAAAACAGTCTTCAGAAATACATATTTGTCTGCATTGTGGAGGCGATCAGAACAGAGATTCTTTGCAAATAACTGAAAAAGTAGAAGAAAAAAAATTTGCAGAAGAACATATAAATTATAAAAATATAACTGAGGAAATGAGACAAATAGAAAAACAGAATTTAGAATGGTACCTTAAAACTCCTCCTTGCTTGCCTAAAGACATTATCGAGCCATGTTCATGCAATGATAGTAAGAAAAGTCTTGGTCCTACAGTGGAAGAAAAAAATTATGCAGAAGCACAAATAAATTATAAAAAAATAACTTTAGAAATGAGACATATAGAAAAAAAGAATTTAGAATGGTACCTTAAAACTCCTCCTAGCTTGCCTAAAGACATTATCGAGCCATGTTCATGCAATGATAGTAAGAAAAGTCTTGGTCCTACAGTGGAAGAAAAAAATTATGCAGAAGCACAAATAAATTATAAAAAAATAACTTTAGAAATGAGACATATAGAAAAAAAGAATTTAGAATGGTACCTTAAAACTCCTCCTAGCTTGCCTAAAGACATTATCGAGCCATGTTCATGCAATGATAGTAAGAAAAGTCTTGGTCCTACAGTGGAAGAAAAAAATTATGCAGAACCACAAATAAATTATAAAAAAATAACTGAGGAAATGAGACAAATAGAAAAAAAGAATTTAGAATGGTACCTTAAACCTGCTCCTAGCTTGCCTAAAGACATTATCGAGCCATGTTCATGCAAAGATAGTAAGAAAAGTCTTGGTCCTAAAGTAGAAGAAAAAAATTATGCAGAAGCACAAACAAATTATAAAAAAATAACTGAGAAAATGAGACAAATAGAAAAAAAGAATTTAGAATGGTACCTTAAACCTCCTCCTAGCTTGCCTAAAGACATTATCGAGCCATGTTCATGCAATAATAGTCAGAAAAGTCTTCGTCCTAAAGTGGAAGAAAAAAGGCTTGCTCCAAAAAGTCTTGGTCCTAAAGTGGAAGAAAAAAATTATGCAGAAGCACAATTAAATTATAAAAAAATAACTGAGGAAATGAGACAAATAGAAAAAAAGAATTTAGAATGGTACCTTAAACCTCCTCCTAGCTTGCCTAAAGACATTATCGAGCCATGTTCATGCAAAGATAGTAAGAAAAGTCTTCGTTCTAAAGTGGAAGAAAAAAGGCTTGCTCCAAAAAGTCTTGGTCCTAAAGTGGAAGAAAAGAAAATTGCTCTTAAAGTAGAAGAATTAAGTAAAGATAACGAACTGGGCTACTTTGAAACGAAATTCAAAGAGATTGTAAAAGTAACTAGACTACTAAATGATGATGGAACTGTAAGAGAAGAGAAGCAAGTAATCACTATTCGAACTGAAAGACGGAATCCAAAGCAAGGAAAAGATTCGTTCTACAACAGTATTTGTCGTGGATCTTCCCATGCTGGGGGTGGCGGAGGACACTTTTACGGATATGGTAGCTGTGATTGTGGTGTAGGTCCAAACACGTGTAATATTGGCCCTAGAATAACAAAGTCAGAACACGCCTATTGCAGTAGTAACATCGTAAAACCCAATGTTCGCTCTTGTGTGTCTGCTGGTGCTTCAAAGCCCGCCATGAACAAAAACTCTTCAACAATCTTTGAAAAAAGTTGCTGTATCTCGCAAAAGCCCACTGTTATTTGCTTACCACCTAAAACGTATGAAGAAATTACAAAATCATGCCCTTCAATAGCTAGCCGCCCTGAAAAATCTGTTGTCACGTGTGATTACACTGATGTAGTATCAACAGCTAAAAGCTCAGTTAAAACGGATTTATCATATTGCTCTTCATCTCGACACACACCACGATCTTCATCCATGGATTTTAATTTTTGTGGAAGCGACCTAGCGTCAGGTACCAGTAAATATTCTGATAATCCTCTTCCTAAGCCTAAATCGATACCCACAAAACCTGCTATGGATAGCAAGGGTACTTGTACCAGTGTCAAAGGGTTAGTTGTATATAGTAAAGAATCAATAACGAAAACTATTGGTACAGGGGCTGCTTGGAGAGATGCTCAAACCTCTACTACAAATGTGATCTCTATGGCAGCAACTCCATGTTCTATACCAATCGAGTCCAAGGTTGGTTCAATCCTTCGTTGCTCCAGCTGTCCTAGATTACTCAGTGAGTTATACTGCAAAGAATCTTATGGAGGAAACAATGATTCTAGCAAGCCTGGTATTTGTAAAATCAAAGTCATAGCAAAACCAAAAGGGCAAAAACGTGAAATGGAAAATAAGCAACACGAACACAAACTTAATCCATGCAAGCCATCCACATGTACTAAGCTGCAAGCTAAGGAGAACACGACAGATATCATTGATAACAAGAGTTCAAAATCTGTGTCCACAAACTCTTCCCAGAAATCTGATCTTGTCAAAGTCAAAACCAAGTCGCCCTGTAGAGTTTGTCAATCGGCTAATGAATCTGAAAAAGAGATTGAAATTTCCGACTGTCTCCAATGTGGATGGTTGGACGCCACCATCACCACTCCTTCTGGATCCATTTCCTGTAAAAGCGTAAGCACAGAGTCGGGCACAGAAGTCACATTAGACCTAAAAACTCAGGTCGCATCTCATCACAATCAGAAACAGAGCTATTTGGACAATGAGAAACCTAAGAAATCAAACTACAAAGTCTTAGGAGCAAAAACTTGTTGCGCTAAAAAATCGCCCATCAAGAGCTGCGTTTGCAAGTCCGGTGCGAAGAACTCCAGCTCTTCTGTACGTTGCTTAGAACGAAAAGCTAGTAGTTGTACAAAATGTACAGAAGCTGTAAGATGTAAAGACAGCTCTACAAGAAAAGACAATAGGTCTCCTTGCTCTACTAAGTCCAGTACAAGAGACTTCGGAACTGACGCTAAGCGGTCGACAAGGTTTGACGTGAGGCATGTAGATCACCCGTTGGTTAAGAGAATGCGCAAGGCTTGCGCCAAATGGGACATAGTCTGTTCTTGTATGTCAGACACACATGTGATGAAGGAAACTAGCCCGTATCGGCCAATTCAAAGGTTCTGTCGGTCCTTTCACGAAGACGACTATATTTACAGGTGGTGATGAGAGAACATTTTTTTGTAGATGTGTGAATTTTATACATTGTGTTCATTTGTGTTTTGATTTTTAAGTGTCGTCGTCGTTTTGTTTTTTGTGATTATAAAATGTGAATCTATTTAATAAAATTTCTTTATATTTAAGAACTTAACTATAGTTGGGAAACTATAGTTGGATTGCTCCAATTTAAACGTGAGTGTCACCCGTAAATTATTATTAATAATGTGTCCAAGCTACGTTAATTTTCATAGTTCAGTTAGAATGACTTATCGTTTTATCGACCTATTTATAAAACGATCAAAATTATTTCGATCGCCAGTGGTAAACTCTAAGGAGTGGAACGCTCTGCAAATACTAATATGGCGGTGTGGGGCTAGTGAATAGGTAGGTATAGGTTTACACTGTAGAAGTGCCATTTAATTTGGAAGATCTTCCGACCGAGCCATGTGTTAGATTAGATTAGATTAAATAACTCTATTGTTACACCACCAGAAATTGTTAATACAAAAGAAAAATTACAAACTTAAAAACTAGTGTTACAATGGGCGGTCTTATCGTTTAAAGCGATCTCTTCCAGACAAACTTTGGGTGGAGAAGACAAAGAAACAGTAAGAGACGGGGGTGTCAACGTAAATAAGATAATAATAGTGACATATACATATGTACAAAGAGTACAAACTATAATATCATGTACTTACTACCTACGAGATGAATCGTGTTGTCGGCCCTGGGACAGCTGTCCAACAGTACCTGGAACTTGTATACCTAGAACGTGTGTCTTATCTGTCGTACGAACTTCGTTTTGCGCGATGCAGGATTTGTACAGAAATCTGAGACTTTGTATGGGCACTTATGCTATTTTATGTCAGCGCCATCTGTGAGCTTTCTAGCAAACGTCATTGTTATATATGGCAGCTGAGGTCGCCACACTTACAATGTATATAATTGTTCTCAGAAAGAACAGATTAGGTAGGTAGGTATATTCAAGATCTTACATTTTCTTACATTTTATCAAACTAGTGCGAACATGGGCAATCCCCGACTCCTAACTTAGTTACCCTGTATTAAGGATTTTTTGTTTCTACCTGTCTAATAATTACAATTTATAATCACAGAGTTTTAAAATACGGCGTTGTTTTGTTAGGAAATGGTGTGTTTTAAGATGATGATGATGGCTGGTCCACAAGTCATACTCCTGAACGGGTGCTGTTTGCGGGGACTGGTCTGGTCTGGTCACTCTACTGCTACATTATATACCTTCTTTCTATATCTATGTATACTATGATAAAAACTAGGCTAATTCTAAACATTGAACATATTCTTGAAAATATAACTGGCATCGACTATCTAGAGGGTACTGAAAACGAATCCATGGTATTAGTAATTTTTGTCTGTTTGTTTGTATGTTCGTTATTTATAGACTCGGAAACTGCTGAACTATCTTCACAGTCACTCAACCGATTTTGATGTAACACACCCTATTGTCTATATTGGAATAGTGCTACGAAATCCTGAAAATCGAATCAAAATCCGTTCAGTAAATTTCGAGTCTATAAGTAACAAACATTCAAAGTCAAAATTTAATAATAGTACCACAGAATACTAAGGGACAGAAGCATCACTCCGCATATAAATTTTAACAAATAGTGACTCTTGCTATCTATATAATATAAATTATTTTTCAAAAAAAACTAAACCGACTTCAAAACCACAAATGGCACTCAAAAGTAAAAAATAAATTAATATAATTATCATAAGCGCTACCCACTCATATATTTGAAGTCGGTGCCAGCCAAGTCTAATAGGTAGCAGATAAATATGTATATAGTAAGTACTACTTGTAGGTAGTATCTATCTACTACCTTTTAGACTTGGCTGGCACCGACTTCAAATATATGAGTGGGTAGCGCTTATGATAATTATATTAATTTATTTTTTACTTTTGAGTGCCATTTGTGGTTTTGAAGTCGGTTTAGTTTTTTTTGAAAAATAATTTATTTTACCCTTTTTAGTGAAAAACAAGTTTTAATTAAATTAATTCAAAAAGTTTTTAAAGACAAGCTTTTATGATCTAGAAGCCACATCATGACGAAGTTTAAAACGGGCTATCACAATTAAATGCATGTACAAAAAAATGTCATGTCTGTCCTATATCTCTGTTGAAGAGTTCCCTCGCCGGAAGTCAATCCTGGGTGTATCTGCCATGTCATGATGGAATTTAGAACAGGCTATTATGGTTAAATCCATTTACGAAATGTTGTGTCTGTACTATTCACCGTTGAGGAGTTCCCTCACCGGAAGTCAACCCTGGGTGAAGCAGGTGAAGCAGTCGAATACAAACCTCCACCTTTAGAAAGTTGGTTACGAAAAAAACAAGAACCGACTTGAAGATTAAACTTATATTTTTTGTTTTTGCTATTTTTTTCAAAAAGTACTGAATGAATTTCGATAAAATTTATATGGGACCACCTTTGAAGTATTACCTACCAATCAAAAAAAGAATCATCGAAATCAATGCATAATTGGCGGAGAAATCGCGTAACAAACACACAAAAAAAAAAAAAAAAAAAAAAAAAAAAAAAAAAAAAACATACCGTCGAATTGTAAACCTCCTCCTTTTTGAAGTCGGTTAAAAAGAACAGGGTTTTTTTCTACAATCATCGCACAGCCGAAACCGCTTAACATAGAAACCTGAAATTTGGACCACGTATTCTACAAGTAGTGAAGGCGTCATTTAAGAACGGATTTTGCGAAATTTAACCTTTAAGTGGGTCAAATGGGGTCATAAAGGATGTATGGGGAAAAAAAATTCTTTTGTCGCACGGTCACGAAACTTTGGCAGTATACTATGCAAAAGGAATAAAAGAACACGTGTATCACAGTTTTTTGAAAATCAACCCTTAAGGGGGGTTTAATGTGGTTTTTTAGATTGGAATGCGGAAACTATAATGTATGCTACAGTGATTATTTCTTGACCAGTAGTTATAAAATTTTGTGTGAGCATTAAACATGTAAATAATAGGAACTTGTTTTCGGCATTTTGCGAAATTCATCCCCCAAGGTCATTTATAGGGGTCACAAAGTTTTCATGGTGTAGGTTTTTTTAGTAAAATTATGAAACTTAGTTAATTGACTAAACATAAGCATATAAAAATATGATTTCAGTAACTTTTCAAAAATCAACCCCTAAGGTAATTAATTAGGGCCGCAAAGTTTGTATGAAGTAGGATTTTTTATTAATGCGACACTGTAGCTACAGTAAAGAAACAGGGTAAATAAATTAAGTTTGATCAAGTTTAAAAATAAGTTTTCAGCATTTTTCAAAAATCAACCCCTTACTGGGTTAAACGAGGTGGTAAAGTTTACATAAAAAATCTTTGTTTATAGCGATGAAACTTGGTACATACCTGACAAAACATTATTAGAATGTGATTTACCATTTTTGAAAATCATCCCTTAAAAGGGTTAAACAGGGTGGAAAGTGACGATTATTATTTTTAAGCTATAACGATGAAATTTGGTGTACGTGGTAAGTTAATGAAATTATAGATGTGTACTTCACCATTTTTTGAAAATCATCCCCTAAAAGCCTAAGTGGGGTGGTAAAATTTGTATAGAAAATCTTTGTTTATGAAGTTTCTTGGCTATGATAAAACTTGGTAAAAGAAGAAAATTAAAACGTGGTTTATAATTTTTGAAAATCATCCCTTAACAGGGTTAAACAGGGTGGAAAGTGAAGATTATTATTTTTAAGCTACAGCGATGAAATGTGGTATATGTGCTTAGCCAATGAAATTATAGATATATATTTCAATTTTTTTTAAATCATCCCTTAACAAGCGGGGTGGTAAAGTTTGTATAGAAAATCTTTTTTATTTATGAAGTTTGTGGTTATGATGAAACTTGGTACACAAACTAAGAAAAAGGAAATAGTTAAAACGTCATTCACATTTTTTTAAATCTACCCATAACTAGGTTTAATAAGGGTGAAATGAAGTTACACTTTTTGAAGCTACGTCGATGAAATTCGGTTCATATACTCAGACAGGTAAACTTTAAGCACCTGTTTCACCATTTTGCTGGAATCATCCCTAAACCGGTTCAAACGGGGTGGTTAAGTGTATATGGAGAATCTTTGTTCATGAAGTTATGGCAATTAAATTTGGTACACAGAGTAAGCAAAAAACGTAATTCGCCATTTTTTGAAATTAACCCTCTAACAAGGTTAAACAGGGTGGAAAGTATCAAAAAATTGTTAATGCTACAATGTTGAAATTTATTATAAGTACTCAGCCAATAAAATTATAAACTCTTATTTCACCATGTCTTGAAATCATCCCCTAATAGAGTGGTAAAGTTTGTGTGGAGAATTTTTGCTAATGAAGTTGTAGCAATGAAATTTCGTATACAGATCAAACAAAAGTAATAAATTAAAACGAAACTCGCTATGTTAATTAACCTCTAAAAACGTTAAACAAGGTAGTAAATAATTTTATTTCTAAACCTATGACTATGAAATTCGGTACATATATACTAATCGAAGATACTACACGCACATGTTTCACTACTTTTTAACCGACTTCAAAAAAGGAGGAGGTTCTCTGTTCGATTGTATTTTTTTTTATTTTTTATGTTTGTTACCTCAGAACTCCGTCATTTATGAACCGATTTGAAAAATTCTTTTTGCGTCGGGTTAAGTATAGCTACGAAGTGGTCCCATATAAATTTCATCGATATGTGACCTTGGACTTCGAAGATACATTGAAGTCGGTTTTTGTTTTTTTCTAAAAATTAATTATTAAACATCTTCAAAGGTCTAAACGGGATGGCAAATATTTGTGTGGAAAACCTTTGTTTGTAAGGTGAAAGCGAAACTTTGTATTATAGGCAAAATAAATGATTTCTAACGTTATGCAATTTTTTGCAATTTCCTTATTCGGACAGGATTTTAAAAGACTTTTAAAATGCAACATTCAGAAAAATAAGGAAAACTAAACTTTTGTCATTGACCGTACGTGTCGCAGGGAAATGAGAATATCTGGGATTTCGCGATATTCCTAGAGATACGACAAAATCATGGTATAATCATGTATGGTAAGGACCACTTCTCCGCGGTCCGACTAGCATTTACCCCTAGAGTGTATATAAAAAGCGCGGAGCGAAGAGCGAAGAGAGTTCTGGCGAGAGCCTATTTATTAAAACTGTACGTCGTGTCCCTAGAGATTTCGTGAAATCCCTGGTATCCTCATTTCCCTGCGACATACAATATTTTTTCTGGAGCTACGACTATTGACTTTTGGCCAAAATACTTACATATACTTAGCCAAAAAAACTATTGACACATGTATTAGGTATTACGATTGTTTTGAATACCATCCCCTGATAGATTTAAACGGATGGTAAAATTTGTAAAGAAAATATATGTTTATAATGTAAGTATTCTGTCTATTTAAAACGAGATAAGAGCTGAAAGAGATCGGAATAGAAACGCGATGAATTCGGGATAGGATTGGGATAGAAGCAGGACAAAATCGGCATAGAAGCGAGAGCAGCCGGAAATAGCCAGGAGCAAAATGAATTATTTTATTAAGCGTACAAAGTCGCGGGCAACAGCTTGCTGTATATGTAAATAGGAGATGTACATGGAGCCGGACCGGCGCTGCCGCCGCACCGCAAACTCATGAAAATGATTACAAACCCGGACCGGGACCACGCGCGCCGCACCGTCCGTTCGTTTGTACGTATTACTGGTATTACGAATCGTAAAGGGTCCGTGGTGGTTCCCCCCGACGATGTTTCATTTCCACCCGGTTTCTATAGTCTGTAATATGTTTCAAACTACTACGCTAGCATTTTGTACGTTTGATACTTGGTCAAAGAAACTATAAACACATGACTCACAAATGAAGTTAGGGCCAAAAAATTTGGTAATTATATCGGGACCGGAGTAGGATGACAAAGGGACAAAAAGGGGATGATAACGGTGTAGGAGGGGTATAGGAGGGTATAGGAGGGGTAACTATAACACGGTCGGAGGTTAGCTAGGGAGGACGATAAAGGGTTAGGATCGGAATATGATTGATAGCAGATCAGGACGATAATGATATAGTAGCGGGACGGAATCAGGACCAGAGCATTACGGTAACGCTATAGGAGCGGGAAGATAACAGGATGGGAGTGGGAAGGTAACAGAACAGAAGCGGTAAGATACGGTAACGAGATGGGGAGCGGGACGGGAACTGGAACGTGAATATGATGGGACGAAAAATGTTCGGATGCAGGATGAATACTCCACTACGCGGACGAAGTCGCGGGCATCAGCTAGTGACGCAATAAAATCACAGAATACTAAGGGACAGAAGCATCACTCCGCAAAGAAATTTAAACAAATAGCGACTCTTGCTATGACGCAATGAAATTCAATTCAGCTCGCGTAGCACTACATACCTACCAGTCATATTAACCTACAGAGCGTGTAACGACGCGCGACCCGCCGTCGGTGTCCGGCTATGTACTTGTAGCTTCGTACCTACAGAGTGGAGTGCGCTAGGCCTGATAAAATGCAATTCAGCTCGCGTAGCGCTGCATACCTACCAGTCATATTAACCTACAGAGCGCCTCTCTTTCTATCGCATAACTCTTATCTCTTCTGACGCGGCACGTGTATTGACGCGCGACCCGCCATCGGTGTCCGGCTATGTACTTGTAGCTTCGTACCTATAGTGCGGACTGCGCTAGGCCTGATAGTACTTAACTAACTTTTGCGCGACTTCTGCGTAGACGAACGAGGAAACTCATAATCGTTTTTTATCCTAGACCATTTTAGCAAGGCCTCCCCAATATACCAGAGCGCGTACTACGAACAGGGAAGTATGTATTCACCAACAGATTTTGATATCAATATCCTATAATCAAAGTTGGGACTAACTGAGAACTGCATTAAAATCCGTTCAGCAGTTTTCTAGTCTATGTTACAAACATTCGAATTTACAATATAAATAGCAAAGAAGAAACAATCATTAGTCATATTATATCAATCATTATATTTATAACAAAAAATGACCGACTTCAATTCTGATGTATCTTCGAAGTCCAAGGTCGAATATCAATGTTTATATTCGTAGCTATACTGAACTCAACGCAAAAATAATTTTGCAAATCCAAATTGATAGGACCTCCTCCTATTTTTAGTCTGTTAAAAAATAAAAGATATTAGTAAGTATGTACGTCTAATTATGAACGCTAATTTGAAAAGGCATGCAACGCATTCAATGACCGCATCGGTCAAAAAGAAGAAATGAACCCGCCCGCCCGTCAGACGGAGTTGGGCAGGCGGATTCCTGTGACGTCACGTCTGCGTACTACGCAACTTTGGACCGCAGCCAGTACTGTGATACGTAGGGCTACCAAATCACACTTCACACTTATATTATAAATGCGAAAGATTGTAAGTAATTTGTTTTAGTTATTAATTCGCCCGTTTTGGCAGAGAAAGTCTCTAGGACCATACCGCCATGTCTTACGTAGATAAAATAGATAGGTTTTTTTTTAATGTAATTGAATGACGAGACGAGCTGGCCGTTTGCCTGATGGTAAGCAATACGCCAGCCCATAACAATAACAGCACCACCCAGAACTTTGTTTTGCAAAATCCTGCGCGGCGCTGTACTGCGCTCGTCACCCTGAGACAATTAGCTGTTGAGTCTCATAATGCCCAGTAATATCGCTGGCTACAATGCCCTGCAAGCCGGAACACAGTAATGCTTGGCGGCTGAATAACTGTCAAAGCGGTGGTACGCACGCAGACGGCCTCTCGCATACGAGAAACCTACCACCAGTAAATGATATATAGATGAACGCTTTACCGCAAACTTTACAAACACTACATAACAACAATTAAAGAAAGTGTTACAATGGGCGGCCTTATCGCTAAACGCGAGTAAATCTCTTCCAGGCAACCTTCGGATGGAGAAGAATTATCAACATAAGTTCTACAATAATAATATAAACATAAACAATGACAATAAAATAAACTTAAATAATTGTTACGTAGTTTTAAGTTTGAAAAAATTACAATGATTTCATTCGTATATCGTCGTATAAGGGTCATCGGCAACAAGCCGGACCCTCTCCTATTGCTTCAGTAAGGTGGTAGAACTTTATTCAAGCTTTCCATGGACTTTTTGGGAGAACATAAAAAGCAATGTTTTCTCTATTTTGTTTCATTTGCCTACACTCGTGCACGTTTACGAACACATAATGGTTAATATTCCACCGATATTACACATGATCACTCGAAATAACACTTGTTTGGAAAATAAAACAAAATCGAACTGTATCACTTTTCATTTCCCGTCTTTTTAATAAGCCTTCCTATAAAATTGGTGGCAGCGGTGTGATATATACACACATTCTGCGACTTCAATAGTACCAACCCTAAAATACAAACTCGTAGACGGAGTACGTAAAAAAGAAGATATCCATCGTATTGTAATACCAACCTACTAATTATCGTACGACAGCACTGCAATGCAATGCAATGCTATTTACGCCTAGCTGTTTTTAGGTCTAGACGGAACGATCTAGGGCCAGATAAATATAACTGCTTTGGCGCTACGCTTTCTAATTTTTTAACAGCTAGGCAAGCATTTGACCGCGGTCTCATGGAAAGTGATGACGATGTCGACGATAGATCATTCAATTTAATTCAAATTCAATTTTATTTATTTCAATTTTAATTTATTTAATTAAAATCATTAATTAAATCACATATTTATTATAAAATATCAATAGTAATAAAATAATCAAGTAATTAAGAATAATCAATAAAAATAATAAAATAAAATGTCAAAATGTTAAATTAATATTGTCAGGTAATGTAATTTGTAAACTATCTTGAGCCGAAATATTCGTTATAAATATAGGTAAAGGGCTTCACCTACGTTATGATTGTGTCGGAATAACTCCGACCAGGCTTCGGACAATTAGGATGTCCTTCTTCCGGGAGTTTACGCTTTGGACTCGCGGAAGAAGGACATCCTAATTGTCCGAAACCTGGTCGGAGTTATTCCGACACAATCATAACGTGAGCGTAGCCGTTTGTTAACCTATATTTATACTTATACGGGTATAAGTAGTACAATAGAGAAAGAGTATAATTTATACGGGTATTTTTATTTACAAGAAATATGATACAATAATACTTAATATAATATAACAAAAGGCTTTATAATTTAAAAACTAAATAAAACTTAACTAAAAGATATTAAATATAATATAATAACTATGTACATGCCGGGTATCGGTTGAGCCAACTGAATGGCCTACAGATAATTTAACCGATACTCGTACCCGTCGTCCGGCAACGTGCCCAAAATGCTGGCGGAGTCGCCTCGCTGAATTGCGAGGCTGATTCTTTGGCCAAAATACACGCCAGCATTTTGGTCACGTGTGGATTCCAATTTGATTCAAATTCCATTCCAATTTGGTCGCACTCATATTTCCATTTCCGAGCATCGTCGGACGTGACGTCAGTGCTACGCGGCAACTTCACAACGAGCGGGCGATCCGAACGGAGCGCCTCACTTTGACTCTAACCACCGCCGAGACAACATCTGCTTAGTAGCTGCGTAGTGTCAATATTAAGTATAAAAATAAATTATTTTTCAAAAAAAACTAAACCGACTTCAAAACCACAAATGGCACTCAAAAGTAAAAAATAAATTAATATAATTATCATAAGCGCTACCCACTCATATATTTGAAGTCGGTGCCAGCAAAGTCTAATAGGTAGTAGATAAATACTATGTATATAGTAAGTACTACTTGTAGGTAGTAGGGTAGCGCTTATGATAATTATATTAATTTATTTTTTACTTTTGAATGCCATTTGTGGTTTTGAAGTCGGTTTAGTTTTTTTTGAAAAATAATTTATTTTAACCTTTTTAGTGAAAAACAAGTTTTAATTAAATTAATTCAAAAAGTTTTTAAAGAAAAGCTTTTATGATCTAGAAGCCACATCATGACGATGTTTAAAACGGGCTATCACAATTAAATGCATGTACAAAAAAATTTCATGTCTGTCCTATTCAGTTGTCAGTGTGTTGTCAGTGTGTTGAGGAGTTCCCTCGCCGGAAGTCAATCCTGGGTGTATCTGCCATGTCATGATGGAATTTAGAACAGGCTATTATGGTTAAATCCATTTACGAAATGTTGTGTCTGGACCGTTGAGGAGTTCCCTCACCGGAAGTCAACCCTAGGTGAAGCAGGTGAAGCAGTCGAATACAAACCTCCACCTTTAGAAAGTTGGTTACGAAAAAAACAAGAACCGACTTGAAGATTAAACTTATATTTTTTTGTTTTTGCTATTTTTTTCAAAAACTACTGAATGAATTTCGATAAAATTTATATGGGACCACCTTTGAAGTATTACCTACCAATCAAAAAAAGAATCTTTGAAATCAATGCATAATTGGCGGAGTAATCGCGTAACAAACACACACGAAAAAAAAAAAAAAACATACCGTCGATTTGTAAACCTCCTCCTTTTTGAAGTCGGTTAAAAAGAATCA
Source organism: Petrophora chlorosata (assembly GCA_951640565.1). Classification (NCBI taxonomy): domain Eukaryota; kingdom Metazoa; phylum Arthropoda; class Insecta; order Lepidoptera; family Geometridae; genus Petrophora; species Petrophora chlorosata. The sequence continues at coordinate 5,673,769 of OX621216.1, read as the reverse complement.
GCCTCAAATAATGCTGAACATTATTTCATGGCAACGTTGATTTATAATCGCTTTTATAATAAACTACCTGAGTTACTAAAGATTGACATACCTGTCAATCTTTCAATACATATGAAAATGCTAATAACAAAATTTTGGTAACATGGAATGCGTTACCTGACACATTTAATTGTTTGAAGAAGCTGCCCAGATAGCACGTAAGCTTGCTGCAAGTTTGTTTCACCTTTGATATTGATTTGATAAGTCAAGTTTGTCGCGGCAATGGAATATAAGCTTGCTGCAAGTTTGTTTTTCTTGTATACTAATTTGATACGTCAAGTTTGTCGCGACAATGGAATGTAAGTTTGCTGCAAGTTTGTTTTTCTTTTATATTGATTTGATACGTCAAGTGTGTCGCGACAATGGAATGAAAGTTTGCTGCAAGTTTGTTTTTCTTTTGATGTTGTTCGATACAAACGGTAAACGGTACTTTTTGTTATCCTTTTTATGATTTCTTTTTTATTATTATTATCATTTATTTATTTCATTTCTTAGATTTAAGATTTTTACAATATTTATAAAAAAATATATATACAAAAACACTAAAAATATCCTAAACCTAGAGTGCCACCGGCAGCGGGTCAGGGCCCAAACTACCGGTGGTTAGGGCTGCAGAGTGAGGAACCTCCTGACTATACGTGCCGCGTCAAGGAGTACTGCCTTCTGCATCTGACCCTGGATCCAACCGTCTAGCGAGAGCCACTTGAGATGTTGGTCGAGGCTCTTCGCTATAAGGCCGTTCGCCGAAACAACTACCGGCACAATGATCGTCGAGTCAACATCCCACATGGCGGTTACCTCATGGGCTAGCTCGTTAAGTCAATGGACTTGCTGAGGTTGTCCTTCTCGGCCTTCAAGAAGTTCTCGTCATGTGGGATTATTATTATTATTAAATATTAAACAAAGCAAGGTTCCTGACGTAACGCAAAGTGACGGAAGCGTCCGCGCTTGAAGACGTTACTGTCACGCGAGCGTGCTCGCTCGCCTGTACTGTGGAATACCATTGGTTCTCGAAAGAAGTTGATTGCACAGGCATGTATTACTTCTTGGAAATTCAACATTTTTTTTTATGGAACTGAGTGATGAGACGAGCAAGTCGTTCGCCTGATGGTAAGCGCCACGAATGCCTATAGCAATTTCAGTGCCACCCAGAATTTTTAATACCTTGAAAAGCACTGCGTAGCACTGCATTGCGCGCATCACTCCGAGACATCAGATATTAAGCCTCATATGCCCAGTAATTTCGCTGGCTACAATGCCCTTCAAACCAGAACACTTGGCGGCAGAATAACTGGCAAAGCTGTGGTACCTACCCAGACGGCTTCCCGCATACGAGAGAACTACCACGAGTGACATGGTCTCACGATCAAGTACCTCGACGTTTAAAGTTCAAAGAACTTTATTAACTTTTTGGCATCACAGACGCACTTATGAACGTCAATGATTACAATGACTCTACCACCGTATCGGAAAAAGAACCATTTTTAACCGACTTCAAAAAAGGAGGAGGTTCTCTGTACGATTGTATTTTTTTTTATTTTTTTTTATGTTTGTTACCTCAGAACTCCGTCATTTATGAACCGATTTGAAAAATTCTTTTTACGTCGGGTTCAGTATAGCTACGAAGTGGTCCCATATAAATTACATCGATATGTGACCTTGGACTTCGAAGATACACTGAAGTCGGTTTTTGTTTTTTTCTAAAAATTAATTATTTTTAGAACTTTGTTTCAATATGTTTGTTTTGGCTACTTGGCAGAAGCGGAATGACAGAGATGCATGGAAATGCATCTTTGTAGATTTGTAGTTGTCAAATAAATGATTTTTCTTTCTTTTTCTTTATGAAAATATCGAGAACCATAAGTACCTCCCTCCAATGGACACATGATCTGCCCTGCTAATTACTGGGCGTCTCGTCCCGGGCTACAGTTGCCGGGCGATAAAATAGATCAGAGATAGTAGAGTATAAACATGTTACTTCTATCTTTATATAACATATTATAAAAATGGAAAAGAGCTAGTTCTGTACATTGAAGATATTTTTGCAAAACTAACTGGGATGGACTATGTAGAGGGTACTGAACACGAATCTATAGTTTTTAGAATTTTTGTTTGCTGTGTGTTTGTTATGTATAGACTCGGAAACTGCTGAACGGATTTTAATGCGTTTGTTGTGGTTGTAGCATCAGTATATATAACTTAGATTATAGGGTATGTAAATATTTGGGGTGTGTATCATGCCAATCTTCACGTACGGGACCGAAACTATGTCTCTCACCAAACGGTCAGGTGAGAAATTCCGAGTCGCGCAAAGGGCGATACAGAGAGCTATGCTCGGGCTTACCTTGCGCGACCGAAAAAGAAATGAATGGACTCGGCGAAAAACGGGGGTGAAAGATGTGGTCCAGATGATCGTGGAGCGGAAGTGGAGTTGGGCTGGCCATGTTGCTCGAATGGATAGGCACCGCTGGACAAGACGAATCCTAGAGTGGAGACCGTGCGCGAACACCAGACCAAGAGGCCGCCCACCGAAGCGATGGGTAGACGACATCCGAAGACAAGCAGGTCATGACTGGATGGCCAAGGCAGAAGATCGGAAGTCATTGAAAGAATTGGGAGAGGCCTATGTCTAGAAATGGACCAATAAAGGCTAAAGAAGGAGAAGAAGAAGATAGGGTATGTAACATTAAAATTCGTTGCGTGACTATGAAGATACAGCTTGACCTCTTAGTAGTACGCGCTCTAATATACTGGGGAGGTCTTGCTAAAATGGTTTCGGAAAAAAGACAACTATGGGATTCTGTTGTCTATGCGGACGAAGTCGGGGGAAAAAGCTAGTTATTAATAAGGACAAGTTTTTAAAAGAGTTGAAAAAGAGACATTCCCGCTGAGTTTGTCGGTTATTCAGCCACCAAGCAGTAGTGCGCAAGCATTACTGTGTTCCGGTTTGAAGGGCATTGTAGCCAGGGAAATTACTCCGGAAAACAAAATAAAGAAGATAAAAAAAATCAGAATTATTAGATTTTATTTATTGGTTTAAAAATATACATAATTATTATTTTACAAAAATATTAATTGAATGATCTCTCGGATTTGACAAACATTCGGTCTAACTATATTTTAGTTTTTATTTCGATTCTGTCCGATCCCCTATTACGCTACTTATTTTAATTTTAAACATGTACTTTGATAGGTTTTTATTGAAACACACAGATAATTAAAAAACACAAACAAAAACAAATTAAAAGTACTAATAACTAATCTAATCTAATAAACCACTACCAGTGGGCAACGTTCCTAAAATGCTGGCAGCATTGCCACGTTGAATGGCAATACTTGTCCTTTGGCCAAAATATAGGCCAGCATTTTGGTCACGCGTTGCTTCAACAAGAAGTTTAGATGTATCTTTGAAAACTGTATGCGCCCCCGGTCCCCACGGTCCTAGCGTCTCGACCCTAAAAGGTTCAAATATGTAGCCACTATCAAGGCTACTATACTTGCGCCTTTTGAGGTTCTCCGCTCCTTCACCGGCAACATGTACTTAATAAAATCTTAATCAACAAATTCTTATTTTAACTCGTCTCCACAGCGTGAATCCGCACGCAACACGAGTCGAGTTACCATCGCAACTCGATCTCAACTCGAGTTACCAATGTAACTCGATACGAGTCGAGCGGCAGTCACGCGCGCGTCACTCGCGATATTAACTCGTCAACAACTCGATTGGAAAATCGGTACTGACGCGAGTTTAAAAGAAAGACGCTATGGCTTATAGTTTGTAAGTAATAAACATTATTTATAGCACCTACCATACAAACAGTAGTGCGCAAGCATTACTGTGTTCTGGTTTGAAGGGCATTGTAGCCAGCGAAATTACCGGCCATTTGAGACCTTATATCTAATGTCTTAGGGTGATGAGCGCAATGTAGTGCTACGTAGTGCTTATTATGATATTAAAAGTTCAATTCAAAGTTTAATATCGCATCACAGACGCACTTATGAACGTCAATTATTACAATGACTCTACCACCGTCTTGGAAAAAGAATCACTACTCAGAAGATACCGCATGAAACTGAGAGGCATTTTGTTAGATAACAAACATCCATCCTTTTTCAGTCATCCAGCCATACAAACTTTTGCATTTTTTTATTTATTTTTTTACTCTTAATAGATCTATGTTTGGCCACTATCTCGCCTGATGTGAAGCGATGATGTAGCCTAAGATGGAGCACATAGATATAGAGAGAGACGGCAGTTGAGCGGCTGCTCAGACCCGTCTCCGTTTATAATATAAGTAGGACAGATTCGCCCTCTACCTGACGGTATAGGTAAATAGCATAGCCCTAACGTTCCCTTTCAATGCTAAATTATTAATGTAAACTTTCCCCGATAAGTCAATAATACTATAAATTCTAAAGGCCACGTTCCAATAGCCAGTTGAATAGTTTGAAAGGCGTCTTTAATTACAAACTGTGTCCAATCTGAAGGTGACTTTGTAAATCAATTCGCGAGAAAAGCTCTCGGCAATGTATGTGTATGGTGTGGTGTGGGGCATGAGCTTCTGGCGATTAGTGAGTGAAAATAAAGCCACTACTGACAATAGATAGATAAATAGAAAACACTTTATTGCACTTAATAAAAAAAAAAAAAGAATTCCAGAATAACAATTAGGTACAAAAGAAGAATTACAACGAGAAAAGAATTACAATATTTCGGGTACAATGTTTCTGAAGCACTACGTAGATAAATACGCCCAAAATGGCTTCTGGTCCGAAGGTGTGGTCTACCGAAGCTACAGGGAAGCGAAGCTGCCACATAAATTCCCAAAATTAATGATATAGATAGATAAACTAATTAAATATAGGTACATGAAAAACAAGTAAATTTCACAGTAATCAGCATAACAATAGGCGGTCTTATCGCTCAAAGCGATCTCTTCCAGACAACCTTTGAATAATTTGGAAGGACGGTGGTTTTTTGAAAGAAATGCAAATTCAATTATAAATATATGTATAAATAAGTATAATATACATATAGTGTTTTATAAAGTTTATATATATTAAGCTTTTATTATTTTATATATATTAAACTTTATATATATTAAACATTTTTTTTTTATTATACTTTGAACTTTTTTTATGTTATTTGTAAGGTATTTGTGATATGGGCCTCTGATATGATAACATTGTGTTTTTTTTTATTATTTCAGGAATTAATAAAAAAAACTGAGTAATTTATTATTTATTTATTTAAAATACGCCCAATGATTACATGCACCTGTTCCCTAACTAAGACTTAAGTTCTAAGCCAGACCACTCGTGTAGTTCAAACATTGAAAAATATATTTTATTGCTTTAATATTAATAGGAGTAGGCTAAGGAATGGTTAGAGAAATGCTAAAGTTTCAGGATAACTATATTTTTTTATAATGGTAAGATGCGTACATACTAATATTTCAACTTGATAAATAATAGATCATGATCTGCTAGAAATACGATTAACACGTTAAGTGCGAAACGAGGCCTAAATCACCCCTCATGCAACTTCCTTGTGGTGCGGCAAGGAAAAACGTGAACATCTCTGTCGTGCGAAGGGCATAGCTTTGGTTTGGTCCAGTATAGAAAAGAGATAAATGTATATTTGAGACGCGCTAATGGTCCCGGACTCGGTGGTCTACCTACCTTGGTACCGGATGTCTTAGGCCTCGTACCGCACTGAATTAATATAATTTTAATGCAGTGCGGAACGAGGCTAAAACGTCCCATATCCCCCCGGACCTCGTACCGCACCCAACGCGAGCTTCCCGCGACTAGTGTTGTGCATCACGTCGATTGGAGAGCACGTCCTTTTACATCGCCGAACATGTCTAAACGATGTCGGAAGAAGTTAATTTAAAAAAACCCAGAAACAGAACCAAAACAGGTATGTTTTTTAATTGATATTTTTGTAGGTAGTGAAAAACTCCACAAAAAACGCAAAGCAGCCGTTGACAAAACAGGTAAGTAATTAATTAATAATTCAGTAGTTCTTTGTCTAGGTTTTGAAAGTAAATAAAGATTACCTAACGATTTTTAGGGTTCCGTATCGAAAGATAAAAACAGGACCCTCTATTACTAAGACTTCGCTGTCTGTCTGTTTGTCTGTCACCAGATATCTCAAGAATCGCGATAACTAGATAGTTGAAGTTCTCTCAAATTAAGTAATACTTCTGTTGCCGCTATCACAACAATACTAAAACGTTAAAAACAACAAAATATGTACAGGGTTATTTTTAATCACCAAGTTTGTTGAGTGTGTTAGATTCGACTTATGTAAATTTTACTAATAAGTGTATTAGCCCGAGGCAGAATAAATAGGATAGTTTCTTTTCTACTTCTGGTTTCCTTTTTTTCTATTCTGTGAACCGCATTAAGACTTTCACACAAAAATAGATAAACGTCGTTGCGTTGATATTATTTTTCTCATCACTAATCTTAGCGAAAATTTACCCTATTTCAGTGCGTTACGAGGTGTATAAGATCCCATATTTTGTTTTGCTAATAATTAATAAACTAGCTATCAGAACCCGGGGCGACGGTACATTAGGGTTCATCAATTCACTGTCTATATCGATAAGGACCAAAATTTTCATTTATCTTTGATTTCGCGCCAGAAAATGGATTTTAGTCTGTTAAAGGAGGTGGGGTCTAATAGACCACGTGTCGCCCTAACGTCTGGTCACGGTGCGGGCCGATAATACCTCGTGCCGCAGGAACGGAAAGTTTGCAAAAATTGGTGCCGCAGCTAACGTGTTAAATCTAAGTGTAAATTTTTCTCACTGCATTATACTCGTACCCGCGACATGCTCTTCCTTGGACCACACAACTCTGTCAGCGTCAGGTGCCTAACAGCGTCAGTCGGTAACCTGATAGCTGCAGACGCGACCGCGCGCGAAAATAGGCATCACGTGTCAACTAGCTATGAATCTGAGTTTGTGAACGTTCGCAACTAGCAATAGTTGGGTAGTTTGTGAACGTTCGCAACTTGCAATTTTACTGGCTTGTTTGTAAACGTTTGCAACTAGCAATAGTTGGGTAGTTTGTGAACGTTCGCAACTTGCAATGTAGCTCGCTTGTTTGTAAACGTTCGCAACCAGCAATCGTTGCGTAGTTTGTAAACGTTCGTAGTTAGCAATGTAGCTCGCTTGATTGTAAACGTTTGCAACCAGCAATAGTTAGGTAGTTTGTAAACGTTCGTGATTAGCAATGTAGCTCGCTTGTTTGTAAACGTTCGCAACCAGCAATAGTTGGGTAGTTTGTGAACTTTCGCAACTAGCAATAGTTGGGTAGTTCGTAAACGTTCGTAGTTAGCAATGTAGTTCGCTTGTTTGTAAACTTTCGCAACCAGCAATAGTTCGGTAGTTTGTGAACGATCGCAACTGGAATATAGCTGGCTAGTTTGTGAACATTTGCAACTAGTAATGTAGCTCGCTTGTTTGTAAACGTTCGCAAACAGCAATAATTAGGTAGTTTGTTAACTTTCGTAACTAGCAATAGTTGGGTAGTTTGTGAACGTTCGCAACTTGCAATGTTACTGGCTTGTTTGTAAACGTTTGCAACTAGCAATAGTTGGGTAGTTTGTGAACGTTCGCGACCAACAATAGGTAGCTAGTTTGTAAACGTTTACAACTAGGAATATAATTGGCTAGTTTCAGAACGTTCGCAATTAGCAATAGTTGGGTAGTTTTTGAACGTGTGCAACTAGCAATGTAGCTGGCTAGTTTGTGAACATTAGCAACTAACAATGTAGCTGGCTAGTTTGTGAACGTTCTCAACTACTAATTTAGTTGGCTAGTTTGTGAACGTTCGCAGCTTGCAATGTAGCTGGCTAGTTTGTGAACGTTCACAACTAGCAATAGTTGGCTGGTATGTAAATTTTCGCAACTAGTATAGAGCTGGCTACTTTTTCACAAACTAGCAATGTAGCAATTTCGTAAAATGCTCATATTTTGTAGATATTTAACCGCCAAACAGTATAGTGTTTTACTCGAAATCATTGGGCAATATGAGACTTAAGAGCAATTGTCTCAAGGTGAGGAATGCAGTGCAGTGCCGCGCAGGATTTGCATAACAATGCTCTGAAACGTGTTGCAACTTTTATGAGCAGGCGTTTTGATTACACTCAATTACTTAATTATGTATAATGTCTTCAAATGAATGCCGTATCTTGTGAATGATGCGTTAAGTACCTACTTAACGTCTTTTGAATTTTGACTTTTATTAGAGTAGGTACCTACATACTTTTGTTAACGTCAAATGTCAAAAGATATTTATTAAATAGGTGCAAATCAATGCAGTTTTATACGTCATATACACATAATAATACAAATTAATTTGAATACGTTAAAAATTACTTTAAATAAAGGTATCTAAGCAAGCATGTCTACCCATTTCTTTCTCATACTCAAATTAAAGTCCGGGCCCAGAACAGAAGTGCGTAAACTGACTCTACCAGTGCTTCGGAAATACGCCCGCTAGAGAAGATAGCATCAAGAAACTCTGCGGGGATGTCTCTTTTTTAAACTTTACAAATGTCTAAAATATATAATATTGAAGTATAAATTATATTTAAAATAACACAATGCCAAACTAGAAGTGCGAGTGAGATGTCCCATAGTCATAGTATCAGTAACATGAAAATATGAGTAATAAATAAATAGGTATATAGATACAGCAGCAGTTAGATAGACCAGACCAGAACTGGGCCCTAATTCACTATAACCACTTAGCGATTCCTTACTTCGAAATCACGTCGATTCCTTCATTAATAAACGACATCTCAAAACAAATCAAAATCTCTTTAATTATTTTGGCATCACAGACGCACTTATGAACGTCAAATTAGCACAATGACTCTACCACCGTAACGGAAAAAGAACCACTACTCAGAAGATACGGCAAGAAACTGAGGGGCATTTTTTTAGAGATTTTGTTACAATTTTTTGGGTTTTTACAATGTTATGTTTCTTATGTACCAGTTGGCTACTTTGCAGAAGTGGAATGTTCCAAGCATCTTTGTCTTCTATGTAATTACGAACTTTAGTATGCTTTTCTTATTAGAACATTCTTAACACGTAATTTGAATTTACTTTCTGTGAGCTCCGTTATACGTTTTGGAATTTTATTATAAAAACGTACGCAGTTGCCCATACATTTTCAATCTAATGGAATCAGGCGCAACGTGGCAAATTTCATCTCAAATTTGACTCGTAATGAAAATACCTAGTGTAATTCTGCTGAATAAATTGATTATACTAATATTATTATACCTAATTTACCTAATGTGTGTGTTTGCTTACGGGTTTCGTTTTCTATTTTCTTATTTTTTACTGTGTACTATTTATCTATTGTGTGGTACTGTAACAATTTATAACAACTTCACTTGCATAACAATTTTTTTTATTTTTATTTTATTTTTGTATTTTGATATTTTCCAATATTTATTTAATTTTTTAATTATTGTATTGCGGATAGGCATTGTATATATATACTATTAAGAATATAATATATATTTTTATTAGCTTTACTTATATATTTAATGTTTTATAGCGTTAAATCATACAAGTTCGTGCGTCACCAAGTGCCTGGGCTGAAAACCAGCGTTGTGGATTCTTCACAACATTATGCTGAGCACAGACCCTTTTTGGCTGCACTGTGCACGGCAGCGGTCTCCATACACATGCTGCAATTGTTTGTCTTGGTCTTCTTAATTTGTCTTATTTTGTTCTCCTACACTTGTGTATGTACTATTGTTTGTTGTGTGCAGTCTTGTCAAAAATAAATTATTTCTTTCTTTCTTTCTTTCTAAAGGACTTATTCGTTTTAGTCAGTCTATACCTTGGTACAACAATCCTATTCTTATTTCTAGTATTTATGTTATGATGGTCACTATTTAATTTGAATTTGTGGAAGTTTTTACGAACGTGCGTTATATTTTCATAAATATATAAAGAAGGTAAAGTTAATATATTAATTTGCTTAAAAAAAATCCCTTAACGAGTCGCGGGGACCCAACTCGTCAATCCAAATCTCTATGACGCATTCATATATTCATATATATGATTCTCTATGACGCGTCATAGAGCATACAAATTTTTTAGATGTCGTTTATTAATGAAGGAATCGACGTGATTTCGAAGCAAGGAATCGCTAAGTGGTCATAGTGAATTAGGGCCCAGTCCCCACAAGCAGCACCCGTCCGCGAGTATGTCATGTGGACCAGTCATCACCCTTCAACCATATAGGAACGCATCATCAGATCGTACGCGGATGTTTTTTTAACAACTGAATTCACTCAGAAATTTTCAAATAAGTTTCATAGGCAGTCTATGAAGTCAAAAGGCAAAAATATAAAACCACAGCACTCATCACGCACCGTACAGCCCCTACTAATCGCGGCAGTTCATTGACCCCGGAGTGGGGAGGGGGTGAGAGGGGGTGGCAGGTGTGCCACGCCCCCGGCGGGATGCTGTTATTTATAATACCATATTGATCGGGGGTAGCAGCTCAATTTACAACCGGTTGCTTATCCTAATATTCTAATGTTACAAATGCGAAAGTTTGTGAGGATGGATGGATGTTTTTTTATGCAACTGCATGAGAGAAGCAAGTCTTTCGTCTGATGGTAAGAGCCACGCCTGCCCATAACTATTGCTGTGCCAGAACTTTGATACCAGAAAAAGCACTGCGTAGCACTGCATTGCGCTCATCACCCCGAGACATCAGATATAAAGTCTCATATGCCCAGTAATTTAGCTGTTATTCTGTCACCAAGCAGTAGTGCGCAAGCTACTGTGTTCCGGTTTGAAGAGCATTGTAGCCAGCGAAATTACTGGGCATAAGAGACTTAATATCTGATGGCTCGGGGTGATGAGCGCAATGCAGTGTTACGCAGTGCTTTTTTAAGGTATTTATAGTCCTTGGTGGCACTGCACTTGTTATGGGCAGGCGTGGCGTTTACCATCAGGCGACCGCCTTGCTCGCCTCATATATAAGTACAACACTACTGATTGGTAGTGGAATATAAAAGCAAAGTCGTTTTGTTAAATTCGTAATACTCTTTGTATATTTTTCTTCTCTCCATGCGTTTGCTTCGCGGTAAATATGTTGTGAACGTCTTGCAACCAGTTGCAAGTTGTGTTTCAACCATCACCCGGCTCCTTAGTTATGTATCATCACGGTGTAGCCGGTAAGGAGCCGCCGGGACTTGATCGTTATTACATTATGATTTCGCGCGAAGAAATTGCGTAATGGCGTGTGTGGTCTAAAATTTATAATAACTATGTACCTTCTTTAGAAACACCATATTTTTAACCGATTTGAAAAAAGAAGCATCATTGCTTCACATCAGGGAAGATAGTGGCCAAACATAGATCTCTTATGTGTAAAAAAAAAAGAAGAAGACTCTCTGTTCGATTGTATTTTTTTAACCGACTCCAAAAAAGGAGAAAGTTTTCAGTTCGATTGTATTTTTTTTATGTTTGTTACCTCAGAACTCCGTCATTCATGAACCGATTTGGAAAATTCTTCATTTCAGTATAGCTACGAAGTGGTCCCATATAAATTTCATCGATATTTGACCTTGCACTTCGAAGATACATTGAAGTCAGTTTTTATTGTTTATTAATTATTTATAGAACTGAGTGATGGGTTGAGTATGTCGTTCGCCTGATGGTAAGCGCCACGACTGCCCATAGCAATTGCAGCGCTACCCGAAACTTTTAATACCATAAAATGACGGCGTATGACTGCATTGCGCTCATCACCCTGAGACATCAGATATTAAGTCTCATATGCCCAGTAATTTCGCTGGCTACAATGCCCTTCAACGGAATACAGTAATACTTACGCACTACTGCTTGGCGGTAGAATAACTGGCAAAGCTGTGGTACCTACCCAAACGGCCTCCCGCATACAAGTTTACCACGACTAAAGTTAATTAATATAAGTACAAATAATCCTGTCCATGTAAAAAACTGGCCAAGTGCGAGTCGGACTCGCGCACGAACCACGTACCATTATCTATAAAAACGGCAAAAAATCACGTTTGTTGTATGCGAGCCCCCTTAAATATTTATTTTATTTTGTTTTTTAGTATTTGTTGTTATAGCGGCAACAGAAATACATCATCTGTGAAAATTTCAACTGTCTAACTATCACGGTTCATGAGATACAGCCTGGTGACAGACGGACAGACAGACAGACAGACGGACGGCGGAGTCTTAGTAATAGGGTCCCGTTTTACCCGTTCGGTACAGAACCCTAAAAATGTAGAATCTCAAGAAAAAGAACCAAAACGTCTTCAGAGTCGCATATCAAATCACAGAAACTTTTGAAACACAATTTCCTGAATGAAGGTATCGCTTCCGGTTAGGGCGGGCGCAGAGGTGCGATTTGTCGCGCGATTGTACAAAGTTGCGCAGTTAATCTGATGTGTGATAAACTTTGGCAGTTGATTCGCGACTAGTTTATTATAATGTAGGGGGGAATATTTAATTAATCCACATCAAATCCACCTATTACAATTTGATATAAATGAACGTCGGAAAGTAAACTAGCCCTTGCCACACCCAGAATCGAAATGTATAGAAACAGTCCTCAATATCGTTGTATAAGAAAAGTTGTAAAATTTATACAAAAAAAAATACAAATATTTAACAAATTCCGCGTTTTTTTATTTTTTTGTATAAATTTTACAACAGCCTAAAAACAATCGAGAAAGACATTGAATTTCAAAGGAAACTTAAACGTATTTTAATTCAAAGTATATATAGCATTAAAATTCATCCAAAAGATTCATTCAACTGCCGTCTCTCTCTAGATCTATGTGCTCCATCTTAGGCCACATCATCGCATCACATCAGGCGAGATAGTGGCCAAACATAGATCTACAAAGTGTAAAAAAAAAAAAAAATTTTGGATGAGAGATGGTAAATATAATATAACATATATAAACATTAAAATTAGATAGTAATAATATATTGTAATGTTATATCAGATCTTAATATAAATTTTATATAAATACTTAATGAGTTAATTCCTCCATCTCCTTTCCACCATCGTACAACAAGACGAACGGAAACTCGGCATCCGTTTATGGTTGACATTCCTCTAGCCAGAACAAAGCGTTTCGCGTCAACTTTCATGATGCGAACAGCTGAATGGAACACCTTACCAGCGTCTCTGTTTCCCGATTCTTATAATTTAGGTGTCTTCAAGTCCCGAGTGAATCGGTATCTTCTAGGCAAGCATGATCCATCGTCGACCGCGTCGTCACTTTCCATCAGGTGAGACTGTGGTCAAATGCTAGCCTATCAGGTAATAAAAAAAACTTAATAAAGCATGTAATGTACATTGTCATTTTCTGCGCCCTAACAGGGTCTGTGTGTCACATTAAAGTAATGTACTCATAGGAAAAATTTATATTCATAAGGAATGCAAACAAAATCAGCTACATAACTACCATGCTGTCAGCTATACCTATGATGATGACCAAATGTTGCCTGGAAGAGATCGCTGTTAGCGATAACACTACTTATTGTACTTTTTCAGGTATTTGTTTTTACCACGTTTTTTTTTAATATTAAGTCACTTTCTCGTTTGTCTGTCTGTCTGTCGTTTTAGGTGGAATTTTGCAACTCAAATTTCGAGCACTTCCCGATTAGCTATCCGGCTGAAACTTTCAGGGTAGCTCACAACTCGATGACAATGCATTCTGAATCCATTTATTACCATGCAATGCCGACCTAACCTCAACACAACCATAAACTTAAAAACGTGATTTTAAGATTATTTTTTTAACAACATTAATTTATTTAATACTAGCTGACCCAGCAAACTTCGTACCGCCGTTTTTAAATATTTGCTATTAACTTTCAATATTTTTTCATATAAACCTTTTCTTTACAACAACGAACACATAAAAGAAAGATTTATCCAATTTGGTGCAGTCGTTTGGAAGTTATGCGCGTACAAACATTTCGGTGATTCATTTTTATTTATATAGATTAAGATTACCGATGTGATGATATATCAAAGTCAAAGTTAAAGTCAAATATCATTTATTAAATAGGCACAAAAGTGCACTTTTGAAGGTCATAAACACATGATACAAATAAAAAATGTTAAAAATTTTAACTTATGTTAACAAGACTTTGAAAAAAAGGTAAGTATGTTTACCCATTTCTTTCCTATACTCAAATTGAAGTCTTGCTGAAAAGAAATGCGAAAACTGACTCTACCAGTGCTTCGGAAATACGCCCGCTAGAGGAGATAGCACCAAAAAACTCTGCGGGGATGTCTTTTTTTCAGCTCTTTTAAAATGTCTTGAAAATAACAATGAACAATTACGTATATTAGAATTAACAGAATGTCAAACAAGAAATGCGAGTGAGATGTCCCATAGTCATTGTATCAGTAACAGAAGTGTAGATAAAATATAAGTAGGTATGACAGTAGCAGTAGGAGTGACTAGAACAGACCAGTCCCCGCAAGCAGCACCCGTTCTCGAGTATGACTTGTGGACCAGCCATCGGGGCACCCCAGATATCGCACCCAGGTCGCGACTTTCTCACTTACACATTCATAATGATGAATTACCGATTAATTATCAGTAGTGAGAAAGTCGCCAGTCTGCGTCCAGCCTAAGACTGATATTTGTTCCGAAGCAGAGTAATAGCCGCTTATATTTGAATACAAATGATGTCTAGCAGTAAAGGCAGAGTAAAAATGATTTGATACCAAACGAGACGAGACCCTTTGAGAAATAACTAAAGGAGGCAGTAAGAAATACCGCTCTGCGAAAGCATATGGTCATGGTCACATATATTTATTTAATTCTTTATTGCACTATAGCAAGTAATGTACAAAAGGAGAACTTAATGCTTTTTTTTTACTATTTATAGGCTTGCGTTTGACCGCTATCTCACCTGTTGTAAAGTGACGATGCGGTCGAAGATGTAGCACGCTCGCCTAGAAGAAACCTGTTCACTCTTGTCTTAAAGACACCCAGATTATGGCTATCCGGAAACACAGATGCCGGCAGAGAGTTCCACTCCTTGGCCGTTCGCATTATGAAGGTCGAAGCAAAGCGCTTGGTGCGAGCAGGAGTATGTCAACCATAAATTGATGACGGCTTGATCTGGCTTGACGGTCAAATGCTTTAGCCGTGTGCTAAAGCATTTTCTACCCGTTATCCAGTGATGGTGATTTTTCTTTGTTTCAGTATTTATGGGAAGACTAGGTATATAATGCAATACTGTAATACATAGAAATGAATAGAAATACTTCTATAAATAAATACTTATTATTGACAGGGGAATACTATTTACTTACATATTGACCGTTTCACATCACGTGATGTTTTTAAAGCAATTTTCTAATCCTGAGAAAGTGACAGAAATGTTTGCTATTTTTCATTAATTACATTAGCAGGTGAAATATTACTAGTTAACATGCTATTGCGATGCTAATTGCTAATATGAATTATAATATATATAAATACGCCCAACGATCACATACATAGATCCTGGGTCCTAAGATTCCCTGTATCTAGGGAACCAGGAACTACGAGGACCATGGTCCCACAGCACCCGGACATGAAACGAATATCTGTGTTTTTTCTGTGCACAAACATTTGTCCCGTCGCGTGAATCGAACCCGCAACCTCAGTGGTGTATGAGATTTGAGCCAACCTACTCAATGACTACACCACAGAGGCTGTCTTGTATGAGATTTTTTAGTTTATAGTAAATTTACAACTTTATGCAAAATTGTATTGCCGTTATGGTGGGGGTGTTTAACATGTGTAGCACCGTTGTATAGAGGGTGTTTCAAAACCGACCAGAAAAACGCGAAATCACCAGAAAGAAGTTTCCTTGATGGAACTGCTCAGGGGATCTCGGAAACTATAAGTTGGATGGGGAACTATAATTTTGCGTGAAAGAGTAACAAACATACATCCATACATTCTCACAAACTTTAGTGTTAATAATATTAGTAGAATAGGATTAACTATATACTGTTCATTTCATGTCATCAAAATCATTATTAAATATTTTTTAATAATTACAGGTATGTGCTATTTAAATATTAATTTATTGAAGTTATTATTATTTATTTAAGAATTACAATATTTATTTATTTATTACATTATGTGCGCCTAGCCTACCTATGCCAATGAAATGGAATGCCAATGAATCTATCATTTAGTATAAAGCGGTCTTTTTTTTATGTAACTGAATAACGAGACGAGCTGGTCGTTAGCCTGATGGTAAGCACACACAAAACGCCAGCCCATAACAATAACTGCACCACCCAGAACTATGTTTTATAAAATCCTGCGCGGCGCTGCACTGCGTTCGTCACCCTGACACAATTAGCTATTAAGTCTGATAATGCCCAGTAATTGCACTGGCTACAATGCCCTTCAAACCAGAACACAGTAATGCTTGCGCATTACTGCTTGGCGGCTGAATGACTGGAAAACCGGTGGAGGCGGAAAGCGGTGTCAACTCCTTTCCTAACTTCTCAGAGACTAGGACGTGATCACTCTTTAAAGCAAAGGTACAAAATAGTCTATCAACCTTGGAAGCCATCTTTGTAATGAAATTTTAGCAAAAGGCGGGTAAATTGTGGAAAATATTACAGCGAAGGTTTCATGGGTATTACGGTATCAATATTACAGCGAAGGTTTTGCAAGAAGTTATTAGAATTTAGGACAAGTCTTGGAATGGAATGTCTATTTCATCACTAGCTGCGCCCCGCGGTTTCCCGGGATCATCATCATCATCATCATCATCAGCCCATCACGTTCCTACTGCTGGGACACGGGCCTTTTCTCATAGAGAAGGGGCCATAATCCACCACGCTGGCCCAGTGCGGGTTGGTGCATGTCACATATCCTTGAAGTTTTGTAATAAATTCTTGGACATGCCGGTTTCCTCACGATATTTTCCTTCACCGTTTTTAGAGCGAGTATTAAATCCGCACATAACTTAAAAAAAGTCAGTGGTGCGGCGCCAGCGGGAGTCGAACTCGGGCGCGTCGGATCGAAAGTCGCACATGCTCCCACTGAGCCACACTCGCTCTCAATTGTTTTTTAATTCCCGGAATGAATCACCTTAATCTTATAAGGCTTATGTTTAACTAACCACGAGATCTTGCCAGTTATTGAGCCGCCAAGTAGTAGTGCGCAAGCATTACTGTGTTCCGGTTTGAAGGGCATTATAGCCAGTGAAATTACTAGGCATTATGAAACTCAACAGCTAATTGTCTCATGATGACCAGCGCAGTGCAGCGCCTCGCAGGATTTTGCATAACAAAGTTCTGGGTAGTGCCGTTATTGTTATGGGCTCTTCTTGTCATTCAATTACATATATAAAAATCTAGTAAAATGTAACGGAAAACGAACACTTTATATTGCCAAAAATAGTAAATGATCACCTAAAATATAGTACCTAAATAATCAGCAAAAATAATAAATGATCACCAAAGTAGGCTCCACCAAGTCTCGCTTGTCACCCCTTCATGTCGCTTCCTCTACGTGAACTTTGCTCCGCTGCGGAAGTCGCCGGCTCGCTTTGCTCGCCACCTCCTCCCTTCGCTCCACTAGGCCTCGTAGGCTCGCGACTCATAGGTCTTATCGCTAAGCAGCGATCTCTTCCAGACAATCATAGGGTAAGGAAAACAACATTTTAAAGACGATAGTTTGCAATATTAAGATTAAGTGTAAGATCTCTTCACAGCATTCTTGATATGCTTACCTCCTTTAGTTACATGGAGGTAAGTCCACCTAAGAACGTCCGTAAATCCTAGACAAATGTTGGTTCTATAAAAATATCCGAAAGTAGTTCGAAGCTTTTATCGTTTGACTAGCTTGCGCGGTTGTGTTTGTTCGCATTTCATTTAAAGTTCTTTAAATTCTTTCCTATTCACACTAAAATTATACCTAAATGCGTAAATTTATATATTCAAATTCAAATCGTTTATTGCTAGATTGTTGTATACAAAGATGACAAATAAAGATAATTCCTAACATTCTACCATAACAATGGTGTGCGATATTAACATAATTTCAAATAACATAATTAAATAATTTATTTAGATTATTTAGAAATATGGTACAATAATACTTAATATAATATAACAAAAGGCTTAATAATTTAAAAACTAAATAAAACTAAACTAAAACATATTAAATACTATGTACATGCCGGGTAGTTGAGCCAACTGAATGGCTTACAGATAATTCAACCGACACCCGTCGTCCGGCAACGTGCCCAAAATGCTGGCGGCGTTGCCTCGCTGAATTGCGAGGCTGATTCTTTGGGCAAAATGCACGCCAGCATTTTGGTCATGTGTGGATTCCATAATTAAATTAAATTCAAATTGTCAGATTATTATAAGTTGATTTTAATTAATGTCAAAATGTCATCAATTTAAATGTCAGTATTAAAAGTATTATGATAATAAGTAATAAAAATTTGATATGTATAAATTAAATAGGTATAATAACACTTCAACATTAATTAATTATTTTTTTTTAATATGATATTGTATGATAATCTAATAATTATTCCGTATTATTGTCTAATAATTATCAAGTACTGTTTCAAACCATAAAAACATTGTTTTAATAACCTTTACGTTAATTATCTCTTTTCGCCGTTCAAATATTACATAAGCAGATTTATTACAATTATTTACCCCCTATCCCCCTTGTCAGCAAAAGTAAGCAGACTTCTTACCCCCTCCCCCCATGCTTACGTAAACACTTTAAATTAAAAATGTATTTATTTTATATTATAATTATAATAATATAATTATAATTTATAATCTCGGCCCACTTCGTTAACTAACTTTTGTACATTTTGTACTTTCGTACTTGTATGAAATTTTTTAAAACAATTTTTGGTATAACTTGGATTTGTCTATTTGAAACGACATCTTATTTAAACGTTAAACTTTGGCTAATGGAATCAACGGTAACACTAATGTTAACTTGCTTTTCTATGCTTACAATACGTCTACTCGCTATAGTATCCAAACGAAACAATAAACTGACAGAGGAAATTTAGACAAGTGAACAGCGCGCGGTAATTCCCCTAATCGGTTCTACAGCGAGTGCCTAAGCGTATGCGTTTATATTTGCAGAAATCCCCGAAAAAGCGTTTCGGTTTCAAGCATAGACAATGTGAGGGTTGCCATTCGTGTAAAAAAGTAAATAGCTAGCGATGACGTAATCATCATCTAGACTCCCCTACCCCCCATGTCATACAAAATAAGCAATACAAAGACCCCCCAGCCCCCCATAGTGCTTACGTAATACTTGAACGGTTATTGCACTAAAAAAAAAGAAGGCAGAGAAGAGAGAGATGGTAATACATTATTTCCTATAAGTACATTATCCCGGGTAACCGCGGGTAGAGTTAGTTGCAGTTAGTTGAGCCTGAAAATGATAACCGGACATACTTACCCTGTCGAATATACATAGCTAGGGGTTAGTACGGGTTGAGTCGAGATAAGTTGCATGTAGGTTACAAATAGATAACCCGCGCACGAGCTGTTTGCGTGTTTCAATAGCTTGGGAGTCATATAACTTCGTATTTAAATGGGACCGAGTACCTCTTCCTTATTTAAAATCTCTGGAAGTATCTACTTCCAGAGATTTTGAAGTACGTTTTAAGTTTGAGGTACGTGTTATTCTTACTTAACTTTCTATAGTTCGTGTTATTGAGAAACGAAATTCTTAAGAAATTATCATTAAGGAAGAGCATCGGACATGCTCGAAACCTAGGTGGACTAATTCGACAAACTACGTGAGTCCTAGCCGTTTTATTAATTATTTATAATTATCATTAAGTCATATTTTTCATTCCACATCGGTTAGCCTCCCTCATAGAGCTCTTCTGTCTCTATCTATCTCTCTCTCTCTTTTATCTTTCCCTTTTTCTCATTTTCTCCCTTTCTCTTTTCTCTTCATTCTCGCTCTTGGACGATTTTTATCATGCTGTGCAAGGTTCTCTCATATTATTACAGCTGGTGTGTGTTTGGAGACCTTCAGGCGGGCACATACCCACACGAGAGCTGAAGACACTCTTATAATCATACACACATACACACCCTCTCTTATACACACACTTATACACACTCTTATTGTGGTAAGCCTCTTTCGAAAAAACAGTAGAGACAATAACTTCTAAACCCATTAAATTCCGTACCATACTCGTTACATAAAAGAATTCGCACTCGCGATGTTATACTCTCCACAATGCCCACTAATTTCGCTTGAAGCAGTACCCCTCAAATAGGAACACGGTAATGTTTAATAGTGTTAACAAGTACTTACTGGGTAAGGACAAGAACAAGTAGGTACTTATTTATGGTTCACATCCCTCCTGCTCGCACCAAGCGCTTTGCTTCGACCTTCATAATGCGAACGGCCAAGGAGTGGAACTCTCTGCCGGCATCTGTGTTTCCGGATAGCTATAATCTGGGTGTCTTTAAGACCAGAGTGAACAGGTTTCTTCTAGGCGAGCGTGCTACATCTTCGCCCGCATCGTCACTTAATAACAGGTGAGATAGCGGTCAAAAGCTGACCCAGTCAGATGTAAAAAAAAAGCGACTACTTGGTGGTTGAATATCTAACAGGCACTTCTCGAGGCGGCCTCCCGCTAGAGGCTTTCCTGAAAACGGGTTCAAAAACGATGATGATGATGATGATGATGATGGAGGGTTCAAAAACTACCTGAGCCTTTGATAATGTCACTCAATTTAGTTAAATAATTTATAACAAAATTGACCTGAACGGTCACAAAACGACGTCAACAGCTAGACAATTGCCTTTAAACCAATTTGAGGTTATTCTACGCTCGAAGACAGCCAGATTAAAGTTTTAGTGAACATTCTTGGACGCCATTTTGATTTATTATGCATTACAAAATGGCGGACGCTTAAAGAGACGTCGGTTTTTTATCACACTGAAAACGTATAGTGGATGATGACGTTTAATAACAAGAATTCGTAATAGATTAAAAAAATAATATAGAAATCTTTTGCATTGTCATTGAGTTGTAACTTACCTTGAAAGTTTCAGCCGGATAGCTAATCGGGAAGTGATCGAAATTTGAGTAGCAAGACTCCACGCGGAACGACAAAATGACTTAATAAAACGTGGTAAATATTATAAAAAAAAAATAAACCGACTTCAAAACCACAAATAGTCACTCAAAAGTGAAAATATTATTTATTATAAGCTCTACCCACTCATCTATTTGAAGTCGGTGCCAGACAAGTGTAATAGATAGTAGATTCGGACTTAATTTTTTCAAAAGTGTACCGAAGTAAAATACATAAAAATAATAAAAGATAATGATTGTATTAATACAATAATTAAAATAGTTCCTCAAATATATTATTCCAACGATTAAATCTAATTATTTTATAAAGTATTCACAAGAAAATAGTTTTAATCTAAGGCTGTAAGTCTTTCTTCATTATGTTATCGTATTATTAATTATATTTCTGTGAATTATAAATACCCAGATTCAATAAAGTTGGTAACAGTAGCGCATCTCCGCCATTTTTACAAGCTTTTATTTAACTTGCAATGTTGGTTTGTTTGGAAGGGTCAAATCTTAGAACTTGAATCAGAGCCACTTCGTCTTATCCTACGGAGTTGAAATTTTGCATACTTGTCAAAGTGACATGACAATGAAATATTATGGTGGCAGCCAGCTGATCTGATGATGGAGACGGAAGGTGGGCAATGGAACTCCTTGGTGGATAATCGTAAACTGCTAGTGTTTGGGCTCATTTTAATCTGCTCGCGGTTCCAATTACGTATGTATGTATTTTTACTGTTATTGTTTTTGTATATTGTACAAAAACAATAACAGAAAAAATACATACATAAATATACTGAATTGAAGGAAGAAATAACCAGAATCTGAAAGATGAACAGAGTGTATTGTGCCGTTGGTGCTCTCCAGTACGGGAGTAATTCCAAAGTACTTCCATCACAGTATTAAACTCTTGGATTTGCCTAAATATTTTATTTATTTTTTTTAACACTTAATAGATCTATGTTTGACCACTATCTCGCCTGATGTGAAACGATGATGTGGCCTAAGATGGAGCACATAGATCTAGAGAGAGACGGCAGTTGAGCGGCTGCTCTGACCCGTCTCCCCGATGGTTCACCGAACATCATCCCGAAACACGACTAGGTCGCTTGACGGCATGGCTTTGTTCGGTGGGTGGTATTACAACCACGGCCAGAGCCTACCACTCCAAAGCGCGTAAGCGGGTTTCATCACGATGTTTTCCTTCACCGTTTTAGAGCGAGCGTGCAAAATCTGCACTTAACTATAAGTCATTGGTGCAGGGCCGAGTCGGGATTCGAACCTAGGTGCGTCGGATCGAAAGGCGCACGAGTTCCCGCTGAGCCACACTCGCTCTAAATATATATAAAAATATATATTTCTAACAATGCAAAAAGCCACGATATTAAATACATGTAGAATTGTGCGGAAGTTCTTGCAGGAAGAAACATTAACACTTACAGACATAGATTGCGAAACTGAACTACACTTGGTTTAGGCCCGTGGTTTTCATGTAATACCGAAATTCTTAAAATTTCGAGGATAAAAATCTTTCTTAATAATAAAGCGCAAGCCTTCCAAAGGACCGGGTGTATAACACGTGAGAAAGAGCGACATAATAAAAATAGATAAGATATTTATTTTCAAAAAAGGAAAGTTACAGTGGAAGCTTAAAGTTATAAATAAACAATCATAGTTAATTATGTGCTGAGGTTGAGGTTGTGCTGTTATTGTTATGGGCTGGCGTATTGCTTACCATCAGGCAAACGACCAGCTCGTCTCGTCATTAAGTTACATTAAAAAAAAAACTTACACAAAATTAAATTTTTAATTCCAAAAGAACTAAAGGAGTGAGAGAGGTCGGCGGTGTAAATAAAAAATAAAAGAGGACGACTAAATCACATAAAATATATACATATACATAAATATAATATGCGTATATTATATATATGTCGCAGCCAAATAGCTTAATTCGCCGTTAAATTAACAGCCTAGCCTCTAAACTAAACGCCACCATTCAACTAGTGGCCTGAATGATATTCAGGCATAACGCCTATTACCTACAACATTTAATAAACTGTCTGGCTAATGCATAGGCATGTGGTTAAACTTAGATGTGTCCTACGCGAGATTATAAACAGTCGAAAGATTGTGAACCGTCGCATTATTTTTTGGTAGATGATAATCTACCGAAGTGATAGAATATAATCTACTTACATTATATTCGTATCTACATACATCTCGCTACTCGCGGCGTTGGGGTGGCCCAGGGGCCACCCCCGCCGCACCCTAACCTACCGAGAGCTGCAGCTATATTCACATTATTATTGTCACTACTCTCTTATACTAGTCTAATGATACTATTTGTCATTAAACTTTGGAAAACAGGCTTTATAAATGAACAGGCTAGGCAAGTAATTAAACGTCATCGATCCAAGTCATTTGCCTAGCTGTTTGATCAAATGGCTGAATATCATTCAGGCCACTAGTTGAACGGCGCTGTTTAGTTAAGAGGCTAGGCTATTAATTAAACGGCGATTTAAGCTAGTTGCGACATATACATATATACTACATACATTCAAGGAACGTACTAATAATTTAATTAACAGCAGCACTCTGGGACAGGTAGTAATTTTTAACTTGGTTTTTAAAATTTCGATCGATCGGTCGACCGACTTTCTCGTCTCATTGCTCAGTAGCAAAGTTGAGCTACTGACACGGCAGTCTACGATAAATAATGTGCAGGTAAGACTTCTGCATAATATATTGACTGGTCGTAGTCGGCGCGCCGGCCACTCGTCATTTGCCATGAAGACTTTTAGTGTTGACGATTTAGTTATTTTTAAGGTTCCGTACCTAAAGGGTAAAAACGGGAACCTATTACTAAGACTTCGCTGTCCGTATGCCTGTCTGTCTGTCTGTCTGTCCGTCTGTCACCAGGCTGTGTCTCGTGATACTTAGACAGTTGAAATTTTCACAGATGATGTATTTGTGTTGCCGCTAAAACAACAATTACTAAAAACAGAATAAAATAAATATTTAAGGGGGCTCCCATAGAACAAACGTGATTTTTTTGCCGTTTTTATAGATAATGTTACGGAACCCTACGTGCGCGAGTTCGACTCGCACTTGGCCAGTTATTTTTATATGCCCAACGATCACATACGTAAATCCTGGCGCCTAACTTTCCTGTGTCGAGCGAACCAGATATCATGAGGACTACGGTCCTACAACACCCATACTAAAAGAAAAAAGAAAACGCTATAAAAAAACCGGACAAGTGCAAGTCAAACTCTGTGGGAGTCCCACTCGCACTTGTCCGGTTTTTTAACCGACCGTACAAATTTGTAGGCACATATTATAGTTCAGGAATCGAGTCTAGCAGTTTTTTAACCTCTATAGTTAATTTATTACGTACTTTAAATAAAGACTATATTTTTTAGGATTTCATTACAAATGTATAGTTTTCAGATTTTTCCCTGTACAAGTTGAAGTATAAGACGATGTCACTTCCAAATTTCACAGTTCTAGGTCAACGGAAAGTCGTCTATAAATTTTGATTCCCTTGAGAGTGTCGAAATATACGTTTCTTGCGGAATAAACGGCCGTATCTCCGTTTCCGTTTCATTTTTCCGCAGCTTCAAGGACTGTACACCTGAGTAACTATATGGTTTTAATTTAAACTCGATGCCTCCACGCATTTCCAAGATAAAGGGTCTTGACAGACAGACGGACAGACGTACAATAAAGTGATCCTATATGGGTTCCATTTTTTCCTTGAGGTACGGAACCCTAAAAAGTACCAGAGTTAAAAAAATGTAATAAATTAGAAGAAATAATAATAAATAATATAAATAACAGAGCGAGTGTGGCTCAGCGGGAACTCGTGCGCCTTTCGATCCGACGCACCTGGCTTCGAATCCCGACTCGGCCCTGCACCAATAATTATAGTTAAGTGCAGATTTTGCACGCTCGCTCTAAAACGGTGAAGGAAAACATCGTGATGAAACCCGCTTACGCGCTTTGGAGTGGTAGGCTCTGGCCGTGGTTGTAATACCACCCACCGAACAAAGCCATGCTGTCAAGCGACCTAGTCGTGTTTCGGGATGATGTTCGGTGAACCATCGGGGAGACGGGTCTGAGCAGCCGCTCAACTGCCGTCTCTCTCTAGATCTATGTGCTCCATCTTAGGCCACATCATCGCTTCACATCAGGCGAGATAGTGGCCAAACATAGACCTACAAAGAGTTAAAAAAAATTTCATATATTATGTAATTTTTTAACCCATCACCCAGCTCCATAAAAAAATATTTTCATTATTAGCATAAGTATTTTATGTAATCAATATTTTTTAAAAGTACAATGGCTTAAGCAGCTTGATGTAAAGGTCTTATAAATAACTTAAATGTAGTAAAGTTGCCACCAGCCGACAGTAGATGGCGGTAGCTGTATCAAAGTCAACCAATGTTACCATATCGTATCGTCTACACTAAAATCGTGAATGTTTTACGATTCTCTGTGACTCGACAATCTGGGCGATTCGATTATGAATATTATATCGATACCGGGTATCGATTCCGTATCGAACATTCGAAATGATGCTATTATTAGTCGAGTCGATTAATACGTTAAATAACCCTGTCTGTATCTGTATTTGACTTTCTGTGCTGTAGGTAGTTAGAGAAGTTTATTCAAAATCGGTCCAGCCTTTCTCAAGTGATGCACCTACCGACCAGCATTTCTTTTTTTATATAGAATTATTTAATTGAAATTTAAGTTCGGTATTTTTTTTATTCATATAATAAATCCATTTATAAATATAAAATACTAGATTTTTATGGAACTGAGTGATGAGACGTACAAGTCATTCGTCTGATGGTAAGCGCCACGCCTGACAATTGCAGTGCCACCCAGAACTTTTAATACAATAAAAGGCACTGCGTAGCATTGCGCTCATCACTTCGAGACATCACATATTAAGTCTCATATGCCCAGTAATTTCACTGGCTACAATGCCCTTCAAACCGGAACACAGTAACGCTTGCGCATTACTGCTTGACGGCAGAATAACTGGCAAAGCTGTGGTACCTATCCAGACGGCCTCCCGCATACGAGAGACCAACCATGCTATGTGTTAATCCAATGTACAAGCTATCCACGAGTACCCCGGCTTCGCACGGACGCGATATCAGAGATAGAGACCGGCCCAATTCACTATGACAACTTGGCGATTCCTTGCTTCGAAATCAGGTCGATTCCTCCATTAATAAACTACATCTGCAAAATTTGTATTCTCTATGACGCGTCATATATATGAATATATGAATGCGTCATAGAGATGTCGATTATGAAGGAATCGACGTGATTTCGAAGCAAGGAATCGCCTAGTTGTCATAGTGAATTGGGGCCCAGAGCTAGACAAATTATTCATCTATTGTGTTGGAGCGCTTAGTGCTTGTAGCATACAGGTCTCCTGAATTAAGCTACATTCGATGCGGTCATCATTTTGGATGGGTGACCACTTTGTGGTTTGTTTGGTTTTTACATCTAAGCACTGCCGTGATTCGGAGAGCTGTCGAAGTCGGTTCTGGTTATTATCTTAGGACAACAATCATTAGGCCATGCCGGAGGCCTTCGGGAGGTATTTCACTCACCAGGGTAAAAAAGCCCGTCTGTGTTGATTTTGATCCTCCCGCCATAAACCACAGACTAAAAATTACGCCGAACACAACCATCATTATGCAAATAACCGGAATAAACTGGAATTAAGCGGAAAAAACTGGGCGATTCAAATGAAAACCGTAAATAACTGAAGGGGTGTGACCGACGCTGACAAGGCGGGGCCGCGGTATTTCTTAATGCAATCTTAATATATAATCGGTGTTGGCTGAAGATTTTCAAAGTATGTACAGAGTGACATAGTTTATTAATTTAAGAGGGAGCGGCACGCTGAAATTTTCATACAATAAGAGAAAACGTTTTTCTACCCCTAAACATTAACCATATTCGATGAAATTTGGACATGTAAGAGATGTTATCATTATTGAGGTTTGTAGCTTTTTATTGATTCGATAATTCCTATAGAATTTGATTAAATAGGCCCAAAAAACTCGATATTTACTCGAACAATTTTTTGAAGTTTTGAAGCTGTTAACTTTAAATTACTTAACTTAGAAAAAGGTAGTTTATTCTCCATTTAAAAAATTGAGACCAAAATTACCAAATTTGGTTGAGTTTTAGTGTGGTAGAAACGTTTTCTCTCGAAACGCTAATTTTAACAAAAATCTGAAGCATGATACGAATTTAGTTAAATTGTTATTATTATTATTATTTAATTAATTAATTTAATTTAATTTACGCATTTTCTGCGAGACCGTAAACCATTATTCAAATACCTAGTGCTCGCTGGCCGCGGCTGTGCCATATCCTCTTTTAATTTATGTAATGGAATCAGCTGGCCGATTCAGAACCTCACGACAACTCATTTGTCGATCGATTCGGTTTGATATCGTACGATTCAAAATATTTTAAATTCGCAATAGTCGAATCGACGTTCAAATTGTCGTAGTCTATAACCAATCGTAACCGTACGATAAACGCGTATTTATCGACCGAGAACGTTATTCACAATGCAGATATCGAAGCAAAGTTTTCGAACGTCCGATTAATTTCCACGACAACTTATCGAGTGCAACATATCACTCGAAAGCATTAGATTTGACCGTCAATACCGAGTATATTCCGTGTGTTGTTAAATAAACTACATTTTCTACTACAAATAAAATAAAACTCACAGTAAGATTCAACATAAACTAATTCTATGTAATAAAGTACCTACCAAGTCTAGTATTTATTTATAGGTTAAGTTCGCTTTGATTGTTTTAGAACTATTTACCTACTACTATAAGATTACTTAATAAGATGCATAAATCTACCGAAATAAAATCACTGTACCTATATAATAATTATAAAGTACTCTGTGATACTATGTAATTGTAATTTTGGTATTTACTTAACATTTCTAACGAATCTTGATGAGGCTCGTCTTCTCGCTCGATCTTCTTTTAATAATTTCAAAACATGATAAAGAAAACAATTTGCGATAGACATTTAAATTTGGCGGTTTGTCAATGTCTAAAGCATAGATTAAACATTAATGTCAAGTGGATATCAGCAGGTGGGTGTTTACGAAGCTCTTGTTTTTTATATTTCTACCAATATCTGGCGCTTATAATTGTTGATTATATTTTAATTCGTGATAAACGTTGTTATAATAAATTTTGATAACTTGAAAACTTTTTTATATCGTCTAGATAATAATACAATTTTCTGCGAGTATTGCACACAAAACGAACTCCGTAAATGCAACACGTTGTCGTATCGATTTCGATATCGTAACCGAAACCGTGTCGAATCCTCGGGGCGGATGTTCTGAATAGCTCGAAAAGAAACCTACGACACGAGATCGTTATCCAATCGAATCGATTCGGTATGTTGTCGTGGGGTTCTGAATCGGCCAGCAGGCGTGACGTTGCGGAAATTCGTCTCAAAACTAAAACGCCATACAAATATGTAGGTAGTGTAATTCTGCTAAATATTATGTAGGTTGTTGCACAGAATACTAAGGGACAGAAGCATCACTCCGCAAAGAAATTTAAACAAATAGCGATTTTTGCTATGACGCAATAAAATTCAATTCAGCTCGCGTAGCGCTGCATACCTACCAGTCATATTAACCTACAGAACGCCTCTCTATCGCATAGCTCTTATCTCTTCTGACGCGGCACGTGTAACGTCGCGCGACCCGCCGTCGGTGTCCGGCTATGTACTTGTAGCTTCGTACCTACAGTGCGGAGTGCGCTAGGCCTGGTGGAGTCAGAATAACATAATATGTATGGGGGGTGTCGTACAAGAAGGGTTGTTGTTAGGGCTTTCTTTATTTGACATTATTTATCATTTACTTAATGAATACATTATATACTTTTTCTTATATACAATATTAAACTCATTGCCATATTTATTATTAAATATACAAAGGCGGAGGGATTATTTATATGCATCTATATTTTAATTTAAATTCATTTTTCATTTGCAATCATAATTAATAACCATACATATTACATTATTCTAACAACCTATATAATATTCAGCGAGATTACACTACATATTTTCATTGCGTTTCAGTTTTAATTTAATAAAAATTTTAATTTAATTTATATATTTAACTCAGGCAATAATCACATAGTACTTAGAAGTAAACGCATCAGAGGCGCATATTATAAATACCTTACAGACTAACATACCTACATATATTTTATGAAATTCATAAGATACGGATTGTTTATTGCTAAATGTAATTTAACAATAAAAATCCGTTTTATTTCCAAATTCATTTTATTAAAAAAAATCCTATAATGATGGATATGACGGAGTTCAGGTTTTCAAGTATTCAGGTAACAAATATAATAAAATACAATCGAATTGAGAACCTCTTCCTTTGTTTTAAAAATACGATAAAAAGAAAGAAATAGGAAAGAAGTTTGAAGGAAGAGATTCAGTTTTTTTGATAGACTGCGTTTGATATTCCATTTAGGCCCACAACCCCGTACCTAACTAAAGCTGGCAAGATGTCCGGTCCGGAGTCCGCCGTTAGAAGCGCGTCCGTCCGTCCGCAAGTCAATTTGGATTTGGACGGAGTCCGGTTATTTTGGCCGATTCAGTTACAAAATTAGTATGGACACTTCGAAAATATGAATACATTTTATAAAAAGAAACGACTTTAATGTATCCTCGAAGACAATATCGATGTAATAAGGAAGGCCAAATAGCGGTAAAAGGACCACTTCGTAGCTATACTGAACCCAATGCAATAATAATTTTACAAATCGGTTTATAAATGTTCTAGGGTAACAAATATAAAAAAAGATACAATCGAACAGAGAATCATCTTTTTTTTAAGTCGGTTAAAAATAAAAATATAAAATGTGTGAATCAATATTTGTGTGTTATGTGAATAGTTTTCGCGTTGAAAAAAGAAAACTCAAATTACAACAAAATCGTTTTATTTTAAATATTTTGTAAAAAAAAAAACTAATTTATACGTCATTATTTAGCGTCAAGTTTTAGCTTTCCAACGATATATCACATGCGTGATATAATTATAGGAGAAATGAAACTCTATCGTTTTTCTAAGCTAAGTCGTAATAAAAAATGCAGTATATAAGGATGGGTGACATACATAGGGTCGCGGTTTTCCGGGGGTTCGACGTTCTAAGGGATATTTTTTCCCATTAAATAAGACGATTTCATATAAGACATTTCAACTTGTAACAAAGGGTGAGTTCATCGCAGTTTATACCTCTAAAAAGAGTTTAAAATCGAAATGGTGTGTCTATTTCAGACGCGGAAATGTACTTTCAAAAATTGTAATACCCAGAATAAACCTCACTTCAAAATTTATACTAACAGAAATGGAAGATATGGAAAGAGACGACCGTTTCAGACTGAAAAAAGTGACAGACCATAAGAAAAAAATAACAGAAAAGAAATTAGAAGAACTGAAAGCGAAAGCGGCCGCTGCAGAAGGTCCGAGACCTTCTGCAGCGGCCGCTTACGCTGCAGAAGGTCCGAGACCTTCTGAACTTAAAGTTAAGGTGGAATAGGCAGTAAAACAAGAAATAACGAAAATAAAGGAGAGAGTAAGACGTAGTGTTTGTATCATTGAAATTAAAATATATTATAATAACTAGCTGTTGCTTGCGACTTCGTACGCGTAGTGTAGTTCATCCTGCTTCCGACCATTTTCCTTCCCACCATACTCCCGTTCCAGCTCCCGTCCTGCTCCTTTCTCATTACCGTACCGCTTCTACTCTGTTACCTCCGTAACCACCGCGTTCTGGTCCCGATGATCCCACGTTATGCGCGGAAGGCGGCAAAAGTCCTTCGCCACGAACGTAGGGACATCATCAGGTTCTGTTTTATTGAAAACCCTGAAGATGTCCTGAAGGTCTTTTTCCCCACTTCCATCCCTCTGCCGTGTTCAGACGAACGGATGTCACGACGGTGTCAGACAGGACCTTCTTGGATGCGAGGATGTCCGTCTCCGTGTAGCTGGTCGTGCAGATCTGCTGCAGGCTGACTTTATCCAACACGTCCAGTTTAGAACAAACTAGACGCACGAGGGCTAGAAACTCGTTCACCAAGATGGTGTCCGAGCGCTTAGATTGCGCCATCACGGTAGAGTATGTGTTTAGTCAACGCTGCGGTAATGTAGGTCGGCATCGGAGCAGCCGCTAAAATTTGAAGCGACCACTCTAGTCGGAGGTGCAAGCGCGACTCGATTAATGGCTGGTCCGCAAGTTATACTCGTGAACGGTGTGGGGCTGGTCTGCTACGTCACACTTACTGCTACTGTATCCATGGACCTATTTATATATTACCAGGCCTAGCGCACTCTGCACTGTAGGTACGAAGCTACAAGTACATAGCCGGACACCGTCGGCAGGTCGCGTGTCGTTACACGTGCCGCGTCAGAAGAGAGAGCTTTGCGATAGAAAGAGAGGCGCTCTGTAGGTTAATATGACTGGTAGGTATGCAGCGCTACGCGAGCTGAATTGAATTTTATTGCGTCATAGCAAGAGTCGCTATTTGTTTAAATTTCTTTGCGGAGTGATGCTTCTGTCCCTTAGTATTCTGTGATATTACTAATTTTTTGTGTTACTAATACCATAGAATACTAACTGTTACTACGTATAGAAGCTCCACTACCATCCCCCCGCCAATATATCTTCGTAGCCCGCAACGTAGCAGTAGGTACGCCTAGCAGTACTGCCGTGCTGGAGTCACTCGGTTGTCACTAGGCGTGTGTTACGCAGGTCTGAGCCGGTTCAAAAACAGATCACAGATACTTGAGCTGCTGACCTGCGGTCCAAAAGCAAAATAGACGGCACATGGCTCACGGCTCGGCTCGACGCTCGCAAAGCTTTGATCTGTAGTCAATCTGGTAGTCAATTTGAGTTGAGCTGTTTATCTGTGGTAAGTATGATTTATTTTGTGAGCTGTGTGCTGTGAGCTTACAAAAATGTGTAAGGAATATTTCTATTATTCCTACCTCTATAGACGAAACGAACCTAGCGATAAAAATATCAACACTACTTAATCAGCAGCTTTGGTGCGTTCTATAAATTACGCCTACAGAAGAACAAATACAAATTTAAGCAGAAGCAGAAGTACAAAAGCAGAATTACAAATTGAGCTGAGCTGCGAGCCGGCTCACAGCTCCGGTTGAAGTGTTTAAACCGTGATCTGACTCGCAGCTCATGATTTTTTGTTGAGTTACGCATGTCTAGTTGTCACCGCTCGCTGCGTGTAAGTGTGATGCGCATGCTCCTTATTTTATTTTGTACGATCTACTGATTTTATAACAAATGTTGACGTAACATCGCTATTTTTAACTGAACAAGTTAAGGCAAAAAGCCTTACCAGTTTTTTATTCATCATCATCAGCCCGTCACGTTCCCAGCACTGGGACACGGGCCTTCTCTCATAGAGAAAGTATGGGCCATAATCCACCACGCTGGCGCAGCGCGGGTTGGTGAATGTCACAAGTCCTTGAATTTTTGTAATTAATTCTTGGACATGCCGGTTTCCTCATGATGTTTTCCTTAACCGTCTTTAAAGCGAATGTTAAATCCGTACATAACTAAAGAAAGTCAGTGGTGCAGGGCCCGTGGGATCCGAACTCGGATGCGTCGAATCGAAAGTCGCACATGCTCCCACTGAGCCACACTCGCTCCAAGCTCGCGCAAGCTTTTGTTATTTGTTCGAAATGTCCATGATTAATGGAAATTTCTACTTGAAATAACTAAGTCATTGTAAAGTAACTATTCGAAAATTCTGACGACATATTGTACTTGTACGAAAAACATAGGTTTAATAATAATTGCCCAGGCTTTTTGTTCAGGTTATTAAAAATAGTGGTGTTTAGTAACATTAGAAATTAAAATAAAACGGATTGTTATTGCTAAATTTAATTAAACTTTAACAATCCGTTGTATTGCCAAATAAAAAACATAAAACATAAAAATTTATTTATTGACATAGTAAGTGTTACAAATTATGATTGAAGTCTCTAGCCCTCGACGTAGCTTGACGCTGTGTTTCAAGGACTAGCTCCTTCTCCCAATTGAGATATATAAAAATGCCAAAAATGAATACATAGTTAAATAGACAAAGAGAAAATTAAGAAAAAAATTTATAAAACATGCTAAGTGTATGTGAGTGTGTGGTTGTGGGTGTTGAATATGAAATTCGTTTTGTTTCGAAAAAAAAAATTCCAATTCAGCTTATAAATGACGAGTGCTGAGGTCACAAACATGAAAAAGAATGCATTCGTATATAGAACCTCTTCCTTTTTTTTAAATCGAAAAGAAGGAAGACGTTCAATTTTTTTAAAGACTGCTATTGATATTCTATTTAACCCCATAACCCCGTACCTCACTACAGCCGGCAAGATGTCCGGTCCGGAGTCCGCCGTTAGAAGCACGTCCGTCCGTCCGCAAGTCAATTTGGATTTGGACGGAGTCCGGTTATTTAGCCGGCACAGTTACAATGTCAGTATGGACACTTCGAAAAAGGAAGAAAACTGAAATTTTTATTTCAGCTCAACTATTATTATAGTTTAACTAGTTTTTTGTGACTTCTGCGTAGACCTGCGTTTCCTCTGTCGAAACTTATATTCGTCTTTATTCAAAGAATATTTTAGCAAGACCTCCCGAGTATATGAGGGCGCGTAAGAGGCCATTGTAGGCCGTTGTATCTTCGTAGTCACCCACCTTATTTAGATGTAATATAACCCTATAATATAAGTAAGGACTTATGCTACCAAACCCTGACAATCCTAAAAACCGTTCAGCAGTTTTCACGTCTATAGGTAACAAACATTCAAAGTTGCAGTTTACAATAGTAAAGAAAACATTAATAAAATAATTCATTTTTAACAAAAAAAAACGATATATCATCTGCATACTACATCTGATATATCTTTGAAGTCCAAAATCCAACGCAAAAAATATTTTTTTAAATCCGTTGTTGACGTGGGTTAGCGCAAAATAGCGAAGGTACATACAAATTTGGTTGATGCGATTCGAATGGACAATTGAACTGCGTAGGAGTATTTAGGCTAGAGGCAGTTCAAGATGAGAAAGAATTGCACAATACCTTTATCTTCGATGATCGATGATGAGAGCAATCCTTGTAAGAGATTTATATATCCAATCACAGTGATTTCACGCAGAGTTTGAGTTTTCGCGACGAGAGCGGGGCGGCCAGCGGTTGTCGCCATGCAAATCTTCGAAACATGTTCTCAACACTCGCGTTAGGAGGCAGCACTGTCGTGAGACGCGTGCAGCGTTCTCGCTCATATGTACGCGAGAGGAGTTGTGCAGGAGCGGGATAAAAGATAGGGAAGTAGTTGCACCAATCAAACGTTCTGATTTACGAAGAATATTACAAGTATTGAATCAGCGCAAACATCCTTTTATAAATAACATAGTAATCGCTTAACATATATACAAACACGTGCACATCTTATAAAACAAACGACTTCAATGTGTACTCTAAGTCCAAATATCGATGAAATGAGGAAGGTCAAATAGCGATAAAATTTATATGGGACCACTTCGTGGCTATACTGAATCCAACGCAAATATAATTTTCCAAATCGGTTTATAAATGACGGAGTTCTGAGGTAACAAACATAAAAAAAATTACAATAGAACTGAAAACCTCCTCCTTTTAATCATCATCATCATCAGCCCATTACGTTCCCACTGCTGGGACTCGGACCTTCCCTCGTAGAGAAAGTATGGGCCATAATCCACCACGCTGGCCCAGTGCGGGTTGGTGGATGTCACATGTCCTTGAATTTTTTGTGACAAATTCTTGGACATGCCGGTTTCCTCACGATGTTTTCCTTCACCGTTTTCGGAGCGAGTGGTAAATCCGCACATAACTTAAGAAAGTCAGTGGTGCGGGGCCAGCGGGATTCGAACTCAGGTGCGTCGGATCGAAAGTCGCACGAGCTCCCACTGAGCCACACTCGCTCGCTCTACCACGAGTAGTTAGTGTAAAAGAAAAATTCTGGTATCGCTCTTACTGTTTTTATACTGATAATCTTTTTTAATTTTTAAAAGCGCAATCAGAGCATTAAAGGAGTTTTATACGTTTCAGGCGAAATTGTGCTGAAGCACTTAATTTTCATTAACTAACTGATACGGGCAGACTATTTTCATATCGCATGCACTTCGCACTGAAATAGTGTATTTTATTTTTAAACTAGCTGCGCCGCGCGGTTTCGCCCGCATAGAATTCGGCTTATAGTTGCTCCCTCCAAAAATTTTTTTTTCCAGAATAACAAGTATCCAGCAGGCTTACCACCAACTTTTACAAAACAATCACGTTTCAGGAACGTTTTATTTCAAGCTTACAATCATATTACTCCAATTCGTACCACAACCTTCCAAAAACAATATGATTTTATTTCTGCGAAGTGACGCGAAAAAACAAATGATATTGTATAACTGCTTAAGAGAGAACGAGACAGCGCTCTATTTTCATACAGCGTTACCACTTCCGCACGTCGCGTCGTATGGAACACGTTCCGAAACACGCATTTATAAAGCATGTTCTTTGATTTCTTTAATATAAAAATAAATTTCGTAAATAATAGAATTCGATTAGATTAGACGGGATTAGATTAGATAATTTTATGGGATTTTTTAAATAGAGATATAGCTTCTACAGCTGTTTAGATAAAGTTAACATCTAAAATAAAATAATATTAATTATTTTAAAGAAATATGAAAATAAAAATATTTTGTAAAGATTCACTTACTGTTTATTATAATTTATTGTTTTGTTTTGTTATAAATTAAAAAGAAATTTAATTTCCGACGCGGCTAAGTAACTTTTTTAAGATTGAAAGAAAGAAAGAAAGATAGAAAGAAAGAAAGAAAATAAGTTTATTATGAAACCATCCTACTAATATTATAAACGCGAAAGTTTGTAGGTAAGGATGTATCTTTGTTACTCTTTCACGCAAAAACTACTGAATGGATTTTGATGAAACTTTACAATAATATAGCTTACACATCAGAATAACACATAGGCTACTTTTTATCCCGGGAAACCGCGGGTGAAACCGCAGGGCGCAGCTAGTCTTATACTAAAACAGAGGTAATAGGTACAGTTAAATGAAATTAGATGGTCATAAAAGGACACAACTCAACATAATGAGTTTGCTTTATATGACATAAAAAAATATTACTTGCTGTCAAAAAGCACCTCATAGTAAGTACTTCATTGAATTAATGATTTACTATGACATCACCAAAATTTCTTAGCAAAACAAAATCAAAGTAAGCTTACTTGGTTCATGGTACGGAAAATCGAAGTAAGGTTAAAATAATACTGTTTTAAGAGATCGTGGTAAGACCCCGGTGTGTTAATCTACTTTATAAGCTATCTATTATATAGCTATACTAGCTGACCCGGCAAACGCTGTTTTGCCATATAAATTAAAAAAAATGTTAAGGGTGAACAACCATTATCACTTAGGGGTATGAAAAATAGATAGTAGCCGATTCTCAGACCTATTAAATATGCATATAAAATTTAGTAAAAATCGGTAAAGCCGTTTCGGAGGAGTAAGATAACTAACATTGTGACACGAGAATTCTATATATAAGATATTTCGCCGTAAAGAGGTAACAAAAACTCTTACACACAAACACACTAACAAACAATCATTCGTATTAATAGTATGTGACTAGCTGTGCCCCGTGATTTTCCTAGATAAAAAGTAGCCTGTGTGTTAATCCAGGGAATAAACTATCTCCATTCCGAATTTCAATCATATCCGTTCAGCCGTTACAACGTGAAGATGTAACAAACATACATACACAAAAATGTAAAAAACGACAACCATACAATTATTATTATTATTATGTCGCTCTTTCTCACGAGTTTTACACCCGGTCCTTTGGAAGGCTTGCGCGGGGACACGAGTCCAACACGTAGAGGCCTCTTAGAGCATTTAATTTAGATATGTAATGGGCAACACTTATCGGGGACTGTCTCTAAGTGCATCATTAGAAGATACAATCAAAGACAGCCCCCGATAAGTGCGAGGACTATTATTGAAGATATGAAAATTACTTATGATTGGGCTATTGAGGTGAATTTTTAATGGATGAGAGCCGGTCTATGATATGAGACCTCGG
This sequence comes from Petrophora chlorosata, assembly GCA_951640565.1. Classification (NCBI taxonomy): domain Eukaryota; kingdom Metazoa; phylum Arthropoda; class Insecta; order Lepidoptera; family Geometridae; genus Petrophora; species Petrophora chlorosata. Next base: position 5,636,310 of record OX621216.1, on the reverse strand, counting down.
CACCTGCCAGTTCCGTCTCATAAGAAAATATTTTGGCAGGTGGTGACTCGCCACCCACTAAACGGGCCCCCTATAAGGGCCGCCGTTCATTGGCGACGAGAGGGGCAACGTTGGTGTGGGTGGCTAAAGGGTGTCGAGAGGTGTGCTGCAGTTTCACTTAAACGCTACTCCCGGCATTATGCCCTTTAACACTTCCACCCTTGGAGCTTAGTTCTTAGCTCTTGCATCGCCACCCCCGGACGGCCAGTTAAGGCAAGTCGGGGGTCAGGGGTCTCATTTAGCCCCAGGGAGAATCTCGGGGTAAGGCTCAGTGTCGCCACGCACCGACGACTCGCCACAAAGTCGCCCCTGGCCTTTATTATTATTATTATTAAGGCTTATTTTTAACTTAAGATTTTAAATAATTAAATGATGGTAGAAGAAATTTATTTAATATTAATTATTTTTATTAATTTATTTGTAGCAGTCACCGAGTGGTATCCGAGGCTTGGGCGAAGACTTCCAGGCATACCACCGGCCAGATGGAAAGATGATATCGTTAAGCACGTTGGATTGCAATGGATGAGGCTGGCACAGGGCCGGAAAGAGTGGCGTGAACGAGACGAGGCCTATACCCAGCAGTGGGTGGATACGGGCTGATTATTAGTAGTAGAAGAAAGGAAAGGTCTCTTTTTGTATGGACCTTGGTTTTTTATTCGGAGTACAATGAACCAGCTTATATCAGATGTAAAAAAGGAAGATCAATTATTAAGGATTTTTAATGAAGTTGTTTTATTTATACACATCCAAATTAATTATTTTTTAATTCAAACATTAATGTAATTGTGAAGAAAATAAATAAGCTTGCAACACTGACTTTGCGAAATTGAATGTTTTATAATCTATAATACGTATCTGACAGCTGTCAAGTGTTAATGCCGGCTGTCGATGTCATCATATGATCATAGTCTGTCACGCCTCGGTCAGACTTTAGACTTGCGCTGTTTCGTTTGCTTTTCGTTGTGTTTAAATCTCCAATATTCTCCCGGATACTTCGACAACTCAGCTATTCTTAACGGTCTTAACGGTTTTGTTTGTGCTAATTATGTGACCTGGCTTTGTTAACTTGGACTCCGAAACTACATGCGATTTACTGCGTCAAAAGAAACGTAGCACGAGTCGTGTTACATTTCTTTCGACGCAAGTAAGCTTTCGGAATATTGTGCAACAATATTAAATAAATCTAAATGAGCAGTCGTAAAAAATCTGAAATAATTACAGAATAACTTTGTTTTAAACCCAGCATCTTATGCTACTCTTATAATTTTGGTTCGTTGCATTTTATTTAGGACCACTTATAACCCTGTCCTTTGGTTGCTCGAGCAGCTGGCTCGGTAGCCCAGGCCCGACCCGAGTCAAACGCCTGGTTAAGGCGTCGGGACGGTACGGACGGACAGTATTCCGACGACGCAGGTTTGATCTCTGCCCAAGAATTTAATTTATCTTTTTGCTAATTATTTAAAATCTTACGATTTTCGCCAAGCATGCGCTAATGCGTTTAATATCAGATATATGTTTAACTAACTACCAGATCTAGTAAAGTGTAACGGCAAGAAAGCACTTGTATTGGCAAAAAAGTTGTATATGATCACCAAAGTAGGCTCTACCAGAAGTCTTGCTCGTCACCCCTTCAGGCCCTTCATGTTGCTTCCCCTACTTGCCCTTCGCTCCGCTGTAGAAGTCGCCGGCTCGCTTTGCTCGCCACCTCCCTCCTTCGCTCCACTCGGCCTCGTAGGCTCGTTTCATTCAGGACCTTCGCGAGCTTCTGGCTCCGCGCTTTTTATACTCGTATACACTCTAGGGGTAAGAGCGAGTTGGACCACAGAAGAAAGCGAGATGCGGCCGATCTGCCGATACAATTTATGAATAAAAGTGTATGGGATCTCAAATATTATTTTGACTGTCATTATATTTTTTCCCATTAAAAAGACGATTTCATATATAGTCCGGTCAAATTAAACCAAAAAGAAGAGTGAAGCTACATACATTTACAATTTATAGTTTTTTCACAATTAATAAATTTACGTTTTATCAGCCAGTTTTGTTCTCAGACTGTTTTGTTCTCTGTGCATGTACACATTGTCAAGGCCGGACATGCTCTAATGTTGAATCACCAACAGTGGAGGATTCGTTTGATTCCAACGAGGTGACATGCGATACATCGCTATTGACGCAATTTACTTGCACCCAGAATGAAGATGAAGAAGAAGAACAAGAAGACTACGAATCAGATGAATAAACTTCACTACTTTGATTTAATTTACTTCCCTTTAATTTTTTTCAGTCAAATCAAACAGGATCATAACTGACCCGTGGAATATTATAGGTCTACTCTACTGGGGAAACCACGTTAAAAAAACGCGCTAAGTACACTACCTCATAGGTGGCGTGGAAACGTGTGCATATTATGACGACTACAACTTTAACAAATTTTTGAATCGTTATATTTCAGAAACGGTGGCTCGTAGGAAAAAAATATCTGTACATTTTTTATAGATAATTTTATGATCTACAATTTTTGTCTGATGTAATTTTTGACAAAAATTACCGTTTTACTGAAACTCGCAAAAAACTCATTTTTTTACCTTTGACCTTGAATAAAAAAAATTCCATACAGGGGAAAGATGGGGAAATTTCAAGATTTATTTATAATTATATTTTGAACGATTTCCGCAATTTTCAGCTTGTTCTAAATTAATGTAGCTTCGAATGTCTAAATTGACCGGACTAATAAGACATTTCAACTTGTAACAAAGGGTGAGTTCATCGCAATTTATACCTCTAAAAAGAGTTTAAAATCGAAATGGTGTGTCTATTTCAGACGCGGAAATGTACTTTCAAAAATTGTAATACCTAGAATAAACCTCACTTCAAAATTCATACTAACAGAAATGGAAGATATGGAAAGAGACGACCGTTTCAGACTGAAAAAAGTGACAGACCGTAAGAAAAAAATAAGATTAAAGAAATTAGAAGAACTGAAAGCGAAAATCTCTGCTGCAGAAGGTCCGAGACCTTCTGTACTTAAGCTCCAAAATGCAATAGGCAGTGAAACAAGAAAGATCGAAAATAAAGGAGAGAGTAAGATTAAAATTAAAGCAAAGAAGTTTTCAGCTGAAATAGCAAAGATGAAAGCTACAGATGTTTCAATAAAAGAAGAAGCTGAAGTTGAAGATATAATGGAAAAGAAAGAAAAATTACCTGATACGTTAGTTACCAATAAAGATAGTAGATCTAAAGAAGCTAAAATGCCAGATGCCGCAGCCGAAAAGACAACGGATGATGTCATAGTGTTTAAATTACCTGAAGATGTAACAGATGCGAAAGACATTTTCATTCCCCCTAGATTCCAAAAGCCGTTACCTTTTATTACAGAAATAGAAGAGCTGGAAGATCAATCAATCGTTGACAGTAATACCAAGGACAATATTATCACAGAAGAAACAAAAGCCTACGTTAAATCAGTAGAATCATTGGCTGGATTGACAAACAAGAAGGCGGATGAAGTTACTGGAGAAATGCTGGAAACAGGGGAATTTTTAGAGTCGTCAATGGGAGGTAACCTTAAGAGATCTAACCATAGTGCAACTCTTCCTCCTAGAATTAATACGGCGTCGTATGAATCTGAAGTCGCGTCGTCTTTAGGACTGACTATTGACAGCCAAGGACGACTAATAAATAAATCGGCACAAAGAAATGTGTCAAAACAAAGTTATTTCAGGAATGAAAGACTAAAGATGTACTACGATGAGATACAAAAAAGCAAGCAAAGCAACTTGGGCTCGGGACAAAACAAAACTGTAAATAAAGAAGAAAACATGACTGAAACTGACAAAACAACTGATAACAACAAGAAACATGACTTAAAAATGGTATCAATAGAAGAACAACCACTAAAAGTTCAAGATGAGAGTCTAAAATTGGGAGATCAGGATAAACTTCATAAAGATAAAACTGATAAAATTGTTGATGAAAATGAGATTAAGGGACCAGATACGGAAGGTAATACTGCATCGAACAGTAAAGATACGGAAACTGGTAATCGTGCGCGTTTACGTACCGATGATCGAAGACGTGACAGCAAAACGGACAGTAAATCGGACAGTAAGACTCGAACTAAACATATGAAACAAGACTAAAAGGTTCGATTTCTTCTAAATGTGTGTAAGTGTTTTAATGTCTTAAAATAATTTATGGTGATTCTTGTTTGTTTGTCGTGTTGTTGTGGATGTCAAATAAAATGTGTGATTACATCGTTCAGCTCTGAAAACACATTTGTTTTTGCGTTCGTCGGCTCGCGCGCATTTTTCCTAACCCAACATTTCTCCTCGATTCGCTCGGCGTCGTACAGCTGAAATTTAGCTGTAGAATTATTCCTTGTCTAGATATTTCGTTGTTACGTGATTCGCTGCTGTAATATTGCTGTGACATTTTATTCTTATTTTCAAATTTCGGTACCAAGTAACGGTGTTCTTATCACGTTTATAAATAAGTCAATCAGTCTAAGTCAGTTTCTTGTTTGTCTGTCTGTCTGTCGTTCCGGGTGGAATCCTGCAACTCAAATTTAGAGCACTTCCCGATTAGCTATCCCGCTGAAACTTTCAGTGTAGCTCACGACTCGATGGCAATCCATTTCAAATCCATTAATTAGCATCCAATGCCAACCTAACCTCTAAAGGCGCATAAAATCGTGGTTTCCAGATTCATTTTTAATTCTGTCACTTGTTACTAAAATGGTTCAGTAATTTTAAGAATTTTTAACCAAATATAACAATAAAACATTAGAAACGAATTATCAAAACGCAAGAAACGTTTATTGTCCAACAACCTTCCAAAGAAAGTGATAATCTCTAAAAAGGATGACGTAGCTAAAAAATCAATAGAAATCCTTAAACAGGTTTCCGAGAATCCAAATCTTTTTTAAACGTTACAAAAAATAGCAAAAAGAAAGTTTTGAGACTCACAAAAGGTTGTAAACGCAAAATATTGAATTGTCATTGCATAGAAGATTGCCCAAATTCTGCTTTGTGTAGACGAAGTTGAGTAGTGATGAGATAGGCTATCGATAGTTTTGTCGATTATATATAATTTACGATTGGCTAATACTATCGCTGACATTTAATTATCGTCGCCGTCAAAACGTGTCAAATAAATATTTTAATATAAATTATTTGTATGTTAGTTCTAATCTAAGGTACATTTATATGGTCCGTAGAATAAGTAAATAACATCTGTACCCATGACACGATCTGTTGTACCCTGAGACACACTTCTTGTTTGGAAGGTTATCTAACCTTCCAAACAAAATATAAATACAGATTCTATTCAAAATATTCCGTATCATCATTAGTATAATAATCATTAGTATTATTAATCATTAGTATAATCATTAGTATTTTCAGATTAATTAATTAATAAACGCAGGCATATGTATTTTTTCGTGTCTAAAACGACAGTCATGAAAATATCATAGGACACTATAACAAATAATTGACAATTACGACTTCATCGACTTAATTTTTTAGGAAACCTTTTTTAACTTATCGATATATTTATCGGTTTTACCACATCACTAGCGTGGCCATTAGTGTCTACTGTCGCTCGTCAATCATAATCAGCCATTGTTAGCACCGGGAAATGGGAAACTGCGAACACTTTGTGCCATCAAGATGTTCTGATACATCACTAATGCATTGTATTGATTGGATATTACCAGGCCTAACGCACTCCACACTGTAGGTACGAAGCTACAAGTACATAGCCGGACACCGACGGCGGGTCGCGCGTCGTTACACGTGCCGCGTCAGAAGAGATAGAGCTATGCGATAGAAAGAGAGGCGCTATCTAGGTTAATATGACTGGTAGGTATGCAGCGCTACGCGAGCTGAATTGGATTTAATTGCGTCATAGCAAGAGTCGCTATTTGTTTAAATTTCTTTGCGGAGTGATGCTTCTGTCCCTTAGTATTCTGTGGTATATATATTCATCCTGGCTGGTTTCGGCCTTGGCGATCAGACTTCGTTTCAACGGTAGATTAATAGATAGAGCCGGGATGTTTACTTCTTAAGTGGCTCGCATATTCAATTTTTGCTGTGAAGGTCCGTGCGCAATGAGGGCATGTCAGGGTACCGTTCACAAAATTATATAATATGTTAGAAGGCGGTTTGTTTTTAATGTGTCCGCGTTTCAGGTCTAGTTCGCGCCTTCTATAGTTTTCAAAATCGTACACATTGGTTTGTACAAGGCGACGCCATTCCAGACGGTTTGAAGCGAGAGTCTCTAAAAGGGATGGCTCAATATTGCATTTCTTTAGATGTCGCTTTTGGACATCTTTAAAACGCAAGTATTGGCTGCCACATTTCCTTTTGCCGCTTTCCAATTCACTGTAGAAAATCCGTTTCCCTTTCCTTTCGTCAGACATTCGAGACAGGTGCCCGCACCAACGCATCTGACGACGCATCAGATATACCTTTATTCCGCAGACCTTACCCCGTCGTAAAACATCGGTGTTGCGTACACGATTCTGTGGTATTACTATGGTGAACTATTTACTACTTAAAAAAATATGTTTCTTTATAACAAGTAGCTGCGCCTTGCGGTTTCACCCGCGGTTGTTTGGGGTTAAAATTTGCCTATGTGATGTATGTATTTTTTTACTTAAGCTACTTTTTATCCCGAAAAATCGCGGGTGAAACCGCAGAGCGCAGCGTAAAATATAAAATTATATGTTTTGTTGTGTCAGTAGTAAAATTCTTTCTTTATTTCTGTATCGTATAACAAATATGTAGGTAAGTACGTACTACATGATTGGGCATTGTAGGTAGTACCATGCAGTCGTAAAATGTAATAAAGTACGACGTTCGTATGTAGAGTTTAGTACTACTACGCAATACGCTATTTTGTTGGTACTATGCCTACGGTTTTAGCTTTCGCAAGGACTTTTTAAGTCCAAGTCAAAGCCAAAGTCATTATCATCATCATCATCGGCCCATTACGTTCGCACTGCTGGGACTGTGGCCTTCCCTCGAGAGTATAGGCCATAATCCACCACGCTGGCCCAGTGCGGGTTGGTTGATGTCACATGTCCTTGATTTTGTGATAATTTCCTGGACATGCCGGTTTCCTCGCGATGTTTCCCTTCACCGTTTTTAGAGCGAGTGTTAAATTCGTACATAACTTAAGAAAGTCAGTGATGCGGGGTCAGTGGGATTCGAACTCGGGTGCGTCGGATCGAAAGTCGTAAGTACTCCAACTGAGCCACACTCAAATATTATTAATTAAATAGGCACAAAAATGCACTTGACTTTGAAAATAGGGTAAGCAAGTTACTCATTTCTTTTCCATACTCAAATCGTACACCCACTAGCGAAGATAGCACCAAGAAACTTCACTACCTTGCTAATTATTTAGCCGCCAAGCAGTATTCATTGACAGCCTTTGTGGTGTAGCGGTTGGGCAGGTTGGCGCAAATCTCATACACCTCTGAGGTTGCGGGTTCGATTCCCGCGACGGAACAAATGTTTAAGCACAGAAAAATAAAAAAAGCACAATTATTTTTTTTGTGTCTGGGTGTTTTGGGACCATGGTCCTCATAGTTCCTGGTTCCCTAGATACAGGGATCCTCGTTAGAGGTCAGGATCAATGTATGTGATCGTTGGGCGTTATTTTTTAATTATTTATTTATTCCACTACAGAGTTTCAATAAGAAGGGCACTCTAGGCACTGTAGCCAACATAATTACAACGCATTATATACTACACATTTTAATGTCTCTGGGTGACGAGCGTAATGCAGTGCTGCACTGTACTTTGAAAGATTTAGTCTTGTCCAGATTAACCGATTTAAAAAAAGGAGGCGGTTCTCAATTCAATTGGATTTTTTTGTTTGTAACCCTAGAACTAAGTCATTTATAAACCGATTTAGTTTTTTTTGCGATGGGTTCAGTATAGCTACAAAGTGGTCCCATATAAATTTCATCGATATTCGACCTTGGACTTCGAAGATACATCAGAATTGGTATCGGTTTTTTAATTATAAAATGAATTATATGGTCACCCCATCAATTCCACAAGACGTCAAAACAAATTTTCAAACGACATGGCAACACAGAAGCGATTGTTCTCGCGCATGTTGCCATTCGCGCATGCGTCATTTTATGTCAATCTCTTGTCTTTTAAAATGGAACCTTAGCTTTATAGGAACAAGGTAATTGTTAGCGTGGTAATTAGTAAGATTTAGCGAGAAAAGTGAATCTATTGTTTTGAAAATGGAACTGGGATGACGTGTGGCGGTTATGACGCCATCTTTAATAAATATTGTTAAAATGAAGATATTTTGTTATTATTATTACTTAGTTAAATTTTATATTCATAAATGTAATACAATACAGTACAAAAATGTTTTACTGTTTACAAAAACAAAAGATATCAAGGTACAAGCATCAACTTACAACATATAATACGAAGGGCAAAGTTGCTTGCGATATCTTCCAGTCGATCTTTGAATAGAAAGAACTACGTAGCAGGTATTACTTAATTTTACTTTATTTTAATATTCGAATATTGCAGATTTTTGGTAGGTGTGGCGCATACCATCTGGCAATGAAAGTTCAAAGTTTTTAATTCAATTTTGTCATCACAGACGCACTTATGAACGTCAATTATTACAATGACTCTACCACCGTATCGGAAAAAGAACCACTACTCAGAAGATACGGCAAGAAACTGAGGGGCATAATTTTTAGAACTTTTGTTACAATATATTTGTTTTTGACAATATTATGTTTCTTATGTGTCAGTTGTCTGCTATTGGCAGAAGCGGAATGTTCCATGCATCATTGTCTTATATACATCTTTATCTTCTATGTAAATCGAATTCTACTCAGTAGGTGCAATGCTGGTGCTTAATTTTCAGCACAATCATGCCCTAATTTTTTTTAAATTTATAATAATTCAGTTACTGTCGCCTCTAGTATTCATTCTGGAAGATGAGAATGGAACTAGGGCAAGATAGCGTGTGAAAATGTTAAGTAAGAGCTTGTTTCTTTTCAAGTTATGTGAATTTCCTCGCGGCCAAATACTAAAGCGCAAATCTATAAGCGGTAAAAAAGGCAGTAATTTTAATTCATACATATTAGTGATAAGTGAAAAAAATCTCATTTTATGAAGATCACTCGAAAATGAATGACGTCAGCCTATTATTGTTTCGCAGTTCCGAGTTTTCGGACATTCTTTTAACTTCAATCTAATAAAACTTTCTTCCAAATCTCCGAAATAACAGTCCACAGTCCACACAATAGGTATTAACCTATTGTTATAACAAATTGACGCACTATTATTAATAGTCACTATTATTATATTAACAGTAACCGTATAATAAAACAATACAAACAACCCCTTTCAACGTAACGGGTTGTTCCATAAACATGCCGACATACAAACGGACAAGCGGATATTTTATTATGCTATTTAAATAATTTTACTGCTCAAACTAGAGATAAGATCTTCTTCCGTTAGACTTTTTTGTTTTCCAATTTTTTTAGGTAAAGGATGATTAAATTCTGGCGGACGCAAGACGTGCAAAGCCTCAAGAAGAAAAAATGGTGACTTTCTTTTGAACAATGTTGTAAAAGGGTAAGCGAAGTCATAATAATATAATAAATGAGAAAGTTTGTGAGGATGAATGGACGGTTGTTTAAAGAAAACTTCATCTGAATAGTCAGGGGCAATTTATTATTTCCAAATCAGTATGTCAATATACAAAAATGTTATCACTACAGTTAGGCTTCGATTCCCCTCAAAATATATGTAAAAATCGCAAAGGCTTTTGCATTCAGCAAACGACATACTAGCTCAACCATATATTTATTTTTAGGTACCTAAATGTAATTGTAGGTACTTATATATTTTATAAATAATTTTAATCAATCGTGACAGATGGATGTTTGTTACTCAATTACGCAGAAACTATTTACTGGAAGAGATCGCTCTTAGCGATAAGTCCACCCATTGTATTTAAGTTTGTAAATAATTTCCATGTACCTATTTATTTTTTATTTGGTGTACAAAGCTTTTTTGTATTGTATTGTATTATATTGAGTCACATTAAATAAACTTAAAAGTAAAACTCTTATACGAGAGGCGGAACGGCAGCATCCGAGACCAAGTGAATAACAACTAGGCTAACACATAGATTGACAGTAGGCAGCAAGAATAGAACTAAGGCAAGTGTTACAATAACATATCTCATTCATCATCATCATCAGCCCATCACGTTCCCACTGCTGGGACACGGGCCTTCTCTCATAGAGAAAGTATGGGCCATAATCTACCACGCTGGCCCAGTTGGGTTGGTGAATATCACACATCCTTGAATTTTTTGTGATAAATTCTTGGACACGCCGGTTTCCTCACGATGTTTCCTTCACCGTTTTTAGAGCGAGTGTAAAATCCGCACATAACTATCATGTCCTAATATCATATTCATATTATAACTATCATATATCATTATTAAATAAATAATGCTTAGATTACATAATCAATAAAAAACATGATAAACTTTACACAGCCTTTGACAGCCATTATTGACAGCCTTTGTGGTGTAGTGGTTGGGCAGGTTGGCTCAAATCTCATACACCAATTAGGTTGCGGGTAAAAAAAAGCGCAAGCATTTGTTTCGTGTCTGGGTGTTGTGGGACCATGGTGCTCATAGTTCCTGGTTCCCCAGATACAGGGAATCCTAGTTAGGGGTCAGGATCTATGTATGTGATCGTTGGGCGTTATTTATTTATTTAATATTTTTTTTTGTAAAGATAGATTTAATAAAGTTGTTAGGAACTTTGTTTCTATGATGTTAGATTAGAATTACTTCATAAGATTTAATTTGTATTTTTTTTTTCTAATCGGTCTATCTTTGGCCACTACCTCACCTGATGTGAAGCGATGATGTGGCCTAAGACGGAGCACAAAGATCTAGAGAGAGACTGCTCAGACCCGTCTCCCCGATGGTTCACCGCACATCATCCCGAAACACGACTAGGTCGCTTGACGGCATGGCTTTGTTCGGTGGGTGGTATTACAACCATGGCCAGAGCCTATCACTCAAAACTGTTCTCTATTTAGGTATTTAGTGTATTTAAAGTGTGTAGTAAATTGTATAGGATGCAGAAAACTGCGCAGTGTTTGTACAAAACTGCGCAGTATTTGCTGACTCAAATGACCAATGACTAAAGAAAAAAACCACTCCCTACCTACTTCGCACGTTTAATAAACAAACGTTCGGTATTGCAGCGCTAAAAGTTTAAAAGCAAGGAAACATAAGGCTAGTACATAATATAGAAATACAGCTGTTTTTATTATTATTTAACTGAGTGATGAGACTAGCAGGTCGTTCGCGTGATGGTAAGCGCCACGCCTGCTCATAACAATTGCAGTGCCACCCAAAACCTTTAATACCGTGAAAAGTGTTAGGTAGCACTGAATTGCGCTCATCACCCCGAGACATCAGATATTAAGTGTCATATGCCCAGTAATTTCTCTGGATACGATGCCCTTGTAAGCCAGCGAAATTTAAGGGCATATGAGACTTAATATCTGATGTCTAGGGGCGATGAGTGCAGTGCAGTGCTATGCAGTGCTGTTTATAGCATTAAAATTTCTGGGCGGCACTGCAACTGTTGTGGGCGCGTGGCGCTTACCATTACGTGAAAAACTTGCTCGTCTCATTCATTAGTTAAATAAACAATACATTTTACAAAAAAAACCGACTTCAATGTATAATTGAAGTCCAAAAAAATATTTAGGCAGGTGGCGACTCGCCACCCACTAAACGGGCCCCCTTTAAGGGCCGCCGTTCATTGGCGACGAGAGGGGCAACTTTGGTGTGGGTGACTATAGGGTGTCGAGAGGTGTGCTGCAGTTTCACTTAAACGCTACTCCCGGCGTTATGCCCTTTAACACTTCCACCCTTGGAGTTAGTTGTCAGCTCTTGCATCTCCACCCCCGGACGGCCAGTTAAGGCAATCCGGGGGTCAGGGGTCTCATTTAGCCCCAGGGAGAATCTCGGGGTAAGGCTCAGTGTCGCCACGCACCGTCGACTTACCATAAAGCCGCCCCTGGCCTATTATATGGCAATTTATTGTAATAATTCAATTATTGTTATTTCTAAATGATTATTATTAAATACACACGGTAAAACATATGGTAAAAGCTCATTACTTGTCCTACCCCTAACCTGCTGCTACTTATTATCTTTCTGTTATTATGTAAAAGTAATTAGTATATTCATATTTTAAATTCATTAGTGTATTATTAACCGACTTCAAAAAGAAGGAGGTTTACAATTCGACGGTATGTTTTTTTTTTTTTTTTTGTGTGTTTGTTACGCGATTACTCCGCCAATTATGCATTGATTTCGATGATTCTTTTTTTGATTGGTAGGTAATACTTCAAAGGTGGTCCCATATAAATTTTATCGAAATTCATTCAGTAGTTTTTGAAAAAAATAGCAAAAACAAAAAATATAAGTTCAATCTTCAAGTCGGTTCTTGTTTTTTTCGTAACCAACTTTCTAAAGGTGGAGGTTTGTATTCGACTGCTTCACCTGCTTCACCCAGGGTTGACTTCCGGTGAGGGAACTCCTCAACGGTGAATAGTACAGACACAACATTTCGTAAATGGATTTAACCATATTAGCCTGTTCTAAATTCCATCATGACATGGCAATACACCCAGGATTGACTTCCGGCGAGGGAACTCTTCAACAGAGATATAGGACAGACATTAATTTTTTTTCTACATGCATTTAATTGTGATAGCCCGTTTTAAACTTCGTCATGATCTGGCTTCTAGATCATAAAAGCTTGTCTTTAAAAACTTTTTGAATTACTTAAATTAAAACTTGTTTTTCACTAAAAAGGGTAAAATAAATTATTTTTCAAAAAAAACTAAACCGACTTCAAAACCACAAATGGCACTCAAAAGTAAAAAATAAATTAATATAATTATCATAAGCGCTACCCACTCATAAATTTGAAGTCGGTGCCAGCCAAGTCTAAAAGGTAGTAGATAGATACTACCTACAAGTAGTACTTACTATATACATAGTATTTAATAATATAAGGTAGTAGATAGTTACTAGCTATAAGTAGTACTTACTATATACATAGTATTTATCTGCTACCTATTACACTTGGCTGGCACCGACTTCAAATATATGAGTGGGTAGCGCTTATGATAATTATATTAATTATTTTTTTACTTTTGAGTGCCATTTGTGGTTTTGAAGTCGGTTTAGTTTTTTTTGAAAAATAATTTATTTTTATTACCGAATAGACTAGCATTTGATCGGAGTCTCACCTGATGGAAAGTGACGACGCGGTCGACGATGGATCATGCTTGCCTAGAAGATACCGATTCACTCGAGAAAGACACCTAGATTATAAGAATCGGGAAACAAAGACGCTGATAAGGTGTTCCATTTCTTAGCTGCTCGCATTATAAAGGTCGAAGCAAAGCGCTTTGTTCGGGCAGGAGGAATGTCAACCATGTACGGATGCCGAGTTTCCGTGCTTCTTGTTGTCCGATGGTAGAAAGGAGATGGAGAAATAAGTTCGTATAATTCCGTTGCACACTCTCCGTGATGAATCCTATAAAATACCGACAGGCTGGCAACTTTACGTCGATGCTCGAGGCTCTGAAGCTTAGCTTCAACCAACGCATCGTTACCTAAAAGCTTTTTTGCCCGCCTTTCATTGGAATTGGTATGTATGTTTAAGTATGCAGTTATTTATTATTGTAATCTAATTGCACACCGCCGTCTAGTCTTCCTTTCGATACTGTCCATCCATAGGTTATCTGGAAGAGATCGCTTTAAGCGATAAGACCGCCCATTGTACTACCATTTTAAGGAATTTTGTGCTTATATTTTTTTATTATTTTGTAACTGGTATGCAATAAAGAGTTTCGTAATTTGTAATTTAACAGCTGCAAGTAATGTGTCCACGCCCTAACAGCTATCAGTAAAGTACAAACAAACAAACGGACGGTTTTGAGTTACTAATGTATCGTGAGACGGAGATATGCGAAGAATGGTGACTCCATGTTTTTATTCACAAACAAATTACAAACCTGTGTGTTGTTTGTATGTTTATGAGCGTGTTACGTATGACGTCGTGGTGCATACCAACTGCCCGCAGGAGCGAGTCACGACGCGCTGACGCAGCACATCATGCTCTCTCTTTCTAACTTCTTACATTGTATAGCTTTCCCCCACACCGTCACTTCTGGTTCTCACATCGAACCACTGTCACCCATTAGGATAATTAGCATGAAGGAACTTAAAAGAGCGAGTGTGGCTCAGTGGGAGCACGTGCGACTTTCGATCCGACGCACCCGAGTTCGAATCCCGCTGGCCCCGCACCACTGACTTTCTTAAGTTATGTGCGGATTTAACACTCGCTCTAAAAACGGCGAAGGAAAACATCGTGAGGAAACCGGCATGTCCAAGAATTTTTCACAAAAAGTCAAGGACATGTGACATCCACCAACCCGCATTGAGCCAGCGTGGTAGATTATAGCCCATTCTCTCTCTATGAGAGAAGGCCCGTGTCCCAGCAGTGGGAACGTGATGGGCTGATGATGATGATGATGATGAACTTATTTTTTTATATTTAATTAAATGCAGAACCAAAGAATTTTGATTTCCCTTGCATCCTCCTGCGTGAAGCCTACATAATTGGCGCAGTCGTGCTAGCATATTCGATAATAGGATCGCTAGTTATGCCTTCGAGTATTCTTCGAATCTACAGTGTTACGGACCAGGAGGTGTATCCAGACATCGATACTGTAGAGATACCAAAATGCACATGTGAGTACCTTAGATGAATACCATGGTTGCTCTCCCTTTAAATATAGGTGTTTTTATATTTCAATGTGTTAAACTGTAGGTACGAAGCTACAAGTACATAGCCGGACACCGACGGCGGGTCGCGCGTCGTTACACGTGCCGCGTCAGAAGAAATAAGAGCTATGCGATAGAAAGAGAGGCGCTCTGTAGGTTAATATGACTGGTAGGTATGCAGCGCTACGCGAGCTGAATTGAATTTTATTGCGTCATAGCAAGAGTCGCTATTTGTTTAAATTTCTTTGCGGAGTGATGCTTCTGTCCCTTAGTAGTCTGTGGTATGTGCCAAAGTTTAGCGTAGGAGTGAGATTAAGGCTTAAACATTTTCTAACGTACCTACTATTAAAGCCGATAATACACTCACAATTGAAATAGGCGCCACTCGACAGTGACTATCTCAAACAAATATTTGTTCAATGTATATAAATATTTATTTGAGATAAAATAAATATATATAGCTAACAGTAGCTTATCAAAGCTAAGCAAACATGTTGGACACGGCGCTTAGGTTGTAACTTAAACATTACGTTATTGATATGATAGGTATCAAGGAGGAAATATTATCAAATATTTATTTTTAGAAAAAAACACAAACCGACTTTAACGTTTCTTCGAAGTCCAAGGTCACATATCGATGAAATTTATATGGGACCACTTCGTAGCTATACTAAACCCAACGCAAAAAGAATTTTCCAAATCGGTTCATAAATAACGGAGTTCTGAGGTAACAAACATAAAAAATAAATACATCCGAATAGAGAACCTTCTCCTTTTTTGAAGTCGTTTAAAAATTAGGAAGGACCATACCGTCAAGCGACCTAGTCGTGTTTCGGGATGATGTTCGGTGAACCATCGGGGAGACGGGTTTGAGCAGCCGCTCAACTGCCGTCTCTCTCTAGATCTATGTGCTCCATCTTAGGCCACATCATCGCTTCACATCAGGCGAGATAGTGGCCAAACATAGATCTATTAAGTGTAAAAAAAAAAAAAAAAAGGAAATATTATTATTTCTCAGCAGGAATTATTATTTATTATTTATTTATGATGCACTAGCAGCTTGTTGAGCTGATACGTGCATATCGTTGCACTTGCGATTTATTTGAAATGGTTGTCAAGTCTGTTTTTAAAACTGTTCACTGATGGCGCACTGATCATTGACTCTGGTAGATTATTCCAGTGCTTAACTACGCGACTTGGCAAAAAGTGTGTCCTAGGGTTGCTAGTACTAGGAGGCTTCGTAAGTTTCAGTGAGTGTCCTCTTAAATGTGCATTTGGATATTGAATTCATGCGATTTACAATCAGACGCACCGGAGTTCGAATCCCGCTGGACCCGCACTGACTTTCTTAATTTATGTGCGGAATTAATAGGTACTTACTCTAATAAACTAAAAACCTGACACAAAAAACCGACCGCCACTTTTTTTTTGAGGTTTGGAAAATGCCGCTGCACTGCCCTTCTGCCATGGGGGTGGCAAAGGGTTTTTGGGCTCGAACCCACTAAAACCCCCCGTGAGCAGTCGTCTGCCGTGGTGGGTGGGCAGTAGGCCCGGGTGTGAACCGGACCAAGCCACCAAGCCCACCCATGTGTGGTCACTGCTCTAACATAACCTAACCTGGTCTTTGAGACCGTTTGTGTTGTCGAAGTATTTTTTGTCGAACTAATACTTGTCGAATTATGTTCAGTCTTAACAATGTCTTGTCAAACCATGTTTTTTCGAAGTGTCGTGTTGAAATAAAGAACTGTCAAAGTTCCTTGAGACACCCAATTTTGACAGCCTCTGTGGTGTAGCGGTTGGGCACGTCGGCTCAAATCTCATACACCACTGCGGTTGCGTGTTCGATTTCCGCGACGGGACAAAAGATTGTGCACTAAAAAAAATCGCATTTGTTTCGTGTCTGGGTGTTGTGGGACCATGGTATTCAGGAACCAGGTTTAGGGAACCAGGAACTATGGGGACTCCTCATAGTTCTTGGTTCCCCAAATACAGGGAATCCTAGTTAGGGGCCAAGACCTATGTATGTGATCGTTGGGCTTTAAGAAAAAAGTTTTACATAAGGCTTGTAATACTGTGACTCTACCTACGTATAATGTAAGCTCGAGTATGTATGTAAATCGGTAGTTTCCGTACAATTATATATACGTAATTGGATTGGCCGGCGTTACGAATTAGGGTGACATGATTGCGCGAATTGGAGCGGAATGTACAGGTGACCACACTAGAGAGTTTTGGAGCGAGTGAGGCTCAGCGGGAACTCGTGCGCCTTTCGATCCAACGCACCTGGGTTCGAAACCGGACTCGGCCCTGCAACAATGACTTAAAGTTAAGTGCAGATTTTGCACGCTCGCCCTAAAACGGTGAAGGAAAACATCGCGATGAAACCCACTTACGCGCTTTGGAGTGGTAGGCTCTGGCCGTGGTTTTTAATACCACCCACCGAACGACCTAGTCGTGTTTCGGAATGATGTTCGGTGAACCATCGGGGAGAGGGTCTGAGTCGCTCAACTGCCGTCTCTCTCTAAATCTATGTGCTTCATCTTAGGCCACATCATCGCTTCACATCAGGTCGTTTATTAATGAAGGAATCGACGTGACCTCGACGCAAGGAATCGCCAAGTAGTCATAGTGAATTAGGGCCCGGGATAGGTAAAAAGAAATCGTATCGATTTATTTATTTTTGTTGTTGTTTAGAGTGTTCTTTTTCTGTTTTTAATCCGCAATAAAGGGGGCAAATTCTTTAAAAAAAATCCTGTATAAATAAAATAAAGACTAAAAAAAAACATAATTAAACATAAATTTAAATCGGCAAGTGTAGGACGCCCACCGGCTAGATGGAGCGACGACCTGCGAAAGACGGCCGGAAGAAACTTGATGAGAAGAGCCCAAGACCGAGCTCAGTGGCGTTAATTGAGAGAGGCTTATGTCCAGCAGTGGACGACTACTGTAACTGATGGTGATGATGATGATGATGATGATACATATAGGTATTAGTATTTTATTTATTTATTTAAACGTTAAACGACGCTGCGGCATGCCCAGACGTAGATGGCGAGACGAGCTTGACGCATACTGGAAGGACTGGACACAAACAGCCTTAAGCCGTGAGGAGTGGAAGGAGGTTAGGGAGGCCTTTGCCCTGCAGTGGGATAACCCAGGCTTATAATAAATAATAACATTTTTTTTTTTTTAATCCAGGCTATAATAGCAGAGTTCATCAAAGTAAACGCATCAGAGGCCCATGACATAAATACCTTAGAGACAGATATTAAAAGAACTAAAATTTAAAGAACCGGGATAGAATCCACAATGTTAATACCACATGGTCACTCTCTTCGAACCAGAAACCGTATCATAACTAATTATGTAGGATTTAGTTGCATCATTATAAGTAGCTATGTTAAATATGTCATGAAGTATTTTTATTATCTTCATTCTTCAGACTAGGTATGCTGAGAGGTGCAGACAGAGGCATTAGAATAAGGCATTATAAAGAGTTAGCTGCGCCCCGCGGTTTCACCTGCAGTTTCCCGGGATAAAAAGTTGCCTATATGTGTTAAGTGTTAATCCAAGGTATAATAAGCTATCTTCATTCAAAATTTCACTCAAACCTCTTGAGCTTGATATCTTCAAGTCACATCTAGTATTGATTGAACAGCTTTTAACTCTTTTTAGTTCCGTACTCAAAGGGTAAAACGCGACCCTATTACTAAGACTCCGCTGTCCTTCCGTCTGTCTGTCTGTCCGTCTGTCACCAGGCTGTATCTCATGAACCGTGATAGTAAGACAGTTGAAATTTTCACAGATGATGTATTTCTGTTGCCGCTATAACTACAAATACTAACAGAATAAAATAAATATTTAAGGGGGCTCCCATACAACAAACGTGTTTTTTTTTGCCGTTTTTATTGATAACTAGCTGACCCGGCAAACGTTGTTTTGCCATATAAATTAAAAAAAATTATAAAAAAAAAGATGTTGGCCGATTCTCATAGATACCGGATAAGCACAAAAAATTTCATCAAAATCGGTCAAGCCGTTTCGGAGGAGTATGGCAACGAAAAATGTGACACGAGAATTTTATATATTAGATTGTACGGAACCCTTCGTGCGCGAGTCCGATTCGCACTTGGCCGGTTTTTTATTTAGTACCTATCTTTACCTAAATAATTTTATAAATATTCAGTTTCTCGATCTGGTTTTAAAAATTCCGACTCAACTTCGTAACATTCTCAATACTGATAACTGTTTTTAAGACCGGGATTAAAACAATCTATTGTGATAATTGTGATAAACGATGTGATCCTACATCATCAGTACTGTTGGCTTAGTAAATACCGTTACGAACAAAGGAAAGACCGTTTGGATACTCTGAAGACCGATTCGGTGTTGGTCTTTAAAAACTGTTGCAAAACCAGACAAGACCGTTTGATGTTCAAAAGATCGTTTCGGTACTGTTGCTCTATAAAAAACCCTTACGAACTTGGGAAAGATCGTCCGGTATATACTGGAAAGGTGAGGTCAGTGAGAAATGACGTAAGTACTTAGGTTCTGAGGCTTAGTGACCAGTAGTTAGTTATTATTATTATATGGAGCCTGACTCGTCCCACTGCAGGGCAAAGGCCTCCCTTCCATTTTTCCACATTTCACGATTGATCGCCATTGTAGTCCAGTCTTCTTTATACGAGGCCAAGTCGTCCCGCCATCTACGTCGAGGTATGCCGCGGGGCCGTCGGCCGTTGTTAGGATGCCACTCATTTGTTATGTTGGCCCAAAGTTCGTTCGGCATGCGGCAGACGTGTCCAGCCTAGTCCCACTTTTTGGGTGACGTCTGTAATATGAGTATTGGAGCGCAGTATGGTATTTCTTATACGGTCTGTAAGTTTTACTCCGAGGATACTGCGCTCCATTGCTCATTGGCAAACCTCGAGTGTGGACCTCTGCTGAGCTGTCAAAGACCAAGTTTGGGTACCGTACGTGAGGATGGGTAGTATACATATGTCCATGAGTCGTCCCTTGAGGGAAATAGGGAGCTTCTCTTTCATAAGCTGCTTCATGGACCAATAGCCCCTCCAGGCGTTTTCGGTGCGTCTAGCAACTTCTTTGTCTTGTCTCGCCTGAAAGGGGACTAATTGGCCCAGATAAATATACTCATGGACATACTCTATCACCACATCACTCACGTTTATCCTGCGTTTGACGTTGTTAGTCAGGAGTTTGGTCTTTGACATGTCATCCGAAGTCCGACCTCGAGGCTTGCCTTGCTTAGTTAGTACTCATATATTATTGTTTCGTGTATCAACATGCGTTAACAAACTAATGGTGCGTCTACGCTAGACAAGCCGAGCACGAGAGGAGCTGTCCTAGCCGTTATCGTTCGCGGCGTCAAGTGTGGACTTACAACGAATCTACAACGATCACTGTCATCGAAGTTTACCTTACCGCAGTGTACTCGCGGCTCTTGGCGAATATGGACGAGTTTGCTATTGCAGCAGCCGCCATTGCTGCAGCGATTATTATTCATAATGCAATAGCAAATGCGTCCATATAAAAATAAACGTATGTCACACTTGACGCCGCGAATGATGACGCCCAGAACAGCTCCGCTCGTGCTCGGTTAATTATACATTTTAACTAGTAAAATGTATAATATTTTAATAATAACATATAAAATATTGTAATTAAGACTTGCCTAGAACAACAAACCTTTTTATTATGATCAATAAATTATTCTATTCGATTCATGTTGAATAGATACTCTTTTAAGTCACATTCCCGCTACGAAACCTTTGCGTTTAGGTATCTAACATAAACCTAAAGTTCACCAAACATAAATAAAAATGTTTTATACCAAAATTAAATAATCAATAATTAAGTTTTAGAAAAAAACAAAAAACGACTTCAATGTATCTTCGGAGTCCAAGGTCAAATATCGATTAAATTTATATGGGACCACTTCGTAGCTATACTGAACACAACGCAAATAACGGAAACGGTTCATAAATGACGGAGCTCTGAGGTAACAAACGTGAAAAATAAATTAAAAAAATCCTTAAAACCCAAACCTCCTCCTTTTTGAAGCCGGTCAAAAAACGATCTTTTCCCTTATCAAAGCCTGCGCATATCTGCCTTAAATTACCATTAAATATCAATTACAAATAATATATAATAAAGTGTTTATCTATCTACCTATCTATTTATAATTCATATCTCTTCAAAAATGTTGTTTTTAACACAAAATGTTTCTATTTCTCAAAATTTTTCCAACTTAGCATTTTTTAAACAAAATATCCAAAGTAATATTTTAATTTCGAAATCAGCCATTGTAAATCAACATCGATTGTTATCTTAATAAAATAAGGCATTGTAATAACAATAAATTAATTAAATTTAGCATAATGCTATTTATTATTATACAAGTTGCTAATTTTAATATTATAATAACAGGTTTATATATCTATATTGCTTACATGAATATCGTCATTTAATTTAAAAAACATCAATTATAAATTATTATAAAATAGCTACTTTGTATCCATTTTAACGATATACCAATATTACCAATTATGCAAAGTCATGCATTTAATCAAGTGATTTACCTAAATATATGATTATATAAATGATTATAACAATATATAATCAAATAAAGCGATAGGTATATTTTGTCATAATCAAAGGTATTTACGTAAAACATAATTATGAGAAATTGTGCGCATATATCAGCTATTAGACGCAGCGCAGCTTTTTACTATTTTGTTTGTGCCTCACTCTTTTTTCAATGGCGGACTTGCGCTGCGTTCAGAAATTTACGAAAAAGCTCTCTTTGCAATCCTAAAATCTTTTCTTAAAATAATAACACAAAATTATTGCTTTACTATAATCGTACACAAAACAAAGGAAGAAATATATTAAAGTGACTATTTTTCAGAAATAGAACGTTATAAAGGCAAAAATATAACAATTTATGAAACACAAAAGCGTCGTCGAAAAGCTCGCTTACCTCGAACGCGGCGGTAACACGAGGGGCAGGGTGCGGGCGCGCGGGGGGCGCCCAGCCGCATGCGTACCTTGTCCAAGGAATGCGACCAGTAGTTTGGTCGCTCGCTGCGCGGCGCTTACGTCTCGCCCGTCGTCCCGCGTCGCCCTGCCAATACAAAGAACCACCTCTGTATTGTAAAAAATCAGTGTTGTATTGATTAATTCCTCCACCAAACTAAAATACTAATCAAATAGTTACTACCCAAGTGTTTCGGAACAGTGATTCAGTGTGGAAAACGTGATTTTGGTGCGTTTTCACGGCGGGCCACGTCCATGGAATTCCATTTATCGACGGATAGAATCTAGCGTGCGGAGAAACATGGTGGATGAGTCGCCGCGTTGAAAGTGAAAGAAAATTTCGTGTTTTTTGAGTGAAATTATCGGAATTAGCGTGTGATCGACATGACTCTGTGAAATGTGGCATTAAATATGGATTGGTGTGCGTCGCCGTCTGTGTAGAAACATTCTCCTTGGTTGGATAATGAGAGTGTGCTAAACAGCCAGAATGGTGTCTCTAACATATTTCGGGCTCAGGCACACGCCTTGGACCTTGATAGTCCTTATTTTCTTCATCGAAAGCGTCATGGGGAACTATGCCAAGTCATTTTACATACACTGGAACACAACCAATAGCATATTCAGAATAGACAATACGGACCACGTATTCGATCTGAATAAAGGAAACGCTCAGTTTGAGTACGACCAAGTCAACATAATCTGTCCAGTGTACACCCCAGGCACGTTTGAGGAAGATACAGAAAAGTATATAATTTATAATGTTAGTAAAGAAGAATATGATACTTGCAGGATAACAAATCCCAACCCTCGTATCATAGCGATATGCGATAAACCGCACAAATTGATGTTCTTCACAATAACTTTTCGTCCGTTCACGCCTCAACCGGGCGGGCTAGAATTCCTGCCCGGTAAGGACTATTACTTCATTTCTACATCCAGTAAGGACGATTTGCATCGGCGCATCGGCGGGCGTTGCCTCAGCCACAACATGAAGCTCGTGTTTCGGGTTTGTTGCAAGCCTGAGGAGCAATCGCCCGCGCCTCCACCGCAGCCGACTCTGCCGCCTCCACCGCCGCCGCCGACCACTCAAATTACCACAACAACGACAATAACAGCTAAACCTGTGACGAAAAAGACGCACAAGTACGACAAGACGCCGAATGAAGTGATCAAGAGCGAGGAGCTGTCGCATTCCCGGGGGGCCGCACTCGCCTCGTCGCTTGCTCTGGCCCTGGCCGCGAGTGCAGTGCTGGCCCCGCTGGCTCGGTGAATATGCGCCCGGGCGGCGCGACCTCCGCGCCCCGACCTGCTGGCCAAGCCCGGACCAGCGCACACCACACAAACACTCCAATCCCTGCACTTACGCCCTGACACTCTAGTCTTTACGTGAACGTGCGCGTCTGTGTTAACTATGGTGCGGTTAGTGTTACGGCTAGTGTATAGTGAACCCCAATGGATTTTTAAAATGGATTTTTGAGACTCGTAAGTATGGACGACGATTGGTGCCGAAAGGATATTTTGATGGTGTTTAGAGATGTGCGATCCTAACTTAGTTCCAGAAATGTTCCGAGACGAAACTTTAGTCTGTAAGGAACCTAAGTCAAGGGCCTAATTTTTAATACTGTATATTATAATCGGGCCTATGAAATAATCGAAGTAATTATAGTTATAGGTATTTATTACCTGCGCGAAACTCGTCTTCGTCGCGGGAATAACTGCAGACAACGTAGTTGGTTAAATATAATATTATAAAGAATGTTAACAATATGTATAATTGTAATTAGGTTTCTTAAACCACTAGGAATTAAACAATTTTTATATTTTTCATTATTGCAATCAAGGATAATTGACTAAAAACTAGGGTTCAAGAAGAATCAATACAAGTAAATATAGGGGGAAAACTTATAGAAAATAGTAGGTAGTTTTTTAATAATGAGTTCAAAAGACATTTAATTTTCTTTATATTCCCGGCAGCTTTTGTACATTTAGATTTATTTATATTATAAAAAAATCTTAGGGCGAGTTATGAATCTTGTCCAGAAAAACTGTGATTTTGGTTTATTTAGAAAGTAATTTTTCTCTTTATATGCTTTTATTATGTGATATATAACAATATATATAATTATTGAAATTAATGCATTTTCACCTCATTATACTTATTTCACTCGACTGATTTTTGCATTTTTCAGCTTTTCTGATATATTTTTAAACTAAAGTATAAAATAAACTATGAATACACGTCAGAAACCTTGCATAATATTTTATGACATAATATTGACAGCTTGATTGATTTAATACAATATAGCTGCAATTGACATCTTAATAAAATGACGTGTTTCATATTGCCTACACCTATTTTTATGAGTGAATTTTTCAAATTTTATGAACAGATTCTCACCAAAATTACTATAATATTTGAAAAATTCGCTGTCAAAGCAGTTTTGCTGAGCACCTAAGCTGTGCCATTGAAATGTGTGAAACATTTTATAATAAATAAAGAAATAGTCAAATAGATAAATAAAATAGACAAAATAGACCGGTTTTGAGTTAGCCATACGCATTTAGTGACAGTTGATATACTTTTAGCTAGTATTTAAGAAAGAAACGATATGAGTTTGAGACTGTTTTGCAAACTTATAGGTGCACCTTTTTCCTGGCTGCGTTATTGAATAAGAGAAACATCTTTAGGGAGAAACATCTTTTCGTGAAAAGAGATAAATCTATAGGAGCAACTTTTTCATGGCTGCGTCAGCGAAAAGATAATATCTATAGGAGCATCTCTTAGCTGCGTCAGCAGAAAGGACAAAAAAATTTGGATAATGTTATATCTAGCTCCGTAAAAAACCAATCAAGATATTGGAATTCTACTTCAGCTATATATGGCATAATACTATCGTAACTATTGATGATTATTATATCGTAACTATTTGATATTTAATATTTGATGATGTTCGGTGAACCATAGGGGAGACGGGTCTGAGCAGCCGCTCAACTGCCGTCTCTCTCTAGATCTATGTGCACCATCTTAGGCCACATCATCGCTTCACATCAGGCGAGATAGTGGCCAAACATAGACCTATTAAGCGTAAAAAAAAAAATCTAATATTATAAATGGGAATGTGACTATTTGTTTGTCCGTCCTTCCTTCAAGTCGTAACGGAGCAATTGAACGACATGATTTATTGCACAGAGATAGGAAAGACAGAATAAAGGGTTATAGGATCTTTTCTTTTTTCTCTTATCCCGATGAAACACAAAATTCCACAGGAAACGAGAAAACAGCTAATATAAAGGAAAATATAGAATGAAAAACAAATGAGGATGGAACTATAATGTGATATTTTTATTAATTGGTTTGGTGAACAAATTTTCAAGCGAAAATTTCGTCTTCAAAATTTGATATTACCAATTTGTCAAAACTTCAGTCCTGTCATCGCAAATTAATAACTTTTTTCTATTCCGATGGTTTGACACAAATCTGCACGAAGTTAATAACATTTCACAAGAAATTGCTATCTACTTTACCGGTGAAAAAATCTATTTAACAAAGTTTCCGCTCCTTTGAAGAAGCTTTTACATCGAAATTGAAATTGATATTCTTTCCAGTACAAACCAGACCTTTGATATGAAAATCCAATCAAGAACCGTGGAAATCGTATCAACAAGCTAAAATGAAACGTCCACAATCTTGCTATTCTGTTCAACTGGCTCGCACATTATTATTAACAGTTGTGATCGTCCCACTGCTAAGCAAAGGCTTCTTATTTCTTTAATTTGCGATTGAAAGCTTTTTCAGTTATATTATGAAGATTCAAGTTATATCTCTTTCTGGTCTTACCTTGAGTCCACGTCTTATGAAATTCTGTAGCTTACTTGTTCGCACTTGTTATTGTACTTGGTCTCAACGTACAGCTCCGTCCGATTTTTTTTATTTTATCCCTGCAAAAGGCTTTTTCGCTGAAGCGATTATGTCGCCTTGGTTAGGTAGTAGATAATTTTTTCCTATCTACTAATCACATCTATCAACAAGTTTAAAGAATCTTTTGGCATCATCCGAGAGCGGATCAGCCAGTATCGTGTTTCAATAGCTCATTTAAGAAAGATTCACGCCACAATTATTCCTAGTATCAGCGTTCCGGGCACTTTCCATCAATATATGGTAGACATCATTAATTAATTTATTTAATAGACGGCCTTAGCCAATTACCTAAGACAATTAGTCTAAAAATACAGCAAAATATAGTAAAATGTAAAAATATGTCAAACAATAATTACAAGATAATACAAAAATAAAATTACAGATTACAGATTATGTCAGTCAAAATTAATTATATATAAATTAAATGTCAACATATTATTTTAAAATTATAACAAAACAACTATTGCACATTCATCTCGCAGAACTCCAAGCACTCTGACAGAATTACCTTCCATTCATCCGCAAACGGATCACAATTTGGTCTTGCGTCTAGGAGGGCATTAAGCACAGAGAGGGTTCTGGGAATAGGAGATCGGGCGCGAAAAACAGTCCTAAGTAGCGGCACTGGAATAGTTTGGGTTTGCGAACAGTTAATAATATTACACGTCTTGTAATTTGGAGAGTCAACTTTACGCATTAAATACGCGAACTTATTGCATGGAATGTGTCCGAAGCTAAGCCTTATAGGCTGTTACAACCTCTTTCATGTTTAAAATTCAGTTAAATCTGAAATGCGGCAGATGCGTGACCCTTTATTTTTTCATACATCCATAGATCCACTCCATCAAGCCGTTAATTAAAGAAGTTGATGCGAGCGCCGTCGAAAATTTATAACTTCATAACATACGAGTACGTAAATGCCGATAAACGGTATCTCGTTTTTGAAAACCGGTTAAACTACTGCTGCGGAAAATATAGCAAGTTAATTACTAACACACGAACATATATAGCTAATGAACACATTACACTCCTTGTTAGTTGTTAGGTAGTTCTATTAAAACCGCTAAAGCCAAAACAAAATCGTGGAACATCCACATCAGTGTCTCAAATGAAACTAAAGGAACGTTTAACATGGAACAAAATCACATCAAAGATAAACATGTCCCAAATGTAAAATACGACTAATTACAAAGAAGTATAAAAGAAAAACGTCTGACAAACAACGTCGGGGCTAATGCATTGTTTTCCAAACAAATATAAAAATACATCTTTTTTGTTCTGGCAACTTTTGGGCTTCCCTTTCCGAGCTGAGTGGGGCTATTTATAGTTTGAAACCAAACGGGGTTTCAATATAGATTGCGTAACTCGTTAATTTCGATACCTCTAACCTTTGCGGTACATACTGTTTTAACAACGCAAAAGTTTATATTGAAAGGATCATTATTATTCTAGCTTCCAATATATTTCAAATGTAAAATATTAACAAATTGTCTATTGTGATAGCTAAATTTGTATAAACATTAATT
This sequence comes from Petrophora chlorosata, assembly GCA_951640565.1. Taxonomy (NCBI): domain Eukaryota; kingdom Metazoa; phylum Arthropoda; class Insecta; order Lepidoptera; family Geometridae; genus Petrophora; species Petrophora chlorosata. The sequence continues at coordinate 5,608,872 of OX621216.1, read as the reverse complement.
ATACAACTTCATACATAAATCCTGGCATATGTAGGACTCCCTGTATCTAGAGAATGAAGGCCAAGATCACAGTTGTAAGTTTAAATGGTGTAATGTTTTAGACCTAAGAAACCGGAAACTATAATGACCATGGTCTTACTCTACTCTTTTCTAATTCCCAGGCGCAGAAACAAGCTTAAACAAAATATCGGGCTATCTGTAAGTTTTTTGGTTTTAACTCTACTAAAAAAGAAGTAGATAGGGTTTCTATCAAAAGGGATTCACTGAGAGTAAGTTGCCAATTCTAATCCCGCCCGGTTCCATCCATAATACAAACTTCAACATACCGCTAGATCTTAACCGAAAACGATCCCCTCATTTAAATGTCTTGTTAAGCAGTTCTGGGTACGGGAGTTATTTAAACACGTTCTTTGGCTATTTTAGTGCAGACGAAGGGAAAGGATAATCGGCTCAACCTGCTTGTAATAATTTAGGGGCATATGTTTTGTTAATACACGTTTTTTTAGGATGGCTCGAAATTGTTAGTGACTGAGTGGAATGCGTTTGAGACGCGGTCAGACGTTGCGTCAGATTCGTCAGAATGTTTTAATCTTTACATTCTTAGCTTCTTTTTATTCAATTATATTATGACTAGCGGCCCGCCCCGGCTTCGCACGGGTATTTAGCAAAAATGTCTAAATTAAAAATTTTAATACACACACATCTCCCCTCCCGTACGGCCCGTACCCCAGTGACGCCTATATTGCATAAGGTGCTGCCTAGCTAGCCGAGCAGGGTGAGCGGCTACCACGCAACTTTTTCTAATACTTACATTTTTAAACTCATGATATCTTTCAAATGGAATGTACGAATTGAAAAATTCAAAAAGTTATATAAAGGTTTTGAAGCAGTTTTGAATATGAAGTAATTTATTTTGATAAGGATAATACCAAGGTACAAATAAAGAGCCTTTTCTAGCGGCGGCATTTCACTTAAATTTTTAAAATAAATGAACACTTATTGTGGCATAACTATAATAGTTAGACATAAGCTGTCGCGACACTTTTTGTAAATAATGATGTGTTCTGCAAAGTTGTAGTACATTATTTTATTCTATCATCAATGGTTTTTGCAGCGCACGCGATGTAAAGAATATTTTAGGTATTTTTTTTCACCTTGGGTTACAATATTGGAGTTTTAGTAAGGATCCCTAATTTTTTTGAAAATATGATATAGCCTATGTCACCCGGGGATAGTGTAGCTTCCCAACAGTGAAAGAATTTTTTAAATCGGTTCAGTAGTTTCGGAGCCTATTCCATGCAAACAAACAATTAAATCTTTCCTCTTTATAATATTAAGTAACATAATGATAGAAAATTTTAATTTCACATTCGTCACAGACATTAGCTATCTAGTTTCAACTGATCTTTGCTGACGACAGTGTCATTCAACCCTAAAACACAGCGACTCAAGAAAATAAAATAAAGAAAACATTTATTCTGACATAACTGCATCCGATACAACATTAATAACAACACGTATCCTTACTAATATTATAAACGCGAAAGTTTGTATGTCTGGCTCTTCGAGTAGACACTTTATCCGAGGTCTGGCTGGAACTTTGTTACTCTTTCACGTAAAAACAACCGAACCGATTTTGATGAAATTTGGTATGTAGGTACTTTAGGACTTGGAAAAGCACATAGGCAAATTTTTATCCCGGAAAACCGCGGGTGGAAACGCAGGGCGTAGCTAGTATAACAATAAAATTCTACTAATATTATAAACGCGAAAGTTTATAAGAATGTATGTATGGATGTACCTTTGTTACTCTTTCACGCAAAAACTACTGAATGGATTTTGATGAAATTTGGTATGGAAATAGCTTATACCCTGGATTAACACATGGGCTACTTTTTATCCCGGGAAACCGCGGGTGAAACCGCAGGGCGCAGCTAGTAATTAATAAAACAAATAGTAGATGCTCTAGAATCTATGGCGTGCACCGTGCCATCAAAAAAGGTCTGAGCTCAGCATAATACTCAGGATAAATACACAATGCTGGTTTTCAGCTCAAACCTTTTGTGATGCACGTGACGCAAAGCTCTGTATGAATACGGATAGGATTTGCTTTAATATTAAGCATTTATTAGGGCTATCATTAAAAGATGACGGCGTTAGATCCAATAGGGAATATTCATGTATTTTTTTAGTGCATGAACCGATTCATTATTGAATACTATTAACAAATCAAAAATTTTACGGCATCATTCGTCAATAAAATAATGAAATGAAAATTTAAATCAACATAAACGCGCCATTTGCGTGTGACGTCAAAATGTGGGGACCTAGGATATCCACATTGGTCCTATGCTACATGTGTGTGTGTCAATAATTTACCAAAAGGGCGGGCTCTATGTCAAAAATTGACCAATAAGCAGCGAGGCGCGTGACGTCAAAATGTGGTTGCACGTACTCGAGCGTTTTGCGATTACGTTCCGTTTCTCCAAAAACAAGAAAAAAAACATTGAAACACAAAAAAAACTACGCAATTAATAATAATAATTATATCGCAACTAAATGTTTACAGGAGTAATCTATCGTAAAAAGTAATTTCCAGATTTTTCGACAACACATGCATATTCCCTATTGGCTTCGTTTATTATACGTCGCGTCGCACTATAGTACAGTATAAGTGCACAACAATATTTGATGGCACAATGATGCTGATCTCACAGAATCTCATTGCATTCTTGCATAAGACAAAGCAATATGATAACAACATTTCTGAGTAATTATTACAATTACTGACACGTCAATGTATTGATTTGTGTATAATGAGTTGTTCCAAGAAGTGACTCATGAGTTGAACCAAAATAAATATGTGTATGTTATGACGCCTGACGGTTACTCGCAGATCTTGCCAATATCTCCGACTCTTGCTAATATCCGACGCACCTGGGTTTGAATCCCGACTCGGCCCTGCACCAATGACTTATAGTTAAGTGCAGATTTTGCACGCTCGCTCTAAAACGGTGAAGGAAAACATCGTGACGAAACCCGCTTACGCGCTTTGGAGTGGTAGGCTCTGGCCGTGGTTGTTATACCACCCACCGAACAAAGCCATGCCGTCAAGCGACCTAGTCGTGTTTCGGGATGATGTTCGGTACACCATCGGGGAGACGGGTCTGAGCAGCCGCTCAGCTGCCGTCTGTCTCTAGATCTATGTGCTCCATCATAGGCCACATCATCGCTTCACATAGATCTATTAAGTGTAAAAAAAACCTTTATCTTGATCATACAAAGTCGAACTTGTTAATCAAAACTACTTAAAGAAACAATAAAACAACATTGTAAGCCAAGCTTTTATCCAATACTTAATTTTTTACGACTCGTACCCGACGAAGCGAGCATACAATTTTATTCAAACAACCAATTAACTGCTATTTATGTTGCGATGATTTCGCATCTCCATTCCGATGTGGTATACACGTGAATTCACTGAGACGGGAATTGTATTACAAGCTGTTAAAACGCATAAAATATAAGCTAGTAAATAGCTGTAAAGAACGTAAAACATTTAATTATTATTTATAGTTGTAACGTTTAGTTTTTATGGCATGCAACGAAAGCATTAAAGAAAGCAATAGCTATTACATTACAAATACGATAATAACGAGACATACTTAATGCTATAACGCATTCAAGGATAAGCATATTTTTATAAGTATAACGTTGATAGAAGCTATTTTTATAGCTCATACGGCTTAATTGCTATATTGCTAACAACTAACATTACACGATAACATAATTGTTAGTCATAACGATATAATGTTAAAGTGATAGACTTTTAATAATGCAATATGAAATAATTTTCGTGCTTTAATACGCCTAGTTAAAAAATAATACTTACCAATCAAGTTACTATGATTGATAAAGTTAATTGATAATTACATATATCAATCATACAATACAATAACTCTTTATTGCACACCCAATACAAAAAAGAAAGAAACAATGATGACAAAATACAAAAAAATTGAGGTACAATGGGCGGCCTTATCGCTTAGAGCGATTGCAATCATAGTATTACAGAACTATTCTTAACCTTCTTGTTGGTTTTCTAGTTACTATGGCATTCACAATATGATGAATAATAATTAATCTATTCTAATTATGTACGTTATTAAAAATTAACAACTTATATATAAAAAAGGAAATCTTATTTGCAACTGCGTTAAAATGTTTAAGTGTTAATTAAATGATGTATCGTTTCTATATCTGAATTTAACTCTATAAAAATGCGAACGTGCTGTTATAGCTATTAATTATAACGTAATGTGAACCCTGAATGTAGAACCACCATAACGAATATAAAATATAGCTGCTACGAACATCTCTAACGTCGAGCCAAGTTAATAAATCATACGCGAACATTCATCTTGAATCAAACAGCTTCATCCGAACGTTTATTTTAAAACAACTTGATATGTGGCTGACATTTTTCTCTCTGGATATTCAGAAGAAATTGGACGGTTCAGACTAATAGTTACATCAAAGGTTTGAGACAAAGGGACGACGGTGAGGTCATAGTTTGTCAGAGAAATACGAAAATTCTTTTACTATTTTATAAGCGTCGTAAATGATGAGTCTGAACTCGGGTTAGCGCTTTTGGCATCAGCATTTTTAGACACTTTTTGCAAATTACGTCTAACATTAAACGTCTAAAGAAACGAATTTCTCTTAATATTTATGTAGGTTGTAGCTTCGTGTCCGAAAGATTTATGTACGGAGAAAACGTGATTCCAATGCACCAGGCTTTGCTACTTTGTAGTTACTGAATGGCTATCTACTTCATTATCATTTGCTTTGTAGGGTTGGACATAGACTTACAGCGGTATTTTTGGACTCCATTTATTAACCAAGATCCTGGACAGTAGTCGAAACGTTAGGTTATTTTGGGGCTCTTTATAAACTTATCAATAACAAAATTTGTTTTACATCACCTCATCAATAGTGTTTATTGACAAGTTATTTTTTTTTTTAATCTTTATTAATTAGGAAGGGGTTTTGTCACATAGTGACCATGTCACCCCCGTACAGAAAAATTACATAAATAATTACATAAATAAATACAGAAAAAGACAAGATAAATAAACATACAATATAATATTGTTACAATTTTAATTAAATAATTTAACAGTAAGTTTAAATTTGCTATGGTCATCTGTGAGATGATCGATTCCACCCGGAGATTCTTAGCACCCCAGAAGTCGGGCTCTTGGGGCCTTGGTAATATATCCTTAAAGGGGAGGCCTTTGCCCAGCAGTGGGACAATATATAGGCTAGATAAAATAAAGTTTAAGTTAAAAAAAAAAAATCATACTGGAATGAGTTTTAATGTTTTATAGTCAGCCATGATGTTTTATAGCCAGTCCCTGAATAATTCAAAATACACACGATAAACTCGTTTAATTGTTTAATTCAATTATTTTATTTATTTTATTATTTATTACTAACGAACAGAAGCATCACTCCGTAAAGAAATTTAAACCAATAGCGACTCTTGCTATGACGCAATAAAATTCAATTCAGCTCGCGTAGCGCTGCATACCTACCAGTCATATTAACCTACAGAGGGCCTCTTTTCTATCGCGCCGCTCTCATCTCTTCTGACGCGGCACGTGTAACGACGCGCGACCCGCCGTCGGGGTCCGGCTATGTACTTGTAGCTTCGTACCTACAGTGCGGAGTGCGCTAGGCCTGCTATAACTCAGCTTGTCATTCAAACGGTCCTGTCCCGCAACAAAATGGTTATATGGATATTCTAAACGATCTTTTTCGGGTTCGAAACGGTCTTTCCACGACAAAACGGTATTTTTAATCACGTTTTTAATGTCAATAGCATCGGTATGTTATTTGCTAACATCATCAAACTGAAGTCATGTCTTTAGTTGTTTTATGTCCGTACTACTATTTTGATGTCCGTGTCCACTACTTTTATGTCCATGTCCAATATTGATTTATGTTCATCGCAAAGTATTGATTCTTTAATAATGTGTTTTTTATTTATTTAAAGCGTTAATTAATGAACTTTTAGGGATTTTTAGGGATCCGTAATAAAGTCTAAAGTCAAAAGATATTTATGAAATATGCACATAAATGCTCTTTTAAACGTCATAAATAAATACATTTAAATACGTTAAAAATTGTAACTTCAAATATCAAACATGGAAAAAAAGGTAAGAATGTCTACCCATTTCTTTCCCATACCCAAATTGAAGTCCGGGCCCAGAAAAGAAATGCGAAAACTGACTCTACCAGGACTCATGTAACCCAACAAGGAACCCATAAAAGATCGTTCTGGTCCTCCATCTGTCTTAATCCTTCAGAGCTATCAGTTCTACGGCTATGATCGTTATTACATTAAAGGTACAATAATTTTGGCCAATAGACTTTTGATAATAGTTGAGACTGCGGTCAAATGCTAGAATATTCGGTAAAAAAAAGAAATATGCAAAGAATTATAATAATATAAATAGACTTTCGAACAAACAAAGTAGGGATAAAAAATTGCCTCTAAGCCACTGAGTCTGACGTATCGTATTTATGAACAATACTTGTAGAAACACTTCGCTTAATATGGCACACCAGCCAATCATTAGAACTCTACAACGCATACATGCAAATGGGGAGTTCTGATTGGTCGTAACTTACTTAGCCAGGTGTTTCGGTAAGTCTTGCTCATGATTACGGGTGTAAGTTTGTTTTTAGTCATAGAACACTACACTTAGTAACTGATAATTAATTTTTAGAAAAAAAACAAAAACCGACTTCAATGTATCTTCGAAGTCCAAAATCAAATATCGATGAAATTTATATGGGACCACTTCGTAGCTATACTGAACCGAACGCAAAAAGAATTTTCCTAATCGGTTCATAAATGACGGAGTTCTGAGATAACAAACATAAAAAATAATAAAAAAAATATAATAAAAAAATACAATCGTACAAAGAACCTTCTCCTTTTTTGAGTCGGTTAAAAAGACCAGACAAAACAATTGATTTCGCTAATGTAGGTAATAACAGGACCATGGACCATGGTACATCGAACACTTTCACAAGCTGTCATCATAGCAAGCGTGTACTATACTTATAGACGCTTGGAAGGTTCACGTTCATTATGATTACATACGTACAGACAGTACTGACAACTTTCTAATAAATAGGTAGGTAGGAATCTATTCTAGGCTATTAAAAAACTGTAACTGAGCAGATTCTGTACATTGAAGATATCTTTAATTGATTCAAAAAAGGAGGTTCTCCATTTGTTATTTTTAACCGAGTTGGAAAAAGGAGGAGGTTCTATGTTCAAGGAGGTTTTTTTTGAAAGCAGGTTTTCTAGCAGTGGTTTTTAGACATGTTTTTAACCGACTTCAAAAGAGGAGAAGGTTCTCTTATCGATTGTATTTTTTATGTTTGTTACCTCAGAACTCCATTCATGAACCGATTTGGAAAATTCTTTTTGCGCTGCGTTCAGTATAGCTACGAAGTGGTCCCATATAAATTTCATCGATATTTGACCTAGGACTTCGAAGATACATTGAAGTCGGTTTTTGTTTTTTTTTTTCTAATTATTAAGTATATTATTTTTGTAACCTTGGAACTCTTTCATTTATAAAATGACTAGCTGCGCCCCGCGGTTTCACCCGCGGTTTCCCGGGATAAAAAGTAGCCTATGTGGTATTCCAAGTCCTAAAGTACCTACATACCGAATTTCATCAAAATCGGTTCGGTAGTTTTGGCGTGAAAGAGAAACAAACATACATCCATACATTCTTACAAACTCGCGTTTATTATATTAGTAGGAAGTAGGATAAAAAAAAATTTTGGAATATATCTGATGTCTCTGCGTGATGAGCGCAGTGCTACGCGCTTTTTATGGTATTAAAAGTTCTGGGTGGCACTGCAATTGTTATGGACAGGCGTGGCACCTCCCACCAGGCGAACGACTTGCTCGACTGATCACTGAATTCCATAAAAAAAACTCGATCTTCATGAATTATGAGAAAGATTGTTATAAAAACAAATGGAATCATAGAGCAATTGGTTCTAGCATTGGCCTCACGCCGGTTTGCGTTTCAGACGCTCGTTGACCTTGCCGGTCCAATAACCTTGCCATAGACAAGCCGTGGAAAGCTTGTCTAGAATTATGGTTCTTGCCTATGACTAAGGTTGGTTTGGGACTGGTAATAAAATAGCTAGCTAGCTGCGCCCCGCGGTTTCACCCGCGGTTTCTCGGGATATAAAAAAGCCTATATAGATTGTTAGCCTATATATACTGATGGCAGGATTCCCGTAAGCGAGAGGCCGTCTGGGTGGTGGGTACCACCGCTTTGCCAGTTATTCAGCCGCCAAGCAGTAGTGCGCAAGCATTACTGTATTCAGGCTTGAAGGGCATTGTAGCCAGCGAAATTAGTGGGCATTATGAGATTCAACAGCTAATTGTCTCAGAGTGATGTGCGCAGTGCAGCGCCGCGCAGGATTTTGCAAAACACAGTTCTGGGTGGTGCTGTTATTGTTATGGGCTGGCGTATTGCTTACCATCAGGCAAACGACCAGCTCGTCTCGTCAATCAGGTACATAAAAAAACCTGTTCTTTTCCGAAACTAGACTCATTAATGAATAATAACAAAATACGCCCAACGATCAACATATACATAGATACATACATATATATAGATACATAGATCCTGCCCCTAACTAGGATTCCCTGTATCTAGGGAACCAAGAACTATGAGGACCATGGTCCCACAACACACAGAAACAAATAGAGATAGCGGTCAAACGCAAGCCTATAAATAATAATAAAAAATGCTTGCGTTTATTTTTGCTATGCACAAACATTTGTCCCGTCGCGGGAATCGAACCCGCAGCCTCAATTGCCCACCTTTCGTCTCCATCATCAGATCAGCTGGCCGTCACCATAATATTGCATTGTCATCATTATTTGACAAGTATGCAAAATTTTAACTCCGTCGTATAAATATATTTTTCAACAAAAAACTTACCACCAATTGCTATTATTGATCAATTATTATGTATTTGGTTTGTAACGTGGTGTCCTTTCGGCTAGTTGGCCTGGACACCTCGTTATTGATGGAGTACTGGCCCTTGACCACGGTGGCCGCGGCAAGGGATGGACTACCTAAGAAGGGGTAACCTATGAGGGGATTTGTCCAGAGAAACACACGGTTATATAGTTAACAATAAACGGGTTTATATTTCGGTTTTACAAAGGTTGCTTAGGGCATCTAGACGAGTACTTAATCTAGGTTTTACAATGGTTCGGTACGGGAGGGGCGACAGACCCCAAGACGACGTGATCGCGGCGGGACCTCAAACGGGAGCGCGTCTCGCTCCACAGGGTGACTGCGACCTAGCTTTTCAGCCCGGCGCTTCTGCCCTGGGGTTCGTTACAGGTTTTACTTTTTTGGTGATGATTTACTGTTTTTAAACTTCAAAAAAGGAGAAGTCTACTCTATTCAATTGTATTTTTTTTCCTTTTCATGTTTACTACCTCAGAACTCCGTCATTCATGAACCGATTTGGAAAATTCTTTTTGCGTTGAGTTCAGTAAGCTACGAAGTGGTCCCATATAAATTTCATCGATATTTGACCTTGGACTTCGGAGATACATTGAAGTAGGGTTTTTCGGTTGTTTTGTTTAATAAAACGTATACTAGTTGGGAATATAAAGTGATTTTTGCCGTTACCGTAACTAATATGAACTATTCTAGCGGCAGATCAAAATAATTTTTAAAGAGTTGAAATCGTGTGTATTTCGCATGCCCAATTTTACGGAGTATTTTTCAAATGGTTAACATTTTTCAATTTCAGCGTTCAAGTCTAGACGTTTCTTCATTGCCCATGTCTAATGGAATGACTAGACATTTTTAACCGACCAAAAAAGGAGAAGTTCTCTGTTCGATTGTTTTTTTTTTATTTATTTTTTGTGTTACCTCAAATCTCCGTCATTTATGAACCGATTTGAATTATGCGTTGGGTTCAGTATAGCTACGAAGTGGTCCCATATAAATTTTATCGATATTTGAGCTTGGACTTCGAAGATACATTAAAGTTGGTTTTTGTTTATTTCTAAAAATTAATTATTTTGTAGATGCAGAAAAGAAACTAACCTAAAACGTTCTTTAGTAGCCACTCAGAACTCTTAATACCATGAAAACCACTGCAGAGCCCTGCATTCCGCTCATCGCCCCGAGATCTCAGATATTAGGCCTCATATGCCCAGTACTTTCATTGGCTAAAACGCCTATCAAGATTTATACGAAATACCGTCATTACGATTCAACATCATTACAAAATACCGTCACTGCGAAGGAGTTATTGTGAAATACCATCATGCACACAGTGAAAGATCATATTTGCGAAATATTGTCACTACGAAAGAACATTACGAAATACCGTCACTACGATATAACATTGTTGCGAAATACCGTCATTCACAACTAAACTGTTAATGCAATGAAATGTTGCCTTAAACATGAAACTAACAGTGATCTGCCAAGCAGTAGTGCGCAAGCATTACTGTGTTCCGTTTTGAAGGACATTGTAGCCAGCGAAATTACTGCGCATATGAGACTTAATATCTGATGTTGAGCGCAGTGATTAGCTGAACTGAGAGATGAGCGCAATACAGTGCTACGCAGTGCTTTTCTATTTAAAGTTCTGCGTGGCACTGCAATTCTTATGGGCAGGCGTGCTGCTTACCATCAGGCGAACGACGTCCTAGTCTCATCCAGCCCCATTAAATATACTTAAGATGGTTTTAGGTTTATTAGGTTATATTCTGCCTGTGTCAATAATACATTTTTAGAAAAAGAAATAAAATTTCTTGGACATGCCGGTTTCCTCATGATGTTTTCCTTCACCGTTTTTGAGAGCGGGTTTTAAATCCGCACATAACTAAAGAGAGTCAGAATTGCGGGGCCAGCTGGATTCGGACACGGATGTAACGGATTGTGATCATACGTGCTCCCATTGCGCCACAATTGCTCTCAGCTTCGTCATATTTTTTAATAAATTTATCGACGAACTTTAAGATCTCGGAGGAGATCGTCGTTTCCAATGTACCAGGGTACTATTTTTTAATGGAATTGAGTACGTAAAGATTAAAAACTAGCTTCTGCCCGCGACTTCATGCGCGTGGGATTTGGTTATACCGTGATCCCTCGGGAACCATACATCAAATTGGGATGACAATCTATCCTCTGTCCTTCTCCGAGCTATAGGCTATCTCTGTGCCAAATTTTATCAAGGGAGCTTACTCTGAAACAGTAACTACGATCTTCGTTCTGTCGGATGAAAGGGACAGCGCTATGCAACAGGCATAAGAGCGTCTCTTTTAGTCGGCACGAACGAACGAACGAAAGAAACTCGGAGTAGGCCTCCAGATCGGTTCAGCCGTTTAGTCGTGAAGATGTTAGAAATAGAGTTAGTTTTTCATTTATATTACTACTAGCGACCCGCCCTGACTTCGAGCGTATCGTAATGTGGTGTCATATTTTGAAGACTTAATTACATGATTAATTTTTAGAAAAAAACAAAAACCGACTTCAATGTATCTTCGAAGTCCAAAGTCACATATCGATGAAATTTATATGGGACCACTTCGTAGCTATACTGGACCCAACGCAAAAAGAATTTTCCAAATCGGTTCACAAATGACGGAATTCTGAGGTAACAAACATAAAAAAAAATATACAACCGAACAGAGAACCTCCTACTTTTTTGAAGTCGGTTAAAAACATCAAATTTTCTCAACTATACAAAAACTTAATAAATTGTATTGTTTTTCAAACAAACAACAAAGCCATGCCGTCAAGCGACCTAGTCGCGTTTCGGGATGACATTCGGTGAACCATCGGGGAGACGGGTGAGCAGCCGCTCAACTGCCGTTTCTCTCTAGATCTATGTGCTCCATCTTAGGCCACATCATCGCTTCACATCAGGCGAGATAGTGGCCAAACATAGATCTATTAAGCGTAAAAAAAAACAATAAAAAGCAATGTCTTTCTCTATTTTGTATCATTTGCCTACACTCGTGCACGTTTACGAACACATAATGGTTAATATTCCACCGATATTACACATGATCACTCGAAATAACACTTGTTTGGAAAATAAAACAAAATCGAACTGTATCACTTTTCACTTCCCGCCAAAAAGTTTCAATGGCTTACTAACAAGTCCTAACTACTTATGGAGTTAACCTGTTCAGTGGTCAACTGCATTTTTTTATCCTCGCCTATTATTACCATCGGACCTCTTTCAAGTCTCGTTGCATTTTTTAAATTGTACTATAATTACGCCCTCAGAGTGCCTCAGTGCCACATCGGCTTGTTAACCCGTCGCCGTTAATGCCCGTCCTTATTTGTTAACTGGTACCTGATTACTTATGCTGTTAAAGTGGAAAATATTGTCAGGATTTTTATTTTTAGTTTTTAGCAAACTCTTCTTGGTTGAATGGCAATACTGACTATAGGACATTTGACAAAAACCACAGAATACTAAGGGACAGAAGCATCACTCCCCAAAGAAATTTAAACAAATAGCGACTCTTGCAATAAAATTCAATTAAGCTCGCGTAGCGCTGCACACCTACCAGTCATATTAACCTACAGAGCGCCTCTCTTTCTATCGCATAGCTCTTATCTCTTCTGACGCGGCACGTGTAACGACGCGCGACCCGCCGTCGGTGTTCGGCTATGTACTTGTAGCTTCGTACCTACAGTGCGGAGTGCGCTAGGCCTGCTATAGGACATTTGACAAAAACTAAGATTATACTGAAAAATATTTTTTTCAAGACAAACTTTTAACAAATTCGTAATCGGAACCGCTAGCACTAGAAGTTTACGATTATCCGTCAAGGAGTTCCATTGCCCACCTTCCGTCTCCATCATCAGATCAGCTGACTCTCACTATAATATTGCATTGTCGTCGAACTTTGACAAGTATGCAAAATTTCAACTTCGTAAGACAAGAGGAAGTGGTTCTGATTTAGCTTGCAAGATTCCACCCTAACAAATATAGTTACATACATACATTGCAAATTAAATAAAAGCTTGTTGTTGCCCCGGCTTCCCACGGATGCAATTTACTAATGCAATTTTTTGACGACTTGACTAAAAAACATTTAATTTTCTCAACTATACAAAAACTTAATTAGAATATATTGTACAGTCAGATGCACTGATATGTATATGTCGCAACCATCTAGCTTAATTCGCCGTTCAATCAACAAACTAGCCTCTTTACAAAGCAGCGCCGTTCCACTAGCTTCCTGAATGATATTCAGCCATAGCGTCTGTTACAACATTTAGTAAACTGGCTGGCTAACGCTTAGGCCATTCGTACGATTAGATGTACCCTACGCGAGATTGTAAACTGTCGAAAGATTGTGAACCGTCGCATTATTTTTCGGTAGATTATAATCTATCGAAGTGATAGATTACATTATATCATATCTAACAGGTTTTATAAATGAAGAGGCTAGGCAAGTAATTAAACTTCATCGATCCAATTCATTTGCCTAGTTGTTTGATCAAATGGCTGAATATCATTCAGGAAGCTAAGCGGAACGGCGCTGTTTAGTAAAGAGGCTAGGCTGTTGATTGAACGGCTGATTAAGCTAATTGGCTGCGACATATACACTCCCAAGTTTTGTTGGGGTCGAGATCGGGACTTTATACATAATTCTGATTAATTGTATACCGCATTTTGACAAATAAGATGACAATGAGAAAATGAAATTTTATAAATGTATACATATCAGCGCAGCTAATTGTACATATTAACCGTTCGCAAAAAAATCTCTAAATGACAGTCAAAACCGTATCAAAATTCGTTGCGTGGATTATTAGAAAGCGGAGAAACAGAAATGAGGACGCGGATAGCGATTTTATTTTATACAATACAATAATACTTTATTGATCACCAAAACAGGAAACAGAAGTTTATAGTTACAAATAAATAATATATATTTTATACTATTTAGAGATAAATAAGTACAAATAATGTCATGGCCACTGAAAATGAGCTCATACTGTTAATTCGTTCAATCAGCGCATTAAAATTACGACTTGTCATCGTTATAGAGAACAGCCCCCCTACCCATATGTCCCTCAAGCGCCAATCGTATATCGTGTTGAGCTCAAATTAAGGTATAGCTTCACTGCGGCTAATGAGATGCGGTCCAATGATTGTCAATTCAGGCAAGAAATCGAAATAATCTCATTAATTTACATCAAAACACGATAACTACAAGTAGAGATAAACTTAATGGGACAATATATGGCATCATAAGACATTGTCGCAGTGATTTTACACCCTAATCTGAGCTCAACACGATATACGATCGTCGCTTGAGGGAGATATGGGTACGGGTGCAGTTCAGTGGATCAGTAGCCAGCGAAATGACTGGGCATAAGTTAACATCTGCAGGCCTATCACCAACTTTTACAAAACAATCACGTTTCAGGAGCGTTTTATTTCAAGCTTACAATCATATTACTTCAATTCGTACTACGACCTTCCAAAAACAATATGATTTTATACCTGCGAAGTGACGAAAATTGGTATAAAAAAGCTATCTCTACTTTAAACATGGGAAAATGACTTTCAACACTGTTGTATAGCTAAAAAAAATTGGTACAAAAGTATTGTCAAAAGTATCGGCAAAATTGAAATACCGGTATTAATAGGTAACGATACTTTCTATGAAAAAAAGGGAAATAACTTTAATTGATTAGTATCTCTTTCTTTCTGGCTAAGGTTTTCCGCTAGCCGCCGCTGCACTGTTTGTCTCGCTCGCACGGCTCAACGCGGGCGATCAAGCAACGTCGCCAGTACCGATACTTTAATGCCGATAATTATAACGTTATTTTGGTATCGATATATACCGGTATTTTAGGCATTTACCGGTAAAAACAGGCCAAATATCGTAGTCTCTGCTCCTTACTAGATACAAGAACGGCATAATTATGAGATTCTTTTGGATGTGCGGCATAGGTTTATTGATCACCGATTCGATGCCTCTAGATGAATTTTTGCAAAACAGTTTCAAACTCTATCGACGCCAGATTTTTCTTAGTATTATCTCTCACATTAGTTTTTGATTAGTTGTGCTGTGTACTTAGTAATTAATTAAATGCTGTTTACTTATTAAAATGAAGACCTCATTTTGAATCTCTAATATCAGTCCGCTAGTATAAAAATCAAATAATTTTATATTATAAAATTGTGTGGTGGCGTTTTTCAAATAGCATTTATGTATTTTTATATAAAATATAATACAAACTTTTAATTTAATATTACTTAAACATTATTTTTATTAAAACGTTTTAATTCGTTTTGAAAATAACAAAGCAAAATATACCGAACTTTTTGGAGTAAATATTAAAAAATACCATAAAGTAACGGTAATAAAAAAACAGCTTTTAACTTTCAACATAATATATATCTATTTTTACATGAGCTATGATACCAACCGCAAAAGCCTGACAATTAAAAAAACTACTATAAAACTTAAAACCTTCGAACCTCATTTGAATGCCTGACATTTAATTTTTTCAATGAAACCGCTTTTCGTATAAAAGATGATTATTTTTACCGAATAGGGTAAAACAACATTCTACATACCAAGAACTTACTAGCCGCGGTATTTAAATTAACATACTTAAGACAAATTACCGTTTATAAAGTGCAAAATATTCTGGAAAATTTCACGAGTCCTGCATTTTTTGTTTCGAGATAGGCATCTAAGAGATGGTAAAAATGTGATATTTTTCACGATACAACGGTATTTTTAAGGAATTTATTGAATACACATCAAGGCAAAGGTTCGGAGTTTTTTCAATTTACAACAGTTGTTTCGACTAGGTACCCAAATCTTTATAAATTTGTAAAATATATAATATATATATATATATATATTATTATGATATTTAGTGATATTTTATACAAATTATACAACTTTGTAAATATTTTCGCAGGTATAACAAAATGTGTGTTCTTATATTGAACGGTATACAAGTCATGTTTTTTTTAATAAGTACCACTTAAGTACCGACTTGCAATTTATGAAATTTATTTACTTTTACTTATGTACTTTAAATATTTTTTCCCGAAATTTAAATTATTATTTGAAAAACATCGCCACACAACCAAATTATTGTTAATCTTATAATTAAAACTATCTGTGAAAATTGTATTTCTTTTTTATATAAAAAATAAAATGTTTAGCTATTATCAAATTACGAGAAATGACCGTTTCAGTAACAAATTGAGTAACAATATCCTATTGTCGTGCCTGATTTCGTTAAATAAATTTCGTCGAAGTATTAAAAATAATTATTTTATTTTACAAATTCGACGGAAGAATTTGATGAGATACGTTTGTTTGCTCAGATGGAGGTTGTAAAACTCAAAACGCCCTATTGTATTAAGTTTGATTTTGTATTTTATTTAGATAAAAGATCAAGGAAGGTAATAAAAATATGACAGATATTTATATATTATATATGTCATATTATTATATTATCATATGACATATATAAAAAATATTACATTTATCCATTATCATTAACTTATAAAAAATAGTCCATGTTATGTTATAAATTTTATATTTCTAATAAATATAAAAAAATGGATTTATAAATAATTATATTATATCAAATTTTAAACATAACAATTTTTTTTTTAATTTCGCCATTTAGTAATATGACTTAATAATCATATTTTTATTGTTTTTCCTGTCATACTTTTATTGCCTTCGCTTATTTTATTTTGTATCTTCCTAATTACACATTGGTGCTATTAGCAAATGCTAAAATACTTTTTTGTACTTATCGTTTTATTGGGTCATTAAATTATTACTGAACACATCTAACAAAAAAGCCCATATTTTGGCCAATAGCGTCATATATTTAGACATATTGTGTTCAAAATTGGCTTTATAAATATTTCGGACTAGTTACCTATTTAGTAATACATTTACTGACCTTAATAAATTGAAATCAAAGTTAGATGTATTCGATATAACTACTAAAATTTATGCTTTAAAACTTCTATAAAAAAGCAACAGATTTTTTTAATAAATTTTTTATTTTTCTTCTGTCAGATATATAATTAACTATGGTCTGTTAAAACCACGCTAATGTGAGGTAAACGCGTATTTATACCACTGATGCAAAAACTCCGTATTTACATACATAAATTACACTAATAAATATTAGTGTAATTTATGTAGATACGACAGTTTTGCTCAGAGGTAAAAAAGTTTTAAGTAACATATATCGAATACGTCTTACATTATTTTACCATAAAAATAGACTGTTTATCGAGATTTATTTCCACAAATTTATGTACTTACTTAATTTTTAGTAAAGTATTAGAATAATAAAAAAAATGTATAGCTTGAGCTACCTCTTGAAACTTTTAAAACTATTTTTGTAAACTAAACTTAGTATTATGGAATAAAAGTCAGTTACTCATGTTGTTACTAAAATGGTCGGGCAAATTCCTAAATTCTGAATCCTGGAAAATATTATTCGGTTTGGAATACTTATTGATAGGTAGGCATGATCGTTTGCGTGTAGATGTTCTCATAATATTAAAGTTTGTACGCTTTTTTTGACGGTGATGTGGAATCTCATGTACTGTCTTGCACTGTCGTTGACATCAAATTGATGTTTATATGTCTGGACACACGTTTGCTTGGGACGTAAGGTATAAGCAGTATGGGCAGAACAGTATACGCAGTATGGTCTTTAACCAGTGGCGTAGCTAGGAACCAAAGGCCCTGGGGCAAAAATTAACTAGGGCCCCAACTAAACTATTTAAAATCTTATCTCTCTCTTATATCTCGTCGCGTTTGAATTCTGGTTTATTTATATACCGAATGTGGGAGAAATTTTCACCAGTTCAATTTATAGTTTGAAGTCAGAGTACGAGGGGCCCCCTGGGCTTGGGGGCCCCGGGGCACTGCCCCTTCTAGCCCTCCGGTAGCTACGCCATTGTTTTTAATGCTTCCTGGAACATGGGCGTACCCAGCATTTTTTATGGGATGGGGCAGAAGTAAATAAAACGAAGTAGTAGGTAATCAAACATGCTTTTTATTTACTGACTGATACGTTTTATATACTGCACTGCACCTTATTTCAACAATAACCTGCGAGGGTTCTGGCCAAATCTAGCTGAAATTTAATTAAATTTTTTTTTGTGCTTCCGGATCCCTCTTTCTTTTTCGGTTTCTGTCATTGTTGCCCTTAAGTTTTTATTTTTCGTAAAAAATATGGCAAATGCCCCTTGCCCCACCCTGAGTACGCCCATGTCCTGAAACAACCGTTGCTACTAAGAATCATTCAGGTTGAGCAATTTAATAGTTTACGTTGTTATATTGTGTTGTTGCAGAATAAATGCCATGTCCATACTGTTTATAACACAAAAAATCAAACGTCGAATGCCATGATGCAATATGGCGGAGAGCTCCGCCATTTTGAATCTCCCCGTAAGAACTAAGCGTATACACCTTAATATTTGTAAGAATTGCGATGTATATTTTTTGCAAGGCATCGTTATATTTGCTGTAAAAAAATTAATAAACGCGGCCATATTTTAAGTCTGGTTTGAGTTTGGAATATGTAAAATAGTAGGTTGAGGCAGAGGTACTAATTAAATATGTATTTTTTAACTATTATTTTATCTGTAATACTGTTAATGAAGCAAATTGCGCAAAATGTTCACACTCTGCGCAGTTTTGCCTAATCAATTCTTCATAAATGGCCTAAACTTAAATCATTAATTACCTAAACTTAAAGCCCCGCCTTGAAAGCCTAACTTACAATTGTAGTAAGTCACAAATTAAAAAAAATAACTTTTATTAAGTTTTGTGCGTAAATCAAGGCATTTGATGTGACGAACTCAGCGCAATTGACGCAGTTATTGTGCTAATCACAATGCGTCTGCGCAATGCGTTTTAAGTCTTACAATGATGAAAGCATGACGTGATTAGTACATTCCCTTCTATGCTGTACTCATTCACTTAGCGTCGAACTTTCTCAAATGTCATTTGTACCTAAATGCTCCTTTTTTATTTAGGTTAATAATAATAGATGTTCATGACACGGCGACTTTAATAATTATTTATCACAATATCAAACATGGTATTCATTCACAAATTAAGTGCCTAATTTATGTTTAAATCCATTTTAAATTATTTAATAAAACATTGTTAAATTGAAGCTAATACATACATCTACCTTTAAAAATTTTGAAATATTCAGTGCAGTTTAAATTTGTTTTTATTGTAATTGCAAAACGTTTGGGTTATTCATAAAATTAGGTGAAATGGCATAGGGATGTTTTAGACAGCTACGCTTTCGCACTTAATTAATATACCAAAGGAATCCCACAATCATCATCATCAGCCCATCACGTTCCCACTGCTGGGACACGGGCCTTCTCTTATAGAGAGAGTATGGGCCATTATCCACCACGCTGCCCAGTGCGGGTTGGTCACATGCCTTTGGAAAAAAATATGGAACCAAAATTTTTACAATCTTTTTTTCTTTTTAATTTTACGGAGATGCGGTACTGCCATGTTCCAACAATTCAGTACCATGTTGTTTGCTATCCATAGCAAACAACAATGCTGCCGTGCTACGTTGTTTTTCTATATAGACTTTATGCAGTGGTGTAACTTATATAAGCACTGTCTTGTAATGCATCATTTGATCCCTGATTTACGCAAAATACACCTTAAAACTAACATTTAAAAGAAATATCAACACTTACATAAAATTTACGACTGAAACTTCACACAGTAGGTCATCGTATAGACAATATTGTTTTTGGCAACAACTTTTATTCGCATTTTATAGTTTTTTGGCAGTGGCAACAAAAATATTCAGCCGCGACTGGAAGTACGTAAATGTTTAACAACATACATAAATATTACTAATTGATACTTAACTGCTGAAATTCTGTATTATTTTATGTTCACATATGTTGTATAACTAGACAGAAACATATGTGAACATAATTTTAATGTCTGTAACCTATTTTGTTCTGTAATTATAGATTTTACTCGTAAAACATTTTTTCTTGATATTGGCTGTATGCTCCGAGTACTTTATCTGAGGCTGTATGAGAATACTCTTATATCATCTCTAATATTAACTGCAATGAATTTATTTCAGAATTTATAATGCTTGGTTCATAATTATTAGGATCAATTATGTAATGTTTGATTAAATAATTTAATGCCTGTAAACCTAAATTTGTGAACACCATGTTTTGTTATTGTAATATAAATATTAAAGTCGTCGTGTGTAAAAAAGTAACTTTTGTATAGCTCCAATTTTTTAAAAATTTACGTTTTATGAGTAAGAAAGCCCGAAAGCAGAATAATTTGGAGCTATATAACAGTTTTTTATATGTAAAACATTGCATAAAACTTAAACTTCTCGTAAACTTTGCATTAAAAATATATATTTATTTTCTTCTTTTTTAAAAGGTTCTTTTTTTAATTGATTTCTAATTATTTTGTTTTATTTAAAATTATTATAATAAATAATGTGATGTATTTTATTAATATAATTTACGTATCTCTGTCTCGAAACCTGTATGAAGGGACGTATAAATAAAATGTTAACAATTGGATAAGAGATGATCTGTAAAAATAGTATGGAGGTTGGAATACCTACTATAAATTAAGGAAATAATGTAAATATGTTGTTATATTAAGTGTAGACCCTTTAGGTATTTATTTATACGATTTCAGGCCTTTGTTGATATCCAAAGTTTTTAATTTATTTTTCGACCAATAAATGTTGGAGAGAACTAAACAATTTGGTTTTTATTCATCATCATCATCATTAATTGTAGTGAGCATTGTAGAGAGATTATAGGCCAAATCCACCACGCTGGCCCAGTGTGGGTTGGTGGATGTCAGATGTCTTTGAATTTTGTGTGATAGGTTAATTCTTGGAGATGCCGGTATCTTCACGATGTTTTCCTTGATCGTTTCTAGAGCGAGTGTTAAATCCGCACTTAACTTAAGAAAGTCAGTGGTAGCGGAATTCGAACTCGGGGGCGTCAGATCGAAAGTCGCACGTGCTCCTACTGAACCACACTCGCTCTTCGTTTTTATTATCACCCTGTATTTGTAGGCTTTGGCATTGTAGCGAGCGAAATTACTGAGCATATAAGACTTAATATCTGATGTTTCGGGGTGATGAGCGCGATACAGTGCTACGCAGTGCTTTTTATGGTATTAAAAGTTCTGGGTGACACTGCGATTGTTATGAGCAGGTGTGGCGCTTACCATCAGGCGAACGTCTTTCTCGTCTCATTACTCAGATAAAAAAAAACTTAGGCGTCGATTCCACAGCAAAAGTTCTGAGTTCTGCGTTTTGCATTGTTATCTATGCAATACTTACGCAGACGCAATTAGAATGCGATCGCGGGGTGATGGGTTGCTATCAATATGCTATCGAGCTATTATGACTTAATTAGTTGAATATCAAGGACAGGATAAACAAATCTAGCTATTTTTTATGATAAATCTACGTATAATCGCCTGTTGTTAAGCGAGGATGTGGCCGAAGATGGAGCACGTAGATCTAGAAGATACCTATTCACTCTAGCCTTCAAGATACCCAAATTATAGTTATCAGGAAACAGAAGACGGCAAGGAGCTCCATTCCTTAGCAGTAAGCATTATAAACGTGGAGCCAAAACGCTTTGGCGGATGTCTACTATATGAGAACGATATTTGGCCGACTTTCTGCTTATCCTGAAGGGTGTAATCAGGTTGTAGAGTTCCTGTTCACATTCTCCGAAATGTATCCTATAGAAGATTGACAGACATGCTACCTTACGTCCATGCTCAAGACGTTGCATCTTTGTAGCGACCAGTTTTTCGTCACCAATAAGTCGCTTTAATAATAATAATGCCGAGGTCTCATATCATAGACCGGCTCTCATCCATTAAAAAATCACCTCAATAGCCCAATCATAAGTAATTTTCATATCTTCAATAATAGTCCTCGCACTTATCGGGGGCTGTCTTTGATTGTATCTTCTGATGCACTTAGAGACAGTCCCCGATAAGTGTTGCCCATTACATATCTAAATTAAATGCTCTAAGAGGCCTCTACGTGTTGGACTCATGTCCCCGCGCAAGCCTTCCAAAGGACCGGGTGTATAACCCGTGAGAAAGAGCGACATAATAATAATAATAAAAACTTTATTACGAACATTTGCTCATAGTGTTAGTAATTATTCTTAAAAACTATGTTAGTCCTTAAAATAAATTTTGGGAAAATTAGTACGCGAGCCCGGCGGTTTTGAGCATTGTGTCGTTAGATGTAAGTGTACCCAGTGCTCAACAAATGGATTATCCATTTTTCCTGATAATACTATCAGAATACTGTTGGGGCTTCCACGCAACCTGCTAATCATCGATGTGGCTCTTTTTCTCATGATGGCGAAGAAATCATCAACATGAGGAGGCTCATGTTGATGAAAACGCAATCATTTGTGATGCGCGACAGTATCGTGGAAGTCCCATCAGCACCCTGAAAGCATTATTATACTGTACGCGAAGAGCGTTGTAAGCTCGCTGCGTATACCTCACCCACAGGCTGCAGGTGTAAAAGCTTTGGCACTACGCCTTGAAGAGCATCTAAGAGAGCTTTGCACGTCGATCTATAGCCTCCAATGCTCCCAGCTAGTCCTTGGCCGAACCGTCCCATAGATGGCAACAGTACTCCACACACGAACGGACCTGGGCTTAAGTAATCAATATTTATCTTATTAGTTAAGGTTAATAAGGTTTGTGAAACAGCATCTTTAGAATAGTGAAGTTGGCGCCAAACTTTACGTTTATCAAAGTCTAAGTCAAAGTCAAAACCTCTTCATTCATTATTAGCATCACAGACATATTTATGAACGTCAAATTATCACAATGACTCTACCACTGTATCGGAAAAAGAACCACTACTCGGAAGATACGGTAAGAAACTGAGGGGCATGTTTTTTAGATTTTTTTGGCGTTTATTGGGTTTTTACAATGTTATGTTTCTTGTTACCCGTTGGCTACTTTGCAGAAGGGGTTTTTTTTTATGTAACTGAATGACAAGACGAGCTGATTGTTTGCCTGATGGTAAGCAATACGCCAGCCCATAGCAATAACAGCACCACCCAGAACTTTGTTTTGAAGAACCTGCACAGCGCTCGTCACCCTGAGACAATTAGCTGTTGAGTCTCACAATGCCCAGTAATTTCGCTGGCTACAATGCTCTTCAAGTCGGAACACAGTAATGCTTGCGCACTACAGCTTGGCGGCTGAATAACTGGCAAAGCGGTGGTACCCACCCAGACGGCCTCTTGCATACGTTAAACCTACCACCAGGGTACATATAGGGTATAGAGTAATACATAGTATGAGGACGAAGCTGGCGTCCAATTGTCCATAGGCCGATACCCTATCTTCTGTACATGCTTCGTCGACAAGATATCTACCGCCTATTTTTTTCACTTGGTTAAAAACAAAAGCTTCAACAAAAATGATAATAAGTCCAATTGATCATTATTTTCCTTGACGTCAATTCCCTCAGAGAATTTATTTCCCTGGTATTAAAATGATAGATGTCTTTTATACATAAAATATAAAGAAAATATATAAAAGAGCTTAAAAAGATCGTACAGCATTTTTGAGTTCAATCATTCAGTCAGCCTCCGTGGTGTAGTGGCTGGGCAGGTTGGCTAAAAATTCATCCACCACTGCGGTTGCGGGTTCGATTCCCGCGACGGAACAAATGTTTGTGCACAGATACTAAAAGTATGTTAAAAATGTACTTAAGTTAACATGATTTTGAAAGAAATTAAAAAAAACCGTCCAACGATCACATAGATCCTGGCCGCTAACTAGGATTCCCTGTATCTAGGGAACCAGGAACTATATGGACCATGGTCCCACAACATCCAGACACAAAACAAACGCTTACGCAATTATTTTTTCTGTGCACAAACCATTCCATTGTATATGATTTGAGCCAACCTGCCCAACCACTACACCACAGAGGCTATAAGAAAGTTTTTATCCCGGGAAACCGCGGGCGAAACCGCGCTGCACAGCTAGTAAGATAAAGTCAAAGTCAAATATCATTTATTAAATAGGTAGAAAAGTACATTTTTAATAAATTATAGGTCATAAACACATCATACAAATAAAATTAAAGATATGTTAAAAGTGTAACTTAAGTTAACATGACAATGAAAAAAAGGTAAGTATGTTTACCCATTTCTTTCCTATACTAAAATTGAAGTCCGGGTGCAGAAAAGAAAACTGACTCTACCACTGTTTCGGAAATAGGTATGCCCGCTAGAGAAAATAGATAGATAGATAGATAACGCTTTATTGTTACT
Source organism: Petrophora chlorosata (assembly GCA_951640565.1). NCBI lineage: Eukaryota > Metazoa > Arthropoda > Insecta > Lepidoptera > Geometridae > Petrophora > Petrophora chlorosata. Next base: position 5,584,380 of record OX621216.1, on the reverse strand, counting down.
CAACAACAAGAAATAATTACAAAACAAAGCTAAAGTGAAAAAGACGGAGAAAGGCTGAAGACGGTGGAGCTGACCAGGACCTGACTGACGGAGGCCTGCCTATCTCTTTTAAAATGGTTCGTTATTGTTCTGTGTATGGATGCAAAGAAACCACTTACACAAATAAGAATCGGAGATTTTTTGGTTTTTCGCGTCTCCAGCCAAGCGATAGTGGGTGTGAAAGAGAAACACTTAGGTTGCTTATGTATAGCGTTGTCCTTGTCGCGGTCGATTCGTATTAGCTCATCCCTACAATAACACACACACAAAACGTGTGCGGACAGGCCGGTGCGCCAGGTAGCTCGGCGAATTTGTATGGAGTGTCGGGGGTCTGATAGCACTAAAGACAGTAATAGAGTAGCAAACGGAATCTACAAATCGCAGATAGCGTAATAAACTTGTCAATAACCTATGTTTTATAGCGTTATTACAGAACAGCAAAGCTATGGAGTCGTACTGTACCTTTAGAAAGTGAATGTAGAGCATTTGTTAACCAGAAAACTAATGTACGATCATGTCAAAATAAACGTTTAGACAGTTTGCTTCTGTAAGTGAAGGTAATATTGAAATGTTTTATTGAGGCAGGGTTCTAAAATGACAATTGTAGTTACGTTAAATCGACTATTGTGTAACTTGTTGCAAGTCTTGTGACTATGTTTAGATTGTTCTATTTTGACTTGTTTGGTCGATTTCGTATTGTTTAAATTGACATTGTTACATTTTGTTGTAATAGGAAGTCGTTAGAACTTTGCTCGTGGTAGGTCTCTCGTATGCAGGAGGCCATCTGGGTAGGTACCACCGCTTTGCCAGTTATTCTGCCGCCAAGCAGTAGTACACAAACATTTCTGTGTTCCGCTTTGAAGGGCATTGTAGCCAGTGAAATTACTGATCATATGGGACTTAATATCCGATGTCTCGGGATAATGAGCGCAATGCAGTGCTTCGCAGTGCTTTTTATGGTATAAAAGGTTGTTTTTTGTGTAACTGAGTGGCGAGACGAGCTGGTCGTTTGCCTGATGGTAAGCAATACGCCAGCCCATAACAATAACAGCACCACTCACAACTTCGTTTTGCAAAATCCTGCGCGGCGCTGCACTGCGCTCGTCACCCTGAGACAATTAGCTGTTAAGGCTCATAATGTTATTTCACTGGTTACTGTTATGGGTGGCGCTGCAATTGTTATGGGCAGGCGTGGCGCTGACCGTCACGCGAACGACTTGCTCGTCACTACACAGTTCTATAAAAAAATCTCTTCGCTCCGTTTCTGTAGTCAAACTAAAGGTCTAAACTACTCAAAAGTGCTCCAATACGAATAAAACCACGGAATACTAAGGGGCAGAAGCATCACTCCGCAAAGAAATTTAAACAAATAGCGACTCTTGCTATGACAATTCAGCTCGCGTAGCGCTGCATACCTACCAGTCATATTAACCTACAGAGCGCCTCTCTTTCTATCCCATAGCTCTTATCTCTTCTGACGCGGCACGTGTAACGGCGCGCGACCCGCCGTCGGTGTCCGGCTATGTACTTGTAGCTTCGTACCTACAGTGCGGAGTGCGCTAGGCCTGGTAAAACAAATCGATCCTATAACTTTGCAGACGTGAACTTCGACTGAAATGCAGGCGCAAACAATACACACACATACATACACGTGCGAGTGTGGCTCGATGGGAACATGTGCTAATATCGATCTCACACCACTGACTTTCTTAAGTTATGAGCGAATTTAACACTCGCTCTTAAAACAGCGAAAGAAAACATCGTGAGGAAACCAGCATGTACAAGAATTAATCAGAAAAATTCAAGGACATGTGATATCGCCAATGCACTGAGCCAGCGTGGTGAATTATGGCCCATACTCTACGAGAGAAGGCCCAAGTCCCAGCAGTGGGAACGTAATGGACTGATGTGATGTGTGACACACACACACACACCCTCACACACACACACACACACACACACACAGACACACACATGCACACGTACGAGAGAGCAAGAGAGCGTAGTATGTCTCAAAGGGAGGATCTTTTATTATTATCATTTTTTTTTGTTGTTACTGAGTGATGAGACGAGCAAGTCGTTCGCCTGATGCTGAGCGCCACGCCTGCCCATAACAATTTCAGTGCTACCCAGAACTTTTAATACCATAAAAACAATGCGTAATACTGCATTGCGCTCATCACCCCGAGACATTAGATATTAAGTCTCGCAGTTCCATAAAAAAAACGGCTTCAATTCTGAATTTCTGATGTTTCTTCGAAGTCCAAGGTCAAATATCGATGACATTTATATTATTATGGGACCACTTCGTAACTATACTGAACGCAACGCAACAGAATTTTCTAAATCAGTTTATAAATGACGAAGTTCTGAGGTAACAAACATAAAAAAAATATAATCGATTTGAGAACTTCCTTTTTTCAAGTCGGTAAATGGTTCTAATAGTAAAAACAAGTTAAAAATAATGAGTTGCAAAAAAAGGTTACCAAATCGATCGCATAACTTCGCAGACGGGAAGTTGGGCAAAGTTTGATGCAATGAGTATAAACAATGGTACGGCAATGTACAGTCAGCAGTACGTTTTAGTATTTCTCGCGTTAATTATTTCAATGACATGGAATTTATTAGAAGGAAACGTTAAATTAGTTATTACGACATGGTTTTAAACTGTGAAACTTATCGCTGATGATTTTACTTGCACAATCTATAAGTATTGTGTAATATTTTTTTTACTTAACTTAGCGGACTAGCTGCGCCCCGCGGTTTCACTCGCGGCTTTCCGGGATTAAAAGTAGCCTATGCCATTTTCCAGGACCTTTATGGAAATTTTCATCGAAATTCGTTCAGTAGTTTTTGCGTGATCGAGTAACAAACATCTATTTATCCATCCATCTAACAATGTATTGTTCTGTTTCAGATAGATGCGATGTTAGAAATCCATCTAGAGTGTTTCAATTATAATCATATTCATATAGTTTATTAGAATTCCACAATGTAGTTCTTAGGTGGTAGGTTACAAAAATAAATGATCATTATGGACCTTGTTGGACACAGCTAAATTGGTATAGATATTTTGAATGTATCGATTTTTTTGGCATAATTCGATATTAATAATATAAATAATGATAATTATGCTTTAATACTTCGACCAACATCTCAAGGGGCACGTTAGACGGTTGGATCCAGGGTCAGATACAGAAGGCAGTTCTCCTTGACACGGCATGTATAGTCAGGAGGTTCCTCACTCTGCAGCCCTAACCACCACCGGTAGTTTGGGCCCTGCCCCGCTGCCGGCGGCACTCTAGGTTTAGGTTTTTTGTAGTGTTTTTGTATTTTTTTTCTTATATTGTGAAAAACCTTAATCTGTAAAAAAATAAATAACTATATGATGATATAGTAGAGCTACCAAAGAGTACGCAATTATTATTATTATTAAACTCTTTATTTCAGGCAATATTAAAGTACAACAAAGTAAAATTAACAGATGCCCATAGAATATATACCTTACAGACTAACATACATACAAATATATAAAATTACATTAAATAAACCACACACTACTTCACAGGGTTCAAAAATTTCGCTCCGTCCCTGTATCTCCGGTATACTACTCCTACAGGCCAGAAGTCAGAATTCAGGAACAGTTCCTTGTGCACCGCTGGAACTTGGAGCCTATAGGACTTAAATTCAGTGGTCCTAGTCGACTCCAGCCTCGACAGTCGCATTGCTATCTGTCCCTGGATCCGTCCATGAAGCGTTTCTTTGATGTACTTCAACACTTCATCCCCGCAATGCTTCTAAACAAAGATTATTATTTTCTAATGGCACTTCTGTAACACCAATCAGTTGTCTGTGTCAAGATAAGGTGCCGGACATAACTTCGCTTTGCTGCGGTAAGTTTTCACAATTTTATTGCAATATTTATGTTTTCTACATGTTTGATATTATTTATCATCAATTTTGAATGTGAATTGTAATAAAAATATGAATACTCAATCTATGAATGGCGATTATTCATGATATTTGCACATAGAACTTTGTATAGATCGAGGTTATATAGGCATATTCTGTTGTTAGACGAAAATAGTTGGGATCACAGATCCAAAAGACGTTTTTGGTACGAGTACGCACCCTAAAAGTACGTAGTATGCATACAAAGTAAGAGTTAGTTTGGTATGCAATAAATATTTTTATTCTATTCTATTGATGTTGGACTCGCACGCATTCGCTATTCATCAAAAAATCTGTAATAATTCATTTTTTATTTTAATTTGCTTGCACTTCGTTTCTTTCACAGAACTATCAACATGAGCATATATAAAAGGGAGACATAGACTTCTAAGAACTAAAGTTAAAGACTGTTGTCGGTGCGAGGCTTGGTGGCATGACAAATGCATAGACTGTGTTGTACTTGGGGCCTTAACATGTGATAACTGTAAATAAATATCTCAATTTTTCAATGCGTACTCTTAGCTATAGCGCAGGCTAAGAGTACGCGTTGGACTGGTCATAAGGCAACGCCATTTTTTTTATATTTTTAGTAAAATTACTTATTTTAAGAATTAAAAATATGTTCCTAATGAACCAAAGATAATTAAGAAATAGTTTTGTAGACTGTAAAGTTAAAGTTGATTTTACTAAAAATTTAAGTTTCAAAAGTGCGTACTCTTTGATTGTTCTACCCTATATCTAATAAGTCATAATTTTCCAAAACGTTGTCAATCACATGTAATCAAAATCTCTTTTTTCAGTTTTGGCATCACAGATGCACTCAAACGTCAAATTATTACCATGACTCTACCACCGTAACGGAAAAAGAACCACTACTCAGAAGATACGGCAAGAAACTGAGGGCATATTTTTTAAAGATTTTGTTAAACATGTTTGGTTTTCTACAATTTTATATTTCTTATGTGACAGTTGGCCACTTTGCAGAAGTGGAATGTTCCAAGCATCTTTGTCTTCTAAATAATTACGAACAGTATAGTATGCCTTTCCCATTAGAACAGTCTTAACGTGTAATTTGAATTTATTTTCTGTGAGCTCCGTCATACATTTAGAAATTTTATTATAAAAACGTGGGTACGCAGTTGTAGGGGACGATGGGGGAATTGCGGACGCTGAAGCAAAACAACTTATAAAACCCATACTATTAGAGATAATCAGTCTGACTTTATTAATTATTAAACTCTAGTTATCTAGGTACAAAATCAATATTAATAATTATACCAGATCAATCAACAACTATTTAATTTTAAATAAAAACAAAACGTCGCCTGTCCGTAATTACCCGTAGCTCTTGGGGTAAATACGGACTGGTGTTGGGTTAATTACGGACATCATGGGGTATTTACGGACGAGGTCCCACATCATTCACATAAATAACAAATAAAGCCTCTGGAAAAAGTTCCAGCAGTACAGTTCTCATGTGCCCAATTCCTGCATTTTAAACACATAATCCAGACTTCGTTGGGTGGGTTACGATACTTCTCTTGACACTAGATGCAGAAGTAATCATCATTTCCTTTATCAGTTACATAATTGGTTAAATTTCTTACACCTTTTGATTGTTTTTCTTTAGTGTTTTTCGGCTTTTGTTTAATATTTGTAGATTTAGTCTCTTCTTGTTTGAGGTTCTTTCTGTTTCTTTCTATTTTCTTATGTTCTTTTTCTACTTGGTTATTTTTTTCCGGTGTGCTGGTGAAAATAACAGAATGTTTTTTTTACCTAATCGTTTTTTTCTATTAGGTTGTAGAGTTGGTACCTGCACTATGTCAATAAGTGGTACTGAGGAAGACTGGCTTGTTTGACTTGTTGTACTTTGGTTTTGACCAGCATCATTGTCATTAATCACGTGTACTAATTCAGTCGCAGGTACATCAACGCTATCATTATTGCTAGAAAGTTGAGATGCTTCTTGTGATTCTCTTTGACTAGATATTTTATCATTAGCAGCTTTTTATCTTTTGCTTGCCTTATCAAAATTGGTTTGTGTCAGTTGAAGTGAAAATCCTGGTGCAATAATATCACCAAAACTGGTGAAAGTGTCTTTGAATTTATCCTGACCCATTGAATGAATTCCAGCAGACTAGAAGCCATTTATAGCTTTGTCTATACTTGTTGTTCGGTTAAAAGAAATTTTGTAAGGTTTCAATGGTGTACCTTTGTTCTTTTTTCTAATATATTTTCACGGCATCTGAAAACGTGTAATATTGGTTTAGTTTTTGACAAATAACTTTGTTCCTGGGGTAATTGCGGACGTCCTTATTTACCCCAGTCGTATTGTCCGCAATTAACCCAAAGCCCCTTAAAAAACCACAACGACAGTATTTGTAGGTTAACAAAATGTATCAACAAAAACTATAGTGTTATTTACTCTTCGATAACGAAGCAATCGACAGAAAATATCACTTGTTAATGTCACTTACTTTATAAAAATAACACTCAAAATTGTAAACACAGGAAATTAGACAAAAATTCCCAAAACTGTTTAATTGTACTTACCTTGAAAAGCGTGCGCAGCCGTCCGTCGTGAATATTTGCTCGACACTAAAGATGGCGGAATGCAACATGTGAACGTAGCGGCCGGGGGCGGGGGGCAGGGATAGAGTAGATATTTGTAAGTCCGTATATACCCCGCGTCCGCAATTCCCCCATCGTCCCCTACATGAATGATTTATTCGTTTTGGTCAGTCTAAAACTAGTCTTTATTAAAAACATCGCTATACAAATTTGTTAATTTATAGCTTCATTATCTTCAAATAGCTTAACTAATAGCATAAGTTAATATTATTAATTCTTGTCACTATTCCTAAACGACGCTGCGGCAGGCCCAGACGTAGATGGCGAGACGAACTGGACGCATACTGGAAGGACTGGACACAAAAAGCCTTAAACCGTGAGGAGTGGAAAGAGGGTAGGGAGGCCTTTGCCCTGCAGTGGGACAAACCAGGCTTATAATAATAATAATAATAATAATAATTCCTAAACGGCGTTAGTTGTCTAAATCGGTTGCTTGTGAAGTAATTATGCTAAATGACTAATTTCGGTGCTATTTATCTGTTTGGGATTTCCAATTAGATGATGCAAGTGCCCGGCCCGGCTTCGCTCGGGGCTTACATAAAATTAATATGGATCCCTACCAGCGTTACCAGATTTTTTTCGGGCATAGCGGAATTCAGAGACCTTTTGAGTAAATAAGCGGGATTTTTTATAAAATAAAATCGGCCAAGTGCGAGTCAGACTCGCACACGAAGCGTTCCGTACCATTATCTATAAAAGCGGCAACAACATCACTTTTGTTGTATGGGAGCCCCCTTAAAAATTTATTTAATTCTGTTTTTAGTATTGTTTCAATTTCCCACTACTACGTCCAAGGATGACTTATCAAGTTAAATTCTACATGTGAATTATCTACTGAAATATCGGCACCGTCGAGTAATCCCCGAATAGCAGGACTAAGCCTGTCCCGCGCGGGACATTCAATTTTGGGCTAAAAATCGGGACGTTCCACCAAAATCGGGATCTGGCAACGCTTTCACGAGAAAACTGCTTAACCGATCATCATGAAACTTTGTACACATATTCTTGGAGGTATTAGAAGTAACATATGTTACTTTTTATTAAAAAAAATATTTTTTCGTAAGATAATAAAATTGTTTGTCGAAATATCTCAAAATCTAGATACTTCAACGACAAGATAGAGGGGCTTTCTCTATCATCCACGCGGACGAAGTCTCGGGAAAAGCTAGTATTTACACGAACGTTCCTAAAAAAATATAAATAGTGGTGAAAGCCGTATCAGAATCCATGAAGCAGTTTCGAAATACTGCTATTAATCTGACACTAGTCGAGATATACCTGGCGCCTTTTTTATATTATTTAACAAAGAGTAGAGAAAAGATGATCAGATTTTTGCTGGCCGCTTTGCTTCTCTAAATTACATTATATTTTAATACTTTCCTTATTTTATATTCATAGCTGTGCCAGTTATTCTGCCGTCAAGCAGTAGTGCGCAAGCATTACTGTGTTTCGGTTTGAAGCGCATTGTAGCCAGCGAAGTTCCTGGGCATGAGACTTAATATCTGATGTTCCGGGGTGATGAACACAATGCAGTGCTACGCAGTGCTTTTTATGGTATTAAAACTTCTGGGTGGCACTGCAATTGCTATGGGCAGGCGTGGCGCTTACCATCAGGCAAACGACTTGTTAGTTTCACATAAAAATATTATAGGCCACCACTAGAAGCTACCGCACAGTAGGTGCTCAAATGAGAATAGAGTCGAATTATTTATTACCTATCAATATTTTAGCTTGGTGCTCAAATTGGAATAGCATTGGTACTTAACACATGGTTGTAGCGCTTGGCTAGCTATTCATAACAGTTTCGCTAGGTTAAGCAACGTTCGCATTGGTCACAAATTGGTGGGTGACCGTTTGTGTGGTGTTTACATCTGAGCCCTACCGTGCTTGGGGCACGTTAAGCCATCGGTCCCGGTTGTTGTCTTATGACAGCAATTGTTAGGCCAAGTCTACCTTCGGGCGGTCTGAAAACTACAACACCAGGGTTAGCCACACACTTAAACGAAAGAAGAAGAAGGACACATTTGTGCTCAAAATATAAGTGCTCAAAAAATAGGAGCTCAAATAGGAATACTTTGATGGATAACAGTCAAACTGTTCTACAAAGAAATAAGTTTAATTAACAGAACTAGTCTCTAATTGAACTCGAAGTTACGAACAAAATAAGATAAAGATATTCTCACATAGTTTATGCACAATTACAAGCAAAAGCGTCTAAAGATCTTTACCCATATTAAGCTTCTTACCTTTTTTATTAAGCTCTGCAAACGTACAACAGTAACTCGAGTTAGCACATATTGTATTGGTTGAAAGTAAATATTGCGTGTCAAAACTTTTCTGATGAGAAAAGCATACTATACTGTTAGTAATTACATAGAAGACAAAGATGCATGGAATATTCCGGTTCTGCCACAAACAAACACAATATTGTGAAAAAAAATATACAAAAATTCTAAAAAATATGCCCCTCAGTTTCTTGCCGTGTCTTCTGAATAGTGGTTCTTTTTCCGATGCGGTGGTCATTGTAATAATTGACGTTCTTAAGTGCGTCTGTGATGCCAAAATGAATTTTTTTTAAGTTTGAGTTTTGAATGACATGTCCAACTCCTTATAAAAAGCTGCACTTTAACTGCAAGAAAGCTGATCATTATATAGGATTAAAAGTAGCTTTTGTGTTAATACAGAGTATAAACTGTTGTCATTCCGAAATTCACTTATTTGTACAGCCGTTGCGGCGTGAAGAGGGAACAAACACACTTTTTTTTTAATTACCTGATAGGCAGACATTTGACCACTGTCTCATCTGATGGAAAGTGATGACGCGGTCAACGATGGATCATGCTTACCTAAAATACAAACCTTCGCATTTTTATTATTAGTGTTGGTGTGATTGTATGATTTAAACTGCTCCCCTCAGGGGTCTACTCTGAGTTGCTTTCCTTCGTTCGTTCGTTCGTGCGGACTAAAAGAGACACTCTGCCTGTTGCATAGCGCTGTCTCTTTCATCCGACGAAACACAGATCCGTAAGGCCCCAGACCAGCGTAAGTTGAGTTACTGCTATCACTATGTAGATACCTTTCTAGCCGAGTAGAGGCAACCGGTATGAGCCTTAAAGGCGTTTATGTTAATAGGCCCCGACAATTATTAATAGACATTGTTCTAGCAATCTCCTCGTTGGTCTGCGAATTTATGCCGTCGACTGTACCGGTTCGAAATAAGACGTAAAGTGTTAACTGGTTCTGCATACAATTATTTAATTCGATGATATTTTCATTTTATTTTATGATAGGCAAGAAAAAACTCATGGACATATCCATTCTCTCCATCCTCACCAACGGTGCTCAGACTTGGTCTTTGACAGAATATCAGAAGTCCGCACTAGGGGTTTGCCAGCGAGCCATGGAGCGCAGTATCTTGGGAGTCGAACTATCAGATCGTATCAGGAACAGCACACTGCGCACCAAAACCCAAATTGCGGATGTTGGTCAGAAAGCCGCCGAATTAAAGCGGAACTTGGCCGGACATATCTGCCGAATATCGGAAAAGCTGTGGACCAAACTCACCACCGAGTAGACCCCACGCAACGTTAAACGACGCTGCAGCAGGCCCAGACGTAGATGGCGAGACGAGCTGGACGCACAATGGAAGGACTGGACACAAGCCTTACTCTGTGAGGAGTGGAAGGAGGGGAGGCCTTTGACCTGCAGTGGGACAAACCAGGTTAATAATAATAATATGAAAGGAAAGCATTTGACCGCAGTCTCACATGGAAAGTGATGACGCGGTCGACGATGGATCATGCTTGCCTGAAAGATACCGATTCCTTCTGTACTTGACGACATCTAGACTATAAGTTTCGGGAAACAGAGACGTTGGTAAGGTGTTCCATTCCTTAACTCGCATTATGAAAGTTGAAGCGAAACGCTTTGTTATAGCTGGAGGAATGTCAACCATAAACGGATGCTGAGTTTCCGTAAGTCTTGTTGTCCTTGTAATTATATTGCACTTTCTCCGTGATGTATCCTGTAAAATACCGACAGGCTGGCAACTTTACGTCGATGCTCGAGACTCTGAAGCTTAGCTTCAACCAACGCATGACCAATAAGTTTTTATGCCCGCCATTGTATGGAGTCCAAGGCTTCGAGCTGATAATTAGCCGGGTCGTCCTAGAGATGACTGAGGAAGTTGATCGTCATCGTGTTGATTCTTAGTAGCGCTCGCCTAATCATTCGTAAGAGTTCGCAGTGGTCACTTGGATGGGTCACCGTTTGTGCAGTAGTTACATCTGAGCACTCGAAGGGCAGTTGTCTTTGAACAACAGTCGTTAGGCTATGTCGGAGGCATTTGGGCGGTCCAGCAAAACTCGGACACTAGTGTTGGCCACGCCCACACCATAGATAGATAGATAGTTATTGCACAAATTTGTAGGTTCATAGGCAAACATAATGCTAGTGAGCATTATCTTCCAGTAAACCTCGGCGTGAGAGCGAGTGTGGCTCAGTGGGAGAACGTGCGACTTTCGATCCGACGCACCTGAGTTCGAATCCCGCTGACCACTGACTTTCTTAAGTTATGTGCGGATTTAACACTAGCTCTTCAAACGGTGATGGAAAACATCGTGAGGAAACCGGTATGACCAAGAATTTATCACAAAATTCAAGGACATGTGACATCCACCAACCCGCACTGGGCCAGCGTGATGGATTATGGCCCATACTCTCTCTATGAGAAAAGGCCCGTGTACCAGCAGTGGGAACGTGATGGGCTGATGATGATGAAACCTCGGTGTATTGTGGAATTTTTTAAGGTAGTGCACCATAGAGAGAAGAAGACCGTATTCATTCTACCAAGGATCATAATTTTACTCGTGTCAGGTCTATCGTATGCGGGAGGCCGTCTGGGTAGGTTTCACAGTTTGAAGGGCATTGTAGCCAGCGAAATTACTGGGCATATAAGACTTAACATCTGTCTCGGGATGATTCTCAGTGCTTTGCAGTACTTTTTATGTAAAAGTTCTAGGTGGCACTTCAATTATTAAGGAAAGGCGTGGCGGTTACCACGAGACGAACGACTAGCTCGTCTCATTACTCAGTTCCATAAAACAACCAAGAAAGGTCTTTGACCTTATGGGATTCCAGCCGTACAGACAGTAATTACAATGCGCCGTACGTCAAATGATTTTATGAGATGCTGATCGCTACTTCTCAATAAAAATATATCGATTCATAAATTCTCCAATCTGTTTACAGTTTGGCGCAAATTAGCAACGAAGCCGAGGACTGAGACGGCTAAATTAGAAATGATGGCTGGTCCACATGTCATACTCTTGAATGGGTGCTGCTTGTGGGGAATGGGCCCTAATTCTCTATGACCACTTAGCGATTCCTTGCTTCGAAATCGCGTCGATTCCTTCATTAATAAACGACATCTGCGAAATTTGTATGCTCTATGACAGGTCATAGATAATTATATATATGAATATATGAATGCGTCATAGAGATGTCGTTTATTAATGAAGGAATCGACGTGATTTCGAAGCAAGGAATCGCCAAGTTGTCATAGTGAATTAGGGCCCAGGTCTGGCCTGGTCATTCTAACTGCTACTGTATCTATATACCTATTTATATATTACCACAGAATAACAAGGGACAGAAGCATCACTCCGCAAAGAAATTTAAACAAATAGCGACTCTTGCTATGACGCAATAAAATTCAATTCAGCTCGCGTAGCGCTGCATACCTACCAGTCATATTAACCTACAGAGCGCCTCTCTTTCTATCGCATAGCTCTTATCTCTTCTGACGCGTCACGTGTAACGACGCGCGACCCGCCGTCGGTGTCCAGCTATGTACTTGTAGCTTCGTACCTACAGTGCGGAGTGCGCTAGGCTTGATATTACTCATATTTTCATGTTACTGATACTATGACTATGAGACATCTCACTCGCACTTCTAGTTTGGCATTGTGTTATGTTAATTATAATTTATTTATACTTCATTATTACATTTTTACACATTTTATACCTCGCGCCAAACTTTATGACGGCTGACTGGCGCATCACGTGATCTGCGCAGATACAATTTTGTATGCGATTTTGTTACTGCGCAGGTCACGTGGTGCGTCTGTCAGCCGCCATTAAGTTTGACGCGCATTATAAAACATTTAAAAATAAGAGACATCCCCGCAGAGTTTCTTGGTGCTATATTCTCTAGCGGGCGTATTTCCGAAGCACTGTAGAGTCTGTTATAGCATTTATTTCCTAGACCCGGACTTCAATTTTAGTATGGGAAATAAATTAATAGACATGCTTATTTTTTTTCAAATAACATAAATAACTTATCTTTAAATACAGGTTTTAATGTATTTAATTGATTTGTGTTATATGTATCATAGATAATTAATTTTTAGAAAAAAAAACAAAAACCGACTTCAATGTATCTTCGAAGTCCAAGGTCAAATATCGATGAAATTTATATGGGACCACTTCGTAGCTATACTGAACCCAACGCAAGAGAATTTTCCAAATCGGTTCATAAATGACGGAGTTCTGAGGTAACAAACATAAAAAAAAACAATCGAAAAGAGAACCTCCTCCTTTTTGAAGTCGGTTAAAAATCATTTTTAAAAGTAGCAATCATGCAATTTTTTAAGGCCGTGTCTTGACTCATATGTAAAATATATGTATTAAAATAGATGCCTACAATCACCTGTGGTAACTGGTGTTATAAGCGTAAATGGCATCCGAGGTATGAAATAACAGGTAGGTGGTAGGATGACGTTATGGCAGTCAAACCCATAATTTGCAATATGTTCAACCTTGAGTGACTAATAATTTCTATTGTGTCTCTTGATTCACCTCCTACATATAACTAACTAGCTGCGCCTCGCGGTTCCACCCGCGGTTTCCCGGGATAAAAAGTAGCCTGTGTGTTAATCCAGGGTATAGGCTATCTTTATATATGTCCATATATTATATGTCTTTGGAGTGGTAGGCTCTGGCCGTGGTTGTAATACCACCCACCGAGCAAAGCCATGCCGTCAAGCGACCTAGTCGTGTTTCGGGATGATGTTCGGTGAACCATTGGGGAGACGGGTCTGAGCAGCCGCTCAACTGCCGTCTCTCTCTAGACCTATGTGCTCCATCTTAGGCCACATCATCGCTTCACATCAGGCGAGATAGAAGCCAAACAAAGATCTATAAAGTGCAAAAAAAAAAAATCTCCATTCCGAATTTCAATCAAATTCGTTCAACCGTTATACCGCGTGAAGAAGTAAAAGTAACAAACACACCAAGACAAACATACAAACTTTCGCATTAATAATATTAGTGTGTTAAGTAAGTGATATTGAGAGCGAGTGTGGCTCAGTGGGAACTCGGTGCGACTTTCGATCCGACGGACCGGAGTTCGAATCCCGCTGGCCCCGCACCACTGACTTTCTTAAGTTATGTGCGGATTTAACACTAGCTCTAAGAACGGTGAAGGCAAACATCATCGTGAAGAAACCGGCATGTCCAAGAATTTTTCCCAAAAAGTCAAGGACATGTGACATCCACCAACCCGCACTGGGCCAGCGTGGTGGATTACGGCCCATACTCTCTCTATGAGGGAAGGCCCGTGTCCCAGCAGTGGGAACGTGATGGGCTGATGATGATGAACAGGTAAGTTAGGTAGTATTGTAGCCAGTCAAATAAATGGGCACTCGTGGGTACCACAGCTTTGCCAGTTATTCTGCCGCCAAGCAGTAGTGCGCAAGCATTTTTTTTTTTATATAAATTGTATGTATGTTAGTTCTAAAGTATGTATTTATATGGACCGTAGAATAAGTAAATAACATCTAAATAACTTACTTTAATGTTGCCTGAAATAAATATACTTATGTATGTATTACTCCTTATAGTCATGTATGGTATAAATATATTTATTTGTGTATTTATTATATTTATATATATAGTTATTGATATTTATGATTATAGTTGCTGATATTTTCTTGTCAAACCGTAACCGTACACTGAAACGTATTTGCTCATGTGACAGTTCTCTTTCCTCAAGGGTTTGCTGGAAGAAAACTCTTTTTAGGGTTAAGCTCGCCTTTGTACATATATTTTATAAATCATCGATGTAAATATTACAATAGTGCACAATAAAGAATATAAGAATATAAGAAAGATTAAATAAATAAATAAGCAAATAAATTACTGTTGTTCCGGTTTGAAGGGCATGAGGACTGAGCCACACTCGCTCTTTTAGCCACACTCGCTCTTTAAGACTTAGTTTGTCTTTAAGACTTAGTTTAGTAGTTTACTTACGCTAAGAGGTATCTTAGCTTACCTTTTCCTTGTTTGAAATCATTTTCGAACGCTTCACATCATCGGCATTGATTCGTCGAACGAGCATACCGAGTCAGTGTGTGTCATACGGGCGCGGACTGTGCCTATTCGCTGTAAGGAATGAGCATTGGATACCAACTAATGCAATGAGGTCATGGTTATTTATTTATTTTTTGTAATTATTTAAAATATAACCGAATAGAGTTACTTTGTATGATAACATCACAATACAATACAATTAAAAACTAAAATAACAATTAACTTAATATTAGTGTCGCAATGGGCGGTCTAAGCGGTCTCTTCCAGACAATCCACACGTGGAGGAATGTAGACCAAAATATATATGGACGGTATTATTAAGATAATTTTGTAGCTGGTTATACCACAGAATACTAAGGGACAGAAGCATCACTCCGCAAATAAATTTAAACAAATAGCGACTCTTGCTATGACGCAATAAGATTCAATTCAGCTCGCGTAGCGCTGTCTACCTAACAGTAATATTAACCTACAGAGCGCCTCTCTTTCTATCGCATAGCTCTTATAGCCTCGTACCTACAGTGCGGAGTGCGCTAGGCCTGGTTATACATAATAAACGTACCTATCTATCTAATTAACAATTATATATTTATTTTAGGCAGTAATAAAGTACAATTAAGTAAAATTAATAGAGGCCCATAGAATACATACCTAATATACCTACATCCCTTTTATTTTATTTTATTTGGGGGGCTAACAGCTGTTGTTACTAAGTAATATGGCAAATTAATATAAAAAAGCCAATTAAAAACCACAACAAATAACAATGAAAAAATGATAATTAATTTTTAGAAAAAAACAAAAACCGACTTCAATGTATCTTCGAAGTTCAAAGTCACATATCGATGAAATTTATATGGGACCACTTCGTAGCAAAACTGAACCCAACGCAAAAAGAATTTTCCAAATCGGTTCACAAATGACTGAGTTATGAGGTAACAAACATAAAAAAAAAACCGAATAGAGAACCTCCTCCTTTTTTGAAGTCGGTTAAAAATAGAGGATTTTTACAATTAAATGAACAAAGAAATAAGAAATACGAAATGGTACCATGCAATGCCATTTACAAATTACGCGTTTACGGATAGAGGGGACCACCCCTACCCAGGGGGAGGTGGAAGATCAGCTGATGATGATGTTATTAAAGATTGACTGCAAGTTTGAATTAGCACGTATCAATGTCAGATGTACTTACGGACATACATGTTGTATTTAATTATTTTATATAGATATCTGTTATTTTACGGGTGAAGTCCCGAGTATCAGACAGTCTAGCAATAACAATGCTTGTTTTGATGCTGAATAACAATCGGCTGTTTTGCGGTTATAGAGGAGTCTTGTTTTTTGAAGCATTGCTTCATCATTGATGAGTCACGGGACTTTTTGGCGGGAAGTAAAATGTGATACAGTTCGATTTTGTTATTGTCCAAACACATGTTATTTCGAGTGATCATGTGTAATACCGGTGGAATAGGGGATCGGACAGTAATCGAGAAAAAATCTAAAATGTAGTTAGAACGAATGTTCGTCGAACCAGAAAGATCATTCAATCAACATTTTTGTGAAATGATAATGATTTATATTTTTAAATCAATAAATAAAATCTAATAATTCTGATATTTTTTAATCTGTTCTTCATCTCGAACGAAACAACAATCACAGCGCATGACGTCATTTGAAGGCAAATGCCGTGAGTCAAGCTTGTGTTTATTTTACGTTTTTGCTTTTCATAAAATGTATTATTGCTAATTTTTTCGTTCAATTACTACAATATAGTCCCCAAACTTCACAAAACATATCTAAATCTCTCTACAAGTTTTATTTCGAAGAGTTTATCGTTTTCTACCTTCATATGACGTCACATGTTTTGAGGTGAGCTTTTGCGCGGCAATATTTGAAACGTAATATTTAAACATAGTTTTAGGTTCGTTTAGAAAGTTATTTAATTAAAATACTATTTTTCATGGCTATATATATTCATTATAGTTAATTTAAAACACTTTCTGAAAAGTTGTCTGATCCCCTATTATGTGTTCGTAAACGTGCACGAGTGTAGGCAAATGAAACAAAATAGAGAAAGACATTGCTTTTTATGTTCTCCCAAAAAGTCCATGGAACGCTTTACTTAAGCTTAAGCTTACTTTGTTCAAACTACCACCACTTTATTGAAGCACTAGGAGAGGGTCCGGCTTGTTGCTGATGACCCTCATAGAACGATATACGAAAGAAATTATTGTAATTTTTACAAACTATTAAATAAAAACTACGTAAGACAAGGCGTTATGGTCCTAGAGACTTTAGCCTGCCCAAACGGGCAAATTAAAAAAAATATGAGTCACGTGATATTTACACAGTGTACAAACACCAATAGGTACTTATTTATTTATCATATGAAACGTGTAACGTAACGGAGGTCCCCCGGCTAGCTCTACCTATGACCTCCGCACGTACAGTACCTTTCCTGGAAGACAGAGAGAGGAACTGGAAGCTGTAATAAAAAGTAAATTAATTTAATGATACACTTAATATATATAAAAAAGGAAAGATCTTTGGCCTGTCGAAGAGGGTAAATGAGAACGTATAGTACTTTGTCCAAGGTTCGTCCTTACTACTCCCAATCCAGGGGACGGTTGCAACCTTTCCTTAGGCATTCGACGGCAGTGAGTCGGCCTTTATTTGGGCCACCAACTTGTGAGACCTCAACAACAGTGTCTTAAAAATAATATGGTTTTCCACCTTGATATAATATGGTTTTCCACCTTGATCACCTTCAACAATCCTGAGAACCTCTCTCTCACGAAGCTCACGTTCAAGTTCCCCGATATTCATATATCTTTTCGTTCTCTGTCAGTTAATTTCGAATTCTCTTTTCTTTCTCTTCTTTTCTCTTCGGGCAATAAACGTAGGTCCATTAAAAATAATAACAAATAGGTTCTATGAGTCATGAATAATGAATGAAGATGATATGTAACCCTTCAAACGCCAACGATATATATTATACTAACGAGAGCGAGTGTGGCTTAGAGTGGGGCACGTGCGACTTTTGATGGCAATGACATGGAAAACAAGTACTTATACATTTTATCAAAAAACAGACGTTAATTCTTATGTACCTTCGTAGTCCAAGGTCGAATGTCGATGGAATTCATACGGGACCTCCTCGTAGCTATACTGAACCCAACGCAAAATTTTCCAAATCGGTTTATAAATGACGGAGTTCTGAAGTAACAAACATATTTTTTTTATGTAACCGAATGACGAGACGAGCTGGTCGTTTGCCTGATGGTAAGCAATACGCCAGCCCATAACAATAACAACACCACCCAGAACTTTGTTTTGCAAAATCTTGCGCGGCACTGCACTGCGCTCATCACCCTGAGACAATTAGCTGTTGAGTCTCATAACACCCAGTAATTTCGCTGGCTACAATGCCCTTCAAACCGGAACACAGTAATGCTTGCGCACTACTGCTTGGTGGCTGAATAACTTGCAAAATATACAATGAAATTGAGAACCTCCTCCTTTTTGAAGTCAGTTAAAAATGGCGTCAAACGCATGTACCATAATCTAAACGAGGCCTAACCCAACGCGTGTCGTACTTCACCGGCCCCATCCTGTCAAATATTTATTATTTGTTTAAATAACGTTACAAGAATTTCAAACAAGCCGACGTCGTGTGGGAAACTTCAAGCTGAGGTTAAAAAGTAAGGACAGAGATTTGTAGATAACTCCCTTGGTCAATAACAAAGTAATTATTGGTATAACAATGTACCTACAAATTATTAATTATTAGTTTTGATTGGATCTTACAAGATTGTTACTAAATTAGATAATAATATGAATAATTAATAATCTGTTCCTTTCTTTTTTAGGGTTCCGTACCCAGAGGGTAAAATGGGACCCTATTACTAAGACTCCGCTGTCCGTCCGTCTGTCTGTCCGTCTGTCACCAGGCTGTATCTCATGAACCGTGATAGTTAGACAGCTGAAATTTTTACAGATGATGTATTTCTGTTGCCGCTATAACAACAAATACTAAAAACAGAATAAAATAAATATAGGAGGTCAGATAAAACAAGTAAAATGACTTTTTAGGGTACCGTACCCAAAGGGTAAAACGGGAACCTACTAAGACTCCGCTATCCGTCTGTCTGTCTGTCCGTCTGTCACCAGGCTGTATCTCATGAACCGTGATAGTTAGACAGTTGAAATTTTCACAGATGACGTATTTTTTGCCGTTTAGATAATGGTACGGAATCTTTCGTGCGCGCGTCCGACTCGCAATTGGCCGGTTTTTTATAACAATACTAACCGCGCCCCGCGGTTTAATCCACGGTATCCCGGTATAATAAGAAGCCTATGTGTTAAACCAGGGTCCCAGGGTGTAAGCTGTCTCCATTCTGAATTTCACTGAAATTCGTTGAGCCGTTACAGCTCTCTCTCTCGTCTTTCTGGATTGTTATGGGCATGTGTGGCGCTTACCATAAGGTAAACGACTTGCTCGTCTCTAAAATATGGTCAAATCCAAAAAGAACAAATTAGGCGAGCGAAACCGCGGACAAACGCTTCTTTTCAATAAAATATGACATTAAAATTTTAAAACGTTTCCCGATAACAATAACCGTTAAATTCCACCTTAACTAGCGGTAAATCGGTAAATACCATTTGTTTAACCTTGTGTCGAATAATTTCAAACATAACTTGATTGGCTCGATGTAATTATTAAAATATTTTAACTAGAAGGATTGGGCTGCCTGCTGTCAACACTTCTTTCATGTGAATGAACATAGACTACAAAACAAATTGACAGCGCATACCGGGTTCTTTCACTCACGGAACATTAGCGGTTTTAGTGCTGAGGAATTAGTTCGTATAATTCCATCGCACACTCACCATTGACTCACAATATTGTATAAGTACCTATTTTCATTCGAAAAAACGAAATTTCTTTGTGATTTCTGTAACTGTAAAAAAAATCTACGCGTCAAAGTCGCGAGTGTGAGCTTACACACTTACACACTAATATTATAAATGCGAAAGTAAAGGGCATTGTAGCCAGCGAAATTACTGGGCATTATGAGACTGAACAGCTAATTGTCTCAAGGTGACGAGCGCAGTGTAGTGCCGCGCAGAATTTTGCAAAACAAAGTTCTGGGTGGTGCTGTTATTGTTATGGGCTGGCGTATTGCTTACAATCAGGCAAACGACCAGCTCGTCTCGTCATTCAGTCACATAAAAAAAAAGTTTGTATGTACGTGTGTTGTGTGTAAGTGTGTTTGTCCTACCCTCCGCAACGGCTGAATGGATTTGGGTAAATTTCGGTATGGAGATAACTCATACCCTGGATTAACACACAGGCTACTTTTTAATCCGGCATACCGCGGGTGAAACCGCGGGGGCGCATTTAGTAGGTTATATATTTTTATTCGAGAAACAGGTTTTTGTGATTTTTATTTATATATTTTATTTATTTATTTCTCTATAAAGTACAACCACAGAATACTAAGGGACAGAAGCATCACTCCGCAAATAAATTTAAACAAATTGCGACTCTTACTATGACGCAATAAAGTTCAATTCAGCTCGCGTAGCGCTGCATACCTACCAGTAATATTAACCTACAGAGCGCCTCTCTTTCTATCGCATAGCTCGTATGTCTTCTGACGCGGCACGTGTAACGACGCGCGACCCGCCGTCGGTGTCCGGCTACGTACTTGTAGCTTCGTACCTACAGTGCGGAGTGCGCTAGGCCTGGTATAACAAAGTAAAATTAACAGAGGTCCATAGAATATACATAATACCTTACAGAGTAACATATAATAAAAATATTTTCAAATTTTTTAAAACTACACTTACTAGGTACCTACTTAACAGGTTTCGAAAATTCCATATGAGATTTGTGTTAATAAATACCCTAATTGTCGGTTGTCTGGAAGAGATCGCTTCAAGCGCCGCTTTCCTGGCCGCCCATTGTAATACCATAGGACTGTTTTATTATCTATTTCTTTAATTTGGTATACAACAAAGCGATATCTATTCTTTCTATTCTATTTTATTATAATTCTACAAGACATAGTCGCGAGTTCGAACTATCAAACAATAAAAAACCGGCCAAGTGCGAGTCGGCCTCATGCACGAAGGGTTTCGTACCATTATCTATAAAAACGGCAAAAAAATCACGTTTGTTGTATGGAAGCCCCCTTAAATATATATATTTTATTCTGTTTTCTAGTATTTGTTGATACTTATAGCGGCAACAGAAATACATCATCTGTGAAAATTTCAACTGTCTAACTATCACGGTTCATGAGATACAGCCTGGTGACAGACGAACAGACAGACAGACGGACAGCGGAGTCTTATTAGGGTCCCGTTTTACCCTATGGGTACGGAACCGTAAAAAGTCATTTTACTAAAACACTCATTCATCTTGCAATCAGAGATATAATTTGTCACAGTGAATTAAGATTCCAGTTTTACATCTTTATCTTCATGCTAAGTATTAATACGTCTTAGCATGAATATGACAACATTAAATTAATCTTTAACTCGCATATAGCCAGTTTGTCGTAACCATTTAATGATTTGCATAAAACTTTTGGATAATAAATAAACAAACAACGCTTAACGATTCTATTAACGTATAGGTCTTGACCTCCTGAGGTATTTAGGAATATCTTTAGATATTATTTTATATATATTTATACCTATTAATTTTCCTTTTTGACATTTCGATTTTT
Source organism: Petrophora chlorosata (assembly GCA_951640565.1). Taxonomy (NCBI): domain Eukaryota; kingdom Metazoa; phylum Arthropoda; class Insecta; order Lepidoptera; family Geometridae; genus Petrophora; species Petrophora chlorosata. The sequence goes on along the minus strand of OX621216.1, from coordinate 5,562,649 downwards.
TGATTTGGATTCGATTTTCGCGGCGGAACAATGTTTGTGCAAAGAAGAAGCGCAAACGTTCGTTTCTTGTTTGGGTTTTGTGGGAGTATGGTCCTCGTAGTTCCTGGTTCCCTTGATACAGGGAATCCTAGTTAGGGGTCAGGATCTATGTATATGATCGTTGGGCGTATATATTTATTTTATTATTATTTCATTAATGTGACACATACCCTGTTAGGGTGCAGCAAATGTATTTTTTTAGGAGAGGCAATAATTATTTTATTTCTTTTTTAATTACTAAAAACAGTACACATATATAACATAGTTTTCTTTTATCTTTAGTAAGCTGGGCTTTTAGTGTGTAACATTAATTGGTGCACAGAACCTACACTAAGCATAAACGTGTGCCGTAGGTATCTCAAAATCAAAATCAAAATCTCTTTAATCATTTTGGCATCACAGACGCACTTATGAACGTCAAATTATCACAATGACTCTACCACCGTATCGGAAAAAGAACCACTACTCAGAAGATACGGCAATCTATCTAAATATATCTGCTAGCTCTTCCATTGCACAGTATCACACAGTGCATTTTATAATGGTAAGTGTTGAAGTATAATTTATTAGTATTAATTTTAAAATTAAATTAAGTTTTAGCTTATATACATAACAGCTATATAGATTTATGAACATTATATACATATTTTACTTATTAAATATAGTTCAATATATTGTATTATTTTATTGGTGCAACACAAGACAATGGATTCCGTACAATCTGTATATCCAAAGGTTGCCTGGAAGCAAATATTATATAAAGCTAATTAAAAAAGTTGTAGTAAATTTTTAACCACAACTATGTAAGCAACGCACCAGTAATGCCCCGAGTGTTGCAGGTGTCCATAGGCGACGGTAACCGCTTACCATCCAGGCGGGCCGTCTGCTTGTTTGTCTACCTAGTCAAATAAAAAAAAAAAAAATGTAGTTCGACGGCATGGCTGGCGTTTACATTAGTCATCGGTTTACAATCTAGCTAGATTTTTTATAAATTATCAGTGCGTTTGTACTAGGTTTTATTTATACCCTTTAAGACCAAGATAAGCATGATTTTTTTATGTCTTGAAGTCTCGAGTGAATCGGGGTCTTCTAGGCAAGCATGATATATCGTCGAACGCGTCGTCACTTTCCATCAGGTGAGACTGCGGTCAAATGCTTGCCTACTCGGCAATAAAAAATTAAGTCCAAAGAGCATTATGATAAAATAATAGTACCTACTTACTAATATTAAAGTGTTACACTAAAACAGCTAATTATAGGTCTCCTTATATATATACAAAAGTTATTTCCTACATACAACTTAGTACACATAGCTAATAAGTAAATACCTACCTATAGTGAGACAAGAAAGGACAATGTACGGTTATGCGGGTAGGTATAGTGTTTATATATGTACGTGTGTGTTTACGTGTGTGTGAGTGTAGGGACTGGATTGTGGAGCAATGACAGGCCTAGGGCACTCTGCACTGTAGGTACGAAGCTACAAGTACATAGCCGGACACCGACGGCGGGTCGCGCGTCGTTACGCGTGCCGCGTCAGAAGAGATAAGAGCTACGCGATAGAAAGAGGCGCTCTGTAGGTTAATATGACTGGTAGGTATGCAGCGCTACGCGAGCTGAATTGAATTTTATTGCGTCATAGCAAGAGTCGCTACTCGTTTAAATTTATTTGCGGAGTGATGCTTCTGTCCCTTAGTATTCTGTGGTATGGACGACTGTGTGTATAGGTGTATTTGTGGTCTTGGCGTGCTCCGAAATAATTAATATTATCATATCTATTCAGTTCTTCAATTTTGAATTTCGAAAAATTCGTTTTATAAGTATTTTTAGACATATTCAATTACTTATGTCGAGATCATATTTTTGCGGTGACTGTACCTACCTACTGTAAAAGTTTACCTTTGCAAATAGCTTTTGTTAGAAATGCAGTTATTAAGGTCAATCAGAAATAACGCGCCTTCATGATTTATTACTGTAGGCTTTTCTTGTGACCTGAATGCGTACCTGGAGTTTTGTAAGGAAATTGAAGTTTTTTGTATGTAACTAAATGACGAGACGAGCTGGTTGTTTGCCTGATGGTAAGCAATACGCCAGCTCATAACAGTAATAGCACCACTGAGAATAATAGTAATAGACACTAGACAGTAAAGATATACATAACTTGAACTAAATACCTATTCAGATTGATATTTCATCACAACACAAGTATAAACCCTAACGTTACACGTGCCGCGTCAGAAAAGATTAGAGCTGTGCGATAGAAAAACACGCGATCTGTAGGTTAATATGACTGGTAGGTATGCACAGTATGCAGCGAAGCTACAAGTACATAGCCGGACACCGACGGCGGGTCGCGCGTCGTTACACGTGCCGCGTCAGAAGAGATAAGAGCTACGCGATAGAAAGAGGCGCTCTGTAGGTTAATATGACTGGTAGGTATGCAGCGCTACGCGAGCTGAATTGAACTTTATTGCGTCGTAGCAAGAGTCGCTATTTGTTTAAATTTCTTTGCGGAGTCATGCTTCTGTACCTTGGTACTATTAAGTATTCTGTGATAAAACACTAATTATTATAAATGCGAAACTTTGATTGTTAATGAGTAAGTGTTTGTTTCCTTTACACTACGCAACGGCTCAACGGATAAGAGTGAAATGGAGAAAGCTTATAACTTATAAATTGATTCATTTGGGTACTTTTTATCCCGGATAACCGTAGGTGAAACCGCGAACCGGGACACAGTAATGCACTGTGTAAACTCACTAGAGTTTACACAGAACGATGCTGAGCCTACCCCTTATTGCCAAACCATAATACTGTATAAATATTGTAGTTATATTAAGTTATGTTAAGTTATTGGCAATAAAAAATCATTTTCTTTCTTTTCTTTCTTTCTTTCACACTACTACTTGGCCACAGAATAACTGGCAAAGCTTAAACCAAATCACACTTTTTTTTTATGTTACTGACTGACGAGACGAGCTGGTCGTTTGCCTGATGGTAAGCAATACGCCAGCCCATAACAATAACAGCACCACCTAGAACTTTGTTTTGCAAAATCCTGCGCGGCGCTGCACTGCGCTCGTCGCCCTGAGACAATTAGCTGTTGAGTCTCATAATGCCCAGTAATTTCACTGGCTACAATATTATAAATGCAAATGTTTATATGTAAGTGTGTTTGTTACTTCTTCACGCTGTAACGGCTCAACGGAATTGAGTGAAATTCGGAATGGAGATAGCTTATACCCTGGATTAACACATTTTATCATAGACTAAGCTTCCGAGTCTTGAACATCGGCGCAAAGTTGCCAGTTTATCGGTCTTTTACCGGATACATTTAGGAGAGTGTGCGACGGAATTACATGAACTTATTCCGCCATCCCCATTCCATCACCGGACGACTGCACGTACGGCAAGCCGTCAACAATTTATGGTTGGCATCCCTCCTGCTCGCACCAAGCACTTTGCTTAGACCTTCATTATGCGAACGGCCAAGGAGTGGAACTCTCTGCCGGTGTTGTTTCCGGATAGCTATAATCTGGGTGTCTTTAAGACAAGAGTGAACAGGTTTCTTCTAGGCGAGCGTGCTTCATCTTCAACCGCATCGTCACTTAACAACAGGTGAGATAGTGGTCAAACGCAAGCCTATAAATAATAATTAAAAAAAACCGGGAAACCGCGGGAGCAGCTAGGAAAGTTCTAATTCTAAGTAATTCGTCATACTACCAGGCCTAGCGCACTCCGCACTGTAGGTACGAAGCTACGAGTACATAGCCGGACACCGACGGCGGGTCGCGCGTCGTTACACGTGCCGCGTCAGAAGAGATAAGAGCTATGCGATAGAGAGGCGCTCTGTAGTTTAATGACTGGTAGGTATGCAGCGCTGCGCGAGCTGAATTGAATTTTATTGCGTCATAGCAAGAGTCGCTATTTGTTTAAATTTCTTTGCGGAGTGATGCTTCTGTCCCTTAGTATTCTGTGATACTACTGCCATTATATTCACAATCCATACAATAGGGCAAACAGTTGAGAACATCGCTCGATCCGTAAAATCCGTGTAATCGAATACTACCGAGGGACGAGATTTGATTTGATTATTCAATCAGGGCTGGCACGTTTTACTTTACTAGCTGTATTTTTTTTTTATACATTTTAACACAAGTTTAATAAAGCGCAAAATGAGGCCTGCGCCAGCAGGAGCGAGATAGGTGAAGGAATTGGCGGAGGTCTTTGCCCAGCAGTGGGACAGAATAGGCTAGTAAAAAAAAATTTAACACACTTAAGTTCTGGCCTCTAGCTAGAATTATTTTCTGTATCTAGGGAACCAGGGGGCCTACTCCGAGTTGCTTTCGTTCGTTCGTTCGGACTAAAAGAGACACTCTTATGCCTGTTGCATAGCGCTGTCCCTGTCATACGACAGAACGAAGATCGTAATTACTTTTTCAGTAAGGCCCCTGGAACTAGAAATACCATTTTTATGGTTTTTACCACGTTTTTGTTAAGTCACCTTCTTGTCTGTTTGTCTGTCTGTCGTTCCGGGTGGAATCTTGCAACTCAAATTTCGAGCACTTCCCGATTAGCTATCCGGCTGAAACTTTCAGGGTAGCTCACAACTCGATGACAATACATTCTAAATCTATTAAGGCCTTCGAGTAGACAGCCTGAGATTAAGGCGCATAAAAACGTGGTTTTAGATTAATTTTTAATAAACATTAATTGACTTGTTTTGTTTATTGGAAATGATTAATGAGGGTCGTTCACCTGATGGTAAGCGCCACGCCTGCTCATTACAATAATAATAATTATTATATTATTTATTATGATTATTTACCTAGTGGTCATTGTGCGCGTCGCGTCGGCTATATGCAAATTCACGGGTTCAAATCTGACCGGAGTCAAGCTTTGCGTATGTGGGTACCCTAAAATGTATCATATTAGGAGTTTAGAATAACTGGGTATAAGAAACTATTAATATCTGATGTCTCGGGGTGATGAGCGCAATGCAGTGCTACGCACCGCTTTTTATGGTATTAAATGTTCTGGGTGGCACTGCAATTGTTATGGCGCAAGGCGCTTAACATGAGGCGAACGACTGGCTCGTCTTATTACTCAGATTCGTAAATAATGATGATGAAATCTGTAAATTTTGATAGAACTAACTGATGAGTAACATTAAGTGCCAAGCCAAGGAATGGAACGCATTGCCAACGTCTGTGTTTCCTGACAACTACAACCCGAGAGTCTTCAAATCGAGAGTGAACAGGTATCTCCTAGGCGAGCGTGTTACATCTTAGTCCACATCGTCGCTTACCATCAGGTGAGATAGTGGTCAAACGCAAACCCTATAACCAGAAAAAAAAATGCGATATGAGTAGAATACGTGACAACCCTAAGCCCCACCCTCGATAGCACAGACATTTCGGGGGTCGAACACGATACCTACGAATCTGATAACCACCCCTTTCTATGAACTGACGGACGACTCAATTAGAGTGGAATTGAAAAATGTTTATTGATAAAATAAAATAAAAGAAAAACTAACAAAAAAAGTGATTAATTTTTTACCGACTTCAGAAAGGAGGTGGTTCTCAATTAAAAAAAATACATACAGTCGGTATGTATTTTTTATGTTTGTTACGCGATTACTCCGTCATTTATGAACTGGGCCCCAATTCACTATGACAACTTGGCAATTCATTGCTTCGAAATCACGTCGATACCTTCATTAATAAACGACATCTCTATGACGCATTCATATCATCATCATATATATAAAATTCTCGTGTCACAATGTTAGTTACCTTACTATCCGAAACGGCTTTACTGATTTTTACCAAATTTTATATGCATATTCAGTTGGTCTGAGAATCGGCTACTATCTATTTTTCATACTCCTAAGTGATAAGGGTTGTTCACCCTTAACACTTTTTTTAATTTATATGGCAAAACAACGGTTGCCGGGTCAGCTAGTATTCATATATATGACGCGTCATAGAGAATTTCCCAGATGTCGTTTATTAATGAAGGAATCGGCGTGATTTCGAAGCAAGGAATCGCCAAGTTGCCATAGTGAATTGGGGCCCTGATTTGGAAAAAATGTTTTTGCGTTGGGTTGAATATAGCTACAATGTGGTCTCAAAATTTCATCGATATTCAACCTTGGATTTTTTTAATGTAATGACTTGTCTCAAATAAAGACCCGCCATTAGAATAGGGGATCGGACAGTAATCGAGAAAAAATCTAAAATGTAGTTAGAACGAATGTTCGTCGAACCAGAAAGATCATTTAATCAATATTTTTGTGAAATAATAATGATTTACATTTTAAAATCAATAAATAATTCTGACATTTTTAATCTGTTCTTCATCTCAAACAAAACAACAATCACAGCGCATGACGTCATTTGTAGGCAAATGCCGTGAGTCAAGCTTGTGTTTATTTTACGTTTTCGCTTTTCATAAAATACATATTTGCAAATTTTTTCGTTCCATTATTATAATATAGTCCCCAAACTTCACAAAACGTATTAGAATCTTTTTGCAAGTTTTATTTCGAAGAGTTTGTCGTCTTCTACCTACAAATGACGTCACAAGTTTTTAGGTGACCTTTTGCGCGGCAATATTTGAAACATAATATTTAAACAAAGTTTTCGATACTTTTAGAGCGTTATTAAATTAAAATAGTATTTTTCATGGCTATATATATTAATTGTAGTTAATTTAAAACACTTTCTGAAAAGTTGTCCGATCCCCTATTACATTCTAGCCTAATAAAACTAATAAGTAATTTAAATTTAACTTAAACTGCTAAGTAGAGTAAAACTAAGAATATGTCCATCAACACTTTTCTTATTGTCTCTATTAAGGCGAAGACACTTTGTTCTTGTGTTCTTTACAAGTAGCACTGTTTATGCTACGGTTCACTGACACTTCACTAAACTAACTCAAAAGGTTTTGTCCTTTTTAATCTTCTCACTAGGTCTGTGATTTCGAGGAGCTGGATAGCCTCGACGTTCACGTGATGGTGAAGCCTAATTTCATGAGCTTCGGCATACTTTTTGATTACACTAGTGACGAGGTCCACTTTCAGGTCCCGATGGAGGTCGTCATGTCTAATATACCACGGAGCGATACATTGATTCGGTTTTGTTGTTTTAAAATGAATTATTAGATTTTTTTTTAGATGTCACTTTTTTGTTATATTTTGTTGACTAATATGTACTTGAAGTAAGTTTCTTTATTTCAGCTGCGAAACCTTGTTATTGATCATATCAAACGAAACCATCAATATTTTCTCATGGCCCCATTTCTTCTATGACCACAGACAAAAATCCTAAAGAAAAGGCATTCGAGAAACAAAACTCAAACAAAAACCCGCTGACAATGACCATAGACTATATTTTTTCTTTCTTTTTTATCTGACAATGACCCTTGACGTCTGACCCGTGTGAATCTCTGACATCGTGACGCGACGTTCGATTTTCAAAAATATTTAGGCGCGAACGTCACGCGCCGCTGATTGGTGGGAATTCGAACGTTGATGAGCGGTCACGACCGAGTTCTAATTTTGAAAATTGTAGCGATTGATTGTGACGTTAAGTTGAGGTTTACCGTTTTTGCTGGTGATTGAATTAGTTATAAAAAGATCTTTATCGAATTGAAAGGAATTCGTTGATTTGTCAAAGTCAAATATTATGTATTAAATTGGCACAAAAATGCACTTTTTAATGTCATAAATACATAATGCAAATCAAATTTAGAATTTTAAAAATGTTAACATGACTTTGTAAAAACAGGTAAGCATGTCTACTCTTTCCCATACTGAAATTGAATTCCGGGTCCTGAACAGATATGCGAAAATGACTCTACCAGTGCTTCGGAAACAGTGGTTAGAGACCAAAAAACTTTAGGTACCAAGAAACACTGGGGGATGTCTTTATTTTCAACTCTTTTAAAAATAATCATCATCAGCCCATCACGTTCCCACTGCTGGGACACGGGTCTTCCCTCATAGAGAGAGAATGGGCCATAATCGACCACGCTGGCCCAGTGCGGGTTGGTGGATGTCACATGTTCTTGAATTTTTTGTGAAAAATTCTTGGACATGCCGGTTTCCTCACGATGTTTTCCTTCACCGTTTTCGGAGCGAGTGTTAAATCCGCACATAACTTAAGAAAGTCATTGGTGCGGGGCCAGCGGGATTCGAACTCGGGTGCGTCGGATCGAAAGTCGCACGAGCTCCCACTGAGCCACACTCGCTCGCTTAAAAATAATAAGATATTAAAATGAATAGAAAATTAAAGCAGAAAATTATTTTTTTGCAACTCGCGACGTGTTTCATTGCATTAACCGTATTTCTAAATCCCTAAATAATTAAAAAAATCCACTCGCATATGTCTTTATTCCCATTATATTTCTAAATTACTAAACGTAATTGGATGCGGTTTTCACCATCATGTAGAGAATTTCTCAAGGAATGTTTTAGTCTAAATTATTAATACATTGAAATGGAAACAATTCAGTAGTTCATAATACGACAAGTTAGGACGCGTTCATAGAGAATATATAAAACTAGCTGATGCCCGCGACTTCGTACGCGTAGTAAAGTATTCATCCTGCGTCCGACCATTTTCCGTCCCACCATATTTCCGTTCCAGTTTCCGTCCTGCTCCTATCTTTTTACCGTACCGTACCGCTTCTGTTCCGTTACCTTTCCACTCTTATCCTGTTACAGTCCCTTTCTTATTCCGTTATCGTCCCGCTCTGCTCCCGATCCTATTCCGATCCTAACCAGTTCCGGTTTTTGATCATTCACATGACTCTGCAGTGCGGCGGCATCGCAGAGTCATGTAAATGATCAAAACCGCGGTCCCGCTCCGGTATGTGTCCAGCGCCATGTACAATTGTATATACATGAAGCCTGAGGAAAAGAAATCTTCGAAATCTAAATCTCCTATTTACATTTACATAGCTGTTGCCCGCGACTTTTTACGCTTAGTGAAATAATTCATTTTACTCCCGGCTATTTCCGGCTGTTCTCGCTTCTATGCCGATTTTGTCCTGCTTCTATCCCAATCCTAACCCGAGTTCGTCTCGTTTCTATTCCGATCTCTTTCGGCTCTTATCTCGTTTTAAATAGACATAATACTTACATTATAAACATACATTTTCTTTACAAATTTTCACCCGTTTAAACCTGTCGGGATGGTATTCAAAACAATGGTAATATATAATATAATAATACAAGTGTCAATAGTTTTTTGGCTAAGTATATGTAAGTATGTTGGCCTAAGGTCAATCGTCATAGCTCCAGGAAAAATATTGTATGTCGCAGGGAAATGAGGATACCAGGGATTTCACGAAATCCCTAGGGATACGACGTGCAGTTTTAAAAAATAGGCTTTCGCCAGAACTCTCGCTTCGTCATCCCTTCGCTCCACTCGCGCATTCGACCATCACTCCACTCGGGAGGTCGCCGGCTCGCTACGCTCGCCACCTCTCCCCCTTGCTATGTTCTGGCCTTGCGCACTCGTTTTGCTCAGGAACTCCTCGCGAGCTTCTGGCTCCGCGCTTTTTTTATACACTCTAGGGGTAAAAGCTAGTCGGACCGCGGAGAAGTGGTCCTTCCCATACATGATTACCCCATGATTTCGTGGTATCTCTAGGAATTTCGTGAAATCTCAGATATCCTCATTTCCTGTATAATCCTATTAGGGCGTGATTTCAAGACATGGTGGAATACGTGTTTAGAATTTTATTGGCTGAGTATTTGTAACAAATTTCAACATTGTACCATTAAAAAATATTTGATACTTTCCTTCCTGTTTAACCTTGTTAGAGGGTGAATTTCAAAAAATGCCGAATTACGTTTCATGATTTGGGATGATTTTCAAAAAATGAGAAGAAGAGATCAGAAAATGAGAGGGATGATTTTCAAAAAATGGTGAAATACACATCTATAATTTCATTAGCTTACCACGTACACCACATTTCATCGTTGTAGCTTAAAAATAATAATCTTCACTTTCCACCCTGCTTAACCCTTTTAAGGGATGATTTTCAAAAATGGTAAAACACATTCTAATAATGTTTTGATAGGTATGTACCAAGTTTCATCGCTATAAACAAAGATTTTTTTATGTAAACTTTACCACCTTGTTTAACCCAGTAAGGGGTTGATTTTTGAAAAATGCTAAAAACTTATTTTTTAACTTGATCAAAATTAATTTATTTACCCTGTTTCTTTACTGTAGCTACAGTGTCGCATTAATAAAAAATCCTACTCCATACAAACTTTGCGGCCTTAATTAATTACCTTAGGGGTTGATTTTTGAAAAGTTACTGAAATCATATTTTTATATGCTTATGTTTAGTCAATTAACTAAGTTTCATAACTTTACTAAAAAAACCTGCACCATGAAAACTTTGCGACCCCTATAAATGACCTTTGGGGATGAATTTCGCAAAATGCCGAAAACAAGTTCCTATTATTTACATGCTTAATGCTCACACAAAATTTTATAATTACTGGTCAAGAAATAATCACTGTAGCATACATTATAGTTTCCGCATTCCAATCTAAAAAAGCACACTAAACCCCCCTTAAGGGTTGATTTTCAAAAAACTGTGATACACGTATTTCTTTATTTCTTTTGCGTAGTATACAGCCAAAGTTTCGTGACCGTGCGATAAAATAATTTTTTTTTCCCATACATCCTTTATTACCCCATTTGACCCACTTAAAGGTCAAATTTCGAAAAATCCGTTCTTAAATGACGCCTTCATTACTTGTAGAATACGTGGTCCAAATTTCAGGTTTCTATGTTGAGCTGTTTTGGCTGTGCGATGATTGTAGAAAAAAACCCTGTTCTTTTATTATATAGATAATATTTTTTTCGCTGACGCCGAGGTTTTATCACGGTGTACCATGTCGTCACTGAAATGTTTGAATGGGCCTTTAGTCTAACACAACATAATTAAAGACCTTGCCTTCTTTCTGAACGTCTGTAATTTAATCTGTGCTAACAATGCCTAGGCTGATTTTGTTTCGAAACCCATTGTCTTATAAATTATTTGGCAACAGGTATTTAAGCGTTGTGTAGGCAGAAAAGTAATCACGGCCATTATTTGTTATTATTTCACATAATATTATTTAAAAAAAGCGAAAATGGGTGGTGATGTTTGTTACTCAGTCACATAAAAACTACTGAACAGATTTTGAAAAGTCAAGGACATGTGACATCCACCAACCCGCACTGGGCCAGCGTGGTGGATTATGGCCCATTCTCTCTCTATGAGAGAAGGCCCGTGTCCCAGCAGTGGGAACGTGATGGGCTGATGATGATGATGATGATGATGATGATGAACAGATTTTGAAGAAAATTTGTATTTTTTTATGGAACTGAATGACGAGACGAGCTGGTCGTTTGCCTGATGGTAAGCAATACGCCAACCCATAACAATAACAGCACCACCTAGAACTTTGTTTTGCAAAATCCTGCGCGGCGCTGCACTCGTCACCCTGAGACAATTAGCTGTTGAGTTTCATAATGCCCAGTAATTTCGCTGGCTACAATGCCCTTCAAACCGGAACACAGTAATGCTTGCGCACTACTGCTTGGCGGCTGAATAACTGGCAAATAATAGATACTTCATTGTATTGTATAGGCTTTATCACGAAAAACAAAATTCTAACCATCGGGTGAAGAAACTAATTGTCTATTCACTGTTGTGTAAAAAAGTCCCATCTGCGAATAACTAGACATTTAAAGAGAAATAAAACTAAACAATAATAATTATTAAAACAATAGTTCGGAACAATGATTCGTGGCCGATTATTATAATTTGGTTGTATCATTTCATTGTATCCTTGGGCGATATACATTTCTATGTTGGAAGAGTTAGAAATACTGTAGAGGTGGCATTCGTTTTAATCGGTGGCACAATAATGTATATATTTTTTAACAAAAACAAACAGACTTCAATTCTGATGTACCTTCGAAGTTGAAGGTCGAATATCGATGAAATTCATATGAGACAACCGTGAAGCTATAGCCAAAAAAAAAATGCACGCCTGCTAAGGCAGAATAAGAGATCTTTTTTGACATTTTTATAACACCCGTACCATGCCTTAGTTTTTGCAAATAAATTATTATGATTATGAAAAAAGCTATGCTTGGAGTTTTTCTAGTCTAAAAGATCGTATTCGGAACGAGATATTGAAAATTAGGGTTACATTACATAATATAGTAAACGTTTGAACGAAATTCAAAACACATAATTTCAAAAGAAAACTATTCATAAACTATAAAATCCATGTGATGTACTCCGCAAATGAAATAACAATTATTAAATTTACATATGAATGATTTATTCGAATTTTAAAAAACATTCGTGTTAAAACATCCAAAACTATTATTATATTTCAAACTGTTAACTGCATTCATCGCTTCTATTGTCGTCGCACATAAGCATGACTTTGAATTAATCTTCTGGCGCATTGCCGGCCGCTGCCGCGGCACGCTCACTTCGCTCGCTCGGCTCGCGCATAGTGGTGCATTTAGATTAACCTAAAACTCCTCTTCGGTTCGCTCGTTGTCGTACCTATGTATGACTTTGCCCTGAACTAGTCATTAAAACAATACTGTATTAAACACAACATCATTTGTTAACGAAATTATACCAAAAGTATAAATTGTCATATCATCAATATACCTATCTAAAAAAATATGATACTTGAAGAGTATATGACATTAGTATAGTATATATAAACATAGTATTATAGTAGATAGATAAATCAACGAACGGTATAGATTTTAAATTATATAGCAACTAATATAACCAACCAATTGTCCTTTACGGCAAAAGTCATTTAGTCAACGACCTACCTTCGTCGGTATTTCCTTTGAGCTACAACATGGAGTCCTTTAAAAGGGTAATTAATAAAGTCCTAAAGGGTCGGCAACGCATCAGCATCCCCTGGTGCAGCAGATGTCCATAGGCGACGGTAACCGCTTACCATCAGGCGGGCCGTCTGCTTGTTTGCCGACATATAAAATAATACGCGACGGGACAAATGTTTGTGCGCAGAAAAAAACAGCGCAAGCATTTGTTTCGTGTCTGGGTGTTGTGGGTCCTCATAGTTCCTGGTTCTCTAGATACAGGGAATCCTAGTTAGGGGCCAGGATTTATGTATTAGATCGTTGGGCGTTATTTATTTATTATTATAATAAAAAAAAAAGTAATTTATACTCAACGAACGGTATTGAAATGAAAATATGAAAAATTTACCTGTTTCGAACAAATATACGCACCCGGAAAAAATAACCGGTTACGTGCCGCCATGTCTACGTCTTCATAGCTCTACAGTCCATATGAAACTGACCCCAAATTACATACAATTACAACATCACGTTCTTATTAATGCGTATGGAAATAAAAATGATATGAAACACTCTAATAATAAAATATCCTTGTAATTATAACCTGAATGCGAAGGATTCTAAATCAGAAACGTGTCAGAATTCATACTACTATTATTGAAGCGGCCTTTTATATTTCCGCTGCGGGATGCGGTATGTGCCCTAAGGCTTATGGCGTCAATTAAATATATATTTATTTTAGTAGACTGTATTTGAAAATCGTTAGGTACACATGGTATTTCGGCAGATCTGCTTATTTATAAAATTGGAAACCACGCACCTTTTTCTCCTTTGTGTCGCTCTCGCGGGAAGTCCGTTGATTGAAGTCCTGAGCCTGAAGTCCTGAATTTTGCCTCCAGGCAGAGATCGCGGTAGGCACTCACGTTACGCACTCGCGGCAGTGCAGACGGCGGCTCACTTGCACTTCACGGTTGCGGTAATCAGTGTAATTGCACTTTGGAAGATTTGTCCAACTTTCAGATTTATGTGACTGGTCGCGGATAAGATATTTTTGCTACTGCGTGACAGATGCGTGGCGAGATATAGATAGGTGAGGGACAAGGAAAGCAAATCACCTAATTACCATGTAAGAAAGGGAAAGCCTATCATATTGAAGTTGCATCAATGCAAACATAGCGGTAACAATTATAAATAGGAATGCTTGTATGGATGGATGTTTGTTACTCAATCACAACCTAATGAACGGATTTTAATAAAATTTTATATGTAGAAAGAATTAACAAAGAAAATACATTTACTCTATTTATTATATGTAGGTACTTCAGGTTCAGAACGAGTGTGGCTTAGCGGAAACTCGTGCGACTTACGATCCGACGCACCCGAGTTCAAACCCCGCTGGCCCCGCACTACTGACTTTCTTAAGTTATGTGCGGATTTAAAACTCTCTAAAAATGGTGAAGGAAAAACATCGTGAGGAAACCGGCATGTCCAAGAATTTATCACAAACATTCAAGGACATGTGACATCCACCAACCCGCACTGGGCCAGCGTTGTACATTAGGGTCCATACTCTCTCTATGAGAGAAGGCCCGAGTCCCAGCAGTGGGAACGTGATGGGTTGATGATGATGATGACGTCAGGTTCTCGAAAAAGACATAAGCCACATTTTATCCCGGGATACCGCGGCTGAAACCGCGGGGTGGAGCTAGTATTATAAATGGGAAAGCTTGTGTGGATGGATGTATGTATGTTACTCAATCACGCAAAACCTACTAACGGATTTGTATAAAATTTGGCATGTAGGTATTTCACATTCTCGAAAAAGACAAGGGCTATTTTTTATCCCGTAAAACCGCGAGTGAAACCGTGGGGCCCAGATAGTATTATGAATTCTTAATAATCGTATTATTCTTATTTATGATAGTATTATATTTTTGTCTACAATCCTTCACTTGTGGGTTGTCTGGAAGAGATCGCTTTGAGCGATAAGACCGCCCATTGTGACACTATTATTAAGTTAGTTGTTATTTTAGTTTTTAATTATTTCTGTATATTGGTGTTGTAATAAAGAGTTTTTCTATTCTATTCTAATTCTAATGTTTGTGAGGATGGATGGATGGATGTATGCTACTTAACGGATTTTGGTACAATTTGGTTTGCAAATACCTGAGGTGCTAATAAAGGACATAGGACGAAGACATAACCGCGGGTGAAATCGCGTCACAAACCTAGCTAGTTTTATATACTCTTCTGAATTCTGTCTCCTAACTAGGTATGCTGTATCTAGGGAACAAGCAGTAGTACGCAAGCATTTCTGTGTTCCGGTTTAAAGGGTATTGTAGCCAGCGATATTAATTGGCATGTGAGACTTAATACCTGATGTTTCGGGGTGATAAGCGCAATGCAGTCCTACGCAGATGGCAATTGGTTATAAGCAGTCGTGGCACTTACCATGAGGCGAACGACTTGCTCGTCTCATCACTCGGATAAAAAAGAAAGAGATGTTGGTACAACCTCCCTGTTTTCTATTTTTATTTTGCGGCCATCTTACAAGTTCGTTTTATAAATTCTTCTTCAGGGATAATGAATCCATTACGGGTACAAGCTCTTAAGTTTTATTTGAACTTTTTACATAGTCTGAGCTAAATTACTCCTTTACGTATCTCTTGGGGAAATAGGCACCGCAAGAGTTAAATTCCGACAGATGTGTAAGTTTATATATACACTAAAATAACAACAAGTGCCAACTTACCCAGATAGCACGTAAGCGTGCTGCAAGTTTGTTTAGCAGGCCTAGCGCACTCCGCACTGTAGGTAAGCTACAAGTACATAGCCGGACACCGACGGCGGGTCGCGCGTCGTTACACGTGCCGCGTCAGAAGATATAAGAGCTATGCGATAGAAAGAGAGGCGCTCTGTAGGTTAATATGACTGGTAGGTATGCAGCGCTACGCAAGCTGAATTGAATTTTACTGCGTCATGGCAAGAGTCGCTATTTGTTTAAATTTCTTTGCGGAGTGATGCTTCCATCTCTTAGTATTCTGTGGTTTTAGCCAGAAGAAGCCGCCCGAAGGCCTCCGACATGGTCTAACGACTACTGTCTTCAGACAACAACCGGGACCGACGGCTTAACGTGCCCGAAGCACTACTGTGCTTCGGGCACTCAGATGTAAATACCACACAAACGGTCACCCATCCAAGTTGTGACCGCTGCGAATGTTGCTTAACCTACAAGATCTGTTACGAACGGCTTGGCGAATTACACTACGAGGGCTACCCAGTATTGTTATATTTACCATTTTTTTATTGACACATGCAACCTTGTCGAAAGAAGATCTGCATATAGACTTAGAAAACCATTATGCAAATTGACCCCAAACTGGCAGTAGACAGCATGTGGTAAAGCAGTATCTTTATAAAAATCGACGTATCGAATATGCGAATCGATAACTCGACACGATTCGATTAAAAAATCACTACATATTCCCGCCGTCGTTGGTTTGATTATAGAGTGTTTTTGGATCGGTCGGCGTATATTGTTTGGATTTTTCATGGATTTGGAGTCCCACGTCGAAGGGCGGAAGCGATGCGATACTTTCGTCTTCTAGGAAATTGATGAGCTAAAGCAACTTACAAGTGACATTGGAAAAAAGGTAAGCATATATGTTATACCCATTTCTTTCCCATACTCAAATTGGTACAGGTGCAAAAGAAAAGCGAAAACTGACTATACCAGTGCTTCGAAAATATACCCGCTAGAAAAGATTTGAGAAACTTTGATTTTTTTTACGCTTAATCTACGTTTGGCCACTATCTCGCCTGATGTGAAGCGATGATGTGGCCTAAGATGGAGCACATAGATCTAGAGAGAGACGGCAGTTGAGCGGCTGCGCAGACCCGTCTCCCCGTATGGTTCACCGAACATCATCCCGAAACACGACTAGGTCGCTTGACGCCATGGCTTTGTTAGGTGGGTGGTTACAACCACGGCCAGAGTCGGGGCTCTGCGGGGTATAAAAACTTATATCTTATTTATTTACTATAGGGATTTATTTAATTCTTTATTGCACTAGGTATAGCAAGTAATGTACAAATGGAGAACTTGATGCTTCAGCATTTTCTAACAGCATTTTCTTACGTATTACTTTTTTAAAGTGTTAGCTTGATTCAAAGTCAAAGTCAAAATCTCTTTATTCATTTTTGTCATCACAGACGCACTTATGAACGTCAAGTTATCACAATGACTCTACCACCGTATCGGAAAAAGAACCACTACACAGAAGATACGGCAAGAAACTGAGGGGCATTTTTTTTGAGATTTTTTTAAAATTTTTTGTGTTTCTACAATGTTTTGTTTCTTATATACCAGTTGGCTACTTTGCAGAAGTGGAATATTTCAAGCATCTTTGATTCTCGCTCATACGTAGGACAAGAGGTCAAAAAGGTCCAACACAAAAACGCGGTGTTGCCAGCGGGACGTCCACTCGGACCAACAATCTAAACATAATGACTTGTAATGGACCTTGATAGGCGTCCAACAATATCCCGACATGTTTGAAAAATTACGATTATCGGCGTAAAAGGGTGAAATGATTTTGGAGCTTTAGTTATTGTCAGATTCGGCAAGGCGTAATGTTTTCGGCAAGTCGGCGTAGGAAATAATAAAAAAAAGTCCAAAATTGGACAAATTGAAATTACTGGGCATATGAGACTTAATATCTGATGTCTCGGGGTGATGAGCACAATGCAGTACTACGCAGTGCTTTTTATGGTATTAAAAGTGCTGGGTGGCACTGCAATTGCTATGGGCAGGCGTGGCGCTTACCATCAGGCGAACGACTTGTTCGTCTCATAGCACAATTAAAAAAATACTTGTATAATATATATTTTTTGCAATAAAGTTTGTAATTAGTAATAACATAGGTACATGAATAAGAATAAACTATTTTGGTTTTTTTTACTATGGCTCCGCACGATGTTACAATTACAATTACAATGCTCTTTATTGCATACCAGTTACAACACAGCATAAATAATAGTAGCACATAATTCCTTACAATGGTAGTACAATGGGTGGTCTTATCGCTTAAATCGATCTTTTCCAGACAACCTTTGGATGGACAGTATCGAAAGAAGGAGTAGACGGCGGTGTGCAATAGGGGATTGGACAGTAATCGAGAAAAAATCTAAAATGTAGTTAGAACGAATGTTCGTCGAACCAGGAAGACCATTCAATCAATATTTTTGTGAAATAATAATGATTTATATTTTTAAATCAATAAATAATTCTGTCATTTTTAATCTGTTCTTCATCTCAAACGAAACAACAACCACAGCGCATGACGTCATTTGTAGGCAAATGCCGTGAGTCAAGCTTGTGTTTATTTTACGTTTTTGCTTTTCATAAAATGTATTTTTGCAAATTTTTTCGTTCCATTACTACAATATAGACCCCAAACTTCACAAAACGTATTAGAATCTCTTTGCTAGTTTTATTTCGAAGAGTTTGTCGTTTTCTACCTACATATGACATCACAAGTTTTGAGGTGACCTTTTGCGCGGCAATATTTGAAACATAATATTTAAACATAGTTTTAGGTACTTTTAGATCGTTATTTAATTAAAATAGTATTTTTCATGGCTATATATATTCATTGTACTTAATTTAAAACACTTTCTGAAAAGTTGTCCGATCCCCTATTAAATTACAATAATAAATACCTGCATACTTAAACATACATTCCAACTATGTACATACATATTAAAGGTTTTCTACGGTTTGTACAAACTTTTATTTAACTTGCAATGTTTGGGTCAAATCTTGAAAGTTGAATCAGAACCGTTGAGTTGAAATTTTGCACATCTGATGATGGAGATCGAAATACATATTAATAGTATTAATATATATATATATATATAACCTAATATATATCAATATACTAATACATACCATACCATGTTATTATTCTACGGCTACAAACATTATTCTAAGTATTAAAAAAAAACTTCGTTCCCGCCAAAAGTCCATGTGTCATGCTCAACTTGCCGCCGACCTAACGTACCTAATGGGAAGTATTAACAATTTTTCTCGTTTGCCAGCGGGCATCGATTTAAAAAGTTAAAACGAATTCGAAATGCGAACATATCAATTTATAAATTTGGAACATTAACTTTTTTTCGCTGAATGGCATGCAATGTGTTATTTCGAATGCATCCAAAAGAAACTCGGAATGATTAAAAACGTTTTAGCAACGATTTGGCATATTTACGAATTAAATCGATTCTAGATTTGAATCGATTGTTTCGAGAAATCGTTTGTCTAAATGATGCATAATTTTATAGCGTTATGATAAAATCACGACTACTGTTTTACGAATTTATGTAAATTATAAGGATAAGTTATGACTGCGTTTATACCTCGTCGGAGACAAGGTTTTGAATACCTAATTATAGGTAGGTTAAGAAGGAAGGCAATATTTGACGAAGATTTTTATGTGAAAATCTTAGTGGAGGCACAGAATACTGGAAGAAAATCTGATCGGAAGTTAAGACCGCAGGGTGTTATTTATTTATTTATTTAATTCTTTATTGCACTATTACAAGTAATGTACAAAAGGAGAACTTAATTGCTAAAGCATTTTCTACCAGTTATCCAGTGACGGTAAAAGAACCCTACAAAGCGTGCATCAAAAATAAAAAAAAACTAACAGTAAAACAAAATAAATATCGTAATACATATTATCGTAAAACAAAAGCATGAATTATTAAAATATATAAGTTCAAAAACACTACATATATAATCCAAAACTAAAATACATAGAAATTAATACATTAAGAATGAAAACTTGTTACTAAAAGATGTCGCGACTCCGATGGCGTTATTCTACAGCATATAACTTAAACCTAGACTGATTGAATCTTATATCTGTAAAATTATCTAATTTTCTAGAACGCCTTAGAATAGAAATAAATTTAGTATATCCATCTATCTAGATATATAAATAAAAATGATTCGCCGAAATGTTTGTATGCGCATAACTTCCGAACGACTGCACCAAATTTGAATCAATATATTTTGTATTTTGAATCAATATATTAATAAATTATTTTTGTGATCGTTATTGTGAGGAGAAGGTTTGTTTGAATAATAAAAATTAAAAAAAATGAACACATTTTGTTTTAAGAATATTGCGGTACGACGTTAGCCGGGTCAGCTAGTACCTACTTTATACAAAAGATTTTAAAAAAAAGTACGCCCAACGATCACATACATGAATCTTGGCCCCTAACTAAGATTCTATGTATCTAGAGAACCAGGAATTATGAGGACCCACAACACCCAGACACGAAACCAATGTCGCGGGAATAGAACCCGCAACCTCGGTGGTGTACAAGATTTGAGCCAACCTGCCCAACCGCAGAGGCTGTCGATTGATTAAAAGTTATATTTTATAAAAATAATTACATAAAATTATATTTTTGATCAGAAATATGTTAAATGTCTACCTACAAGAAAACTACGAAAAATGCGGGTCGATATTCCAAAACGTGGGTGAACCAACCTGTTTTTCTGTATTTATATTCTGTCTTATCTATATTTTATCAAAAACATATTGTCGGCAAGTAGTTAAATAAATTTAAAACGTTAATTAATTTGCTAATGTGCGCCGATGGTACTAAATTAAATGGGAATACATAAAATTAAATGATATTAAATAGCCCTAGTGGTATATTGGTATGGAAATTTGAAGAAAATATAATTTAATTAGGTTTTAATACCTACGTTTCTGTCAAATGTAACACTTTAAAATAAGAGAGTTATTGAAGTAAGTTTTTTAATTAATCCTGGCCAGCAAAATAATAATAACAATAATTACCAACGACCACATATCATCACACATACCATTCTGGTCCCTAACTTATATTCTCGTTATGTTTTAGGTTCTTTTTCCGATGCGGCTTTTTTACATAAAATAGATCTACGTTTGACCACCATCTCGCCTGATGTTAAGAACAAGTACAAAAAATATACATAAACCTAAAAAAAATAGATAAACTTCAGAAAAACAATCATATAAATGGATTCAACGTTTTCTTCTTTTTAAATGAATTATTCACTTTTCCCGCCTTTCCGTTTTGTAACGAAAAACGTCAGTGTAAATGATTTTCAGCTCGGTACAGGTGGCAAAAAATATTAGAAGCAGTAATAAACTTTAGAAAAACTATCAATAAAAAAATAGTTAAGTATTCGTTATTGGTCACCTTAACATAAACTTAGTAATATTATCAAAAAAAAAATTTAACAATTATTTTTTTTATGTAACTGAGTGACGAGACGAGCTGGTCGTTTGCCTGATGGTAAGCAATACGCCAGCCCATAACAATAACAGCACCACCCAGAACTTTGTTTTGCAAAATCCTGCACGGCGCTGCACTGCGCTCGTCACTCTGAGACAATTAGCTGTTGAGTGTCATAATGCCCAGTAATTTCGCTGGCTACAATGCCCTTCAAACCGAGACAACATTAATGCTTGCGCACTACTGCTTGGCGGCTGAATAACTGGCAAAGCGGTGGTACCTACCCAGCCTCTCGCATACGAGAAACCTACCAACAGTACAATATTGGTCACATTAACGTAAATTAAAAAAAAACTATCAAATAACAAAAAATATTAGTTAAAACAATATTGGTCACCTTTAACCACCAAAACCTTACCAATCCAAACTTTATAAAAACTAAATGCGGTCAAACACTTGCCTATAAGGTCATAAAAAAGTTAAAAGAAAAACTATCAAATAAATCGATACTAACAATCGAATACTTCTTTAAAGGAATGATTCACACTTCCCGCCATGAGTCTGCAAATTTCAACTGACATAAAGGCGGGAAATAAACCTTAATTCGCGCTCGGGCTTTCGCGCTTAATGTAGCGTGTCTAATACGGTATCAATAGACAACGGCGCGATAAGAATTTACGTAATTAACCGGGACATATTCAAAAGATTTGGGACGCCATCGCCGTTCGATTAGTGATGTACCACTCTGGGTTGGTACAGTATTTCGTGACTTTGGACTGCCGTATAAAAAATGTGATAGAATTAATGATTTTTTTTTGTATTCCTAAATAAACGTAGTATTTAGCAAATTAGTAATTTCTATTCCAGCGGCTTTGTTCTCGAATATGGTATTTGTTGATAAAACGTTTGGTACCTATTAGTAGAAACTGAAACGCTCATATTTTCATTGCGTTTCAGTTTTGAGATGAATTTCCGCAACGTCACGCCTGATTCCATTGCATTACCTATTAGTAGAATATGATAACTTTTTATTGTAACACCATGATACAGAAACAATTAAAACCAAAATAACAATTAACTTAATGCATAGTATTTGTTGACATGTATGACGGTTTTTTTAATGGTTTTATCAAAGAACTTTCTTTTAGTTAGAGCACAGCACCGCAACGTTACGCCAAAGACCACTTCGTAAAAGAGCAGATAGTTGCCTACGAGTATGGACATACAGCAACGCCACAAGCATTGCTGACGTGCTAACGTCCCTGTAAGAGAAGGAGATACCATCGACAAATGATACTAGACTATTATGTCCTCTTTTTGCTCTCTATTTACGCCCGACGATCACATAGATCCTGGCCCCTACCTGGGATGCCCTAGTATCTAGGCAACCAGGAACTACGAAGACCTTGCGCTTTTTTTCTGAGCACTAACATTTGTCCCGTTGCGGAAATCGAACCAGCAGCCTCAGTGGTGTATGAGATTTGAGCAAACCTGCCCAACGACTACACCACAGAATATTAAACATAATTGTCTCTAATTATTTACAGAACACCACTCGGCTTTGATAATTAATTAATTACTTCTAATAGGTGGAAGAAAGTATTTATATCTAAGAGGTGGTCTGAGTTGGTGGTGATTCAAACCCAGACAGCCTCTCGCTTTGCCAGTTACTCTGCCACCAAACAATAGTGCGCAAGAGTTCTGGTATGAAGGGCTTAATATTTGATGTCTCGGAATGATGAGCGCAATACAGTGCTACGTAGTACTTTGCATGGTATTAAAAGCTCTGCGTAGCACAGAGCTATTGTTATGGGAAAGCGTGGCCCGTACCATCAGGCAAACAACATGCCTAACTCATAGCTCAGTTGCATGAAAAAAACCATACGGTGTTTTCCCATGAAGTCGTCCAAGCGCCGTATATAGAACGCCGTATCGGACTGCCGTATCAGGCACAACACTAACTTCGATTATATAATTTTGTCAATGTCTTTGGTTATGTTTATTTTATTCAAAACTCGTCGATAGAGTTTCTTGACGAGCTTTAATGAATCTTAATAATCTTTAATTAATATAATGATTAAATAAACAGATATTATGACATAATAAATTGTGTCAATTTACACTTTGATCGTTGAAAGATGAAAAGATGTGACATCAGTTTCTACGCATATTATTATTGTGTTTTAATAATATATAATCATAATTAACTAAAATATTCAAAATGATGTCTGATATTGTAGGAGTTTTGTAGATGTACAAACATATAGGATAGATAGATAGATTAATAGATACATATATGAAGGAGTTCGCGTGAGGAGCCCATCAACGTGAGTTTGTCGCGGCTGGAGCAGACTAGGACCACTGACTTCAAGTCCTACGCGCTCCAGGTTCCAGCGGAACATGCGAAGATGTTCCTTGCCCCGGACTTCTGGCCTGCAGGGATAGTCTACGCCGGTACAGGGAAAGTAGGCGAAAACAATTCCCTGTTGTAGCTTCATAAAAATAGTATTTAATATTATAATATGTATGTTAGTCTGTAAGGTACCTATATATAATATGGGTCGTAGAATTACTTTAGTCACAAATGTAACTATTGTTTTCTTAAGTTACCTGAAATAAAGAAGTAATAATAATGGTGGTTTAAGATATATGTCTTTTTATATATATATGTTTTATTTTATAGGTTTATACCTATCTTTTTTATATATATAAATATATTTATATGAATATTTTATTTTATTTGTTTTTATAATATGATATTTAAGAAGTTTTTTAAAAGTAATCATGGATTTTGCTTGTTTGATGTCTTTTGGTAGTTTATTATATAATTGAGCGCCTTCATACAAGATATTCTTTTGATTTCAGTTTGTTCGTGGTACATGTAATTTAATGTCATTTGCACTTCTTAGTATGTTTTTTTGTAAATGTTGTTTTTTTGTGAAAGTTATTTGTATGTGTATGTCTTTAGTAAGTATTTTATATAATAATAATTAAACACTAACGACCTGCCCCGGCTTTGCCCGGATCCACAATTTACTAATGTGGTGTCATTTTTAACTGACTTCAAAAAAGGAGGAGGTTTTCAGTTCGATTGTATTTTTTTACATTTGTTACCTCAGAACTCCGTCATTTATATACCAATTTGGAATGAATGAATTCTTTTTGCTTAGGGTTCAGTATAGCAACGAAGTGGTTCCATATAAATTACATCGATATTCCACTTTGGACTACGAAGATGCATCAGAATTGAAAAGAAGTCGGTTTTTTTGGTAAAATTTATACTT
This sequence comes from Petrophora chlorosata, assembly GCA_951640565.1. Taxonomy (NCBI): domain Eukaryota; kingdom Metazoa; phylum Arthropoda; class Insecta; order Lepidoptera; family Geometridae; genus Petrophora; species Petrophora chlorosata. Next base: position 5,538,150 of record OX621216.1, on the reverse strand, counting down.
GCTTGACGGCTTGATAGCAAAACATTGAATTTTCAACTATACAAAAATTACATTAAAATGTATTGAGCATTTCAACCTTCGATAAAAAATCTACCATTATTTTTTCTTAGTATGGTTTTATTGTCATTATGATCCCCATTTTTATTACAATCTAGCCAATTGATTGGGCTAATAAGTAATTTACATTTAAATTAAACTAAAATTAAGAATGTGTCCATTAACACTTTCTTTATTGTCTCTATTAAGGCGAAGACACTTTGTTTTTGTGTTCTGTATAGGTAGCACTCGTACTACATTACATGGTAAATTACATTACACTAATTCATCTACCTAAATGACATTAGAAACCTTATGAAAAACCATTGTGTGGTTTAGAAGTATACGCAGAAAAACAGAAATGAGAACGCAGATAGCGACTTTGTTTTATCCTACGTAGAGATACTATTCGATTCTTTGTTGCGCTTAAAATGGAATTACAATAGGAACATACTTTCTTATATAATACTTATGATTATGCTTTTTTATTGTTTTTTCTTCGCTTCGGTCAGTACAACTCAGAACACACGCTTGTCCATTACAAACAGCTCTGCAACTTAACAATACCAATCATTAATTTCTTTTTAAGGCAACAAAGCAAGGGTACCAACATAACAATAATAAAAGTTTTGTTCGAAAAGCTTGCGTTCACATGACGCAGCTGTTTTCTAGTCACTATCTGTTTGACATAGAGTTTCATATAATTATAGATTGTAAAAATATATTTTACTGTTCGATGACTGATTTTATATGTATTTTTGTTATTACAACAAGCATTTAAGTAGGTGATTTTTTTTTTATTTCGCCCATTTGGGCTGGCTAAAGTCTCTAGGACCATACCGCCATGTCTTACGTAGTTTTTATTTGATAGATTAATATTCCATTTATTATACTTTTGTTGAGAATGAGGGTCAACAGCAACAAGACGGACCCTCTTCTAGTGCTTCAATAAAGTGGTGGAACTTTATTCAAGCTTTCCATGGACATTTTGGGAGAACATAAAAGCAATGTTTTCTCTATTTTGTTTCATTTGCCTACACTCGTGCACGTTTATGAACACATAATGGTTAATATTCCACCAATATTACACATGATCACTCGAAATAACACTTGTTTGGAAAATAAAACACTTTTCACATCCCGGCAAAAATTCCTGCTTTCTTAAATTATTTCTGTACATGCTGTCTTTGGCTTCGCACCAATTTTGCATTCAGCAAGCTTTCGACTTCTTAGGAGAATATGAATTTTAGATACACTATTTTGTTTCATTTGCTTAGGCCACAGCGTCTATACTATTATTATTTATTATTTATTTATTATTTTATTATTTATTATTAATTGCATGCATGTATTTATCATGTAGGTCTTAAATTACATCTTATGTTGGTACATGAGCCCTGTAAGGGCGTTTGCAAGTCTCGAGATCATTCCTATACATATTACTATACTATGTAAGATATCAATACCTATCACCACTTGACCAATAAAAAATACCCTGACTCTCGGCCCTCAAACAAAAAACTAAAACGACGTTTAAAATTTGATCCCTTTTCCTCCAAGAAGTTTTTATGTCTTTCAAATAAAATGTTGCTACAAAATTACAATGAAAGACATAAATTAAATTTGCCCATAAAGCAAAAAAATCGAGCTACCTGAGAGTTGTGAAGGGAAGCCAAATGAATGAAGATTACGGCCATTTCAACTTAAACCTGGCGGTTTCTGGAACTAATCAAAATCGTAAGCAAAAGCCACAGAATCAGTGACAGTTTGTATGAGGACAGTGGCGCTAAAAGAGGTCTAGATAAAATAGTCAAAGACTCGATGAGTAGAAACTAGCATATAATCTGTGATCTTGCGCTTTAGCTAAACTTACGGTTTGATCCTACTAATATTATAAACGCGAAAGTTTGTAAGAATGGATGTATGGATGTACCTTTGTTACTCATTCACTCAAAAACTGCTAAATGGATTTTGATGAAATTTGGTATGGAGATAGCTTATACCCTGGATTAACGCATAGGCTACTTTTTATCCCGGTAAACCGCGGATGTAACCGCAGGGCGCAGCTAGAGAAAAATAAATCGATTAAACCCATGTTGTTTTACTGAGGAATTTGTCGGCATAACTGTAACATTTATCAAAAATCCAAAAACTCAGTTTTTTTTCTCATATATCCACTCCATGTTTCCTAAGAACACTAGTCCCCAAAATAACCTTATTATAACTAGCCACATCTTGTATAATAATTAAAGAAATAAATCATATATTTCAGGCAATAACACATTTAACACATTTATACAATCATGCTCACTCAAATGTCTTTGCTTGCGGCGGCTGTGTGTGTCGGGTCACTCCCTTCCCTCCAATATTGTTGAGGGGTGTGATGGCTGGTCCACAAGTCATACTCGAGAACGGGTGCTGCTTGCGGGGACTGGTCTGTTCTAGTCACTCCTACTGCTACTGTCATACCTACTTATATTTTATTTACACTTTTCTGTTACTGATAATATGACTATGGGACATCTCACTCGCATTTCTTGTTTGACATTCTGTTAATTCTAATTTATACCTAATTGTGTTGAAAAAAGACATCCCCGCAGAGTTTCTTGGTGCTATCTTCTCTAGCGGGCGTATCTCCGAAGCACTGGTAGAGTCAGTTTTCGCATTTCTTTTCAGCACTCAGACTTCAATTTGAGTATAGGAAAGAAATGGGTAAACATACTTACCTTTTTTCAAAGTCATGTTAACATAAGTTACAATTTTTAACATATTTTATTTTTATCATGTGTTTATGACCTTTAAAAGTGCACTTTTGTGCCTATTTAATAAATTATATTTGACTTAACTTATAGTACCAGAGGCCCATAAAATATAGGTATACCTTACATACGAGCATATATATACAAATTATAAAAGACTAATACTAGAATAAGGGACATAGATATACATATTATATTGGTGGCGGTTTGTATTCGACTGCTTCACCCAGGGTTGACTTCCGGCGAGGGAACTCCTCAACGGTGAATAGTACAGACACAACGTTTTGTAAATGGATTTAACCATAATAGCCTGTTCTAAATTCCACCATGACATGGCTGATACAACCAGGATTGACTTCCGGCGAGGGAACTTCTCAACAGAGAATAGGACAGACATGAAATTTAGTCACTACACTGCATAAGATTTAAACTTCTGTGCGGATCGGGAATAGCACAAGTAACCGCTAAGCCACGGATCATCGAAATGACTTTCAATCACCAAAATTCCCACAAAAATACACCCTAATTATCGCACCCCTATTTCATATTATTAGTATAATCCAATAGAAAATGGGATATAACTAGTGACAAAACCATTTTAATCTGTGTGAATGTTGGTTTTGTATGCGGGTAATTTAGGTAAACAGAATAACGCTGTGCTATGCTAGCTTACCTAAGAAAAACCTGTTTAAGGTGTAAGTAATATAAGAAAAGTTGTAAAATTTATAAAAAAAAATTAAAAAAACTAATTAATTAAAAAAAAAAGCTGCCTCCCGCGGTTTTCCGGGATAAAAAGACCTAAAGAGCCTACATACCAAATTTCAAAATCCGTTCTTACAAACTTTCGCATTTAATATATTAGTAGAATAGTAAGTTATAACTTTATAGATAGTATAATATGTAGATAATATAACTTAATAGATAGCTAGATACACCTTTAAGTATGGATTATACCAGGCCTAGCGCACTCCGCACTGTAGGTACGAAGCTACAAGTACACAGCCGGACACCGACGGCGGGTCGCGCGTCGTTACACGTGCCGCGTCAGAAGAGATAAGAGCGGCGCGATGGAATGAGAGGCGCTCTGTAGGTGAATATGACTGGTAGGTGTGCAGCACTACGCGAGCTGAATTAAACTTTATTGGGTCGTCAAGAGTCCCTTTTTGTTTAAATTTCTTTGCAGAGTGATGCTTCTGTCCCTTAGTATTCTGTAATTATACCTAAACTAGCTGCGCCCTGCGGTTACACCCGCGGTTTCCCGGGATAAAAAGTAGCCCATGCGTTAATCCAGGGTATAAGCTATCTCTATACCAAATTTCATCAATATCCATTCAGTAGTTTTTGCGTGAAAGAGTAATAAAGGTACATCCATACATATATGTATTCTTACAAACTTTCGCGTTTATAATATTAGTAAGATTTAGAAATAACTATTATTCCGATTAAGTGTATTTTTTTTTGTTCAACATTATATTGCACGTCCAAAATGGATAAACTGTTGAAACATTTGTAAATATTTAAGACCTATTTTTATGTACCTACACAGTTATACAATAAAGATTTCTGATTATGATTCTGATTCTGAACTCTCTGCGTCACCCCACGCGGTTACGCCATTTAGCTGCTCACTGACTCAGAAAAACGACTCACAACTCACAAAAACTATATTTTCATAGAAAGTTGTAAAAACAACGTAAAAAGTGTCCAACCATTGAGTTCAAGATAATTTGGGATATAAAAACTTGACAGTACTAGGTGGTGGTAAGTCCCTCGTATAATAAGACAGGCCCTTACCACCGCTTTGCCAATTATTCTGCCACCAACCAGTCGTGCAAAAAACAAGTTTGCAGCAAACTTACACTCCATTGTCGTATCAAATCAATATAAAAGATAACAAACTTGCAGCAATCTTACACTCCATTGTCGCGACGAAATTGACGTATCAAATTAATATAAAATAGAAAAAAACCTGCAGCAATCTTACATTCCATTGCCGCGACAAACTTGATGTATCAAATCAATATAAAAGATAACAAACTTGCAGCAATCTTACATTCCATTGCCGCGACAAACTTGATGTATCAAATCAATAAAAAATATAACAAACTTGCAGCAATCTTACATTCCATTGCCGCGTCAAACTTGATGTATCAAATCAATATAAAAGATAACAAACTTGCAGCAATCTTACATTCCATTGCCGCGACAAACTTGACGTATCAAATCAATATAAAACCTAACAAACTTGCAGCAATCTTACATTCCATTGCCGCGACAAACTTGACGTATCAAATCAATATAAAAGATAACAAATTTGCAGCAATCTTACATTCCATTGCCGCGACAAACTTGACGTATCAAATCAATATAAAAGATAACAAACTTGCAGCAATCTTACATTCCATTGCCGCGACAAACTTGACGTATCAAATCAATTCAAAGGACATGAAACAAATTTGCCGCAAGCTAACGTGTTATCATCATTAGCCCATCACGTTCCCACTGCTGGGACACGGGCCTTCTCCCATAGAGAGAGTATGGGCCAATATCCACCACGCTGGCCCAGTGCTGGTTGGTTGATGTCACACGGCCTTGAATTTTGTGATTGATTCTTAGACATGCCGGTTCCCTCACGATGTTTTCTTCATCGTTTTGCGAGTGAATGTTAAATCCGTACATAACTGTAGTAAGTCAATGGTGCGGGGTTAATAAGTCAATGGTGCGGGGCCAGCGGGATTCGAACTCGGGTGCGTCGGATTTAAAGTCGCACATGCTCGCACAGAGCCACACTCGCTTTGAACGCATTTTTCATTTTTGTTATGTTGGTAATTGCTTCGTTATGTTAAAAAAAGAAATTAATGTTGAAAATATATTTTATTATTATGACTATATCAAACAGATCGTGACTAGAAAACAGCTGTGTCATGTGAACACAAGCTTTTCGAACTAAACTTTTATTTTTGTTATGTTGGTATTTGAACCTTTACTTTGTTGCCTTAAAAAAGGAATTAATGATTGGTATTGTTAAGTTGCAGAGCTGTTTGTACTCGACAAGATGTGCGCACCCTAAGTTGTCATGACCGAAGCGAAGAAACCATTGAGGTCTCTCATTCCTCAATGGAAGAAACTATCAATATAGGTAATAAGCATTGAGGAATGAAGACCTCAATGGTAATAAGCTGTATGACAGCTTACAGCGTATAATATAATAAAGTACGTCCCTATTTTATTTTTTTAATTTGCATTACTTTTATAGAATATAAACTTAAGAAAATATTTTAAATTCCAATTAAAATGTATCATAAAAAAGGCTTATTAATTTAAAAACTAAACTAAAAGATATTAAATACTATATACATGTTGAATACATGTTACATATTACAATGTTCCTGTTGTAATTCCTTTTAACCGACTCCAAAAACAGGAAAAGGTTCTCTATTCGATTGTATTTTTTTTTTCCTCAGAACTCCGTCATTTATGAACCGATTTGGAAAATTCTTTGCGTTGAGTTCAGTATAGCTACGAAGTGGTTCCATATAAATTCCATCGATATTTGACCTTGGACTTCGACGATACATTTAAGTCGGTGTTATTTTGATAAAATGTATACATGTAAAACTTATAGAACCTTATCAAAGTGAAATCAATTAAAATAAGAAATATACAAAAGCCCACGTCCTGTACTTACATAATAAACCCAACAAGAAGTTTTCGATCCTTTAACACAATGCACCGTAAACGTAATCGCCTATTGTTTGTAGAAACGCGGAGGTACAGACCACAGGAAGGGACTTTGAGCTTGTTCTAAATATATCCTTTTTTTTTAATTGACTTCAATTCTGATGTGTCTTCGAAGTCCAAGGTCAAATATCGATGAAATTTATATGGGACTATGTAAAAGCTATACTGAACCTGAAGAATTTTCCAAATCAGTTTATAAATAAAGGAGTTCTGAGGTAACAAACCTAAACACAAGTATACGTTTTAACAAACAAAAAACTGACAATGTGTCTTTGAATTCCAAGGTCAAATATCGATGAAATTTATATGGGACCACTTCGTAGCTATACTGAACCCAACGCAAAAATAATTTTCCAAATCGGTTCATGAATGACGGAGTTCTGAGGTACAAACATATAAAAAATACACCTCCTTTTTGAAGTCGGTTAAAAATACAATCGAATTGAGAACCTCCTCCAATTTCTATGAAGTTGGTTAAAAAACCGTAACGTTTATAATTATTTTGAACCCTGTGACGTAGTGTAAATACCTATATTTTTTGTAATATTTTTGTTAGCCTTATTTTTATGGAACTGTGTGATAATACGAGCAAGTCTTTCGTCTGATGGTAAGCGCCACAACTGCCTATAACAATTGCAGGGCCACCCAGATCTTTTAATATCAATACTACCAATATAAGCCAATATAAGCTATCATACGTGGGTTAACCGTGATTTTACTCGTATGATGGCACAAGTAGCTTTAGTGTTATGACCTATTTATGAGTTGGGTCCTCGCGAATCATTAAGAGAAGACTTTAAACAAATTAATGTATTAACTTTACCTTCTATGTATATTTATGAAAATATAATGTATAATCGTAAAAATCTGCACAAATTCAATGTGAATAGTGACCACCACAACATAAACACTAGAAATAAGGATAGAATTGCAGTACCTAGGTTTAGACTGAGTAAAACGAATAAGTCCTTCATGGGCAATTGTGTACGTTATTACAATAAAATTCCAAAATGTATAACGGAGCTCACAGAAAGTGGATTCAAATTGAGCGTGAAAAATATTCTAATGAAAAAGCATACTATACAGTTAGTAATTACATAGAAGACAAAGATGCATGGAACATTCCGCTTCTGCCAAGTAGCCAACTGGCACATAAGAAAAATAATATTGTCAAAAACAAACATAAAATATTGTAACAAAAGTTCTAAAAAATATGCCCCTCAGTTTCTTGCCGTATCTTCTGAGTAGTGGTTCTTTTTCCGATACGGTGGTAGAGTCATTGTAATAATTGACGTTCATAAGTGCGTCTGTGACGACAAAATTAAAATAAAGAACTTTTGAATTGAATTGAATTGAAGTGAACCTTTTTTCTAAAACGTTACATATACAATTAAAATTACAAAATGCTTTTTTGTACACCAAACAAAAAAATGAATAGGTACATGAAACAACTAATAAACTAAACCACAATGGGCAGACGTATCGCTAAGAGCGATCTGTTCCAGTCAACCTTTGGATGGAGTTAATTAACGGAGTGAGATAGGTCGGCGGTGTAAATGAAATAATAATAAATGATCTTCTAGAGCGAGTGTGGCTCAGCGGGAACTAGTGCGCCTTTCGATCCGACGCACCTGGGTTCGAATCCCGACTCGGCCCTGCACCAATGATTTATAGTTAAGTGCAGATTTTGCATGCTCGCTCTAAAACGGTGAAGGAAAGCATCGTGATGAAACCCGCTTACGCACTTTGGAGTGGTAGGCTCTGGCCGTGGTTGTAATACCACCCACCGAACAAAGCCATGCCGTCAAGCGACCTAGTCATGTTTCGGGATGATGTTTGGTGAACCATCGGGGAGACGGGTCTGAGCAGCCGCTCAGCTGCCGTCTCTCTCTAGAGCTATGTGCTTCATCTTAGGCCACATCATCGCTTCACATCAGGCCAGATAGTGGCTAAACATAGATCTATAAGCGTAAAAAAAATATCTGGTCTTAATATCCTAACTTTAAATACAAGTACTACGTTAAATACGTTAATACGTTATCCGAAAGTACGCTTTGAATTTTCACATGTCGCTTCCATTCACTCTATATCTACGCTTCCTCAATAAGACACCTTGTACCTAGGTACTGTATGTACCAGCTTATATAAAAACAATACACAATTGTGTTGGTCACTTTCGCTGATGCCCACTGTTTTTTATATGAAACTAAGTGACGAGACGACAAGCCGTTCGCCTGATGGTAAGCGCCACGCCTGCCCATAACGATTGCAGCGCACCTAGAATTTTTAATACCTTTAAAGCACTGCGTTGCTCTGCATTGCGCTCATCACCCTGAGACATCAGATGTTAAGTCTCATATGCCCAGTAATTTCGCTGGCTACAATGCCCTTTAAACCGGAACACAGTAATGCTTGCGCACGACTGCTTAGATACACTATTTTGTTGCATTTGCTCATCGTGATGTCTCGGGATGCACCTGATCGAGCAAGAGTCTCATACACCCATTAATTTCGCTGGCTACAATGACTGATTCAGCTACAAGAGTTGCCACCTTCTTGACCACTTAAACATTTTGAATCAATTCATCACCATCAACATCATCATCAGCCCTTCACGTTCCCACTGCTGGGACCTTCTCTGAGAGAGTCATAATACGCCACGCTGATATAATTTGGTACATGTGTAGGTACTTTAAGACCTGGCAAAGGACATAAGCTACTCTTTATTCCGGAATATCGCGGGTGGAACCGAATGACGCAGCTAGTAAGCAAATAAAATACACCTCTTTTTGTGAATGATACCTATTATGAATAACACTCCCGAAACTTTTCAAAATCTAATCCCTTGAACTAAAATAAAAGCCAAAAACTTTGATTCACCGTCATTATATTCGCACTTTATGTTCTACAAAACCACTTAATTGAACCCTCGTTCATCTTCATGAGAATTTCTACCTTCAAAACTTTTATATTCAAAAACTACTCTAGAAGACAAAGCTTTCTTATTTATAAAGTTTGACCTTCTAGAACTTATTCTTCTACAATCCGTCGGTCACTTCTCATAAAATCCATTAATTCCAATTGAAGTAGATTATTTCAAGTACTCTTTATCATTTCTTCGGCTTCGGGCAAACGTTAGGTTTTAACGGCGGGCCTGGTGGCGGCAAATCAGTTTTGCATGGTAGTCTCTCTCTCAAACCAAACGCCTTTCCGCAAAAGTTGTTATACACAGAAATGACGAACTTTGCCGTCGTATATGTAAAGTTTCTGAAGGTTTCGTCGGTTTCTTTTGGAAAGCACAGCGCGCCTGCTGCTAAAAGCCCAGCGCTGGTAAAGAAAATCCGCCGTGGGATCCCCTTACCTGACCCCAAATAGTAACCAGTTGCACCCCCTATGACAACTACCGCTCTCCTCATGTTTAAGTTATTAGGATCCCTCATGTAACTTTTGAATTTGTTCTTCTTTTTATTAATAGCGCCACATAACTCTTTTTTCATGCTTCTGGATTCCGTCATGAAATCCGTATAGTTTTCTTGAATGCACTCTCTGTACCTCTTGACATGAGGGAGCACACATTTGTGCAACAGTCTTGTTTTAGCTTCTGGACATTTTTGTTTATCCTCCATATAGTCTTTGTATAAATGATGAGGGCTTGTTGGGTACAAAGGGAGGTCTTTGTACTTCATCTTGGGTGGTCTTTCAGGGATTTTGACTTCAGGAGCTGCATTGACAACTGGTATTATTGAAGGCATTTTCGGTATTGCTACACTAGGTACAGTTCCTAGAAGACCAAGTTTGAGAAGATCTACCCATAGTTTACCAAGTACATATAGATCTCCGTAGCTGGCGTGTTCTAAAGAATTTTGGGAGTCTTCAGAATCGAAAACATTGTCTTGTCCAGGGGTAAGATTTGAGGGTGCTTCTATTTCGTTTTCTGGCATTTTGGTTTAAATTTAACTCTCGTTAGAGAGTGTTGTTTTTCTATGCAATTTAGTTTGTTTTTGGGTGTGACGAAAATTTGGACAGCGTTTTGACAAAATCTGTTGTCTAAATGTCAGGTGATGTTGACAGGTCGGGCAAGGAAGTCCAAGTTACAAAGAGGATTGACCGAAAATAAAAAAGGATACGTAACATTATTTTTTATGGAAATGATTGATGAGACGAACAAGTCGTTCGCCTGATGATAAGCTCCACGCCTGCCTATAACAATTTCAGTGCCGACCATAACTTTTAATACCGTAAAAACCACTGCGTAGAACTACATTCAGATATTAGTTTCATATATATTTCTAATAATATGATAATTCTTGCGCTCTACTGCTTGGCGGCAGAATAACTGGCAAAGCTGTGGTACTACCCAGATGGCCTCTCCCAGAACAACCACAAGTATTACGTACTGTATAGTTTAGGGCCCTAGTTTGGGGCATAGCACAGATTATAATCTTGTGGTTTGGGGTCGGGTCTGCGTCATTCGCAATTTCCCGGGATAAATAGTAGCCTATGTGTTAATACAGGACCTAAAGTATCTATATACGAAATTTCATCAATATCCGTTCAGTTGTTTTTGCGTGAAGGAGTAACAAACATACATCTTTACTCTCTTACAAACTTTCGCGTTTATGTTAGTTGGTTAGTAAGATTAGTAGGGCTTCCTATTTCTATGGCCATTGACCTGTTATGGCCTCACCCAATACGATCACTATCATCATACATTTTTTCTTCAATGATGAAGTAAAAATGTATCAGCATGAGCTGATGATTATGATGTTGCAACATAGTTTTAAGAATAAAAAATAAGAAACGTTTATTTGCAATTATTAACTTATAATCTACTAGCTGACCCGGCAAACGTTGTTTTGCCATATAAATTAAAAAAATGTTAAGGGTGAACAACCCTTATCACTTAGGGGTATGAAAAATAGATAGTAGCCGATTCTCAGACCTACTGAATATGCATATAAAATTTGGTAAAAATCAGTAAAGCCGTTTCGAAGGTAACTAACATTGTGACACGAGAATTTTATATATATGATGATGATGATAATAAACACATGACATAAATAAATACCAGAAAAAAAAACCGGCCAAGTGCGAGTCGTACTCTCGCGCACGAAGGGCCACTTAAAAAATGTTTATGTTTTGGTTTTTAGTATTTGTTGTTATAACGGCAACAGAAATACGTCATCTGTAAAAATTTCAACTGTCTAACTATCACGGTTCATGAGATACAGCCTGGTGACAGACGGACAGACAGACGGATGGATAGCGGAGTCTTAGTAATAGGGTCCCGTTTTACCCTTTGGGTACGGAACCCTAAAAACATTGAAGTGATAAAGATAGACGCATATAAAAAAATTTTAGTAGAAAAGGTTTTTGTAGTTCCTTAGTTCTTTAGACACAGGGAATCCTAGTTGAGGCAAGGAACCATAATTGAGCGATTTTTTTTTTGTTCCAAGCATTTGCTTGTAGCCAAAAACCATCAAAACCTAGCCTTTGCCAAATAAGACCTCTAGCATGAAATCGAGTGAAAAATCGATTCCGACTCATTCGGACAATTCGATTAGAACTCGATAGCAATCGCAGGAAAACCTCGTATGGTCCATTCCATATGCCACGATCTCCATTTCAAAATGCAAACTTATCTCTACATTTCTACATTTTGGAACTAGACTCAACTGTTAAAGCAATATGGTTGAAATTTAAAGGTATTAGTGTTTTACGAGTTGAATTGTATGTTGGTTTTATCATTGAACGGTAAAGATCATAGCGTTTGTCATTTTTGAGCACTCCTAGAAAACTTTGGTGGAGAATATTTAACGGATATAATTACTTAATTTAATAAGGTAATTATTTTTACGAACTTCAAACAAGGAGGCGGTACTATATTCCACTGTATCCTTACTAATATTATAAACGCGAAAGTTTGTATGTATGGATGTTTGTTACTCTTTCACGCAAAAACTACCGAACCGATTTTGATGAAATGTACTGTAGGACTTGGAATAGCACATAGGCTACTTTTTATCCCGGGAAACCACGGGTGGAACCGCGGGGTGCAGCTAGTATATATATTTTTATGTGTGGTCACCGATTTCTCCGTCAACTGTTGACCGATTTCAAAAATTCCTTTTGCGCTCAGTACAGTATGGCTGCGAGGTCCTATATAAATTTCATCGATATTTGACCTTGGACTTCGAAGGTAGATTGAAGTCGGTGTTTTTTTTTTTTTTAGTAATATCTAATTGATTGTCTTTATCAATTCAAAAAAGAAATCAATAACGTACTACCGCTAGTTTTTATTTTTGACAGCCTCTTTGGTGTAGTGGTTGGGCAGGTTGGCTCAAATCTCATACACCACTCGGTTGCGGGTTCGATTCCCACGACGGGACAAATGTTTGTGCACAGAAAAAAGCGCAAGCATTTGATTCGTGTCTGGGTATTGTGGGACCATGGTCCTCATAGTTCCTTATTCCCTAAATACAGGGAATTTTAGTTAGGGGCCAGGCTGTATGTATGTGGTCGTAGGGCGTATTTATTTATTTATTTACGAATTCGAATCTGCGGGTGAAACCACGGGGCGCAGCTAGTTACGCCATAAATTTCTACAACACAGTACCTTCTGGCTAAAGATAACATTGTTCAGAGAACAAAAGGCTTTATGTTCAAATCTCGTAACTCAAACGAGGTGGATCGAAACTCAGGTGATCTTCTAGAATACCAGTTTATTCGGGTGCCGTAGCAACGTCTAATTATTTTACATTTATGAGGATTTCATCGACAATTAAAATTTTTATTTTCCATTTTTTTTATGTTACTGAATGACGAGACGAGCTGGTCGTTTGCCTGATGGTAAGCAATACGCCAGCCCATAACAATAACAGCACCACCCAGAACTTTGTATTGCAAAATCATGTGTGACGCTGCACTGCGCTCGTCACACCCTGAGACAATTAGCTCTTGAGTCTCATAATGCCCAGTAATTCGCTGGCTACAATGCCCTTCAAACCGGAATGCTCGCACACAGTAATGCTCCCGCACTACTGCTTGCCGGCTAATTAACTGGCATACTTGTTTTTAAACAAGTTGATGTGTACCTACAATCTGAGATTTTTTATATTATTTTCATCATCATCATCAAGTGTTAAATCCGCACCTAACTTAAGAAAGTCAGTGGTGCGGTCCCAGCAGGATTCGAACTCGGGGGCGTCGGATCGAAAGTCAGACATGCTCCCACTGAGCCACACTCGCTATTATCGCTTATTTTATTTTATGTAAATATGTTACGTTAGTTTTCTTTTTTCAACCGTCAAATGCCTTTATTACTGAAAACATTTCTACACTCTACTTACTAAAACCACAGAATACTATGGGACAGAAGCATCACTCCGCAAAGAAACTTAAACAAATAGCGACTCTTGCTGTGAAGCAATAAAATTAAATTCAGCTCGCGTAGCGCTGCATACCTACCAGCCATATTAACCTACAGAGCGCCTCTCTTTCTATCGTATAGCTCTTATCTCTTCTGACGCGGCACGTGTAACGACCGGCCGACAGTGTCCGGCTATGTACTTGTAGCTTCGCACCTACAGTGCGGAGTGCGCTAGGCCAGCTAAAAATAAACTAACTACCAAAGTACCTACTTACAAGGAGAAGCAATTGGACAACCCACAGACCATTAAATGCTTATAGATAGCCCAAATACTCCAGCCCACTAATTGGCAGTACCAAGATTATTTTTATTTCAAGTAATATTTTATAAATATTTCCCTGAATAGCTAAAAACACAATGGGTGCCTGAAGAAGGGCATCGATGCCTAGGATTTCTAGGAAGGCCCAGAAAGCGTTGGCGGGACGATTTGGACGCTTTCCGGAGGGACTGGCCTGAGATCGCATTGGAGAGGGATCCATGGAAGGAGATGGGGGAGACCTTTACCCAGCACTGGGATTGAATAGGTTAAAAATATATATATTTTCTTCTTTACATAAAATAAAAGCTTCAATAACTATATAATTAATCACACAAGCAGCTAAATTCGAAGCAGCTTAAACAGCACTTTTGTAGATTTTAGGTCGTTTTAGTCGTCTCGAATTCAAGAATGCTACGCCAAAAAAAACGTATTCCTCTGTTCCTATCCGCATTTATCTATCTACCTACCTTTTTTTTTAAGTATCATCTGCGATCAGCCATTTGGCTATAAGCAAATTCGTTGGTGAGTGTATTGAGCTTAACACAAAAAGACATTGCGCCTCTTCAGGCGGTTGCTGAGACTCGGCTGTAGCAGCTGCGTGGCCAGCTGGTTCGGGTGAACTGACAGTCTGTGTTTATATGTGGTGTTTATAATCCTGATGGTATCTTTAACTGTGTCTACTTTTAAGTGAGTGTAGTTCTACATTGGTGATAAACCAGGGGGCGCTTGAAAGTGACATTAGTATGGAATTTTGTAGTCTTTGCACTATATTGATGTTTGAGTCAGAGGCGCAACCCCAGAGTTGTATTCCATATGTCCATATTGGCTTTATCACAGCTTTGTATACCAGCAGTAACCTACCTATGTAACCTATCTACCTATATTAGTTTTCTTTGCCTATATAGAGCATACAAAATAAATTTAATATAAGCCTTATCTAGCTATCATTTTATAAATGCGATAGATTATTTATTATTGTGTTTGTTACTTGAGATTTTAAACACTTTATTACACAACAATTAGAAAGAAGAAAAAATATATAACTTGAGCAGGGACCGAACCTGCATCTTCGAAATACCTTTCGAAAGACCGATGCCGAAAGCGAGTGTGGCTCAGTGAGAGCATGTGCGACTTTCAATCCGACGCCCTCGTGTTCGAATCCTGCTGGCCTCGTCGACCACTGTCTTTCTTAAGTTATGTGCGGATTTAACACTTGCTCTAAAAACGGTGAAGGAAAACATCGTGAGGAAACCGGCATGTCTAAGAATTAGTCACAAAAATTCAAGGACTTGTGACATCCACCAACCCGCACTGGGCCAGCGTGGTGGATTATGGCCCATACTCTCTCTATGAGAAGGCCCGTGTCCTAGCAGCGGGAACGTGATGGGCTGATGACGATGATGGGGAAACCGCGGGTGAAACCACGCGGCGCACCTAGTATTATAAATACGAAAGTTTGTCAATTGAAAATCTTTGCGTGCAGAGTCAATGGGGGATTCGAACTCCGGTCCGCCGGATCCAAAGCCACACGAGATACCGCTGAACCAAAGCTATTCCATATTTGGCTCAAATATTTGTAAAAAGCTATTACCCAAGGTTTATTTGTATAAAACACCAATCCATTTTCATGCATCGTCACTTCAAAACCCAGTAAACTCGACTTGGCCCATAAAAACAGCCAGAAACCACTTCCATAGATAACTTTAGTCCATTTTGTGTTGTAGGGGAATCATAAAAATGCCCTTATCATGAGATTAAGACATATGATAGCTGAGTGACGTCATAGCGCGACTTATAGGCAGTAGGGGCGTCGCCGCAAAATAGATTATTTTGTGACGCTGCGCTTGACAAAGAGGTAAAAAAGAAATTTATAAGTAATTTGGCACCATATGTATTTATCCTATTATCCTATCCTATTAATATTATAAATGCGAAAGTTTGTTAGTGTGGATTTATTGATGTATGGATGTTTGTTACTCAATCACGCATTAACTACTGACCGGATTTTGATGAAATTTGGTATAAAGGTACTTTAAGTCTTGGAAAAAGACATAGGCAGCTTTTTATTCCCGGAAACCGCGTGTGAAACCGCGGGGCGTAGCTAGTTTATTATAACAAGAACGGCAACAGGCCAATTATACTTATTAATAGTAACATGTTAAACAATATAATAATTAAATTAATTTCAATAAAAGTGATTTCAAATAAAGACAATTTCAATAAATGTAAAAAAATTTAAATAAATCAAAAATATATATAGTTAATAATCATTTTTTAACCAACTTCAAAAAAGGAGGAGGTTCTCTATTCGGTTGTATTTTTTTGTTTTTTTTTTTTTATGTCACACCTTTAACATTTCTATACCAATAATTACAAAGGAAAGAGCAATGTCGCAGCGGTAACACGCGACTTTCCATCCGACACACTGAAGTTCGAATCCCGCTTGATCCTGCATCAATTTGTGTTATATGTGAAGGTAAACATCGTGGGAAACCCGGCATGCCCAATAAAAAAATATGCATTCGCCAAGCCCACGGACTACGTAGACATTGGTCAAGCCGCCCTAGCCCGCGTGGTGGATTATGGTTATGGCTTCAGGGGCTATGACCCTTCATCATCATCTTCAAAAGCTCACCCCCTCATCTTACAAAACTGGACTTCCCACACCACGCGCTTCACTCGCACTTTCCTTCCTCGCACTTGTAAGATGTGGAACGACCTACCTTCGTCGGTATTTCCTTTGAGCTACAATATGGAGTCCTTTAAAAGGGGAATTAATAGATTCCTTAAGGGTCGGCAACGTATCAGCAATGCCTCTGGTGCAGCAGATGTCCATAGGCGACGGTAACCGCTTGGCCGCGGGCCGTCTGCTTGTTTGCCGACACATTAAATAAAATAAAAAAACACTTCATCATCAGCCCGTAGTCGTCCATTGCTGGACATAGGCCTCTCCTAATGCCACTGAGCCCGGTCTTCAGCTCTTCTCATCCAGTTTCTTCCGGCCACCTTATGACCTTTACTATGTCTTAATGTTGGGTTAATTAGCATTCACTGGATTATAAATAATACATAATTAAGATTTCTTTTTACTTTATGGAACTGAGTGATAAGACGAGCAAGTCGCTTCGTAAGCGCCACGCCTGCCCATAACAATTGCAGTGCCATTCAGAACTTATAATACCATAGAAATATCTGCGTAGCACTGCATTTCGCTCATCACCCCAAGACATTAGATATTAAGTCTCATATGCCCAGTAATTTCGCTGGCTATAATGCCCTTCAAATCAAAACACAGTAATGCTTGTGCACTGCTTGGCGGCAGAATAACTAGCAAAGCTGTGGTACCTATCCAGACGGCCTCCCGCATACGAGATACCAAAGTATTAAAAGTTCTGGGTGGCACTGCTATTGTTATGGGCAGGCGTGGCTCTCAATTTCATAGAAAAATAAAATATAATTTATTGGTCATCCATACTGCGTCAATTTTGTGTACTGTTAACCTAAACCGGTTCTCTTCCCGCCAAAAAGACAGAACTCCTTAATGTGATAACTTTTTACGATAGAAGAAAAGAGTTCTTTTATTATCTTTTAAAATAGCACCATTTTTATTAGCGGCCAGCTTTATTGTTGTTAAAACTCTGTGCTATGTTGACAAATTCCTCGTTCCAAAATCAAGTTTAAACTTTTTTATAACATTCTCCCGCCATATTTTTTGTAATGTTGTTCACACGTCCAGTTCTTTTTTAATTTCACATTAGGCATGAGTCGCAGTAGTCGTAATGCCGGGGAATGTTTATTTTTTTAATTTTGGGAATTGGTGTCAAAGGTCGTAAATATTTCTTGTAAGTCGTGGGTAAACTGCATTTTGTGTGAACACGTACGGTTGAGTCAACTACAATGTTATCTGTGAGTCATTGAGTCATGTAGGTACTTTGAGGTTAGGTCATTGTTAAATGAATACTAAAGGAACCTACATTTGTAAAGCATGAGTAATGTAGGTAAAATTTAATTACCTACATTAATATGCGATAGATACTCACGTCTGGTCATATTTAGATGATTATTAAGTAACGTGAATATTGCGTTAAGAATCCCAAAAAGAGACAAAATAACAAAGTATAATGAATAACCTTTACTTTAAGACGTACGGAAACTTAGCATCCCTTTAAGGTTGACATTCCTCCTGCCAGATCAAAGCGTTTCGATTCAACTTTCATAATGCGAACATAAGAAAGGCACACCTTACCAGCGTCTCTGTTTTCTGTATAATCTAGGTGTCTTCAAGTCCAGAGTGAATCAGTATCTTCTAGGCAAGCATGAACCATCGTCGACCGCATCATCACTATCCATCAGGGCCCTAATTCACTATGACAACATGGCGATTCCTTGCTTCGAGGAAACGTCGATTCCTTCATTAATAAACGACAACTGGGAAATTTGTATTCTCTGTGACGCGTCTTATAAACGAATATATGAATGCGTCATAGAGATGTCGTTTATTAATGAAGGAATCGACGTGATTTCGCCAAGTTGTCATAGTGAATTAGGGCCCAGGTGAGACTGCGGTCAAATGCCTGCCTATCAGGTAAGAAAAAAAACTTAAAATCTTGTAGGTACAAGAAACTATGGGTGTGTGTCACAACACACACCCATAGTTTCTTGTGCAAGCAATTCCACATTTTTCTATAGTATGGTTTCATTGTCATTATAATCCCCATTTTTTATACAATCTAGCCAATTGATTAGGCTAATAAGTAATTTACATATTACTTAAACTGATAGATAAACTAATATTAAGAATGTGTCTATTAACACTTTCCTTATTGTCTCTATTAAGGTAAAGACACTTTGTTCTTGTGTTCTGTATAGGTAGCACTCGTACTACATTACACTAATTCACTATCACATCAACATACAACAAATTCCACATTTAAAATTAAATACACAATTTTTAGGAAGGTAGAGTAAAAGAAGGAAGGCAGGCCTAGCGCACTCCTCACTGTAGGTACGTAGCTATAGCCGGACACCGACGGCGGGTCGCGCATCGTTACACGTGCCGCGTCAGAAGAGATGAGAGCTACGCGATAGAAAGAGAGGCGCGCTGTAGGTTAATATGACTGGTAGGTATGCAGCGCTACGCGAGCTGAATTGAATTTTATTGCGTCATAACAAGAGTCGCTATTTCTTTAAATTTCTTTGTGGAGTAATGCTTCTGTCCCTTAGTATTCTGTGGTATTAATACTAAATGTATTTGTGCGAAGCCGGGGCATCGATACTCTAATATACTTACCTATACATGTACAGTTATTATATATACTAAGGATAGATTTTCTTGATAGGTAATTATAAGTTGCGCCTAAATTTATGGCCGCTGACCGGCGCACCATATGACCTGCGTAGTAGCAAATATCAATACAAAAGCGTTTACTGCGCATGTCACGTGGTGAGCCGGTGCGAGTTAAGGGTATTTTAATATTTAATGGAACTGAGTAATGAGACGAGCAAGTCGTTCGCCTCATGGTAAGCGCCACGCCAGCCCAAACCAATAAAATTGCAGTGCCAACCAGAACTTTTAATACCATAAAAAGCACTGTGTAGCACGTCTTTGCACTTATCAACCGAGACATCAGAAATATAAAGTCTCATTTACCCAGCAATTTCGCTGGCTACAATGCCTTTCAAACCGGGACACAGTAATGATTGCCCACTACTGCTTGGCGGAAGAATAACTGGCAAAGCTGTGGTACCTACCCAGACGGCCTCCCGCTTACGAGAGACCTACCACGAGTATATTTAATTTAATCTTAAATACAAGATTAGCCACCCAGGGTAGGGCTTTGTGTCTAAAAGCAGTCTAAACAGATATTTTACCACTTAGCACACCCTGCGTCTGTTGGACAACAATGTTCGCATTGTTGAGTTTAGAGATGTCAAGTCGAACCGGAATAGTCTTGTCGGCTAGTATTGTTGTTTGGCCGGATTCAGGTAATTTAACTTGTGTTAGGTCGTCGCGACTCTCGGCCGTCTGGGTTGGCAGGCACCACCGCTTTGCCAGATGTTCTGCCGCTAAGCAGCAGTGCGCAAGCATTACTGTGTTTTGGGCAGGCGTGGCCCTTACCATTAGGCGAACGATAAGTGGTTTCTTAGTAAAATTAAATTTCAAAATCGATGAGATTCAAAAATCGCTATTATGTGATAAGAAATGTAGATATCCGACATAAACACCAGCCCCCACATCTCTAGTTATGTTCCTGTTCAATAGATAACAGTCTTATGAAATTCTTGAGGTTATTTACAGCGGACCTAAGTAACTATTCGACCAGTCTGTACAATGGAGATCATTGCGAGATAACTGCTTAGTTCGTAATAATAAAGGCGTTATTATAGATGCCCCACAATCACTTAGAACTAAGTGGTTATGGATGCCCACAATCACGTAGAACTTAGTGATTATGGATGCCCACAATCTTTTGTTTTTATGAAATTGGGTGATGAGTTCGCTCGATAGTAAGCGCCACACCTGCCCGTAAAAATTGTATTGCAGTGTCACCCAGAACTTTTAATACCATAAAAAGCACTGCGTAGCACTGCCCTGCGCTCAACAACCTGAGACATCAGACATTAAGTCTCATGCCCAGGAATTGTCAAACATTTCTACTCAAAGTACAATAATTCCTTATGTGTTGTGTAGTAGCGTAATAAAATACTTAAGTAATATTTAGTTTTCTTTGGTTATATTCTATAGGCCTATGTTAATTTTACTTTATTGTACATTATTACTGCCTAATATAATAAATGAAAAAAAAAATAAAAAAATAAAAAAATAAAAAAAAAATAAAAAATAAAAATAAAAAAAAAGTCCGCATCAACCGATATTGCAGATTGGAAGATGCCTTCTAAATTTGAAATTGAAAGCGATCAGAATTTGTGTTCGAGTTACATGATTCCCCTATTGTACAGATCTCCCTCACGACCTCACATTAGGTTAGACCTACTTAGAGATGGTCAAATTCCAAGTTTCTTTGACGATTGCGACTGATGGACTAACAGTCCATTTTTGGGATACATTTCTTGTTCTACAGAGCTATAAAGATAAGGCAGTCTTGCAAAGTACCAACAGTATTTTTAAAACTCCAACAAGCGTGTGTTTAAAAACCTCTCTGCGTTATCTACATTGCACAAATGATGTATTAGCCTTGATAAAAGTACGGAATCTTCGCCTTCAGATGATGCATGAATATATTTAGCAGTTATTTATCTTTTATTATTTATCACACAGTGCAGAATGCTCCTGATTTGTTAATCCAAGAGTCATGTATTACTAAGTAGTTAGCATACTTATTAAATAAATCAACTAGGTATTGTTTACTCCGTGAGTAGAAAAGAAAAAAAAAAAAGAAAAAAAACATTTATTTGATGACCACAGTCATACACTAACAAAATAAAGAAAAAAAAATTATAAAAAGAAAATATATAGACAGTATAAAGAGATAAATAAGCTTAATTGAGTACTATCAATGTAGTCCCCAAAAGGGGTGGGACTAGTAGTTCTTACTATTTGAGTGTAGGCCTCATCCAGGTAAGTACTATTGAAATAAAAAAATATTGAATGGGTACCTACTCGGTAATCATATATATCGGCGCAAAGACGCTAACAAACTTCAAAAACTGTTAAAAATAACAAAGTAATAACTATTAGTTTACTACTAATAGTTGTAATTGCATAACTAATGTTTAGAACATCAATTCATTGTTGAATGATGAAATTCACTACTTTTATGTTAACTTCTTATTTAACTGATTGAGTTAACTGTTTACACCTTAAAACATCATTTTGTAACATTGATTTATTGTTAAAATTGAACTAAGACACTCGCAAGCAAGTTTGAATAGATTTTGCAAACAATGTTTGTGCGAGCCTTAGGTTTTCTATAAATACGACCGCCCGACCGATCGCAGGACAGTCTAGCTCGAGCGGCCGGACTGTTCGGAG
This sequence comes from Petrophora chlorosata, assembly GCA_951640565.1. Lineage (NCBI taxonomy): Eukaryota > Metazoa > Arthropoda > Insecta > Lepidoptera > Geometridae > Petrophora > Petrophora chlorosata. The sequence goes on along the minus strand of OX621216.1, from coordinate 5,515,933 downwards.
CTCCTCAATTGTAATTGTAACAAACTGTAAAACTGAATAAAACCAATCGAAGACTACCTGCAAGTCTTTCATTCCTGGAGTATGAACGATCACCATGATGATGATGACAGTGACGTCAGCAGTGATGACGTCACACTTTTAAAAAAAACTCTTGGAGCCGTTTACTCCGTCATATACAATATTTAAAAATTACTCGGACAGTTAAAAAATTAAATTTAATTACTCATTTCCCAAACTAAAAACGATGCACCGCCAACAACGGTGACAAAGCAGTCAGCGCACGTTTTAATTTTTTCCACTTATCTCGTCTTTAGCATACGATTTCACGTTGACGCTTTATTGAGAAGGTTCTAAGTATAATGGTTATTAAGCTCGTTCCATTCCATATTAATAATATAATATAATATTAATTTCTTTGTTTTTTAAAAAAAGTAGTAAATATACCAATGTGTCACATTTTAACGTCTGCTGTTTAGAAAGAGTCAGATGTCATCATTAGTTATTCCTTTACACATCCTGATTCTTTACGATAAACAAAGGTAACTTTCAAGTAAAAAACAGATAAAGAATCTTAATTTTCGACGAATAAAAAAGATACCTACGCACAAACTTCAAATAATTCAACCTACACATCTGTCAGACAACTCATAATAACATCTAAAGATCTCCATTGAAGCCGTGGCACAACAAAAAAACATAAGCACGCCTCTTTTTTCACAATTAATCACTCGAAAAAAGAACCTCTCGTAAGACTTTTAAAAAGTTCGCATCGATGCATTGACGTACCTCCTTTCAGCAGCTGTCAAAGTGACATTTGATTTATGATTTTCCATTGTGGCAGCATTGCGTTCATTATGGCGCGAAACTCATTTATATTGCTAATGACATTTGGAGATATTCAAAATGGCCGGTAACGCGGGCGGTAAAAACGTAAGTTATAGTTTTTAGGAGATTATCTGCTTTGTATTTCGTAAGATTAATTTGTGGTTTTTGCCGGCCTCTGACTCTGAGCATAATTATTTTGCGCTGGCTAATTATGTGCCTACACGATTTACGATTCATTCTTTTATCGTATTTATGTTATTGGCCAATGAAAGGGTCGTGCCTGTATAGTGCCTACACATGAATCGAGCATTTTTTTTTCAATAAAAGTGGCACGTGTTACTAATTTTAAACAGCCATAAAAAAAATATTTTTGTGTAGTTGTTTTAAAATATGTACGAAAATGAATGCAACCGAGAGTGGGCAAAACTTCAAAGTGCGTTCGATGGACAACAGTCTTACCATGTCGGAGGCCATGTCGGAGGCCTTCAGGCGGTCTAAAAACTCCGACACCAGGGTTGGCCACACACCTACACGAGAGAAGATCAGGTGAGATCGCGTTCTAACGCTTTCACACAAAATAGGATTAGGTATTGGTTTGGTTTAGTTGTTATGATACCCAAAGTCCTCATATTCAATGGCTGCCTAGATAAAATACTCGCGGTATGTCTCTCGTATGCTGGAGGCCGTCTAGTTGAAACCACCACTTTGCCAGTTATTCTGCGGCCAAGCAGTAGTGCGCAAGCATTGTAGCCAGCGAAATTACAATGTCAATGTGTCGGGGTGACGAGCGCAATACAGTGCTACGGAATACTTTTTATGACATTAAAAGTTCTGGGTGGCACTGCAATTGATATGGGCAGGCGTGGCGCTTACCATCAGGTAAACGACGTGCTCATCTCATCTCAGTTAAATAAATAATAAAACAACCGACTTCAATGAATCTCCGAAGTCCAAGTTCCAAATATCGATGAAATTTATGTAGATGTCCCACCTCGCTATGAATAAACTAACCGCAAAAAAAATTTTTGAAATCGTTCAACACTTGGCAGAGATATCGGTGAACGTACATAAAAAATATATACACATACAAACAGTACAACAACGTGGAACATAGAACCTCCTCATTTTTTGAATTTGGTTCAAAATACTCTAAAGACCCTATTGCAGCGGAGAACCAGCTTTTATTAACCCGTGGGCTAGCATCAGGCGGTTGCTTGTCTCGCCTAACGTAAGGAAAAGCCAATGACCGCTTTCTTTGCTAGTAAACACAGACATCAATGCACAATATTTTGGTTGTGTAGTGGATAACCGGTGAGCTGAACCGGTGAACTTATGGCGCGGAACGTAAACTGTGTAGGGTTGTCTCTTCCTACAAGAGTTTAGTTTTTTATTCGTTATAGCAGGCCTAGCGCACTCCGCACTGTAGGTACGAAGCTACAAGTACATAGCTGGACACCGGCGGGTAGCGCGTCGTTACACGTGCCGCGTCAGAAGAGATAAGAGCTATGCGATAGAAAGAGAGGAGCTCTGTAGGTTAATATGACTGGCAGGTATGCAGCGCTACGCAAGCTGAATTGAATTTTATTGCGTTATAGCAAGAGTCACTATTTGTTTAAATTTCTTTGTGGAGTGATGCTTCTGTCCCTTAGTATTCTGTGGTTATAGGCTTCCGTTTGACCACTGTCTCACCTCCAAGTTCATTACCATCTTGCGTATCATAATAACTACACCAAACAAATACCTAAACCTAAGTATATAACGCTTCCGTTTAACCAATATCTCACCTGTTGTTAAGTTTATCATCGTAAATCGTATCGTAAGAGTTTTGGTTCCACGTTTATAGTGCGTATTGCTAAGGAATGGACTCATTGCCGTCTTCTCTGTTTCCTGATAACTACAATCTGGGTATCTTCAATGCCAGAGTGAATAGGTATCTTCTAGATCTACGTGCTCCATCTTCGGCCACATCGTCGCTTAACATCAGGCGAGATGGTCGTCAAATGTAGATCAAAATGTAGATTCCGTAAAAAAAAAACATTATCAGCCCATCACGTTCCCACTGCTGGGACGGGCCTTCTCTCATAAAGAGAGAGAAATATGGCCAATACCATAATCCACCACTCTGGCAAATATTGCCATATTTTTTGTTTCTTTTGCTATTTATTAAAAAAATTTTTTGATGACCTATGCTATAGGAATCGGCTTTTATAATGCCATTTATAAACATTAACAATACTTATCTCCCTGGAGCACATGGAAGGCATAAAATAAGTAATCGAAGATAGACAAACCATAATTAAAAAAAAAAACAACTTTACGCTACCATTTTCTTACCAAAGTCGCTATTTCTTACACATTCTTTGTCCATGCAAACAATAGACCATAAAAGTTGCCATAAAATAAAATAAAAACTACTGACAGCCCTGACTCCCGAATGCCCGATAAAAACGAACAAAGAGGTAACACCATACGTGTTTCTGAATTTGGAATCCGCATACTTTCACATTCACCGTATACTATGTTTCTATTCGCCGTATAGACGTATGTTTCTATTAGCCGTATAGCCGTATGTTGCTGTTAGCCGTATAGCCGTATGTTGCTGTTAGCCGTATAGCAATGGCGGATACACTAGCCACTTCCCATAAAAGCTTTTTTGGAAAAAGACTTTTGCTGTGTAAAGGCTGCACCACACCAAATCCGGTTGCAGTCCGGTCCGGTGCAGACAGTTTGTGAGGACCGGTAAAGTATGAAATTCTATGAAAGACGTCACATATGTAGTCCGTCTGCAGTATATTACAGTAGCTGCGCGGCGTACGGACTGCGCGTAAGAGACGACAAACTAAGCGCGCGCACGCACTGCACGCGTGCAATGCAGTTTACAGCGCGAGCAACGTAGTATTCAAGAGGCTTCCTTATTGGATGTGACAATAAGAGCGCGCAATACGTTGCAAGAACGTGTAGTTCTGTGTGACAGCTTACGCACTACACTCGCACTACAAACGAACTGCACTGCACCGGACTGGACCGCAACCGGATTTGGTGTGCTTCAGCCTTTAGGGATGCTTGGAGAAGTCAGCTGCTTAAAGAGGGGCATCCTAAAGCCGCTGCTGCGGCTTTGAGGTGTGCCTCGCAATACGCGTCGCGGCGCCGGCGCTGCTTTATGCAGCCCGGGTTCTTGTGAAAACAGTTGAACTATTCAAGGATCAGTATGTCTGCCTCTTCAAGTCACGCGGTGCCGAGCGGTCGCCACCAGACATGCTTTGACATGTATCCAGTTTGCTTTCGCGCTGTCATTGAAATACACTTGAAACAATTAAAATAGGTACACGCCCAGTCTATGGTTCAAATACACCAAAAAGTCACTAAGCATCCTACGCGTCCAATATAAAAACATTTTCAGGATCATGTTGAGACTTCCCCGCTTTTGTAGTGTTTCAGGTATATTCGCCCATGCCTGAACTAACGGATTTCAAGCCGTCATTCGGAAGGAAGTAGCATCACTGATGAGGCGGGTGCGGGGGAGTAGCAACAGCATCCTGAAAACTGTGGCAAAGGATCCACATGCGCCTATACTGAGGTATTTCGTGTGGGCGATGAATGAAACGGAAGGTGGTTCGCTTCCGCATGGAATGCCTTGCACGTAGGTACATGAACTATTAGGTAGGTATTTCATTTGTTATAACTTTAATTGTGACGTTTTTCTGTGATTATAATTTTAAGTCTACCTACTAACTTATGGATATTTGTTGTCTGAATAATAAATGTGTAGTAAATATGTTCTATATTTAATCGCTATCTTAGGAAGTGCGCGCCGGCGTCGCGTCGCGTCTCGTCTCGGTGTAAACTGACCCTGAGGTGCAATTCCAACAACTTCGGTTCGTTAGATACCGCAAGATTAGGCATTCAATATTTCTCAAAAACTTACGATTTTTTGCGTTACTTTGGGGGACCATTCCTGATGGGAATATGGTCAAATAGGGTGAAATAGGGTCGATTAAGCCTACGTGTTGAGAGCGAATGTGGCTCAGTGGGAGAACGTGCGACTTTCGATCCGACGCACCCGAGTTCGAATCCCACTGGCCACGCACTACTGACTACCTTAAGTTATATGCGGATCTAACACTCGTTCTAAAAACGGTGATGGAAAACATCGTGAGGAAACCGGCATGTCCAAGAATTAAACACAAAAATTCAAGGACATGTGACATCCACCAACCCGCACTGGCCCAGCGTAACGAATTATGGACCATACTATCTCTATGAGAAAAGGCCCGTGTCCCAGCAGTGAGCGTGATGGGCTGATGATGATGATGAAGCCATGTTTTTTATCTTTTTGAGAAACGGATTTGAGTGAAATTCAGAATGGAGATAGCTTACACCCCGGACTAATTGGCTACTTTTTATCCCGGGAAACTTCAGGTGAAACCGTGTTAACCGTGGGTAACAGCTTGTAAAAAATATTATAGACATCGTAGCACCTCGCTTAGATATTGTTACTAAAAAGCACAGATAGACACCACAATATTATTTATATCTACACATTTAAAAGGATGAACGCAGACATGGGCGGGGCAAGAGTCAAGAGTTCTTTTAGTATTGATATATGTGAATTCTTTGAAAACATGTATTTAGGATGTTGAATTGTAAATGTGCTTTTTTTTATTTAGCAAATATTTTCTCATGGGTCAACTTTAACCCGATAGCGAAACAATTCTAATATTTTATATGACTGGCTAGCATTTTGGCTGTCAGAAGATTTTTTTTTTTTTTTTTATTCGTTAATTGGTTTGCGTTTGACCACTATGTCACCTGATGGTAAGCGACGATGCGGTCGACGATCTAGCACGCTTACCAAGATAGTACCCGTTCACTCGAGACTTGAAGATTCCCAGATTATAGCTATCGGGAAAGACTGACTCTGGCAGGGAGTTCCACTCGTTAGCAGTACGCATAATAAAAGTGGAAGCGAAGCGCTTAGTACGCGCGGGAGGAATGTCCACCATGAAACGGTGGCGTATTGCCGTACGTCTTGATGAGATGCCTTTTTTTTAAATACACGATTCATATAATTGTTTAATCGTTTTATTTGATTATTTTAAATGATACCTAACAAACTAAATCAGGTGAGGAAACCGGCATGTCCAAGAACAAATCATAAAAATTCATGAACATGTGACATCCACCAATCCGCACTGGGCCAGCGGTGGATTACGAGTATGGCCCATATGAGAAGGCCCTTGGCCCAGCAGTGGGAACATGATGGACTGATGATGATGATGATGATGATGATGAAAAAAAACTACGCAACGGATTTTGATTCAATTTTCACTGTAATTTAGAGATTTTTTTTTACGGTAGGTTAAAATATGCAGCTGGGTAGCATACCTATATGCTACCAAATAAGACTATTAAAACTAAATGCACTGAAATGGTTATGGAAAACTGTGGCTCTTACCATCAGGCAAAGGACTTGCTCGTCTCATCACTCAGTTCCAAAAAAAGACGTAATTATACAGGGTGGGGCAAATTTTTGGCCCCTTAAGGGTAGCTACCTTTTCTTTTGTAGTTAGAAGGTTTTGTTCTTAGGAACCTTAAGGAGCTATCCTTAAGGAGCCAAAAATTTGTCCCACCCTGTATATGTTCTAATCGTTGAAAAGAATGGTAACATAACATTGGTAACAACATCAGCTGGTCTGCCAGATCCTACCACCAGATAGTGACCATCATCCATTACAGAGATCAGATCGGTGGTCAAACACATTTTAAATAAATTTCACGCTCCGCATACAATAGTCAAAATTATCAGGGGTTGACAACGTTTTCAAAAGTATTTTTTTATTTTGAAAATGAAAGTTTTCTTAAGTTTAATACATTATAAATATTTAATAAAACGGCTAGGACTCACGTAGTTTGTCGAATTAGTCGACCTAGGTTTCGAGCATATCCGATGCTCTTCATCAGCCCCCCTACCCATATCTCCCTCAAGCGCCAATCGTATATCGTGTTGAGTTCAGTTTAGGGTATAGATTCACTGCGACAATATTTTATGATGCCATTTATTGTCCCATTAAGTTTATCTCCACTTGTAGTTAACATATTTTGGTATAAATGAATGAGATTAATTCGATTTCTTGCCAGGATCGATAATAATTAGTCAGTATCTCATTAATCGCAGTGAAACTATACCTTAATTTGAGCTCAACACGATATACGATTGGCGCTTGAGGGACATATGGGTACGGGGGCTGGGGAGAGTTAACGCTGCGAGAACGCGGCGAACACATTGCGGCGGTTTGTCGACTATTTATTTATTTATTGTGAAACGCCAACAGTGTACATTTTACTATAATATATAAGGCATTCTAAGGTTGTATTGTGCTGATATGTACACCTATTACAGGCGACATCATTCACCATGAAGCAGTGGTAAAGACAATAAGAATTATTTGCAATAATTATAGTACCTACTTGCCAGAAATAAAACCAAGTAGGTAGTACATATAAAAAAAAGCATTCGTAGATAATCGTGATAGTCGTGCTAAGGCAGTTGATAACTCTTATATCATTAAAAAGAAAGAACAAGTAAAGCACTGTGTGATGAAAGCTTTTGTATTTATTATAAAAACGATTCGCAAAAGTTCAAAAACGATTGATGACTAATTCGACCATTCGAGTCCTTGCCGTTTTATTAAAAAATTATATTTGTTTAATTATTATTAATAAATTACGGGTGATTCTCACGTTTAAGTTGGAGTAGTCCAACTATAGTTTCAACCACATCCAGTGGTTTTTTATGTGTGGCTGCAAGGCGAGTGCGGAACGCTCGCGAACGCGTCGCGCCTCGCATTGATTTTTTATTTTCTTAGATTCACAGCAGTTTCTAGTCACTTATAGCTAATTTAAAATTATACTTCGCCGTTGCATCCTCGAAATTTATATAATTCACAAGGTAGTTCCACTCCATGAGCTGGGCATCAAGCACAATTTTAGAGCGGTAAAAAAAAAATATTTATTAAAAATATTCAAGTGTTTTATTACCACGTTTTTATTAAGTCACTATCTTGCTTGTTTGTCTGTGTCGTTCCGGGTGGAATCTTGCAACTCAAATTTCGAGCACTTCCCGATTAGCTATCCGACTGAAAATTTCAAAGTAACTCACAATTTGATAACAATGCATCCTAAATCCATTTATTATTTTTAAGGCGTGTAAAAACGTGGTTTTTACATTTTTTAATAATTTATAGCCTTGTCATGTTAAATACTTATAATAAAAAATTGTAAAGCTAGATTTAAATTTGATATTAGTTGCATGCAGCTGCAGGTGCTACAAATATAATTCTTGTCATTACACAAATCCAGGTTAAAAAGGTCAAACGCAGATGCAAAAAAACTGTGCCAAAGGTTGACTACCCCTGACACAGTTAAGACCCCGTTATAATTGAGTTACTAATAATTAAAGTCACTAACGATTGTGTACAAGTCTTAGTGTTAATTCAACCTTATTGCTATGTAATAAAGGCTAGAACGTTATCAAAAACGATTCAGTCATTGATTGATGTGGGTATAAGCCACGCCTTAACGTATTGTGTCATAAATTATTATATTTCTTAGAGTATTATAATTATTATGTTCAAAATATATGTTTAATGTGTAATTTTTGGGTTATTAACATAATTGCTAAGTTTTTAAATTCGGTATTTAGGTTTTGTATTTAATTGTTCCAATGTAATTTTGAAGTAACCAAACTTTTGAGAAACTTTTTTTTTTCTTCTTTTGTTTTTGAGAACCAATGTCATTGACATAGCCCACAGAATTAGTCAGCTGAAGTGGCAGTGGGCCGGACATATTAGCCGCAGAACCGATAACCGCTGGGGTAGGACGCCCTCAGGCAAGGTGGAGCGACGATCTTCGCAAGGTGGCTGGCAGCAGCTGGATGAGAGTAGCCGGGGATCGTGCTCAGTGGCGTGCAATTGGAGAGGCCTATGTCTAGCAGTGGACTGCAATAGGCTGATGATGATGATGATGATGATGAATTTTGAAGTTGAGTTGTGTAACACAACTCAGGGTTGTGATTGTAACTTTGGTTAAGCACCTATTAGGAAGAATTTTAGAAGATACCCCGTTAGGGCAGCTATATTTAACCGACTTCAAAAAGGAGAATCTTAAATCGATTGTTTTTTAACTGACTTCAACAAAGGACAAGGTTCACTCAGAACTCCGTCATTTATGAACCGATTTGGAAAATATTCTTTGCGTTAGGTTCAGTATAGCTACAAGGCGTACCAGCTCGAGGCTTTGGATTCGATTGAAAGACGTGCTGAGAAGCTCATCAACGACGACACGTTGGTGGAAACTAGACTCCAAAGTTTGGCTCATCGACGTGAAGTTGCCAGCCTGTCGGTTTTCTACCGAATACACACTAAATGTCAAATTTATACAATTTATAACTTGTTATCTATTTTATAAACTTTTATTTAACTTGCAATATTTAGTATGTTTGTCCGGGTGGAATCTTGCAAGCCGAATCAAATTTTTTTATTTCATTTCATTTCATCATTCACCGCTTTTGCGGTGCATTTAACCGCCAAGTAATAGTGCGCAAGCATTACTATGTTCCGGTTTGAAGGGCATTGTAGCCAGCGAAATTACTGGACATTATGAAACTCAACAGCTAATTGTCTGAGGGTGACGAGTGCAGTGCAGCGCCGCGCAGGTTTTTGCAAAACAAAGTTCTAGGTGGTGCTGTTATTGTTAAGGGCTGGAGTATTGCTTACCATTAGGCAAACGACCAGCTTGTCTCGTCATTCAGTTACATAAAAAAACATTTCATTTCATTCATTTCATATTCATTTACAGAGTAGGTAAAAACAATTATCAACAGGCGAAAGACTTTCTCGTCTCGCCATAAAAAACGCTCAGACTTGCTTTTTCATTTTTAACCCGTATGCTATTTTTACCCTGAGGAGACCCATTTCGAAGGACTACCAAAATTTAGGCCTACACGTCTTCTTGACGTATGCGTATTAGCGGTATCTCATCAAGATTATGTGGGCGCGGCGCAAGCAAACACCTCCCGGCTTGTAGCTCTTTCACACTGCGTTACTTATTCATTGAACCCGATGGAACGGTAAGGCAGGTTGTTCATGGCCGGACTTGTTGCCGCGCAATTGCTTTCTTCTCATATATTGTCTGTCGATTTTTATCGACTTTGGGGAGTGTGCCCAGGAATAGCACGAACTGATCTCATATTCTCCTTTCCGGACTTCCAGGCAAGGAGAGTCGTTTCACTTGTACGTCGTTAATATCCCACTTATCCGTAGGTACTAAGCGTTTCGCAGATTCCTTTATCATGCAGTCTGCTTAGGAGTGGAGCGCTCTCCCAGCGTCTTTATTCCCGAACAGCTACAACTTGTGTCTCTTTAAGTCTAGAGTGAAAGATCATCTCATGGGCAAGCATGCTCCATCTTAGCCGCTATCAATGCTTTCAATCAGGCGACATGTCGTCAACGTATGCCCTTTTACCAATAAATAAAAAAAAAATACTGGCTGTGCCGCGCGGTGTCACCCAAGGTTTAACGGGATACAGCTATGTTCTTATCCAGGATCACATACTTAAATTCTGGCCCCTAACTAGGATTCCCTGTATCTAGAGAACCAGGAACTACCAGAACTACCAGGATCATGGTCCCACAACACACAGACACGAAACAAATGCTTGCGTTTTTTTGTGCACTAACTTTTGTCCCGTCTTGGGAACCGAACCCGCAATCTCATAGGTTTATGTGATTTGAGCCAACCTGCCCACTACACCACAGAAGCTGAAATAGGAATAAGAAGATGAACGTACATATAAATGAATGAATGGCCGGCTAAGGAGGCGTGGTTATTTATAATTTTAATCAATAAGAAAAACCTCTCGCATCTTGATTCGATAGCAAGAACCACAGGCAAAAGTGATTGGCGTACTATTTAAATATAGAAATTATGGAAACGATAACCATAAAAATATTTAAATTGACGATTTAAAAACCATAATTTTACATAATTTATGAATGTGTTCGTAGGCAGTGTGAATATTTGAATTAAATTAGATTAAATGGATTAAGTATAGTCTTCACCCACAAAATCTCTGAGAAAAGGCCCGCGTACCAGTCCGGCAGGCGTGGCGTTTACCGTCAGGCGAACGACAAGCTTGACCTATCACTCAGTGAAATATAATTTTTTTATAAAATTTTCGTCTGGACCTCTCGGGACCAACATTTTTTTTTAATCGCTTAACGAATACATACCTACCTGATGGATCCTGTCCTCTAACTAGGATTCCATGTACTTATCTAGGAAACCAGAAACTACGAGGACCATGGTCCCTCAACAGCCAGATACGAAACAATGCTTGCGCTTTATTTTATGTCCACAACTATTTGTCTTGCGAAATCGAACCCCCAACCTCAGTGGTGTATGAGATTTGAGCCAACCTGCCAAATCACTACACCACAGGCTGTCTTGTGCGCCATGAATGGCCAGCCTTACAGACCTAACGAGAAGTTACTTCAAGCCGTTACACGACGCCGTGTAAGCCGTCTTCTTAATATTATTTACTTTAAGCACGACTATGCTTAGCCTGAGTACAGGTGGCTTAATGAAAGTTTCAGTCTAAGTATGACTTTGGGAATAGACTTAATTTTAAACCTTGGCGTGGTTCTGCCATTTACCAAGAGAAAGCAAAACAAATTACTTCTATAGTGCGGCATGCCTTACCATCAGGCAAACGACGAGCTCGTCTCGTCATTTAATTACGTAAACAAGTATTTTACCAAAAAAACCGACTTTAATGTATCTTCGAAGTCCAAGGTCAAATATCCATGACATTTATATTGGACCACTTCGTAGCTATACTGAACGAAACGCAAAATATTTTTTTAAATCGGTCAACAGTTGACGGAGAAATCGGGGAACAAACAAAAAATATGTACATACTAGCTGCGCCCCGCGGTTTCACCCGCGGTTTCCCGGGATAATAAGTAGCCTATGTGCTATTTCAAGTCCTAAAGTACCTACATACATATAAAATTTCTTCAAAATCGGTTCGGTGGTTTTTGCGTGAGAGTAACAAATATCCATACATTCATACATCCATACTTACAAACTTTCGCGGTTATAATATAGTATAGGTAGGTACCTATATAAATTAGCGCCAGAATAAAAAAACGCCAGCAATTTTTGTGGGACCATGGTCTTCATAGTTCCTGGTTCCCTAAATACAGGGAATCCTAGTTAGGGGCCAAAATCTATGTATGTGATCGTTCAGCGTTAATAATTAATTAATTTTTTTAAAGCACAATTCTCTAGCCCCTTTAATTTGCCGAACAATAAAAAAAACGACCGTTAACAGCAAATAAACAGCGCGTCTGCTAAAATAATAAAAAAATATACTACATAAAAAGCGTTAACAATATTTTCAACGATTTGCAGATGGATCTATTTTTTTACGATCGATGATAAATATAAGAAGACGACTTTGAAAGCATCGCTCATGGTATTTAAAATTCTAAGCAAAGAGACATTGGGCCCGAGAGGACCAGGAGCACTGGAAATTTATAAGGATTTGGCGGGGCGGCTGGTGGAGTCCACACTTGACCAAAATGCAGGCGTGTATTTTGCCCGAAGAATCAGCCTCGCTGTTCAGCGAGGCAAGCCGCCAGCATTTTGGGCACGTTGCCGGACGACTGGTATAGATTGAATTATCTGTAGGCCATTCAGTTTGCTCAACCGATACCAGTTTTTAAATTACTTAGCCTTTTATTTTTAACCGACTTCATGGTTTTTTTTAATACTGCCTGAAACATATTTCCTTGATAAAATAAGCTTTTAGAATATTAGTGACTTTAAATACAAAATTCTAAGTATAAAAAAAACTGGTAAATGATGTATAATAAATTAACTGGTACGTTGTCCGCAGTATACAGGATGGATTTTTGAGACGGGACAGTAAGCCTTTACTGTCCCGTCTCAAAAATCCATCCTTACCTGAACCGTTATAGTTACAGGAAAATGTTCCTCGAAGACCATCCATAACTTTTTGAGTTATTCAGAACTGCATTTATAGATTTTGGAAAAAAATTACAGTCGGCGAAATAAATGATAAAACACCATTTTTATGCCAATTGATTCTGTTTTTGTAGGGATCAAGAGACTCTATGGGACCATTTAAGGTAAGAGTATTAAAATAACAGAAATCTCCAAAAACTTTCCCCATACATTTTGTACGGATATACGATTAATCCCTACAAGCCTGCCCAAACGGGCGAAATATAAAAAAAAACACAAGCTGCACTTTGACACAACTCAACGTCGCCGTCTAATAAACGCGAGCGATGATTTTGAAGTAGTGTACTCACAGTGCCAGTATTATGAGGCTGTACTCAATTATGAGTAAACACTGGCTGCGCCCCGCGGTTTCACCCACGGTTTTTTTGTTCACAGAGTTCACTGAATGACGAGACGAGCTGGTCGTTTGCCTGATGGTAAGCAATACGCCAGCCCATAACAATAACAGCACCACCCAGAACTTTGTTTAGCAAAATCCTGCGCAGCGCTGCACTGCGCTCGTCACCCTGAGACAATTAGCTGTTAAGTGTCATAATACCCAGTAGTTTCGTTGGCTACAATGCCCTTCAAGCCGGAACACAAGGACGGATTCCCGGGATAAATACTATTTGTTAATACACACCCACTATAAGCTAAGCTACGGGGAGACGGGTCTGAGCAGCCGCTCAACTGCCGTCTCTCTAGATCTATGTGCTCCATCTTAGGCCACATCATCGCTTCACACCAGGCGAGATGGTGGCCAAACAGATCTATTAAGTGTAAAAAAAAAAGCTATTTCCATTCTGAATTTCAATCAAATCCATATTAAGCCGTTAGAGCGTGAAGAAGTGGCAAACATACTACACACAGACAAACGAGCGAGCGAGTGTGGCTCAGCGGGAACTCATGCGCCTTTCGATCAGACGCACCTGGGTTCGAATCCCGACTCGGCCCTGCACCAATGACTTATAGTTAAGTGCAGAATTTGCACGCTCGCTCTAAAACGGTTAAGGAAAACATCGTGATAAAACCCGCTTACGCACTTTGGAGTGGTAGGCTGTGGCCATGGTTGTAATACAACCCACCGAACAAAGCCATGCCGTCAAGCGACCTGGTCGTGTTTCGGGATGATGTTCGGTGAACCATTGGGGAGACGGTTCTGAGCAGCCGCTCAACTGCCGTCTCTTTCTAGATCTATGTGCTCCACCTTAGGCTACATCATCGCTTCACATCAGGCGAGATAGTGGCCAAACATAGACCTATTAAGCGTAAAAAAAAAACTTAAATACAAACTTTTGCATTTCTAATTTTAGGTACCTACCTATATTATTATGCGCCATTTTCTAGATTGCTTTCTGTTGAAAATATATTTTTCATAGATACCTAATAATTTTGCCAATTTTATAATTTGCAATGAATTATAATAGATGTTTGCGTTTCATTATGCAGTTTTACTTTCCTCCACTTGTGGGTTGTCTGGAATAGATCGCTTTGAGCGATAAGACCGAAACCGACACAAATATTAAGTTAATTGTTATTTTAGTTTTTAATTATTTCTGTATATTGGTGTTGTAATAAAGAGTTATTCTATTCTATTCTATTTTAATTATTATTAATTTTTTTTAGCTCATAGAAAGTAAATTCTAATTACGCTTAAAGACTACTCTAGTGGGAAAAGCATACTATACTATTTATCATATATATAAAATTCTCGTGTCATAATGTTAGTTACCTTACTCCTCCGAAACGGCTTTACTGATTTTTACCAAATTTTATATGCATATTCAGTAGGTCTGAGAATCGGCTACTATCTATTTTTCATACCCCTAAGTGATGGGTTGTTCACCCTTAACATTTTTTTTAATTTATATGGCAAAACAACGTTTGCCGGGTCAGCTAGTAACTATATAAAAGACAAAGATGCTTGGAACATTCCACCTCTGCAAAGTAGCCAACTGGTACATAAGAAACAATAAAAAAAAATTATAACAAAATCTTTAAAAATCTGCCCCTCGGTTTCTTGCCGTATCTTCTGAGTATTGGTTCTTTTCCGATACGGTGGTAGAATCATAGTAATAATTGACGTTCATAAGTGCGTCTGTGATGTCAAAACGGAATAAAGAAATTTTGATTTAATTTGATATTTTTTAAATGTTCACCGTTCAAAAACACAGTGAGCCTGTTTAAAAACCTTATGGCGTAGCCCATTTCACAAATTACTTTCTCTGGGGTCGAATATTTATTGTTTTCTATTATAACTCTGTTTAATGTTAATTATTAGATGGGTTGTTAACATGGAGCACTAAGCCAATGGAGAACTAAAGTCCAATTTTTAAGTCGATGCAGTGAAATGACTTTTCTGCGCGGCCACTTTTTCACGAAGAAATGGTAAAACAAGTAAAAAAATCATCTAAATATATAATATTGTTGGGAAATTAAAAATATTAATTAGTTTATTTAAAAAATAAGCACTTTCCTTTAGTTTGCCGTTTCACATTACTTCCCAGAATTTGAACCTTATAAGCGACACTATCGACTGGTGCAGTAATATTCGTGTTTGCTTCCTGGCTAGGAAAAAAGGTTTTCTAAAAATCCAATAATGCAATTTTAGGTTTTAATAAAATCGGCCCCGAGTCTCTTTTGAGCAATTGCGCTATTCCTTATAGTTTCGGATTTGGCCAACTACGCCCTTAAATAATTCACCTGTAGGCATATTGGTTAAAATCCGCTTATGTTCCGTGAGTGAGATGGCCCGGTATGCGCAGTCTACTGGTTTTACAATCTCTGGCTGTAAAGAATTGTGGTTATGATAATTTTTATTAGTTTTTGCAAATTAGAGAGCTTTGTGGAAAAAATATTGCCTCTTTAATTAAATTTGGCGAAATGTTATGTTTAATTAAGTTAGGTACTAGACTTAACGACTTGTGTAGCAAGGTACTAAAGTTCATTAAAACAATACAACGAAGTCACCTCAGGGTTAAACCCGTCTCTGACAGGTTGAGATTTTTAACCTGAGAGTGAGTGTGGCTCAGCGGGGACTCGTGCGCTTTTCGATCCGACGCACCTAGGTTCGAATCCCGTCTCGGCCCTGCACCAATGACTTATAGTGAAGTGCAGATTTTGTACGCTCGCTCTAAAACGGTGAAGGGAAACATCGTGATAAAACCCGCTTACGCGCTTTGGAGTGGTAGGCTCCGGCCGTGGTTATAATACCACCCACCGAACAAAGCCATGCCGTCAAGCGACCTAGTCGTGTTTCGGGATGATGTTCGGTGAACCATCGGAGAGACGGGTCTGAGCAGCCGCTCAACTGCCGTCTCTCTCTAGATCTATGTCCTTCATTTTAGGCCACATAATCGCTTCACATCAGGCGAGATAGTGGCCAAACATGGATCTATTAAGCGTAAAAAAAAACCCCTACGCAAAAAGGAGGGGTGTTACAAGTTTGACCACTATGAGTCTGTGTGTTAAAAAAACACATGCAAATCGGTTCACCTGTTTAAGAGCTACGATGCCACAGACAGACACACATAATGGTGAAACTTATAACACCCCTCCTTTTTGCGTCGGGGGCTAAAAACAAAAATTATTACGAGTTCTACATCATTCCATGATCAAGTTAATTTGGATAGAGTTCCTAATACCTCATCCACCAAGTGTCCATTTTATCAAACAAAAAAACCGACTTCAATGTATCTTCGAAGTCCAAGGTCAAATATCGATGAAATTTATATGGGACCACTTCGTAGCTGTACTGAACCTATCGCAAAAAGAATTTTCCAAATCGGTTCATGAATGACGGAGTTCTGAGGTAAAAAAAATACAATCGAATAGAGAACCTTCTCCTTTTTTAAAGTCGGTTAATAAAGCTACTATGTTTGTTTTGGTATTTTATTGAATACTTACATCTCGTTGAAAGGCGGTCCATCTACATAATTAGATAGTATCGACGACGCGGCAGGTGGTAAACTCCGCCACCACAAAAATACCCACTGTAGCCCCATGTCGCATTAAAAGCTTTGACATGTGCGTCGTCTAGAGATAGTGTTGTAGAAATAGTTATTGTGACACGGTAGTAAGATGGTTGGTTATTATTTTGCGGATGGTACAGGGATGTCACTGAATTATCTTCTATAGGATCTAACCAATCATGGTTTTTAGAAGAATGTGGTATAGCGGGTGAGAGAAACTATATCTATCCTATCTATTGGAGGCCTAGTCTGGTCGTTTGCCTGAATGACGAGACGAACTGGTTGTTTGCCTGATGGTAAGCAATACGCCAGCCCATAACAATAACAGCACCACCCAGAACTTTGTTTTGGAAAATCCTGTGCGGCGCTGCACTGCGCTCGTCACCCTGAGACAAATAGCTTTTAAGTCTCATAATGCCCAGTAATTTCGCTGGCTACAATGCCCTTCAAATGGAAACACAGTAATACCAGGTCTACCGCACTCCGCACTGTAGGTACGAAGCTACAAGTACATAGCCGGACACCGACGGCGGGTCGCGCGTCGTTACACGTGCCGCGTCAGAAGAGATAAGAGCTATGCGATAGAAAGATAGGCGCTCTGTAGGTTACAGCGCTACGCGAGCTGAATCGAATTTTTTGCGTCATAGCACGACTCGCTATTTGTTTAAATTTCCTTGCGGAGTGATGCTTCTGTCCCTTAGTATTCTGTGGTAATACTTGCGTATTACTGCTTGGCGGCTGAATAACTAGCAAAGCGGTGTTACCCACCCGGTGGTTTTATGTTTAGATAGATAGATAACACTTTATTGCACTTAAAAAAAAAGAAAACAGAATTACAGTTGGTAATACATAATTTCCTATAAGTACGTCTTATCGCTAAGCAAGTAAGGAAAACAACATTTTAAAGAGGATAGTGTGCAGTAGATAATAAGTAGGACGAATGAAATGATTAAACATTTAAATGATTAAAATATAATACATACACATATGTGTATATATTTATATGTATATATAATACATACACATATATATATATATATACATATGTATTATATTTTAATGATTTAAATATATATAATTTATGTGCATATATATATATATATATATATATATATAAATTATTTTTGTAATAAATTTAACTTTTTAGTTTATGTTGTAAGATATGTTAATTATATTTCTGCTATCACTGGACACACGGCACTACACCCATATCACTGAATAAAAATTCAAAAACGCTACATCATCATATAATTAACATAAATATGGGCGATAATAATAAATTTATTAACAGAATTCAACGTCTACATTCGTGGACACTCATTAATAATATTATGGTCAAATTATTCATTAGTTTGGTCTGTCTCGAAGAGACGGCGTCAAGTGTGTAGCAAGTTTAATAAAACGATGTCATAACATAACAATTAATGTCCTATCATCATCATCATCATCATAATCATCATCAATGTCCTATCCTACTTATCCACATCCTACTCTTTACATAGGACACAAAGATGCTTGGAACTATCCACTTCTGCAAAGTAACCAACTGGTACATAAAAAACATAACATTGTAAAACCCCAAACATGTTTAACAAAATCTCTAAAAAAATATGCCCCTCAGTTTCTTGCCGTATCTTCTGAGTAGTGGTTCTTTTTCCTATACGGTGGTAGTCATTGTGATAATTTGACGTTCACAAGTGCGTCTGTGATTTTGATTGATTGACATCTTTTTTTATGGAACTGAGTGATTAGATGAGCACGTCGTCGCCTGATGGTAAGCGCCACGCGTGTCTGTGTGTGTGTTTGTTACCACGTAACTCCAATACGACTGAACGCATTTTGATGAAATTTGGTATGACGTTACTTGAGGTTATAGGGCATAGGAGTTCATCTCGGAAAAACTAACAGTTCCCGAAGGAGTGGCTATAAATCAAATACTACGCGGGCGAAACCGCGCTGCGCAGGTAGTTATTTATTAATGACTAGTTTTGCCCCGCGGTTCCACCCGCGGTTTCCCGGGGTAAAAAGTAGCCTATGTCCTATTCCAAGTCCTAAAGGACCTACATACCAAATTTCATCAAAATCGGTTCGGTAGTTTTTGCGTGAAAGAGTAACAAACATACATCCATACATTCTTACAAACTTTCGCGACTTTACTATTATGACTATTAAAACAAAATCTGTTCAGTATTTTACTGGTGGTAGGTTTCTCGTATGCGAGAGGCCGTCTGGGTGGGTACCACCGCTTTGCCAGCCATTCAGTTGCC
This sequence comes from Petrophora chlorosata, assembly GCA_951640565.1. NCBI lineage: Eukaryota > Metazoa > Arthropoda > Insecta > Lepidoptera > Geometridae > Petrophora > Petrophora chlorosata. Next base: position 5,496,783 of record OX621216.1, on the reverse strand, counting down.
AAGCAGTAGTGCGCAAGCATGACTGTGTTCCGGCTTGAAGGGCATTGTAGCCAGCGAAATTACTGGGCATTATGAGACTCAACAGCTAATTGTCTCAGAGTGACGAGCGCAGTGCAGCGCCGCGCGGGATTTTGCAAAACAAAGTTCTGGGTGGTGCTGTTACTGTTATAGGCTAGCGTATTGCTTACCATCAGCCAAACGACCAGCTCGTCTCGTCATTCAGTTACATAAAAGAAAAGTATTATTTTACGTGATTGAGCAACAAACATCCATTCATCCATCCATCTATCCATCCAACTTCACAAACATTCGCATTTATAATAGGATGTTCTCCATACAATCGCCACTTCATGCGGAGGCGTTTTATTGAACTAAACAGCATTGTTGCTTAACATATTTTGATGCGGCTCGTAAATACAGATTATGCTTAGTAGTTGTCCGATTTGTCTGTCTGTCCGGTTTGAGAAGGAAAAGCCCCAATTTATGAATGATTTAATATATATAAAATGCAAAACTAATCCTTCATAAATATATATGCAATAAAACATGCCATAATATTGAAGAGATATTGTTGATTCTGGCATTATGAATATTATAACAAACTTGCTGAACCCCGCGGTTTCACCCGCGGTTGAAGATAGCCTATGTCCTTTTCCAGGACCAAAAATAGCTACACATCCATCCATCCTCACAAACTTTCGCATTTATAAAATTATTATAACATATGTTCAAATAACCGGCCAAGTGCGAGTCAGACTCGCGCACGAAGGGTTCCGTACCATTATCTATAAACACAGCAAAAAAATCATGTTTGTTGTATGGGAGCCCCCTTAAATATTTATTTTATTCGTTTTATTTGTTGTTATAGCGGCAACAGAAATACACCTGTGAAAATTTCAGCTGTCTAACTACCACGGTTCATGAGATACAGCCTGGTGACAGACGGACAGTGGAGTCTTAGTAATAGGGTCCCATTGTACCCTTTGGGTACGGAACCCTAAAAACATATTTAAAAACCTGTTAGTGGCCTTTCTGCCAATAATGCGTTTCAAAATCTCTAAAAATGTTACTAAATCTAAAAAATACTGTTTAGGTCAAACAAGCTAGTGTTGGTATTGGTTCACGACGTTTACGCGCCAAATGGCTGCCCGATGGATGGTGGATGAATGTCAGAGAACCATCCAGAAGTGACAATAGGTATATGCCGCAGGGATATGAAAAAAACCGAGATTTGGTAATTCCCTAAATGTTTTGACTAAATGACAAAGGTAGTTGAAATAACAATACGATTTTATAATTTCCCTAAATAACATCTAGTGATCTGATCAAATACCTGTCGCAAGGAAATGAGGATACCTACCAGGTGTTTCACGAAATCCCTAGTGATACGACGTACAGTTTTAATAAATGGGCTTTCGCCAGATCTCTCGCTTTGTCATCCCTTCGCTCCACTCGGGAGGTCGTCGGACCTCGCCACCTCTCCCCCTCGTTTCGTTCAGGCCTTGCTCATTCGTTTTGCTCAGGAACTCCTCGCAAGCTTCTGCCTCCGCGCTTTTTATATATACTGTAGGGGTAAGAGCGCGTGGGACCACGGAGAAGTGGTCATTCCACGAAGAACTGACACGTTATTTTTGTAGACGTTGTTTAGGAAAATGATAAAATCGTGTTGTTATTTTAACATCCTCCGTAATTTGATCATCTACCTTAATGATTTGATTAAATATTGTCAAAAACAAACACAAAATATTGTAAAAAATGCCCCTCAGTTTCTTGTCGTATCTTCTAAGTAGTGGTCTGAGGAGTGGTTCTTCTTCCGATACGGTGGTAGAGTCATTGTAATAATTGACGTTCATAAGTGCGTCTGTGACGACAAAACTGAATAAAGACTTTTAAATCATTTTGAATCATTGAATCATTGAATCATTGAAATGACCGTTTTCATCATTTGCCTGCGACATATATATTTCATTTGTGCGAACTTTGCCTATACCTAGTCTAGAAGATCTATTACTAACGGTTAGGCGAGCTACGCTACGATAATTCTTCAAATAACGTAACGCTACAAAAAATGTTTACTAATTTGATTCGTATTTAATTAAAAAACTGCAGTTACCCTCAAAAATGCTAGCGTGACGTGACCGCCGCTAACTTGTAACAATATTGTGACTGACCCGATACCTACATGAGCAATACACACGCGAGTGACCAGAACCTGCTGACTGGAGCAGCTTGACGCTTGGAACATTCCATTTCAGCAAAGTAGCCAACTTGTACAAACTGTACGTCCAATTGTTTATTACATTTTTTCATTGCTAATTGGCTTGCGTTTGATCACTATGTCACATTTCGTAGTTCGTGCATCACCAAGGGCCTGGGCCCTAATTCACTATGACAACTTGGCGATTCCTTGCTTCGAAATCAAGTCGATTCCTTCATTAATAAACGACATCTGCGAAATTTGTAGTCTCTATGACGCGTCATATATATGAATATATAAATGCGTCATACAGATGTCGTTGTAGAGAACCAAACAATTGTAACAAATCTCTAAAATAATTTTAGAATAATAAAGAAGTTTTAAATTCTGATGTATCTTCGAAGTTCAAGGCTGAAGGCCTGCCAATAACAATGCCACAAAATTGCAGTGCCACCCAGAAATTTTAATATCTACCTTAAAAAGCACCGAGTAGCACTGCATTGCGCTTATCACCCCGAGACATCAGATATTAAGTCTCATAATGCCCAGTAATTTCGCTAGCTACAATACCTTTTAAACCGGAATACAGTAATTCCAGGCCTAGCGCACTCCGCACTGTAGGTACGAAGCTACAAGTACATAGCCGGACACCGACGGCGGGTCGCGCGTCGTTACACGTGCCGCGTCAGAAGAGATAAGACCTATGCGATAGAGAGGCGCTCTGTAGGTTAATATGACTGGTAGGTATGCAGCGCTACGCGAGCTGGATTGAATTTTATTGCGTCATAGCAAGAGTCGCTATTTGTTTAAATTTCTTTGCGGAGTGATGCTTCTGTCCCTTAGTATTCTGTGGTAATACTTGCGTACTACTACTTGGCAGCAGAATAACTGGCTTGGCAGTAGTATCAACACAGACGGCCTCTCGATCTTAGTTAGGACCAGGATCTTTGAATGTAATCGTTGGGTCTATTCATTAAAGGAAAAAAATATCACACTAGTATTGCACATAGCGATAAGGCCGCCCATTGTTCTACCACTATTATTTGTAACTATAAACTTCTGTTTCCTGTTTTGGTGATCAATAAAGTATTATTGTATTGTATTGTAGTATTATAATTGCGAATGAGTGAGTGAGTATGTTTGTCACTTCTTCACAATAATGTAACGGCTCAACAGATTTGAGTGAAATTCAAAATAAGATAGTGAGCTTAAACCCTGGATTAAAACACATAGGCTTTTTGATCATCATCAGTCTATTACGATCCCACTGCTGGGACTCGAGCCTTCCCTCGTAGAGTATGGGCTATAATCACCACGCTGGTTGATGGCACATGACTTTGAATTTTTGTGATAAATTCTTGGACATGCCGGTTTCTCACGATGTTTTCCTTTGCCGTTTTTAGAGCGAGTGTTAAATCCTCACATAACTTAAGAAAGTCAGTGGTGCGAGGCCAGCGGGTTATGAACTCAGGTGCGTCGGATTGAAAGTCGCACTTGCTCCCACTGAGCGACACTCGTTCTCATATATCACATGGCTTTTTTATCCTGGGTGAAACCACGCGGCAATGCTAGTAATAATAATAATATTCTTATAGTCCAGAAAAAACACTATAAGTGATAAAGACATTTAGCTAAAAGTACAGGCGCGCACAACTTCGCCGTTCTGTCACAATCAATCATGAAAGTTACCGACAGTACGGCTGGTACAGTCGTCGGCAAAAGTGCTATATTTTCTATGAAAAATTGTTATAATATTTATTTATATATTACATAAGGCTGCCTATTGTACTCATCATAAGAAAGTATGTTCAATGAGTAATTTCTTCTTAAGTGCAATAAAGTGTTTTCTATTCTATTCTATACATATTCCTTCGATAGGCATTGCAGTATGTGACCAATTGGCCCACCGAAGGATTGATTAAATACAAATAATAATAATAATATAAATGGTAATAATAATATAAATGGTGGTAAGTTTCTCGAATGCGAGAGGCCGTCTGGGTAGGTACCACTGCTTTGCCAGTTATTCAGCTGCCAAGGAGTAGTGCGCGAGCACTACTGTGTTCCGGCTTGAAGGGTATGTAGTCAGCGAAATTACTGGGCATTATGAGACTCAACAGCTAATTGTCTCAGGGTGACGAGCACCGCGCAGGATTTTTAAAACAAAGTTCTGGGTGGTGCTGTTATTGTTATGGGCAGGCGTGTTGCTTACCATCGGGCCAACGATCAGCTCGTCTCGTTATTTAGTTACATAAAAAAATGATATAACACAAAATAAAATATATTATTAAATTACAATTAAAACATGGGCATAGTTTAAAACATAATATATAAATATAATTATAACTTAGCACCTCCGGATTATAATTACTTACAAATGAGATAATATATTCTGCTTGCTGCGCTCCACGGTTTCTCGCGCGGTTTCAAGGAATGAAAAATAGCTCTTGTCCTGTTCCAGGGCCAGAACCTCAGTACTTAATTTCATCAAAATCGGTTCAGTAGTAGAGTAACAAACATCCATCCATCCTCACAAACTTTCCTATTTTTTTATTTTTTTTTTTACAACAGACTGGGTCTGCCTTTGACCACAATCTCACCTGATGGGAAGTGACGATGCGGTCGAAGATGTAGCTTGCTTACCCAGTAGATGCTTGTTGTATACCTAAGTGTTGTTTAATATTAATTTGACTCAATTATTTTAATAATCTTTCTGTCTTCTCAACGTGACTGTACTGACCCAAAATCTCTACCGCATCTGGTGGAACAACAAAAGTCAATATTATTTAGGAGAATAATAAACTTTTTTCCTGGTTTTGCTTTAAGGCTTCCACTATTAGTACGTAACTACGTACTTCGTTATAATACAGTTTTTTTTTTATGTAACTGAATGACGAGACGAGCTGGTCGTTTGCCTGATGATAAGCAATACGCCAGCCCATAACAATAACAGCACCACCCAGCAAACGAGAAACCTACCACCTGTAAAGGTAAAGTAGTAAAGTAGTTTCTTATAGTAACTATGAAGAGACGAGGCTTAGCAGCCGTCTCTCTCTAGATCTATGTGCTCCATCTTAGGCTACATCATCGCTTCACATCAGGCGAGATAGTGATAGCCAGACATAGAAATATTAAGCGAAAAAAAAAAACAAATAAATAACTGTAATTAAATAAAAAATTAAATATAAGTAGAGAACGACAATACAGTTACACTCAATGCAACATATTAGAAAATGTTTTTAATGTAACTGCTTCATTGGCGATACCCTGAGACTTAAGTGAAGTAACCTGGATGAACATATATATATGCTAATTTTACTTGTAGTAGGTCTCTCGTATGCGGGAGGCCGTCTGGGTAGGTACCACTGCTTTGCCAGTTATTCTGCCGTTAAGCAGTAGTGCGCAAGCATTCCTGTGTTCCGGTCTGATGGGCATTGTAGCCGGCGAAGTTACTGGCCATATGAGACAATATCCGATGTCTCGGGTTGATGAGCGCAATGCATTGGTCCGCAGTGCTTTTTATGGTATCAAAAGATCTGAGTGGCATTGCAATTATTATGGGCAGGCGTGGCGCCTACCATCAGGCGAACGACCTGCTCGTCTCATCACTCAGTACTATAAAAAAATAAAAGAAACCCTTTATGCGTCAGAGGTTAAAAATACAACGGTGGCGTTCCTCCGGCGTCCTCGCTGACGAAGTCGCGGGAAGGAAGTTGTCAAAATTATTTTGTAATTTTGACAGATGGGATTAAAACTAAAAATATGCCAACACGAAAAAAACTACCCCTTTTGTTAGGGGTGCTGTGACGTTGATAGATGGCGCAAAACAATGTATTTTTATATACGCGTGGCTTTTGCGCGTTATTTTATTGCAATCAAATTGTATGAGTTGTGTTTGCGGTTGTGCCAAAAAAAGCTGTCGAGTATTTTTACAACCTTTATTTATCTTGCAATGTTTGTTGATTATCAGTTTGTGGATCAGAACCACTTCCTCTTATCTTACGGAGTTGAAATTTTGCATACTTGTCAAAGTCCGATGACAATGCAATATTATGGTGGCAGCCAGCTGATCTGGTGATGGAGATGGAAGGTGGGCAATGGAACTCCTTGACGGATAATGGTAAACTACTAGTGTTTTGGCTTATTTTAATCTGCTCGCGGTTCTGATGACGAAATCTTGAAAAATATATATTTTTTAACAAAATACTTAATGTTTTTTATAAAGTACCTACTAGCTGCTTTTTATGATGAAATGGGATTATCATTAGTCCATCATGTGCTAATCCTAAGACAGTGGTGCAGGGCCAGCGGGATTCGAACCCGGAAGCGTCGGATCGAAAGCCGCACGTACGCCAACTCGCTCATAAATGTAATATGATGGACAATCACCAGAAGGAATGTAAAAAATAGAAAATTACAGCAAAATTAGATCGTGTTCTTGTAAAATTAATTAATAATTTAACTACAAGTAAGCCCGCCGCGCTATTGTTTCGCACTAATAATACGCCCTGGCACGCACCGGAGCCTGTTCGAGTAAGCCTTTAATATGAATATAGCCCTTATGAATGGGCGCGGTTACTTTGCACCACGGCAATCTCTTACGTCTTTTGAAAATGGTCTCGGTCAATAAGGAATATCGTCGGCTAGCAAACAACACCGCCTAAGTCGAAATTTGGCACCTATGAGTTCCAAATGCTATTGGATGCAGTTGAATATTACTTGCGCGGTGTTGTTTGCTAGCCGACGATATGCACGTGTTGTCAAAAAATCTTGAAATTACTTTTTGTGATTTGTGTAAACATTTAGTAGTGATAAAATTATTATTATTAATTGCGTAGTTTTTTGTATATCAATGTCACTTTTTCGTATGTTTTAATTATGATATTGTCAATTTAACTACCTACTATATTAATGTTAAAAACAAAATACGAAACTTCGAACATGGTAAGTATTTAAGTATACTAGGTAATTAAGCTTACCGGCGTTTATATTTTAATCAAAAAAATTTTTTTTACAGTAAAATTATTAAATATATAAATTCTTAAGAGAAATAAAATTCTTCAAAGGTAAAGTTTTAACAAAATTAAAAAAAAAATCAGTTTTGTTTGTTTTGTGTCGAAACAATATATTTTATTAACTCTTAAGTGTTGCGCAAATAAAAAATATTGAATTTATTTTTCACATAATCTCAATAAATTGTTTCAAAAATATGTTTTATTTCTTTTATAATTCATTTAAGTAGGAAGACGGGCAGGTTTACCGCCAAATGTGAAGTTCTTATTGACCAATGCGTCATACGAAAAACGTCAAGTTTGCTAATAATATCGTGCCTTTAACATTCAAGCAATGGACACGTTCAGTTTCCGTGATTTATAGGCACAGCGCCCAGTGTTACCGTGTTATGAAAATATTTAATTATTTGCCGCACTTCGGCCGAGTCACCCTGCAATTTGGGGTTGCCAAGGGAAGGTGACGAAATTACCTACACGCTTGAAACTTTAATAAAATACCTAGGGGATTTTAGCACTGGGATTTTTTTTGGTGTGACTGGCATATTTTTCGCAATTAAAATGTGGAAGCTGATATCTCAGGGTGACCAGCAGGGGATATAGTCTAACCTGAACACGGATCCCGATTGCTTTCCACATAGAACAAATTGTTGTTAGCAATCTATCTAGTTTTCCAAACGCATAAAACAATTATTGGATTTTTGTAAAAAACGATTTTGTAGGCAAAACTCGATGAAATGTCTAAATTTTTTTTCGCGGAATCGAATTCTGCTTTTGATAGGAACAAAATATATTGTATGAGCATATTTTTCGAGCGGGCTACATTTTCGACCGCATCGTCGCGATAGCGGTCAAACGTAAGCCTATAATGAAAAAGAATGCCTATGTCCAACAGTGGACTGATATAGGCTGACGATGATGATGATGATGATGATGATAATGATGATAATGATGATGATTATGATGATGAGCCGTAGAGGTCTTGTAGAAGCAGTCATATGGTGGTATGAGGTCTTAAGACCTTGTGGGGCACACAATGTCATCTTCCTGGCAGGAATCGATGGTGAAACATGGTTAAAGTGCACGCAGCGCTTCCAACTAAAGCGTTGAGTCAGAAACGAAATATGGTGAGAGGAGAGCTCACACTGTGCAATATTGTAACGGGTATAGGGTTGCTACGTTTGCATAAAAATTAAAATATCAACATTAAGTTCAAAAATCGTAGACATTAGAACAATAATTATTTTGTAATTGAGTGATAAGACGAGCAGATCGTTCACCTGATGGTAAGTAACACGCCTGCCTATACCTAGTAGTTGCAGTACCAAAAAAGAACACAAGTATTTTAAGCAATTTTTCAGGATCAGGATCAGGATATTAGTAGTACGTATTATATATTAGTGTAAATAATAGCAATCAGTTAATCTAACATTTTTTCAAATATGCCAGAAAAGTGATTTCAGTACGACAATTTCATATCGGTTGACGGATGGCGTGAATTTTTTGGGATAATTTTCCGACACCAATACGGCAGCAGATAATTTATTTTAGTACCTTTTTCCAGACAACATTATAAATACTAGACAGTTGGATGGGCGAGTCAGCTCATTTCCAATTTACCGCAGAGGTTGCGCGTTCGATTCCCGCTACAGGACATTTGTTTGCACGAAAAAAGCGCAAATATTTCTTTTATGTCTAGGAGATGGGACCTTGGCTTTCGTAGTGTATGTGACGGTTAGGCGTATTTCTTTATTTAATGTTAAAATTTATTTAGGCTCATTATTAGGTACAGGATAAGAGAAATTAAACTCAAGCGTGCCAACCCTATCTTTGTTGCGGTGGCTACCTCATGTAGGCTCATGTATCTTCACATTTTTATTTTTCACGAATATTATATTCTTTTTAACATTCTTATCTGTTTCGGTCCTGGTTCTGCATTACAATATAAAAACGTATGTTTTGCACGTTTTTTGTTATTAAAGTGCACGTAAAATATCTTTTGGGGTTCCGTAACTATAAACACGATACAATACAATAAAATAATGCTTTATTGTACACCAAACAAGAAATGAAAAACGTACACGAAAGACTCTAATAAACTATAGTACAACGGGCGGACTTATCGCTAATAGCGATCTCTTTCAGTCAGTATTTGAACAGTAAGTTGAAGGTTAAAATTATTCAGTTTTCAAAAAAGTTTGTGTCGCCTTACTTACCTATATAACTACGATCTCGTTTGGCTCCTATTATTGTCAATTTGAGACTTCCTTTATTTCTTCCTTACTTCCCTTTTCTTTCCGATCCTTCCTTTGAAGGTGAACGGAAGTTAGCCTTACTTTCCTTGTATTTTTGTTTATCCTTCCTTTACTAAAGCGAACAGAAGCTTGTGTGAAGGTTGTCGAGAATATTGGTTATAGTAATAGCACAGATTACTAAGGGACAGAAGCATCACTCCGCAAAGAAATTTAAACAAATAGCGACTCTTGATATGACGCAATAAAATTTAATTCAGCTCGCGTAGTGCTGCATACCTACTAGTCATATTAACCTACAGAGCGCCTCTCTGTCTATCGCACAGCTCTTATCTCTTCTGACGCGGCACGTGAAAAAACGCGCGACCCGCCGCCGGTGTCCGGCTATATACTTGTAGCTTCGTACCTACAGTGCGGAGTGCGCTAGGCCTGGTAATAGTTACTCATTTGCAAATTCTAGCTAGACGGTCTTTAATAACTGGGCGCCGCCTGTAATTTACCTAAAGCCTATAAGTACAGTCAGTGCGAATGATAAGTAGAGCGCCACAACGTAACTTATCTATGCATATGACCACAACTGGAACTAACGAAAAACAGGACCAAAAGAAAGATCGATGGATAAGAACTTTATTGTTAAAAACCTGCACATAAGAATCATATAATATTGTCAAAAACAAATTGTAACAAAAGTTCTAAGAAGATGCCCCTCAGTTTCTTGCCGTATCTTTTGAGTATTGGTTCTTTTTCCGATTCGGTAGTAGAGTCGTTGTAATAATTAACGTTCATAAGTGCGTCTGTGATGCAAAATTCAATAAAAAAAATGATCTTTGAACCTTAATAGTCCATGAAAGAATGGGTAATAAAATACTTTTCTGTAACAAAATTATATTTTATAGACATTTCTAATATTATTTTATTTTTATTACAATTTACTAAATATAATCATAAAATTAAAGTGAGCATATTTGCAAAATAAAATAAAAATATAATTTTGACCTAAACCACAGAATACTAAGTGACAGAAGCATCACTTCGCAAAGAAATTTAAACATATAGCGACTCTTGCTATGACGCAATACAATTCAATTCGGCTCGCGTAGCGCTGCATATCTACTAATCATATTAACCTAAAGAGCGCCTCTCTTTCTATCACATAGCTCTTATCTCTTCTGACGCGGCACGTGCAACGACGCGCGCCGTCGGTATCCGGCTATGTACTTGTAGCTTCGTACCTACAGTGCGGAGTGCGCTAGGCCTGCCTAAACCTACCTCACGATATTTTCTAAATAATGTTGAAAACTGCATTAAAATCAAGCGGTTTAGAAGTGATTGAAATGAGCAACTTAATTTTTTATAGAAATCAAGAGAGAGAAAAGAAGAGATGTCGAGTGTACCTATGTTCTTAATTTAAAATAAATGGCTTGAAAGTAGTCCAATTAAGTATAATGAGTCGATAAAATTATATAGGCACGTGTAATAATTTGCTCCTAGCACGAAATAAATTCATGTCAAATTAATTACGGTTTAACTATTTTAATAACTTAGGTTAAAATATTCGGTTACAAACCCTTTTATGTTAGTTCTTGACATAAAGAGGCTATTTGTTTTTTATATATATGTATCTAAAGAAACGAGCAGGTCATTCAAATAAGGGGAAAGCGACACGCCTGCCCATAACATAATGTATACAGCACCACCCAGAACCAATTAAAATTTGTAAAAATGAAATAAGATTTGACTAATTAAAATAAAATAGGTTTATTTCTATTAAGTTATAAATAAAAAATCGTTAAATACCTAAGATTTAATTAACAGTCAAATATCAATTGTTATTTTTTATATATAACAACAAATTTGACTACTACATTATTCATCACCCCTCTCTTCATTGAGTGGTGGGTCGGGCTTCGAGCGTTAGCTCTTTGCCCGTGCGGGATCTCAGGGGGCAACTACCCCCCGGTTGCTGTGGCCGTGTGGAGCGCGCTTTTGGGCTCACACACGGTATGTTGGTGCACTTTCTGTGCTACTTTACTCGTCTGTGTCTCGTCCTGTGGTGGTGCCTCAATGCTCAGCCGATGAGGAGGAGCCCAACGTTTCCGTCAGCAGCTACCGGGGCAGGGGGCGCCAGGACGGGCGCGCGTCAGGGGGGCGCGCGTGCAGAGGGGCGATGCCGTGGAGGTGTGCGTGTGGTCCGTTGTCCGCGGAATCGAACATCTTCCGGGCCATACGGACCACGAAGGCCTCCACCGTCTCTATTTTGACGTCGCGCGCTATCACGTCGTTCCTGACGTAGCGCCCGGCTCTGGTTATGACCCGGAGTGCGACGTTTTGTTGGGCTTGCAGCTTCCTTTTTCTGGTGGCTGAGCAGAGGCAGTACCAAGCCGGGGTGGCGTAGGTCAGTCTAGACCGTATGTACGTTTTGTACACCCCGAGCTTGGTGGTCAATTTGAGTTTGGATTGAAGGACCGGTCGGAGCATTGCGCGTGCAGTCCGTGCTTGACGCACAGCGTGCTCGACCTGGTCCTTCATTGTCAATTTCTTGTCTATAGTGACTCCGAGGTACTTGACGGCATTCTGCCATTCGATCCGTTGACCTCGGAGCACTAGGTTGGCCGGTATCTTTCTTTTCCTGCTGAACAAATTTGAATGTACGGAACTCTCTTACAAAGTAGTTTAACTCTTGACACCTCAAAGATGGCCGTCGAAGGGTCGTCGGCGCGAAAAGTGTCTTTTAAATAATTTTATTATAATGTTTATAATTTAAGTGACATAATTCTTTGGGTGTAGTGAGTTTCTTCTTTATTTCACTGACAGTTACATTATTAGTGCTAATTTTAATATCGTAATGTCAGAACAGAAGGGTGCTTTAAATTGTATTATAAATAGCCGAAGATGTCGTTAAAAGTTAATGCCAAATAATTAGCCGATTATGTCAATGACGTTCGGTATTTAATCACGTGATGTTTTTTTTTTTTTTTTACACTTTATAGATCTATGTTTGGCTACTATCTCGCCTGATGTGAAGCGATGATGTGGCCTAAGATGGAGCACATAGATCTAGAGAGAGACGGCAGTTGAGCGGCTGCTCACCCGTCTCCCCGATGGTTCACCGAACATCATCCCGAAACACGACTAGGTCGCTTGACGGCATGGCTTTGTTCGGTGGGTGGTATTACAACCACGGCCAGAGCCTACCACTCCAAAGCGCGTAAGCGGGTTTCATCACGATGTTTTCCTTCACCGTTTTAGAGCGAGCGTGCAAAATCTGCACTTAACTATAAGTCATGTGTGTCATGTGTTTTTAATCCACTTCAAAAAAAGGAGAAAGTTCTCTTTTCGATTGTTTTTTTTGTTTGTTAGTGGTGCGGAGTCAGCGGGATTCGAACTCGGGTGCGTCGGATCGACAGTCGCACGTTCTCCCACTGAGTCACACTTGGTCTCTTGTTACTGAATGGACAGGACAAATCCATCATAAAACTAACGAACTGGAAATTTCTACCAGAGTGGTTGATCTTTTAGCAAATTTAAATTAATTTGGCTAATACCACAGAATACTAAGGGACAGAAGCATCACACCGCAAAGAAATTTAAACAAATAGCGACTCTTGCTACGACGCAATAAAATTCAATTCAGCTCGCGTAGCGCTGCATACCTACCAGTCATATGAACCTACAGAGCGCTTCTCTTTCTATCGCATAGCTCTTATCTCTTCTGACGCGGCACGTGTAACGACGCGCGACCCGCTGTCGGTGTCCGGCTATGTACTTGTAGCTTCGTACCTACAGTGCGGAGTGCGCTAAGCCTGCTAATACGGCCGTCAACACGTCATAACACGTGTAAATTAAATGTTAAATTTAATGTTTACTGGTAGGAAGACCACCCGGTGGGAGAATTTCAAATGTTGTTTTGTATTTATCAAAAAGGGTACAGGTCAATAAACTCAGCTGATGAAGGCTGTATGACGCTTGCAATAAAGTATGAAACTTCACTAAAAATAAACAAAGAAATAATTTTATTCATATTTTAAGTGTACAAACTATTTTATGGAATAATTCATTTTATTACAAAAAAAAAATCAACTTCAATTTTCATGTGATCTTTGAAGTCCAAGGTCGAATCTCGATGAAATTTATATGGGACCAAATTGTACCTCCTCCTTTTTAAGTCGGTTAAAAAACGTTACCTACTGAAATTAAGTTAGTAATTAGTATAAATTAATTAGTAATTAGATAGACGACAAAGATGCGTGGAACATTCCGCCTCTGCCAAGTAGCCAACTGGCACATAAGAAACATAATATTGTCAAAAAAAAATATATTGTAACAAAAGTTCTATCAAAAATGCCCCTCAGTTTCCTGCCGTATCTTCTGAGTAGTGGTTCTTTTTCCGATACGGTGGTAGAGTCATTGTAATAATTGACGTTCATAAGTGCGTCTGTGATGCCAGAATGGAATAAAGAACTTTAACTTTAAACTTAGATTTACTTTTTATTTTTATGGTACTGAGCGATGAGACGAGAAAATCGTTCGCCTGATGGTAAGCGCCACGCCTGTCCATAACAATTGCAGTTCAATACGTATATTGATACTTGCCCCTAACTAGGCTTCTCTGTATCTAGGGAACTACAAGAACCGTGATCCCACAATACCCAGACCCGAGACAAGCTGCAAGACTGCGCATTTTTCTGTGCGCAATTTTGTCCCGTCACGGGAATCGAACCCACACCTCGGTGGTGACATTGAGCCAACGCGCCCAACCACTACACCATAGAAGCTACGAGTTCCACACAAGTCATCGCGTGAGATGACCGTACATGTCAACCCCAGTAAGGATAGAGCGGAGGTCAACGCGGCTTCAGCTCTTTTATTTTAAGCCTCATTTGACATTTGATCTGTAGTTATCGCCTTCGCAAGCGGCCATTGTCCCGCACTACCTCTTTATGTGCGTTGGTCTACCGTATAAGCAGTATGGACAGTTGTACTACTTGAATTATAAGCTCCATGTCACAAAGGATTTCTTTCTGATCTTCTGTAGCTGTGATATATATGTCCAATAAATACGGAAAAAAATCTTTACTTTTTTCTAAAAAATATAATATTTAAATTAATTATTAATACTATACTACTCGGAGTTTGTCAACGAGCGATAGAGCGCAGTATTCTCGGAGTTAAACTCACCGACCGAATACGTAACACCACACTGCGCTCCAGAACTCAGATCACTCATGTCACTCAGCTGCTAGGTTTAAATGGAATTGAGCTGGGCACGTCAGCCGCATGTCTGTCGAACTTTGGGCCAAAAGAACAACTGAATGGGTTCCCAACAATGGACGCAGACAACGCGGCAGACCAAGACGGAGATGGCGAGACAAGCTGGATACATTCCTATTAGATTGGCCCATTCTATCTCAAGACCGCGAGAAATGGAAGGAAAGTAGGGAGGCCTTTGCCCTGCAGTGGGACGATATGGGCTAAATATAATAATAATAATATAATTAATACTATATTTATCAGATTTAAATATACCGATATAAATAAAAAAACACATACTTCGAAAAAACTAAGAATTAAAAAAGTGATGCCTAAATAATTTAGAAATTACTTTCTAAAACAATATAATACTTTGATAAATTGAACAACAATATAAATTAAGATTTAAACATAGTTTTTCATCTAATAATCTAATAATTTATATAATTATAAATTTTCTTGAAATTTGCATCTTCTAAATATTTGTCTGAGCGCACATTTTTCAATTGAATTGCCAAGATGGTAAATTTACTGGACAAAAACATTCTTCGGTCTGCTTACAAATTCAATTCAATGAAATTCAGCAAAAACTTAAAAAAACTTAAATTATCTTACTGTAATTATGTTGTGAATTACCTCTTTATGCGCGTTGGTTAAGCTAACATATTGAGCTTATCTCAGATAGGTACCGTTAGGTTAAGTAACATGAATTTGCATGGCGCTGGAAACACTAGCCTAGCGCCAGACTCTGCTTATTTATAATCCACCGTCTCCATTCCATCATAGGAAAACCAGACGCACGGCTATGCGACATCCATAGTTACATGGTAGACATAGTTCAGAGCGAGTGTGGCTCAGCGGGAACTCGTGCGCCTTTCGATCCGACGCACCTGGGTTCGAATCCCGACTTGGCTCTGCACTAATGACTTAAAGTTAAATGCAGATTTTGCACGCTCGCTCTAAAACGGTGAAGGAAAACATCGTGATGAAACCCGCTTACACGCTTTGGAGTGGTAGGCTCTGGCCGTGGTTGTAATACCACCCACCGAACAAAGCCATGCCGTCAAGCGATCTAGTCGTGCTTCGGAATGATGTTCGGTGAACCATCGGAGATGGGTCTGAGCATCCAGCCGCTCAACTGCCGTCTCTCTCTAGATCTATGTGCTCCATCTTAGGCCACATTATTGCTTCACAACAGGCGAGATAGTGGTCAAACATAGATCTAATATCTATCTATAAGCGCATAAAAATAAATAACATCCCTCCTGTACGAATAAAACGTTTTGCTTCCACGTTCATCTTACAAACAGCCAAGGAGTGGAACGCATTGCCACCGTCTGTGTTTCCTGACAACTACAACCTGAGAGTCTTCAAATCGAGAGTGAATAGGTATCTTCTAGGCGAGCACGTTACATCTTAGACCACAGCATAGCTTACCATCAGGTGAGATAGAGGTCAAACGCAGGCCTATAAATAGTAAAAAAAACCATAAACTACGTGGTTTCACCGGCGTTTTTTTTATGTAACTGAATGACGAGGCGAGCTGGTCGTTTGCTTGATGGTCAGCAATACGCCAGCCCATAACAATAACAGCACCACCCAGAACTTTGTTTTGCAAAATCTTGCGCGGTGCTGCACTGCGTTCGTCACCCTGAGACAATTAGCTGTTGATTTCATATTCATATTTTCATTGATTGTCATAATGCCCAGTTATTTCGCTGGATACAATGCCCGTCAAACCGGAACACAGTAATGCTTGCGCACTACTGCTTCGCGGCTGAATAATTTTCTCGCGATATTAAATAGCCTGTGTTAATCCAGGGTATAAGCTATCTCCATTCCGAATTTCACACAAATCTGTTGAGCCATTACCTACAGCGTCTAGAAGTAACAAGCACTTAACATACGAACTTCTCTTAAACTCAGAGGTTGTTGGACGTTTCGGTTTCCTCACGATGTTTTCCTTCATCGATTTTAGAGCGACTTAAATCTGAAAAGTCATTGATGCGGGGCCAGTGAGATTCGAACTCCAGTACTTCATATCGAAAGTCGCGCGAGTTCCCGCTAAGCCATACTCGCTCACAAAAAAGTCTGACTCAAGATAAAGAAAACATAAATCGTGACAAAGAGACAGTACAACAGACTTTATTATGGAACAACAAGAAAGGACATTATTTTAATAGTGTCCCGAACGAAGGTCCCGCATTTGCATAGGTCAAGAGAGGAACGGAATGGGACATAGAATAACAAATAAATGCGGTACAGATGGGACACTTCGAAAAAACCAGATTCTCCACTCCATAGCGCGTAAGCGTGTTTCCTCGCGATGTCTTCCTATAAAGCTGCGCCCATCGGTTTTACCCAAAATTTCCCGAAATAAAGTAGCCTGTGTGTAAATCTTTGGCCACATCGACGCTTAACGTAATGTTTTAATCGTTTTTAGGGTTCCGTACCCAAAGAGTAAAACGGGACCCTATTTCTATGACTCCGCTGTCCGTCTGTCTGTCTGTCACCAGGCTGTATCTCATGAACCGTGATAGTGAGACAGGTGAAATTTTCACAGATGATGTATTTCTGTTGCCTCTATAACAACAAATACTAAAAAACAGAATAAAATAAATATTTAACGGGGATCCCATACAACAGACATGACATTTTTGCCGTTTTTATAGATAATGGTACGGAACCCTTCGTGCGCAAGTCTGACTCGCACTTGGCCGGTTTTTTGAATGTAAGTGTAGATTTAGAATCTTTTATATCTATCGCAATTTTAATATTAAGTGTGAAGTGTATGGACTGTCGTTTCTACGTGAAATCGTATTATTCTTTGACGAAGGAACTTAATAATGTTCGTGTCGGAAGTAAAGGACAAATTAATTCCAAATCCTTACAGTTGTAACCACAACTAGACTTATAACATGACTAAATAATCTAAAAGTGGTAAAGTTACTGGTGGTAGGTTTCTCGTATGCGAGAGGCCGTCTGGGTGGGTACCACGGCTTTGCCAGTTATTCAGCCGCCAAGCAGTAGTGCGTAACGGTAAGCATTACCGTGTTCCGGCTTGAAGGGCATTGTAGCCAGTGAAATTACTGGGCATTATGAGACTCAACAGCTAATTGTCTCAGGGTGACGAGCGCAGTGCAGCACCGCGCAGGATTTTGCAAAACAAAGTTCTGGGTGGTGCTGTTATTGTTATGGGCTGGCGTATTGCTTACCATCTGGCAAACGACCAGTTCGTCTCGTCCTTCAGATACATAAAAAAAATATGTCGTGGAGGTAACAGGAATCTATGTATGAAAAAATATTTTTCGAAAAATTGGGTCTGTGGAGGAAACGGAATAACGCTGCTACGAGCTCTCTTTTCAAAAGTCATTATTGAAGCATCATACAACCGCATTTTTCTAGCATCATTCACTATTACACACAAAAGTTTTAAAACTTTACCACGTATCTTTTGTATAATGCATTCTTCATCGCATCAAAACGCACTGACCACTGCACTACACAGAGCTAGTTCTCATTTTAAAAACACCTGCATTCTCAATTCAAACCATTCACCTATCCTTCTCATTTCAAAACTGTATGGAATGCCCGCGCTATTTTATTTTTAATATTTTTTTTTATGGCATGGCACAGGCAGTCATTCGGCCGAGATTTCTTTGAGGTAAGTGTGAGTTGCTTTTAAATCTATTGTATGGAGTGGAGTGTATGGTTTTGTTTGTTCTTTCTCAATTGAATGTAGACTTGCCAGCTTGACAGGTAAGTGAGACAGGCGGGATTGTCTCCAATTTATTTAATACTAGATCTCGGATAGAATTGGACGTTTTGCGCAATCTTTAAATAAACATTACGTAGTCGTACGTTTTTAACGATCATTTAGTCAGCCTCTGTTGTGTAGTGGTTGGGCAGGTTAGCTAAAATCTCATACACCATTGAAGTTGCGGGTTCGAGTCCTACAACGATACAATTATCTGTGCACAGAAAAAAAAGCGTATGTTTTGTATATGGGTATTATGGGACCACGATCCTCGTAGTTTCTTGTTCCCTAGATAGAGGAAATCCTAGCTAGGGTCAGGCTATATATGTGATCGTTAGGCGTAATCATTTTTTATTTATACACTAGCTGCGCCCCGTGATTCCACCCGCGGTTTCCCGGGATAAAAAGTAGCCTATGTGCTATTCAAAGTGCTAAAGTATCTACATACCAAATGTCATTAAAATCGTTTCGGTAATTTTTGCGTGAAATATTAACAAATATCCATACATCCATACATACAAACTTTCCCGTTTATAATATTTGTAAGAATAATTAACCGACTTCAAAATGAGGGAAGGTTCTCAATTCAACGCGTATGTTTTCTGTTGTCTTGTAACCACTTTATGGAAATGATTCAGTTTAGACTAATTTCCTTAACCTTTATAAAACCACATAATACTAAGGCACAGAAGCATCACTCCGCAAAGAAATTTAAACTAATAGCGACTCTTGCTATGACGCAATAAAATTCAATTCAGCTCGCGTAGCGCTGCATACTTACCAGTCTAATTAACCTACAGATCGCCTCTCTTTCTATCGCATAGCTCTTATCTCTTCTGACGCGGCACGTGTAACGACGCGCGACCCGCCGCGCCGTCGGTGTCCGGCTATGTACTTGTAGCTTCGTACCATTGATATTTTAGCTTAATGCTTCGTACCTACAGTGCGGAGTGCGCTAGGCCTGATAAAACAATGATTAATGTAAGTCCCTTTATATTTTTGTGGGACGTAGTACCTACTTACTTTGTGATTATATGTGAGTGTTCGGATCTTTTGTATGAAGTGTGTATGGATGGAATATACCCGTGCTTGAGTGGGATATTATTATTCGTCGTCGGCTGTGCCGCGGAACCCGTTCGGAGGCGGCGCGCGGCGTTTGGGCCGTGACCTTTAGGGAGGGGTGCAGTGCATAGTTTGCATATTATCGACTCGATGTATCGTGTATCATCGTTATTTGTAGAATATTATTATTTTAAATGTACAAGTATAGATATCTTTGTGGATGATGATGATGTGTCAGTCAAATTTTCACTGTTCCTATAGCAAAACGGGTATCAGCTGAAAATCAGCGCCGAGTTGTGTAAAACTCTTCAGGCAAACTTCAAACATTCGGCACATGTTTATTATTTAAGTTTTTATTTTTTGTATTATTTGTTTGTCGTGTGCCGAATAAATGGTTTTTCTTTCTTTTCTTTCTCTCTATGTATCGTGTATCGTTAATCCTTTATTGTTTATTATCACAAAACATGTCCTTACCATATTTCTTAATACTGAACAGTATTAAGAAATATGGTAACCTCCTCCTCTACTCTACATTTGACGTTCATATGTCAATCAATCAATCAATCAAAAGTCCTTTATTCAATTTTGTCGTCACAGACGCACTTATGAACGTCAATTATTATTATGACTCTACCACCGTATCGGAAAAAGAACCACTACTCAGGAGATACGGCAAGAAACTGAGGGGCATATTTTTTTTGAACTTTTGTTACAATATTTTGTTTGTTTTTGACAATATTATTTTTCTTATGTGCCAGTTGGCTACTTGGCAGAAGCGGAATGTTCCATGCATCTTTGTCTTCTATGTAATTACTAACTTTATAGTATGCTTTTTTTATTAGAATGTTTTTCACCCTAAATTTGAATCTACTTTCTGTGAGCTCCGTTATACATTTTGGACTTTTATTGTGTATAGATTGTGTGTAGAGTATATGTGCGTCTGTGATGCCAAAAATGAATACATAATTTTGATTGGATTTGATTTTACTCGTCGAAACCATTTATTTAGAAGAAAATCTAACATTTAAAAATAATACAATTTATATCTATTCTTAGTTTACCTGTTATGTATGAAATTAATAATTACATTTAGTTACATAAAATAATTATTTTTATAACAAATGTTATTTTACATGTTTATATGTGGTAATTAGTTGTTGTTATGGGCAGCCGTGGTGCTTACCATCAGGCGAAATACTGGCTCATATCATTACACAGTTCCATAAAAACAATAGTCAGCCATAAATAAATAAATCATCATCATCATCATCATCCCATTAATTTCCCACTGCTGGGACACGGGCCTTATATCGTAGAGAAAAAAAAACAGTAAAATAAATTACGTCCAGCTCCGGTTTTGCTTGTCTATGTAATTAAGTATTAAATCTTACGACTAAGTTTGTTTGTAGATTAAATCGCATCTTAATTCACCAAGTAGGTATCCAAAATTCAGAATTAATAAGTAAATTACATTATTTTTCTTTTCGAAAACGAAATCGCTCGATCTTTATTATAATATAACGTGAGCTATTATATATAGCGTTAAATTAATTTTAATTCGTAATCAAATATCAGATATATCTGTCAATAAAATTTTAGAATAGAAGCTAGTTGTATGAAGCTAAAATTTATAATTTTGCCATCGATATAATAAAATATTTCGCCAGCTCACCCCATCACTAAAACACGCGTCACTTTCGTGTTTCATCTTTACACCTTCCAGCTCCACGATGCACCTTCCCGCATATTCCGTCCTTTTCTAACGCATACAATTCTTTTCGTTCTCTCTGTCACTCTGCTTTGAATTTTATTGGCATAGCAGTCTGGATTTTAGGATGAAATAAAGTGAGGCTGGCATAATGCACATGCCGTGTTGTGCCGAAGAAAAAGAAAAAGGAAACAAAATAAATTACATTTGCCTGAGATTGTAATCATAAATTTTACTGAACAATAAGATACAATAAAATTATCTAAAATTATCTTATTAATAGGTACACAAGTTAATAATTAATAAGAATATAATCATATATTAATATTATTATTTTATCAAATTAATTTTAAATATTTTTAATTTAATTTGATAAAATTGCACTCGACCCCCAAGTTACAAGCCTCGTGCTTAGTTTGTGGATCGCCGATAACTCTCATTTTTTAGACAATAAGTTGTATTGGTACTATTTGTAAGAAAAGATAGTAAGTATGTAATATTATCTTATCTAATCTTATTTCGGCGAGGGATACATATTTCTTCCGTTTGGGGTCGAAACTATGGGGGCGTGGGGGTAAACGAGCGGCTTCTGTTTAAAATGCTGTCCAGACGCCTAAAAGAAACAATTAACAGGTGACCAAAGAGCTGGCGCTCACCTCGGCCAACGAATTAGTCTGGCCATTCAACGAGGTAACGTCGCCAGCTTTTTGGGCACCTTGCCCGCGGGCGGTGACCTTAATTCTGTTTTTAATCTTTAAATTTATTTATTAATTTTGTTAAAGGTTAATTTAGTCTTTATCGCTGTATATATTTGTACATTGTTCTTTTATTTATTAAATATACATTCTTATTACATAATTAATAATCCGTAATAATATATCCTCCTTAAAGAGTAAGATTTGTAATTACCAATGACCATATTTTTACAAGCTTTTATTTAACTTGCAATGTATGTATGTGTTTGTTCGGGTGGAATATTGCAAGCTGAATCAGAACCACTTCCTCTTATCTTACGGAGTTGAAATTTTGCATACTTGTCAAAGTCCGATGACAATGCAATATTATGGTGACAGCCAGCTGATCTGATGATGAAGACGGAAGGTGGGCAATGGAATTCCTTGACAGATAATCGTAAACTACTAATGTTTGGGCTTATTTTAATCTGAGCCCCAATTCACTATGACAACTTGGCGAAATCACGTCGATTCCTTGCTTTGAAATCACGTCGATTCCTTGCTTCGAAATCACGTCGATTCCTTGCTTCGAAATCACGTCGATTCCTTGATAACCTAATAAACGACATTTCTATGACGCATTCATATATTCATTAATTAAGTCATTCATATATATATAACTCGTCATACAGAATACAAATTTCGCAGATGTCGTTTGTTAATGAAGGAATCGATGTTTCCTTGATGCATGGAATCGCCAATTTGTCATAGTGAATTAGGGCCCTGCTCGCGGTTCCGATTACGAATTTGTTAAAAGCTTGTCTTGAAAAATTTATTTTTCAACTTAGAAACTTATTTCTTCTTTCTCTCTCTGTCGTGTAGGGTACGGTCAATCCTGGTGTCGGAGTTGTAGACCGCCCGCTATGTCTCCGACATAGCCTAACGTCTTTTGTCCCAACCGGGACGGCCGGCTTAACGTGCCCATAAATCTATGACCATCAAGAGAGGAATAGAAATCAAAATTAATAGCGGCCGGGAAGCGCAAGTTACTGCGCATTAGCAAATTGTGTTTTAAAACTTGTTTTGTGTTATAGCAGGCCTAGCGCACTCCGCACTGTAGGTACGAAGCTACAAGTACATAGCCGGACACCGACGGCGGGTCGCGCGTCGTTATCAATTTAAATACGTTAAAAATTGTAACTTAAAACATCATGACTGAAAAAAAAGTTAAGCATGTCTACCCATTTCTTTCCCATACTCAAATTTAAGTTGGGTACGGACTCTACCAGTGATTCGGAAATACACCCGCTAGAGAAGATAGCACTAAGTAACTCGGGGTAGTCTCTTTTTTATATCTTTTAAAACGTTTTTTTTCTTTTCTTTTTTTTATTGTTAAATGGGCATACGTTTGACGACATCTCGCCTGATGGAAAGCGAAGATGCGGCCTAAGATGGAACACGCTTGCCCATGAGATGCCTATTCACTCTAGACTTAAAGAGACAAAGTTTAAAGTATAACTGTTTTTTTAAACGGGCGAATGCCTTTATTACTGAAAACAACTCTACACGAGCGAGCGATCTTTAGAGCGAGTGTGGCTCAGCGGGGACTCGTGCGCCTTTCGATCCGACGCACCTGGGTTCGAATCCCGACTCGGCCCTGCACCAATGACTTATAGTTAAGTGCAGATTTTGCACGCTCGCTCTAAAACGGTGAAGGAAAACATCGTGATGAAACCCGCTTACGCGCTTTGGAGTGGTAGGCTCTGGCCGTGGTTGTAATACCACCCACCGAACAAAGCCATGCCGTCAAGCGACCTAGTCGTGTTTCGGGATGTTGTGCGGTGAACCATCGGGGAGACGGGTCTGAGCAGCCGCTCAACTGCCGTTTCTCTCTAGATCTATGTGCTTCATCTTAGGCCACATCATCGCTTCACAACAGGCGAGATAGTGGCCGAACATAGATCTATTAAACGTAAAAAATAAAATAAAAAAATACACTCTACTTACTAAAACTAAACTAACTAGGTACAACAAGGAGAAGCAATTGGACAACCCATAGACCATTAAAGGCCTATAGATAGCTCAAATGCTCCAACCCACTACCAGTTGGCAGCGTACCCAAGATGCTGGCAGTATTGCCCCGTTCGATTGCAATACTGATACGTTGAGCCAAATAAGTCCTAGCATTTTGGTCACGCGTGGCATCGATCAGGCGCTCTGACAGACTTTTGAAAATACGATGAAATCTCCATTCCAAATTTTACTCAAATCTGTTGAGCCGTTACAGCGTGAAGAAGTAACAAACACACATACAAACTTTCGCATTAAAATATTAGTGTGACTTAACTCAGTTAATTTTACAATAATTTCACATTGATACGGTAACCCGCGGTGCGTTAACGCGTGAAGATTGATCCCAAGTTGCGATTTAATGTGACAAGTGTGAAAGTTTATATTAAACATCGACCTTTTGGATGATGATTAAGGCTTTAGTAGGGTTTACATAAAAATAAAAATCAATGATAAATATTATATAAATAAATATAAATTGTAACAACATTTTGCATGGGGCTTACGATATATATATATAATAAGATACCGAAGAGTGATAGATACCTTGACATTGTACAATTTAAGAAAAAAAATCAAGGACATACTCATACAAAAATTTTATTACAATGTTAATGAATTTATTACTGACAAATTAATTAAAAATGCGTTTAATAATTTTTGACTCTATAATGAAATTGTAATTCTAATTAATTGTATCGACTAAGTAATTATCGATATGGTAATTTAATAATTGTATGACTTGCATGTATTATTTGATATACATTTTATGATATACTTTTCTAAGATAGCCGCCTCTCCATTTGTACGCCTATATATGCAAAACACACTCGCTCTAAATAAGGTGAAAACATCGTGAGGAAACCAGCATGTGCAAGAATTTTTTAACAAAAAGTCAAGGACATCCTCCAAGCCGCACTGGGCCACCGTGGTGGATTATGGCCCATTCTCTCTCTATGAGAGAAGGCCCGCGTCCCAGCAGTGGGAACGTGATGGGCTGATGATGATGATGATGATGATGATGATCTCATATTATACATATCTCTGACATTTTTATGAGAACCCTACTCAAAAATAACTGCGCTAATTTTTAAAAACCCTTTGTACGGTTCAGTTAGCTAATAAATAAGTAAAAACATGTTGATGTCAGATTATGAAAACCGGTAGTGACGTGGCGTAAATTAAATCCGCCGTTATTTCTTAAAGAGCGGGCGTGGCTCAGTGGGAGAACGCGCGACTTTCGAGCCGACGTACCTAAGTTCGAATCCCGTTGACCACTGACTTTCTTCAGTTATGTGCGGATCTAACACTCGCTCTAAAAATGGTGAAGGAAAATATCGTGAGGGAACCGGGATATCTAAGAATTCATCACAAAACATCAAGGACATGTGACATCCACCAACCCGCAGTGGATCAGCATGGTGGATTATGGCCTATACTCTCTCTATGAGAGAAGGCCCGTGTCCCAGCAGTGGGAACGTAATGGGCTGATTATGATGATGTCATTGCTTAACCCTTTGACCACCGAGGTCGGCTATACACGACAAACGAAAAACTGTTCTCTTAGCCAAGGTCGGTTTGAACCGACTAAAATGTATGAAAATTGCGTACTCGTGGCCTACCACGAGTACGCCATTCGCCCGTCTCTCATATGCATGAGGCCATCTGGGTAGGTACCACAGCTTTGTTAGTTATTCTGCCGCCAAGCAGTAGTGCGCAAGCATTACCGTGTTTCGGTTTGAAGGGCATTGTAGCCAGCGAAATTACTGGACAATGAAACTTAACATATGATGTCTCGGTGTGATGAGCGCAATACAGTGCTTTTTATGGTATTTAAGTAATTCATCATCATCATCAGCCCATCACGTTCTCACTGTTGGGACACGGGCCTTTTCTCATAGAGAGAGAAATTAATTAAAGTAATTATGATATTACATTTCTGGGTGGCACTGCAATTGTTATGGGCATGCGTGGCGCTTACCATCAAGCGAATGACTCGCTTGTTTCATCACACAGTAACACAAAAAAAGAAGGTGATTTCTTTTTAAAAAAATTCCGCTAAAATTATCACGAAAGCAAATTACTTTCAAACCTCAGAACTTACACGCCACATTTACACCCGTCTGTGGGTAAGCCTGATTATATACGCTCCTCACATGTGTTATGAATGCCAAGAAAGGTACTCCGGTAATAGCCAGTGTGAAATATCTTTAAACGGTTACATACATATGTGGTGGGGTGCAAGTTATAGACTATAGCGTTTCCTTAAGTCCAAGTCAAAGTCAAACAAAAAGTGACACATTTAAAAAAAAAACGAATAGCAAAAATTATTGATTAAAAATTTAAAAGTCCCCGGCACATTTTAATTAAACATCTCTTAGAATCACTGCTAGAATACTTGCTTTCAAATAAAAAACCGCATCCAAATCGGTTCACTCGTTTAAGAGGTACGGCGCCACAGACAGACACACATAGTAGTCAAACTTATAACATCCCCAAAATAGAATTAAATATAAGTTTTTACAATCAAGTTTATATTGATATGAACATTTAATTGTGATTATGTAATTTGGCTTTAATCTAAATGACAGTGAAAATGTAGTCATATTCAATTGACTTCACTTCGCGGGTTTTGTGTGTTTCAATCAAAACTATAGACAAAAGAGAAGAAAGAAAGAAAGAAAATACATTTATTCAAGACAGATACACACAACATTACATTAAACTATAATACTACACTACACATAGCAAATTATACATATAACGGAAAAAGATAACACATGTAACATATAATAAATCCATAATATAATTATGGTATAATGAAACGATGCGCGATATCAAGAAAAGGTTCCTGATGTCGCGCATACGTTAGTACTGATTTTCAGTCGGAACCTATGACGTCACGAACAAATAGCGAGACGTAAAGGTACAAGATTAATATATAAACAAATATATAACAAAAGTAAACAAAATATACACATAGTGCCCTATTAATAAACTGTTAATAAGTCGTCGTTAAGCGTTAAGAGAGCCGTATTACACAGTAAAATTGAATTGATAGGGTAGGTATATAATATATGTCGCAGCCAACTAGCTTAATTCGCCGTTCAATCAATAGCCTAGCGCCTTAACTAAACAGCGCCGTTCAACTAGCGGCCTGAATGATATTCAGCCATTTGAACAAACAGCTAGGCAAATTACCTGGATCGATGACGTTTCATTACTTGCCTAGGCTGTTCATTTATAAAGCCTGTTTTCCAAAGTTTAAGTAAAAATAGTACAATGGGAGAGTGTAGTGACAATAGTAATGAATATAGCTGCCTAGCAATGCCGCGAAAATGTATGTTAGATACGAATATAATGTAACTAGATTATAATCTATCACTTCGACAGATTATAATCTACCGAAAAATAATGCGACGGTCCACAATCTTTCGACAGTTTACAATCTCGCGTAGGATACTCGTACATAAATTTAGTAATTATCTAATTTTAGCCAGCCAGTTTATTAAATGTTGTAATAGACGCTATGGCTACTAGTTTAATGGCGCTGTTTAGTAAAGAGACTAGGCTGTTAATTGAACGGCGAATTAAGCTAGTTGGCTGCGACATATACATAACGATTCATAGCACAATCTCGCTTTGCAAATTTGTCGGGTTAACTCCAGTTCACCTTGAAAGTAATCGATAGGAGCACAAGAAATCGAAACATAAAAAGTTACGTGATCGCATTTCATCGATTAATCTAAATTTAAACTTACGTGATAGCTGCTGGTAATATCCATGGAACCGCTAAACGTCTGTCACTTGTACCTTAACCCAGATCACAGCTCAAGATAAAAAATGCCACTTCAGCCCCTCGGAATGAATCAGCGACTCAAATCGATGACAACTCGGCCTTGGATTAATGCAGAATTATTTATTTGTAAGCAAAATTAAATATTTTTATGCACAAGGGCGTAAAATCGCAAATATCAGCATCCATATAAACATCGTCATCGCAAATATAATTTAAAAGCAGAAACAAGATTTTTGTTGAATCCTACTTCCTAATACGAGTATCCTGCTTTCTACTAATATTATAAACGCGAAAGTTTGTAAGAATGGATGTATGGATGTACCTTTGATACTCTTTTAATTAACACATTAATTAATTAACACATTGTTTGTGTTAATCCAGGGTATTAGCTATCTCCATACCAAATTTCATCAAAATCCATTCAGTAGGTTTTGTGTGCTACTTTTTATCCCAGGAAACCGCGGGTGAAACCGCAGGGCGCAGCTAGTAATATATATTTTCAAGACAAGCTAACAGAAACCGCGAGCAGATTAAAATGAGCCCAGACATTAGTAGTTTTCGATAATTCGTCAAGGAGTTTCATTGCCCACCTTCCGTCTCCATCATCAGATCAGCTGGTTGTCACCATAATATTGCATTGTCATCGGACTTTGACAATGCAAAATTTCAACTCTGTAGGATAAGAGTGGTTCTGATACAACTTGCAAGATTTGACCCAAACATTGCAACTTAAATAATAGCTTGTAAATTACATATACCTACTCCTTTTTATGCAATCGAGTGCGAGACAAACAGGTCGTTCACCTGATTGTAAGCAACACGCCTGCCCATAACAGATGGAGCACCCAGAACTACACTGCACTGCACTTGTCACCCCGAGACAATAGTCCAGGGTTTCATAACGCCCAGTAATTTCGCCGGTTTAAGAGGATATGGCACAGCCGCGGCCAGTGAGCACTAGGTATTTGAATAATGGTTTACGGTCTCGCAGAAAATGAGTAAATTAAATTAAATAAATTAACTAAATAATAATAATGATAATAATTTAACTAAATTCGTATCAATTTAAGATTTTTGTTAAAATTAGCGTTTCGGGAGAAAACGTTTCTACCACACTAAATCTCAACCAAATTTGGTAATTTTTGTCTCGATTTCTTAAACGGAGAATAAACTAGGTTTGTAGGTTTTTTTTTTCTTAGTTTATGTCTATTTTTAAACTTAACAGCTACCAAACTTCAAAAAAAAATCTCGAGTAAATATCGAGTTTTTTGGGTCCATTTATTCAAATTCTATAGGAATTATCGAAAAAATCAAAACTTACAAACCTCAATAATGGTAACATCTCTTACATGTCCAAATTTCATCGTATTTGGTTAATGTTTAGGGGTAGAAAAACGTTTTCTCTTTTTGTATGAAAATTTCAGCGTGCCGTTCCCTCTTAAAAGAAAGAAAGAAAATGGGTTTTTATTGCCAACAACCTTAATATAAATTTTTAAATGATTAGGGAGAAGAAAAATGCAATGGAATCAGGCGTGACGTTGCGGAAATTCATCTCAAAAATGAAACGCAATGAAAATATATAGTGTAATCCCCCTGAATATTATGTAGGTTGTTGTTAGAATAATATAATATGCTTGGGGGTTGATTGCAAATGTAAAATGAATTAAAATATATATCTATATAAATAATCCCTCCGCATTTTTATTTTTATTTATTTATATGTATCTTTAATAATAAATATGGTAATGAGTTTAATATTGTATATAAGAGAAGGTAAATAATGTATTAATTAAGTAAATAATGAATAATGTTAAATAAAGAAAACCCTAACAACAACCCTCCTAATACGACACGTGTTTGCACGAGGCATCATCAGGTGTCGACTCGCCAAACGCTGAAACGAGAGCTCAGTGTAGCGAGAGTTCATCATTCATCATCGCATCATCATTGCGTTTCAGTTTTAAGGAGAAAAATAATATAGGTATCAATAATAATAATATATTAATATCGGTTGATCAATGTAAAATGACGACAGATAACGTAGAATCGTCCCCGTAAGACGATGTAAGAAGGATAGAAGAAATTTGGTACTCGAGCAGTTGGCTCGGTGGCCCAGTGGTTAAGGCGTCGGGACGGTATTCCGAAGACGCAGGTTCGATCCCTGCCCGAGCAATATCATTTTTCTTCTTCCTAATTATTTCAAGTCTTAAATCTTAAATATCAGAAACCTTAATCTTACTACAATATGTATATACGATATAAATAATAAATAATGATAATAATAATGCACTATGAATTTATAAGGATTTGGCGGGGCGGCTGGTGGAATCCACGCGTGACCAAAATGCTGGCGTGCATTTTGGCCAAAGAATCAGCCTCGCAATTCAGCGAGGCAACGCTGCCAGCATTTTGGGCACGTTGCCGGACGACGGGTATCGGTTGAATTATCTGTAGGCCATTCAGTTGGCTCAACCGATACCCGGCATGTATTTAATATCTTTTAGTTTTGTTTCAATATAAATTGATATAATCTGTACCATAAATGGTAAAATTAACAGCATATTGTCTCAGGGTGACGAGCGCAGTGCAGCACCGCGCAGGATTCTGCAAAACAAAGTTCTGGGTGGTGCTGTTATTGTTATGGGCTGGCGTATTGCTTACCATCAGGCAAACGACCAGCTCGTCTCGTCATGCAGTATCATTAAAAAAATAATTAAAAAAAAAAAAAAAAATGAAATGGTACAATTTATATCAGAAACCTGACATCAATTGCACCATTTTATTAATTTTGTGTAAATAACCACCCGTATAGTTAGCCCGAATAGTTCACCACGCATAAAAGGCACTTCTAGCTACTGCACTATACTATGGGTACTATTCAGTGAGCTTGTTGAATTTTGTATGACAAACGTACCGTTACTTACCACCTTAATAAAAACGTGGTAATATAAACACGGAGCGAGTGTGGCTCAGTGGGAGGACGTGCGACTTTCGATCCGATGCACCCAAGTTCGAATCCCACTGGCCACTGACTTTTCTTTTTTTACTGACTTCAAGTTTCGACTTTTTTTTTCTTTTGACTTTGACTTTCTTAAGTTACGTGCGGAACTAACACTCGTTATAAAAACGGTGAAGGCAAACATCGTGAGGAAACCGGCATGTTCAAGAATTACACAAAAATTCAAGGACTAGTGACATCCACCAACCCGCACTGGGCCAGCGTGGCGGATTATGGCCCATACTCTCTCTATGAGGGAAGGCCGGTGTCCCAGCAGTGGGAACGTGATGGGCTGACGATGAATAAAAACACTCCAATTACAAAATTAAACATTATTCTGCAGCGGGAATAGACCCCACGACTGCTGTCCTGCCCAACCACAGCACCGCAAAGGCTGCCAAAACAACAGAAATTCGTTCCCAATAGTTCTATATTTACATTCATTTGTTTTCTCAAAAAATATCCCACAATATCTCGTCCTATACAAACTTATTGCTCCTTTGGCGGTATTTTTATAATCTTTTTTTTTCTTGAACCAACGGCAAGTGCGGCGCCCGTTCTGTTTGTCATACAAACCGACAAAATGTCATTTGCATGTGTTAATGTGTTTGCTTGTTTAAAATTTGACGGCTGCGTTGGAAAAACAAAAGATTTTTTAAATTTTAACGAGTGTGTGTTAGATTTTTTTGGGATTGAGCCGTCTGAGTTTATGGTTATTATGGTAAATAATGTTCTATGATATTTTACGATACCTATATCATTTTATACCTTGCTAGCATACATAACAAAAAATATATACATACCAAAAAATGACTTCCATTCTGATGTATCTTCAAAGTCCAAGGTCGAATATTGGACCACACTGTAGCTATACTGAACTCGACGCAAAAATAATTTTCCAAATCGGTTTATAAATGACACCATGAGAAATTACAATCGAATTGAAAACCTCATTTATTTATTTATACTTTAGCACAAAACAGTTTGTACATGGAGGACTTAATGCTAGATAGCATTTTCTACCAGTCATCTAGGACGTGCAAGAAAAAATGGTAGCGGTGCAGTAAAGTGTGTTATAGGAAATATTAAACCACATAAACTTAATATATACATAATAGGTATAGGCATTTTATGCAAGCCTGATTATAAAATATATGCTTAACTCATTCTATATACTCATCCTTTATAATAATAATATACTCATCCTTTTTGAAGTCGGTTAAAACCGGCATGTCAATCCATCCTTTGGTTCTTAAGATAACCAAACAACCAGTTTAAGCTGAGCCTTGTGCACAAAGGGTCCGGTATGTTCCGGGTTCAACTTATAGTGGAAATATATATTTTTTTCTAAATTGCGTCATAATTTCAATATTCTTTCACTGATTTTGATGAAACAAAGCCGTGTGTAGCGCCGGACTTCATAGAATATATTTTAAAAAACTGCATTTCAATTCGTGCCTTAGTTTTCGAGTTTATCCCGGACAGACAGACACACAAACAGACAGACAGATAGACAAAAACTATAAAAACTGCATTTTTGGGTTCTGTTGCTTTCAAATACTCTTTTGAAAAAGTGAATATACGAGTGCTTCGAAAATACGCTCGCCAGAAAATTATTTTTTGAACTAATTAAATTATTGAATTTTGACATAATCTTACAATTCTATTTGGTACTTTGAAGGAAATATTCCTGATGGTAAATAGGGTCAATAAGGCCCACTTTGTTGTTTTTTTTTTTAATATTACAGTTTTGATCTTGAATTTTAAATTTTTTGATAAATCCAAAAAAACACTGGGTTCGATTCCCGAGTGGGTCCTGCACCAATGACTTATAGTTAAGTGCAGATTTTGTACGCTCGCTCTAAAACGGTGAAGGAAAACATCGTGATGAAACCCGCTTACGCGCTTTGGAGTGGTAGGCTCTGGCCGTGGTTGTAATACCACCCACCGAACAAAGCCATGCCGTCAAGCGACCTAGTCGTGTTTCGGGATGATGTTCGGTGAACCATCGGGGAGACGGGTCTGAGCAGCCGCTCAACTGCCGTCTCTCTCTAGATCTATGTGCTCCATCTTAGGCCACATCATCGCTTCATATAAGGCGAGATAGTGGCCAAACATAGATCTATTAAGAGTAAAAAAAAATAAAAAAATTTTTTGTCCTAAATTTAACCAATGTTTACTAAGAAAAACATATAGGTAGAGAGCATTTTTTGGAAAAGAACGCACATATTAAATTTTAGAATCTAAGATAATACATTTTATAACTACATCATCATCATCATCATCATCAGCCCATTACGTTCCCACTGCTGGGACTCGGGCCTTCCCTCGTAGACAGTGTTTGGGCCATAATCCACCACGCTGGCCCAGTGCGGATTGGTGGATGTCACATATCCTTAAATTTTTGTTATAAATTCTGGGATATGCCGGTTTCCTCACGATGTTTTCCTTCACCGTTTTCAGATTGTTAAATCCGCACATAACTTAAGAAAATCAGTGGTGCGGGGCCAGCGGGATTCGAACTCGGGTGCGTCGGATCGAAAGTCCCACTGAGCCACACTCGCTCCTTTATAACTACATTTTATAACAAGAAGAAACGACTTCAATTCTGACGTATCTTCGAAGTCCAAGGTCAAATATCGATGATATTTATATGGGACCTTGCTTGAATATAGAAAAAAACTAAAATAGAAGGAATTTCTAAATCCATTTATAAAACCGGAGTTCTGAGGTAACAAACACTAAAAAAAAACAAAAAATACAGTCGAATTCGGTTAAAAAACTGACTACCCATTCAGAGGTACTGTGTAAATAATAAATAAATAATTACGCCCAACAATCCTCGCCCCTAACTAGGATTCCCTGTATCAAGGGAACCAGGAACTACGAGGACCATGGTCCCACAACACCCAGACACGAAACAAATTATACCTGGTTCCCTAGATACAGGGAATCCTAGTTAGGGATCAGGATCTATGTATGTCATCGTTGGGCGTTATTTTTTTATTTTATTATTATTTATTTAAATGCTTGCCCCTTCGCGGCAATCGAACTCGCAACATCAGTAATAAAAAAAAACCGTTTGGCTTCGCCGTAGCCGTTAGAACAGTCACCAACGGATCCATAACTATTACGTGACACTTCCTAAATCAATAGTCATCTTACATTACACATTCCAGCCGCGTCTGACGATCGTCGACAGATATCAATATATCAATATACCACCCAAAGGTTTTGCTTAAGTTGGGACTTGACGCAAATAAGAAACGACGCAACGTAAAGGCATTTTATTTGCGACCGGGCCTATGAAACTTAATATCTGAAGGCCAAATCCGCTAAATTTGAATGACGTTGACTGAGAGTTGACCGAATCGAAACTAATTCATGAATTGAAAAAAAATGTCGTCCTGCTCGTAATAATTACAGTCTAGGCTCGATATGATCTCAGTATAATCTAATTATGTCATATCTTTGAAACATCTCTTTAACGTCAAACTGACATCCGAGAATACCAATTTTTCAATTCATATTGGTCATTTGTGTTGTAAAGTCATTTGGTTCGAAAAATAGTGTTACCTAGAAAGTTTTCCAAGAGTTTTGAAAATTAGTAATTTTATAGATTTTGATGTGCTCTTTCCGAATTTCAACTTAGCCACTTCGTATTTTTGCCGCTCGCGCCGCCTTATTGGAAAAATGGCACCTAAAAGCAGTTTTTTTGGACAATACCTTCTTTCCTACTTATTTAACGATAAAAAGTTATATACAAAATTAAACTAGAGACAATCTACAATTTATGTATCTCTACCTTTTTTTCATAAAGTCAATAGTTTTGGCGTACGAGCGCCGCAAAGTGTACTCCAACGTGCTTGTTGGCCATTTTTCCAATATGGCGGCGCGACGGGCAAAAATACGAGGTGGCAAAGTTGAAATTCGGAAAGAGCACATCAAAATGTATAAAATTACCGATTTTCAAAACTCCTGGAAAACCCAGGTAAAACTACCAAATGACTGGACTATTAGGGGAATACCGTTTAAGCTTCGATCAACTTTCGGCGACGTTACAATAACATTCGCATTTTGAGCGACGTTTGACGTTATTTGTCAAGAATTATATTACGTTACTTATTACGTTATTTATTTATTTATTTATTTATTGCAATCATTGTACATAAATTATATTATTAAAGCAAAGTTCTTATAAGCTATCATAGTGGGTATGTACAAGTACCCTGTGAAGGTGTTTGTAAGTGAGTGCACGTCAGTTGGCCATTATTGTCTAAATATTTACAATGATTCATATTAGTTTGTATCAAGTCATTTCTTCCTAAAAATATTGCCATATTAATATAATTTTAATCAATTTTTCTTGTTATGTGTTAGTACCTATCTATATTATAATTATGTTATTATTTATTTAATAGGTAAATGTCATATTATTTTATTTAATATACTGTACATTGCATGTCATCATAATCACTATTAAGTATTTTTGATAATTACAAATATATTATTCAATTATTTATTGCATTCATTGTACCTACATTCAATACATTATTAATAATTGTATTCATTACATTAAATTGGATTGTCATTCATTAAATTGTTTAATACGATTTGTGATAATTACAAGATCGGAACTAGATTTTGGATAAATTTAATTAGCAAATTAGGCTTCTGATGTCCCGGGATGGTGAGCGCAAGTGTTACGCAGTATAATTGTAGTTTTTATGGTATTTAAAGTTCTTGTAAGGTCTTGCTAAGATGGTCTTTAAAAAGTACAAATATGGGCTTCTTTTGTCGCTCATGTGCTCACGCGAAAGAAGTCGCGGGAAAGAGCTAGTCCTAGATATGTTTTTTATAGAACTTAGTGTTGAAACGAGCAAGTCATTCGACTGATGGTAAGCGCAACGCCATAACAATTGTAGTTCCTCACAGAACTTTTAATAACATAGAAAGCGCTGCGTAGCACTGCATTGCGTTCATCACCCGAGACATCAGATATTAAGTCTCATATGGCCAGTAATTTCGCTGACTACAGTGTCCTTCAAACCGGAACAAATTAATGCTTACGCACTACTGCTTAGCCGCTGAATAACTGGCAAAGCTGTGGTACCTACCCAGACGGCATAAGAGAGACCTACCGCGAGTAAAATATTTTTAAATATCCAGAAAGACATATCATGTCGGTTTACATTTGCGACTTAGTTCACAGACAATTAAGCTTCACAAAATTATCTAAAATCTCAAATATGTATTGAATATCAATTAGTTATTAGCGTAAAGTTTTAATGAGACATTGATTTTGAAGAATTTATTACGTAGTTTCAGTTTACGTAGGTAGCGCAATTATGAGTAGGTATAGGAAAGAAATGGGTAAACATCTGTACATACCATGGGTACCTCTTTTTCAAAGTTATGTTAACTTAAGTTACAATTTTTAACACATTTTAATGTGATTTGTAATGTGTTTAAAATGACGTTCAAAAGTGCACTTTTTGTGCCCATTTAATAAATAATATTTGCTTTGACTATTACTATAATTTGATGCAATGTGACTTTAATGCAATGTGATGCAATGGAATTTTAATATTATTTGGTATGTGAAATATGAGCGGACCTGACACTACACCTCAGAAGCTGTCAAAATATTTAGAGTCATAAGTTTTTAACACTGCATTCCACAGATGTGTGATACAGGCGGCTTCATGGCGCCAAATTTTATTACTTCCTAAGCACCATCTACAGGGTGTTACTTTTCACCATTATGGCCATAGATAACTTAGAGGTTGCACGCCATAGATAAGTTGGGTTATGCCGTACTCATCTTATGACATTTCATCCTGCGAAAAAAATATTCCTAACTGAACCTATTTCAATTAGTTAAAGCGACAGAAATTATTTTATTTTATATTCTTAATTCAATCGTTTAGTATTCTTAACTGAACCGATTCCAAAATCAGTAAATGTAATAAGTTTGTACGGTCTGACTTAATACCCACTGTAATGAAATACTTACACTTTGAAAATCTAAGGGCTCACAAATATTCTTTAACTTCCTTTGAGCTTCTCATTGCTTGATACTTTTAAAGATTTAAAAATATTAATTCTTGATCTGCTATTATTTTTCCATATTCTCACAATTTCTATTGCCGCCACTGGTGTGGTGACAACTGGGATTTTTTTCGTTGATAAATATTTTTCATTCAGGAATAAACGGTACCCCAACAGCCAAGTTCTTTAAATCGCTGTACCTGTTGTAAAGATTTTTTTTATTGCTAACAATACCTGAAATTCAATTTCATGCCATCTGTCCTTCCGGCATGTTCGCGGTAATTTTATCTTAGGGATTAGTAAGGAACACGTTTCGGTTAATTTTTTTTTTGATCGCACGTAAGTCCTCTTTGAAGATGATCGTCTACGCTCGAACACCGGTCGAGTGTCTCGACAAATACCCGTGAGTGTAGCCGGTTATTAAATCAAATTACGTTTCGATCGAGTTAAGAAAATAATTGAAAAATAATGTAATCGGTTGAGAAAGGAATACAGTTTAGGACGATTCAAGAATATTATACCTCGGATGAGACGTCATAGGATGAGAACGGAACAACCCGATAATTTAGAACTTTCACACTCTTTATGGTCTATGGTATATCTAAAAGTCGTTGAACTAGTTCAATAGTAAAGTAATATGATGATGTGGAATTTTTTGTAAAGGTGTTAAATTTTTAACTTCTTCGTTCACTGCCTTTAATT
Organism: Petrophora chlorosata; assembly: GCA_951640565.1. Taxonomy (NCBI): domain Eukaryota; kingdom Metazoa; phylum Arthropoda; class Insecta; order Lepidoptera; family Geometridae; genus Petrophora; species Petrophora chlorosata. The sequence continues at coordinate 5,459,254 of OX621216.1, read as the reverse complement.
CGAAGGCAGTGAAACTGATTAATTGTAATGGTAAATCTCTTCTGCAAGAGTCGAGCTTAAGAAGTACCAGGCCTTTTTCAGATTCAATCGCCAAGCAGTAGTGTGCATAAATTATGTTCCAGGCAAAGTAGTGCCCTCAACGCGGAGCTACGCAATTTAGACCTCACCGTATAGAGAAAGAAAGAAAGAAAGAAAGAAAGAAAGAAAGAAAGAAAGAAAGAAAGAAAGAAAGAAAGAAAGAAAGAAAGAACGAAAGAAAGAAAAACAATTTATTCGACAACCACAAATAAATAAATGAAATAGACACATGTAAGATAAAATATAAAAACAGAGAGAAAGAATACTCATAACAAAACGAAATACATGAATATAGGAAGTTCGTGGTACCAAAAGGGACTAGCTCAGCACAAATAGACGCAGGTTTCCAGCATAAATAACCCTTTAAGGTGAAGGATATTGTTGGCTTCAAAAGTAGGTACTTTTAGAGCTTTTTCGTTTTTCGAGTCGACTTTGGCATTCAAAGAGTCAAAACCCTATGACCGCCAAGGGCACTGTATCAAACGAAATTACTGGAATTATAAGAGTTAAAAGACATTGTTTCAGGATGACGAGCGCAGTGCAGTAACACGCCTGCCTATCACAGTTACAGCGCCACCCAGATTATGTCATACAAAATTTCTCAGCACAGCGCTGGTCACTCTGAGACAATTGCTCCATAGCTCAATTTCAACACAACATAGGACTAAATGTCCGATATTGTCACTACACTGGCTGGTCCAAATTCATACTCGTAAATGGGTGCTGCTTTTGGGGTCTGGTCTGGTCACTTTAACTACTATACAATACAATACAAATACTCTTTATTGTATATCAATAACATAAAAAGAAAATTATTACAGATGAACCTTATAACTAGGGTAGTACAATGGGCGGTCTTATCGCTTAGAGCGAACTCATCCAGACAACCTTTGGATGGACAGTAACGGAATGCTATTATGCTATAGTATATAACTATTTATATATTACTCATATTTTCATGCTATTTATTGATACTAGACTATGGGGCATCTCACTCGTACTTCTAGTTTGGCATTGTGTTATGTTAAATCCGGTTTCTAAATCAAATTCTAGTGTCAGTGACCTTTTTTTTTTTTTTTATTAACTGAGTGACTGGGTACCTATCCAGACGGCCTCTCGCATACGAGAAACCTACCACCAGTCAGATTGATTACATGTACATTTTTTTTATGTAACTGAGTGACGAGACGAGCTGGTCGTTTGCCTGATGGTAAGCAATACGCCAGCCCATAACAATAATAGCACCACCCAGAACTTTGTTTTGCAAAATCCTGCGCGGCGCTGCACTGCGCTCGTCACCCTGAGACAATTAGCTGTTGAGTCTCATAATGCCCAGTAATTTCGCTGGCTACCATGCCCTTCAAACCGGAACACGGTAATGCTTGCACACTACTGCTTGGCGGCTGAATAACTGGCAAAGCAGTGGTACCTATCTAGACGGCCTCTCGCATACGAGAAACCTACCACCAGTAAGATTGATTACATGTACATTTTTTTTTATGTAACTGAGTGACGAGACTAGCTGGTCGTTTTTGCTGGTTTGTTAGTCAAATGCACATAGCGAATGTGTAATTGCACATAGCGATAAGGCCGCCCGTTGTTCTACCACTATTATTTGTAACTATAAACTTCTGTTTCCTGTTTTGGTGATCAATAAAGTATTATTGTATTGTATTGTATTGTATGTTAGTTTAAAAACGTATATCTCATTGTATAGTGTTATATTTTATATTAAAAAATTAAAAATATGTGACATCCCCGCAGAGTTTCTTGGTGCTATCTTATCTAGCGGGCGTATTTCCGAAGCACTGGTAGAGTCAGTCCGAACTTCATTTTGAGTACGAGAAAGAAGTGGGTTTTTTGACATGTTTACCTTATTTTTTCAGTCATGATATTTTAAGTTTAAATTTTAAAGTATTTCAATATGTATGATGTGTATATGACGTTTAAAAGTGCATTTGTGTGCCTATTTAATAAACAGTTTTTTACTTTTACACAAAATAATCATTGACCATTTTTATTAATTCATGACTAACTACTATCGATTTTAATCACGCGCAAACTAAATTTTCCAATAATTTCTGACCAATTCTGAACCCGCTATATCGTTACAACGGCACCACCTGTATAAACATTGCATACTAATGTCCTATGAGTCCTTCCTGTCATTCGCAAGATTCCGAAAACCTATTAAATGTTGAAAATCAATTGTTTTAGATGACTTAAATGATTTTTTATGAGTTAGTGATGACGGTAGTATGCAGTAGTCATCATCATACGCCCATCACGTTCCCACTGCTGGGACACAGGCTTTCTCTCATAGAGAGAGTATGGCCCAGTGGTGGATGTCATGTCCTTAAATTTCACAGACACGGGTTTTCTCTCGTAGTGACAGTATGGGCTATAATCCGCCACGCTGGCCCAGTGTGGGTTGGTGGATTAATTCTTGGACATGCCGGTTTCTTCACAATGTTTTTCTTCACGTTTAGAGCGAGTGTTAAATCCGCAAATAACTTAAGAAAGTCAGCGGTTCAAGGCCAGCGGGATTTGAATTTGGGTGCGTCGGTTCGAAAGTCGTACGTGCTCTCACTGACCAACACTCGCTCCGCTGAGCCACACTCGCTCTGTTTTCAGCATTTCGCAAGCATTATTGTCTTTGAAGGGCATTGTAGCCGGCAAAATTACTGGATATTTTGATCTCTTACGTAGGTTAGGAGCCAAGGTGACGAACACAGTGAAGTGCCGCACATGATTTTTCAAAAGATGGGTAGGGTAGTGCTGCTAATGTTTTTATGGACGGGCGAGTAGTTTACTTTGCGGCGAACGATTTGCTGGTCTCGTCGCTCGGTTGTATGAATTTTTTTTAATTTTTTAATTTTTTTATCTGATTTAATGGACTTGCGTTTGACAACAACTCACCTGGGCCCCAATTCACTATGACAACTTGGCGATTCTTTGCTTTGAAATCACGTCAATTCCGTCATTAATAAACGACATCTCTATGACGCATTCATTTATTCATATATATGACGCGTCATAGAGAATACAAATTTCGCAGATGTCGTTTATTAATGAAGGAATCGACGTGACCTCGAAGCAAGGAATCGCCAAGTTGTCATAATGAATTAGGGCCCTGATGGTAAGCGTAGTTGCGTTATAAGGTGATGCACGTTTGCCCATGACGTGCCTTTTCACTCGTAAAGAGACCCAGGTTGTAATTGGAAGGAAATAAGGATTCCGGTAGAGAACACCACTCCTTAATAAAAGAGTTACTGATAGACAAATCGATACTCATCCGCGCCAGACATTACACTAAAATCAATTTTCGATTTTCAATAATTCATAGCCAGTCTGAATAAAAATTGATTCCCGTTTCATTTTATTCCAAACTTTTATATTTGCGTTGAATAAATGTTTGCGATGAAACATCAGCCTGATTGTTATGCAGAAACGACAAACAGACAGCGTTTATTAATATAGAAAAACCTATTTCTGTCTGACATTTTGAAACTTAATTGAAAAAAGTGCGAGTTGGACCTTGTAATATTCATAAAACTCGTGTTTTTGCAATATGACGAGCATGTCGTTTGCCTAATCGAAAGCGCCATGCTTGTCTATAACAAATTGCGGTGTCATCCAAAACTTTTAATGTCTTGCAAAGTACTACGCTGCATTGCACTTTTGACACCGAGGCAAGATCTGATGTTTGGTTTTAAATTATTATGGCCCGTAATTGCGCTGATTATGATATTAAAAGTTCCGGGTAATACTGCAATGTTATTGGTAGGCGTGGCGTAAACCATAAGGCGAACGATTTGCTCATCTCATTACACAGTTCCAAAAAAAAGTTTTATTTGGTATCGGCGTTGGGTAGGTTGGTGTCTCAAGCGAAGTTAGGTAAGGCCTTCGAGTAGACACTTTATCTGAGGGTACATACAACGTGTTAATGAAATATACCAACATCCGAAAATAGTTTGATCAGTATCGGGAGCACAATCAATATCACTATTTATTTCTATAGGTCATTTTTAATCGATGAATTACATTTTTATAATATAATAAATAAAATCATTTAATTCAGACTTAGTATTAGTAAGTAGAGTGTAGTTTGTTTTCAGTAGCAAAGGCATTCGCCCGCTTAAAAAAAAAATCAGACTTAGGTAAAATTCATATTCGGTTAATAAAGTAATTATAATTATGTTAGTAAATAATTAGCTTTTTGGGCACCTTGTCCGCGGGCGGTGACCTAATTTCTGTGTAAAACACAGAGTGTATTTAATTTCGTTTTTGTTTAGTTTAGTTTTTATCACTGTATATATTTGAACATAATTGTTTATAAATAAAATTCAAATATGAGAGTTAATTTGTTGCAAAATACTTAATTGAAAAAAAAACGCATTGTCTTTAAAAAAAAGTAAAAAATTTGTAATATTACATTTATGGTGCCTTGTCTAAAACTTGAACAGTAAACCGTGGATCGCAACATTGATATTTGCAGAGTTAGCAACATTTAAAATCTATTAGGAATACAAAAACCCTAATATCTTTTGCAATATTTAACGTTTTTATTGATTTATTTATGTTGTAAAATGATAAATTTTTATTTTATCATTTTACAACATAAATAAATCAATTGGATTTGCATTATTTTTATAGCACGTTGTATAAACTGACTTATTGGAATTTGCTTAGACGCTTATTTATTCGATTCACGCGTTTCTGTTTGAAAGAATATTTCGTAAAACCAATCATCGACGAAAGTGATTTCGGCGAACCCTTTTATCGGCAAAGGATTACATCGTAAGAACGATCACGAATTACAATTAGGTGGACTGCAGTTAACGAGGTTCGACGATAGCTGCTTCGACAATCGGCATACCGTGCCAAATTCAAATAGCAATAATACATTATCATCATCATCAGCCCATTACGTTCCCACTGCTGGGACTCGGGCCTTTCCTCTTAGAGAGAGGTTTAATATAAATTAATATAAATTACAAGGCAAAAACAATAAAAATGAAAGGTACCTAAGTATATATTATAATCAAGGATTTAACTATTACCTGTAAGGTTGCCTGTAAGAAATTGCGAATAGCGATAAGGTCGCCCATTGTATTAACTGTTTATTAACTTTGTTAACTATTGTTTTTTCCGTGTGCTTGGTATTCAATAAAGCATTATTGTATTGTATTACCAAAATATAATAGTACACGTATTAGATTCGGATTATTCAAATTAGAAAAAGAGGACTCTAATTATTGACATTTCAAATTCAATGGTTATTTATTATATTTTTTATTAGTATTAGTCATATTTTTGTAGTTTTCTTATTATGCGGTTAATAATATTTGTTTTTGTTTTTATGAAACTAAGTTATGAGACGAGCAAGTCGTTCGCCTGATAGTAAGCGCCACGTCTGCTGATAAAAATTGCAGTGCCACTTAGGGGTGATGAGCGCAATGCAGCGCTACGCAGTGCTATTTATGTTATCAAAAGTTCTAGGTGGCACTGCAATTGTTATGGATAACTTGGTTCAATAAAAATATAAAAAATTGTTTTAGTAAGTCGAGCGTGAGTTGTTTTTAGTAATAAAGGCTTTCGCCCTTTTAACATGAGCGAAGTGGATAGTCAAACCTAGTGAAGTAATGCATAAAATATATGAAAATAAACGATTGCTATTATTCGTCTTCGAGCCAGCGTTATTGTACAAACCAATAATATTAATTAATATGCCACGACGATACAATTTTACTATCGAAAACCAATAGTGTGGTCGGGAATTATTGAAATGAAAAAAATAAATGAAATAACTCTTTTTTGAAACATACACAGCAAGTAAATAGATTTTATTTAAATTTTTACCTCGTTTTGAGGGTTCCGTACCCAAAGGGTAAAACGGGACCCTATTCCTAAGACTCCGCTGTCCGTCCGTCTGTACGTCTGTCACCAGGCTGTATCTCATGAACCGTGATAGTTAGACAGATGAAATTTTCACAGATGATGTATTATTTCTGTTGCCGCTATAACAACAAATACTAAAAAACAGAATAAAATAAACGTTAAAGGGGGCTCCCATACAACAGATATGTTTTTTTGCCGTTTTTATAGTTATTGGTACGGAACTCTTCGTGCGCGAGTCCGACTCGCACTTAGCTGGTTTTTATTTAGTCACTTTCTTGTTTGTTTGTCTGTCTGTCGTTTCTGGAATCTTTTAAATAAAAATATTGTTAATTTATAGATGGTTTGATCATAGGTACATGATCATGCCACCTTCATGGGTGGAATCATGCAACTCTTTTCGAGCGCTTCCCGATTAGCTATCAGGCTGAAACTTTCAGGATAACTCGCAACTCGATGACAATGCATTTTAAATCCATAAAAACGTGGTATTTAGATTATTTTTTAATTTATTACTGATTCTTGTTTTGTTGCTGCCTAATAAAACATTATTGGAGCCCAATAATTCCTGACCCAAACGCAAGTAAAAAAATGCAACTTGGCGATTCGTGTTTGTTATATCGCTTGTAGATCTATGATTGGCCACTATCTGGCTTGATGTTAAGCGTCGTTGTGGCCGAAGATGTAGCACATAGATCTAGAGGAAGACAGCAGTTGAGCGACTGCTCAGACCCGTCCAACTGATGGTTCACCGAACATCATCCTGAAACACGACTAGGTTGCGTGATTGCTATGTTGGATATTCGGACAGTTGGTCGTTCGTAGCAGATTTGCTAGGTTAAGCAACGTTCGTTGCGATCATCATGGATGGGTGACCGTTTATGTAGTGTTTACATCTGAGTGCTACCGTGCTTCGAAGGGCACGTTAAGCTGTCGATCCCGGTTAATGTCTTACTTGGGACAACAGACGTTAAACCATGTTGGAGGTCTTCGGGCGGTCTATAACTCCGACAAGGTTGGCCACATATACACACATACACACACGAGAGAGACAGAGAGAGACTCGAGATATAGACAAGATAGAGACAAAGGCAGAGACAGACAGAGACAGATATAGAAACAGAGACAGAAACAGACACAGAGGCAGGGACATAGACAGGTCCAGAGACAGAGAAAGACAGACAAAGACAGAGACAGACAGAGATAGATACATAAAAAGACAGAGACAAAAACAGAGACAGTGAGAATAATAGTAACAGAAACATAGACACATACATATATAGAGACTATCAGATATAGAGACAGAGAGAGAGAGACAGAGTGAGTAATAACAAAAACAGACTTCGGTCTGTAATCGCGGTCGGATCATATCAGACGTTGTTTGTATAAGCAACAATTTCTTGCTCCTATCATCCTAAAATCAGTGAGGCGTTTCTTATCCCCAAAAAGTAAAGAACAGCAAATGAAATTAACAGCATAAATAAACAGAGCTCAAACGCTACTCGTTAGCAAATTAACGAAATACATTTCGACTGCCGAGATCAGAGATAAAGAGAAAACATGTCCAGTATGACTCTATATATGCAGTAGGGGAAGTGCATACAAAGAACTAATAATAATAATAATAATATCCAATAAAAATACGACAGTATAATTAATTTTTAGAAAAAAATAAGAACCGACTTCAAGACTAAACTTATATTTTTTGTTTTATGTTGGTTTTTTCAAAAAGTGCTGCATCGATTTTGCTATATGAGACTACCTCTGAAGTATGACCTACCAAACACTAGCTCTAAAAACGGTGAAGGAAAACATCGTGATGAAACCGGCATGTCTAAAAATTAATCACAAAAAATTTAAGGACATGTGACATCAACCCGCACTAGGCCAGCGTGGCGGATTATGTGCCTTACTCTCTCTACGAGAGAAAGCTGTGTCCCAGCAGTGGGAACGTGATGGGCTGATGATGATAATGTATATAAAGGTTAATGTACATATTAACCAGTCGTAATAAAATCTCTAAATGACAGTAGAAACCGTATCAAAATCCGGTTTAGAAGAATGAATCGGAGAAACAGAAATAAGGACACGCATAGCGACTTGGTTTCATAATATTTAGAAATGTATGAAATGTTATAAATTGATCTACTGCCCGTACCAAAACTGTGCCCAAAATCTTTAGTTTGTTTTCGCATCAAATGTTGAATTTTGTGAAATACGATGCAATTTTGAACCTTATGCCAGTGCAATAAAGAAATGTGTAAAATGGGTTTGGACCAATCTACATTTTGGGCGGCACCAGATTTTGAAATTTTAGTGAACATCACAAATTTGGGATAAGAGCTAGGAGCAAAGAAAGCTACCTAAAAAGAGTTGAGGTTTGCCATTATGTTTGAGGCTTGAAACTGAAGAATTGACGTAGTATGTAATACAAACTTTAATATACATGTAACAGTCATCATTATCACCCCATTACATTCCCACTGCTGGGACTCAGGTGTTCCTTCGTAGAGAGTGCATTGGCCATAATCCACGATCCTGGCCCAGTGCAATATGCAATAGTATTTCTACGTAAACAAATCAAAAAGCTTTTCAAATCTAAAGTTTTAAGTTTTACGTACATCTATCTCATAAAAACTAAGAGTTGTCAAAAACTACTGGACCATGAGACTTAATATCTAATGTCGCGGGGTGAAGAGCGCAATGCAGTGCTACACAATACTTGGTACAGTATTAAAAGCTCTACGTGGCACTGCATTTTTTTAGGGCAGGTGAGGCGCTTAGCATCAGGCGGACGACTTGTTCGTTTCATTAGTCATTTCCATAAAAAAAACTTAAACAAGGAAAAATAATTAATGTTTCAAGTCAGTGCCCATAAAAAACTTTGAATTGTCACTTTACTTTTTTTCTTAATGACATTTCTTTGTAAGACATCTCAATAACATTATGATCTGGCCAAATAAGACTAATAAATAATTTCAGTTTAACTTAACCTGCTAATAAGTAGAGCAAAACTAAGAATGAGTGTTGTGCAAATATACCCACACTGAAGTGTGGGTATATTTGCGAGCACTAGCTCCTCGCCTAAACGAGCGACTGCTAATAGTAATTCCACTTCATTCCGATTGATGGTTGTGCAGTGGCGACTGTACTTAATTGGTTTTTGCAAGATATATTTATGAATATGCCATTTTTCTTTTAGTAAAGATTTACATTCACCACGATTTACTGCTCCCGTGGCGCGGTGGTTGCGAAGGATGGCTGATAACTCGGTAGTAGCTTTGATTCCCACGACTGGACGCTTGTCCAGTCCAAATACTCCCAGTGTCTAGTGTAAGTAACTATGCACTGGACACTGGGAATAGTGTAAGTTCTGTTCTCATTTTACGAAGATGTCTAATTCGCAACGCCTGAACGGACTTGAATGAAATTAGGAATAAAGATCTAGCTTATACCATAAGAAAAAGTTTTTATTGTGTTTTTATTTATTCTTATGCTTATACCACAGTTTCACAATCCATACAGTTGCGCAACGCATGTACTTGCGTAGAGCAACGGCGGGGAGCCGTCGGGGAAGCGGGCGGCGCGGGCCGCGACCAGCAAACTCGCTTAGTTTCCGGGCACGAACTTTGAGGGCAGACTCCAGTATATTCTTAAGATTTTTTACAAGCGACTTTTACGGGAATTCTTGAATAGATTAACCATAATGGTGCACACCGTTTTCTGTGTACGGATGTACCTTGACAACGAAATACAACAATTTAAGATTTCATAGATTTCTCTGTGCCGCGAGGTAAGATTTTCCTATATAATTTTGTAATAGGTGCGTCCCTATATACCTGCAATCTGCAGTCTATATTGCAACTTATATCGTCTAGTAGGGTAGAACTTGGATTATCAGCTCAGTTGGTATAGAGCGTTCCTGTACTGAAGGAAAAGATCCTGAGTTCAAACCTCGACTGCAGCGAAATATTTTGCACATCTAATCTAAACTAATATTATAAAGAGGAAAGATTTGATTGTTTGTTCGCATTGAATGGGTTTCGAAACTACTGAACCGATTTGAAAGATCTGCAAACTACTGTGTTTGCTCTCATGCGCGCAAACGCTCGTAACAGAACTGTTCCGAATAGGTGAGATAGAGGCTTTATTATGAACACGCATCTTTTCCGTTTTGTAACGTGAAATATTTTTATTACGATGTTGAAATTAACCCTTCAGGCTGTTCATATATCTTGGGTTCATTTGGATTTTTAAGTCATTTGTTATTGTTTAATTATTGCCAGCTTCTTCGGCGCAGTGGTTATTCAGGTCACTCGCGGCCTCTCGTATGCGGGAAGCCGTCTGGAGAGGTACCACAACTTAGCCAGTTATTCTGCCGCCAAGCAGTGAGCATTACTATGTTTCGGTTTGAAGGGCTTTATAGCCATCGAAATTACTTTGCATATGAGACTTAATATCTGATGTCTTGGGATGATGGGCGCAATGCAGTGCTTTTTATAGTATTAAAAGTACTGGGTGGCACTGCCGTTGTTATGGGCAGGCGTGGCGGTTACTATCAGGCGAACGAAATACTCGTCTCATCACTCAGTTCCATAAAAAAAAGGTCTGGTCACGAGGTTGCGGGTTAGGTACATTCCCGATGCATACCAAAATAAATGTTAATGTAATAAATCAATAATAAATAACGCCCAACGATCAATATATAAATCATCATCATCATCAGCCCATTACGTTCCCACTGCTGGGACTCATGGGCCATAATCCACCACGCTGGCCCAGTGCGGGTTGGTGGATGTCACATGTCTTTGAATTTTTGTGATAAATTCTTGGGCATGCCGGTTTCCTCACGATGTTGTCCTTCACCGTTTTAAGAACGAGTGTTAAATCCGCACATAACTTAAGAAAGTCAGTGGTACGGGGCCAGTGGGATTCGAACTCGGGTGCGTCGGATCGAATGTCGCACGTACTCTCAATGAGCCACCTTACAAGGATTCTCTGTGTCTTTGAGAACCATAAAAAACTCACTTAGTTCCATAAAAAAAAACCATGGTCGCAATACACTAAGACACGAAACAAATGAACAAATTGATTTTTGAGCCATAAAAAGAAGGTCCAATTTCTTTTTCTGACTAAAAATTCTATATAATAATTTCCTATAAGTACAATAGGCGGTCTTATCGCTAAGCAGCGATCTCTTCCAGACAAGTCAACCGGTAAGGAAAACAACATTTTGAAGAGAATAGTGTGTTAATAAGTAGGATGATGTAAATGATTTTACACTTAACTACTACTACTGGTGGTAGGTTTCTAGGATGCGAGAGGCCGTTTGGGTGGGTACCACAGCTTTGCCAGTTATTCAGCCGCCAAGCAGTAGTGCGTACTGTGTTCCGGTTTGAAGGGCATTGTAGCCAGCGAAATTACTAGGCATTATGAGACTCAACAGCTAATTGTCTCAGGGTGACGAGCGCAGTGCAGCACCGCGCAGGATTTTGCAAAACAAAGTTCTGGGTGGTGCTGTTATTGTTATGGGCTGGCGTATTGCTTACCATCAGACAAACGACCAGCTCGTCTCGTCATTCAGATACATTAAAAAAAAACATAAATGATTAATATAATATGCATATACAATTATACATAAATACGTTTATATTGTCTATATATGATAAATATATAACATATACATATATAATTCCAAAGATTATACTAATTTGCTCTTAGTGATAAGTCAGCCCATTGTAGGTACTTTAGTATGTAAGTTGTTTTCATGTACCTATTTATTCTTTTGTTTGGTGTACGATAAAGTGTCTCATGTATCATGATGATGATGAAAGTATCTCTAATCGATTGTTTTTATTGTAATGTTTGTTACCTCAGAACTCCGTCATTCATGAACCGATTTGAAAAATTATCTTTGCGTTGGGTTCAGTATAGCTACGAAGTGGTCCCATATAAATTTAATCGATATTTGACCTTGGACTTCGAAGATAATTTGGAGTTGGTTTTTTTGTTTGATAAATACTTGTTTAATAGTAATTTTTATAATTGTAATCGGTAATTGGTCGAATTCGAACAAATGAAATAGTCGAGATTCAAACTCAGGCGCATCGCGTGCTATGCGGCTTCAGTATTTCGGTGCATCATACCCAAAAATGCTTCTGGGTTAAGTAACAATGTTCAATAGTAAGACACGGGCGGAGCCGACGGCGACGGTCGGAAGCAACTCTATTGTGGCTCGAGACACGCATGTTTAGGGGCGTCATGTAGGGGGAGATATGTGGACATTCCGTGCTTTTAACAGACTTCAAAAAAGGAGGAGGTTCTCTTTTCAATCGTGTTTTTTTAATATTTGTCACCTCGAACTCCGTTATTTACAAACCGATTCGGAAAATTCTTTTTGTTGGGTTCAGTATAGTTTCAACATGTTCACATATAAATTTCATCGATATTCGACCTTGGACTTCGAAGATAAATCAGAATTGAAGTCGGTTTTTTTGTTATATCATGACATTACGCGACTTATCATCCACCACCTTGCACTGGGCCAGCGTGATAGATTGTGGCCCAAACTATCTCTATGAGAGAAGGCCCATATCCCAGCAGTGGGAACGTGATGGGCTGACGATGATTACGCAACTGAGTAACGAGATGAGCTGGTTGTTCGCCTGACGGTAAGCGATACGACTGCCCATAACAGTTGCAGTACCTACATCATCATCATCATCAGCCCATCACGTTTCCAGTACCGGGACATGGGCCTTCTCTCATAGAGAGAGTATGGGCTATAATCCACTACGCTCACTCAGTGCGGGTTGGGGGATGTCGAATGTGCTTGAATTTTTGTGTTTTATTGTTGAACATGCCGGTTTCCTCGCGATGTTTTCCTTCATCGTTTTTCGAGTTCGTTATTACATAGAAGACAAAGATGCTTGGAACATTCCACTTCTGCAAAATAGCCAACTGGTACATAAGAAACATAACATTTTAGGATATCAAACTTTTTTTGAAATCTCTAAAAATAATGCCCCTCAGTTTCTTGCCGTATCTTTTGAGTAGTGGTTCTTTTTCCGATGCGGTGGTAGAGTTATAATTTGAATATATATATATTATATATATATATATATATATATATATATATATATATATATATATATATATATATATATATATAATATAATTTGAAAGAAAGAAAGAAAGAATTTGACGTTCATAAATGCGTCTGTGATGCTAAAAATGATTAAAGAGATTTCGACTTTGATTTTGACTTTGAGAGTACCTACAGCGGAGCTAAAAATAATGTTATCTCGGCATAATATTATTGATCGGGTACGGGCGCGTCCACACTACGCTCGCAAGCTGTTTACATAATCATAAACAGCACAATGCTCTGGTATTGTAATGAGTAGCACCCACGCGAGCCGGCGGTAAGGACAGAATTCGGGTGTGGTGTAAATGCAGGCGGTAGCGGGTTGAACTAGGTGGTCGGGCTACCACTACGGTGGCACGGCCCCACTCATCTGGGGGGTGGCCTTGGTAAGCAGAGCCACCCTTACACAGGTGTAGTGGCCCGGAATCTTGCTACTCAAATTTCGAACACTTACCGATTAGCTATCTGGCTGAAAGTCTTAGGGTAGCTCACAACTCGATGGCAATGCATTCTAAATCCATTTATTAGCATGCAATACCGACCTTACCTCAAAAAGCGCATAAAACTTTGAATAATATTTAATATTTTATTTTACTGATTATATTACTGGGCATTATGAGACTTAATATCTGATGTCTCGGGGTGATGAGCGCAATTCGGTGCTACGCAGTGCTTTTTATGGTATTAAAAGTTCTGGGTGGCACAGCAATCGGGCAGGCGTGGCGTAGTAGTTCCATAAAAAATAAAAATAACCAAAAAAATATCTGTCACTTAGTTTTACCCGCTGACGCCTGTACCTTGTCCCACAAATAGCCCCGCGTCAAATAACAGTAAGTTACAAGCTCTTAAGTTCATAAAGGCGCCATATTTGGACCATTTAGAACTCGTTGTTTCCTGATGTATGACAAAATTTGGACGGACGACCCTTGGACAGGTTTGGACAGGGGTATAATATTGTAGCCATTACCCTACCAATATTATAAATGTGTTTTTGGATGTTTGTTACTTATTTACGCAAAAACAACTGACCGGTTTCTATAAAATTCGGTATTCATTATAAATATAAACGGCTACACTCAACGGCGCAGAACGTCGCGAATCCAAAGCGTAAATTCCCGGAAGAAGGACATCCTAATTGTCCGAAACCTGGTCGGAGTTATTCCGACACAATCAAATCAAATCAAAATCTCTTTAATCATTTTGGCATCACAGACGCACTTATGAACGTCAAATTATCACAATGACTCTACCACCGTATCGGAAAAAGAACCACTACTCAGAAGATACGGCAAGAAACTGAGGGGCATTTTTTTTTAGAGATTTTGTTACAATTTTTTGGGATTTTACAATGTTATGTTTCTTATGTACCAGTTGGTTACTTTGCAGAAGTGGAATGTTCAATCATAACGAATGTAAGCGAATGTAGCTGTTTATATTTATAACGAATATTTCAACTAACGATAGTTTCCAAACCCGAAATTTGGTATGTAAAAAAAGACATTTATATTGATACAAATATTCATTTAACGATTTTTTGACAAATGGTGACGTAAAATTTTGATTCTTTTTTATTATTAATTGTATTCAATAATGAATCGCTTCATACATAAAAAAACGTGCATATTCCTTATTTAATAAAACTAATAGAAGTCACAGACGACAGCTAGTCAACAAGTCATGACATAAAATTCTCCACACAAATTTATTAAGTAACATTGTAACCACGACTCGACCAATCGGTGCGTGCGTGCCAAAATCAATTTAGAGCTAGTAGAAAGCATTAAATGGGTCAGATTACGTTTAATGTTACGTTGTACAACGTAGTGTTACGTGGTGTAACGTAGTAGTACGTTAGTCCGACAATTACGGGCTTACGGCAATTATCAATAATTAAATTCCGAAGGTCGGTATGCTTGTTGGCTGACAGCCTCTGTGGTGTAGTGGTAGGGTTTGTTGGCTCGAATCTCATACATCACCGAGATTGCGGGATCGACTCCCGCGACGGGATAAATGTTTGTGCGCATAAAAAAAAACTGACGTCTGAATAACATCACTTAAACATTGTTTAACCTTATGAGCGCCACGCAAAGTAAAGGTGATTTGTAGACCTACTAGATTTACTATACCTACCAGGGAATTTATGTATAAATTTATGTCAGATTTATGTTAGATCGCTTTTAGCGATAAGGCCGCCCATTGTAACACTTTCTTTAATTGTTTTTATGTTATAGATAGATAGATAGATAGATAGATAAACACTTTATTGTTAAAAAACCTTAAATATAGGTACATGAAAATCAAGTAAATTTTACAGTAATCAGCATAACAATAGGCGGTCTTATCGCTCAAAGCGATCTCTTCCAGACAACCTTTGAACAGAAAGGACTAACATAATTTGGAAGGACGGTGGTTTTTTGAAAGAAATGCAAATTCTATTATAAATATATGTATAAATAGGTATATATATATATATATATATATATATATATATATTATATATATATATATGTTATGTCTGTAATTTAATGTTTGCAATAAAGCGTTCATCTATATATCTATGTATACCTAGTCTTGCCATAAATACTGAAACAAAGAAACAAAAAATGTTTCATTGCAAATAACATTTATTACTTTTACATTGTGTTAGTTTAAAACATAAATATAAAACAATTTAAAATATAAAAAGCTTATTCGAAGTGGTCTCCATTGGCTGCAATACAGTCCTTTAAACGTTGAGACCAGTTATCAATAGAAACACGCTCTCTTTCCATGGGAAAATTCTTCACTGCCAATCTTACGGATTGTTTTAGGGACTCTACTTTATCCCGCGTAAATTAAAAAAAATGCAATCGAAACTGAAACGCAATGAAAATATGTAGTGTACTGAATATTATGTAGGTTGTTGTTAGAATAATATAATATGTATGGGGGTTGATTGCAAATGTAAAATGAATTTAAATTAAAATAAACATATAAGTAATACCTCCATTTTTTTTAATAAATTTATATGTATATTTAATAATAAATAATGAGTTTTATAGTGTGTATAAGAAAAGGTAAATAATGTATTAATTAAGTAAATAATAAATAATGTTAAATAAAGAAAGCCCTAAGAACAACCCTAATACGACACGTGTTTCGCCGTCTGCACGAGGCATCATCAGGTGTCGACTCGCTGAACGCTGAAACGAGAGTGAATGCAATCGAATTGACAACCTCCTCTTTTTTGTAGCAGGTTAACAAAGAACACAAGGCATCGTGAGGAAATCGGCATCCAAGAATTAATCATAAAAATGCAAGGACGTGTGACATCCACCAACCCGCACTGAACAGCGGCAGCGTGGTGGGTTATGGCCTGTGTGTGTATACTCTCTGTGAGAGAAGACCCGTGTCCTAGCAGTGGGAACATGTTTTGCTAATGATGATGATGACGATGATGAAATATTCGTAGATCGTAATAATATACCTACCTAATATTTTATATTTTTTCGGTTGAAGTTGGGTCATTCCCATTTCACTCTCGCCCATAAATATTTTCCTTGGTTATAATTAAAATCGCAGATGTCTGATCCCCAAACGAAGGTAGTAAAATCTTTACCATCGTAAATATCCAGGGTTACGCCCTTATATGTTTTCAAAATGAGAAATTGCGCCTCTGTTAGTTTACCTTGAGAGCGGTTTCAGACTAGCGTTTTTTTCTGCGCGTACAGTCGGCACACCCGCTTACACGCGCGCTACATTTCGCGCTTCAAAAAACCAGACTCGCGTACACGGGCTTATTCCGGCGTGTTCGCTCGAACCGGTAGTGGTGAGTCAGTATCAACATGGGAGGCGACTCTCGCGGCTCGCGCTTATACGAGCCTATAAGCGCGTCAACGCTCGTACGGGTAACGCGTGTGGCAAAACGCGCGCCTACAAGCGCCTACATGCGCTTACAAAAACGAGCTTATACGCGCGTATAAATCGCTGGTTTGAAACCGCCCTTATATATTTGGTACAGCCCTCTTACCCACTGGTCCCTCAATCGCCAATCGTATGTTGTGTTGAGCTTAGATTAAGGTATAGATTCACTGCGACAATGTTTTATGATGCCATATATTGTCCCATGCGAGTTTATCTCAATTTTTTTCGTATTTTGGTGTAAATTAATAAGATTAATTCTATTTCTTTTTTGAATCGATTATAATTAGACCGTATCTCATTAGTCGCAGTGAAGTTATACCTTTATTTGAGTTCAACACGATATACGATTGGCGCTTGAAGGACCAGTGGGTACGGGGGCTGGTTCAATGGTGAACCATATTTTATGGGTTTTATTTTTGTGCAATGAACGCCAGCGATCGTTTGGAAAACATAGTAATTCAAACTTCCATGTTAATAAAATAATTGTCTATTAATAGGCTTTTAATGGTCAATGGGTTGTCGAATTGCTTCTCTTTGTAAGTAGTTAGTTTAGTTTTAGCAGGCCTAGCGCACTCAGTACTGTAGGTACGAAGCTATAAGTACATAGCCGGACACCGACGGCGGGTCGCGCGCCGTTACACGTGCCGCGTCAGAAGAGATAAGAGCTATACGATAGAAAGCGAGGCGCTCTGTAGGTTAATATGACTAGTAGGTATGCAGCGCTACGCGAGCTGAATTGATTTTTATTGCGTCATAGCAAGAGTCGCTATTTGTTTAAATTTCTTTGCGGAGTGATGCTTCTGTCCCTTAGTATTCTGTGGTTTTAGTAAGTGGAGTGTAGAGTTGTTTTCAGTAATAAAGGCATTCGCTCGTAATAAACCAGTAGGTATACATTTTAAACAAAAAACCTTACTTCAATTTTCATGTATTTTTGAAGTCCAAGGTTTAATTTATTTGTATATTTTTTGTTAAAGTATTTATTATGTATATTTTATTAATTATGTTATGTATTTTATGTAATGACTTTGGTTTATGTAGGTATATTATATTATATAACAAAATTATTTTAAAGTAACACCGTCCATTTCTGTATACATTCCTTCACTTGTGGGTTGTCTGGAAGAGATCGCTTTGAGCGATAAGACCGCCCATTGTGACATTATTATTAAGTTAGTTGTTATTTTAGTTTTTAATTATTTCTGTATTTTGGTGTTACAATAAAGAGTTATTCTATTATATTCTATACCTTGAAGCTATACCTACTGAACCTAACGCAAAAAAAATCCAAACGGTTTATAAATGACAAAATTCTGAGGTAACAGAAATTAAAAAAAAAACTAGAATCAAATTGAGATTTTTCCAAGTCGGTTAAAAATTTAGACAATTTTTCGCGAAAACAAAAGAATCGGCTAATACTCGTACATATATTTAAAAATTAAAACCCACTCCCATTTTTCGAAAATTAAAGGATCCAGTCACTCAAATGGGCATAACTCAAAATATATTTTAAAAAGCAATACTAAATAAAAGCAAGACTCCAATCCGGGCAAAGTCGACACCTGCAATTATATTTTCAAGATATTTTATAACGTACGTCGTAAATTACGAGGGGCGTTACTAAGGTGTGAGAAATCGGGTCTTTCTCGAATGGGACTTAAATTAGAGCCAAGTCAGTTGTTCGGGTATAATTAAGACAACTATTTGACAACATAAATGTGTAAACAATTTTGAATATATTAATTTTAATAGGTACATTAATTTAATAGATACACTATTCAACAGAAAATCATAAAAACTAACAAAATAAAAGGCTAAATAATTTAAAAACTAAAGGCAACTAAACTAAAAGATATTAAATACTATTTGCATACGGGTATCGGTTAAACAATTATTTAACAACTGTTTGACAGCTGTTTGACGATTGACAACTATTTGACAATTATTTGACAACTCTTTGACAATTATTTGACAACTCTTTGACAATTATTTGACAACTATTTTTTATTACTTTTTATACAACTGAGTGACGGGGAGAGCTGCCCCCGCCCCGTACACACTGGTCCCTCAAGGGCCAATCGTATATGGTCTTGAGCTCATATTAAAGTAGGTACCTATAGCTTCACTGCGACTGGTGGTGGTTTAATTAATGCCGATTTAGGCAAGAAATCGATTTAATCTTACTCATTTATACAAAAATATAATAACTACAAGTTAAGATAACAATTTCATGGGACATTATGGCATCAGAAGACTTTATCGCAATGAATCTACACCTTAATCTGAGCTCTACAAGATGCTGACAAGAGGCTGTGTTGCTGCAGACAGTTTATATTTTAAAAAAGTATTGAGTGGCGCTGCAATTGTTATGGGCTAACGTGGAGCTTACCATCCGAGCGAACGACTTGCTCGTCTCGTTGCTCAATTCCATAACAAGTATTCATTTTATCAAAATAAAACGACTTCAATTCTGATGTATCTTTGAATTTCTTTGCGGATATCGATTTCGAATATCGATGAAATTTATATGGGACAACTTCGTAGCTATAGTGAAATCAACGCAAAAAGAATTTTCCAAATCGGTTAAATAATAATTATAAATTTTTTTTTTTATTTTTTTATTTATTTATATATAAATGACGGAGTTCTGAGATAACAAACATAAAAAACCGGCCAAGTGCGAGTTCACTCGCGCAGGAAGGGTTCCGTACCCATTATCTATAAGAATGGCATAAAAAACGTCTGTTGTATGGGAGCCCCACTTAAATATATTTTTATTCTGTTTTTAGTATTTGTTGTTATAGTGGCAATAGAAATAAAACGTGAAAATGTCAACTGTCTAACTATCACGGTTCATGATATACAGCCTGGTGACAGACGAACAGACAGACATACAGATAGACAGACAGACAGAAAGACGGATGGACAGCGGAGTCTTAGTAATAGGGTCCCGTTTTACCCTTTGGGTACGGAACCTTAATAAATGACGGAGTTCTGAACTAACAAACATAAAAAAACAATCGAATTGAGAACCTCCTCTGTTTTTTGAGTACCTAACTTAAAAACCGACGACCTTACGACTTTACAACTAATGGTAACATTCTGCAAACCATAAACATACGTTTTGTCTGTCAGTTGAACGCTAAACGTAGAAACATTAAACTTTGAGTTACGATTCACAGAAATATATTGAGTTATTAAAGTAAACGACGCAATTATAAGTTATTGGAGCTAATTAACGCATCGGATTTATCCTTTTCCCGACGTTTTTAGATTTTAGAGGCTTTGGACTCATCAAATTTAAAGACCTGCACCACCCACGCGTCTTATACCTATTTTGTTTATGCTTACAAAGTATTCAATTCAATTCAAATTCAATTCAAAAGTTCTTTATTTCAATTTTGTTGTCACAGACGCACTTATGAACGTCAATTATTACAATGACTCTACCGCCGTATCGGAAAAAGAACCACTACTCAGAAGATACGACAAGAAACTGAGGGGCATATTTGATAGAACTTTTGTTACAATATATTTGTTTTTGACAATATTATGTTTCTTATGTGCCAGTTGGCTACTTGGCAGAGGCGGAATGTTCCATGCATCTTTGTCTTCTATGTAATTACTAACTGTATAGTATGCTTTTTTCATTAGAATATTTTTCACACTCAATTTGAATCCACCACGCAGGCCCAGTGCGGGTTGGTGGATGTCACATGTCCTTGACTTTTTGTGAAAAATTCTTGGACATGCCGGTTTCCTCACGATGTTTTCCTTTACCGTTTCTAGAGCGAGTGTTAAATCCGCACATAACTTAAGAAAGTCAGTGGTGCGGGGCCAGCGGGAATCGAACTCGGGTGCGTTGGATCGAAAGTTGCACTTGCTCCCACTGAGCCACACTCGCTCTCAAAAAATATAATATATTAACTAAAATATCTTATTAAAAGGAGTCCCTTTAGGCAAGGTTCCGAAGATACTGGCAGCGTTCCCCCTTTGAATAGCTAGACTAATTCTTTGTCCGAGGTATGTGGATTGCGCTCATCAACCTGAGACATCAGATATTAAGTCTCATGCTCAGTCATTTCGCTGGCTACAATGCCCTTCAAACCGGTGACACAGTAATGCTTGTGCACTACTGCTTGGCGGCAGAATAACTGGCAAAGCTATGGTACCAGACGGCCTCCCGCATACGAGAGACCTACCACGAGTTTTATACCTATTTTATTTTATTTTTATTTTTATTTTCTTCGGAAATCATACAGAAATAAACATCTAAGTTAAAACAAAATTCTAAACATCTTTTAGCAGTTTTCGCATATAGAATCTAAAAAAAACTGGGCAATTTTGTATGGAAAGTGGTCTATGAACCAATACGGAAATGGTAGTAATTTTTGTGTTGTACCTTAACTGTACTTTTGTGCGAAGGGGCATCGAAATCTGACCTGGCAGATTTGAGAAAAAAAAGTTTATGAAAATGTTAAATTTCTGCATTATTTTGTTTTAAAAACGCTAAAGACGGGCATTTTTTATTATAATATATATTTTTCATAATCTGCTTGTCACTTGCCACCTCCACTATCTTCTTTTAAGTAATCGATATCCAAAGAATCGATAATTTGATCACGTACCGTCCCTACTCTACTCTGGCTATTTATTCCCTTAGGGTTGTTATAGACCACTTAAACAGTGGCCGGATCATAAATATGCGTGTGTCGTATGCCTAATGTAACCAGTATGCAAATCTGTGTCCCTCGGGTAGCGGGGGCAGTGACAGGCGACAGCGATTTGGTTTTTAACCCCCTACGCAAAAAGGAGGGTTGTAATAAGTTTGTCCACTATGTGTCTCTGTCTGTGGCACCGTAGCTCTGAAACGGGTAAACCGATTTGGATGGGGTATTTTTAATTTAAAAGCAGGTTTTCTAGCAGTGGTTCCTAGATATTTTGTAATTGACTTCAAAAAAGGTGAAGGTTCTCTATTCAAATGTATTTTTTTTATGTTGGTTATCTCAGAACTCATTTATGAAACGATTTAGAAAATTCTTTTTGCCTTGCGTTCAGTATAGCTACGAAGTGGTCCCATATAAGTTTCATCGATATTTGATCTTGGACTTCGAAGATACATTGAAGTCGGTTTTTTGTTTCATAAAACGTATACATGTATCAAAATCGGTTCCGCCGTATTTTGCTTTTTATAGGTCTGTATCGGAGGTTCTTTGAATTTTAATTTATAGCTAATTGTCGTTATAGGACTCTGTTTTAGGTATTAGTATTCTAGTCTCTGATCTAGTATATCATGACCGTAGCCGTATCGTCATGGCACAGGTGTACAACATGACAGAGCCTACATAATTTAAGTTAATTCTTAATGAATCAAGACACTGTAATCATATTCTCGAAAAACGCTCATGCTTCTCAAAAATCGCTGCCGCTTCTCGCTACTCCTATCACCAAACAACGACCTTAAATCCATATCGTAATTATGACAAAACAATTGGTAATTAAGACACACAATTACGCTCTAAATCGAGTTATAATGAGGACCATGGTCCCATGGTGTCTAATGGAAGTTAATTAGATTTTAAAAGCGCCAAGGTGCGAAATGTCATATAAATTACCTTTGGGATTGCATAAAAATGGAGCTAAAATGATTTTTTGTTACTTTTTGCTGAACCTACCTTTTTATGTAATTTAGTGACGAGACGACCAAGTCGTTCACTCATGGTGAAACGCAAGATTTTCTCAGAGAGAGACAGATAGGGAAAGGGAGATAGAGTATTTATTTAATGATAGATGGAGCAAGCATTGGTTTCGTGTCTGGGGGTTGTGGGACCATGGTAATCGTAGTTCCTGATTCCCTTGACACAGGGAATCCTTGTTAGGGGCCGGGATGTATGTATGTCATCGTTGGACGAATTTATTAACAAAAAGTAGATACTTATGTATCTGTCACCAATGCAGGAATTTGCCTTAATAGAAAAATAAGATTCCTGACTTGCCCAACCATTAAGTACACCAAAGAGGTCAATATAACAAAATATCATTGTTATTTTGTGATTTTTAGTCATGACATGTTTTTCTCTTTCGTTTTTAAAGCGACAAGTGGAGTTTAAAATATTGGTAGTGAATAGAACTACAGGGAAATCGTGTAACTAGAACACCGATCCCGAACGCTTTCAATTTCAAATTTCGAAGTCGTTAGCAACCTTCATACTGCGATATCGATCATTTTAAGCGGTCGTAGTATTAAAGAATATTTAGATTATAAATAATGATATAACATATAATTAATGCATTAGGATTTTAATGATAATGAGATATTTTGTATTTTTTTATTATGACATTATGTATGACATTTTATTTTGTATCCAATAATTTTAATTTCTTAGTACATTAATTTTATGTAAAGTATTATTTGCGCGCTTGCAGGCTTAATACATTGCAAAATCTATTTAGTTATAAGGCCTCATTTATAATTGTATTCTTACAAAAAAATTATGGATTGATCGATTGTTTGATTGACAAAAGCCGATCATGAGATATCTTTGAAAGCGATCGGGATCGCTGCGAGTTACACGATCTCCCTGCAGGATATAATTTCTACCTACATAACAAGACGGACTCTTAAAGTTTCTTTCAACCAAACTTTCTAAGCTAGCGGTTGGAGCGGACTATTGTTAAAAAGGGCTAAACCGTTTACGATCAATAACTTCGCATATTTCCAATATTCGAAGCGACATAAAGACGCCATGAAATGGACATAAAAATTGATGGTATTTCTTTAAATACGGAATAATCGGACATAATCTGTTAGTTAATGTACGATTGATAAGGGTTAAAGTTTTGATGGGACAGTTAAAAATTTATTTGTTTTTTTAAGTATGTTTGACAATATTATTAGATTTGTTTGAGTGCAGGTGCTATAAATACTTAATAAGGATCTTTGTTGTAAGGTTTGAAATTGCATTGAGCATTCCGGATCCAAACCGAAATATAGGCTAAGATAATTTTTGATGTTCTATCTTGTATTTGACATTTTTAAATATTATTATTTTGACATGAATCAATTGAATTGTATTTAATTATTTTTATTTTGACATTTTTATGATTTAATGTTTCTTATTGATGACTTATTAAAATTAATATAAGGAGACTGACAATTTTAAAAATCTTTAATATAATTATATTATGTAGAAATTTAATTTTTTTTGTAATAAGTATTGTTAGTTTTGATAATTTTTGAATAGTAGTTATATAATAAACTTTAAATTAATAATGTTATGTTAAAAATTATCTACTAACATAATTATAAGTACCTTATTAACCAAATATGGATTTTACCTAAGTCTGAATTAAATGATTTTATTATTATTATTAATGTTTGTTTGTAGGAAACACGGTCATAATAAAGTTTATTAATCTTAGTAACAGTTCTGCGTGTCTCACCACTTCTGGCATAGAATTTTTTTTAATATTTTATTATTGTAATTAATTTAAATAAAATGTCCCATACATATAATTATTATATTAAACAAAATGTCAAAGATTAATTAAATATACAAAAAAACATAACTATTACTACAACTACACCATTAAACATCAAATTCAAGAATTATTTACACGCGTTAATGACAAATACAAAAATATATACCGCTTTGTCAGTTATTCAGCCGCCGAGCAGTAGTGCGCAAGCATTACTGTGTTCCGGGTTGAAGGGCATTGTAGCCAGCGAAATTACTGGGCCTTATGAGACTCAACACCTAATTGTCTCAGGGTGACGCGGTGCAGCGCCCAAAGGATTTTGCAAAACAAAGTTCTGGGTGGTGCTGTTATTGTTATGGGCTGGCGTATTGCTTACAATCAGGCAAACGTCCAGCTAGTCTCGTCATTCAGTTACATAAAAAAAAATATGTCAATAATGTCACTTGTCATTGTTTACGGCTTCGCGCAGGATGCTCATTCAGCTACAATAGTTTATTTTATTCGGCCAGTAGATAATTCTGCAACTTTACGATAGTCAATCATTACAAGAGCAAGTGTGGCTCAGTGGGAGCACGTGTGACTTTCGATCCGACGCACCCGAGTTCAAATCCCGCTGGCCCCCACCACTGACTTTCTTAAGTTATGTGCGGATTTAAAGCTCGTTCTAAAAACGGTGAAGATATAATAGGTCGTGAAGAAACCGGCATGTCCAAGAATTTATCTGAAAATTCAAAGACATGTGACATCCACCAACCCGCACTGGAGCAGTTTGGTGGATTATGGCCCATACTCTCTCTACGAGGGAAGGCCTTAGTCCCAGCAGTGGGAACGTAATGGGCTGATGATGAAGACCAGTACTATTCGTGGAACGACCTACCTCCGTCGGTAATTCCTTTAGCTGTAACGTCAGGAGTCCTTTAAAAGTGGTATTAATAGTCTTTAAGGGTCGGCAACGCATCAGCAATGCCTCTGTAACCGCTTACCATCAGGCGGGGCGTCGGATTGTTTGCCAAATTTTTCATTAAAAAAAAAGGATCATAAAAAACTCATCGATTTAAAAATTAAGCGCCCCAATGAATTGTAATTCAAAATTCGAACGCCAAATTGATGTCCAACATACAAAAAACCAATTCCGCGAACAATACAAAGCAATCCGGGCGTCCAGTGCTGCCAACCTTGGGAACTGTAAAGCTGACGAAACGGTAAATTTATTGTCGGTTTTATACTTCGCCTTATTTTACGACGTATTCCCAAAATTGAAGAGTTTAAGGTATCCTACGTGATCTTCTCTCTCTATTTATCTCTTACTGACAGAATGAGAAAGACGACATCTCTAAATAGTACCTATACCACCCTATACCTAGAGGTTAGTAACTCTGAATGGACCATATTTTTTTTATATTTTTTTGTACCCCTAAATAGATATCCAAATGTTGTCTGGAAGATAAAGCTTATTATAGAAAATACCGCATAACGTACAATTTAAATTTTTCTAAATTATTTTTTCCATGTTATATGTTTTTTTATGGAACTGAGTATTGAGACGAGCAAGTCGCCTGATGGTAAGCGCCAGGCCTGCCCATAACAGTGCCACCCAGAACCTTAATTACCGTAAAAGAAAAGAACCTTAGTTAGTACTGCGTAGCACCGTATTGCGCTTGTCTCATATTTTATGTCCAGTAATTTCGCTTTTTTTTAGTAATTTGCTTTTACTGTACGTTTTTGTGGAACTATACATAAATATCTAACTTTGTAGTGCATGCCCTTTTTAGGGTTCCGTACCCAAAGGGTAAAATGGGACCCTATTACTAAGACTCCGCTGTCTGTCTATCTGTATTTCTGTTGCCGCTATAAAAACAATAACTAAAAAACAGAATATAATAAATATTTAAGGGGGCTCCCATACAACAAACGTGATTTTTTTGCCGTTTTTATAGATAATGGTACGGAACCCTTCGTGCGCAAGCGCGACTCGCACTTGGCCGGTTTTTTTCCTTCCTTCATGACCACGCTTTTGCACTAAAGTTCGTCGCAATACCATTCTGTCGATCTATAGTGTGTAGCACCAGATTCTTTCGCACTAACGTTCATCGCATAGACATTTTTTTGTAATACACTCGAAAGCAATGAATCCGGGTCACTTAAAGAATCCTAAAAATCTCGGAAACTAAAAATGCTAGGTTAATGCAATAAATTGTATTTAATAGACAATGTAATACTCCTTAAATGAAGGTATTAAAAATTCTTAGTTATTGTAAAGTTATATCATAAAAAAATCAAATTTGAAAAAGGGCCACTTTCGAAGATGGAACTACGAAATTACAGCATTTGGTTTTGCTTTTGTATGTAATCTGTCATTTATGTGGGTACATAAACCATGTTGATAGTGCTCTATATTCATTATTCAAGCTGAAATTATGTCGCTTACGCCTGAAGAATGCACCAGAATACTTACAATGCTGGAAACCGGCCGGAGTCAGCGCGATACAGCCAGGACTGTCGGTGTGTCGCTGTCAACAGTACAAAGAGTTCTCCGACGTTACGAAGAAACTAGTTCTAACCTACGCAGACCAGGAACGGGCAGAACCAGGTGTACCACAGCACGAGAAGACCGATACTTGGTGAACACCATGCTTCGAAATCGCTTTCTCACAGGAACTGAACTCACCAATCAGTTTCGACGCCTCGGAGGAAGTAACCCAAGTGCATGGACAGTAAGACGTCGGCTTGCTGAATCTAACTTAAAACCCCTTAGACCTGCAAACGGCCCTAAACTGGAGCGTGGGCATCGTATTTCGAGACTAAGATATGCCCAGAGCCACGTAAATTGGAGTATTGAAGATTGGTCAAAAGTTATGTTCTCCGACGAATCAAAATTTATGCTCTACAAGCACGATGGAAGACACAGAGTGTATCGAAGACCAGGGGAAAGATTCAAGCAAGCATGCATCGAAGAAAAAGTAGCCTACGGTGGTGGGTCTGTACTTGTGTGGGCCGGAATTTCTTCTGAAAGTCGCACAGAGCTGGTGATCATAGAAAACGGCTCTTTAACTAGCGTAAGATATGTGGAAGAAATCCTCAATGATCACGTTGGTCCATTTATGGTCAATTTAGGTGAGGATGCTATATTTATGCATGACAATGCCCGACCTCATACAGGTAGGATTGTGAATGACTACCTTCAAGAGATGAACATTACTCGTATGGAGTAGCCAGCGCGCAGCCCGGATATCAACCCGATCGAGCATGCTTGGGACGAGCTAGGCAGATGCGTAAAACAACGAAACCCTCCCCCAATCACGCTTCGTGAGCTCAAAATTGCTCTCACAGAGGAATGGGAGAATATTCCCCAAAATCGTATAAGGAACTTGGTGTACAGCATGCCAAACCGCGTAAACGCAGTAATGGAAGCACGAGGAGGCAATACGAAGTATTAAAATTCAAGAAAATCGTAATAAAGTTCAAAAATTTCATGTTTCCTATTTTTGTTTTAAGGAGAGATCAGCAGTTTTTTTCTTTATGTAATTTTGTGTTAATAAAATGTATGGTGACTCATATTTTTTTTACTTTCATTTAAGGAGTATTACATTGTCTATTAAATACAATTTATTGCATTAACCTATCATTTTTAGTTTCCAAGATTTTTAACATTCTTTAAGTGACCCGGATTCATTGCTCTCGAGTGTACTTCGAAGCATCGATCATTCGAACTATACTTTATCGCACATTAGTAGTTCGAACCTAGGTTATGGACTTGGCTAACCTAGCTTTTTGGCTAACCTAGCCTATTACCACAGAATACTAAGGGACAGAAGCATCACTCCGCAAAGAAATTTAAACAAATAGCGACTCTAGCTATGACGCAATAAAATTCAATTCAGCTCCCGTAGCGCTGCATGCCTACCAGTCATATTAACCTACAGAGCGCCTCTCTTTCTTTAGCATAGCTCTTATCTCTTCTGACGCGGCACGTGTAACGACGTGCGACACGACGTCGGTGTCCGTGTGTCGGTGTACCAACAGTGCGGAGTGCGCTAGGCCTGGTTCGAACCTAAGTTACGGACTTGGCTAACTTTTTGGCTAACCTAGCCTATTAGCCCATCTAAAACCTATAACGAATGAAAATAGCCTGCGCGATGGGTTCTTGTGACGTCATAGGAAACCATAAACCACTCCACGGGTTATGGACGAATTTCGACGGTACATGCCATGAATTTGTAATCGTGTGGGTAGGATGGGGAGAATTGGTCGTTGGGTTTAGTTTAAATCTGAAACACAAAGTCAAAGTCAAAATCTTTTTATTCATTTTTGGCACCACAGACGCACTTATGAATGTCAAATTATCACAATAACTCAAAGAACCACTAGGTACTCAGAAAATACGGTAAGACACTGAAGGGCATTTTTCTTTAAGAGATTTGTTAAATTTTTTTTGGGTTTCTACAGTGTTATGTTTCAAACATTGCAGAAGTGGAGCAAGCATCTTTAAGAAATTATGTATTGTAATTTATGTAAAAAATATGCAGGTTGTTGTTACAATAATATGTTTGGGGGTAGATAGAAAATATAAAATGACCTTAAAAAAAAATGCCTCCGCCTTTTTCCGTAATCATTATAATTAGTTTAATATTGTAAAAATATGGTATATAATGTATAAAAATAATTAAGTAAATAGATAAAGAAAGGAAGCCCTAACAACAACCTCTTCTTTACGACATATTTTTCGCCGTCTGCACGAGGCGTCGACTCGCTGAACGCTAGAACGAGAGTGAGCTAACAAACTCACAACGGCCCGCCGTCATAATATTATTTTGTTGTGATGGATCATAGTTTCCAGATTACGAATTAGATAAAATTTGTCATTAATTATAAGTAAGCATTAATATATTTATTCATTGAAATATAAAAAAAGGAAAGCACGTTGTAAAGAAAGCACCCTCAAAGGAAATATTCAAACGTTTGGTTCGAGAATTCTACCTTAAAAAAGTGAGTAAGCCGTTACATTGATCTTCATGTTCTATTGTTTATTTATTGTTATTTTGTATCTATGTAAGTATAGAGTATTCTACTGTCAATAATAAGTATTTATTTATATAAGTATTAATTTCTATGTATTTTACTTTTGGATTATATATGTAGTGTTTTTAACTGTTACCTATATATGTATATTTTAATAATTTATGCTTTTGTTTTACGATAATATGTGTTACGATATTTATTTTGTTTTTCTGTTAGTTTTTTTTTTAATTTTTGATGCACGCTTTGTAACTTTCTTTTACCGTCACTGGATAACTGGTAGAAAATGCTTTAGCATTAATTTCTCCTTTTGTACATTACTTGTAATAGTGCAATAAAGAATTAAATAAATAAACAGAAAACAGATTTTAAATGATGAATTATAAAGTTAAGTAGTAATTTAAGTTTTAAAGGTCAAAGACTGCAGTTAGGTGTGATTTTAAAAAAATACAGAGAAATATAAGAATTTAACTTTATATTGAATGCATAGCGCATGCTTGGCGAAGAATTATAATAATTTATAAAATTATTAAATCATATAATTTATTAAATTTACATGATTTAATTAATCTTGATTTTGATTTAAATCTTAAGACTTTCGGGTTCGATCCCTGCACGAGTATTTTTATGGAACATAGTGATGACCTTAAAATCTTAAGATCGTGTTTTTTCAATCCGAGGATTATAATTGTTTACTATTATATTTGTGGAAAATCAACAAATATTGTTACATAAAATGCAGGCAAGATAATCAAGTTAGAATATTTTCGTCAAATGTAAACAACAGTTTACGTCGCAAATTATATGAAATGTCATCGTGAATAGCATTCGGAATAGGGGATCGGACAACTTTTCAGAAAGTGTTTTAAATTAACCATAATGAATATATATAGCCGTAAAATAAAGTAATTTAATGAAATAAAGCTCTAAAAGTAGCTAAACGTATGTTTAATATTATGTTTCAAATATTGCCGCGCAAAAGGTCACTTTGAATATGTGACGTCAAACGAAGGCAGAAAACGACGAACTCTAGGAAAAATACATATAAAATACAATACTTTTTTGTGAAGTTTGGGGACTATATTTTAATGTAATGAAATGCCGCAAAAATGTAAAATAAACACAAGCTTGACTCACGGCATTTGCCTTCAAATGACGTCATGCACTGTGTTTGTTTTTCGTTTGAGATGAAAAACATTCAAAATGTCAGAATTATTTGGTTTTATTTATTGATTTAAAAATATGAATCATAATTATTTCACAAAATTATTGATTGGATGATCTTTCTGGTTCGACAAACATTCGATCTAACTACATATTAGTTTTTTCTCGATTACTGTCCGATCCCCTATTCTCGCTCTTGTTCGGAAGCTCTTCTTATACAAGCCCAAAATATTGATATTATTGTTTACTAACCGGCTACACTCACGAGAATAAGTCGAGACACTCGACCGGTGTTCGAGCGGTACAGACGCTCATCTTCACGGAGTACGTGCGGTCGCGGCGAGCGCTTGGCGCGAACAAAATATTGGTAGAGTAGCGACCAATTCTCCCCAAACCACTAAACCATATGTAGTGGCGAACAATACGTTTTGCATATTAACTGTGAGTTCGTACCATCCGCAACTACACTTTACATCGGATATCGACTATATTATACCTCAACTACAGGGTGGTCCATATTAAGACACTAAAATTTCGGATCTCATATCAATCTCGAATGTTATCTCAAAGGACATGTTTCTAGTTTCATGGGCTATTTTCAACCGACTTCAAAAACGGAGGAGGTTCGCATTTCAACGGTATTTTTTTTGTATGTTTGTTCCGCGATTACTCCAGCTATTATAAATTGATTTTGATGATTCTTTTTTTTTGGTAGGTCACTTCATAGTCGGAAGCATATAAATTTAATCGAAATTGATTAAGCACTTTTTGATAAAAATAACAGATACAAAAAATATAAGTTTAGTCTTGAAGTCGGTTCTTGTTTTTTTCTAAAAATAAATTATCTGATCTGGGTAGTGATCTTTTAACAGACTTCAAAGGAGGAGGTTCTCAATTCGATTGTATTTTTTATGTTTATTACTTCAGAACTCCGTCATTTATAAACCTATTTGGAATTTCTTTTTAAGCTATTGCATAGCTTCTATCGCGGGCCTTGAGCGTGGAGACCGAATCCAGAAATTCCGTAACGAAAATAACCTAACACCCCCCACTCCATATCCCTCGCTACGTTCAGGATTCTACTAAAGAATCCCTCGCTACGCTCGGGATTCTACTCTAGAATCCCTCACTTCGCTCTGGATTCAAAAAAGCGCCCTCGCCGTAAAAATATTATTTTGCTCCCTTATGGTACAATCTACTATTTGCGTCGGGTTTAGTATAGCTACGAAGTGGTCCCATATAAATTTCATTGATATGTGACCTTGGATTTGGAAGATACATTGAAGTCGGGTTTTGTTTTTTTCTAAAAATTAATTATTATAAGTTATTCAGTGTTTCTCAATATAAGAGAATTCTATACTGTTTTTGAGATAATAACTGTCTTAAACTAATACTAGGCCTAGCGCACTCCGCACTGTAGGTACGAAGCTACAAGTACATAGCCGGACACCGACGGCGGATCGCGCGTCGTTACACGTGCCGCGTCAGAAGAGAAGAGCTATGCGATAGAAAGAGAGGCGCTCTGTAGGCTAATATGACTGGTAGGTATGCAGCGCTACGCGAGCTGAATTGAATTTTATTGCGTCATAGCAAGGGTCGCTTTTTGTTTAAATTTCTTTACGTAGTGATGCTTCTGTCTCTTAGTATTCTGTGCTAATACGAATAACTACGGGTGAAACCGCGGGGTACAGCTAGACATAGATAACGTTAACCTAACTCAGTGTTAGTTTGTTCTAATAAACTCGTAAACATAAACCTGACTTTAAAAATCAACAGTAATGTATAAAAGAACAATAAAATATAATAATAAATGAGGATAGATTACCGGTAAATCAGTATTACCGGCTGATTTACATGTACAGTTGCGTAGAGAATCACTTATGATCTATTTTAAATTTCATAGAGCACCTATTCTACCAGTAGGGTCATAAATATTCCCTCAATGTACTTATAGCGCGAGTATAAAGTTCACACATATAATTCATAATTCATTTATTCATTGCATTCATGTACATACATTTTTCATATATTATAGGTGGTATTAAATGACATAGTAGGTTGGTACATGAGCCCTGTAAGGGCGTTAAAATTCAGTGCGAGAAGTACATTTAGTCATATTAATTTATTTATTTAAGTCAGTATATTGTCAGCAAAGAAAACTAAATATTACCTGCCAGTGTCACGGATATAGTAATTTTTTTATAACTAACTAAACACCAGAAATTCTCTACCAGAATCCTCATTTCCTTCCAATTACAATCTGGGTCTCCTTAAGACAAGAGTGAATAGGCACCTCATGGGAAAACTTGCTCCACCTTAGAACGGAACTACGCTTACCATCAGGTGAGTTGTCGTCGAACGTAAGCCCATTTCATCATAAAAAAAAGAAAAAACACATTGGCGGGATTCGAACTCCTGAGCGTTAGATCAAAAGTCGCCTGAGTTACCGCTGAGCCACTCGTTCTTGATAACATTAATCTATCTATACTATTATAAAAATGGAAAATAGCCAATTCATATTCTATTCTATGCCATTGCATTAAAGATAGTTTTGCAAAACTAACTGGGATGGACTATCTAGTTATTTTACTGAACACGAATCTATGGTTTTAGAATTGTTGTCTGTTTGTTTATGTGTTTGGTTATCTATAGACTCGGAAACTGCAGAACGGATTTTAATGCCGTTTTTGGGTTTGGTAGGATCAGTCCCAACTTAGATTATAGGGTATGTAATATTAAAATTGGTTGGGTGACTTCGAAGATACAGCTTGACCTCTTAGTAGTAGGCGCTCCCATATACTGGGGAGGTCTTGCTAAAATGGTTTGAAAAAAAAAGACAACTATTTCTTCCGTCGCCTACGCAAAGTCGCGGGAAAAGCTACATATTACTACATATACATTGTGACGAAACGACCTGCCGAAAGGGGGTCCGTGACGTCACTCTGGGTCGGAGGACGTATAAAATAGGGGATCGGACAACTTTTCAGAAAGTGTATTAAATTACCTACAATGAATATAATAGTCATGGAAAATACTATTTTAATTATATAACGCCCTAAAAATACCTAAAACTATGTTTAAATATTATATTTCAAATATTGCCGCGCAAAAGGTCACCTCAAAACTTGTGATGTCATATGTAGGTAGAAAACGACGAACTCTTCGAAATAAAACTTGCAAAGAGATTCTAATACGTTTTGTGAGTTTGGGGACTATATTGTAGTAATGGAACGAAAAAGTTAGCAAAAATACATTTTATGAAAAGCAAAAAAGTAAAATAAACACAAGCTTGACTCACGGCCTTTGCATACAAATGACGTCATGCGCTGTGATTGTTGTTTCGTTTGAGATGAAGAACATAATTAAAAATGTCAGAATTATTTATTGATTTAAAATATAAATCATTATTATTTCACAAAAATATTGATTGACTGATCTTTCTGGTTCGACGAACATTCGTTCTAACTACATTTTAGATTTTTTCTCGACTGCTGTCCGTCCCCTATCCCCTATTGAGAACTCCGCCGTTAATTGTTATTGAGCGTGGTTCAGTTGTCTAGATTCCCAGATAACAAGTACATACAGCACCTTACCTTAGCAATCCAGCCTCCAAACGTGCCTCCAGAGCTTCAGGGAAGTCTTAATTCTCGATGACGTAGGGTAGGTACCGCGCGGGCGCTCCGCCCGCGGAGTTGATTCACTTGAATTTGTGGTAAGTACGGCGTATTGCACCGCACTTCACTCAAACAATAGTTTTCACGATACAGTGTTCAATAATCCGTATCAGTAGTGAAAATAGATAGATTTTACAGCTTGACGTTGGATTCGAATGTAGGAGACGCTTGACTCCATGCAAAGCTCACGCACTGATCGCCCGAGCCAATCAGAGACGAGTAAGGTGCGCATGCTCTGTGTTTACAGAGCCTTGTTATTGGTTGACAACAGAACACAAACAAGCGCGCGAATTTGAATTTAAAGATTAAACGATTAGAATGAATAGTGAACATACATACTACATAATATTTTAATATGAAAGTGAGTTTGTTTGTCCTACGTCCTCGCCGTGAACGTAAACGTAACGGACCTATTATTTTATATCAGAGAGATAATTATTATGGTGGACGTAGATGGATAACAAGATACATATTTTATATCACACTAATAAAATGTATATGAGTTAATCACACTAATGTTAGCAGTAGTGCAGCATTACTGTGTTCCGGTCTGAAGGGCATTGTAGCCAGCAAAATTACTGGGCATTATTATTTTTTTTTTTTTACGCTTAATAGATCTATGTTTGGCCACTATCTCGCCTGATGTAAAGCGATGATGTGGCCTAAGATGGAGCACATAGATCTAGAGAGAGACGGCAGTTGAGCGGCTGCTCAGACCCGTCTCCCCGATGGTTCACCGAACATCATCCCGAAACACGACTAGGTCGCTTGACGGCATGGCTTTGTTCGGTGGGTGGTATTACAACCACGGCCAGAGCCTACTACTCCAAGGCGCGTAAGCGGGTTTCATCACGATGTTTTCCTTCACCGTTTTAGAGCGAGCGTGCAAAATCTGCACTTAACTATAAGTCATTGGTGCAGGGCCGAGTCGGGATTCGAACCCAGGTGCGTCTGATCGAAAGGCGCATGAGTTCCCGCTGAGCCACACTCGCTCAAAAAATGAGACACAACAGCTAATTGTCTCAGAGTGACGAGCGCAGTGCAGCGCCGCGCAGGATTTTGCAAAACAAAGTTCTGGGTGTTGCTGTTATTGTTATGGGCTGGCGTATTGCTTACCATCAGACAAACGACCAGCTCGTCTCGTCATTCAGTCACATAAAAAAAAAAGTGAAAGTTTGTATGTGTTTGTGTGTTTGTTTCCTCTTCACGCTGGGGTACTTAGTCTGAAAGGACCAAATTGAATGGACCGCGGGTCATTCGACCGTAAACGAAAATCGACTACGTTCCAAAGGACCGCAGATAAAATTACATCATAAAGAAATGGGTAATCAAACTTACCTTTTTTTCAGTCTTGATAACTAGGGTTACAATTTTTAACACATTTTGAATTTTATTTGTTTTGCGATTATTACGTTTAAAAGTGCACTTTTGTGCCTATTTAATAAATAATATTTGTTTATGTTTTGGATTGATACATATACTACTTTTTAATCCGAGAAAACGCAGGTGAAACCGTGGGACGCAGCTAGTATGTTATAAAGGTACTACTGATAGTGAGTGATTCAACTTTCTGTATAGAACTTAGCAACGAGGCGAGTGGTAAGCCATACTCGTGGTAGGTCTCTCGTAAGCGGGAGGCCGTCTGGGTAGGTACCACAGTGCCAGTTATTCTGCCGCCAAGCAGTAGTGCGCAAGCATTACTGTTCTTAATATTGATGAGCAAAATGCAGCACTACGCAGTAATTTTTATGGTATTAAAAGTTCTGGGTGGCATTGCAATTGTTATAGGCAGGCCCGGCTCTTACCATCAGGCGAACGACTTGCTCGTCTCATTACTCGATTCCATAGAAAAAAGCGCAACGCCTTCCCAAAACAAACTGCAGTGCCACCCAGAACTTTTAATGCCATAAAAAACACTAAAAATAAAATAACTTTTGTCCGAATAGCTTTTCTCCGCGACAGTA
Organism: Petrophora chlorosata; assembly: GCA_951640565.1. Taxonomy (NCBI): domain Eukaryota; kingdom Metazoa; phylum Arthropoda; class Insecta; order Lepidoptera; family Geometridae; genus Petrophora; species Petrophora chlorosata. Next base: position 5,422,934 of record OX621216.1, on the reverse strand, counting down.
TCGAACCCCGTAACTGTCCCGTCTCCCACACTGCCTACGTTGAGTCAACTCACATCCATCATTCTATTATCACATGTACGTACTTACACAGTATTACAATTATATTAGACGATTAGCATATGATAGTGTATGTAGTTTTGATACTTGATTCAGGGCGTGAGCTATATTATAAGAGCGAGTGTGGCTCAGCGGGAACTCATGCGCCTTTCGATCAGACGCACCTGGGTTCGAATCCCGACTCGGCCCTGCACCAATGACTTATAGTTAAGTGCAGATTTTGCACGCTCGCTCTAAAACGGTGAAGGAAAACATCGTGATGAAACCCGCTTACGCGCTTTGGAGTGGTAGGCTCTGGCCGTGGTTGTAATACCACCCACCGAACAAAGCCATGCCGTCAAACGACCTAGTCGTGTTTCGGGATGATGTTCCGTGAACCATCGGGGAGACGGGTCTGAGCAGCCGCTCAACTGCCGTCTCTCTCTAGATCTATGTGCTCCATATTAGGCCACATCATGGCTTCACATCAGGCCAGATAGTGGCCAAACATAGATCTATTAAGCGTAAAAAAAAAAGCTAATGAAACAAACACGGGTCTACTTGCAAATATAAGCAACTACATAAAAAAATATAAATGACATGAAGGTTGTCTGGAACAAATCGCTCTAGGCCGCACATTGTACCTCAAACCACCGCATCTTCTGAGTAGTGGTTCTTTTTCCGATACGGTGGTAGAGTCTTGTGATAATTTGACGTTCATAAGTGCGTCTTTGATGACAAACATGAATAAAGATAAAAACTGGCACATAAGAAAAATAATATTGTCAAAAACAAACATAAAATATTGTAACAAAAGTTCTAAAAAATATGCCCCTCAGTTTCTTACCGTATCTTCTGAGTAGTGGTTCTTTTTCCGATACGGTGGTAGAGTCATTGTAATAATTGACGTTCATAAGTGCGTCTGTGACGACAAAATTGAATAAAGAACTTTTAATTGATTTGATTTAAAGAGATTTTGACTTTGACGTTGACAAATTGATGTATTTTGTCATTATTAATATATATATTTATATATTATATATATATATATAAATATTATATATATATATATATATATATATATATATATATAAATATATATGTATTGTGTGTTTATGTGGTGTGCAATAAAGTGTTTATCCTTTTTTTGAAGTCGGATAAAAATATTAGCCATACAGTAAAATATTGCAAGTATCAAACCCGTTCTACGGTAGTAGCCAAATCAATAATTGTCGTGAAGCCTGCGGCTCCAATATAATATCAGAAGATAACTATGTACTTATTCAATAACCACAATATATTGTTCAGATTGAACACATGTGTGTTCTATGTTCTGTGTGAGCTACTGTGGCTCAGTGGGTGCAAGTGCGACTTTCGATCCGACGCACCCGAGTTCAAATCAAAACACAAACAAATTGACATGATTTTAACAATTCAATTCTCTATATGTTTAATAATATGTCTTATTGCGTATTTCCTATTGACGTCATAATTATTATCTTGACATTTGGTCTAAACTTCCTTATAAATATTAAAATCCATTACTTTCATTTTTAAGATATTGTACGTCGATCAGGGATAAATTGACACTATAGCATAATGCAATTTTTACACCAATTTATACACAACCACGCATCCCGATCCCCTGCTACGTCAAGCCATTCCTCTTGGAATGCCACGATAGCATCGCACCAGCGTTTTCTCGGCCTCCCTCGGCGCCGTTGCCCATCTTCTGGCACCCACTGCGTGACAATCTGAGCCCACCGGTCAGGATGCATTCGTGCGACGTGACCCGCCCAATCCCATTTTAATCTGACTGCTTTCTGGCCAACATCAACGATTCCTGTAATGGAACGTAGTGTTTCGGACTTTGTCGATCCTTTTTATACCTAAGGTTCTACGTTCCATCGTTCTTTGGCAAACCCCAAGTTTGAACCTTTGAGAGTCAGTCGGTCACCATGTTTGAGCACCGTAGGTTAGGATGGGCAGGATGCACATATCGATGAGTCTGCGCTTCAGTGATATAGGAAGGTCGCCCTTCATTAGCTCCTTCATGGACCAGTAGCTCCTCCAGGCATTTTTGACGCGCGGCGCTCGATTTCTTTATCTTGCTGGTTTTCAAAGGAGACTAGCTGGCCCAATTATGTATACTCATCGATATGTTGCAATTCCTGTCCATCAACCTCAACCCTACGCTTCGTGCTGTTGGTCATCTTGACTTGATCTATATAGAAGAATATTAAATGTATTGTCTTCCCCTCTCCTACTTGCTGTGCCCAAAAGGGTCTACAGTGAACAATTATAACTTATTATGAACAACTATATAATATTATAGAATGCAATAAAGAATTGAATTGAATCCCGCTGGCCCCGCACCACTGGCTTTCTTAAGTTATGTGCGGAATTAACACTCGCTCTAAAAACGGTGAAAGAGAAACATCGTGAGGAACCCTTCTATCCAAGAATTTAGAAGGCCCTAGTCCCAGCAGGAGGAACGCAATGGGCTGATGATGATGTGTTTTGTATACTATATACATATACCTAGTCAGGTCATAAATTCTGTCACATGTTTAATATAAAATAATTGAAACAAGTTTATTAATTATGTAACCATTTATATACCAAAATGAACTTAACAAAACATAGATTCTTATGACAATAAAGTTTATTGAAAATGACCTCCGTGATTTTGAATACAGGCCTTCAATCTGCGCGGCCAGTCGTCTATCGCAGCACGAACGAGGTCCATGTCAATATCGGCGGCTGCCTTAATCAAGGATGTCTTGAGTGACTCCAAATTGGGATGAGGCTTTGAGCACGCCTTTTCCTCCAAGTGTTGCCATATCTTGTAATCTAACGGACTCAAATCTGGACTGGAGGAGGGCCAGTCTTCGTGCCGGATGAAGTCGATTTCACGCGCCGCCAGCCAGTCTTGTGCGCTCTTCGCTCTATGAGCTGGCACCGAATCTTGTTGGAATACCCAGTGCCTGTTATTGAACATGGTATGAGAAACAGGTTCCACAAGGTTCGTCAGGACTGTATTTTGATACACAAATGCATTTGTTTTTACACCTTTCGCGGCATCTCTAGTCTCAGGTCCATTAGACGAGCATTTAAACGATGTCCTGTTTTTCTTCGATATGCCCGAAGCCCTAAGTCTTCATTTAACACCCTTTTCACCGTGGTTCTGCTTAACCCCATCTGAAGGGCCAACAGTTTATGCTTACGTTTAGGATTTCTTTGAATTCGCGCCTTCACAGCTTTTATCACTGCTGGAGTCCTAACAGACCGAGGCCGGCCACTTCTTGACCTGTCATCTACACTAGAGTCTTCATTGTATCGTTTGATGGTACGATAAACGAATCTTTTGGTTATATTCAAATTTTTCAGTATGTCAAAAATTTGGATTGGCGCGTAACCGCTACGATGCAACGCAATAACTGCAACACGGTCTTCTTTAAGCGTCCACTCCATATTTAAAAATGAGTAAAATTCTAAAAAGTATACATTTTTATTTTCATGAACAATTCGAAATTCGAATTCAATAAACTTTTTTGTGGCCAGCATTCTAAAAGAAAAGTTTTTACTGTATGACAATACTTATGACCTGACTGTGTATATAGCTAGCGCTAGCGTACTCGTGGTAGGCCTCTCGTATGGGGGAGACCGTCTGGGTGGGTACCACAGCTTTGGCAGTTATTCTGCCGCCAAGAAGTGCGCAGCATTACTGTGTTCCGGTTTAAAGGGTATTGTATCTAGTGAAATTACTGGACTGATATGAGACGTCTCGGGGTGATGAGCGCATCGCAGAGCTTTTTATGGTGTTTAAAGTTCTGGGTGGCACTGCAATTGTTATGGACAGGCGTGGCGCTTACCATCAGGCGAACGACTTGCTAGTCTCATCACTCAGTTGCATAAAAAAATCTTTCTTGTCATCGATATGCCTAGCCATTATTATAGAAATATTTTCCACTTTATTTTAGTTTTTAATTTACCGAAAGCGTCTTCCAAAATTCGACAGGACAGACACGGTAGGACAGACCCTCTGTTTTATATAGATATCAGTAGATAACACAATCTACGTTCTTCCTGCTGGTTTGTTTACAGAATGTATGATGGATCACTTCTCTTAAGTTACGATAACTGGAGAAAGGATACTGTATGTCTTATACGTGGTATGTATATGTGTTTTTATGTTGTAGGTAGGTCTCTCGTATGCAGGAGGCCGTCTGGGTAGGTACCACAGTTTTGCCAGTTATTCTGCCGTCAAACTGTAGTGCGCAAGCATTACTGTGTTCCGGTTTGAAGGGTATTATATCCAGCGAAATTAGGCAAAATTAGAAATTAATTGACCCCGCACCACTGACTTTCTTAAGGAGAGCGAGTGTGGCTCAGTGGGAGCACGTGCGACTTTCGATCGGACGCACCCGAATTCGAATCCCGCTGGCCTCGCACCACTGACTTTCTTAAGTTATGTGCGGATAGACAACACTTGCTCTAAAAACGGTTAAGGAAAACATCGTGAGGAAACCGGTATGTCCAAGAATTTATCACAAAAAGTCAAGGACATGTGGATGGTGGCATGTGGTGGATTATGGCCCATTCTCTCTCTATGAGAGAAGGCCCGTGTCCCAGCAGTGGGAACGTGATGGGCTGATGATAATGAGAAATTAATAATAACGACTTACGATTCACATCAGTCAGTAACATAAAAAAATATGTTGTATGTCTATCATCATCAGCCCTTCACGTTCCCACTGCTGGGACACGAGCCTACTCTCATAGAGAGAGGATGAGCCATAATCCACCACGCTGGCCCAGTGCGGGTTGGTGGATGTCACATGTCCTTGACTTTTTGTGAAAAATTCTTGGACATGCCGGTTTCCTCACGATGTTTTCCTTCACCGTTTCTAGAACGAATGTTAAATCCGCACATAACTTAAGAAAGTCAGTGGTGCGGGGCCAGCGGGATTCGAACTCGGGTGCGTCAGATTGAAAGTCGCACGTGCTCCCACTGAGCCACACTCGCTCCATTTGTATGTCTAGCAAGTACAAAAAAGTTTTTAATTTGTTGAGCTTGTAGCATGCTGAAAAAAAAGAGCAATGGCATAATGCAATTGTTATAGGCAAGCGTGGCGTATATCATCAGGCAAACAACTTTATTACGTTTCCTGTCCCAAATAAAAAAGCAACTTCAATAGACATATTGCAACATATTGTATTTTATTTTACCATATTCTTTTTACCACGTTTTTATTAAGTCAAAAGTAAGGAGGTTTAAAAAGTTGCTAAAAATGTATGTCTCGGGGTGATCAGCGCAATGCAGTGCTACCAGGCCTAGCGCACTCCGCACTGTAGGTACGAAGCTACAAGTACATAGCCGGACACCGACGGCGGGTCGCGCGTCGTTACACGTGCCGCGTCAGAAGAGATAAGAGCTATGCGATAGAAAAAGACGCGCTCTGTAGGTTAATATAACTGGTAGGTATGCAGTGCTACGCAAGCTGAATTGAATTTTATTGCGTCATAGCAACAGTCGCTATTTGTTTAAATTTCTTTGCGGAGTGATGCTTCTGTCCCTTAGTATTCTGTGGTGCTACGCTGTATTTTTTATGATATTTCAAGTTCTAGGTGGCGCAATTGTTATGGGCAGGCGAGGTGCTTAACATTAGGCGAAGGACCAGCTCGGCTCATCAGTCAATTCCATTAAAAAAATATATCACGTGATCCTTGAACGACCCTAAGCAACACCCACGGTCTAAGTACAGCGGCGCTAAGTGCTGTCAAAGATCAATACACGTGAAAACGCTGTTAAAAGCATAGTTTTACACTTCACTCACATCGGACCGTGACTCCAAATTAATAAGGTGGCGAAGGGGAAAGTCAACAGACCACCGCGGCTGTGGATAAATACATTTACCTGTGTATTCATGTCGACCGTGCGTGAAGTTGCGTAGACAAGGGACTGCCTAGACATGACGTTCGATTTTTCCAAATTAACACAATTATGACACATAGCAGACATAGACATGTCTAATGCGGTTTGGTGGTGTACATAATAAACAAATATAATAGTCACCAGTAACTTATATATATAATAAGTGCATATGAAAAAGAAACATAAAAATAAATATACATATATGTGTATGTATAAATATGCAGAAATATATATTAGCTTTTTTGTAATTCCTAGAAGGAGTTCCAAGCGGGGAGAGTCGTTTCACCCGTACGTCGTTAATATCCCGCCTATCCATACTAAGCGTTTCGCAGATTCCTTTATCATGCGAACTGCTAAGGAGTGGAACGCTCTGCCAGCGTCTTTGTTCCCAAACAGCTACAACTTGTGTCTCTTTAAGTCTAGAGTGAATAGGCATCTCATGGTCAAGCGTGCTCCATCTTAGGCCGCATCTTCGCTTTCCATCAGGCGAAATGTCGTCAAACGTATGCCCATTTCTCAAAAAAAAAAATATTGTAAGATAATTATTACACATAACAATGTTTCATCATCATCAACATCATCAGCCCATCACGTTCCCACTGCTGGGACACGGGCCTTCTCTCATGGAGAAAGTATGAGCCATAATCCACTGCGCTGGCCCAGTGCTAATTGGTGGATTTCATATGTCCTTGAAATTTAGTAATAAATTCTTTGGCATGGCGGTTTCACGATGTTTTCTTTTACCGTTTTTAGAGCGAGTGTTAAATCCGCATATAACTTAAGAAAGTCAGTGGTGCGGGGCCAGCGGGATCCGAACTCGGTTGCGTCGGATCGAAGGTCGCACACGCTACCACTAAGCCACACTCTCATATTACTTTTATATTTTACACAGTATTATTATTTAATATATAAAATGTTGTCATATTGTGTAACTACAATCCCCTATTGTAGTTATACAATATGACAACATCGGACAGTAATAAAAAAATATCTAAAAATGTAAATTTAGTAAGAACAAATGTATGTCGGAAAGAAAATCATATATATAAAATTGTCGTGTCACAATGTTAGTTACCTTACTCCTCCGAAACGGCTTTACTGATTTTTACCAAATTTTATATGCATATTCAGTAGGTCTGAGAATCGGCTACTATCTATTTTTCATACCCCTAAGTGATAAGGGTTGTTCACCCTTAACATTTTTTTAAATTTATATGGCAAAACAACGTTTGCCGGGTCAGCTAGTAATATCTAAAATTTTATAATCAGAGAGATCATTCAATCAATATTTTTGTAAAATAATAATGAATTATATTTTTAAAATAAAAATAAAATCTAATAACTCAGACATTTTTTATCCTTTCTTTATCTCAAACTAAACCCCAATCAAAACGATATGTTTTTCATTCTAAAGCGACCTTACGTCGTTGGTCTTTAAACTTAACAAAAACGTACAAATCACTTTGTAAGTTTGCTTTTGTAGAGCTTGTCGTTGCGTTTGCCTTCATATGACGTCATACGTTCCGAGGCGACCTTATGCACGGCAATATTTGAAACATAACATTTAAACATAGTTTTAGGTACTTTTAAGGCTTATTTATCATGGCTATATTAATATATAATGGTTAACTTTAAACACTTTCTGAAAAGTTGTCCAATCCCCTATTATCACAATCTAGAGCAAGATAGAGTCGTCTCTACATTCCCTGAGCGCTTTTAACACCTCTACAAATTGTTGACTCTGGCAGAGTATGTTGACATTGTGCGCCTGTTCAGAACTCTGTCGCTAGCTATCAGTTCAAGTAATATTACAAATTGACAGCCTTCGTGGCGTAGTGGCTAGATGACTATCAAAGAGGCTGCAGGTTCTATATCAGTTCCTATTTTTTAAACTGGAGGGACGTCGTTCGCTTGATGATAGCAATAAACAGATATGAGAACACGTGTTGCTGCACTGTGAGGCCATAGAAGACGTTCGAGCAAAAGCAATAAAGCTATTAGATGGTACAGTAGAAACCGGACGTATATCATAACCTTCATCACCACCATCATCTTCTATATGTATATATATATTTTGAGTCATTATTTATAAATGTTTAAAATATAATATGTATTTATGTGTACCTAATATATATGTATGTTTATGAGTAGGCATTTAGAATGTTGCTATTGTATTGTAGTTTATTTTATTGACATTTTATGTTGTTATTATTATTGTAGAACTTACATCCCCGTCTTTAACATTTTGATAATTCCTCTTCATCCAAAGGTTGCCTGGAAGATATCGCTTTTAGCGATAAGGCCGCCCATTGTAACACTTTCTTTAATTGTTTTTATGTAATGTCTCTAATTTAATGTTTGCAATAAAGCGTTTATCTATCTATCTATCTATCTTCCTTACCATCATCATCTGTACCATCTGCATTACATAGTGTTCCGGCGCTACAGAGAGGCTACACGGAAATGCCCCTTATCCTAGTGTATAGTATATTAGTGTTTTTATAATTTGTATCAATGCTAGTCTGTAAGGTATATATTTTATGGGCCTCTGGTACTTTTATTTTGTCTGTATTATTGCCTGAAATAAATGATTTTTTTATAATTATTATTACCACTGGAGCAGCTCTGCCGCGAAGCCGCACTCCGTTACATTAAGGTGTTAGGATGGCTTGGGCGGCTTTGGCTGGCGGGGAAAATGCATAATACACCCCATGCGGGATGTCAGGACTTATCGCCTACACATAATAAAATAAGAAGCAGTACGCCTGCCCAAACCAGTCGCAGCAGAACACCCAGAACTTTGTTTAGCAAAATCCTCCGGGGCACTGCACTGTGAAATGAAATGAAATGAAATTTATTTGCTTTGATGTGGTCATTACAAGATGGTACAGTATAAATGCTAAACGCTGTGCTACGCCGGTACCAACAATTGGATTTATTTGAATGTTCGCTAGAGTTTCACGGAACGGTAATGGAGTTTGTGGAGGCGTCCACGAATATATAGTAATATTTAATATAATTTTTAGGTAATTTGAAATTTGTATGTTGTTTATTTTTAGTGATAATTTCTATATAAAATGTATTTTTTTGAACCTTGGGTGGGCGAATTGGGAAACTGTAATGCTTACCCAAAGGTATAATATATCAATAAATAAATACATAAATAATTTGTCCTACACATTACCGTCATTGGCATGCAAATTTAATACTAAACCTTTTTTAACATGACAAAATTGATACGAAATAGTACTTAAAATTATTAAGTCATTACGTAATTATCATTAATATTATTAAGTTATTACATATTATGCTGTCTGTGCTCGTCGCCCTGAGTTATTTATATTGACTCTTTAGTCTAATAATGCCCAGTAATGCTTGCGCACTACAGCTTGGCGGCAGAAAACTGTCAAAGGGGTGGTCCCTACCAAGACGGGCTTCCGCATACGAAAACCCTACCACCGGTAATAATAAGAAGAAATAAATCAGTTCCCTACTTAGGATTCCCTGTGTAGGGAATCAGTTCCTGGTTCTGGCACAGGGAATCCTAGGTAGGGGCCGGGATCTACGTATGTGATCGTTGGGGTAAAAAAGAACTATTTTAACAAAAATATGTGTTATGTTTGTATTTTGACTTGATCTGGAAGAGATCGCTTATTAGAGAGACCACCCATTGTACTACTCAAATTTGTAAGTTCTATTTTTATTTGTTTTTTTGTTTTTGGTTTACAATAAAGCGTTATCAATCAATCAATCAATAAATCAATCAATACCTATCCTACTTCCTACTAATATTATAAATGCGAATGTTTGTAAGGATGAATTGATGGATAGATGGATGGATGTTTTTTTCTCAATCACGAAGAAATGCCGATCAGATTTTGATGAAATTTGGAATGTAGCTACTTTAGGTCCTGGAAAAAGACATAGGCATTTTTTATCCCGGGAATTTGCGGGTGAAACCGCTGGGCGCAGCTAGTAATTTTATGAATGCGAATATTTATAAGGATAAATGAATGGAGGGATAGATGAATGGATGGATAGATGGATGGATGTTTTTTTTAATTAATTATTTATTTATTTAATTCATTCCTTAATGTAGGTAGGTATAACAGATGGTCAATTTGTAGTCAATTCACTGAGGACCCTGTCGGGCACGCATTAAATAGGGAGTTAAACTGCTTCTCCGTATAAAAATTATATATATAGCAAAAATTTTCATATTAATAAGAATAATAAGACCAGGGGCGACTTTGTGGCGAGTCGTCGGTGCGTGGCGACACTGCGCCTTACCCCGAGATTCTCCCTGGGGCTAAATGAAACCCCTGACCCCCGGCTTGCCTTAACTGGCCGTCCGGGGGTGGAGATGCAAGAACTAAGAACTAAGTTCCAAGGGTGTAATATTATACATAAATGATCTGCCGGCAGCTACCCCTCATAGATGCATTTTATTTGCCGATGATACCACGATAGTTGTAAAATGTGAAAAGAAGGAAGACTCTCAGATAATAGTGAATAAAGCTCTGTAGACACGATCCAATGGATGCAAAATAATAATTTAAATATTAATATAAATAAAACTAAAATGGTTCAATTTAATTCGTACAATACAATTCCATTGAAACTTGACATTAAATATAATTGTGATAAAATTGATGAAGTTGACATAGTAAATTATTTGGGAGTTACAATTGACAAAAATCTCAGCTGGAAGGCACACGTTGATCAACTATGTAAAAAGCTCGAGCGCTACGTTTTTGCATTGAAGAAAATCGGACATGCAGTTTCCATAGAAGCCGCATTAACAGCCTACCACGGCTACGTGTCATCGTTACTAAGCTATGGCCTCATGATTTGGGGAAACTCTGTAGACATGGACAGAGTTTTTAAAATGCAAAAGCGCTGCGTCCGGGTGATTAACAAGGCATGGTTCTTAGATAGCTGTAGACCTCTATTTAAGATATGTAACATCCTTCCTCTGCCTTGTATGTATATCAGAGAGATGTGTGTTTTCGTCAAACCCCATCCGGAGTACTTTAGAAAACGCAGCGAAGTGATAACTCGGCAAAAAAGAGCAAAATTTGTAAACCTGGTCTATCAACCCCCTTCTCATAAAGAAATCTATAAAAATAATGCTTATAATATGTGTATTTATTTATATAACAGGCTACCAAAGGACATTCAATTATTAGAAGGATGTAAATTTAAGAAACGTTTAAGTGACTGGCTCTTGTCTCATTGTTTTTATGACATTAAAGAATTTATAAATTGTAGTGACATAAATAAATAAATATTTGCACGTCTGCATGCAGACTGATTACAATGACTTATGTACTCTGTAACACCATTTCTAAGAATAATATGTACCTTCCAATATGTAATCTAGCAAATAAATAATTCTTATTCTTATTCTTAAAGGGCATAACGCCGGGAGTAGCGTTTAAGTGAAACTGCAGCACACCTCTCGACACCCTTTAGCCACCCACACCAACGTTGCCCCTCTCGTCGCCAATGAACGGCGGTCTTTATAGGGAGCCCGTTTAGTGGGTGGCGAGTCACCACCTGCCAAAATATTTTCTTATGAGGCGGAACTGGCAGGTGCCGAGGTCTCATATCATAGACCGGCTCTCATCCATTAAAAATTCACCTTAATAGCCCAATCATAAGTAATTTTCATATCTTCAATAATAGCCCTCGCACTTATCGGGGGCTGTCTTTGATTGTATCTTCTAATGATCCACTTAGAGACAGTCCCCGATAAGTGTTGCTCATTACATATCTAAATTAAATGCTCTAAGAGGCCTCTACGTGTTGGACTCATGTCCCCGCGCAAGCCTTCCAAAGGACCGGGTGTAAAACCCGTGAGAAAAAACGACAGAATAATAATAATAATTGCGATTATTTAAAAAGTCTACAGATTATTTTTCTTTTTATACTTATATAATATGCATTTACTCTTTTAAATTTTTTTTACTTGTTTTTTTTTGTTACTCAATCATGCAAAAACTACTGAACAGAATTCGATGAAACGGTACCTTATGCTACCATAGAGTATTTTTTATTTTATTTTATCATTTATTTCAGAATTTATAGTACCACAGAGTAATAGATGTACAGAGACATTACGCGGTATTATAATGTAGGGCGCATAATTGCGCGTGGAAAGTGTATTCTCATTGCGTATAACGAGACGCTCGTTTGCTTTTATACATGTCGAGTTAGGAATACTAGATGTGGAGACGTAGAGCGAGTGTGGCTCAGCGGGAACTCGTGCGCCTTTCGATCCGACGCACCTGGGTTCGAATCCCGACTCGGCCCTGCACCAATGACTTTTAGTTAAGTGCAGATTTTGCACGCTCGCTCTAAAACGGCGAAGGAAAACATCGTGATGAAACCCGCAACGCGCTTTGGAGTGTTAAGCTCTGGCCGTGGTTGTAATACCACCCACCGAACAAAGCCATGCCGTCAAGCGACCTAGTCGTGTTTCGGGATGATGTTCGGTGAACCATTGGGGAGACGGGTCTGAGCAGCCGCTCAACTGCCGTCTCTCTCTAGATCTATGTGCTACATCTTAGGCCACATCATCGCTTCACATCAGGCGAGACAGTGGCCAAACATATCTATTAAGTGTAAAAAAAAACAAAACATAGTTCTGCAACTGTTATGGGCATGCTTACTATCAAGCGAACAACTTGCTCGTCTCGTCCATCAGTTACATAAAATAACTAAAATTTAGAATAACGATTAGTTATCCGGCTGAAACTTTCAGGGTAGCTCACAACTCGATGAGAATGCATTCTTACTCCATTTATTAGCTTGCACTGCTGACCTCACCTTAAAAGGCGCATAAAAACGTCGTGTTTATATTATGACTTTAATCTGTAACTTGCTTGTTAAATATATGTCACTTCCATTAAATCTATGGAACGTAACGAAATGACTGCTTTTACCGTATCACGGCTGCGTTACGTGCGTTTACACTTAACGTTGTTACGTTGTTACGCACTACGCAGCCGTGTTACGATTTATGTCTAACTCGTGGTAGGTCTCTCGTATGCGGGAGGCCGTCTGGGTAGATGCCACCGCTTTGCCAGTTATTCTGCCGCGAAAACCAAGGTAGGGTAGACCAACCAATAACTGGCCACTTTAGCGCTCCGGCCAGTTCATGTGAATGTTACGTAAAAATGGATCACTGAATTTATATTTCTACAATATATTTCTACAATATACACTATAGGACAGAGACTTATTTGTGGATTATTGAGGTTGAAAAATAATATTAATAAATGTGTACCTTAATTTTTTATTAAAAACAAAATAACACATATTTTTGTAGTTACTGGCCACTTAAATGCAGAAACTAGCAATCATTGACCTTTTTTTTTACGCCTTATAGATCTATGTTTGGCCACTATCTCGCCTGATGTGAAGCGATGATGTGGCCTAAGATGGAGCACATAGATCTAGACAGAGACGGCAGTTGAGCGGCTGCTCAGACCCGTCTCCCCGATGGTTCACCGAACATCATCCCGAAACACGACTAGCCACGACCTTAGTAACTGGCCACATTAAATAAGTACTATTACGTAGGTATAAGCAATTTGAATTCCGAATTTCACTTAAGTCCGTTGAGCCGTTACAGCGTCAAGAATTATCAACCACACTAACACACTTACATGTATACAAACTTTCTCATATATGAATTAGAGCAATGGTGGCTCAGTGAGAGCATGTACGACCTACGATCCAACGCACCCGAGTTCGAATCCCGCTGGCCCCGCACCACTGACTTTAGTTATGTGCGGACTTAACAATCGCTCTAAAAACGGTGAAGGAAAGCATCACGATAAATAAAAATAAAAATACGTAAGTATACGTACGTACGTACGTACGTAAGAGGAAACCGGCATGTCCAAGAATTAAAAAGAAAATTTCAAGGACATGTGATATCCACCCTGCACTAAGCCAGCGTGGCGGATTATGGCTCATACTCTCTCTGTGAGAGAAGGTCCGTGTCCCAGCAGTGGGAACATGATGGGCTGGTGATAATAATGAATGTGATTAAACCACAGAATACTAAGGGACAGAAGCATCACTCCGCAAAGAGATTTAAACAAATAGCGACTCTTGCTACGACGCAATAAAGTTAAATTCAGCTCGCGTAGCTCTGCATACCCACCAGTCATATTAACCTAGAGCGCCTCTCTTTCTATCGCATAACTCTTATCTCTTCTGACGCGGCACGTGTAACGACGCGCGACCCGCCGCCGGTGTCCGGCTATGTACTTGTAGCTTCGTACTTGAGTTCGTACCTACAGTGCGGAGTGCGCTAGGCCTAAATAAGCTTAGACGCGTTCTAATATGATCGACTAATATAAGACTCGGGACCTAGTTAGCGCAGTGGTTAGTATGTGTGGCTTCCTTACTATCGGTCGGTAAACGGCTGTCAAAACAAGCAATATGTAATATGAGAACTTTGTATACAGGGTGTGTTGAATAAACGACTATGTACAATACAATAACACTTTAATGCACAGCAAATATTTCAAACAAATTGTTATGAGCAGGCGTGGCGCATCAGGTGAACCACTAGCTAGTCTCGTCATTCAGTTACATAAAAAAATTACCGCCAAACAGTAGTGTGCAAACATCACCGTGTTCCGGTTTGAAATACTGTATACAGTGACATTACTGGGCATTATGAGATATTGTTATCTTAGGCTGATGAACGCAGCGCAAACCCGCGAGCTTTAGGAAAACCACAGAATACTAAGGGATAGAAGCATCACTCCGCAAAGAAATTTAAACAAATAGCGACTCTTGCTATGACGCAATAAAATTCAATACAGCTCGCGTAGCGCTGCATATCTACTAATCATATTAACCTACAGAGCGCCTCTCTTTCTATCACATAGCTCTTATCTCTTCTGACGCGGCACGTGTAACGATGCGCGCCGTCGGTGTACGGCTATGTACTTGTAGCTTCGTACCTACAGTGCGGAGTGCGCTAGGCCTGGCAAAACAAAGAATTACTGGGCATTTGATACTTAATATCTGATGTCTCGGGGTGATAAACGCAACTCAGTACTTTTTACGGTAATAAAAGTTTTGGGTGGCACTGTAATTGTTATGGGCAGGCGTGGCGCTTTCCATCAGGCAAATGACTTGCTTGTCTCATTACTAAGTATTATAAAACAAACTGGTTGTTGCTGCAACTGCTACGAGGTAAACGAGCTGCTCGTCTCGTCACTAAGTTCAAATTTTTAATTTTTTTTTCAAATTTTTGTGAACGTGCTTTACATGAAGAATGTGAGTACACCATATCCTGTGGGCTGTGACCGAGGACTCGAAGCTAAAAAACTATGGAAAGACATTCTTCAACTTTGTATTTAAAATACGACTATTTAAAAACATAGAGCGAGTAGCGAGCAATTACGAGTATAGAGCGAGTGTGGCTCAGTGGGAGCTCGTGCAACTTTTGATCCGACGCACCCGAGTTCGAATCCCGCTGGCCCCGCACCACTGACTTTCTTAAGCTATGTGCGGATTTAACACACGCTCTAAAACGGTGAAGGAAAACATCGTGAGGAAACCGGCATGTCCAAGAACTTTTCACAAAAAGTCAAGGACATGTGACATTCACCAACCCGCACTGGGTCAGCGTGGTGGATTATGGCCCATTCTCTCTATGAGAGAAGGCCCGTGTCCCAGCAATGGGAACGTGATGGGCTAATGATGATTTAAAAACAAAAATTTAGAAGATCTTATACCGATGTAGGTCCGTTGTCCCCGTAAGCCGTATCCCCGGTACACGGGAAAAGAGGTACTTTATTAATATATTTTTTCCGATACGGTGGCAGTCATGGTGATAATTTGACGTTCATAAGTGCGTCTGTGATGCCAAAACTATATGCTTATTTTAAACGGGAGGCCGTCTGGGTAGTCACCACCGCTTTGCCAGTTATTCTGCCGCCATGCAGTAGTGTGCAAGCATCAAGCATGTAGTGTTCTGGGTTGAAGGGTTGATGGGTGGCCAGCGAAATTCCTGGGCATATGAGACTTAATATCTTATATCTCGGGGTGATGAGCGCAATGCAGTGCTACACAGTAATTTTTACGGTATTAAAAGTTCCGGGTGACATGGCAATTGTTATGGGCAGGCGTGGCGCTTACCATCAGCCAAACGACTTGCTCGTCACAATATTCTGTTCCATAAACAAATTAAGACATTTGATTTGAATTCAACTTATCAAGCGTGCGTGTCAAGCTCAAAAAATGTAAAACCACGGGTAGTAACAAGTTTTAAAAAAAATCTTTCCACACTTAGCTAGCTCATAGCGTTGCGTGTCAAAGTTATGGCTTCATCTCTTAACGAGGATCTTAGTAAAGTGACGCGGCATACCGAACAAAATGAAAAATAAACATCAGCCCATTGCGTTCCCACTGCTGGGACTCGGGCCTTTCTTCATAGAGAGATGTGGGCCACGCTAGCCCAGTGCGGGTTGGTGGATGTCACATGTCCTTGAATTTTTGTAATAAATTCTTGGACATGCCGGTTTCGTCACGATGTTTTCCTTCACTGTTTTTAGAGCGAGTGTTAAGTTATGTTTGTTTTAGCACTTAACTTAACAAAGTCAGTGGTGCGGGGCCAGCCGGATTCGAACTCGGGTACGTCGAATCGAAAGTCCTTTTTTTTCGATTTAGATTTAGATTTCTGAGGTTCCATCAGAGGCGGATTCTATGAGATGTGTTTCTGTCAGAGGTGGATTCTGTAAGATGTATTCCGCCTGAGGCGGATTCTGTCAGATGTGTGTTTCTGTCAGAGGTGGATTCTGTTAGATGTGTTCCGCCAGAGGCGAATTCTGTCAGATGTGTATGTTTCTGTCAGAGGTGGATTCTGTAAGATGTATTCCGCCTGAGGCGGATTCTGTCAGATGTGTATGTTTCTGTCAGAGGTGGATTATGTTAGATGTGTTCCGCCAGAGGCGGATTCTGTCAGTTGTGTTTCTGTCAGAAGTGGATTCTGTAAGATGTATTCTGAAGAGGCGGATTCTGTCAGATGTGTTTCTGTCAGATTAGGATTCTGTTAGATGAGTTCCGCCAGAGGCGGATTCTTAAAGATGTGTTTCTGTCAGAGGTGGATTCTGTAAGATGTATTTCGCCTGAGGCGGATTCTGTCAGATGTGTGATGTGTGTCAGATGTCAGATGTGCCTTTAAAGTTTAGAAACTTCACAAAACCTTCAGTTGAATGAATGTAATGCAAAAGGCGCAATGCTACAAAATACGAGATAAATCACTCAAAAAAACCTTTAAAATAATTAACTTCGGTGTTAAAGAGTAATAAAAAAGCAAGTCGTGAACGTGCTAAGGACCAATTACTGACAAAAATAAATAAAATAATTTACTTTACAAATTTAAAACACAGCGTAAAATTAATTGTGTACCTTATTCCCTAAACAACAAGGATAAAAATATGTTCTCATTCAAGTAAATATAACATTGTATTTTTATATCACAAAAACACGCATGCAACAATTTCGCACAATTATACTGAAGAATAAAAACTTTAACAAAACAAATTCTTTTAAACGGTCACAAAGATTTCATCTCAAATTGTCATGCGAGTTTGAACTCTATATCTTTTGGATAGGAGTGATATTTTTCAAAGGTCATTTATTAGTATGCAATTCATCATTCTGGTACTCCGTTCAGAAAAGCGAAAGAAATTTGTCCACAGCTTTTGTTTTTTCTTCGGCGCGTTCTTTTTTCGATTTTTATTTTTAAATGTTGCCAACTGTTAACGCAAAAAGTTTTTGACATTGTTTCGGAACGCTTGCTCGAATTTGGCGCCAATTAATTTTTTGAAAATGTAGATTAGTTAGCTTGACAGAATCATCTTGACTATGAAAAAAAAGGTAAGTAGGTATCATATAATCACCCATAAAATATTATTAGTAAGTAGGACCTACCTATCTAAATGGCTAAATATACCTAATACAATAATAGAGCGAGTGTGGCTCAGTGGAAACGTGTGCGACTGAAGATCAAACGTAGGTAGTTCAAATCCCCGCTCGGCCCCGCACCTATTACATTGATAAGGTTATGCACGAATTTAACACTCACTCTTAAAACGGTCAAGTAAATCATCATGATGAAACCGACATGTTCAAGAATCACAAATTTAAGCACATGCACCAACCCGCAATGGGCCAGCGTGATGGTATACTCTCTCTCTCCGAGAGTTTTTTTATGGTACTGAGTGATGAAAAAAGGCAGGTGGTTCGCCTGACGGTAAGCGCTAGGCCTGGCCATAACAATTGCAGTACCGCCCAAAATTTTTAAAACCTTAAAAAGCACTGCATAACACTCATCACCCTGAGACATCAAATTTTAAGTCTCATATGCCCAGTAATTTGCGCACTACTGCTTGGTGGCAGAATAACTGGCAAAGTTGTGGAGAAGGCCCATTCTGTCCCAGAGGCACAGACATAGCATGTAGCCCGGAGAAGAACAGAATAATTGACATCTCAATTCAATACGTGGTTCCCGAGGGATCGCGGTATAGCCAAATCCCACGCAAAAACGCTGGCAACAGTTATTTTATTATAATTGAAAAAAAATCTCTTGAGAATTAGAGAACTGAGGACAAGTATCCTCACAAGTATGAGGATACTTGTCCTCAGCTCTGAGGAATAAAATAACTACATGACTAAGTAGTTATAATTTAAGTAGATTAATTACAGACTAAAGATTTATTAGAAAGCTCTTTAGGGATTCTCAAATTAAGATAATATCAGAGAAATTAGGAATTAAGTCCAACGAATTAAGTCAGAAAAAGCAATTAGAAAAAATCTTTACTGGATTAAATTTTTTGTTAAGCTCCTTATTTGTGATATTAGCAACCGCCCGCGACTTCGTTCACGTTAAATCATTAAAATACAGGATGTCACTCAGGCATAGCGTTGCTTTGTATCAGTGAAAGAATTAATAATCGGATCAGTAGTTCCAGATATTACCTCTTAGAAACATACATCCAATTCTAACTAAACATACATATTTATTTTTTTACACTTTATAGATCTATGTTTGGCTACTATCTCGCCTGATGTGAAGCGATGATGTGGCCTAAGATGTAGCACATAGATCTAGAGAGAAGCGGCAGTTGAGCGGCTGCTCAGACCCGTCTCCCCAACTCTCCCCAACGTCTCCCCAAAGTCCCCCGTCTCTCTATAATATTAGTATTGAAAATGTGCTGTCCTCTGAGATTGAAGCCTCGTTTTAAAGCATGGAATGGACTGATGATGATGATGATGAATTGTATGGTTAAAATATTATGCCTAGGTATATTGCTGCATTAGACATTAATATTATAATTTAGTAGCTGTACTGGTTTCATCCGCGTATTCAATTTTCCGTATTCAAAGTACCTACTTTAACTTTTATCAAACACACACATTATACTCTCTCACCGTTTTGCATTTATAATTTTAAGTAGGATATTATCGTCATCATCATCATCATCATCATCATCGTCATCATCATTTAGTAGGATAGGATTTATGATCGTTTCCTTGATTAAGTGAATCTGTGACTCTCTGTCCATTCGACTACTCTACAAAATATCTCTGTGCGGCCATTTTGAAATGCGCCCGCCATCCCGCTTCGTTTAGAAACGATTACAATCGTTGTGATAAATTATGAAAAAAATCCCACTGATTATTTAACATCGGCCGATTGAAATCGGGTGTGTTAATTGATAATTATTTAGTTAACTCGTGGTACCTAGATCTTTATCGGGCGCTAGGATTCTTACGCGGGTTTGCCTGTGATGCTGCCCGCTGGGCCTTACTCTGATACGTAATTACGATCTTCGTTCCGTCGGATGAAAGAGACAGCGACAAGAGTGTCTCTTTTAGTCCGAAAGAACGAACGAACGAAAGCAACTCAGAGTAGGCCCCCAGAACGCTCGCGAACGACTGCACTGAGGCGTTCGCGAGCGTTCCGCACTCGTCTTAGAAAAGGCCTGGATGTGGTTGAACTATAGTTAAACTACTCCCAACTTAAACGTGTGTCACCCGTAAATTATTATTAATAATGTGTCCAAACAACTTTAATTTTCATAATAAAACTATAATAATATTTTTTTGAAGTCCGGCGCGCTCCAGCATCCAGCGGAACACGGAAGATGTTCCTTACCCCGGAATTCTGCCCTACAGGGGTAGTCTACCGCCTTTATAGGGAAAGTAGGCAAAAAAAATAATTCCTTCTGTTGTGTAGTAGCGTAATAATATACCTTTTAAAAAAAGGTTAAACGGATTTGAGTGAAACCAGGCCTAGCGCACTCCGCACTGTAGGTACGAAGCTACAAGTACATAGCCGGACACCGTCGGCGGGTTGCGCGTCGTTACACGTGCCGCGTCAGAAGAGATAAGAGCTATGCGATAGAAAGAGAGGCGCTCTGTAGGTTAATATGACTGGTAGGTATGCAGCGCTCCGCCAGCTGAATTGAATTTTATTGCGTCATAGCAAGAGTCGCTATTTGTTTAAATTTCTTTGCGGAGTGATGCTTCTGTCCCTTAGTATTCTGTGGTGAAATTCAGAATGGGGATAGATTATACCCTGGATTAACACATGGGCTACTTTGTATCCCGGGAAACCGCGAAGAGCAACTAGAATATCGTATTTTATTATGTATTAATAAAATGTCATATGAAAAAATTACTGATGGAATCATAAATAAATAAAGTGTATATGTTACGGTTAATAACCGAAGTGTGGCTACACCGAGCTTTAGCCGGCTACAACTAGGTACAGCCGGCCAAATGCGGTTAAACATAGACGCGAGATTGTAAGCTGTCGAAAGATTATATCGAAGTGATAGATTATAATCTAAATTATATGATATCTAACTAGCGACCCGCCCCGGCTTCACACGGTTATTAACATATAAACCTTTCTCTTCAATCACTCTATCCATTAAAAAAAACCGCATCATAATCCGTTACGTAGTTTTAAAGATTTAAGCATACATAGGGATATAGAGACAGAGAAAGCGACTTTATACTATGTAGTGATAGTGATATATATATTCGGGGCGTTGGCCCTTGGGCCACCCCTGCCGCACTCTAATCTGCCGAGGGCTGCCCCTTATTCCTTTGATTGGTGTGCGGCTGCACCTCGTTCTAGCCGCTATGAGGAAGGCTAAACCTAGTTCTAACCGAAGATAAGTAGGATACATCTAAGTTTAATCGCATGTGGCCGGCTGCATCTAGTTTTAGCCGGCTAAAACTAGGTGTAGCCGCACTTCGGCTGTTAGCTGTAACAGATATACATACACTTCATCTAATTCGATTTTATTTTATATACATATTCAAATTTATTAGTCCTTCCTTTACTTATTTGAAGGTTTATAAAAATGCCACCTCCTTCGCAAGGGGAATTTCCTTTTTAATTTAATTTAATCTAGATTGTCGTTGCATACTTTGGGTTAATGAAATTCGCGCCATTTAAATACTTAAGGCCTGGGATTTTAGTAAGATATAACAGTTAATTTACTTCTGTTGATATTATCAATTAAACATACAGCGTAACAACATGGGAATTAATTTTATGAGAATTATATTTATAATAGCTCCTGCCCGCGGCTTCGTGTGTGTGGGATAGGAATATATCAAAGCTCAAAGTTCTTTATGCCGTTTTGGCATCAAAGACGCACTTATGAACGTCAATTATTACAATGAGTCTACCACCGTATCGTAAAAAGAACCACTACTCAGAACTGAACTTGAACTTTGATAAGGCAAGAGACTAAGGGGCACTGTTTTAGAATATTTGAGACTAGAAAAATTACACAGACAACTGATTGGTGTCACAGAAGTGCTATTAGAAAATAATAATCTTTGTTTAGAAGCATTGCGTACTCTTTGGTAGCTCTACTATATATTTCAAAGACAAAGTATTAAAAATATTTTAGATTTGGAAACTATCGTGAGTGTGTCGTAACGTTATGATTGTGTCGGAATAACTCCGACCAGGTTTCGGACAATTAGGGTATCCTTCTTCCGGGAGTTTACGTTTTGGATTCATCATTTGGTTTCATCTTCGCCACGAATCCAAAACGTAAACCGTTACCGTTTATACATGTATTTATAATGACTATATTTTATGTTTGCTTTTGACAATAATTATTATGTTTCCTATCGCGATACAGCGGGAACCACGATTTAAATTTGGATTATACCTTGTCCTTTTGTGGGATTACGACTTTGTCAAAAATAAACAAAACACACTACTTCACAGGGTTAAAAAATTCGTTATTTACCTGTATCACCGGTATACTACACCAGGCCAGAAGTCAGACTTCAGGAACAATTCCTCATGCACCACCGGAACTTGGAGCCTATAGGACTTGAATTTAGTGGTCCTAGTCGACTCCAGCCTCGACAGTCGCATTGCTATCTATCCCTGGATCCGTCCATGAAGCGTTTCTTTGATGTACTTCAACACTTAATCCCCTGATGTTTCGGGGTTCAAGCGGAAGAGGTAGATGGATACTGTAGGCTCCACAGCACGTAGTGTAGACGCCTTATGCACCTCCGGCACTTGTTTCCTTTCTAACAACTTAGCTTCGAAAACAAGGACCGATACCAGTCGATACCGGTATTAGAAAAAAAAACAAAAACCGACTTCAAGACTACCTGCACTTTTTGTTTTTTTTTAAAGCGGTGATTCATTTATTAGAAAAAGAAACAAAAACTGACTTCAAGACTAACTACACATTTTGTTTTTTTTTCTTAAAAAGCGGTGACTCAATTTATTAGAAAAAAAAACCGACTCAAGACTACTTTCACCTTTTGTTTTCTTTTTTAAAAGCGGTGATTCAATTTATTAGACAAATAAACAAAAACCGACTTCAAGACTACCTATAATTTTTGTTTTTTTTTTGTGAGGTACTGTGGCTCAGTCAGGGAGGACGTGCGACTTTCGATCCCGCTGGCCCCGCAGCACTGAATTTCCTACGTTATGTGTGGATTTAACACTTGCTCTAAAAACGGTGAAGGAAAATATCGTGTGGAAACCGGCATATCCAAGAATTTATAACAAAAATTCAAGGACATGTGATATCCACCAACCCACACAGGGCCAGCGCGGTGGATTTATAGCCCATACTCTCTCTACGAGGGAAGGCCTGAGTCCCAGCAGTGGGAACGTAATGGGCTGATGATGATGAATTTCGATAATATGTATATGGGACCGCTGAAGTATGACCTACCAAACAAAGAAATAATCATGAAAATCAATTCATAATTGGCGGAGTAATCGCGTAACAAACATACAAAAAAACATACACTTGAATTGAAAACGTCTTCCTTTTGAAGTCGGTTAAAATGTAAGAAGTCATATCTGACCAGTAAACAACAAAACACGACAAACGCCTCAAAAATATGTTTTTGTCGTGTCGAGAAAGACAAAGAGTGAGATGCCTAAACCGAATTTGATAAAAAAAACATACAGCCGATTTCAGAACCTCCTCCTTTTGAAACTTTGAAGACGGTTAAAAAATAATGTTAATTGGCCTGTTTGTGGTGGCGGTAAAGCGGGACGATATTCTGAAAACGCAGGATTGATCCCTGACCGAGTAATATCATTATACCCGTAAATTATTAGCGATAAGACCGCCCATTGTACGTCAGAACTACGATGTAGTTTTTGACTTTGAATTTTTTTTTTTAATATTATGTCTATGTTATTTGGTGCAATAAAGTGTTATTGTATTGTATTGTATTGTATTTTGTTAATAATGTGCAAACCTAACCTGTAACCTGTAACCTAACCTAACCACGTTAATTTTCTTAATAAAATATCAATTTGCTTCTCCTTAATTATTTAAAATAAAATAAAACCGGCCAAGTGCGAGTCGGCTCGCACACGAAGGGTTCCGTACCATTATCGATAAAAACGGCAAAAAAACTTTTGTTGTATGGGAGCCCCCTTAAATATTTATTTTATTCTGTTTTCAGCAGAAATACATCATCTGTAAAAATGTCAACTGTCTAACTATCACGGTTTATGAGATACAGCTTGGTGACAGACGGACAGTTAGACAGACAGACGGACGGACAGCGGAGTCTTAGCAATAGGGTCCCGTTTTACCCTTTGGGTACGAAACCCTAAAACGTTACATTACAATAGTGTCGTATTCTCCACTTAATTTATTTCTTTAATTGAAATGGTTTACTTCATTCACACTAGCAGATCTAAAATTGGAATGAAGAAATCTGACGGCTGGTTCCACGAATCTGTTTTGTTAGTTTAGATTGAGCCAGTACTTTGAATGCCTACTGCCGAGGCGAGATGGTGAATGCTAGCGCGACCCTATCTTGCCCTACCTCGGCAGAGGACTGATCACGGGGGTTTTTAGTGGGTTCGAGGCCCACACATCCCCTTCTGCCACCCACCGTGGCACTGCGACGGCATTTTCCCACAAAAAAAAAAAAACAAAAAAAGTACCTACTTTGATTAGCTTATTTAAGTAGCGCTCGTAGCGTAGCTCGCCTAGCCGTTCGTAACAAATCATAAAACATAACGTAACAAATTATTTATTAACATAGTTTCTTACAATTTCAGTTTTGACGTCTTAAGCCCTCGACGTATCTTGACGCTGGGTTTCAAGGACTAGTTCCTTTTTCCAATTTAGATATGTACTAAAAAATGCCAACCTGAATAGATTAATAAACAAAGAGAAAATTAAGAAAAATAAACGTGCAATGTGTGATCTCCAAGGTTAAGTACATTCGCAGCGGTTACGTCTTGGATGGGTGACCGTTTGTGTGGTATCTGAGGGCGTGCTTCGGAAAGCACGTTAAGCCGTGTCGGTTCCGGTCTTTGGACAACAGTTGTTAGGCAAAGTTGGACGCTGGATCATAGACCATAAATAATATTTTTATTGTAGGCTCGTTGTCCCCGATACGGAGACAACAGCACGTTATTGATTTTCGTACCATGGTCCCCTTTACGGAGATACAGCCACTAGGTTAGGTTATGTTAGAACCGTGACCACACAGCGCGAGCCGAGCGAGCGAAGCGAGCGTGCCGCGGCAGCGGCCGGCGAAGCGCCAGAAAGTAGTATTCCCATATAAAGTTTACTTTACTATATCAACGGAAACAGAGTAAGGGGACATCGGGACGTATTTTTAAATATTTTATTACGAGAACAACGGACCTACACCATATTTTTAGAACAAAAAGGGAAATCGAATTCTCGACACAATAAGAATCCATTTATTTTTATTTATTTATTGATAAAATCCACAGATCTTAATTACTATAATATTACTAGTGGTAGGTTTCTCGTATGCGGGAGGCCATCTGGGTGGGTACCATTGCTTTGCCAGTTATTCAGCCGCCAAGCAGTAGTGCGCAAGCATTACTGTGTTCCAGTTTGAAGGTCATTGTAGCCAGCGAAATTACTGGGCATTATTTTTTTTTGTAACTGAGTGACGAGACGAGCTGGTCGTTTGCCTGGTGGTAAGCAATACGTCAGCCCATAACAATAATAGCACCACCCAGAACTTTGTTTTGCAAAATCCTGCGCGGCGCTGCACTGCGCTCGTCACCCTGAGACAATTAGCTGTTGAGTTTCATAATGCCCAGTAATTTCGCTGGCTACCATGCCCTTCAAACCGGAACACAGTAATGCTTGCGCACTACTGCTTGGCGGCTGAATAACTGGCAAAGCGGTGGTACCTACCCAGACGGCCTCTCGCATACGAGAAACCTACCACCAGTTATGAGACGCTAATTGTCTCAGGCTGACAGGGAAATAAAATTTTGATTGTTTTTGGGGATTACTTATTTCACCTATTCATCCACTATAATTATACATAAGTATTGATTAAGTAGATTCATTTATGGCAGGTAGGTAAACTAGCACTGAAAAGTAAAAAGGCTTAGGCGAGTGAAAAGTGAAAAATCCTACTATATATCAATAAATACTATATATCATAATACTTTATGTCAATAAATGATTTAAATGATATGATACATTTTATGATCTAACCTTGATTGTGAATGAAAAAAAATATTGACATATCATCTGTACCTACAAACAACTACGGAGTCTTGCATGTGCGATAGGTGTGAAAGGGTATGTTAGTTAGGGTGTGTGTCTATGTGTGAGGGTGTGTGTGTGAAAGTGAGGTTGAGTCCGAGCGTACTAGTTGTGCAAAGTTAAGTTACGTGAATTTGTGGTGTTGAGTTGTATAACATCCTAGATAGATTTTAACCGACTAAAAAAAGGAGGAGGCTCTCAATTTGACGATATGTTATTTTTAATTTATTTTTCGCATGTTTGTTAAGTGATTCCCCCGCCAATTATGAATTGATTTTGATGATTTGTTTGGTAAGTCAGGCTTCAGAGGTGGTTCCATATATTTATCACTTTTTTGAAAAATTCAATGCCGTCAAGCGACCTATTCGTGTTTCGGGAATATGTTCGGTGAACCATCGGGGAGACGGGTGTGAGCAGCCGCTCAACTGCCGTCTCTCTCTAGATCTATGTTCTCCATCTTAGGCCACATCATCCATCCATCTCCATCGCTTCACATCAGGCGAGATATTGGCCAAACATAGATCTATTAAGTGTAAAAATAAATAAAAATTAACAAAAACAAAATATATAAGTTTAGTCTTGAAGTAAATTCTTGTTCTTTTTCTAAAAATTTATTATTACCTATTGGAAAGAAGCACTCTACTAGTACGTACTCGGTCCAGCGGCTGGACCGATGTAATGGAACTACAAAAGAATACTTCGATCGCATATGCGCCGGGCTGTCTGCCGGGCACATCCGCTTGCTATTTGCGTGTGTTTATATTTGACTCATTGAATAATTAAGCTTTTTGTGTGAATTAGATTGTTTTTGCGCATATGAGACTTAATTGCGCAGATGAGATTTAATATTTGATGTCTCTGGTTATAGCGCAATGAAGTGCTTCGCAGTGCTTTTTATGGTATAAAAAGTTCTGGGCGGCACTGCATTTTTTATGGACATGCGTGGCGCTTACCATCAGGCGATCGATTGCTCGTCTCATCAGTTAGTGTCATAATAAAAGTTTTTTCGCATTCGAAGCGCGTAGCGTATGCGTATGGATAACATTTGTGAAGTTCGCGTTACAATGAATTTTGCACGTAGTCTATAGTCAAAGTCAAAGTCAAAAATCATTTATTAAATATGCACAGAAATGCACTTTCAAACGTCATAAATCAATTTAATATATTTTTGATGATGAAATGGGCTCACGTTTAACAACAACTCACCTGATGGTAAGCGTAGTTGCTTTAAAGTGGAGAACGTTTGCCCATGAGGTGCCTATTTCTTTTTCTTCTTCTGTTTCAGCCCTTTTTATCCCACTGATGAGTATAGGCCTCTTCTCCATCACGCCACCCCTTCCGGTCTTGCGCCTTTCTTAACCACATCTTCCCAACAACCCTACTTACTTTTCATTATAAATATAAACAGCTACACTCACGTTATGATTGTGTCGGAATAACTCCGACCAGGTTTCGGACAATTAGGATGTCCTTCTTCCGGGAGTTTACGCTTTGGATTCGCGGCGCAGACTCACGTAAACTCCCGGAAGAAGGACATCCTAATTGTCCGAAACCTGGTCGGAGTTATTCCGACACAATCATAACGTGAGTGTAGCCATTTATATTTATAAAGAATATTTCGACTCACGATAGTTTCCAAACTTTAACTACTTACTTTTGTCTTAAAGAGATACATACTCGTAATGCATATCAAATATGTTAAAATTTGTAACTTACGTTATCATGTCTATGAAGAAAAAGTAAGCATGTCTACCCATTTCTTTCCTCTACTCAAACTTAAGTCCGGGCCCAGAATAGAAATGCGAAAACTGACTCTTTTTTAAGATACAGGGTGATGGGACAAGCAAGTCGTTCGCCTGCCTATAACAATTGCAATGACACCCAGAACTTTAAATATCAAAAACTGCGTAGCACTGCATTGCGCTCATCACCCCGAGACATCTGCACGGCGATCACGTAAGTCTGTTGCGAACATCGCATGTTGCGGACAAACGTGCAATAGAAATTTATTGCAATCAATAAAATGCGATCATGTAACTTTTTATGTCTCGATTTCAATGATCTCAACAAATTTACAAAGCGAGATTGTGCTATGAATCGTTATGTATACGCCCAATCTATTCAATTTTAATGTGTAATACGGCTGTTGTCTATGGTTTATATATCGATATAAACTTTGTTTGTCATCAAAACTTATTTTTATTTCAATTGAGCTTTCGTTGACGTTTGATTGCAGCAAACGGGATACGTGATCGCAAAACCATCATCGAAACTGGTTTCTTATTGAAAATGATTGAAATAAAATATACATGATCGCCCTGCAGATATTAAGTCTCATATGCCCAGTAATTTCGCTGGCTACAATGCGTCTACCAGTGTTTTGAAAATACACCCGCTACGCTATACGCTAGAGAAGATAGCACCTAGAAATTCATTACAAAATTTTAAGAAGTAACAACACAAAGAGAATCCATACAAGAAAGTCCTCAACATTTTGTTAACAAGCCCCAAAATTTGTCCAAATTAATTTAAACTAAAAGACAATAGTCATTAAGAATACTACAATTATGCAGCTCAAAAGGCTTAAGCCTCATCTGTCGAATGAGTCCCTCCCCTTCGTTCTGGGGGCTTCTTAATTCCTTGCCGCATCTTCCTCCTTGTAATTTCATTTTAAATTGACTCATTATATTCAAAGCCAAAATCTCTTTATTCATGTTTGGCATCACAGACGCACTTATGATCGTCAAATTATCACAAGACTCTACTACCGTATCGGAAAAAAAATCACTACTCAGAAGATACGGCAAGAAACTGTGGGGCATTTTATTTTACAATATTATATTTCTTATGTACCAGTTGGCTGCTTTGCAGAAGTGGAATAATATTCATCATATTCATTGCTACAAACAAATATACATTATTGTAAGGAACTTCCGTCCTACTTCTCCGAGCAACCTGTCGCCATCTATAAAAACCGGGCGCTTTGACGGGAGCGGCCATATTTGCTTCTTTGCGCTCGTAGCGAACGGACGTCTGTTAGAATTCTTGTCGATTGTTATAAAGGAGACGTAAGCCATTTTTAGTGTAATTAGCGTTAATTTACAAGTGTGCAATCGTTATTTTGTTGTTTTCTGTAACAGTGGGTACTTTTCTTTTTATTAATAAATTTTGTTGTTGTAGTTGATTTGTGTGTATTAAACGGATTTCTTGTTCGAACTTGTTCTTTTTAAGCAAATTCCATTTCTGATTCTAACATTATAATAATTTGTTTCAAGGGTTCATATTTTATGAGCTGCCCCCGTACCCATTGATCCCTCAAGCGCCAGTCGTATATCATCATTATCATCATCAGCCCATCACGTTCCCACTGCTGGGACTCGGGCCTTCCCTCCTAGAGAGAGTATGGGCCATAATCCAACACCAGTGCAGGTTGGTGGATGTCACATGTCCTTGACTTTTTGTAAAAAATCTTGGACAGGTTTCCTCACGATGTTTTCCTTCACCGTTTTAGAGCGAGTGTTAAATCCGCACATAACTTAAGAAAGTCAGTGGTGCGGGGTCAGTGGGATTCGAACTCGGGTGCGTCGGATCGAAAGTCGCACGAGCTCCCACTGAGCCACACTCGCTCTTGAATCCCTCGCTGCACTCTATATTCAACTTTAGAATAAAACGCATTAAGATATAAAAATATTAAAAAATAAAATCTGTGTTGTATTATTGTAGTTATTAAGGTTGTAGACAATAAAATTTCATTTTCTTTTCTCTCTCTGAGTCGTCTCTCTGATGGTGTGCCAAATCTCACGTTCAAATATCAGGTAGGCAAACCTAAAAAGAAAAAAAATCAAGAATCCATAGAAACAAGCAAAAAATGTTAGCGTCGGCGACGCCTCTTGTTACAAGGTGTCCGGAATCCGAAACTTATTATTTTTAGGGTTTCTTGGAACTATATTTGGATCTGTTCCGACTGAAGACCTGGGCAGACGAAGGAACCTTTACAAAAATATCCGCGAAATAAACAATGTTGAGATGTTATTAGATGTTCACACATCACCACGTCTGTCTATAACAGTTACGGCGCCACCCAGAACATTGTCTTACAAAATAGCAGCACAGTACTGCGCTCTTCACTCTGATGACACTGATGATCAACCGAACAAGTCTATTATTACAATTAGCAACATGTTCTAGTGATAAAGCATGCCCTATCAATAGAGCCCTATGAACATTGACGACAGATGACGTAGAATCGTAGTTGCTCGAGCAGTTGGCTCGGTGGCCCAGTGGTTGAGGCGTCGAGACGGTTTTTTTTACGCTTAAGACATATTACATAGAAGGTATAATTAATTTTTAGTAAAAAACAAAAACTGACTTCAATGCATCTTCGAAGTCCAAGGTCACATATCGATGAAATTTATATGGGACCACTTCGTAGCTATACTGAACCCGACGCAAAAAGAATTTTTCAAATCGGTTCATTAATGACGGAGTTCTGAGGTAACAAACATAAACAAAATAAAATATAATAATAATAAAAAAAATACAATCGAACAGAGAACCTCCTTTTTTGAAGTCGGTTAACAAGAACACAGCTTTAAAACAATGTTAGCACCTAATTTTACATAACAAAACCATGGCGCTTTGTGGTTGGAAGATGTTCTGTGATCATATAATTTCTTGAATACATCTATGTTTGGCCGCTATCTCGCCTGATGTGATGCGATGATGTGGCCTAAGATAGAGCACATAGATCTAGAGAGAGACGGCAGATGAGCGGCTGCTCAGACCCGTCTCCCCGATGGTTCACCGAACATCATTCCGAAACACGACTAGGTAAGGTATTCCGAAGGCGAAGGTTCTATCCCTGCCCGAGCATTATCAGTTTCATCTTCCTAATTTTTTTAAATATAAAGTACCTTAGTTACAAAGTCTATCTATTTTGTAATGAACCCATATTAAATATTGCCTCTCATACTTGATATATATTTTTCCAAATTCGCACCGCATTCTCTTATGTCGTCCCGTGTTTAGGAAATAAAAATTAAAAGTTTATTATGACCTTGGAGCGCCGTGCGAAGTGAGAACCGGACACAAGGGACCTTAGAGCCCTTTGTCGTGTAGTTGGACCTTCGAGTATTTAGCACTAGAGGTGGTACCCAGGTAATATGGTCAATTTGACCATGGATGCCTCTGGTTGATCTGTGAAAAGTTGGTCGCTGCGTTAGTTATTTGTGTTTAGTGTTTGTTGAATTCTTGTATTTTTTATGTAACTGAATGATGAGACGAGCACGTCGTTCGCCTGATGGTAAGCAAAACGCCAAATAATTATGTAAAAAAATAATACCCTGTAATTGATTGATTGTTAACACTTTATTGTACACCAATAACATAACAAAAACAAAAAAAAGAGCTTAAAATATGAATAATACAATGGGCGGTCTTATCGCTGATAAGTGATCTCTTCCAGACAACTTTTGGATGGAGAGGATTTGTAATTTCGCCAGCACCATTTGAACGTAAGAGTACCTACTAGTTTTACTCGTGGTTGGTCTCTTTTTTGCGGGAGGCCGTCTGGGTAGGTACCACCGTTTTGTCAGTTATTCTGCCACCAAGCAGTAGTGCGCAAGCAATACTGTGTTCCGGTTTGAAAGGCATTGTAGCCAGCAATATTACTGGGCATGTGAGACTTAATATCTGATGGACATGGTGGTATTTCAATTGTTATGGGCAGGCGTGGCGCGTATCATCAGACGAACGACGTAGTCGTCCTATTACTCAGTTTCATAAAAATAGTTTCATAATTAAAAATAGAGTAATGTTGACGTACTACTGTTTATTGGTTAGTACATCCCGAGGCAGACTCTTGCCAAAGACAGAGCCTATTACAACAAATTCAATATTTATTTATTTATTGAATGCATTCCTTAATGTAGGTAGGTAAACATACCTACCTACCACTGCTGTTGTACGTGTCGGGATGTTTGCCGAGCTTATTATTTTTCTTTTTGATTTCGAGTTTGGACGCATGAAACAAGGTAGTTATGATACTCGAACTATTGTACGCACCTAGAATAAATAGTTCTAGGGACCAGGACAACCAAAAAGCTTAAATGGCTACTTCTAAGTTGAAAGACATATCTGATCCTACCTATTGTTTAGCTCACGTTTATTTAGTTATGTTCCTAACTGTGAATATGGATCCCTATATACTAACTATAATTAAAGCATTTTACGGAGGAGACTAGTGTCCCACGACACAGGGAATCCTAGTGTGGGAACTAGTGGACCTTAAATAACTTAATTATTATTCCTACCCTACTTGTGAACCGTAGAATAAGTTTCCGAATGCTCTAATATTAAGTTTTTTGTACCAACATTTCTAAATGAATAAACAAATTATTATTATTATTAAACAGATGGTCAATTTGTAGTCAGTTCTCTAAGGACCCTGTCGGAAACGCATTTAGAAGAGAGGAAGGCTGCCTCTAAGTATAAAAATTAAATAGCAAAAATTCAAATTATTAAGAATAATACAAATTATAAAAATTGCAATTTTTTTTAAAAGGATTATTTTTATTTTCATACAGCATTTTAAAATTTGACATTTAAATTTATAATGATCAGTGTATATTATGTATTCATTATTGTATATTCGTCATAAATATTAGGTATATTATTTATTAAATTTGTCATTTAAATATTCATCAAGCGTGTAGTAACTTTTGTTTATCAATAGTTTTTTTAGTTGTTCTATACATTTTTAACCGACTTCAAAAAGGAGGAGGTTTACAATTCGACGGTATGTTTTTTTTTTTTTTTTTTGTGTGTTTGTTACGCGATTACTCCACCAATTATGCATCGATTTCGATGATTTTTTTTTTGATTGGTAGGTAATACTTCAAAGGTGGTCCCATATAAATTTTATCAATATTCATTCAGTAGTTTTTGAAAAAAATAGCAAAAACAAAAAATATAAGTTTTAATCTTCAAGTCGGTTCTTGTTTTTTTCGTAACCAACTTTCTAAAGGTGGAGGTTTGTATTCGACTGCTTCACCTGCTTCACCCAGGGTTGACTTCCGGTGAGGGAACTCCTCAACGGTGAATAGTACAGACATAACATTTCGTAAATGGACTTAACCATAATAGCCTGTTCTAAATTCCATCATGACATGGCAGATACACCCAGGAGTGACTTCCGGCGAGGGAACTCCTCAACAGAGAATAGGACAGACATGAAATTTTTTTGTACATGCATTTAATTGTGATAGCCCGGTTTTAACTTCGTCATGATGTTGCTTCTAGATCATAAAAGCTTGTCTTTAAAAACTTTTTGATTTAATTTAATTAAAACTTGTTTTTCACTAAAAAGGGTAAAATAAATTATTTTTCAAAAAAAACTAAACCGACTTCAAAACCACAAATGGCACTCAAAAGTAAAAAATAAATTAATATAATTATCATAAGCGCTACCCACTCATATATTTGAAGTCGGTGCCAGCCAAAAGGTAAAAGGTAGTAGATAGATACTACCTACAAGTAGTACTTACTATATACATAGTATTTATTGGCTACCTATTAGACTTGGCTGGCACCGACTTCAAATATATGAGTGGGTAGCGCTTATGATAATTATATTAATTTATTTTTTACTTTTGAGTGCCATTTGTGGTTTTGAAGTCGGTTTAGTTTTTTTTGAAAAATAATTTATACCCTACCATGCCTACCACTCCAAAGCGCGTAAGCGGGTTTCATCACGATGTTTTCCTTCACCGTTTTAGAGCGAGCGTACAAAATCTGCACTTAACTATAAATCATTGGTGCAGGGCCGACTCGGGATTCGAACCCAGGTGCGTCGGATTGAAAGGCGCACGAGTTCCCGCTGAGCCACACTCGCTATCAAAATCTCGCATTGTTTGTAATATGTTATATTATATATGGTATATGTTATATTATTATGCTCGTTGACAGCTCCTTTTTTAAATGCTCTAAGATTTGGGTAGATTTCACTAACAAGGTTGTGAGTAGGGTCAAAGTTTAAAAAGAGTCATTTAACTTCTACAAGTAGTCTTTTGGGAGGCATGGGATAAACAAATTTTGAATTTAACCAATTAGAAACTTAGGTTGACAGTTTTGAATGCTGTCTGAAAACATAAGGGTTTGTTTGTATAATGCGACAAGTGATGATGTACAATGATGAAGGGATAAACACGACTGAAATCGTATGGTACTTATTTATATTTAATTTATTAATATAGCGATCTATAATACTAATTAAAACCTTAATAAAATTGTATTTTTAACTATATGCAAATAAATGAATTTTCAGTTTTCAATTTTTAATGGTCGCCATGACAACTCTGCTGGCCGGGGCCTATGTTAAATTTTCGTTTATGCAACCGTGGTTGCACTTACGCCAACTAAAAGAACGATCCCGATCGCTTTCAATTTAAAATTTCGAAGGCAGTAGCATTTTTTTATGTAACTGAATGACGAGATGAGCTGGTCATTTCCCTAATGGTAAGCAATTCGCCAGCCCATAACAGTAACAGCACCACCCAGAACTTGCAAAATCCCGCGCGGCGCTGCAATGCGCTCGTCACCCTAAGACAATTAGCTGAGCTCACAAAAGTGAGTGTTGAATTTCTCTTGCCTCCAAGTTCCATCCTCCCTCTTCACAGGCCCTAGGATTCTTCTTAACACCTTCCGTTCAGTCACTTGCTCAAAGAATAACTAATTATTTATTACCTTTTTAATGCATAGTAGATGTACGTGTGACCACCAGCTCGCATGTTAAGTGAGGGTAAGTCGGGAAAGTAGATATTATGTAGTCGAGTAAAATGAATAAAATGTCGCGAACTTTGAAATCTACTCTCATGACGTTATCACATCAAAACATTTTTATTTTTAAATCTTCGACTATTTTCCTTCAACAGGCATGACAATGGCGGAGTTTTTTTAACTTCTGCTGAATTTTGTTCTTAAATTCTTTTAGAATGTTCCCTTTTTGCTTGTCGAAGCGAATGTCTGACACTAAAATATAAAAATAACAACAGTGGCACCGAATAAATAAACACTGGCTTAGATTTTTAAAATGGTTCCGCTTTTGCTAATCCGCGTGGGACCCTAAAATAAATGAAAGCTTTTGACAAGTGTCAATTTATATTACCGCTTTTATGTAAAAATGGAATAAAATTACTCTTTTTTAATAGAACTGAGTAATGAGACGAGCAGGCCGTTCGCCTGATGGTAAATGCCAAGCCTGCCCATAACTTATTTTAATGTTGCCTGAAATCAAGATTAAATAAAATAAAATAAAACAATATAAATAACAATTGCATTGCCACCCAGAATATTTAATATATTGCACTGCATTGCGCTCATCACCCCGAGACATCAATTAAGTCTC
Organism: Petrophora chlorosata; assembly: GCA_951640565.1. Taxonomy (NCBI): domain Eukaryota; kingdom Metazoa; phylum Arthropoda; class Insecta; order Lepidoptera; family Geometridae; genus Petrophora; species Petrophora chlorosata. Next base: position 5,387,449 of record OX621216.1, on the reverse strand, counting down.
ATAATTTCGCCGGTAACTTAATTGCTTTAAATACAACAGATTTATGGATTATCGAATAAATAAATCAATAAAAACAATTGTACCTTAATGTATTCAATGTAAGGAGAGACGAGTGAGCAGCCACTCAATTGCCGTGTCTCTCTAGAATTCTAGATCTATGTGCTCCATCTTAGGCCACATCATCGCTTCACATCAGGCGAGATAGTGATAGCCAAACAGATATATCAAGCGTAAAAAAAATGTACTAGAAATCCACCACTTTCTAAATAGTCTAAAACTAATAAAGCCGTCATCCGACCTGAATATTATGTTTTTAACTAGCAGCGACCTAGTCGTGTTTCGGGATGATGTTCGGTGAACCATCGGGGAGACGGGTCTGAGCAGCCGCTCAACTGCCGTCTCTCTCTAGATCTATGTGCTCCATCTTAGGCTACATCATTGCTTCACATCAGGCGAGATAGTGGCCTAATATAGATCCATTAAGTGTAAAAAAAAAACTTTATTAGAATGTATTGTACATAGACTACGTTGTATTTTACCGGTGGTAGGTTTCTCGTATGCGAGAGGCCGTCTGGGTGGGTACCACTGCTTTGCCAGTTATTCAACCGCCAAGCAGTAGTGCGCAAGCATTACTGTGTTCCGGTTTGAAGGGCATTGTAGCCAGCGAAATTACTGGGCATTATGAGACTCAATAGCTTATTGTCTCAGGGTGACGAGCGCAGTTTAGTGCCGCGCAGGATTTTGCAAAACAAAGTTCTGGGTGGTGCTGCTATTGTTATGGGCTGGCGTATTGCTTACCTTCAGGCAAACGACTAGCTTGTCTCGTCATTCAGTTACATAAAATAAAAAAAACAATAAAATATATATTTCGTAAAAGATCTCTAAATGACAGATAGCAACTTTGTTTTATTAACCGACTTTAAAGTAGGAGGTTTTCAATTCAACTGCATGTATTTTTTCTATGTTTGTTACGTGATTACTCCGCCAATTCTTAATTGATATTGATGATTCTTTTTATGTTTGGGAGGTCATACTTCAGAGGTGGTCCCATATACATTTCATCGATAGTCCGATTCAGAAGTCCAAGGTATCTTGGTATTCTACCTTGGACTTCGAAGATACATCAGAACTGGGCCCTAAATCACTATGACAACTTGGCGATTCCTTGCTTCAAGGAAACGTCGATTCCTTCATTAATAAACGACATCTGCGAAATTTGTATTCTCTATGACGCGTCATATATATGAATATATGAATGCGTCATAGAGATGTCGTTTATTAATGATGGAATCGACGTGATTTCGAAGCAAGGAATCGGCGTGATTTCACCAAGTTGTCATAGTGAATCGGGGCCCTGAAGTCGGTTTCTTTGTGTCATAAAATGATTTAAGTAGAGATTATGGAAAAAACGTTGGTTCTATTTTGCGTCAGACAGACATTGACATCCAAAAATAAATAATAAATAACGCCCAACGATCACATACATAAATCCTGACCCCTAACTAGGATTCCCTGTATCTAGGGAACCAGGAACTATGAGGACCATGCTCCCACAACACCCAGACACAAAACAAATGCTTGCGCTTTTTTTTTCTGTGCACAAACATTTGTCGCGTCGCGGGAATCGAACCCGCAACCTCAGTGGTATATGAGATTTGAGCCCACCTGCCCAACCACTACACCAAAGAGGCTGCCTAAAAGCTGGTAAACACAGAAATAATCTCGACTATTCTCGACCTACGTATGACAAGTTCGACAGTTTTCACATAAAAGCAATGTCTCTTTGCAATAGCAGAAGACAACAAAGAAACGTGTGCGTACAATTTAAGATACTAAACAAATTACAGATTAAAAAAATAATCTCAAACCTCGTTTTAGGCTCCTTTTGAGGTAAGGTCGGCATTTCATGCTAATAAATGGATTTAGAATGCATTGCTATCGAGTTGTGAGGTACCCAGAAAGTTTCAGCCGGATAGCTAATCGGGAAGTGCTCGAAATTTGAGTTGCAAGATTCCACCCGGAACGACAGACAGTCAGACAAGAAAGTGACTTTATAAAAACGTGGTAAAAAAGAGTTCGTAGCGTAGCTCGCCTGGCCGTTTGTAATATATCTTCAAGGTAAAGCAATGTTCGCAGGGGTCATGACTTGGATGGGTGACCGTTTGTGTGGTGTTTACATCTGAGCGCTACCGTGCTTCGGGCACGTTAAACTGTCGGTCCCGGTTGTTGTCTTAGGACAACAGTCATTAATCCATGTCGGAGTCCTTCGACGCTCTAAAAACTCCGTCACCAGGGTTGGCCACACACCCACACGAGAGAAGACGAAGATTAAAAAATAACTTTGCATCTACCTTAAACGTTCTGCATAGAAAATAGATAAATGCTATAGTATTAAGATGATATGCTTATATGCTTTTATGATATTGAATATGATATGCTTTAGCATTAAGTTCTCCTTTTGTACATTACTTGTAATAGTGCAATAGAGAATTAAATAAAAAAATTAAAATAGATACAAAACGAAATAACTAATAGATTGTTTTTATTTTAAAAGTGTGCATTCTATTTTATCTACTTACAAAATTTATCTATTTATTTGTTATACCATCGCATCGTAGTAGGCACGCACAGTGTTTACTATTATATAATCTGTGGTTGGGCACCCAAATTGACGTGGGTACGGACAACCCGATACTAGATAAGGATTGCTCTTAAAAGGGGCGGGCAGACGGGCAACTAAATGTTGCTAGGTATCGCTCGTGATGATAAGGATTCTTCTTCTCTCCTGTGGGGATGTGGCTAACCCTGGTGTCGGAGTTTTTAGACCACTCAAAGGCCTCTGACATGGCAAAACGATTCGGGAAGAAAATCGTGATCGACGACATAACGTGCCCTCCACGGTAGCGCTCAGAATAAGATGTAAATATAACACAAACGTTCAGATCAAATGACAGAATAACCGTTTTAAAATCCGTTGCGTGGTTTCGAAGAATTAAGTGGAGAAACAGAAGTGAGGACGTCAATAGCCACTTTGTTTTATATTATTTAGAGATGTGGCAGGATTCTGGAAGTTTTAATTTTCTAATCATAATCACAGAATACTAAGGGACAGAAGCATCACTCCGCAAAGAAATTTAAACAAATAGCAACTCTTGTTATGACGCAATAAAATTCAATTTAGCTCGCGTAGCGCTGCATACCTACCAGTCATATTAACCTACAGAGCGCCTCTCTTTCTATCGCATAGCTCTTATCTCTTCTGACGCGGCACGTGTAACGACGCGCGACCCGCCGTCGGTGTCCGGCTATATACTTGTAGCTTCGTACCTACAGTGCGGAGTGCGCTAGGCCTGTCATAATTAACATAAATATATAATTTTATAGATGACTTTTCACTCTAAGGACAAGGAGTTAGTTAGTGACACGGACGAGAAGTCATGAATGCCATGTTATGATAAAGATTTTCCTATAATTGTATATTTGTGAACGAGCGAGTGTGGCTCAGTGGGAGCACGTGCGCCTTTCGATCCGACGCACCCGAGTTCGATTCCCGCTGGCCTCGCAACACGGACTTTCTTAATTTATATGCAGATTTAACATTCGCTCTAAAAACGGTGAAGGAAAACATCTTAAGGAAACCGGCATGTTCATGAATTAATCACAAAAAATCAAGGACATGTGACATTCTCCAACCCGAACTGAGCCAGCGTGGTGGATTATGGCCCCATACTCCCGAAGGCCCGTATCCCAGCAGTGGGAAAGTGATGGGTTGATGATGATGATGATGATATTTGTGATTGTTTATAGAATATAATGGAATTGAATATACAACATAGAACATAATATAATATTAAAAGTTCTTAGTTTATAAGCGATCGCTCGTCTGCAAAGTCCATCTAAAAATAGGTCACATTTCTGTCCAGTAATTCGGAGGCAGTGGACAAGCCACTTATTAGTGTCGTTTTTATAATAAAGGAGCTGCCATGTAGACGCCCCTTTACTGGCATTAAATTAGAAAACTATGGAGCTGTGTTAAATTCTTAAACAGACGAAATTATCTGATGTCTCGGGGTGATGAGCGCAAAGCAGTACTACGCAGTTCTTTTTATGGTTTTAAAAGTTCTGGGTGGCACTGCAATTGTTATGGGCAGGCGTGGCGCTTACCATTAGGCGAACGACTTGCTCGTCTCATTACTCAATACTATAAAAAAAATAGTTCGTCTGTTTCGTCGTATGCAAACTGTTTTTTATGGAACTAAGTATAAATAATAAATATATTTTTATTTTTTATTTATTTACTTAATTCAGGCACTAATATACTATACAGACAAACAAAGATATATACAAAAATATAACACAATGGTTATTTTACTACACAACACAAAAAGGAATGATTGTTTCAACATAATCAAGGTTATTTAATCTTTGACCAGTAAACATCATAACACGACAAAAACGCCTCGAAGACAAAGAGTGAGATGCCTAAACAAAATTCGATAAAATTTTATCAAATCGACATCTGTTGTGTCAGTCGAGTATGTTTAGAATGCAGTACAATCGAACATAAAAGTTGTTTAAGCACTTGGGTCCAGGAGTTTTTTCCACGTTTTTATTAAGTCACTTCTTGTTTGTCTGTGTGTCTGTCGTTCCGGGTGAAATCTTGCAACTCAAATTTCGAGCACTTCCCGGTTAGCTAGACTGTGCCAAATCACCTACTGGCTAAAACCCCCGTCTGCTTTGCCTATCCACAGACCAGACGTCCAAAAAGTCCAAAAAGTGATGTTGTGTGAAGGTGATCCATCACTTTTTATGTTTTGAGGGCGTAGATATATTTTCTTCTGCTATGGACTCTGCTATGGAATTTTTTTTCTCTTAATATATCCATAATTTTTTTTTTGGTAGATATTTTTTTTGTTGTAGGTAATTCTATTTACAATTTCCTTTTTTCTTTTCCTGAACTAACCCTGAGCTACCAGAACCAGACCAGTTCCCACTTGCAGCACCTGTTTCTCTTAATAAGTCCATATTTTAATTTTTTTGGATATTTTTTGTCACAATTCTATTTTTTTTTTCTTAAACTAACCCTAAGCTACCAGAACCAGACTAGTCCCCAAAAGCAGCACCCGTTCATGAGTTCACGACATATCGGTTTCCTCACCATGTTTCCTTCACCGTTTTTAGAGCGAGAGTATTAAATCTAAGAAAAGTCATTGGTGCAGCGCCAGCGTGATTCGAACTCCGGTACGTCGGATCGAAAGTCGTACGAGTTTCAACTGAACCTCACTCGCTTAATAGAGCAGTGTCTTGTATCCCATCCCAATTGGGACGCGATCTTTGAATCTGGACTTGGTCCATTTATGTTCTCATCTGTACAGTCAACAAAAACATCAGGACAAGCTACAGAAATGCTTTTATAGGTGTAATGAGTCGCCGCTTGCGATGCTATCGGTACTAATACTAAAAACGTCTTGAAAACATACGGAAAGAAGTTCGGACGTAACCGCGGTGTTTTTAAAACAGCTGAAGTTATATTTCTTGCTTTTGCTTGCCCATGCCGAATACATAATTTCAATGGAGCGATGTCGACCAAAAATATTATTTTAACTTTTATTCGGTGGAGCGAAATGGAATTAAAGTATGGACATTTACTCACCATCATCATCAACAGCCTGTTAGAGTCCACTACTGGAAATTGGCCTCTCCCAATGCACGCCACTGAGCCCGATCTTCGACTCTTCTCATGTAGTTGCTGCCAGCTACTTCACGCAGGTCGTCGCTCCATCTGGCCGGAGGGCATCCTACACTACGTAACGCTACATTTACTCCATCGGTTATCGGTTCTTCGACATGTATTATGTGACCGGCCCATTGCCACTTCAGCTTACTTATTTGTTGAGCTATGTCGGTTATTTTGGTTCTCTGTCGGATTATCTCATTGCGGATTCGATCCTTCAGAGAAACCCCGAGCATAGCTCGTTCCATACCTCGCTGAGCGACTTTGAGCTTATAAACCAGTCTCACAGTCAGTGTCCACGTTTCGGCTCCGTATGTCATTACGGGGAAGACGCACTGGTTTAAGAATTTTGTCTTCAGGCATTGTGGGATGGGTGACGAGAAGACTTGACGAAGGACATTTACTCATTTGAATATAATAGCCGTGGAGCCGATTGGCATACCCCTAAAGTACTGTGGGTCCGCAGCGTTTGGCGTCATTTATTGTGTCTCACATAGGTAGGTACATAACATAAATTTTGATACAATAGGTACCTTTCATTCATGAAGACCACTGTAGTTGACGACTGTATTACGTTTATACCAACCAAAAACACCAAAAAGCATAAATATTATTATTAATTAAATTAATTGGGGGTTACGGACACTGAGTGGAAATTAGGAATATCTACGGGTGGGATCACAATCGGGGGGAACCGCCACGGGCGAAAACCACCTTAATGGTAAGCATTATAGCAGGAGTTTTCAAAAGAAAGTAGGTATGCACCCAGTACCTACTTTCTTTTGAAAACTCCTGCGCTCGTCACCCTGAGACAATAGCTCCCCGTGTGTTTACTTGCCAACATGTCTCAGGCACGTCATTTTTGCCACCAACAAATTGTTGCTATCAATTAGTTGCCTTTAACATTCTGTGTCGCGCCAAAGTACTATTAAATATTCTGTGGTCGCGCGTCGTTTTTTCATTATACTTTTTAATTTTGTGGCTTCGCACGGCACAGTTACATTCAGCCAGAATCAAACAAGATAAGATATAAAATCCGGGTGACGTCAGAACTGAGTAACAAGACGAGCAAGTCGTTCGCCTGATAGTAAGCGCCACGTCGCCCAGAATCCCCAATACTATGAAAATTACCGCGCAGCACTGCATTGCATCACCCCGAGACATTAATTTCGCTGCTTACAATGCTCTTCAAACCAGAACACAGTATAAAGCTTACACACTACTGCTTGGCGGCAGAATAACTGGTAAAGCCTCCTTAAGGCGTACATTCGAGATTGTGGTCAATCGTAGGCCTAATCAGATGAAAAAAAATTAAGCCATGTTACCACCCGGACGGCCTCCTGCATACGAGGCCTACCACCATCGACGCCTACCACCTAGTAAATTCAAATGTGCGAAACTCGTGCGTTCAGACCACCAAGCACCGTAGTACAAATCTCCAGCCTCGCACCAATGTTTTTTTTTGTTTTACGCTTAGAGCGAGTGTGGCTCAGCGGGAACTCGAGCGCCTTTCGATCCGACGCTCCTGGGTTCGAATCTCGACTCGGCCCTGCACCAATGACTTAAAGTAAATGCAGATTTTGCACGCTCGCTCTAAAACGGTAAAGAAAAACATCGTGATGAAACCCGCTTACGCGCTTTGGAGTGGTAGGCTCTGGCCGTGGTTGTAATACCACCCACCGAACAAAGCCATGCCGTGAAGCGACCTAGTCGTGTTTCGGGATGATGTTCGGTGAAACATCGGGGAGACGGGTCTGAGCAGCCGCTCAACTGCCGTCTCTCTCTAGATTTATGTGCTCCATCTTAGGTCACATCATCGCTTCACATCAGGCGAGATAGTGGCCAAACATAGATCTATTTAGCGAAAAAAAAATACTTTCTTAAAGTTCTATGCATAGTTTAGCATTTACTCTGAAAACGGTAAGGCTACCCGACCACGTCAGACAATCGGTCAGTGATTTTTTTAGCTGAAAAAGTAACATACGGAGTTTCATTTTGCGACGCACACGTCCTACAAAAAGTCGGTCACAAAATAGGTGACAAATGACGGTGAAACAATCGGACCGACTATCGGACCTACAAAAAGTCTGACGTCGGCGGAGCACTAAAGCCATCGACATCGTGTGGAAACCAACATGTCCAAGAATTATAAAACTCAAGGTCATCAGACAGCCTCTGTGGTGTTGGCAGGTTGGCTCAAATGTCATACGTTACTGAGGTTGCGGGTTCGACTCGCGCGACGGAACTAATGTTTGTGAACAGAAAAAAGCGAAAACATTTGCTTCGTGTCTGGGTGTTGTGGGACCACGATCCCGTAGTTCCTGGTTCCCTAGATAAAGGTAATCCTAGTTAGGAGTCAGGATGATAGTTAGGGGTATGTATGTGATCGTTGGGTGTTATTATTATGTCGCTCTTCCTCACGGGTTATACCCCGGGCCTTTGGAAGGCTTGCGCGGGGACATGAGTCCAACACGTAGAGGCCTTTTAGAACATATAATTAAGATATGTAATGGGCAACACTTATCATTATTATTATTATTTATAATGTAAATAAAATAAAATATTATTAGGTATTATTTGACAAGCAAGCTCTTTTGACTTCACGTCAATAAGAAAAACGTTTTACCCCGTTTTACCTATCCATAGTTAAATAAATAATATTTTGTAACATTTAATTCACTAAAGAATTAGTATTAAAAAACCTAATAATTAGTGAGCCCTAAGCCGAATGAGTCGGGCGATACGTGGGAATGGGCATGTGGCATAACTAAGCGGACAGGGAATCTGTGGGGTGGAGTAGAAATAAAAATAATAATTTTGTGTTAGAACAATAACTGCTAACACTAAAGTACAGTAAAGAAAAAAAAGAGTAAAGTAAAGAACAGTAATGTACAGTTATTTGTTGTTGTTGTTTTTAGCCGGTGGTGTTCCACAGCTGGGCAAAAACCTAGATCTTTCCACTGTTTGCGGTCCTGTGCTATTGTTAGCCAGTCATTGTCAAAGGTGTCAAGCTCCCGCCATCTCCTGGTTGGACTGCCATGCCACTACGACTACCTACTAGGAACAAAAAAATAATCTACCTACCAAATAAATAAGTATGTCTACTGTATAAAATATATAATTATGTTATTTCTAATAATATTTTGAGGACGTCATTACTATAAGTAATCAGATATTCGTCCATTCCCAGTTGCTACCACTAACTCTTCAATCACTTAACGGTGGGTCAGTTTTAGAGCTAAGAACCCTCACCTATTTTTTTATAATTATGAACTAAATATAATCATCATTGTTATGATGATGTTATCATCATTCTTAAAAGCCCGTATAAGTCCACTGCTGGACATAGGCCACTCCCAATGCATACCACAGCCCGATATTCGGCTCTCATCATGAAATTGCTGCCAGCTGCTTTGCGTAGTTCGTCGCTCCATCTAGCCAGATGCTTTATACCCTATACTAAGTTGCCCAAACGTGGTCTCCACTCTAGAACCTGTTTGTCCTATCGGTTATCGGTTCTTCGACAGATGTTGCCGGCCCATTGCCACTTCAGCAGAGCTTGCTTATTCATTTAACTGTGTCTGTTACTATGGCTGCCAGACTTTCTGGTTCTTCGTTCAACGAGCTATGGAACGAGCTATGCTTGGGATTTTTTAAAGGATCGAATTTGATACATAATAGAATATAGTTACGAATAAAAAAAACGACGGACAAATAAAAAAAGGCGGATGGAATCTCGCTAAGCAGCAACTGACGCATAGCAATGTCGGTGTCGTTATGTTTATTTCAAGCCGATGTGACGGTCGATCGGCATAGCATGATGTAAATGTATGCGTGATGCTTGTGTGCGAACGAGCGTACCGGCATAGCTTGAGTGCTTCACTTTTGAATTTGGCGACGAAGCGTCCTCTTTTTTTATTCGTTCAAGATAGACCTTTTTAATTATCTTCTCCATTGGTTCTCTGTCCTGCATACTGCACCAAATAAACAGTTCAAAGAAATGAAACAGTCGGCCGAGGCAGTGGGCGGGCCATGGGCGTCACAATTAAATATATATTACCTAGACGAGACAATAGTGAGGGCCGACATGACCTGCTGATATTGTAACGGTTACACAAATTATTTGTTTATTTTTATTTAATACTAGCTTTTTACCGCGACTTCGTCCGCGTGGACAACAGAGAGAAAATAAAAATAAACATAAAAATATTTTATTATCTGACTGACGTAGTCGGTTTTTCCCGAATTTCCAAGATTTTCAGTAATTATTTAAAAAATTAACAAAAGTTCATAAAAACCTAATTCGGACTATTACGAATATTAAAAAAATGCCCTATTTAGCCCCTTATTAAACGGTAAATAAAGTTAAAGAATGTTTAACATGTTATGTCACTGTTCAACTTACGTTGAAACGAATATTTATATTTAGAAAGAAAGAAAGAAAAAAGTGCATTTATTCATTAAACACACATCACACTTAAACAAGAATAAAATTTATTTTTTTTTACGCTTAATAGATCTATGTTTGGCCACTATCTCGCCTGATGTGAAGCGATAATGTGGCCTTAGATGGTGCACATAGATCTAGAGAGAGACGGCAGTTGAGCGGCTGCTCAGACCCGTCTCCCCTATGGTTCACCGAACATCATCCCGAAACACGACTAGGTCGCTTGACGGTATATTTTCTTATTAAGTATTATAAATTATTACCTATTTATATATCTATAGGTAAATTATTTTTTTAATTTTGTGCCAAACACAATAAAAATACATAAGACAGTGAGATACTGCTATCCTTGTCTGTTTCTTCGCTAACTTCTTTTAAACCACGCAACGGATATTGACTTTCACGGTCATTTCTTTTTACAGAAGGTTAGAAAGAAAGAAATTAAGTTTATTATTAAACCATCTTATACTAAAACAGAGGCAATAGGTACAGTTAAATGAAATTAGATGGTCATAAAAGGACACAACTCAGCATAAAGCGCCATGACAGCGCGCTGATTTTCAGTAGGTTAGTATGTACTTTACATTTTTATTAAGTTTTAAGTAAAAAAAATATGGTTTTATAATCAAGTCGTCAAAAACTGACACCACATCTAACAAATCCATCCGTGCGAAACCGCGGCGGGCCGCTATTACTTACGTACCGGTACTAAAATATAATAATTTATTTATTTATTTATTTTATTTTGTTTGGGGGGCTAACAGCTGTTGTTACAAAACATTTTGACAAATTAATATAAGAAGAGCCAATTAAAAGCCTCCGCAAGTAACAATTAAATAGAAATGAAGAATTTTTACAATTAAATGAACATAGAAATAAGAAGTGCGAGATGGCACCATGCAATGCCATTTACAAATTACAACGATTAGGTAGTTAAAAATAGTTTCAAAAAATGTGGAACGCTTCACGATTTTGCGTGTCATCCTTGCGCAGGGGCCATGCTAATCTTCTCTGTATCGTTCCAATTTTAGTATATGTACTGCCGAAGCAAGTACATTTGTAGCGTTTCGTTAATTCTATACATGCGAAGTGGCAACAAAAACTTCGTTTGCGCGATGCAGAATTCCATACATTTGAGCGTTTCTAACAAAGGAAGTGGCGCAAACGGGGTAAGCGCCATCTAGTTACGAATTTAGAACTAATTGATACAAACCGGTACCTAAAACTATTATTATCACATCTCTGCTAGTATTATGGTAAACTCGTATTTTGTACCGATTTTTATTAGACTTTAATATTTTGTTTCGAGTTTTATTGGTTTTTAATACTCATATATTAGTACAGGCCCAGGAAGAGATGGCGGGTTGAGATCCTATTTAATGGAATGGCAAACAATAGCCCAGAAACTTAAGGAGTGGAAGGAGGGTAGGGACGCCTTGCCCAGCAGTGGGACAAACCAAGCAGAAAAATAAAGTAAATAATAGTATAGAATTATATATATATACATATATATATATATATATATATATATATATTTAATAAATATATATATATACATATATATATATAATATATATATGTATATATAAACATATATATATATATAATTCTATACAAAAAAACTGAAATATATATATATATATATATATTTCAGTATGATTGTAAGTAAGTAGGTAAGTAGGATATTTGGATATTTGGGACTTTTTTTTTAATGTATGTTTCATAGAACTGTTACGTAAACCGTTATACCTTCAAGGTCTGTGCAGTGAGATTTCTTTTTCATAAAACATATTGTGAATTTCGCAGGAAATAAAAACTGCATAGTTGAATTTTTGAAAAGAGGTACGTAGTCACTATAGTCAGCCTGAAACACAATTCCAGACAACATAAAAGTTAAAAACATCGAATCAATTAAAAAAAAATTTAAAACAATACCTAATTAACAAATGCTAAGTAAATATTTTAAATGACATGTAAAGAAATATTTTAAATCAATACTAATAAAATTAATTCTTTTATGACTATAAATATACATCGTCAGGACACTAGTCTTCCCCATTTTCCTGTATGGTGTTGAGTCCTGGACTATAAAAGCAGCAGACAGACGACGCATTGACGCGTTCGAAATGTGGTGCTGGCGACGCATGTTACGAATTCCGTGGACGGCTCACAGGACGAACGAATCTATATTAAAACAACTTAAGGTGACCCAGAGGCTCTCGAGCATATGTTCTTGAAGAGTGCTACAATATTTCGGACATATTGCTCGAAAACCCGCCGATAACCTGGATAGACTCATGGTGACCGGAGGGGTGGAAGGAAAGAGACCGAGGGGTCGTAGCCCAATAAGATGGACTGACCAAGTATCAAAACAGATAGACACTAACATATCCGACGCCATTCACTGTGCTGGAGACCGTCACGAGTGGCAGAAGATCATTAATGACAAATGTGGTCGGGAGCATCACGACGCCCAGCAGTGAGCAAATGACTGAAGGAGCAGGACGAGGATGACTATAAAATACCAATGTTTATTTAATGGATTGCTCCACTCGCGCCTATTACTCCTATTGCCATACCCTGTCAGGGTTATATATCGCACCTTCGGTGCAACAAAGTCACAAATAGCCAAAACTGCAAAATTGAGTTAAGTATGCCAAATTGTCTTAGAGCCATGCCTTTATCGGGGCTACAAAAACACCCGCGAAAGTATCGCAAAAATCTACTAAATGGCGCGAGTGCCTTTGTGGTTATTGGTGCATTTTTCCATTCGTTTTGGGCCAACAAAGTTTGATTAGACAGTTGTGCCCCCGCGCCTGCGAGATTATGACGTGCGTTGGAGCTAAAGCCACACAAATGATGTAGACGATTGCAAAAAGCCCGACTGAAATGCCTAAATAATAAGGCATAACTCATTTAACTAAATAATTCCTGGTACAACAAAGTCACAATTCAGGACACTTATTTTGTTTTGCGTTTTATTAGAATAATTTTAGTAATTTGAATTAAACTTTTGACATGATACTATAGAAAACACAATAAAGCATTAATTTTATAAAGATTTTAAACCTACTACAATTAGACATCCAGTAATTAGGCAATAAATGCGAAAAAAATCTTCAAAGTCCTCTCCTGTAAAATTCAAATCTGAGCTGTTGTGACTTTGTAGCACCGAAGGTGCGATATGTTAACTTACCTTTTCATAAGACCTCTTTAAATGTACATACATGATTGCAATGAATTACTGAGTATTAAAAAGTGCGATATCTCAAATAAAACGCCCTGAAGCTACCCGTTTTATGTTATTAAAAGTTCTGAGTGGCACTGCAATTTTCATGAGCAGGCGTGGCGCTTAACATCAGGTGAACGACTAGGTCGTATCATCGCTCAGTTCCAAAAAAATATGGTTCGCAAAATGTTAGCACACACTGTAGGTATAGGTAGGTAAGTACATTTAGCCACAGCTCAGATATCTGATAAAAATTTAAATTTCCAAAACTTTAAGGGTATTATGCAATTAACATTACACATAAATTACATTTAACAATCCAATGAAATACCTAAAACCTTACGAATTTACCTCGAAAATTTTCCCACCCAAATAACTACAAAGTATTTAAAATATTAAAGAGATTTTTGGAGAATTAGCGGTCAGTGAACTTGTCAGTGTAGGCAGGCCTAGCGCACTCCGCACTGTAGGTACGAAGCTACAAGTACATAGCCGGACACCGACGGCGGGTCGCGCGTCGTTACACGTGCCGCGTCACAAGAGATAAGAGCGGCGCGATAGAAAGAGAGGCGCTCTGTAGGTTAATATGACTGGCAGGTACGCAGCGCTACGCGAGCTCAATTGAATTCTATTGCGTCATAGCAAGAGTCGCTATTTGTTAAAATTTCTTTGCGAAGTGATGCTTCTGTCCCTTAGTATTTTGTGGTAATACCGACCTTGGTGCGAGCGGAGCGAGTGTGGCTCGTTTTTGTTTTTTTTCTAAAAATTAATTATTTAGAGATTCTGTTACAATTTTTTGGGTTTCTACAATGTTATGTTTTTTATGTATCGGTTGGCTACTTTGCAGAAGTGGAATGTCTTTTTTTACGCTTAATAGATCTGATGTGAAGCGATGATGTGGTCTATGATGGAGCACATATATCTAGAGACAGACGGCAGTTGAGCGGCTGCTCAGACCCGTCTCCCCGATGGTTCACCGAACATCATCCCGAAACACGACTAGGTCGCTTGACGGCATGGCTTTGTTCGGTGAGTGGTATTACAACCACGGCCAGTGCCTACCACTCCAAAGCGCGTAAGCGGGTTTCACGATGTTTTCCTTCACCGTTTTAGAGCGAACGTGCAAAATCTGCACTTAACTATAAGTCATTGGTGCAGGGTCGAGTCGGGATTCGAACCCAGGTGCGTCTGATCGAAAAGCGCATGAGTTACCGCTGAGCCACACTCGGTCTTAAAAACACACTCGTTCTTCTCTTGTTCCAAGCATCTTTGTCTTCTATGTAATTACGAACAGTGTAGTATGCTTTTCTCATTAGAACAGTCTTAACGCGTAATTTGAATTTACTTTCTGTGAGCTCCGTTATATACTATACATAGCCGTGCGCCTGGTTGTCCTATGAATCAATCAATCAATCAATCAAAAGTTCTTTATTCAATTTTGTCGTCACAGACGCACTTATGAACGTCAATTATTACAATGACTCTACCACCGTATCGGAAAAAGAACCACTACTCAGAAGATACGGCATATTTTTTAGAACTTTTGTTACAATATTTTATGTTTGTTTTTGACAATATTATTTTTCTTGTGCCAGTTGGCTACTTGGCAGAAGCGGAATGTTCCATGCATTTTGTCTTCTATGTAATTACTAACTGCATAGTATATGAAGGAATAGAGACGAGACGGTAGAACTAAAGTATGATAAAAAATCTCTAAAGTAATTAAGCTCACACAAAATTTCTATTATTTTTCAGTTAACGAATTCGTTTGTCCTTTCTTTGTTTTAGATTTTTTGCTAAAAAGTCTAAATTTATTCTATTCACCTTTTTTATCTAGATTAAATCTAGTTTTATGCTAAACGCGTTTATTTGTTTCTTAATTAAATACTAATTTTAGTTAATTAAATCCTTTTTTAATTATTTTGATTAGGAATGTAAATTAAAAAGGCTTAATAAGGACAAGGATCTCTGTGGTGTAGTGGTTAGGCAGGTTGACTCAAATCTCATACGTCACTGAGGTTGCGGGTTCGATTCCCGCGACGGGACAAATTTTTGTGCACAGAAAAAAAAGGCGGAAACATTTGTTTCGTATCTAGGTGTTGTGGGATCATGGTCCTCGCAGTTCCTGGTTCCCTAGATACAGGGAAGCCTAGTTAGGGGCCAGGATCTATGTATGCCGAGGTCAATGTCCTTAGATCAAAAGAAAGACTAGATTCACGAGCTCCAATAAAAATCACACAAGTAGATAGAACCACAATTTATTCGCACCATTTGTCTGCCCGCAGGTTGACGTATCTATTAGTTAGCTATTGGGAAACGATTTTCTAGCACTCGACGTTCTTTTACGATCATCTGAACTGTGTGTGGATTTTTTTTAGTGGCGAGACGATCTGGACTTCTTCCTGATGATAAGCATCACGCCTGCCCATAGCAGCAACCCCCAGATTTTTTTTTTGAAAAATCCTGCTTGGCTCTGTATTGTACTACACATAACCAATAATACTTTACTATATCACGAAAAATACAATATATTAAATAAAAACCGGCCAAGTGCGAGTCGCACTCGCGCACGAAGTGTTCTGTACCATTATCTATAAAAACGGCAGAAAAAAAACATGTTTCTTGTATAGGAGCCCCCTTAAATATTTATTTTATTCTGTTTTTTACTTGTTGTTATAGCGGCAACAGAAATACAACATCTGTGAAAATTTCAACTGCCTAACTATCACGGTTCATGAGATACAGCCTGGTGACAGACGGGCAGACAGACAGACGGACAGCGGAGTCTTAGTCTGGAGGTCCCGATTTACCCTTTGGGTACGGAACCCTAATAATAATATATGTAACGCACAATAAATACATAGTATAATTATAGTATAATTAAACGTTACGCGATGTCAGGAAAACGTATTAAGTTCTATTTTTTTTTGTTATTGATGTACAATAAATAAATAAATCAATCAATCGCAATAACTAAAACTTTTTAAAACCTTACGGAACATTAGAATTACCTGGTTTTACTCGCACTTTGCAGATTCGCGATGAAAAGTACCATATACTTAGTTGCTTGATATTCTAGATACCATCAAACTATCACTTCGAGACGTGAACACGGTTAATGGTGAACAGTAGGACCCACCGACAGATGCTGGCACATGCATGGGACGCTTTTTGTGACGTACTGTCGCGTACAAAAGTGATTCTATACAATAAAATGTGGTATTATAATTATTATATAGATTCTAATTTTTATTAATTTAAAATTTTGCATGTCAATTATTAATCTGACAAAATATGTGATACGATTTATCCATTAATTTGACCTGTCCAACAACCTAAAGCACCATATTTTATGCAAATAAATACGTTTCATTTCATTTCATTTTATTCAATACTAGCGACCCGCCCCGGCTTCGAACGGTTATTATACATATAAACCTTCCTCTTCAATCATTCTATCTATTAAAAAAAACCGCATCAAAATCCGTTGCGTAGTTTTAAAGATTTAAGCATACATAGGGATATAGGGACAGAGAAAGCGACTTTGTTTTATACTATGTAGTGATAGTGATAGTGACAATACAGAACTTGTTATTGCATACCAGTTAACAAAATAAATAAATAATATTAGCACAAAATTCCTTGCTATGTTAGGATAATGGGCGATCTTATCGCTTAAAGCGATCTCATCTCAGCGATGGATGGTAACGGAAAAAGGAGAAGACGGCGGTGTACAATAAGATTACAATGATAAATACCTGCATACTTAAATAAAATTGATTTTTCTACTTAAAATCGATAGCATATTATTAAATTGAAATAATTCGCAAAAAAAAGCCCTTCGAAGAGGAACAGTTTTACTATAATAAATGTCTACAATCACTTCAAAAGAGATGCACCCACGCCGTAAAGCCCGTAGTTTGAAAGCCGTAGGAAAACATAATCTACTTTTGAACCAACTTCAAAGTTCAAACGTTCTTAATTCAATTTTGGCATCACAGACGCACTTATGAACGTCAATTATTACAATGACTCTACCACCGCATCGGAAAAAGAACCACTACTCAGAAGATACGGCAAGAAACTGAGGGGCATTTTTTTAGAACTTTTGTTAAAATATTTTTGTTTTTTTTTTGACAATATTATGTTTTTTATGTGCCAGTTGGCTACTTGGCAGAAGAAATAAAAGGAGTAGGTTCTTTATTCGATTAAATTTTTATTGTTACTTCAGAACTCCGTCATTTATGAACCGATTTGAAAAATTCTTTTTGCGTTGGGTTCAGTATAGCTACGAAGTGGTCCCATATAAATTTCATCGATATTTGACCTAGGACTTCGAAGATACATTGAAGTCGGTTTTTTTGTAAAATGTTAGGTACTTGTAATCTTTCCGAACAAACGAACAATTTTTTAAGGGATCGCTGTTTTTTTGTTGTTACCTATTTATGAATGTTTAATTATTAAGTCGTCAAACAACATTGTTCGCGACAGTACATGACACAAAAAGTCAATCTGTTATCTGTAACCGCATCCATAACTTAAGGTTCAACATGACACGGTGCCGGTTTTTTTACCCTTTTAGTTTTTTTAACCCTTGTTACGGTTTTTTACCCGGTTATGGGAGAGGCCCTTTTTGATTTTTGTGTAGGATTTTTGAGTTTGTCTGTCTGTTGTGATAGTAACTTGAGAGTTAATGAAATCATATGAGATAAAATAAAAAAACCAATAAATGCTACATACAATTTAAAAATCTTTTTATTTAAACCAAATCACGAGAGATTTATTTAATTGTTAAATATTTTTTTTTTAATTTGACTTCATTATGACTAAATTAAAATAAAGACAAACTAAAAAAAATACATTGAATAAGATTATGAGGTAGGTTTAATAATAATAATAGCAATAGTTTTATCCGATAAAAGATATACACCTCTAAATCTCTGATAACAACACACAGCGTAACGAGCGTATAACAGAACCCAAACAGAAGATGACCACATGGGAGCAAAAGTCTCTTCATGAAAGACATTTTCACGATCTGCAACAACCACATGTCGACAAGACAGCATCGAACGCGTGGTTGAAGCATGGTGAACTCTTCCCCGAGACTGAAGCTTTCATGGCTATTCAAGACCAAATTATTGACACGGCAACTACCAAAAGTATATAATACGATTACCCAACATCAGTGACATGTGTAGACGGTGTTGTAGTGGTTCTGAGACGATCCAGCATATCACCGGGGCATGTGAAGCAATAGTACAGACAGATTACAAACATCGACACGACCAGGTATCCGCTATAATCCACCAAACTCTTGCTCTCAAGTATAAACTAATATCAGAATCAGTACCCTACTACAAATACAAGCCGGAATCCGTGCTGGAAAACGGCCACTACAGACTCTATTGGGACAGAACAATAATTACAGATAAAACTATACATTACAATAGACCGGACATAACTGTACTTGACAAACTTACCAAATCAGTTCTTCTCATTGACATAGCCATATGCAATACACACAATTTACAGACAACGTATACAGAGAAAATTGCAAAATACACTGATCTATCTATTGAAATAAAAACACAATGGCAAATTAATAATATAAGAACCATCCAAATCATAGTATTTACCACTGGAGTCATACCGAAAACCCTACTCACAAACCTAAAGATCCTTGAAATAAATTCAGCTACTTACAAACTTCTCCAAAAGGCAGTAATATTGAACACATGCCGATTGGTTAGAAAGTTCCTTTCGCTTTCATAGCACTTGGCTTCGGCCCGTGCAATTAATTATATGTACCTCCAACAAAAAGGAGAGAAAAACAAATAAACACGATAATAATAATAATAAACCCATTTATATCCAACAACCTTACATAACAATTTTAATTATAATAAATAAAGTTTTATATAAACTAAATGCAGATTATTTAAATATATTTTTTGTTAATTGATGCTGGAACCCCAGACTGGGCATGGGCCTCCTCCAGTGTACTCCAACTCTCTCTGAGGTAGGTATAATATTATGTTAAACAAGAAGAAACTAGGTAACTACAACTAGATATATTATTATTATAGTTGCATAATGTAACTATTAAATTTAGTAGTTCTTAACTTAATAATAAGATAATAAGAGCTTGTTATGAGCGAAATAAATAAACGAACAATTTTTTTATTTCAGTTGCCTATTTCTCTTTCTTTATTTTTATAAATTATTAATTAATTTATTTGGGACTCATCCATAATTTGTTTTTGTGCAGTCATTGACTAAATTACTCTAAATTTTCTTTTATTCATTTTGCGAAATGCTTTTTAATATAGGTATCCCTCAAAAGTTGTAAAATTAAATCTCCAAGCAAACCCACGCACTAGCGCTAGTCTACCCTACATTAGTGAAAAAGCAACACTTAAGAAATAAACACACTTGAACACAATGTTTACCGTGGAACTGAGATATCGACGACAGCTGGTGTATTAACGACCTCAGTAATAAATTTGAGGTGAACAGAACATTTGTCAAAAAATGGTAGATCAATAGATATATTAGACATTAAAATCTTCTTCAAATCGAGAGTGAACAGGTATCTTCTAGGTAAGTGTGTTACATCTTAGACCACATCGCTTACCATCAGGTGAGATAGTGGTCAAACGCAAGCCAATAAGTAAAAAAAAAAACAGAAACGAGACAAATGAAATTGACAGCGCTTGCAGCGCCAAAATACACTAAAGGTTCGGAAGGCATTGTAGCCAGCGAAATTACTGGGCATTTATGAGACTTAACATCGGATGTCTCAGGATAATGAGCGCAATGCATTATTATATAATGACAGTTCTGGGTAGCACTGTAGTTGTTATGAGCAGGCGTGGCGCTTACCATCAGGCGAACGTCTTGCTCATCTCATTATTCAGATCCGTAAAAATACAAAAAACACGCGGACGGGATCGCGGGATTTTTCTTCTAGTATATGTAAGCGCTAATAAGATCAATACACACTAGGTCCAGGGTAATCTGTGCGGCCAATCACACGTCGACGGAGACCCACTGTCCGTCATTCAATCCGTCACCAGTCCGCCACGTGTCCGACACTGAACCTAGTGTTTGGCGAGTTTGTTGGGAGATTGTTGATAAGATGTTTTTAAATCGATTAAATGGTATATAATCGATTTAAACAAAATCTAATTTTGTAATATGTTTTCCATTCTTCGTATAACCATTTTCAACCAAAATGTTTGACTGTAAACTAAAACTACAAATTCTACATGTGAAAACAATTTCAAGCAAACTTGTACTCAAAATTTATTTTAGCTATGATACTGTACATTAAGCTGTTTGTTTTCCTAGATAAATAAATAAAATAAATAATCTGTTAAAAAGTAACGGAATATACCTACCTACCTCATTTTTTTTTCAAATAAAATATATACAGGTTGTGGTAAAATTTAGAGACCTTCAGGGTAGATGCCTTTTCCTTTGCAGTTAATAGGAAGTTTCGTTTTGAGGAAAAATAGGGTGAATTTTTGAGAAAATACTGTATAGGTACCTACTTATTTAGATTTTTGAAAAAAGGTACAAAAATGTCATTTTTTATGGACCTGAGTGATGAGACGAGCAAGTCGTTCGCCTGATGGTAAGCGCCACGCCTGCCCATAACGATTGCAGTGCCACACTGAACTTTTAATAAGTACCATAAAAAGCATTGTGTATTATAGCACTGCATTGCGCTCATCTTCCGAGGCTTCAGATATTAAGTATCAATTATGCCCAGTACTTTCGCTGGCTACAATGCCCTTCAAACCGGAACACAGTTATGCCTGCGCACTACTGCTTAGCGGCAGAATAACTGGCAAAGCTGTGGTACCTACCCAGACGGTCTCCCGCATACGAGAGACCTACCACGACCTACTTACTATACGAGAGACCAACAGTGTCTTAATCAACCCTATTTTCTACCACAAAAATGTTTCCTCCAAAGTAACACATCCAATAAAACCGTGTTTGAAACAAATTGAAAAGCCTTTTTACATAAATAAATAATTTTATGTTTTCAGTGTATGGACGGGGCACGTGGTTCGCATGCATCCGGAGACGTGGGCAAGAATCGTCACTCAATGGGAGCCTCAAGTCGGGCGGAGACGACGTGGCCGGCCTCGGAAAAGGTGGCGTAACCATCTCGACACATACCGACCCGGATTGATGGAAATAGCTATAGATAAGATAAGATATTTATTTCAAAAAAAACGAAAGTTACAGTGGAAGCTTAAAGTTATAAATAAACATAGTTACAACATATCTAAAACAAAATTAAATTTCCAATGGGTTTGAACGGCGGCTCCACACTAGGCTCTAGGCCCGTGTCGTGGAAACCTTAATATACGATTCCAATTTTGTTCACAATAATAGTGGTATCGGAAGCATCCCAATAGAGGATTTTAAAATGAGGACGTTAAAATTATATGTAAAATAAAATAAAATATGTGCCTGATGTATGAGAGTGTGTGAGAGAGTGTGAGAGTGCGAGTATGTGTGAGAGGGTGTGTGTGTGTGTGTGGTGTGTGCGCGCTCATGAGCAAATTAGTTTTTCTGTATCATGATACGACTGGGTAAGTAACCATTGCTGGACTAATTGTTGTACGTTTGACGTGCGTTTGTCTTTTATGTCACAGACCTTAGCAATTTTATTATAAATACGTGGAAGTAGATAGTTCGGATGACGATTCGCAAAAGTTGAGTTCACTTTTGGAATTGGAACTTTAAACACACGTTTCCTCATAAGCTCTGTGTCTTCACCTGAGCTGCAAATGTGTTTGTGAACCGTTGCTACGGCTTTCTTTATATAAAGCTGTCGCACGGTCAGTACCTTCGCATCTTTATATAGAGCATCGGTGGAAAATCTGAAAGGCTTGCCTAGCATGACTTTGAGTACAGCTCGTTGAGCTCGTTCAAGGACCATAATGACAGTTTTTGCTGCACCACCCCATGCTAGATTGCAGTAAGATAATATAGATTGACAGAGCGATGTGTAAACCATCAACAACAAATATAGAGAGAGATGTTTGGGAGGAGATGGGGGAGACCTTTGCCCAGCAGTGGGACGCAATAGTTTGATATAATAATATGTTTTCAGGCGCGGACATCGATACCGCAACCTCGGTGGTAGCTATCGTGTATAGATTCTAGCTATGAGGTAGGTTTTTTTTACGCTTAATAGATCTATATTTGGCCACTGTCTCGCCTGACGTGAAGCGATGAGTGGCCTAAGATGGAGCACATAGATCTAAAGAGAGACGGCAGTTGTTAGCTATGCCATTCTAGCTAAAATAAAACAAACACGCAGCTTCAACAGGCCCCAGAACCTTCTATCAGGTGGCCCGCCACTTCCGCACCATGTCATCACAAAAAGATGGTCTAATACTCATGGACCCAGTTCCACGGCTTTCTGATAAAACTTATCAATGGGTTATCTGTTAACATAAGATGAACGGATATCAAACAGAAGTAGATATAATACATTTTATTACAAAAAAATGACTCTAATTCTGATGTATCTTTGAAATCCAAGGTCGAATATCGATTAAATTTATACGGGACCAAGTTAAAGCTGTACTGAACCGCAAGAATTGTCCAAATCGGTTTATAAATGACGGAGTACTGAGATAACAAACCAAAAAAATACAATCGAATTGAGAACCTCCTCCTTTGTTTGACGGCGGTTCGAAACATTTTTGAGTAAAATGCTTAATAGCTAGAACTTGTTGAATAATCTTACTAATATTATAAACGAGAAAGCTTGTGAGAATGTATGTATGTATGTATGTTTGTTACTCTTTCATGCAAAAACTAGTGAATGGATTTTGATGAAACTTTACAATAATATAGCTTACACACCAGAATAAAAACCGCGGGTGAAACCGCAGGGCGCAGCTAGTAATTGCATAAATTAACCAGCGCTATCCGTCAGATAGCACCTATCAGGTCAATGTTTAACCAGCCCCTCAACGCTCAAAATAGTTCCCAAAAGAACATGATCCGACACGACAGCTATGCAACCGTTTTGTTTTCCGATGCATACATGCTCGCTCCACTGGCTTCGTTCACACAACACTGGTTTCAGAAAAAAACGGGAGCCACATACGTACGTAGGTAATTTGATTTTTGTTGATGGCTTCATTTTGTATGTATGTAGTATGTTTAATGCATTAATTAAGTATTAGCTTTTCTCGCGGCTTTGGTTAATATATAAGAGGTTCATATAACACCAAGATAATTTAGTTAATAACAAAAGAAAAACCGTCTTCAATTATCTTGGAAGTCAAAGGTCGAATATCGATGAAATTTGTACCACATTGACACTCTTCAAATCGTGAACAGGTATCTTCTAGGTAAGCGTGTTACATCTTAGACCAAATCGTCGCTTACCATCAGGTGAGATAGTGGTCAAACGCATGCCTATAACCAGTAAAAAAAAAATACATCTCAAAATTTCAAATAATTTTCAAAATCCGTTTATGAGTTTTAAAGTAACAAACATTAAAAAAAATAGAATTTACTCCTTCTTTTTTTTTAATTAGGTTACACATATGAGACAATCAGCATGGTCGCGTGGATTTATACGATGGAGTGGTTGATGCGGGTGAAGAATGAGAAGATCGTTCAGAGAGACCCGTTCACGCCAAATCTATAATAAGCCAAATGTAAATGGTACTCCACGAAGCCAGGCCTCCTCCAGGTCTGCATACGGGAGCAAGCCTCGCTGGGTGTCCCACTGAACTTCGAAAAAATATAGTACTTTTTTTACTACGTATCTTTTTTATGACTGAATGACGAGACGAGCTGGTCGTTTGCCTGGTGGTAAGCAATACGCCAGCCCATAACAATAACAGCACCACCCAAAACTTTATCTTATTTTCTCATTCAATATTTAGTATGATAATTTAAGCTGCAGCTTTGCAGCTTATTCTGGAAGCCCCTTAAAGACGAGGAGCTAATTTAGGGTGAACCATAATTCAATAGTAAAGTCCTTTGTGACTGCCTGCCCCCCGATTCAGAACCTTACGTTAACGAATACCGAATCGATTGGACTGGATATCGATTTCGTGTCGTAGGTTCATTCTCGACCTCTTCCGCCTATATAATGCATGAATCGATTAATTATTGAATAGTATTAATTTAAAAAAGCAGAATTTTACGGCATCATTTGTCAATAAAATCATTATTATGAAAGTTTGAAGCAACATAAACGCGCCATTTGCATGTGACATTAAAATGTGGAGGATCTCTTCATTGGTCCTCATTGGTTAAACAGTATTAGGTATATAGGTTAATCCAGGGTATAAACTATCTCCTCAGGCTATCTCCGTTCCGAATTTCACTCAAAGCCGTTTAGCCGTTGCAGCGTGATGTGGGAACAGACACATTTATATACAAACATTCGCATTTATAATCTTATAGTGTAATTTTGGATCGTACAGTCAGCGACAAAAGTAGCTGAACATCTGTGAATCTTTCATTGACTACCCATGGTTCCTAACCTGGGGGTAATTACCCCTGCAGGGGTAAAACTGGTATTCTGCGGGAGTAATAAGTGGTAATATACTATAACAAAGATTAGCCCAAATCTGGCTCGCCAGTGCATTTCATGCCTTAACCTGGGGGTAATTACCCCTGCAGGGGTAAAACTGGTATTCTGCGGGAGTAATAAGTGATAGATAGATAGATAGATGAACGCTTTATTGCAAACATTAAATTACAGACATAACATAAAAAAAACAATTAAAGAAAGTGTTACAATGGGCGGCCTTATCGCTAAAAGCGATCTCTTCCAGGCAACCTTTGGATGGAGAGGAATTATCTTAAAGACGGGGATGTAAGGTCTACAATAATAACATAAACATAAACAATGTCAATAAAATAAACTTAAATAATAGATACAGAACAACAGCAACATGCTGAATGCCTGCATAAACATACATATACTAGGTACACATTATTACACATTATATTATATTATATTATAAACCTACATAAATAATTATATAATATATAACATATACAATATATATATATATATATATATATATATATATACATCTATATACATATAATATATCACAGCAATAAAATAAATAAAGGAACGTCAGCAATCTTCCAGGTAGAACTTCTTCACTTTCTCTTTGAACACCTGCAATGATGGCGCACGTCGGATAGGCACGGGCAGTGCGTTCCAAAGGCGAACAGCTTGGACGGCAAAAGAGCGGTCATAAAAAGTGCTACCGTGCGAGGGTGTCTTAAGTGCAAAATTTTCCGATGACCTAAGAGAGTGGGATTCGGAAATATGTAAGAATTCAAAGCGTTCTTTAAGATAGCGCGGGGTTGAGGGATTAAACAATATATTGAACAGTAAGGATAAGATGTGAGCATTCCGACGAAGGCGAATGGGCAGCCACTTGAGCTTTACACGAAATTGGGAGATATGGTCATATTTACGCAAGCCAAATATGAACCTAATAGAGAAGTTTTGTAAGCGCTCAAGCTTATTAAGCTGGTCCTCCGTAATATCGAGGAAGCAGGCGTCAGCGTAATCTAATATGGGGAGCAGGAGAGACTGTGCGAGCGCAACTTTAGTGGCAGTGGGTAAGAAATTGCGTAGTCTCTTTAGAGAGGCTGCCGCGGCATACATTTTACAGCTAGTAGCTTCCAAATGAGGTCCCCAGCTTAGATTTCGATCCATTATGAGACCTAGGTTTTTTACAGTTTCGCTGTAAGGGATGGCAATTCCATCAAAAACAATCTGTGGAAGTGCCAGCCAGTTAATTTTCGCAATCATTCTGGAGCTACCTATGATGATGGTCTGTGTCTTGGTAGGATTTACTTTCAGTCCAAAAGATTTACTCCATTCAATGATACGGCGCAGGTCAGTGTTTGTGTTTTCAATGGTTGTATTTAATTCAGCAAGAGAGGTTTGGGAATAGATTTGAAGATCGTCTGCATATAGGTGGTAGGAAGAAGTAAGATGTTGAGAGATTGTATTGATAAATATTGCAAATAACAAAGGAGATAAGACGCCGCCTTGCGGAACACCGGCTAACAAGTTGCACCATGAAGAAGAAGATTCTTCGAGGCGAACCCGCTGACGACGTCCGTAGAGGTAACTATGAAACCATTCGATTACTGATGGAGATATGTTGATGGAGCGAAGTAATGCAAGGAGAATTTCGAAATTAACCGTATTGAAGGCATTACTAAAGTCTAATAATGTTAGCACGGTTACCTGGCCGTTCTCCATACCTAAACGAATGTGGTAAGTGGTAATATACTATAACAAAGATTAGCCCAAATCTGGCCCGCCAGTGCATTTCATGCCTTAACCTGGAGGTAATTACCCCTGCAGGGGTAAAACTGGTATTCTGCGGGAGTAATAAGTGGTAATATACTATAACAAAGATTAGCCCAAATCTGGTTCGCCAGTGCATTTCATGCCTTAACTGTGTAATTAAATGAGAAGTCGGAGAAGCGTTTCTGTTATAGCGCGCGAAAAGTACTTACGTACGGTTTACTTGTTGTATGAGTACCAAGGAGCACATTGATGAGTACGATGTAAGCCGCCCGCGCAGCGCCCGCGATCGCGCGCCGCCGCGGCGCGGCTAATAAACTCACTGCAGCAATATTTTCTAGACATGGATAATCGTGAGTCAAACTCTTGGATAGTAAGACCATTTTCTACTGATGATAACATTTTTAAGGATAAAATGTGTCAGCCAAAGTAGAATTTCTCGGACTACGCGAGGATACTACACTACACCTTCAATATTTGACTTATTTCTCTGAATGTTGTATTTAAAAAGTCTGTTAATATCCTGTGCGAATAGGGAAACTGCAAAAACACATGTAATACGTATATTTAAGCCCAGTGGTTAAGGCGTCGGGACGGTATTCCGAAGACGCAGGTTCGATACCTGCATGAGCCATATAATTTTTCTTCGCCGTAATTATTTGAAATCTCAAAATTTCCGCTTAGTATGCGCTAATGCATTGAATATCAAAAAATAATTCATAAGTTTTCTCAGGCATAATAAATTTACCGCTTTTTAATTTTGAATTGTTCTTGACAGCCATCTTTTACCCATAAATCATCTGAAACGTATTACCTGGTAATTTCTCAGGGTTTAAGTTAAATAAACAAGAAGTGTTAGATACCATCTTGACTGGTAATGATGGGGTATCCGTCGGTGGTTTTTTGGAAATATTTCGTACTTCGTTCGAGCGATATCGGAATGATCTTAAATGGTAGGGTGAGTATGATACAAGAATTCTGTGTATTTGTCCAACATTTGCAAGCTTCTTTGGTGTGGTGTATGGTTGGGCGGGTCATCTCTTATACCACGGAAATTGCAGGTTTGATTCCCGCTACCGGACATAAGTTTGTTTTTTGTTTTATGGGACGAGCAAGTTCACCTTATGGTAATTAAGCGCCACGCCTGCCCATAATAATTGCAGTGCCATCCAGAACTTTTAATACCATAAAAAGCACTGCGTAGCACTGCATTGCGCTAGACACCCCGAGACATCAGAACACCCAATAATTTCGCTGGCTACTATGCCCTTCAGACCGGAACACAGTAATGCTTGCGCACTATTGCTTGGCGGAAGAATATTACTGGGCATATGAGACTTAATATCTGATGTCTCGGGGTGATGATACAATGCAGTGCTATGCAGCGTTTTACTTGGTATTAAAAGTTCTGGGTGGCACTGCAATTGTAATGGGTAGGCGTGGCGCTTACCATCAGGCAGTCGAAAAGATAAGATAAGATAAGATAAGATAAGAAATTCTTTATTGCAACAACAAACAACAGATACACAGGTTTCGAGTACTTAGTATCTAATTAAAACTATAAATAAGCTATGTACCTACAGTCAGAGTGCAAACGTAGTAAATTCAACATGTGCTGTGATCACATTGCAATAGTCTCATAACTCAGTTCCATAAAAATAAAATATTTTCCTTACTCTAACAAAGGCATTGTCACCCCAAAATCTGAATTATTTGATACCATAACACCGAATTTACAACTCGAGTTAATCTTAAAAGCAAAAACCATTGAATGGCTCATAAAAATTAAAGTTTACATTTTGGGAACGTTTCATAAAATTGCAATTTACTTTACAGTGCAAAATTGCAATTTATTTTACAGTTTGAATTGCAACATCTCAATTTCATCTCGGTATTTTTACGATGTGACATGGAGACCTCCGGTGTAAGGTTAAACATTAAAATTGAAAACAATACTTACTAACCTTAACGCTCTGCCAGTTATTCAGCGGCTAAGCAGTAGTGCGCAAGCATTACTCAAGCCCCGACCGTCAAGATTTACCTGTCTCGTCTGGACAAGGAGACGAAGGGTAAAGAAGTGGTTCGATACGTCCGGGAGAGAATAGGCATGTACCTACCTTACTTTTGTTATAGTTAGTGTTCTTTGGTTTTACAATCCAGTTTTTTGCCAAGTCGGAACCGTACCGGTGGTAGGTTTCTCGTATGCGAGAGGCCGTCTGAGTGGGTACCACCGCTTTGCCAGTTATTCAGCCGCCAAGCAGTAGTGCGCGAGCATTATTGTGTTCCGGTTTGAAGGGTATTGTAGCTAGCGAAATTACTGGGCATTATGAGACTTAACAGCTAATTGCCTCAGGGTGGCGAGCGCAGTGCAGAGCCGCGCAGGATTTTGCAAAACAAAGTTCTGGGTGGTGCTGTTATTGCTATGGGCTGGCGTATTGCTTACCATCAGGCAAACGTTCAGCTCGTCTCGTCATTCAGTTACATTAAAAGAAAACCTTTTCATGACATCGCGCAACATTTAATTGTACTTTAATATATTATGTATTTATTGTGTGATATATATTTTTTTTCTATTATATAATATAGTCTAGTATTATTTGTTAAGTATATATTATAATAGAATAGAGCGAGTGTGGCTCAGCAGGAACTCATGCGCCTTTCGATCCGACGCACCTGGGTTCGAATCCCGACTCGGCCCTGCACCAATGACTTTAGTTAAGTGCAGATTTTGTACGCTCGCTCTAAAACGGTGAAGGAAAACATCGTGATGAAACCCGCTTACGCGCTTTGGAGTGGTAGGCTCTGGCCGTGGTTGTAATACCACCCACCGAACAAAGCCATGCCGTCAAGCGACCTAGTCGTGTTTCGGGATGATGTTCGGTGAACCATCGGGGAGACGGGTCTGAGCAACCGCTCAACTGCTGCCTCTCTCTAGATCTATGTGCTCCATCTTAGGCCACATCATCGCTTCACATCAGGCGAGATAGTGGCCAAACATAGACCTATTAAGTGTAAAAAAAAAAAAATGATTCAATGTAACGTTGCGTGTCTGTCTCAAATAAATGTTTTTATTTCTCTTTCTAATTCGAATTGTTAAGTATAACAATACTTAAGCTATGTTTCATGGGTGCCCTTGAATTGGTGATGTCATTTATTGATTTGCTTCTGCTATCGTAACGGCTGACAGACAAACTTACAGTTTTATTGTAAGTCATAAAATAGGCGTCGGGATGAAAAAACTTTACTATTGTACTGTCAGATACCGAAATTAGTATTACAAAATGAATTCTCTTCCTATTTTGGATATAAATTTACTAGCTGTTGCCTGCGACTTCGTACGAGTAGTGAAGTAGTCTAACCAGCTGGCCAATTCAGAACCCCACGACAACATACCGAATCGATTCGATTGGATAACGATCTCGTGTCGTAGGTTTCTTTTCGAGCTATTCAGAACATCCGCCCCGAGGATTCGACACGGTTTCGGTTACGATATCGAAATCGATACGACAACGTGTTGCATTTACGGAGTTCGTTTTGTGTGCAATACTCGCAGAAAATTGTATTATTATCAAGACGATATAAAAATGTTTTCAAGTTATCAAAATTTATTATAACAACGTTGATCACGAATTAAATTATAATCAACAATTATAAGCGCCAGATATTGGTAGAAATATAAAAAAACAAGAGCTTCGTAAACACCCACCTGCTGATGTCCACTTAACATTAATGTTTAATCTATGCTTTTGACATTGACAAACCGCCAAATTTAAATGTCTATCGCAAATTGTTTTCTTTATCATGTTTTGAAATTATTAAAAGAAGACGAGCCTCATCAAGATTCGTTAGAAATGTTAAGTAAATACCAAAATTACTATTACATAGTATCACAGAGTACTTTATAATAATTATATAGGTACAGTGATTTTATCTCGGTAGATTTATGCATCTTATTAAGTAGTCTTATAGTAGTAAGTAAATAGTCCTAAAACAATCAAAGCGAACTTAACCTACAAATAAATACTAGACTTGGTAGGTACTTTATTACATAGAATTAGTTTATGTTGAATCTTACTGTGAGTTTTATTTTATTTGTAGTAGAAAATGTAGTTTATTTAACAACACACGGAATATACTCGGTATTGACGGTCAAATCTAATGCTTTCGAGTGATATGTTGCACTCGATAAGTTGTCGTGGAAATTAATCGGACGTTAGAAAACTTTGCTTCGATATCTGCATTGTGAATAACGTTCTCGGTCGATAAATACGCGTTTATCGTACGGTTACGATTGGTTATCGACTACGACAATTTGAACGTCGATTCGACTATTGTGAATTTAAAATATTTTGAATCGTACGATATCAAACCGAATCGATCGACAAATGAGTTGTCGTGAGCTTCTGAATCGGCCAGCTGTTCCCGACAATTTTCTATACCACCCTAATTCCGCTCCTGCACCCGCTTCGCTCCTATCCCGAACCCGTCCCCGTCCTATCCCTTCACTCTCTAGCTCCTGCTTTCGGTGGTACATACCCAGACAGCCTCCCGCATACGAGAGACCTACCACGATACACGAGTTAGTTAAGGGCCAGGATCTATGTATGTGATCGAGGGGCAAGAAAAAAAAGGCAAAAAATGAAAAAAACAAAAAAAAAAGAAAAGAAAAGAAGAGAAAAATTTAAGAAAAAAGAGAAATTCTTAAAAAAAGGGAGATTTATAGATGATAATTGATTGTCATTCATTATATTTTTTTTTTTTTTTACTCTTAATAGATCCATGTTTGGCCACTATCTGGCCTGATGTGAAGCGATGATGTGGCCTAAGATGGAGCACATAGATCTAGAGAGAGACGGCAGTTAAGCAGCTGCTCAGACCCGTCTCCCCGATGGTTCACCAAACATCATCCCGAAACACGACTAGGTCGCTTGACGGCATTTACGTAGCAATTCGCACCTTGTTTCAAGTGCCGACTGTACCTATAATAAAATATGAATCATTCGCAGGATGTCGTTGCCAAGTTTTCGGTTCATTCGTTCTCAATAAAAGTGTTCATTCTTTTAGACTCTTCCTTTTTTCTCGCGGTTTCGCGAAACTTACTGGGTCGTTTAACAAAGGTAAACAAATAATGAATATTATGTAGGTACCAGAAAAAACGCTCTTATATTCGTGTCTAGGTGTTGTGGGACCATGGTTCTCGTAGTTTATTTACTTATTTATAATTTACCACAAAACATGGAGGACTTAATGCTAAACAGTATTTTCTACCAGTTCATCTAAGACGTGCAAGAGAAATTGTTGTTCTTTGTTCCTTCAGGGAATCCTAGTTATGACCTAGGATCGATGTTTGTGTGTCGTTGGGCGTTAAAATCATTATTTTATAATAAAAAAAATATAGTACAATAATAGAGCGAGTGTGGCTCAGTGGGAGCACGTGCGACTTTCGGTCCGACGCACCCGAGTTCGAATCCCGCTGGCCCCGCACCACTGACTTTCTTAAGATATGTGCGGATTTAACACTCACTCTAAAACGGTGAAGGAAAACATCGTGAGGAAACAGGCATGTCCAAGAATTTATCACAAAAATTCAAGGACATATGACATCCACCAACCCGCACTGGGCCAGCGTGGTGGATTATGGCCCATACTCTCTCTACGAGGGAAGGCCCAAGTCCCAGCAGTGGGAACGTAATGGGCTGATGATGATGATGAAAATCTAGAGTGCCGCCGGCAGCGGGGCAGGGCCCACGCTACCGGTGGTTAGGGCTGCAGAGTGAGGAATCTCGTGACTGTACGCGACGCGGCAAGGAGTACTGCCTTCTGCATCTGACCCTTGATCCAACCGTCTAGCGAGAGCCTCTTGAGATGTTTGTTGAGGCTCTTCGCTATAAGGCCGTTTGCCGAAACAACTATCGGGACAATCGTCGGGTCAACATTCCACATGGCGGTTACTTCGTGGGTCAAGTCAAGGTATAAACATTGCTGAGCTTGTCCTTCTCGGCATTCACGAGGTTCTCATTATTTGAGATGGTGATGTCGACGAGCACTGCCCGTCACTAGGACCGGTCTTCCATCACAATATCAGGCTTATTGGTTACAATAGCATCTGCAGCAGTGATGATAGATGGATGACTCAATCACTCAAACTACTGCACGGATTTTGATGAAATTTGCTGTGCAGTTACATTAGATCCTGGAAAAGGACATAGACTACTTTTTAACCCGGGAAACCGAGGGTGAAACCGCGGGGCGCAGCTAGTTAACCAATGATAGAATGAAACAATTCTTTATTGCTTGGATATGATTATAAAGTTGTCGACACAGAAAAACATAGACCAACATATTCGCCATTTCTGGCATGCAATATTATAATTACTTATCATTAATTATAAAATAATAATCATGCATTTATATGAAAGTAAATTAAAACACTGAGTAAGTACTAGTGAGTAGTCCTGTTATTGTAATGTATGTAATTTATGTTTTAATTTCATTTTTTAATTTTGTTGTAGGTTAGTTTAGTTTTTATCATTCTATATATTTGTACATAAATGTATGTAATATTTATATATTTTAATGTATATGTATTATATTTAAAAAGTATTGTATGTGTTTCGATTATTTATTATTTTATTAGTGTGTACTTTATGTAACTAGTTTATGTAAGTATTAAGATATTGAAAACCACCGTCCATTATTTTTGCGTCATTCCTCTCCCTGCACGGTTGTCTGGAAGAGATCGCTTTTAGCGATAAGACCGCCAATTGTTACACTGTAAATGAGCTGTTATTGTTACTTTTTTAATTATCTGTGTGTGTTTCAATTAAGAGTTATGTCATTTCATTTCATTTCAGTGAAAATATACAAACAAACATACGAATTCAAAACCTCGACTAAACTTGAAATCACAGAAAATATCGTTATAAAAGTAGCACCTGTATTTTTTCTACGATTCCACCCCATAGGGGACAAACCTCTACATGTGTAAGAATTAACAATTGACACTCAAGGGACGGTTGTTGTCGCTCTTGCATGGTTGTTAAACATGTGACCCGTTATTGAACGTAGAGTTCTGTACAAAAATAAATAAGTGTTCAGGTAGTGGACAAACGCAAGCCTATTACTAGTAACAAAAGTAGCAATTTTTATATAGTTTAACTACGCCGCGCGGTTTCACTCCCGTGAATTCGGTTTTTGATTGGACGATAAATGACCAAATGGGAATAAAACTTAATGAATCAAAATCAATTCTTATAGATTTTACAACAAAAAACAAATTACCATCCGGTGTTCATCAATAACAAAACGGTACCATACGAAAATACAGCCAAGTACCTTGGCATGAAATTAGACACGAAGCTTCACTGAAAGGCCCAAGTCAAAAAGAAACACGACGAGTTAGAAATTCTCTATAAGAAGATATACTGGCTACTTAAATAATTAATTTTTAGAAAAAATCAAAAACCGACTTCAATGTATCTTCGAAGTTTAAGGTCAAATATCGATGAAATGTATATGGGACCACTTCGTAGCTATACTGAACCCAATGCAAAAAGAATTTTCCAAATTGGTTCATACATGACGGAGTTCTGAGGTAACAAACATAAAAAAAACAATCGAATAGAGAACCTCCTCCTTTTTTGAAGTGGGTTAAAAACACTCCACGCTCTCTGCACAATAAAATACTATGTATTAATCTTATTAGGCTAGATTGTAATGCTAATGAAGTGTCGTTATAGGAGACGCCATTACAAAATAACAATATGTAAAAATAAAAAAAATACTGGGCTTAATCTTTTACGATTGTACTTTATTCTGATTTAGCTTTATATATACTTTCGTTCTGCGGTTCTCAAATAAATAACTCTCTAGTTTGTAAAACACTGGGTTCCAAATTCACGCCCAAGGAACCCTAACAAAGTTAAACTTCCCCAAAAACGGGACACTTCATTTAATCCCAATTATTACATTTCTTCGCTCTCGACTTCGCCTCTCAACGACAATTGTTGTTTGCGTACATCTGTCCTTTTTTATACTCTATACTAAATCAAAAAAAGTCTCTGTCTGTATGCTCTACTCTACTCTATAACAAAAGAGAGTCGGTGTGCCTTGAGGCGTTAAATTTTGATCTTAGACCCTTAGGCACAAAACGTGTTTTTCTTTTGTCACAAAATGTTGTACTTCAGAACTTTATGTTCTGATGTATAAGAATTAGTTTTGAGTGTAAAAGATTTTTTTGTCAGTGGTATGAATGGTGGTTGGAAAAAATTGGCGAAACTTTTGAAAAGAGCCGATGATGTATTACAAGTGCAACTTTGCACGCGGCTTTGCCTGTGTGATTGGTGATTACAAATGTACGGAGGATGGCGCAAAATTTAGGGCATGAAATTAAATAAAAATAATTTAAATATATGAAAAGAATTTAAATATACCTACTATAATAATTAAAATATATGAAAAGAATTGAAATATATGAAAAACCCAAGTACTCTGTTACTTAATTCCAGCTAAAGTATTAGACAACGAACAAAAAAAACTTACACAAAAAAACTTACACAAAAAAACTTACACAAAAAAACTTACAAACTTAAGAACAATGGGCGGACTGACGGCTTAAAGTGATCTCTTCCAGATTATCTTTGAACAGTAAGGACTAACTTGACGGACAAATATTTGTATGTATGTTCAGAATAATGAATGGCTCCAAAAAGTTTTAATGTCCGAGAAGCCCAAACTCCGAAACAGGATACCACAATTATTTAGTTTGACTATGAACCTACCTACCATGAAGAAATTCTGCAAAGTATCAAATTTCAACCTCTTGTGGTAATTTTGGAATTTTAATGATTGAAATTTAATATTTTAATAACAGAGGGCTATAATCGCAAACAATAACTGCTTATTGATGGAAACGATGTAATATGCAATCTTAAAAGAATAAAAAATGGAAGACGCCTCGTCGCGAAATTCAAAAGTGAAGCACTGGCGGTAGGTTTCTCGTATGCGAGAGGCCGTCTGGGTGGGTACCACCGTTTTTCCAGTTATTCAGCCGCCAAGCAGTAGTGCGCAAGCATTGCGGTGTTCCGGTTTTGTAGCCAGCGAAATTACTGAGCATTATGAGATTCAACAGCTAATTATCTCAGGGTAACGAGAGCAGTGCAGCGCCGCGCAGGATTTTGCAAAACAACGTTCTGGGTGGTGGTGTTATTGTTATGGGCTGGCATCAGGTAAACGACCAGCTCGTCTCGTCATTCAGTGACATAAAAAAAATTTAAGCTATGCCGGTTTGCTTGTTCGTACACAAGCGTCATGCACACATTTACATCAGGCTATGCCGATCGAGTGTGGCTCTGTGAGAGCACGTGCGACTTTCGATCCGACGCACGCGAGCTCGAATACCACTGACCCCGCACCACTGACTTTCTTAAGTTATGTGCGGATGTAACACTCGCACTAAAAACGGTGAAGGAAAACATCGTGAGGAAACCAGCATATTCAAGAATTAATCACAAAAATTCAAGGACATGTGACATCCACCAACCCGCACTGGGCCAGCGTGATGGATTACGGCAAATACTCTTCTCTCTATGAGAGAAGACACGTGTCCCAGCAGTGGGAACGTTATTACGTTATTAGCCTATTGGCTGACGATGATGATAGTATGCCGATCGGCCGTCACATCGGCTTGACATGGGCCCTCCGTCCGCTATGCTTCTGTTGTTGCTTGGCGAGATTCCGTCCGCCTTTTTTTATTCGTTCAAGATTATATTATTGATTTTGGGAATTGTCGATACGCGAACTCGATATATCGATGACAATTATTGGTATTGTCGATACTCTATATCGATAACAAAATTGAGCGAGGCCAATCGAGATGTCAGCTCAGGTGAACTTATGGTGGGTACGATTCCTGGAATGTATATTATATAATTTGGTTCTGTGAGTAAGTGCAATCGGTGATGTAAGCAGTTTTGAGATGAATTTCCGCAACGTCACGCCTGATTCCATTACATTATTTTATCATTTTTATCTATAACCCACGGGCAAAACAAAAAAAACTTATTTAACTCATTCTACGAAATCCTAACGAGCCTGGCATAAAGCTGAAAGTGTCCTTAATAAGTAAATAGGCGGATAACGAGGAGTGGCACTTCTATCAACATTTAATATTCTATGACAGGGGTCTAATTGTCCTTGGGATCGATTTGTTTGGTAATGGATTTTATCGGATATCTTAATCCCTATCACTGGATAAACCACAGCTTTTAACTAGTGTTTTAATGGTACTGAGTGATGAGATAGGCAAGTAGTTTGCTTGATGGTAAGCGCCATGCATGTCCATAACAATTGCAGTGCCACCAAGAACTTTAATACCACAGATATAAATATACAGGTTGGACTTTTGAGATGGGATTAAATGGCTAAATCTGAAACCTGATGGTAAGCGCCACGCCTGCCAATCACAACAGTGCCACCCAGAACTTTAATACACATATACATAAGTTGGATTTTTGAGATGAGATTGAATGACTAAATCAGAAACTATGAGAAACTAGCTGCGCCCCGCTGTTTCACCTGCGGTTTCCCGGGATAAATGAAATCTATGTCGTTCTCCAGGATCTTAAGAACCCATGTACCAAATTTAATCAAAATACGTTCAGTAGTTTTTGCGTGATAGAGTAACAAACATCCATCCATCCTCACAAACTTTCGCATTTCGCCCATTACTAATCCCATTTCGAAAATCCACGCGATCCTAACTAAACATATTTTTTTATCTTAGGATGTGTCAAAAAATATAATAATAAAAATCCCAAAAAATTACACAGATGTTCTTTATATATTATATTATTCTTTATGTTCTTTATTTTCTTTTTTTATATTTAATTTCATTTTTTTATTTTGTTGTAGGTTAGTTTAGTTTTTATCATTCTATATGTTTGTACATAGATGTTCTTTATTTATTTATTTTATTTATTAATTTAACGTCATAAATACATAATACAAATCAAATTACAAAAAATTAATAACAATAATTTGCAAACAAATTATACAAAGTGTACAATATATATAGTACAATATATAAAGTGTAAGTAGCATAAAAATAGTATAAATTAAATAATAATAATTTAAATAGTTGCAAAACGGCCTCAACTCAGCGTTGTGCTGGTCGTACTATCAGCGCGGGTCTTCCGTTGAAATCTAAGTTGAATATGTAAAAAAAAAATACTTTGAAATAAGGTAAGCATGTCTACCCATTTCTTTTCCATACTCAAATTTAAGTCATTGAAGCATAAAAGTAAAAACTAAGGTAACAAAACAATGTTTCACAAAACAATCAAAGCCTAAAACAACTTTCACATTACCTACATTTATATTCATTAGTGTACACCAATATGTGTATAGATATAACTATACCGGCTCGACCACACAGAATGGCAGTAAATTAGTATAGAAGTGACAAAAATTACTTGAGTTGAAGATAAACCATGTCAGATTTGAAACTAGTGATGGGAGAGTTTTGCTGTCTTGAAAGACTCTCTAAATAAGACAAAGTCTGTATCCGCGTCCTTATTTCCGCTTCTACGTATCTCCGCTTACTTCTTTTTAACCACGCAACGGATTGTGATACAGTTTTCACTGTAATTTAGATATATTTTACTGAAGAGTAATAATAGTACAGTACATTCTAATATTTTTTTAAACGGGTGCCTTTATTATTACTGATATATAATTTGAAAATTAACTGATTAATTAATTATGTAATTGTAATCCACATTCTAATTAAGTTTTGTTATAGTTGACAAAATTCAATGTCACGTAATCAAAAATTACACGTCTTGATATTGCATCCATGCGAACCCGGGTCGGGTCTCTAGTTCAATGTTACGTTAAATTAATAAGTTTTACTGCATTGAATTATCAAAATGTTAATGATTATTAATGTTTAGTAGTATCAGGCCTATCGCACTCCGCACTGTAGGTACGAAGCTACAAGTACACAGCCGGACACCGTCGGCGGGTCAGACAGGTGTTGAGGATGTCTTATAGACTAGATACATGTGCCCTGTGAGGGCGCTGCACAAGTTTCGAGTGGAGCTAGTTTTTTCCTAGTCACTTGATTATTTAATGAATATATTTGTCCGCAACCCATTAAAAACTTTTATTATATTATTAAAAAGAAATATATGAAAACATATATAATTAAAAAGAAGAGATAGAACTGTACGCTGTCTGTCAGTATGTCACGGTATAATATAATAATAATCATAATTAGATATTATTATGGACAGGCGTGGTGCTTACCATCAGGCGAACGACTTGATCGTATCATCACTTCAATCTATATGTTCTATATTTTTTTAAATTATGGAATAGGTATAGATTTCGTTGCCAGTGACTTTTATTTTTTTGTCTTGGTCTTGTTTCAGTCTTGTTTTACCCCATCACTACAGTATTAAGTACTTATCAATAAATTTAAGCTTACTTATCGTTAGCGATATCGGACATTCTTTGTTTTATTATTGTTTGGGAACTCGAAAGTGTTTTGAGAGTAACGAGCTGTTAGTAAAGCGACACACTATGCGGAAAACACGCCTGTTAAATTGCCACGCTTTTTAACCGACTTCAAAGAAGGATCTGTTCGATTGTTTCTTTTTTTATGTTTGTTACCTCAGAACGTCGTCATTTATGAACCGGTTTCGAAAATTCTTTGGCGTTGGGTTCAGTATAGCTACGAAGTGGTCCCATATAAATTTCATCGATATTTGACCTTGGACTTCGAAGATACATTGAAGTCGGTTTTACTGTACACTTGTTATAATGACTCAGGCAGAAAGTTAGGAATAGCAAAGTTTATAATTGTGGAACATCTCATTCGTAGGTACTATTTGATGGTGTGGGAAATATTATTTCAAAAGTCAAAAGATATTCAAAGTCAAAGTCAAATATCATTTATTAAATAGGCACAAAAGTGCACTTTTAAAGGTCATAAACACATGATACAAATAAAATATGTTAACAATTGTAACTTATGTTAATATGACCTTGAAAAAAAGGTAAGTATGTTTACCCATTTCTTTCCTATACTCAAATTGAAGTCTGAGTGCTGAAAAGAAATGCGAAAACTGACTCTACCAGTGCTTCGAAAATACGCCCGCTAGAGAAGATATCACCAAGAAACTCTGGGATGTCTTTTTTTCAGCACAATTACGTATAAATTAGAATTAACAGAATGTAAAACAAGAAATGCGAGTGAGATGTCCCATAGTCATAGTATCAGTAACAGAAAAGTGTAAATAAAATATAAGTAGGTGTGACAGTAGCAGTAGGAGTGACTAGAACAGACCAGTCCCCGCAAGCAGCACCCGTTCACGAGTATGACTTGTGGACCAGCCATCACCCTTATTTATTAAATAGGCACAAAAAATGCACTTTGAATCGTCATACACGTCATTTTGTTACAAGTACAACCAGTGGCCTATCTAGGTAGCCAAAGACCCTGGGGCAAAAATAAACAAGGGCCCCAACTAAACTATTTAAATCGATTGTTTCGTATTCGTCGTGTTCGAACTCTGGTTTATATATATTCCGAATGTAGGAGAAATTTTCACTAGTTCAATTTATTGTTGGTAAGTCAGAGTCCGAGGGGCCCCTGGGCTTAGGGGCCCCGGAGCACTGCCCCGTCTAGTCCTCCGGTAGCTACACTACTGTGTAAAACTCAATGAAAAAAATAAAGGTCTACCCATTTCTTTCCTATAGGTAACCAAATTGAACTCAAATTTAAATCCGGGCCCAAAAAAGAAATGAAAAAAATGACTCTACCAGTGCGCAGTGCTTCGGAAATACTAATTACATAAGTATATCATGTATTTAATAATCACGTAGCGTTGAAATTAAATGAAA
This sequence comes from Petrophora chlorosata, assembly GCA_951640565.1. Classification (NCBI taxonomy): domain Eukaryota; kingdom Metazoa; phylum Arthropoda; class Insecta; order Lepidoptera; family Geometridae; genus Petrophora; species Petrophora chlorosata. The sequence goes on along the minus strand of OX621216.1, from coordinate 5,346,792 downwards.
TGAAATAAATTTATTTGTCTGAAACATGGGTACAGATAAAGATGTTGAGATTTGTTAGGTATAGATTCCATCATGTTTTCATTGAGCTTAGTAATAATAGCTCAATGCATGTTCTGCCTTTCGGTGAACAAATATTTATAGTAATGAATTTATTACTTGTCATAATTTAACACATGTGATTATTTATTAGTTATTGTCAGTCCCTTATTAATAATGTCAGAATAAAATAAAATATACAGTTATGTACACGGTATATACACGGCTTGAAGGGCATTGTAGCCAGCGAAATTACTGGGCATTATGAGATTCAACAGTTAATTGTCTCAGGGTGACGAGCGCAGTACGGCGCCGCGCAGAATTTTGCAAAACAAAATTCTGGTGCTTTTATTGTTATGGGCTGGCGTATTGCTTACCATCAGGCAAACGACCAGCTCGTCTCGTCAAACAGTTACATAAAAAAAAATGAATAAAACATTTAATTTTCCTTCACTTTACATTTAAAGAAGTCATCAAGAGAGTAGAAGGAGAAGTGCAGTGACCAGCTATGTGATTTTGTTTTAAATTTGTGAAGTGGCATATTTCTTATATCAATTGGGATATGGTTATATATTTTGCGTATGCAAAACGCTGTTTACTATTCGTAACTTCGACGTGGTGTATCGTCACCCTAACAAGCCACCCCGAGGACTTATGAGCTGATAAGTGGTCACCTACTTATCATCGTCATTGCAGCCCACGGCTAAATTGAAGAAGACACCTATTAGATGACATTTACACCTATTCGGTGACAGTAACACTTATTAGGTGACAGTAACATCTTTACGTAAATCACTGTTTGCGTATGGTGACATGGTGGAAATTTTTTGACTCTCCCACGCACCAATATGGATTTTTTTTATTTTTTTTTACAAGCCTTTATTTAACTTGCAATGATGTATTACATGTAGGTAGCTATGTTTGTTCAGGTGGAATCTTGCAAGCTGAATTAGAACCACTGCGCGACATTGCTTGCGTAGCGCTCGTCACCCTGTGTTGATAGGTCTTAAGTCTCACAATGCCCAGCAATTTCGCTGGTACGCAGCTACAAATACATAGCCGGACACCGACGGCGGGTCGCGCGTCGTTACATGTGCCGCGTCAGAAGAGATAAGAGCTATGCGTTAGAAAGAGAGGCGCTCTGTAGGTTAATATGACTGGTAGGTATGCAGCGCTACGCGAGCTGAATTGAATTTTATTGCGTCATAGCAAGAGTCGCTATTTGTTTATATTTCTTTGCGGAGTGATGCTTCTGTCCCTTGTATTGTGGTAATGCTTACGCGCTACTGCTTGACGACAGAATAACTGGCAAAGCAATGGTACCCAGACGGCCTTTCGCATACGAGAGACCTACCACCTAGTGATTTCAAAAACATTATCGCTTGCTATGCCGAAACTAGTTCAATAAACAAACAAACAATATCATATTTTCATTTTCCATTCACAAATAATCGATTAAAGTTGTGTCGATTAATCGAAAGCAATTCCATTCGCCGCAGCGAGATATCGAAGTTTAATTCAAAAAGTTTGTTCGCACTTGTTCCTAAATGATGTATTGCGTGCGCAGGAAATGTGTGTATGTATGTATGTATTTAGAAAAAGTTAAAACTGTTTAATGGAATAATAATGTAAAAGTTACGAAGACACAACTAAGTTTTTATAACATTAGGGTACAGTTAAGTTAGTAAAGTAAGTTAGTACGGTACAGTTAAGGGTATGGAACTCTTTGCCGTCTTCTCTGTTTTCTGATAACTTTAATTTGGGTATATTCAAGGCCAAAATGAATAGGTATCTTCTAAATCTACGTGCTTCATCTTCGGGCACATCCTTGTTTAACATCAGGCGAGATGGTGGTCAAACGTAGATTTATTATAAATAAGTCGGACTCGCGCACGAAGGGTTTCGTACAATTATATATAAAAACGGCAAAAAAATCACGTTTGTTGTATTATTTCGTTCTGTTTTTTAGTATTTGTTATTATAGCGGCAACGGAAATACATCATTTGAGAAAATTTCAACTATCTAACTATCACGGTTCATGAGATACAGCCTGGTGACAGACGGACAGACAGACAGACAGACGGACAGCGGAGTCTTAGTAATAGGGTCCCGTTTTACCCTTTAGGTACGGAACCCTAAAAAGCTACACTATCCCTGAGTAACATAGGCTATTTTTTTATTATGTCGACGAACGAAGTCGCAGGTGGTTGCTAGTATTTGATATAGTGGTTGCGATGGTTTATGTTAAGGTTTAACATCCCAGTTGAGGTTGTTTTCTTTAAATTTAGGTTAAGCCCGGCTACGGCAGATTGGCTTGGTACGTTCGATACTGTAGCCAGAGGATACAATAGGTACCTATTTTTTTATTGCATACTAGCTGTACCCTATATGCAGCGCGGGTTGGTGGATGTCGCAATGTTCTTGAGTTTTGTGATAAATTCTTGGACATGCCGGTTTTCTCACGATGTCTTTCTTCATTGTTTTTAGAGCGAGTTCTATAGCCGCACATAACTTAATAATGTCAGTGGTGCAAGGCCAGCGGGATTCGAACTCGGGTGTGTCGGATCGATAGCTGCACGTGCTCCCACTGAGCCTTAGTCGCTCTGAGTTTTTTCTTAGTCTAATATTATTAGTCAGACTAAAATACATACGTAAGACGAAGAGACTCGGTGTCTAATGTATATCTTATATATAAAATTCTCGTGTCACAATGTTAGTTACCTTACTCCTCCGAAACGGCTTTACTGATTTTTACCAAATTTTATATGCATATTCAGTAGGTCTGAGAATCGGCTACTATCTATTTTTCATACCCCTTAGTGATAAGGGTTATTCACCCTTAACATTTTTTTCAATTTATATGGCAAAACAACGTTTGCCGGGTCAGCTAGTAATAAATAAATATATATTATACTAGCTGATGCCCGCGACTTCGTCCGCGTAGTGGAGTATTCATCCTGCATCCGAACATTTTTCGTCCCATCATATTCACGTTCCAGTTCCCGTCCCGCTCCTATCTCGTTACCGTACCTTACCGCTTCTGTTCCGTTACCTTCCCACTCCCATCTTGTTATCTTCCCGCTCCTATAGCGTTACCGTAATGCTCTGGTTCTGATTCCGTCCCGCTCCTATATCATTATCGACCTGCTCTGCTACCGATCATATTCCGATCCTAACCTTTTATCGTTCTCCCTAGCGAACCTCCTATCGTGTTATAGTTCCCCTCCTATACCGTTACCATCCCCTTTTTGTCCCTTTGTCATCCTACTCCGGTCCCGATATAATTACCAAATTTTTTGGCCTTAACTTCATTTGTTAATCATGTGTTTATAGTTTCTTTGATCAAGTAAAAACGTACAAAATGCTAGCGTAGTAGTTTGAAACATATTATGGACTACAGAAACCGGGTGGAAATGAAACGTCGGGGGGAAACTCCACGGACCCTTTACGATTCGTAATACCAGTAATACGTACAAACGGACGGACGGTGCGGCGCACGTGGTCCCGGTCCGGGTTTGTGATCATTTACATGAGTTTGCGGTGTGGCGGCAGCACCGGTCCGTCGCCATGATTTCTTTTACTCAGGCTTAATGTATGTATAAAAAATCAATCAAAATCAAGTAAAAGAAATCTTTGAAACCTACATCTCCTATTTACATATACATAGCTGTTGCCCGCGACTTTGTACGCTTAGTAAAATAATTCATTTTGCTCCTGGCTATTTCCGGCTGCTCTCGCTTCTATGCCGATTTTGTCCTGCTTCTATCCCAATCCTATCCCGAATACATCTCGTTTCTATTCCGATCTCTTTCAGCTTTTATCTCGGTTTAAATAGACATAATACTTACATTATTAACATACATTTTCTTTACAAATTTTACCACCCGTTTAAACCTGTCATTGGTATTCAAAACAATGATAATAATACATGTGTCAATAGCTTTTTTGGCTAGGAATATGTAAGTATTTTGGCCAAAGGTCAATCGTCGTAGCTCCAGAAAAAATATTGTATGTCGCAGGGAAATGAGGATACCAAGAATTTCACGAAATCCCTAGGGATATGACGTACAGTTTTAATAAATAGGCTCTCGCCAGAACTCTCGCTTCGTCATCCCTTCGCTCCACTCGCGCATTCGACCATCACTCCACTCGGGAGGTCGCCGGCTCGCTACGCTCGCCACCTCTCCCCCTCGCTTCGTCCTGGCCTTGCGCACTCGTTTTGCTCAGGAACTCCTCGCGAGCTTCTGGCTCCGCGCTTTTTGTATACACTCTAGGGGTAAAAGCTAGTCGGAGCGCGGAGAAGTGGTCCTTCCCAAACATGATTACCCCATGATTTCGTGGTATCTCTAGGAATTTCGCGAAATCTCAGATATCCTCATTTGCCTGCGACACGTACGGTCAACTACAAAAGTTGCTGAATATTTGTATTCTTCGGTTGACTATATCCTTCGTATTTCTTATTTTTCTGAATAGTGCATTTAAAAGTCTATTAAAGTCCTGTACAAATAAGGAAATTGTAAAAAATTGCATTACGTAGAGATTCATTTCTTTTTCCTAGTCTATATACCAAGTTTCGCTTTCACCTTATAAACAAAGGTTTTCCACACAAATATTTGCCATCCCGTTTAGACCTATTAAGATGTTTAAAAAGTGGTGAAACATGTGCGTATAGTATCTTCGATTAGTATATGTACCAAATTTCACCGTCGTAGGTTTAGAAAAAATATTATATTCCACCTTGTTTAACGTTTTTAGAGGTTAATTAATAAAGTGAGTTTCGTTTTAATTTATTACTTTTGTTTGGTCTGTATACCAAATTTCATTGCTACAACTTCAAAAACAAAAATTCTCCACACAAACTTTACCACCCTGTATAACCCTATTAGGGGATGATTTCAAGACATGGTGAAATACGTGTTTATAATTTTATTGGCTGAGTATTTGTAACAAATTTCAACATTGTACCATAAAAAATATTTGATACTTTCCACCCTGTTTAACCTTGTTAGAGGGTGAATTTAAAAAAATGGCGAATTACGTTTAATTTTATTTCTTTTGCTTACTTTGTGTACGAAATTTAATTGCCATAACTTCATGAACAAAGACTCTCCATATAAACTTAACCATCCCGTTTGAACCGGTTTAGGGATGATTCCAGCAAAATGGTGAAAGATGTGCTTAAAGTTTATCTGTCTGAGTAAATAAACCGAACTTCCCTAGTCGTAGGTTTAAAAAATATAATAACATTTCACCCTTATTTAACCTGGTTAGGGGTAGATTTTCAAAATAATTGTTATTCACGTTTGAATTAACTTCTTTTTCTTAGTTTATGTACCTAGTTTCATCAAAACCACAAAGTTCATAAATAAAAAAGTTTTTCTTTACAAACTTTACCACCCCGTTTAGGCTTGTCGGAGGATGATTTAAAAAAATGTGAAATACATATCTATAATTTCATTGATTAAGCACGTATACCATATTTCATCGTTGTAGCTTAAAAATAATAATCTTCACTTTCCACCCTGTTTAACCCTGTTAAGGGATGACTTTCAAAAATTGTAAATCACGTCTTAATTATCTTCTTGTACCAAGTTTTATCATAGCCACGAAACTTCATAAACAAAGATTTTCGATACTAATTTTACCTCCCCGCTTAAGCTTGTTAGGGGATAATTTTCAAAAAATGGTGAAATGCACATCTATAATTTCATTAACTTACCACGTACACCACATTTCATCGTTGTAGCTTAAAAATAATAATCTTTACTTTCCACCCTATTTAACTCTTTTAAGGGATGATTTTCAAAAATGGTAAATCACATTTTAATAATGTTTTGTTAGGTATGTACCAAGTTTCATCGCTATAAACAAAGTTTTTTTATGTAAACTTTACCACCTCGTTTAACCAAGTAAAGAGTTGATTTTTGAAAAATGCTGAAAACTTATTTTAAAACTTGATTAAAATTTTATTATTTACCCTGTTTCTTTACTGTAGCTACAGTGTCGCATTAATAAAAAATCCTACTCCATACAAACTTTGCAGCCCTATTTAATTACCTTAGGGGTTGATTTTTGAAAAGTTACTGAAATTATATTTTTATATTCTTATGTTAAGTCAATTTACTAAATTTCATAACTTTACTAAATAAACCTACACCATGGAAATTTTGCGACCCCAATAAATGAACTTAGGGGTTGAATTTCGCAAAATGCCGAAAACAAGTTCTTAGTATTTACATGCTTAATGTTCACACAAAATTTCATAACTACTGGTCAAGAAACAATCACCGTAGCATATATTATACTTTCCGCATTCCAATCTAAAAAAACACACTAAACCCCCCTTAACGGTTGATTTTCAAAAAACTGTGATACACGTGTTCTTTTATTTCTTTTGCATAATATACTACCAAAATTTCGTGACCGTGCGACAAAAGAAAATTTTTTCCCCATACATCTTATATGACCCCATTTGACCCACTTAAAGGTCAAATTTCGAAAAATCCGTTCTTAAATGACGCCTTCACTACTTGTAGAATACGTGATCCAAATTTCAGGTTTCTACGTTAAGCGGTTTTGGCTGTGCGATGATTGTAGAAAAAAACCCTGCTCTTTTATTATATAGATGTATTATGGCGTATGTTATACGCCTAGTGATCACATCGATCCTGACCCCTTAATAAGATTCCCTGTATCTAGGGAGCTAGAAACTACGAGGACCATGGGTCCGACAGAACCCAGACAAGACACAAATGCTTGGGTTTTTTTCTGTACCCAAACATGTATCCCGTCGCGGGAATCGAACCCGCAACCTTAGTGGTGTATGAGATTTGAGCCAACCTGCCCGAGCACTACACCACAGAGGCTGATATAAAAAAAAATATCAACACTTTTCTGAGTAGTGGCACAGAATACGGGACATGACGATAATAAGGGACAGAAGCATCACCCCGCAAAGAAATTTAAACAAATAGCGACTCTTGCTATGATGCAATAAAATTCAATTCAGCTCGCGTAGCGCTGCATACCTACCAGTCATATTAACCTACAGAGCGCCTCTCTTTCTATCGCATAGCTCTTATCTCTTCTGACGCGGCACGTGTAACGACGCGCGACCCGCCGTCGGTGTCCGGCTATGTACTTGTAGCTTCGTAACTACAGTGCGGAGTGCGCTAGGCCTGGTAGTGGTTCTTTTTCCGATACGGTGGTAGAGTCATTGTAATAATTGACGTTCAGAAGTGCGTTTGTGATGCCTAAATTGAAAAAAGAACTTTTGAACTCTCTGTACTCTTGAACTCATAAAAAAAATACCAAAATGTTTATGTACGTACAACATTGTTCTTTTCATCGCACTTATCTTATTAGAAAATTGCATTATCTCACGTTAAATTTATCTACTAAGCTTGTCTTATTCTAATAAGAAAATTCATTCTCTTGCCCAAAATTATGTTAAAAGGCAAAAATTAGGTACATACTAACCGTCTCTAGGCTCATTTTATGAATGAAATATCTTGCAAATTGATTAAATTGAAGGTTTTATCAGAGAAAAGTTTCAAACTCACCTACGCGGCCCATGCGACTTCGACGCTTAAGCCATGCCACCAGCGATAGGCGTTTACTCGTAATGTTTACTAGAAATAATGTTAGAAAACAATAAAATATTAGAGAATGGGATACGGTTGCAGAAAGAAAATACTTATTTGTAGTGCAACAGAAAAATATAATTTTTCGACTTTTTATTACTACGGTTGCTAGGACACGTAAAGCAGTAGACAAGATGTAGTTTATATTAAACTTATAGGTTTGCAACCTCTAACACCGCCCCTTAAACTTATCTTGTTAACATACGTCAGTAGCCAAACCTAACTCGTTTACAAAATACTTATGTTTCTCTACCGACAAAGGTTTAGTCAAGACATCCGCCGTCATTTTGGACGTTGGCAAGTAATTTATTTTTACTGCACCATTGCTGACCGCCTCCCGGACGAAATGATGACGTATGTCTATATGTTTTGACCTACCATGAAACATACTACTTTCAGTCAATTTCAAGGCCGACTGATTATCATTGAAAATAGTTATTTCAATGTTACTACCTATACATTCGTGCAAGAAAGTTTTTATAAACAGTGCTTCTTTACAAGCATCGGAGAGTGACATGTACTCCGCCTCAGTACTCGATAACGCAACGGTACGCTGTTTCCTACTTTCCCAACATGTAATAGAATTCCCAATTTTGAAAACATATCCCGTATAAGAACGTCTATCGATTTCATTAGAAGCCCAGTCTGCATCAGCAAAACCTGTCACAGATAAGCCAGTTTTCTTATAGGTAATGCAGTAATCTACTGTACCTTTAAGATAACGCAACACGCGTTTAGCTGCTTTCCAGTGAACATCAGAAAAACAGTTATTGAATTGGCTTAATACGCTTACAGCGTGACATATATCAGGACGCGAACAGACCGCTACATACATAAGACAACCGATCAATTCTCGATACTCCAAACTGTCATCCTTTTTATCAGCTTTGTTCAATTTTTGGCACTGCATTGGAGTTTCAACAGATTTGCAGTCTTGCATGTTGTATTTCTCTAATATCTTTTTAATATAGGCACTTTGATCTAGAGTGATCTTGCCATGATCTTTCCTGATTCTTAATCCTAGAACTCTTTCTACAGGACCAAGATCTTTCATCACAAATTCTTTCATCAGTAATGATTTAGTTTTAGTTTTTTCCGCATTACAATTGCTGAAAATTACTAAATCATCAACATACAACGCGATAATTACAAACTTGTCGCCATTTTGCTTTATGTATACACATGGTTCAGAGACCAATCTCTTGAACTTGAGTTTGTTGACAAGAATATGATTGATCTTTTCATTCCATGATTTAGGCGCTTGTTTTAGACCATACACAGCTTTGTGTAGTCGATACACCTTGTTATTGCCTCTACCTTTTCCAAAACCTTCTGGTATTTCCATGAAAATGGTTTCTTTTAAATCACCGTTTAGAAAGGCTGTTTTTACGTCCATGTGGTCAATCTCCATATCGTACTCCACAGCCAAAGCTAATAACATTCTTATGGTTTCGTATCTCACTACAGGTGAAAAAGTTTCAAAATAATCCACTCCATACTTTTGTGTAAATCCTTTTGCCACTAGACGTGCTTTGTATTGTAATAGTTCACCGTTAAGCCCTCTTTTCTTCTTAAATATCCATTTGGTCTTTATTGGCTTTGCACCTTTCGGCAAATCGGTTAAGGTAAAGCACTTATTGTCCAAAAAGGACTGATATTCGTCTTTCATAGCAGCTCGCCACTGCCTGGCTTCAGAACTCTTCAACGCTTCTTCAACTGTTCTTGGATCATCACTGCCACACGCTTCTCCCGTCAAAAAACCACACAGGAAGGAGTTCTCATCAGCTTCCACGTATTCTGCTCTCGAGTCATCTGTCTCAAATGAAACATCTGGAACATAAGTAGCATCTGAGTGATGATCTGTGACCAAGCTACTGGTCGAAGCCTCGCTATCGTTAGCATCATCAGTAATCACAGAAGTTTGTTCTGACTCTGTTCTATTCTCGGATACATAAGGAGTCTTAAGTTCTATAATCACATCTGATTCCACTTTAGTGAAATTCAGATGCTTGAGGAATTGATTCTCAATGAACTTAACATTTTTCGCTATTGTTAGCTTATAGCTCTCAAGATCCAAGAGCCGGTATCCCTTTGTGTTCTCACAATATCCCGCAAATATGTAAGGTATAGATTTGCGATCCAGCTTTTTACGATTGTTTTGCACAGCATATGCTAAACAACCAAATACACGTAAGTTATCTAAGTTTACCTTATGTCCAGTGTAAATCTTTTTTATGTACACCGCAGTGTTCGCAGCCTCAGCCCAGAATCGTTGATCCAAACCTGCTTCCAGAAGCATACAGCGCACCGCCTCAATAATCGTTCGGTTCGCACGTTCGGCAACTGCATTTTGCTGTGGACAGTGAGGAACAGTAGTATGATGCCGGATTCCACACTTACTCAAATACTGCTTAAATCTCGTATTGATGTACTCGCCACCATTATCGCTTCTCAGGTTTTTAATTTTTTTATTAGTCTCGTTCTCTACAAGAGCTTTAAAAATCAAAAAACACTCAAAAACTTTGTCTTTCGATTCTATTAAATAACAAAACGTCTTCCTAGAAAAATCGTCAATAAAAGTTAGCAAATATCTCGCACCGCCTATAGATTTCACTGGCATAGGGCCGCACACATCCGTGTGAACCAGTCCTAACACCTCACTTGCACGTGAAAAGGATTTCTTAGGGAAAGGTAAATTAGTAACCTTACCTTCAATACAGGCGATACATTGCTCGTATGTGGATACATCATAGTCGATACCAGCCGCCATACCACTCTTGAGTAGGTTCATGCTGCGACTATTCAGATGTCCAAGCCGACGATGCCATAAACCCTGAGATGGAAGATCTACCTGGGTACTCAAGGAGACGCTTACTGGCATACTATGTACGCGCGAAACGGAATTTATATACGCATCCCCGGTTTCTAATCTATAAAGACCGCATGCATCCCGTTTTGCTACAGCTACTACCTTTCCGTTTTTGTAAATTTTACAAAAAATCGATGTAAATTTAACTTCAAAACATTTTTGTGTCAAAATACTGACAGATAACAGATTACATGACAAGTTCGGTATAAAAACTACATTACTGACAGTTACCCATTGTTTTTGTAAAAAGAGTTTTACATTACCACGACCCGATGTAAAAAGTTTTTCACCGTTCGCAACGCTTATTTCCTTTGGCGTATCACACACAAAATCATGTAAAATGTCTCTACTATTGGTCATGTGGCAAGTTGCACCACTGTCAACGTACCACACATCTCGATCCAGCTTCACCGTCAGAGCGGATAATATAGTCGTCCTACCAGGAGTTTTCTGAACCTTTTCTTCCTCTTGACAACTGGAACTAGATGGCTTTTCCTTATGCGGTGCTTTCTGTCTGCAATCTCTAGCGTAATGACCTAATTTTTTGCATCGAAAGCACTTGGGACGCTTAGAGATCGAATTCGAAGTCGTTAGGGCATTCTGTTCCGTACCTTCTGCATCACCTCGTCTCTGTGCCTCCTGGAGTAGTTTACTTTTCACCAGTTCACTTGAGAGAGAAAGGCTACTATGCTCTAACGTCATAATGAGTGGGTCAAACTGCTTGGGAAGCCCACTGAGCATTATTATAGCAACGAACTCATCTTCCAGAGAAGCATTTATGTCTTGCAGTTGTTGGGCAGTATCTAGAATTTTTGTAACATACGCCTCCATACTCTCAAACTGCTCTAATTTTAAGCTAAATAGCATTCTGAGGAGACCTAATCGTCTACACAGACCTTTGTCCTCGAACGATTTCTGTATATTCTTCCAGGCATCAAACGCAGTATTGCAATTCCTGACAACGGAGTAAACAGATGGCTGAACACTGAGGCAGATTCGTGCTAGCGCTTTTTCCTGTTTCTTCTTGTCTTCGCATTCCGGTTTATTTTTCTTATCAACCTCGTTGACACATTCAAACAAGTCTTCATGAATAAGCAACATCTTCATTTGAAATTTCCAGGTGGTGTAATTATTTACCCCGGAGAGTTTTTCAATTGCGACGGACTGGTTACTCATTTTCGCGATTTCGTAATTTTTACTTGATAATATAATTATTTATATCATACGCGATCTGCTTCCTCACGCTCTGCTACCATATTAGAGAATGGGATACGGTTGCAGAAAGAAAATACTTATTTGTAGTGCAACAGAAAAATATAATTTTTCGACTTTTTATTACTACGGTTGCTAGGACACGTAAAGCAGTAGACAAGATGTAGTTTATATTAAACTTATAGGTTTGCAACCTCTAACATAAAATGTATTTAAAATCAAGATTTTTGGTGTAAAATATATTTTTCAACACAAGCTTTTAACAAATTCGTGATCAGAACCGCGAACAGATAAACAATGAGCCCAAACACTAGTAGTTTACAATTATCCGTCAAGGATTTCCATTGCCCACCTTCCATCACCATCATCAAATCAGCTAGCTGTCACCATAATATTACATTGTCATTGGACTTTGACAAGTATGCAAAATTTCGACTCCGTTGGATAAGAGGAAGTGGTTCTGATTCAGCTTGCAAGATTTGACCCAAACAAACAAATATTGCAAGTTAAATAAAAGCTTGTAAAAAAGGGGGAGATGTGATAGGCGTTTGCGCATTATATATTATGCTGACCATCTTCTTATATCTAAATATGTCATGTAGTGGAGAGAAAGTTTGTTCTAGGAAATAGCACAGAATAAATTTACACAGATTGACAATTATTAAAAAAAAAACCTAGTACTTACAAAATAATATCAATTAAAAACTAGCACTGGTCTGTCATAAAATACAATATTATTATTATAAATATTTATTAACGTCCTGTGTTATATTTAGTATAAATAGCTATAGTAGTTAAAGTTCGATTGTATTCTAAATATAGAGGTTCATCATTTAATACGTGTCCGAGAAGTACGTGTTTTCCATGCCTCCAATTTCCCACAGTACACACCACCAACAATAAAATAACTCCACTAAGGTGATGCTATACAAATATACTTGGTTTTTTCGTGTGTTGTATTTTTCTAGTCTAGGCTACACCGTTGTATTGTCACTTATTGTGAGTAAGAATAGAAATCAGTGTCCTATCAGTATCTAATCAGAGTTTTTATTTAATGTAACTGAATGACGAGACGAGCTGGTCGTTTGCCTGATGGTAAGCAATACACCAGCCCATAACAATAACAGCACCACCCAGAACTTTGTTTTACAAAATCCTGCGCGGCACTGCACTGCGCTCGTCACCCTGAGACAATTAGCTGTTGAGTCTCATAATGCCCAGTAATTTCGCTGGCTACAATGCCCTTCAAACCGGAACACAGTAATGCTTGCGCACTACTGCTTGGCGGTTGAATAACTGGCAAAGAAGTGGTACCCACCCAGACGGCCTCTCGCATACGAGAAACCTACCACCAGTAAAAGAGTCTGTTTACCGCATACTACACCAATATTATATTTTAAGATATTAAAAAACATAATCTGAATTAGGTTTTCCAATCGGACGACAAGGGAATTTAAATCAAAAACTTATAAATACAAAACTTTTTATTGCAGACCAGTTTACAAAATAAATAAATTAATTATAGCACAGAATTCCTTACTAAAGTAGTACAATAGGTGGTTTTATCGCTTAAAGCGTTTCTTCCATACGAACGTTGGATGGACAGTAGAAACTTCTTGGTTTAAAAATAATAATTTCGTAACCTTCTTTGAAACACGTGACGTCACTCCGTAATCTCGCATCATGATGCAGGAATTTCAGGATCCATACATTTGCCAAATGCCCATGTAAAAGGACAGCGCATGTCCTGCGTTAGTAGTTCCCGCTTTGCTTATATCAAAAAACTACGCTTCGTCAGTCGCGTTTGTCGTTTAGGTGAGATCGGCACTAATATTTTTGGATGAGACGCTATTGTGAAATTCGCATGAGCGACAGTTTATTAAAATTTGAGAATAGACTGCCTAGTCCAAACGGCGCGGGCTTCGATATTTTTAACCGAATTGAAAAAAAGAGGAGGTTCCACTGTCTTTTTTTAAATGTATTTTCACCAATTTCTCCGCCAACTGTTGACCGATTTCAAACATACTAATACTTACGTTTTTTTTACTTTACTGTTTATTAACTTTGTTAACTATTGTTTTTCCTGTGTGTTTGGTATTCAATAAAGCATTATTGTATTGTATTGTATTGTATTGTATTATTTTTGCGTTCAGTTCAGTATTGTTACGAAGCAGGCCCATATAAATTTCATCGATATTCGACCTTGGACTTCGAAGATACATTGAAGGCGGTTTATTTTTTAACCGACTTCAAAAAGGAGGAGGTTTACAATTCGACGGTATGATTTTTTTTTTTTTTTGGGGTTTTCTCCGCCAATTATGCATTGATTTCGATGATTCTTTTTTTTATTGGTAGGTAATACTTCAAAGGTGGTCCCATATACATTTTATCGAAATTCATTCAGTAGTTTTTGAAAAAAATAGCAAAAACAAAAAATATAAGTTTAATCTTCAAGTCGGTTCTTGTTTTTTTCGTAACCAACTTTCTAAAGGAGGATTGTATTCGACTGCTTCACCTGCTTCACCCAGGGTTGACTTCCGGTGAGGGAACTCCTCAACGGTGAATAGTACAGACACAACATTTCGTAAATGGATTTAACCATAATAGCCTGTTCTAAATTCCATCATGACATGGCAGATACACCCAGGATTGACTTCCGGCGAGGGAACTCTTCAACAGAGATATAGGACAGACATGAAATTTTTTTGTACTTGCATTTAATTGTGATAGCCCGTTTTAAAATTCGTCATGATGTGGCTTCTAGATCTTAAAAGCTTGTCTTTAAAAACTTTTTGAATTAATTTAATTAAAACTTGTTTTTCACTAAAAAGGGTAAAATAAATTATTTTTCAAAAAAAACTAAACCGACTTCAAAACCACAAATGGCACTCAAAAGTAAAAAAAATAATTAATATAATTATCATAAGCGCTACCCACTCATATATTTGAAGTCGGTGCCAGCCAAGTCTAAAAGGTAGTAGATAGATACTACCTACAAGTAGTACTTACTATATACATAGTATTTATCTGCTACCTATTAGACTTGGCTGGCACCGACTTCAAATATATGAGTGGGTAGCGCTTATGATAATTATATTAATTAATTTTTTACTTTTGAGTGCCATTTGTGGTTTTGAAGTCGGTTTAGTTTTTTTTGAAAAATAATTTATTTGATTTAATGTATTGTTCCTTGTGATGTCAAAACAGATTAAGAGCACGCCTTAGCAGCGCTACGATGTGGATTACGATCCGCCCTTCCCAAATCGAAATCAAATCAAATAATTGCTTCATCATCATCGTCATCATCATCAGCCTGTAGTCGTCCACTGCTGAACATAGGCGTCTACCAAGAAACGCCACTGAGCCCGGACTTCGGCTCTTCTCATTCAGTTTCTTCCGGCCCGTCGCTGGTATCAAACCCGTAACCTCAGTGGTGCATGAGATTTGAGCCAACCTGCCTAACCACTACACCACAGAGGCTGTCAATTAAACTTTAGTTTTAACCGTTAGGTTACGTAGTACCTAGGTACCTAGTAGGGTTGACAGTTTCAACCACTAAGCCATGGCAGTTGTTATTTCTCTCGCCATCTGCTACAATTGAAGATTCACATCAATTCAAGTGTTTATATCCTTTTTAACATCATCGCTTCCCTTTCCAATAACACTATATCCTTCAAACACACTTATTTCAAGGGGTCAAAGTTGAAAATAGCTTGGCTTTTTGTTAAAATAATAAAAAAATAGGAGCCCTGAGGTACTTAGTTGAAAGCAGTTTAAGTGTCCATTAGTTTTATTTTTATTAAGGGATACAATGATTTAATGGAAGGAATTTATTTATCAATTTGATAATCTTTATTTTCTGTAATACCATTTTTAGGGTTCCGTACCCAAAGGGTCAAAACGGGACTATTACTAAGACTCTGCTGTCTGTCTGTCTGTCTGTTTGTCACCAGGCTGTATGTATCTCATGAACCGTGATAGACAGTTGAAATTTTCATAGATGATGTATTTCTGTTGCCGCTATAACAACAAATACTAAAAAACAGAATAAAATAAATATTTAAGAGGGTTCCCATAGATTTTCGCCGTTTTTATAGATAATGGTACGGAACCCTTCGTGCGCGAGTCCGACTCGCACTTGGCTGGTTTTTATCTGACTGCAGCGATATCAGCCTGTGTGGTGTATCTGTTGGCCCAAATCTCATACATCACTGAGGTTGCGGATTTGATAAGGCCTTTAGTCGTTGCAAGTTAATTATTGTTTTAATTATAATAATAATAAATTCATTTATTTCAGGAAATAATATAGTTAACAAATTAAAAGTACCAGAGGCCCATAAAATAAACCTTACCTTTGCCATTGTGGTATGGAACCAGCAACAAACTTGTAGTTGCGGGCACACCTGCCCGTTAACGCCTACCCACCCACTACGCCACAGTATCCCAAATATTTATTTATAGAGCGAGTGTGGCTCAGCGGGAACTCGTGCGCCTTTCGGTCCGACGCACCTGGGTTCGAATCCCGACTCGGCCCTGCCAAACCAATGACTTATAGTTAAGTGCAGTTTTTGCACGCTCGCTCTAAAAACGGTGAAGGAAAACATCGTGATGAAACCCGCTTACGCGCTTTGGAGTGGTAGGCTCTGGCCGTGGTTGTAATACCACCCACCGAACAAAGCCATGCCGTCAAGCGACCTAGTCGTGTTTCGGGCGTTGTCGTGTTTGTGATGTTCGGTGAACCATCGGGGAGACGGGTCTGAGCAGCCGCTCAACTGCCGTCTCTCTCTAGATCTATGTGCTCCATCTTAGGCCACATCATCGCTTCACATCAGGCGAGATAGTAGCCAAGCAAAGACCTATTAAGAGTAAAAAATAAAAAATCCGTGAAAAGCTGTAAGCTCGGTATCAAATGTCCTCCCTCGGTATTCTCAAACTTAAGAAGATTATTTTTCGATAAGAGCATTTGATAAAGGTACATTTTGTATCCAAAATGGCCCCTTTTAGGACTTCAGAAAGCTTTCGTTTGAATATTTAAGTATCTATCCTATCCTAGGAGCGAATGTGGCTCAGTGGGAGAACGTGCGACTTTCGATCTGACGCACCCGAGGTCGAATCCCGCTGACCTGCACCATTAGCTTTCTTAAGTTAGCTCTCGCTCTAAAAACGGTGAAGGAAAACATCGTGAGAAAACCGGCATGTCCAAGAATTAATCACAAAATTCAAGGACATGTGACATCCGCCAACCCGCATCAGGCCAGCTTGGTGGATTATGGCCCATACAACAATTTTTAACCGACTTCAAAAAGGGAGGAGGTTCTCAAACTCTGGACTGTATGTTTGTTACGCGATTACTCCGCCAAATTTGAATTTATTTTGATTATTCATTTTTTTGTTAAGTAGGCCATACTTCAGAGGTTGTTCCATATAAATTTTATCAAAATTAATTCAGCGCTTTTTGAAAAAATCAAAAAGTACAAAAAATATGGGCATAGTTTTAAAGACGGTTTGTGTTTTTTTTCTAAACATTAATTTTGCTCGTTTTTAGTACTTAGTCTAGACTGAAGTTTAAATTACCTCCAATGTATAGACTTTAAAATGTACCACTTTACTATATATATATATATATATAGGAGTAGACAGAAGATAGATAAATATATATATATATATATATTTACATGTATATGTTAGGCTTAATGAGGGCAGGTAAATGACATGAAGGCGCCATCCAGTTTGCGAGGGGCGCTCCATTTGGCTCTAACAAATTGAGGTTGGAAATTACGTGTTTATTTTCATTGTACGTACATACAATTTTTTTTGTTGGTGAGTACTAAATACTTATTTAAATTGTACTTATTAATTGAAATAAATCAGATTTTTGTTAAAATAGGTATTTTTAATATCATTTTCAGGTTGTTCCTTTCTCATCCTATGACATCTCATCATCCTAAACTGTATTCTTTTCTCAACCGATTAAATTATTTTTCATATTTGTGTTTTAATTTTAGCTTTGTTTACACGATATAGATTTTTCAGCTGCCATATTGAATACTGGATCGCACAACTTTTCAGAAAGTGTTTTACATTAACCATAATGATTATATATAGTACTAGCTGATGCCCGCGACTTCGTCCGCGTAGTGGAGTATTCATCCTGCATCCGAACATTTTTCGTCCCATCATATTCACGTTCTAGTTCCCGTCCCGCTCCTATCTCGTTACCGTAACTTACCGCTTCTGTTCTGTTACCTTCCCACTCCCATCCTGTTATCTTCCCGCTCCTAAGCGTTACCGTAATGCTCTGGTCCTAATTCCGTCCCGCTTCTATATCATTATCGACCTGCTCTGCTACCGATCATATTCCGATCCTAAGCCTTTATCGTCCTCCCTAGCGAACCTCTTATCGTGTTATAGTTTCCCCCCTATACCGTTACCATCCCCTTTTTGCCATGAAAACTGAGCCTGAGTAAAGAAATCTTTGGTACCTAAATCTCCTATTTACATATACATAGCTGTTGCCCGCGACTTTGTACGCTTAATAAAATAATTCATTTTGCTCCTGGCTATTTCCGGTTGATCTCGCTTCTATGCGGATTTTGTCCTGCTTCTATCCCAATCCTATCCCGAATTCATCTCGTTTCTATTCCGATCTCTTTCAGCTCTTATCTCGTTTTAAATAGACAGAATACTTACATTATAAACATATATTTTCTTCACAAATTTTACCATCCGTTTAAATCTATCAGGGGATGGTATTCAAAACAATCGTAATAATACATGTGTCAATAGTTTTTTTGGCTAAGTATATGTAAGTATATTGGCCAAAAGTCAATCGTCGTAGCTCCAGAAAAAATATTGTATGTCACAGGGAAATGAGGATACCAGGGATATCACGAAATCTCTAGGGATACGACGTACAGTTTTAATAAATAGGCTCTCGCCAGAACTCTCGCTTCGTCATCCCTTCGCTCCACTCGCGCACTCGACCATCACTCCACTCGGGAGGTCGCCGGCTCGCTACGCTCGCCACCTCTCCCCCTCGCTTCGTTCTGGCCTTGCGCACTCGTTCTGCTCAGGAACTCCTCGCGAGCTCCTGGCTCCGCGCTTTTTATATACACTCTAGGGGTAAATGCTAGTCGGACCGCGGAGAAGTGGTCCTTACCATACATGATTATACCATGATTTTGTCGTATCCCTAGGAATATCGTGAAATCCCAGATATCCTCATTTCCCTGCGATACGTACGGTCAATGACAAAAGTTGTTGAATATTTGTAAATCTTCGATTGACTACACCTTTAGTATTTCTTATTTTTCTGAATGTTGCATTTTAAAAGTCTATTAAAGTCTTGTACAAATAAAGAAATTGCTAAAAATTGCATTACGTTAGAATTCATTTCTTTTGCCTAGTCTATATACCAAGTTTTGCTTTTACCTCATAAACAAAGGTTTTTCACTAAAATATTTGCCATCCCGTTTAGATCTTTAAGATGTTTAAATAGTGGTAAAACATGTGCGTATAGTATCTTCGATTAGTATTTGTACCAAATTTCACCGTCGTAGGTTTAGAAAATATGTTAAATTCCACCTTGTTTAACGTTTTTAGAAGTTCATTAATATAGTGATTTTCAATACTACCTACTATTTTAAAATGTTACTATTTTAGAAGTAAGAAATAGAAGAGGAATGCGACACCCAAGACAAACCTGTTTAAGGTTTATAAGGTGTTAGATATTTATGAAAAGTTGTAAAATTTATAAAAACAAATAAATAAAAAAATTAAATTTATTACTTTTGTTTGGTCTGTATACGAAATTTCATTGCTACAACTTCATAAACAAAAATTCTTCATACAATCTTTACCAACCTGTATAACCCTGTTATGGGGATGATTTCAAAACGTGGTGGAATACGTGTTAAGAATTTTATTGGCTGAATATTTGTAACAAATTTAAACATCATACCATTGAAATATATTTGATACTATCCACCCTGTTTAACCTTGTTAGAGGGTGAATTTCAAAAAATGCCAAATTACGTTTCAATTTATTTCTTTTGTTTTCTATGTGTACCAAATTTAATTGCCATAACTTCATGAACAAAGATTCTCCATATACACTTAACCACCCCGTTTGAACCGGTTTAGGGATGATTCCAGCAAAATGGTGAAACAGGTGCTTAAAGTTTATCTGTCTGAGTATATGAACCGAATTTCATCGTCGTAGCTTCAAAAAATGTAACTTCATTTCACCCTTATTAAACCTGGTTATGGGTAGATTTAAAAAAATGTGAATCACGTTTTAACTATCTCCTTTTTCTTAGTTTGTGTACCAAGTTTCATCATAACCACAAACTTCATAAATAAAAAAGATTTTCTATACAAACTTTACCACCCCGCTTGTTGGGGGATGATTTAAAAAAAATGTGAAATACATATCTATAATTTCATTGGCTAAGCACATATACCACATTTCATCGCTGTACCTTAAAAATAATAATCTTCACTTTCCACCCTGTTTAATCATGTTAAGGGATGATTTTCAAAAAATATAAATCACGTTTTAATTATCTTCTTTTACCAAGTTTTATCATAGCCACGAAACTTCATAAACAAAGATTTTCTATACAAATTTTACCACCCCTCTTAGGCTTGTTAGGGGATGATTTTCAAAAAATGGTGAAATACACATCTATAATTTCATTAGCTTACCACGTACACCACATTTCATCGTTGTAGCTTAAAAATAATAATCTTCACTTTCCACCCTGTTTAACCCTTTTAAGGGATGATTTTCAATGGTAAATCACATTCTAATAATGTTTTGTCAGGTATGTACCAAGTTTCATCGCAATAAACAAAGATTGTTTATGTAAACTTTACCGCCTCGTTTAACCCAGTAAGGGGTTGATTTTTGAAAAATGCTGAAAACTTATTTTAAACTTGATCAAAATTTTATTATTTACCCTGTTTCTTTACTGTAGCTATAGTGTCGCATTAATTAAAAATCCTACTCCATACAAACTTTGCGGCCCTATTTAATTACCTTAGGGGTTGATTTTTGAAAAGTTACTGAAAATATATTTTTATATTCTTATGTTTAGTCAATTGATTAAGTTTCATAACTTAACTAAAAAAACCTACACCATGGAAACTTTGCGACCCCAATAAATGACCTTAGGAGTTGAATTTCGAAAAATGCCAAAAACAAGTTCCTCGTATTCACATGCTTGATGCTCACACAGAATTTGTATTGGTCAAGAAACAATCACCGCAGCATACATTATAGTTTCCGCATTCCAATCTAAAAAACCACCCTAACCCCCCTTTAACGGTTGATTTTCAAAAAACTGTGATACACGTGTTCTTTTATTTTATTTGCATAGTATACTGCCAAAGTTTCGTGATCGTGCGGTAAAAGGATTTTTTTTCTCCATACATCCTTTATGACCTCATTTGACCCACTTAAAGGTCAAATTTCGAAAAATCCGTTCTTAAATGACGCCTTCACTACTTGTAGAATACGTGGTCCAAATTTCAGGTTTCTATGTTAAGCGGTTTCGGCTGTGCGATGATTGTAGAAAAAAACCCTGTTCTTTTATTATATAGATAGCCATGAAAAATACTATTTTAATTAAATAAAGCTGTAAAAGTACCTGACACTATGTTTAAATAATATGTTTCAAATTTTGCCGCGCAAAAGTTCACCTTAGAACATGTGACGTCATATGAAGGTAGAAACGACAAACTCTATGAAAGAAAACTTGCAAAAAAGTTATTTATTATACGTTTTGTGAAGTTTGGGGACTATGTTGTCATAAGGGAACGAAATTTAAACAATAAATTTTATAAAAAGCAAAACAGTTAAATAAACACAAGCTTGACTCACGGCATTTGCCTTCAAATGACGTCATGCGCTGTGATTGTTGTTTCGTTTGAAATGAAGAACAGATTAAAAATGTCAGAATTATTAGATTTTATTTATTGATTTAAAAATATGAATCATTATTATTTGACAAAAATATTGTTTGACTGATCTTTCTGGTTCGACGAACATTCGTTCTAACTACATTTACGATTTTTTCTCGTTTACTGTCCGATCCCCTATTGTATGTGACAAGAACAGACAAATTAATTTCCTATACTTATTGTAAAATCTTTGGTTTACTAATCTATGGCCAAATACTTTCTCAAAATATCACATCGCAAACTATTTTACGCATATTTTCATTTGGCAAAAAAACATGTCTTTTTTTTATTGCCCAACGATCACTGTAGGCAACGCGACGCATTATTTGATGTAATAATAAGCGCGCGCGACTCGCGCCAGGACCAACGCGGGGCAGGGTAGGCGCGCGGGGCTGCAACCGCGCACGCAGAGCGCGGCCGCCGGCCGCACCATGCATGCTCAGTCCGTGTTAGACATGCGCAAAACAGTGCATTGAAAAGTAATGTGATATGGCATCACATTTCGTACCGAGTAATATTTCATTACTTCATCACCCCAAACATCACCTGAGATGGTCGCGTCGGACGCACTATATCTATCACTTGTGTGATATTGTAATGGAATGCTCGAATGCAATAGCAAGTGATAGCGAGTTACTTATTTTTTTGTGACTGGAGCGAGTACATCAAATCAAAATAACAATATCGTTTTGAGCGAGAGGTTCAAAACATTCAAATATTACGGGCGGGGGCGGTGCCAAAATAACCTATTGTCGCCTTAATTTTCTAGTAATACGGTTTTAAATGGAAGTTCAATCAAGTGGCAGGCAGGGCGCACGTGCGATGAAGCTCGCTTCCTCTCTCTCAGACGCGCGCGCGATTAGTGTCAGTGAGGCATAGACTCGATAGACATAATGCAACGAACAGAACAGTGCACTGTGTGATGCTATGGTGTGATGTGTAATGTTTAATTTAGTCGAGTAATATGTAATGCTACAGTACTCGATCGGGTAATATTACGCGTAATGAATCAATCGCATTACTTACACATGTCTAGTCCGTGTGCGACAAAGCGCAAAGAACCATGCATCCCGCTGCACTGTGATTCACGTAGAACAAGCTAGCTAGACAAAATTATTTTTTGCTATTTTCTGTTTCATGGGGCTTTCTTATAACTTGTTATGACTTCCTAATTAGGTCTAAGGATATGGGGCCCTAATTCGGGGATAGGTGGAAAAAAACTTTTTTGAGTTCTTTTTTTATAACGTTTTATGAGTACCTAATTTGGTTTTAAGGTAAGGAAACCAATTGGAGGAGGGTAGTTACCGGGTAGGTAGAAAAAATAAGTATTGCCAAATTATTTAAAGGTAAATATATTTTAAAAAACTTAAGTAGGTATATAGTAAACACAAATAATATGTACAAAATACACAAGAGCCAGATAAAAATATGAACATCAAAAATATAAAATTTAGCGAAGTAATAAACAAAGTACCTACACAAGATTACAAGAATATAAAGCAAGTATTTGGTAATTGGCACCTATTAGGTGTATGTACCATGTACTTACTAATTACCTATACTTAGAACTAATACAATTAACTTAGACACTTAAGTAAACAAAAATGAAACAGAAAGTACTTACCTACTGTAAATCCCCAAATGTAATGACTACCGATTATACCTAATGTTACCTTGAAGGACATACAGGTAGCTAATACCTGGAATTTTTAATTCTAGGTATTAGCTACCTGGTACATACACCTAATAGGTGTATGTACCATGTACCTACTAATTACCGATAACGCTATCTATACTTAGAACTAATACAATTAACTTAGACACTTAAGTAAACAAAAATGAAACAGAAAGTACTTACCTACTGTAAATCCCCAAATGTAATGACTACCGGTTATACCTAATGTTACCTTGAAGGACAAACAGGTAGCTAATACCTAGAATTTTTAATTCTCGCTATCGCTAATTTCTTCTTCCGATGAATCGTCCACGGTATAGTCCTGCAAGCTAACATCAGGACTGGTAATTGTAACATTTGGACAAATATTCACAGTAGGGGCTATGATTAAATCTAAAACTTCGGAAGGGAGCTGACCAGTTTTTTTTTTAGGAACCTCTCTATGGCTGTTTACTACGGGATCAGATGTGATCAATAACATATGCAATAAATCTGTATTCGTAGCAATACGTGACTGCTTTCGAGTATTATGCTCTCGGAATCGTCTGCAATCTTTATTGCGAGCTTCCTGAGCTTCCTCAGAAAGCTGCCCGATTGGCAGCAGAGCCGACTTTATAATATCCGTACTGTGCACAAGAATTTTGTGCACAGTAGCAGGCATGTAATACCACGGATACAGACTTATGTACATATGTCTTGTTTCCTGTGCCAACAATTCAAATTTATCGGTATTTATGTCATATCCGGAAGCCAAGGTACGAAGTATGGTATCAAAATTTTTAATAAGTTTCACATCTATTCCCGTAATATCAGCACTCAGCTCAGGGTTCCCAAAAAACCTGCGGGCAGTATTTCCATCATTTGTATTACCAAACCCTGGCTTTGGTTTATCCACAATCAAGCCCATTTCGGATTTGAAACGGTTCTGAATGTTGGTGGAACGTTGCTTCATATGAGCCTTGTCAGCAGCATCTCGTATTTGCCATTTTTTGACTTCGAGACGATAGCTAATATGAAGCAAGCACTCAAAACAACGAATCCATGCATGCAGTGTAGATATACCAAAACCAAGGTTGTCCCTATTAACTACATACTCCCTAGACTCATCATTCATCAATTTAGGGGTAGCTTCACATATATAACATTTTTGCGATGATGTAGTCTCGGTCACTGCATTGCACACTTTACCGTCAATCATGGTAAAAAGCAGTTTGTGCTTGACAGTTACCTCTTTATCATCAATGTGACATATTGTCGGCACCAATTGGTTTATTTCCTCCAACACTTTATTTGTTTCAGCAACGGTAAACTCAGTGGTTTCCTTGGAGAAAATAAATTTAATCGGGCGACAATACATGGTAGATGAAGACCGAGGATTTTGCCAAGCGATATTACCACTTTCGTCTTGCAATTGAAGCGGTACAAATGAAAATACAAACAAATATTCGTCAGTAGCTTCAGCACTGGCAAACTTTTGTTTGTAAGTGCTGTGACCGGAACTGCCATCACAACCCCATTTGCTAACAAGACTAAATGATGACCCAAGAGATGACGATTTGAAAACTTCTTGCTGCGCATGAACTAAACGTTCAACAGTTTTATTTAAAACAGCTTGAAGTTTAATATCTGCGCGCGTCTCGTCAACAAAAATGAAATCTTCGAGAGGAAAACAATCTCTTTTAGCTTGCCTAATGCTATGAATTGATGGAAATACCATATGCCCTACCTTCATGCTCCACTTCCGAGTCACCTTGTAGGAGTGGCTTGTACACTTCGAGTCCACATAATAAGCCAAAGCTTCCTCCTTCGTTAGGCATCTCTGAATGCTTTCACCAGCACTGGCACTATTTCTCATTTTTTTGCACTTCTCGGGACTTTCGCTAGCGTCTCTGATGACAGCAGCCAGGTTTCGGTGGCCAGATAACCGTGCTGAGACTTCCGCTGGAAGCAGTAATTGATTCGTGTCGCGTGTACAGAGCAGATCTTCAACTCTCCTCTTTTTTGTTTTGTCGCTCGAATCGTCAAACTTTTTGCTTGGACGCCCAGGGGTGGTTGAAGATGCTGCGGATGTAGATGGCGTATGCACGTGACTAAGGGACGATACATTAAACACGAAGTTTTTTGACGTCCACTCTGCGTTTTTGATAAGGAAGACATCGCGGCACTTTTTGGATTCATACCAAATTGCATCTAAGTTTGAAGAAAATGCACTGATTGCCTGCTTCAGAGTTCTTAACGATTCATCAGTAATGCCGGAGAAGTCATATCGTGATGACAAGAAGGCAAACAATCCGGTATTTCGGTTTTCTTTTCCGTGTTTAACCCATTCTTCAAAAAGTTCCAATCTTGAGATTGAGTAAACGTGGTCTGTAAAAAAAAAAAAAAAAATATTTCCACAAAAGTCCACAGCCTAGATTTATCATATTTTGAAAGAAGAAGGATTCAGTCACCATATGTATCGATTTTAAGTCTGTTGCATACCATTACATGTCTTTCCGGGACCAAGAAACGTAAATAATGGTCAAGTTTTCGGCAAGTTGAACTTTGGGTAAATAAAAAAAAATAACTGAGGGCATCTAATTCTTTTTCATAACAAAATAAAATAAGACTTACCGTTAACTTCCAGATCCATCACTAAGATACACAAAAACTACGAATGAAACACTGTTTTAAGTAATCGCGCAAAAAGCAAAATTGCAAATGATTACTGGTTTACTTACCCCTTTCCTTATATACTTACCTGATACCCTTATCAAGGGTGACCCATTGTTCGAAATATTCTTGGAAACGAAGTTCGTGGGTGTTGTTTACCATATTATTAAATAATTTCCGGGAAACTTGGGAACGACTTTTGTCTCGCTAGCTTGTTCTAGGTGAATCACAGTGCGCTGCTCCGTCGCGACGCCACATTTTCGCCACACGCGACTCGCGCTCGTTTGTCCTTAATTACTTCGTGGATTACCTACTGTGTGAATTGTATTCTGTGATTCGGTGTATTGGTGACTGTAATAAACGTGTGGAAAATTCTCCGTGTTTCTAAAGAACCCTACCTAAATTATTTACAATCACATACGTAGATTCTGACCCCTAACTGGGATTTCCTGTATATAGGGAACCAGGAACTATGAGGACCAGGGTCCCACAACACCCAGACACGAAACAAATGCTTGCGCTTTTTTTTTCTGTGCACAAACATTTGTCCCGTCGCGGGAATCGAACCCGCAACCTCAGTGATATCCGTAACCTCAAATCTCATAGATTTGAGTGACCCTGCCCAACCACTACACCACAGAGTCTGTCGGCATTGGCATTGACAATAATAGTAGGATTATAAATATTTTTTGCTATCGGTAAATAGCTCCAAGTGCAACCCGCCCTCGCATCCCGGGTCACCCCCGCGCCGGCTGCGTATTGATTTTGGTTGTTAGGGATTTATTTATGACTGCCAGATGAGCGGTAGTGTGCGTGCGGCTTTATGTAGCCTTAGTGTGCGCCTAGCTTTATACTGTCTATGAGCCGATGTGTGCGTCATGGTGAATGGGTCTTTGAAGCTTAGAATTATGTTTAAACTAGCTGCGCCCCGCGGTTTCCCGTGATAAAAACAGCCTATGTCCTTTTTCACAACCTAAAGTACCTACATATCAAATTTCATCAAAATCGGTTCAGTAGTTTTTTCGTGATTAAGTAACAAAGATCAATCCATCCATCCTCACAAACTTTCGCATTTATAATATTAATAGAATAGGATAGGATGGATAGGAATATTACTGAGATTGCGGGTTCGATTCCCGCGACATAACAAATGTTTATGCATGGAAAAAAGAAAAAAGCACAGACATTTCTCCCGCCGTGGGAATCGAAACTGCAACAGCAGTGGTGTAAGAGATTTGAGTCAACCTGCCCAACCACTACACTACAGAGGCTGTCATTGCAGAATATATTTCAGTATCCAAAGCTATGACCCAGAAACCTGTGATGTTCCTAATTGCGAAATGCGGGTACGTGTAATCTTTTGGTTGCCAGGCGACGGTATCGGGCATTTCTTCGTCACTGCTCGCAAATGGTCGCACGCTACCATTGACTCTCGAAAGTCCACTGTAGCGGGCGAACATTTGGATTTTCTCTGAAAATTTAAGTATATTTATAAGGATTTCTCAAAGTTACGTGCAGATTTAAAAACGGTGAAAGAAAACATCGTGAGGAAACCTCCATGTCCAAGAATTAATAACAAAAATTCAAGGACATGTGACATCCACCAACCCGCACTGGGCCAGGTGGATTATGGCCCATACTCTCTTTATGAGAGAAGACTCTTGTCCCAGCAGTGGGAACGTAATGGGCTGATGATGATGTTGGGGTGGCTTGAGTCCACACGTGACCAAAATGCTGGCGTGTATTTTGCCCAAAAAGCCAGCTATTCAGCGAGGCAACGCCGAAAGCATTTTTGGCACGTTGCCGGACGACGGGTATCTGTTGAATGAACTGTAGGCCAATCAGTTTGCTCAACCGATACCTACATATTATTAATACATATTCCGACGGTCACCGAATTTTTGGGCGGTGAAAATGAAACATACGGTCCGTCATATTGCAACGCACACGTCCTACAAAAAGTCGGTCACAAAATAAGTGACAAAGTGCGAAAAAATCGGACCTACAAAAAGTCTGACAAACAAAAATATTTGAAAAATGAGACATCCACGTAGAATTTCTTTGTGCTATCTTCTCTAGCGGGCGTATTTCCGAAGCACTGGTAGAGACAGTTTTCGCATCTCTTTTCTGGGCCCGGACTTCAATCTGCGTATGGGAATGCTTTTTCATTTCAAAGTTAATATATCATAAATTAGTTATCAGTGTTATGTACTTGTATATACGTATGTTAGTCTGTAAAGTATATATTCTTTGGGCCTCTGTTAATTTTACTTTGTTACCACAGAATACTAAGGGACAGAAGCATCACTCCGCAAAGAAATTTAAACAAATAGCGACTCTTGCCATGACGCAATAAAATTCAATTCAGCTCGCGTAGCGCTACATACCTACCAGTCATATTAACCTACAGAGCGCCTCTCTTTCTATCGCATAGCTTATCTCTTCTGACGAGGCACGTGTAACGACGCGCGACCCGCCGTCGGTGTCCGACTATGTACTTGTAGCTTCGTACCTACAGTGGGAATGCGCTAGGCCTGGTTGTACTTTAATACTGCCTGAAATAAATAAATAAAAATACGTCACAATATTTATAAGTTTTATAATTTTTTAATTTATTTGTATTATGTGTATATAACGTTTAAAAGTACATTTGTTGTACCTATTTAATAAATATCTTTTGATATTTGATTTTTGACGTCGGCGGAGGTGTTTAACGAGTTGGGGGTGACAATCAACAACACGTAGTAAGTCCGTTATCTAACGTAATTATACATTACCCCCGATTTACCCACTTCACCTGGCTGACGTGCGGCTAATTACGAACGGGGGCTGCCGAAGCGCCGCATTTTGTCAGGGGTTGAAACCCTTACTCCGACATTTATATAACGAGCGCTAGATGTACTCAAGTGCTGACTTAAGGTAATGCTTAAGGTACTCGAGCTCGGCCTTAATATTTTCTGTTCATCGTTATCAATTCCACACTTTATTAAAGGGAAACTTAAAGGTACAAACTATATTAGTTAGGTATTTAATACTTGCAATTAATTTGCGTTAAATTAGATTTCTTCTTCTTCTTCTTCTGCCTAGCGATTATTATTCCCGGCTTCGGCCGGGGTCCGCTTTCCTACTCCTCTCTCTCCACTTCGCACGGTTTTCGGCGTCCTGCATTGTGAGTTTATTGGCTCTCATGTCCGCATTAACAACGTTAAGCCATCGCGTCTTAGGCCGGCCACGAGATCTTGCTCCTGAGACTACAAGGTCTAGGCACTGATTGCCGACGTACTCCACCGGTCTGCGTAGGACATGACCCAGCCACCTCAAACGTTAAATTAGATTTCTAAGGAATATAAAATATGTTTTGAGAGCAAGTAGGTATGTCTCAGTAAAGTGTATAACTAAATTTAAAGATGCAAAAACAGTATGGCAAACACAAAAATGGCGATGGACAGGACATATGCTAATGGAAAAAGGAGCAAAGAACGACAAACGAAACGTTGGATGATATCAGAAGAGTGGCCGGTCCAGAGTGGATTCGGAAGGCAAGAGACAGAGAAATATGGAAATCTTTAGAGGAGACCTTTGTCGAAGGACAAGCTGTTTCGGAAAAGAGTGCACCGAACACCGATATTTAAATTAATGAATATTTTTTATTCAAACATTGTATAACAGCAATAAAGGCTTATTTTATTTTTTATTTTTATGGCGCAGTAGATCCGGTACACCCGAGTTCGAATTCCGCTGACCCCGCACCAGATTTTGTTAAGTTGTGTGCGGATCTCACACTCGTTTTCAAAAACGGTGAAGGAAAACATCGTAAAAGAACCGGCATGTCCAAGAATTAATAAAAAAATACAAGGACATGTGTCATTCACCAACCCGCACTGGACCAGCGTGGTGGATTATGACCCATACCCATTCACTCTATGAAGGAAGACCCGAGTCCCAGCTGTGGAAACGTAATGGGCTGATGATGATAATGATGGTGATGAAGCGGTATTATTTTGCCTTAAGCGCTATTAACATTTCATGATTTTCATATAAGTTATGCCCGTGGTATTTCCGAAAATTCGTATTAAATGATACTAAATACAAATAAATAGATACATAATATAAAGGGTACTAAAATACATATGCGGTTTTCAAGGTTTAGTAGCATTAGTCTTAACTTAGATTAAAGGGTATTACCTACATCAAAATCGGTTTGCTCTCTTATACTGAGAAGGTCTAGGAAAAAGTCCGGTTATGGTCTTCCTCTGTCGTTCACGCAGACGAAGTAACGAGAAAAAGGTAGTAATATGATTAATTTCGTTCATTTCGTTAATTTCGTTCATTTCGTTCATTTCGTTAATTTTGTTCATTTCGTCCACTTCGTTCATTTAGTTCATTTTGTTCATTTCGTTCGTTTCGTTCATTTTGTTCATTTCGTTCGTTTCGTTAATTTCGTTAATTTCGTTCATTTCGTTAATTTCGTTCATTTCGTTCATTTCGTTAATTTTGTTCATTTCGTCCACTTCGTTCATTTAGTTCATTTAGTTCATTTTGTTCATTTCGTTCATTTTGTTCATTTCGTTCGTTTCGTTAATTTCGTTAATTTCGTTAATTTCGTTAATTTCGTTAATTTCTTTAATTTCGTTAATTTCGTTAATTTCGTTAATTTCGTTAATGTCGTTAATTTCGTTCATTTCGTTTATTTCGTTCATTTCGTTCATTTTGTTCATTTCGTTCATTCGTTCATTTTGTTCATTTCATTTGACAAAATAGACGATCCCAAACGTCATTGAAACAAAACGTTATCGTTGTAATGTCAAATATATCGATCGGTAAGAACCGTACTTGGGCTGCAGGTTAGATTACTTTACTACGCGTACGAAGACGCGAGCAACAGTTAGTAATATATAAAGTACATAATATTATATAATATACAACAAGCCCCATGCCCGATTAGTTTCTGAATAGCGTCTCAAAAGTTTGATTGGTTCCCAAAATAGTATCAACCTTGGTTTGATATTTTGTACTAGCTGTGCCGCGCGGTTTCACCCGTGTAGAATTCTTACTTATAGCTTATAGTTACTATCCTATGTTATTAATCCAGCGTATAAGTTATCTCCATAGTGGGTATATGGCTAGCTAGCCAAGGCGACAACATAGCTTCCAAGTTGGTTCTAAGATATCAAAACAGCTAGTACCAGCGGGTTTTTCTTACCTACGACTAGCTTAGGTACCAAGTAACACCAAAGCTTTCAAGTCTCTTCTCTTTAGAAGTGACTTCTCTTTATCAGGCCAGGAAGATCTAGCTGGATTGTCTGTGCGTGTATTGCTAGCTTATATCTGTGTGTGTTTGACTGGCTATAACCAAGGTGGGAAAAGAGCTTTTAAGATGCTTCTAAGGTATCAAAACAGGAA
This sequence comes from Petrophora chlorosata, assembly GCA_951640565.1. Taxonomy (NCBI): domain Eukaryota; kingdom Metazoa; phylum Arthropoda; class Insecta; order Lepidoptera; family Geometridae; genus Petrophora; species Petrophora chlorosata. Next base: position 5,315,338 of record OX621216.1, on the reverse strand, counting down.
GATCCGGCTGGGTTGGTTGTGTGTGTGGTTTGTGTGTATGGATAGCTTATATCCTTGTATGGCTAGCTATTATAACCAAGGTGACAAAAAAACTTTTAAGTCACATCTAAGGTATCAAAAAAGGAGGATCCGGCGGGTTTGTGTGTGCGTGTATAGCTAGCTTATATTTGTGTGTGTATGGCTAGCTATAACTAACGTGGCAAAAGAGCTTTAAAGACGCTTTTAAGGTATCAAGACAGGAAGTGACGGCGGGTTCGATTGTGTTTGTATGGATGGCTTATATCATTGTGTGTATGGCTAGCTATTATAACCAAGGCAATAGAGCCTCCATGTCGCTTCTTAGGTAGTTTTTTTGTCTTCTAATGTATTTAAACAGGGAGATACGGTGAGTTTGTCTGTGCGTGTATGACTAGCTTATACCTCTATGTATACGACAAGACAGCTTCCAAGTCGCTTTTAAAGTATCAGAACAGGAAGATTGTATGTGCGTGTATAACTAGCTTAGGTATACCTGTGTGTGTATGGCTAGCTTAAATCTGTGAGTGTGTGGGTAGCTATAACCAGGCCTAGCGCACTCCGCACTGTAGGTCCGAAACTTCAAGTACAAAGCCGGACACCGTCTGCGGGTCGCGCGTCGTGCCGCGTCGGAAGAGATAAGAGCTATGCGTTTGAAAGAGAGGCGCTCCGTAGGTTAATTTGACTCGTAGGTATGCAGCGCTACGCGAGCTGAATTGAATTTTATTGCACCATAGCAAGCGTCGCTATTTGTTTAAATGTCATTGCAGAGTGATGCTTCTGTCCCTTAGGATTCTGATAACCAAGGTGATAAACTTGGCTTCAATGTAGTTCTTAAGTTACAACTATAAATAGAAGCCCGGGGCTTAAACGTGAAACTGGATTACACAAACCGTGTTAAGATATTTGTGTAGGCATGAGTGGCAGATTGCGGACAATTATTTTTGTTTGGGAAAGGTGTCAGGTTGGCTTTGGATAGGGCTTATTTCGTTAGAGTTATAGGATTCTACAGCGAGTTTAGTGGGAGCATATGTGATTTGCGATCTAACGCACCCAAGTTCGAATCCCGCTGGTGCCGCAATACTGACTTTTCTAACATAATTAAATGAGCTACGATTTTTAACAAAAGGCGGTGAACATCAGCGAAACGAAATTACTAAAAACAATTCTACACTCAACTTATTCAAACTAAAGTAATTACTTACAAAAAGAAACAATCTTTTTGGACAACCCTTTGACCATTAAAGGCCTATACATAGCCCAAATGCTTCAGCCCACTACCGGTTGAGTACCCAAGATGCTGGCAGTGTTGCCATATAAGTCCCAGCATTTTGGCCACGCGTCGCATCGACCAGGGGCTGTGACAGACATGAATACAAATTACTTAAGCACATAAAATAACAAAGTTTTTGATAAGTGAGCTTGGTGAAAAGCACCTTAACTAGTGGTAGGTCTCTCGTATGAGGAAAAAATAAGATGAGCGCAATGGAACCCTACACAGTGCTTTTTATGGTATTAAAAGTTAAAGGTGGCACTGCAATTGTTATGGGCAGGCGTGGCGCTTACCATCAGGCGAACGACATGCTCGTCTCATCACTCAGATCCATAAAAAACCTGTAAATAGCTTTCGTTTATTTTGTTATAAATACTTCTTTCCTGTCCCAAAAACCAATACCCACCGCGCCCATTTACCGCACACGCCTTGTTATTGAACAAAAAGTTATCTATTTAACCCCAAACATATTCAAACTTTTTGGAGTTCACTCGGGCGGGGATTATTTATCCCCTTCCAGTTAAAAGGTTTTGAAACAGATACCGCTTTGCGTGGAAGCTGTAAGTAATAGCTTATGCATCTGGTTTTATTTGCTGCTATTAGAAAATGTAGCGGTCGTAGCGTAGCTCGACTAGCTATTACAGCTGGTAAGTTAAGCAAACATTATCTGCGGTCGTCACTTGTATGGGTGACTGTTTATGCGGTATTTAGAATCTGATTACTGCCGTGCTTTTGAGGGTACGTAAGGCCGGTTTTTTAATTAGGCCAATAGTCGTTAGGCCAAATGTCAGAGACATTCGAGAGAGGAGCTTTAGAATTATGTATACCGTCTACTTCTTTCTTCCGATACTGTCCATCCAAAGGTTGTCTGGAAGAGATCGCTCTAAGCGATAAGACCGCCCATTGTACTACCCTAGTTATTAGATTTATCTGTAATATTTTTTTTATGATATTGGTATACAATAAAGAGTATTTAGATATGATAGATACGTAAATAAACACTATATTATTCACCTTAAAGATAAAAAAATTGCCAAAGTTATACAGGGAATAACATTAATGTGTAGTAATACTGAAAGGTGTGTATGGGTATCTAGTCATGAATCATTGGGCAGAATATACAACCAAAAAAACACTATTATATTTTCCATACAAAGTTTAAAAATTATTTATTTGAATTATTTTGGACAATCCTAACAAGCTGTGGCCTAGTCGCGGTAGTACGGGTCATTGACCGAGCTACTTTGTGCCTAGGCACAAAACAGATTAGTACAGAAATCTACATACATACAAAGTGCGCTCGAGCAACGCACACATAGACACCGCTCACAGACACGATATCTGGGCACAGTTGGGATGCGAGTGCCATCCGCTTGAGACACGCGTCTGTGAACTTTTTTGTGCAAAAATGGAGCAACGAAAAATAGGTTATTATAACTGTTTGGTGGACGGTTGTTTAAATTCAACATTAAACGGTGAATTGTCGTTTTTTAAGCTACCAGTTGTTTCAGAGAGGTAAGTAGGTATTTGCTTGTATTTTGATGGTTTGTTTTCACGTAACACAAAATAGTTAGGTAGGTATGTTACGTATGACGTCGTGGTGCATACCAACTGCCCGCAGGAGCGAGTCACGAGGCGCCGACGCAGCACATCATGCCCTCTCTTTCTACCTTTTTACATTATATAGCTTTCCCCCAAATCGTCACTTCTGGTTCTCACATCGAACCGTTGTCACCCATTAGGTTATTTAGCATGTAGGAAACTTAAAATGTAATTTTTATATTTAATTAAATTTAGAACCAAAGCATTTTGGTTTCCTTGCATCCTCCTGCCTGTAGCCTACATAATTGGCGCAGTCGTGGTAGGATACTCGAAAATAGGGTCGCTAGTTAGGCCTTCGAGTATTCTTCGAACCTACAGTGCTACGGACCAGGAGGTGTATCCAGACATCGATACTGCAGAGATACCAAAATGCATATGTGAGTACCTTAGATGAATACTATGGTTGCTCTCCCTTTAAATATAGGTGTTTTTATATTTCAATGTGTTATACATAAGTCCAAGATTTTCCATTCAAGGCAATCGAGGTTCCCTAGGGTATAGAAATTATATATAGGAATTTTAAATGTAGAAATGCGTTAGATTGTAAAGAGTTTTAGACTTTAGAAAACAATTTATTTTAATCGTAGTGATACTTACATAGTTAAAATCTAGACAAATGCATATAATGTTATGTTCGGTGCTAGCAACTTGACCCTTTAAACTGGGAAGTAACCGAATCCGGCGCACAACTGATAATTCACACGGGATTCCAGAGAACTGGGATGGCATTACGCAAACGTTTAATAATAATTTTAATTTAATTTCATCAACGAGATGAAACCTCGCTTTACAATGATTTGGCTCTTTTCATTTGAGGATTACACATTATAATATAATATAGTTTTTTATATATTTTAATTATTAATTTTACAAAAACAATATGTATAAAGGTATTAATTATATTCATATTCACTGCTCCCCCTTTGAAATGAGGTAATTGAATTTAAACTATATGTTAATTTTAATAGGAAAAGTGTTTCTCCTCGTGCCTAGACTCTTTGCTCTTTTAATCTTTTAATTACAATTTAATATGCCAGGTACTTCACGAAAATTAGTGAAGCCTATTTTACCCTAACGTACCCTTCCGGAGTAGAGAAATAGAGACCTTTTTACCACTAGACTCTATGGTACAGACACGTACAGATTCTGAATTCGTACTCAGCAGATTTACTTTTATTATTTAAATATATACTATATTAATATTCAATGAAATTTTATAAAAAATATATCACCTTATAATCTCGAATCCTTTAATTATCTTTAAACTTAAGTTATATAATCTATATCCCAAGCTACGAGATTATTTTACCCCATTGTCCTCAACTATCACAAAACTTTAACATCCAATTTATATAAGTATTATCAATTTATCATAAAGCCCGTTAATATAAATATTCTATAACCGTGCCATATTTCTCGGAATCTAGTGAACAAGGTAACATGACATCTTTATCTACCTATAGCCTATAGCTTTTATAAGGTATTATTTCGACGGAATGTGACTGGTTATGACATATTAAAACAATGGTCATCAAATATCGACTTACAGAATAAGACATTATTGCATTAGTGACTCAGAATGTGAGCAGTTCCATTCTTTTATTAAACTCTCGGAATTGCAACTTGAACTCGTATCAGATAATAATGTAATATGTCTTATACTTCCTAATCTCATTAGTTATATTTTAAGAGTTATAAAATGGGTAGGTACATCTATTCCGAAACAAAATTTTAATATAATAATTATATTCGAATGTATAGAATAGCCAAAATAAAATTGAAGTACCTATTAGGCAGCCCGACTGATTTTTACATTGTGTTTCAATAAGTATCATTCAATAAGTATAGAATATATAATTTTTATGATTTGTGAAAAGTTCAAAAGTTCAGCCATGAACCTCATGTGATAAAAAACGAAAGTAGAAAATGTACTTTTCCACCACCTACAACTACAAAGCCTTTGCTAATGGTTTCTTCAAATATGCTAAAGCATATTTTTTAGGAAATTGATAAGCATTGAGAGCATAGTTCAGAATCCACCTAAGTAATTTAGTTTTTCGCGCATCATGATGATCTTTTGACCATAGTTACAAATTATTCAAAAATATGCTTTACCTACAGAACAAGTATAGAATATCATAGGTAGGTACCCACCTACTCAACTCATTCTCATTCTGATAGTAGAGTAGTACCTACTCGTAAAATGTTTTTATGTCGCCATCCTCTATATAATACATAATTATACATATTATTATGAATGTTAAATATTGAAAAATGAAATTAATCTTACGTGAATATTGTAGTCGAATACAGTTTTAGTACTTTTTATTTTTACCTACATACGTACATAGTTTTAATAAATGCAGCCAAATCGTGGTTAAGCCTAATTTACATTTAAACATTTTAGGACTTTTAATAATTAATTAAATTTGCAGTTTGTTGAAATTATGTATAAGAATGCCATCAAAGTACTCAAGGAAAATAAGAACATTTTGACAAAGTCATATAAAGTTGTCTGAGGAATGCATGAGTCTGACATTCTCGCTTTTAGATAGCTGAGGTAGGTTACTTAATAGAAACCTATAACCATAGGTACAAGTAGTTAATTAACTATTAGATAGGTTTTATTTTGCCCATATGGCGCAATTACTTTTCATTTTAAGTAATAGTAAGTATAGGTTTTAGAAATACTTATCGAATGAAATAAATCAGCTGATTGATCTAGCATTTATTCGTGCATCGAGCACACATCGTTCGATAAGTAATAGTAAAGTAGTTTAGCGTTAGTAATCTTTGGTTTAGTTACTTTAGTTAGGTAAGTTAAGAATTATATACCTACTTGAAAGATAAAGTTCTTACCCTAAAACTTAGGAACAGATAGGTATCTAATCTAGTTAAACCGATTCTTAAGCGAAGGAATTGCCTATTGCCTATCCTTTACAATTTTTATAAATTGTCAATTATTCCTTTTAAAATTTAACTTCTCCTACCCCTTATACCTTTCCTACCCTATGTAGTATGTGCAACCATTAGTATCGATTCTATGTACATAGAGACAGAATGTCCGAAGTCCAAATCTCATGGTATTTCTGCGAGAAGAAAACCAGCCGGGAGATTCATCATGCCTCACACTTCGTGCACCAGCTGATCACGAAGCAAGAACATATCTTATCCTGCACGCTGAGTCGCTGACTCCGTTACTGTTACTCAGGAAGCGAAAGGACAAACCGATTAAGATATACTGCATCCAGACAAGAAAAGTCTACTGAACTCTATCTCACCATAGCCGAGTTCACCATTATCAGAACTACAGCGTATTCCAAATAACAAAATCAAGCTCCAAGTACTTATATCACTCTACAATTCCCATTGAGAACGTAGTGCAGGTGCACTCGTTATCAGATTACAGTGTCGTCATTCGTCGAACTGTGATGAATATTACTACAAAAAGGAATCGAATCGTGGAATCCGAATACATCGCCGGACACATACCTATGCACAGATAGCGGAAGATAAGGCAATTGACCAGCCATGTAAGGATTGATCCCACTGCAGCGTATCAGCAACTCTGTCAGTCAAGGCCCGCCAATAGTTGCTGATCTTCGGGAGGGAGATGTTACGTATGACGTCGTGGTGCATACCAACTGCCCGCAGGAGCGAGTCACGAGGCGCCGACGCAGCACATCATGCCCTCTCTTTCTACCTTTTTACATTATATAGCTTTCCCCCAAATCGTCACTTCTGGTTCTCACATCGAACCGTTGTCACCCATTAGGTTATTTAGCATGTAGGAAACTTAAAATGTAATTTTTATATTTAATTAAATTTAGAACCAAAGCATTTTGGTTTCCTTGCATCCTCCTGCCTGTAGCCTACATAATTGGTAGGTAAGCGCCCCAGCCCCCAGCCCTGCGCCGAACAAGCGAACATAAGTTTTTAGCCTTGTCATATTTTTACAATTTAAAATTAGATATTTATTGTAGTATAAGCTGTGTTAGCCTTGTGTTCAATAATCTAATGAGGAAGATGTTAATGTAAACTAATCGCATTTGTTTTGTCTTCAAAACAACTTTATTCAGTTATAATAGTAACTGCGAAAAAATTATGTCGATATCGTGTACAGTTATATTTTTAAATCAATCAATTTTCCTCCCAAAAACTTCCTGCGCCGTCCGGTATGAAATGTATGAAAAGTACATACATGAGATTAACTTCTGTATTTATCTGTTTTGTGGCCTAGGCGCTCTGTCTTTGAAAACGCCGAACATTTTACAAGGGCTTGATTTCGAGTCTCAAATACCGGAATTTCATACTGAACGGATCTTCGGACTCGGTCGTTTCCGTTCCGGAACCCACTCGTAAAAAAGGGTATTTCCACATTTTTACACGACTGCCCAAAAAGGAGTATTTCAGGGTTTACGTATGTATGTATTTATTTATTCCACCATTACTTCTTATTGCCTGGACAGATTTGAATGCATTAAAACCATAATAAAAACATAGGTTTAAGTTTTTTTTACCATAGTTTTTTTGCATGTTCCGGAACCGGTATACAAAAAAATCTCCGCGAACGTACCCGACTTAGCCTTGCCTTGATTAGTTTCAAATTTTTATCCAACTTGACGTCTTAGAATTCATATTCAGAAATAACCTAAAAAGAATTTCCGAAACGAAAACGGTCCTCTTCGGTGGAGTTTTATGGGGCGGCGTTAGAAGGTAACTTTGTTTGTGCCGCTCGACCAATGAGGAGCAGCGGCTATTATTTATTAGGATTACATCTTTATGATTGGTGCAATACGAAACAAGGCTAGCGAATCATGAAGCGGCGGCGAATGTTTGATAGTTTTAGTGTTTGCCGCGTTTTGTCAAAGATTAAACAGGTTTATTTCTGAAAACTGACTAAGTAAAGACGCTTTATTGATTACTGACTTACGAACACTCTTTTACTATGCAATGAAATCAAATGTTGGAAATGTCTTAATCATCATTATCAGCCTATTACATTCCTACTGTTGAAATTCATGCATGATGTTTTTTACATCCTATTCCTACGGTGGTTGGTGACCTCACGTATTTTTTAAGAACATCAGCCATGCTCGCTCTTATTAGGCGTTTACACTGATTAGATCCTTATTCCTGAATGTTAATTGGAGCGATGATGTTTAATGCTGTAATTAATAAGTAAGCATTAATAAAAATAAAAAAATACCCTGCCAAAAACATTATCACTTGGGATGATTTAAGGATTCCGAGGATACCCCATACATCCAAATCTGTTGAGGCATTTTGTAATAAAAAAACGCACATACATTAACCCCGAAAACATTATATTCCTTTTTTGGGGAGTCGCGTAAAAAGCAGTTTGCTTGAAAGTTAGTTGTAAAGTAAGGTTGGTAGGACAGCTGGCTTTGCTAACTGAAGATAAAATTTGTTTGTCAGATCTGTACACGCGGCGCACTAATATTCTTTGTCACAAGTTCATTGCTCTTTATCAGCTGATTGTTAGGGTTGAAATGAACTTGATTACCAGAAATGTTTAAATTATCATATCTTGTGATTTTAAAAAGTTTCTGGTGATTTGCACTTGGACTTGAATTATTAATAAGCTTCTATATGCGTGGTTTAATTATTACTACACATTTATGTTACACGTTGTATATATTTTTAATACTTATTGCTTTAGTAAGATTCTAAAAACAGTGTTTCAGTTGTTTAAAATCGGGAGCGAGTGTGGCTCAGTGGGAACGAGTGTGGGTTAGTGGGAGCATGGGCGACTTTGAATCAGACGCACCCGAGTTCTAATTCCGTTGGCCCCCACTGAATTTCTTAAGTTATTTGCAGATTTAGCACTCGCTTTGAAAACGGCGAAGGAAAAATCGTGAGGAAACCGATATGTCCAAGAATTAGTCACGAAAACTCAGGGCCAGCGTGGTAGATTACGGTGACTCTCTCTATGCAACAAGGCCCGTGTCCCATCAGTGGGAAAGTGATGGGCTGATGATGATGATGATGAGGATGATGAGGACGAATTCCGATCTACAGTCGCACTCTTGGTGTAAAATCAGTGAGCGCTATAAAACGCGGATCGATGAACCGCTGTATCTCCGAAGTGCTCTGAAACCCGTACTTGACATATTTTTGTCGATTGACGACTGAGACCTACTGAGAATTTAAAAAAAGTTATTTGTTTTTTATTTGGTATCTCTTTGTACTTTTTAGGACCAACGCGGACTTTTTAGGTCCAAGTGAATTTAGTTCATACTTAAGGTACTAAGTATTTTGGGAATAGACAAAAGTTTATCTTAAGATTGCATCAAATAAATTTATTATTCATATAAAAAATCATAAAACTAACAAGTTAGAAACTAACTAAATCCCATCATTGGTTTTTAAGTTATAGAAGTCCAAACAAACCAACAAACTGACAAACAAACAAACAAAAAACAAAAATCTTAAAAACTGTTTTAATATCGTTAGTTACTCATTTTAAGTCGCTCTGCTTGATTTTTTTTCGAATATCTTCCATGTACAGATTTTTGGGTTATACCCAAAAAACCCCCTGAGGGGTAGGGGTGAGGGTAGAACCCTGTTTGGAAAGTAAATAAACTTTTATATACTATTAATTGAGCATTATTATTTTTTTCCCATATACATAGGTTGTATAAGGTTGTCTGGAAGAGATCGCTTTGAGCGATAAGACCGCCCATTGTAACACTTTAGTTTTTAAGTTTGTTATTGTACTTATTGTTATTATGTTTTCTGGTGGTGAAACAATAAAGAGTTATCTACATAACCCCGTTCTTATAATGTATAGATAATTGTTTCTACGTTATATACTTTGTTCATAAATACAAAACCCAGTGTGCCCCGGACAGTTCCGGAATTACGTTCAAGTGCCCTCAGAATCCCGGAGGATCGGGATGCCAGTCCCCGATACTTGATCGAGATTCCAACTTTTGTAAACAAATACAGCCGCTATAGACAAATTAATGTAATTACATAATGAAAAACGACGATGTAGGCACCTTTTTGCCGCCCGCCCTAAAGAAATAAACGCAAAATTCGTCCAAAGCCGTGGGTCCGGTGTTGTAGAGTCTGACTATAGAAAGGTTATAGGTACAAATCCCGTGACTGTCTGTAGTGATGATGATATCAGATCATTTTTGAAACGTATCACGACAATTTGTCTCTGATATCGATATCAGAGGAGACAAAAAAACATGAGTTGTTCATCAACTGGCGCGCGTGAAAGTCGCGCGTGCGCGCGAGTTGGCACCTTCCGATTGTACTATATCTAATTTTTTGTTGTCAACTCGCGCGCACTTTCAAAGTACAACCTAACGCAGCATTGTTGTAGTGTTGAGACAGTAACTGAGGTTTGTACAACATCTTAATAGTGTTACTGTAAGCACGGCATTAGTAACTAAACATATTTTGAAAATAATCCGTCCCGAAAAATAAAACAAAATTCTAAAGTGAACTTTCCATTTATTCATCAGTTTTGGCATCACAGACGCACTTATGAACGTCAATTTATTACAATGACTCTACCACAGTATTGGAAAAAGAACCACTAAGAAGATACGGTACGAAATTGATAGGAAATTTATTTTTAAATTTTTGTTACAATACGTTTGTTTTTGACAATATTATGTGACTTATGACACGCCTAGCGCACTCCGCACTGTAGGTACGAAGCTACAAGTACAGTAAACGGACAAAAGTGCATTAGCACCTTAAAGTCGATAATCGCCCACACGGTGTAAGCCCGCGCATGCTGCATATTTTATCTCTGTGTGTATAATGTCCTTACGCACACGACAAAACGTCATACGGTATAACTATGAGGAGGTGCACTTCGTCAGATGCATGTGGTAAACATTAGAAAAAGATAACAGTATATACTCGCTTTCTTCTTAGTGAGTGATCCGGTTTTTACGCCGAGCCGACTCAAAACAACAGCTTAAATTCGTTAACTTAAAAAATGTGACAATGGTGGAGTGGAGTAAGTAGTAAACTCTTATACGATGGTCAATAAGGGTATGGGTTCAATTCTGAGTGCCGTGATCCCTTTTTGGTATTTATTATTAAGTTTAAATCCCTGTTAATATAACAAACTATAAGTTGCAGCCTTTGTTAAACATGAATTAAAATAGTCGTTCATAAGGGAACATTTATTAAAATCCAAGTTAAAAAACATTTTATAATTTAATAATTAATAACCTACTTATGATAAACATTTATTTACTTATAGTTTTTAAAAGAAATAGAAACCAATACATCTCTTATTACCTATTGGTTATTAAAGGTTTATATAAGCTTAAAATATTCATTTTCTCAAGGAAAAGAGGTTTGAAGCTTAACCCCTTATAACCATAAACTACAAATTTTTCTTTAAAAAATCATTCAAATTTACCTACTAACTATTACTATTACTAACTATGACTTAAAAGTTTTATCATCGGTAAATATTGTAGTAGTCTTCCAGTTAAAATCCATATATTCTCGAGCAAAACGCAATCATTCCTGTTTATATGCCTTCGCGTCAAACATGATTTCTTAGCAGGTATTCGGTGATGTAATCCTTCGGCATGGAGTCCGCGGTGGACAGTGCGCAATTACGTTTCCACTTATTGTTCTGTATTCGTTTCATATTGTTCCACCATAAAACGTCGCTGAGACTGGTTGATAACCAGCGGGCTTCACTCCATACACGACTGCCTTCCTCGTTGTGTCGTTTTACCCAACGACTCACAGTATTTCTCTAAAACAGAGTAATCTTTATTATATTAGAACACTTTTAAACTAGCAATTTACACCACAACGCAACTATAATAATATCATCACATAATCTATTATAACTTACACATAAGCCGGTTTCATTGGAAATTTGAGATATATTAAGTCCATTTTTCTATAAAAGGCCACTATATTTGCCCTTTCATCGATATTTCTATTTGCTTGCATTTGTAATAATAACTATCAAACGAAACAACACCAGTAACAATAAATCTACCGCTCGCAACAAAGTTTACCAACCGACAAGTTCACTATTCTATTGCAGCTTATTTCAAATCTACCTTCATCTTTTGAGAAACTGGTTAAAACATTAAAATAAAGAAACAACACCACATCGATGACATTTCAAACAAAATTCTAAAAACTAAAATGTAAAAACGATTTATAGTACGAGAGGATTCGAACCGACGTGTCGCATATCATGATTTATGACATTTAAACACTGTGTTAAACCACTGAGCCAGGTTGACACTTATCCAATGTTTCGAAATTAAAAGTTATTAACTTGAAAAGTTTACGACAGGAAGACGATTGATAATTTCGCTCTTTGATTGGTTCATAATGAAAGAATACATTGTATGGGTGAGTGTGTGCCTGCAAACGCTTTGTAGAAGAAGGTCATTAGTGCGATTTACTTTGATGCTATTGCTTTGTGAGACTGCTACTGGATTTTTGACCGCCACTGTACATAGCTGGACATCGGCGGCGGGTCGCGCGTCGTTACACGTGCCGCGTCAGAAAAGATAAGAGCTATGCGATAGAAAGAGAGCCGCTCTGTAGGTTAATATGACTGGTAGGTATACAGCGCTACGCGACCTAATTGAATTTTATTGCGTCATAGCAAGAGTCGCTATTTGTTTAAATTTCTTTGCGGAGTGATGCTTCTGTCCTTAGTATTCTGTGCTTATGACCAGTTGGGTACTTTGCAAAAGTGGAATGTTTCACACGAAGGATAAATAGGTGAAACAATATGGTCAACTGCAACTTTTGGTCAGTGAAAGTGCGTACCAAGACAAAACATTCTTTAATGTCAGTCTCTGTGGTGTAGTGGTTGGGTATGTTGGCTCACATCATACACCAGTGAGGTTGCGAGTTCGATTCCCGCGACGGGATAAATGTTCATGCACAGGAAAAGCGCAAGCATTTGTTTCGTGTCTGGGTGATAATGGTCCTTGTAGTTCCTGTCCCTAGACACAGGGAATCCTAGTTAGGGTCCAGGTATATGATAGTTGGGAGAAAAAAGATTATATTATAAGTTTTTAAAACACACATAATGCGATCCAATTTTTAACCGACTTCAATGAAGGAGGCGTTCGATTGTATTTTTTTTTATGTTACCTCAGTACTCCGTCATTTATGAAAAGATTCGGAAAATCCTTTTTATATAAATATTTCATCGATAGACCTTCGAAGATTTATTGAAGCCGGTTTTGGTATTTTCTAAAAATTAATTATTAAGAAACTCACTTTAAAATGCCATTTTCAATTATCCTTTAAAAGCTTTTTGTAGCGTTCTAATTGTATTTCCCGGAGAAACGTAAGGGAATTTGAAAAGGCTGTACGCATGATCAAAGAGTAAAAGGAACTTAGCTTACATGTCAGGGCGGACATACTTTCCGGTACGGGAATTTCCCGGATTGGAGAGGGTCCCGGTGTTGAGGTCCGTTTGTCCCGGTTTGTGAAGTTTGAGCAGTCATCGTATTTTTTACTAGTCGGTCCCGTGGATTCTCCCGTGGTTTTCTGGGATAAAATTAAGCCCATGTCCTTTTCCAGGACCTAAAAAGTACTATGTGCATACCAAAGTTCATCAAAATCTGTTCGAGAGCTCTGTCGTGATTGAGTAACAAACATCCATCCATCTTTACAAATTTTCCATCTATATAAATGAAAATGAATAGATGTATATTTGTACTCTATGCGTTTCTAAACCATTGATCCGATTGTGATGAAAATTTGGTGGGTTCTTCTTCTTCTTATCTCCAGTATTTAGAGTACTTTCCCTCCGGGTGTGGTTAAAAAATTCCACTATGTATGGCATTGTAACACATGCCGGGTACAGCTAGTTAATAATTTAGTAGGATTAGCAGGGAGGATTTAGGAAACTTTTGAAAAACTGTATTTGATACAGAACTGGGATGAATGTCGTATGAGGACACAGAGGCACATAGTGATTAATTAATTTATGTTGGTACCCGTATGACTTAATATCGAGGAACATCTCTCGAATAAAGGGGTATGCTGAAAATCAGTCTTGCGTGAGCTGATAGGCTTACGCAGCTCAGTGCTGAGCCTACCCCTATTGCTGCTGTTTTTGTGACTCTAAATTCTGTGTACACAGTTTGGAAATAAATAATTTCTTTATCTTTATTTTTACCTTTATCAAACTTATAACACCCCTCTTTTTTGCATCGGGGGTTAAAAATAAAAGTAACAACACATCTACTGTTTATCCGAATCCTCCCGGTCGATGCAACTAACCGATCAAAGGAAGTAAGACATCGATATCATAGAATCTTCCCGGTCTGTCACGATGCTGACAACCCTAATGCAGGAACAAGGTACAGGTAATGTGACGTCATTATCTCGTTATTTTAAATAGGGTTACCGTTCGCTGTAGATAGATAATGTCAACATTAAAAATCATTTTATGTATCCAATAGTATTAAATGTTGGTGAATTTGAAAGCGTCCAGCTTACTTAGCTATACTGGTAGTAGGTTTCTCGTATGCGAGAGGCCGTCTGGGTTATTCAGCCGCCAAGAAGACGGTCTCATATTTCCTGGTTCGAGGTTCCATGTATGTGATCGTTGAGGCTTTATTAGAATACAATAATAAGATTCATCTAATAAGATACCATTAAGTCATTTTATTATCACTTTTTTTTAACTCTTTTTTTATTAAGTCACTTTTTGTTTGTTTGGGTCGTTCCGGGTGGAATCTTGCAACTCAAATTTCGAGCACTTCCCGATTAGTTATCCGGCTGAAACTTTCTGGGTACCTCACAGCTCGATGGCAATGCATTCTAAATCTATTTATTAGCATGCCATGCATACCTAACCTCAAAAGGCGCATAAAAACTTGGTTTTTAACCGACTTCAAAGGAGGAGGTTCTATGTTCGATTGTTTTTTTATCATTTTTTATATTTGTTATCTCAGAACTCCATCATTTATGAACCGATTTGGAAAATTCTTTTTGCGTTGGGTTCAGTATAGCTACGAAGTGGTCCCATATAAATTTCATCGATATTTGACCTTAGACTTCGAAGATAATAAATAATAAATAAATAACGCCCAACGATCACATACATAGATCCTGACCCCTAACTAGGATTCCCTGTATCTAGGGAACCAGGAACTATGAGGACCATGGTTCCACAACACCCAGACACGAAACAAATGCATACATTACAGATACATTGAACACGGTTTTTGCTTTTTTCTAAAAAATAAGTATTAGAATGTTTTTATCTGTCACTGTTTTTTTCTTTTTACAAGCTTTTATTTAACTTGCCATGTTTATTATTTGGGTCAAATCTTGCAAGTTAAATCAGAACCACTTCCTCTGATCCTACGGAGTTGAAATTTTGCATACTTGTTAAAGTTCGATGACAATGCAATATTATGGTGACAGCCAGCTGATCTGATGATGGAGACGAAAAGTGGCCAATGGAACTCCTTGACGGATAATTGGAAACTACAAGTGTTTGGACTCATTTTAATCTGCTCGTGGTTCCGATCACGAATTTGTTAAAAGCTTGTCTTGAAAGATATATTTATAACAAAAATCTTGTTTATAGATTTTGTCACTTCATTAGCACGCCGCGACGTGACGTGACGTGACGACAGATCCACAAACAGTGTTAAACATGCGCCGACGGACTGACACGTAGACGTGTTAGTGAAACGAGGTTAAAAGATCTTATAATACTTAGGTGGTATTTTACTGGTGGTAGGTTTCTCGTATGCGGGAGGCCGTCTGGGTAGGTACCACCGCCTTGCCAGTTATTCAGCCGCCAAGCAGTAGTGCGCAAGAATTATTATGTTTTGGTTTGAAGGGCATTGTAGCCAGCGAAATTACTGGGCATTATGAGACTCAACAGCTAATTGTCTCAAGGAGTCGAGCGCAGTACAGCGCCGCGCAGGATTATGCAAAACAAAGTTCTGAGTGGTGCTGTTATTGTTATGGGCTGGCGTATTGCTTACCATCAGGCAAACAACCAGCTTGTGTCGTCATTCAGTTACATAAAAAAGGTAGGTAATATATATTTATTAGTTTGCTAGCTGCACGCGGTTTCACCCGCGGTTTCCCGGATTTCGAGGACATAAAGTACCTACATACAAAATTTTCATCAAATTCCGTTCAATAGTTTTTGTGTAATAGAGTAACAAACATCCATCCATCTTCACAATCTTTGTCATTTATAATATTAGTATGATACTAGCTATGCTCCGCGGGTTTACCCGCAGTTTCCCGAATTAAAAGTAACCTGTCTTTTTCCAGGAACTAAATTACCTATATACCAAATTTCATCAAAATCAGTTCAGCACTTTATGCTTGATTAACAAACATCTATCTATCCATGCATCTATTCTCACAAACTTTCGCATTTATATTATTAGTAGAAATAAGTTTTTTGTTAAAAATATATTTTTCAAAACACAACTTTTAACAAATTCGTAATCGGAACCGCAAGCAGATTAAAATGAGCCCAAACACTACTAGTTTACGATTATCCGTCAAGGAGTCCCATTGCTCACCTTCCGTCTCCATCATCAGATCAGCTGGCAGTCACCATAATATTGCATTGTCATCGGACTTTGACAAATATGCAAAATTTCAACTCCGTAGGATAAGAGGAAGTGGTTCTAATTCAGCTTGCAAGATTCCACCCGGACAAACATACATAGATACATTGCAAGTTAAATAAAAGCTTGTAAAAAACGTATAGGATAGGACAAATGTTACAAGAAACCTGAAAAGTAAATATAGTTTTAAAATACTTATAAAAGTGGACAGTCTTTTCGCTCAAAGCGATCTCTCCCAGACCTCCTCTCTTAGTGCTTAGGGAGGTATTCTAGACATGTTCCTATTGGAGAAGCTATTAGCGTCACTAACGAGGCATACAAACGTACAGTCAACGTCATTGTTATGTAGGGGATAAAAAGTATCCTATCTTATGTCCTTTTTAACCGACTTCAAAAAAGGAGAAAGTTCTCTATTCGATTGTATTTTTTTTTATTGGTTTTACCTCAGAACTCTGTCATTTATGAACCGATTTGGTAAATTATTTTTGCGTTGGGTTCAGTATAATAGCTACGAAGTGGTTCCATATGAATTTCATCGAAATTTAATTTTAAAATTGACAGTGGACTTCGTAGATACATTGAATTGATAAATAAAATCTAGTAACTCTACCTACCCGACCCTAAAGAAATTTAAAATTTTAAAAAGGAGAATATTCTCTTTGCGATTGTATTTAGAAATAAAAAAAGAAAGTAATAAATCTTCAATCACTTTGCAAGTTTTCTTTCGTAGAGCTTGTCGTTTATTTCTCTTTCTTATGGCGTCACACGTTCTCTTTCTTATGACGTCAACGTTCTGCGGACCCTAACCTACCGAGGGCTGCCCCTTATACCGTTGGGGTCGCCCAAAGACCAAGGGCTACCCCATATACGTTTTAATGCTAAAACAGACCAAATTTGGTGCACAATGAGCATTTTGGTGAACGGTTAATTTGGTGCACAATCAGTATTTTTGGTGAACGATTAAAAATTATCCAATTTAAAAACACTTTCTGAAAAGTTGCCCTATCCCCTATTTTAATTGTGACATGGTAACAAGGGTACTTAGTATGAATGCTGACTGTACGTTCCATTCAGATCACGTACTACGTATAACTTACGTATATTAAATAGGATATTAGAAACCCATTCAATCTTAGAGGATGAATAGTGTTGATTAAATTCAGGAACTGAATCGATTTATTAACCCTAAGAACCTAATATGAGCTGAAAACCAGAGTTGTGGATTTATCCACAGCTTTATGCTTTATTGCAAACAATTAATAACATACATTACATAAAAACTATTAAAGAAAGTGTTACAATGCGGCCTTATCGCTAAAAGTGATCTCTTCCAGGCAACCGATGTAATTTGGTATGTAGGTATTTTAGGTCCACGAAAAGTAAATAGCCTTTTTTTATAAGTGATATGGCTAGCATTTGTCCGCTATCTCACCTGTTGTTAAGTGACGATGCGTTCGAAGATGTAGCACGCTCGCCTAGAAGGAACCTGTTCACTTTTGTCTTAAAGACACCCAGATTATAGCTATCCAACACAGATGCCGGCAGAGAGTTCCACTCCTTGGTCGTTCGCATTATGAAGGTCGAAGCAAAGCGCTTAGAGCGAGCAGAAGGGATGTCAACCATAAATTGATGACTTGCCGTACGTCTAGTCGTCCGGTGATGGAAGGAAATCGCAGGTGAATCCGCGGGAAGCAGCTAGTACTGTATATTCTGGCGCGATTCGTCCGTGATAAGCGAGGAATGAGTCCTAATACGACATGATTTTGTGGACAACGATATGTTGGAAATATGGAATAGAAACTACACGCTAGGGAGACAATACTACGCAGTTTCCGCAACTTCCTTTTTTATTAGAAAGAGGTAAATTATTTATTTTGACAAAACTGCTTGTGGTAGGTCTCTCGTATGCGGGAGGCTGTCTGGGTAGGTACCACAGCTTTGCCAGTTTGACAGCCTCTGTGGTGTAGTGGTTGGGCAGGTTGGCTCAAATCTCATACACCACTGAGATTGCGGGTTCGATTCCCGTGACGGGACAAATGTTTGTGCAAAGAAAAAGAAAAGCGCAAGCATTTGTTTCATGTCTGGGTGTTGTGGGACCATGGTCCTCATAGTTCCTGGTTCCCTAGATACAGGGAATCCTAGTTAGGGGTCAGGATCTATGTATGTGATGGGATGTAATTTTTTTTTAATTTAGTTATTCTGCCGCCAAGCAGTAGTGCGCAAGCATTATTGTGTTACTGTTTGAGGGGCATTGTAGCCAGCAAAATTACTGAGCATATGAGACTTAATATCTGACCTCTCGGGGTGATGAGCGCAATGCAGTGATACGCAGTGCTTTTTATGGTATTAAAGTTCTGGGTGGCACTGCAATTGTTATGGGCAGGTGTGGCACTTACCATCAGGCAAAAAACTTGCTCGTCTCATCACTCAGTTACATAAAAAAAAACTGCACACATAAAACATAGCACATACACAAGTGTGGGAGAACAAAATATAACAAGTTAATAAAACCAAGACAAACAATTACAGCATGTGTATGGAGACCGCTGCCGTATACAGGGCGCTCAAAAAAGGTCTGTGCTCAGCATAATGTTGTGAAGAAAACACAACGCTGGTTTTCAGCGCAGGCCGAAATAGGCAGTAATATTTAGGTTTCTTTGCCCTTGGTGACGCACGAACTTGGTGTGTTAAATATGAACATATAAGTAACTACAGTTTTATTATTGTATTAAAAGATCTGGGTGGCATTGCAATAGTTATGGGCAGGCGTGGTGCTTACCATCAGGCGAAAGACACGCTCGTCTCATCATTCAGTTCCATACAAAAGTATTTTCATCCGCTCATCTCTTGGATTAAGCATTTTAATTTTAATTTTATAGCCTGTGTCAGATTCAGTTTCATTTATTAATCTTTGCTTTGATTCTCTTTGTTTGGGTTTGAATCTGTGTGCCCTTTGGCAAAGGCCTTTTTTTTTTTTTTTTTACGTGGGGAAATCCTCATGGATACCTCCGGGCACGGGCCCTTCGGTTATGTCAGACTCCGCCTTTCGGCGACCTACTGACTAAAACCCCACGGTTCTCCGTCTTCTGCCATGGTGGGGTGAGATGGGGTCGCGCTAGCATTCACCATCTCACCCCGGCAGATGGCCCGGTATCCGGGCCTCCGGCTGCAGCATTGCTGCATCCAGTCTTGCCCGACGGGGTGGCCGAGTTGACCCTCCCCGCCGCGCCGCCAGCCTTGCAGGCCGGCCATCCACCGACCCGAGGGTCCGCTGAGCCTCTCGCGAGGCTCCCCCGACTCCGCGGAAGATCCGCCGGCCTCATCTGCTGTGCTCTATGCTACCTTCATAGAGACACGCAGAGAGGCCCACCGTTCCCAGCTATTAGCCACGACCAACAAGATCCCACAAGGAGAAGTTATTGGCCGTGTTGACGGGGTGCACCGGCCCAGTCACTGCCGTTCCCCCCGGACGTATCCATAAGGGACAAGCAGTGACCGAGCACACGTGGAGGTTGCCGGGACTAGCACCCCTTGGCAAAGGCCTCCTCCAACCACTTCCAACCTTCTCTTTGCCGTGCTAGTCTGGACCATGTTTTACCAGCTGTTTTAACAATCTCGTCATCCCATCTTTTAAATTGTCGCCCTTGCTTTCTCTTTCCCTCTCTTAGATACCACAAACTAGCTGATTTGCTTCATTTCTCTGCTCCTCGGATTGTGTGTCCAGCCCATCTCCACTTTAAAGTTCTTCTCAGCATTTTAAATATACCTTCAAATAAGATCTAAAAAAACAGAATAGTAAACTTGCTCTCGTTCTGTGGTAATTTCCCAATCCGACATGGCCACCCTAAATATTCACCATTGAATGCGCGGGCGCAGACGTTCGAAATTCAAAATTCAAATCAGTCGCCGTACGTCGTTGCCAGAGCGTCCGTCAAAATTTACATACACTGTTTGTATGTAAAATCTGTTCTGTTTTGTTTATTTTTGTGCATAAACGCTACATTTTCTGGCTAACGATGTCGTTTTACCATTTTAGTGGAATGGTGAATGGTAGCCTTTTGCGGCGGGTCAATAACCTGGGATCTGAGTAAAATATAGGCTGAACAGGCTTGACGGCTATCTCACCTTGTGGAAGGATTAAGGATAATTGGCTAGAATAATAATTACTTAATTAAAAAAAAACGAATTCAAAACTATACTACTATACCTAATTGTACAAATTTGAACAAAAAACACAAACCAAAAATTGATCTATCTATATATTTTTTGTTTTTTTTTTTAACTTTTTCAAAAAGCGCTGAACGATTTGATGAAGTTTATGGGACCACCTCTGAAGTTTTACCTACCAAACAAAAAAATAAATAATCATTAAATCGTAATTGGCGGAGTAACCGCTAACAAACATAAAAAAAACAATCAGTCGAATTGAGAACTTCCTCCTTTTTTGAAGTCGCTTAAAAACAGCTTATTCCCAAATGGCTCTGAAACTGTCTTATCGTCCCCCAAAATTTATATAACAACTAGCTGCGCCCCGCGGTTTTACCCGCGGTATATATAAAGAAAGTATAAAACGCCTATGTGTTAATCCAGGGCATAAGCTATCTCCATTCCGAATTCCACGAAGGGCATTGTAGCCAGCGAAATTACTGGGCATATGAGACTTAATATGTGATGTCTCGGGGGATGAACGCAATGCTTTTCAAGTTTGGGTGCTTCTGCAATTGTTATGGGCAAGTGTGGTGCTTACCATCAGGCGAACGACTTACTCGACTCATCTCTCAGATGTATAAAAAAGTAATTATTATTAAAAGTATTTATTAGTAGAACAGCCAAGAGGACGTTCCATAAAAATATATTCCTTCTAAACATGAGAATCTCAAATTCAAAGTGCGAACTGGTCAATACAGACGTCAGGGTCCCACGCCGTGGTCTATGGATCCATATACGGAGCACTGCCTGTGCTGATATTTTATTCATTCACCTGCGCGCGCGCATGCAAGCTATCACTCACGGGAATGGAAATTGCTGCACAAGATTTGCTTCTATATAATACTAGCTTTCGCTCGCGACTCCATACGCATTTTCTTACCTACACCATACTAGGCCTAGCGCACTCCGCACTGTAGGTATGAAGCTACAAGTACATAGCCGGACACCGACGGCGGGTCGCGCGTCGTTACACGTGCCGCGTCAGAAGAGATAAGAGCTATGCGATAGAAAGAGGCGCTCTGTAGGTTAATACGACTGGTAGGTATGCAGCGCTACGCGAGCTGAATTGAATTTTATTGCGTAAGAGTCGCTATTTGTTTAAATTTCTTTGCGGAGTGATTCTGTCCCTTAGTATTCTGTAACCATACTAGGTCTCTCGTATACGAGAGGCCGTCTGGGTTGGTACCGCAAAGTAGAAGTACGCAAGCATTAATGTTCCGGGTTATAGGACATTGTATGTAGCCAGAGAAATTACTAGGCATTAGACTTATTGTCTCAGGGTGACAGGGCACAGTGCAGTGCCGCGCAGGATTTTGCAAAAAAGTTCTGGGTGGTGCTGCAACTGTTACAGGCAGGCGTGTTGTTTACCATCAGGTAAACAACTTGCTCATAGACATTAAAACAGTTTGGAGGTTTTTTGAAGGTATTATTATAATGACCAGTGCCTTTGTTAAGTTAGGCAAAACTTATCTTTTCTGTGCCATGCTTGTCCCACTGCAGTTCCTTCGTCCATTTTTCCGGTTTGCCTTGCGAGAGCAATATTTTGTCATTTGTTATTTACTATAGAAGTTATATAAAAAGCAAACAAGCAAGATAGGTCGACGATATTGTAAAAATCGCGGGCCGAACCTGCTGGCCGATTCAGAACCCCACGACAACATACCGAATCGATTTGATTGGATAACGATCTCGTGTCGTAGGTTTCTTTTCGAGCTATTCAGAACATCCGCCCCGAGGATTCGACACGGTTTCGGTTACGATATCGAAATCGATACGACAACGTGTTGCATTTACGGAGATCGTTTTGTGTGCAATACTCGCAGAAAATTGTATTATTATCTAGACGATATAAAAATGTTTTCAAGTTATCAAAATTTATTATAACAACGTTTATCACGAATTAAAATATAATCAACAATTATAAGCGCCAGATATTGGTAGAAATATAAAAAAAACAAGAGCTTCGTAAACACCCACCTGCTGATATCCACTTGACATTAATGTTTAATCTATGCTTTAGACATTGACAAACCGCCAAATTTAAATGTCTATCGCAAATTGTTTTCTTTATCATGTTTTGAAATTATTAAAAGAAGATCGAGCGGGAAGACCTCGAAGAGCCTCATCAAGATTCATTAGAAATGTTAAGTAAATACCAAAATTACAATTACATAGTATCACAGAGTACTTTATAATAATTATATAGGTACAGTGATTTTATTTCGGTAGATTTATGCATCTTATTAAGTAATCTTATAGCAGTAGGTAAATAGTTCTAAAACAATCAAAGCGAACTTAACCTATAAATAAATACTAGACTTATAGGTACTTTATTATATAGAATTAGTTTTTGTTGAATCTTACTGTGAGTTTTATTTTATTTGTAGTAGAAAATGTAGTTTATTTAACAACACACGGAATATACTCGGTATACGGAACACTATAGGTACACGGAATATATCGGAGTGATATGTTGCACTCGATAAGTTGTCGTGGAAATTAATCGGACGTTCGAAAACTTTGCTTCGATATCTGCATTGTGAATAACGTTCTCGGTCGATAAATACGCGTTTATCGTACGGTTACGATTGGTTATCGACTACGACAATTTGAACGTCGATTCGACTATTGTGAATTTAAAATATTTTGAATCGTACGATATCAAACCGAATCGATCGACAAATGAGTTGTCATGAGGTTCTGAATCGGCCAGCTGGACACGAATGGCGCAGACTCGAGGCAAATGGCATGATATGAGAGAGGCCTATACCCAGCAGTGGGATGTAAAGGGCTGTGGATGATGATGATGATAGAAGTTATGTCATAATTTGTCTGGCCGTAGGCAAAACTCATTTGAGAGAGGGGTTTATGAAAATAACATACTCGATGAGTTATGCTTCTACGTTTATAATGCGTGCCATGTATTGGTGTCGTCATTGTCTTTGAACGAAGCGTGCGTTTCAGAGTAACCAGTACGATTTTAAGACGCACGCACTGCAGTCCGAATCCCGATTGGCGGAAAACTCGAAGTTTGCGGATTCAATACTAGAATCGGTGTAGGAGAAAATCTAAAATAATCAAGAATCAATGGGCGACAACAGCGGAATAATAGATAAAAAATCATTAGTACGGGATTTGAACTCCGGTGCGTCTAATCGTAATTCGCACGATTTACCACTAAGCCACCCTGCGCTTTTCTTAACAATGTGAATTTAGCTACATTATCTCCATCGCTTCTTTAAACAATATCATATAATAATACCAACGTAGGCGTTGTTTGCCCCAAGCAGTCTCGTCTCAAAGTTGCCAGTAAGCAAAATTTACCCCAACTCTCGGGTAAATGAAACGTCAACAGAAACTTTTGCGATGATCGCGCGAATAATATTGTTGGCTGGTATTAAGCTAAGTAGGCGTTTATAATTTCGTCTTAGTCCACAGTTTTAGATGTTACATTAATATAGTGAAAGAAAATGTGTAAGTTTGTTTACATATCTTTTACAACTTTTATAACTATATTTTTCAACTTGGAAGTGGAAAATATTTGAAGATCGACATTCATGACCCAAAATTCTTATTTTTGTTTTTTTTTTTATGATTCTGAATGATGAGACCAGCAAATCGTTCGCCTGATGTTGAGCATACGCCTGGCCATAAAAATTGCAGTGTCACCCAGCACTTTTAATAGGCACCATGAACTGCGTATTACTGCAGTGCGCTCAGCACCCCGAGACATCAGATATTAAGTCTCATATGCAATAATATATATATATATATATATATATATATATAATATAACATAATATATATATATATATATATATATATATATATATATACCTAATATACTAGGATAATATATAAATATTATCCTGTCGCAGTTATCGATTCTGCAACTCTCTATAATGAGCCAGCCTGCTTAATCACCGTCTCTTGGAGTCTGTCAACTATAAGAAAGTGATCAATAGTTATTATAACTATCTGTTTGTTGTTATATTGATATACATTTTATAATATTTAAAATTATTAATTTCTAGAAAAAAACATTAACCGACTTCAATGTATCTTTGAAGTTCAAGGTCACATATCGGTGAAATTTATATGGGACCACTTCGTAGCTATACTGAACCCAACGCAAAAAGAACTTTCCAAATCGGTTCATAAATGACGGAATTCTGAGGTAACAAACATAAAAAAATACAATCGAACAGATAACCTCCTCCTTTTTTGAAGTCAGTTAAAAAGAGATATCCCCGCACTTTCTTGGTGGTACTCTAGCAGGCGTATTTCCGAAGCACTGGTAGAATCAGTTTTCGCATTTCTTTTCTGGGCCCGGACTTCAATTTGAGTATGGGAAAGAAATGGGAAACTTGCTTTCCTTCTTTTTAAAAGTCATGATAACCTAAATTAATTTTGTTAATATATTTTTATTGACTTGTATCGCAACCAGTTGTCGCTGTCGAGGTTGAAGTCAATGAGAACGGCGAGTTTCAAGTCCTTCGTGCTCCGGCTTCCAGCGAAGTATAAAGAGACGCTCTTGGCTCCTGAGTTTTGGCCGAAGGCATAGTATTCCGGCGCTACAGGGAGGCGAAGCCGAAGTTAATTCCCTAATCGTAGCTTTAGTGTTTATAAATTGTATATATGCTAGTCTGTAAGGTATATATTTTATGGGCCTCTGGTACTTTTAATTTGTTAACTGTATTATGCCTGAAATAAATGAATTTATTATTGTTATTATTGTATAAGATGTTTAAAAACACATTTTCGTGCCTATTTATAAAAAAAATTGACTTTTGTTAAATTCGATTTTGTATATCTTATCCTAAATGCTGACATATATGGTATAACTCACCGTTTAGGATGTCACTTAGTATAACTACCTAATATCAGGCCTAGCGCACTCCGCACTATAGGTACGAAGCTACAAGTACATAGCCGGACACCGACGGCGGGTCGCGCGTCGTTACACGTGCCGCGTCAGAAGAGATAAGAGCTATGCGATAGAAAGAGAGGCGCTCTGTAGGTTAATATGACTGCAGCGCTACGCGAGCTGAATTGAATTTTATTGCGTCAAAGCAAGAGTCGCTATTTGTTTCAATTTCATTGCGGAGTGATGCTTCTGTCCCTTAGTATTCTGTGCTAATACTTGTGCTAACCTACATATTTATCAACTGTGAAAACAACCACAAGCCTTTCAAAAAACTTACCAACACAACTTCTGTTGAAACCCTACAAATTGGCAAACAGTTCTTTTAAACAGTTTTCTGTTACAAAGTTAATTGCAGGAAAAATTACGAAACAGGCTTTAGAAATGTTGCAAAAAGTTGCAAAAAGTTTTTTCACAAATGGCAACCCCTGGAAAGCACTCAAACGTTTAGACGGCGAAATGCAGCGAGGGTAAACAGACAGGGTGGAAAAGGGTGTACTGTTACACTTTTAGGCGTAATATTGAATGGGGTTAAGGCACGTTTTCGCTGATGCGGTAAAGACGCAGCCAGCTAGCAGCAAGTCTTAGCAGAGTCGCAAGTTTAATGTCCACCGTAGAGTCAAAGTCAAGAGATGTTTATTAAATATCGTCATCGTCGCTTATCATCAGGCGAGATGGTGGTCAAACGTAGACTTATAATAAATAAAAAAAAAAAAATAGCCACAAAAAAAAAGGCCCGTATCTCAGCAGTGGGAACGTGATGGGCTGATGATGATGATGATGAAGGATAGCATCCACTTCTCTGTTTAAAGAAAGAAAATTAGCAGATTTATGGTTCCGTAGTTTTCTAAAATTTCAGTACCTACATTTTTTTTATGGAACTGATTGATGAGGCGTGCAAGTCGTTCGCTTGATGGTAAGCCCCACCTGCGTATAACAATTGCAGTGCCACCCAGAACTTTTAATACCATAAAAAGCACTGCGTAGCACTGCATTACGCTCATCGCCCCGAGACATCAGATATTAAGTCACATATGCCCAGTAATTTCGCTGGCTACAATGCTCTTCAAACCGGAACACAGTAATGCTTGCGTACTATGGCTTGGCGGCTGAATAACTGGCAAAGCTGTGGTACCCAGACGGCCTCCCGCATACGAGAGACTTACCACAAGTATCTATTACTTTATTCTAGTAATCTTATTAATACAATAGGTACAATATAAACCAATGACTTATAGTTAAGTGCAGATTTTGCACGCTCGCTCTAAAAACGGTGAAGGAAAACATCGTGATGAAACCCGCTTACGCGCTTTGGAGTGGTAGGCTCTGGCCGTGGTTGCAATACCACCCACCGAACAAAGCCATGCCGTCAAACGACCTAGTCGTGTTTCGGGATGATGTTCGGTGAACCTTCGGGGAGATGGGTCTGAGCAGCCGCTCAACTGCCGTCTCTCTCTAGATCTATGTGCTCTATCTTAGGCCACATCATGGCATCACATCAGGCCAGATAGTGGCCAAACATAGATCTATTGAGGGTAAAAAAAAAAAAAAAAAAAATATTATCATAAACATACATAACAACGACATGACCCTAGCTTCAGCTGGACCCAGTAACAAAATCCCAAAACCGTTAAATTATTCAAACAAATTTGTCGGATAGAAAAAATACGATCACCGGTTTGGACTTGGATCCGCAGCTCAATCTTCCCTTAGTGCGGGAGGTGCTCTGCCCAATTGAGCTACGGTGGTCACTAAGTTTTAGAAAACTTTGAGTTTTGGCTTGGCATTCGTTAATGCTTCACAATAAGAGTTCATAATAAGAGTGTCTCGGGGTTATGAGCGCAATGCAGTGCTACGCAGTGCTTTTTATGGTATTAAAAGTTTTGGGTGGTACTGCAATTGTTATGGGCAGGTGTGGCGCTTAGCATCAGGCGAACGACTTGCTCGTCTCATTACTCAGTTCCATTAAAAAAAATGTTTTTATATTTTGTCTTGGTCATGAAAACCTCCCTTTAACGCCTTCACGACGGCGAAGAATTGCTACTCCCAGTAACTTCTCAGGAATAAATTGAAGGAGAGCTTCCAGGTGTCAAATTATGGCCCTAATTGCGTCAAATCTTTTATTCAGCGACGCTTTTTAACTGAATCGATATGGTTTCGAGTTACCTTTAGAAGACACATTTATAATATAGGCTCTCGACAAAAACCTTCTCCTCCTTTCCACCTAAGGACTTCCAGACGGGGAGAGACGTTTCACCCGTGCGTATTTAATATCCGACCATATCATGTCGATAAAAATATTTGATAAAATACCCAGAGACATACGAGAATTACCAATAACACAATTCAGAATTTAACTATTCAAATGGCTTCATGAGAAAAAAATTTGCATTTGGCCGCAGTCTCACCTGATGGAAAGTGACGACTCAGTCGACAATGGATCATGCTTGCCTAGAAGATACCGATTCACTCGGGACTTGAAGACACCTAAATCAAAGAAAACTAAATATTAAATACTAAATTATAAGAATCGGGAAACAGAGACGCTGGTAAGGTATCTGAATTAGTAAATAAGCAATGGACATGATAACATTATTATGTCGCTCTTTCTCACGGGTTATACACCCGGTCCTTTGGAAGGGACATGAGTCCAGTACGTAGAGGCCTTTTAGAGCATTTAATTTAGATATGTAATGGGCAACACTTATCGGGGACTGTCTCTAAGTGCATCATTAGAAGATACAATCAAAGACAGCCCCCGATAAGTGCAAGGACTATTATTGAAGATATGAAAATTACTTATGATTGGGCTATTGAGGTGAATTGTTAATGGATGAGAGCCGGTCTATGATATGAGACCTCGGCACCTGCCAGTTCCGCCTCATAAGAAAACATTATGGGGTCAGGGGTCTCATTTAGCCCCAGGGAGAATCTCGGGGTAAGGCTCAGTGTCGCCACGCACCGACGACTCGCCACAAAGTCGCCCCTGGCCTACATTATTATTATTATTTTGACTTTACTTACATTCTAATTTGACAAATGTGTTATTTTTTTTTATTTCGTAGTACGTATACATTTTTTTAACCTTCTTATTAATATTTTAATTGATGTAAATAATATATATTTCTTAATTACCTGACATCTTGTATAAATGAATTGCTTGTGACTTTGTTTTTTTTTACGCTTAATAGATCTATGTTTGGCCACTATCTGGCCTGATGTGAAGCGATGATGTAGCCTTAGATGGAGCAAATAGATATAGAGAGAGACGGAAGTTGAGCGGCCACCAAACATCATCCATCATCTTAATTCTAATTTCTATTAATTTTATTTGCATGTCTGTTATTTATCTGACTAAATATGTGATGCGATTTCTCTATTAATTTGACCTGTCCAACAACTTATAGCACCATATTTTACGAAAATAAATACATTTCATTTTCATCCTAAAAAAAAAAACGATTCATCGATCCGTACTAAGCGTTTGCAGATTCCTTCATAATGCGGACTGCTAAAAAGTAGAACGCTCTACCAGCGTCTTTGTTCCCAAACAGCTACAACTTGTGCCTCTTTAAGTCTAGAATGAAGGCATCTCATGGGCAAGCGTGTTCCATCTTAGGCCATATCTTCGCTTTCCATCAGGCGGGTGGTCGTCAATCGTATGCCCAATTACCAATTAAAAAAAATCAGAACCAACATTGGAACTACATTTCTTGTAATTTAATGACGAAACGAACAGGTTGTTCGCCTGATAAGCACTCAATAATACGCCCATCACAGTAACAGCACCACCCAGAACTTTGTTATGCAAAATCGTGCGCTGCACTGAGCTTATCACTCAGAGTAATCAGATCAATTCTAACCGGAACACAGTAATGCTTGCTGACTACTGCTTGGCGGCAAATTAACTGGCAAAGCAGTGGTACACAGACGGCCTCTCGCATATAAGCAACCTACCAATAAGTCATTTTTACCGAAATATTAAAAATATAAATAAGGGCGAGTGTGGCTCAGCGGGAACTCATGAGCCTTTCGATCAGACGCAACTGGGTTCGAATCCCGACTCGGCCCTGCACCAATGACTTATAGTTAAGTGCAGATTTTGCACGCTCGCTCTAAAACGGTGAAGGAAAACATCGTGATGAAACCCGCTTACGCGCTTTGGAGTGGTAGGCTCTGGCCGTGGTTGTAATACCACCCACCGAACAAAGCCATGCCGTCAAACGACCTAGTCGTGTTTCGGGATGATGTTCGGTGAACCATCGGGGAGACGGGTCTGAGCAGCCGCTCAACTGCCGTCTCTCTCTAGATCTATGTGCTCCATCTTAGGCCACATCATCGCTTCACATGAGGCGAGATAGTGGCCAAACATAGATCTATTAAGCGTAAAAATAAAAAATATATTATTTAAAAATTACGCCCAACGATCACATTCCCTGTATCTAGAGAACTAGAAGGACCATGATCTCACAATACCCAGACACGAAACAAACATTTGCGTATTTTTCTGTGTTTGTCAAATAAAAAATATGCAATACTTAATTACCAATGTACTTATGTATAATTAGGCGATGTACTTGATGTAACAAAGGGTCTTCAGCGTCAAAGTTTTTTGAAAAGTAAACATTGTGTTGTTTGCAGCCTTACCGCTAAAAGGCATCTCTTCCAGGCTCAATGGGTAGTAATTTCTAAGCAGAAATAAACTTCTTTATACTTACCTTGCATGAAAGCGTAAATCGGCGGACCAACATGGCCGCCGGGCCGCGGTGTCTGCGAATCTAACAATGGCGAGCCGCGAGCTTTAGTTAGATAAAATCATAAAGGTTCTAGATATGACCAAATAAATTAAGGTAAGAGATAAATGTTTTTAGTGCGGGGCTAGCGGGGTTCGAACTTCAGTGCTTCGGATCGAAGCACGAGTTCCCGCTGAGTCACACACCTAATCTGGGTATTAGCGAACTAGAACGAAAGATGCATAGAACAGCGGTTTTAATTTTTTTTTAGATAAGGAACCCTAAGTTATCTACCTAATTTTGCCGGAACCCCAACTCATATTTGTAACCGACTTCAAAAAGGAGGAGGTTCTCAATTCGACTGTATGTTTTTTTTTTGTATGTTTGTTACGCGATTACTCCGCCAATTATGAATTGAATTTGATGATTCTTTTTTGTTTGGTAGATCATACTTCGGAGGTGGTCCCATATAAATTTTATCGGAATTGATTCAGCACTTTTGCGAGGGTCAGTATATCGATAAAAATGCCGGCCAGCGTCGGCAATTCTCGGAACCCCAGTGACTCGTTCCCGGAACCCTAGGGTTCCGCGGAACACCTTTTTAAAACCGCTGGCATATATAATGTAATGAATATAGAATGAAATCTGCATGTCGAAAAAGCAAAAAAGAAAAGGTTTTTAGTAGTAAAATAGAAAATAAAATATAATAATAAATCTATTTAATATTATAAAAATGGAACTGAGCCAATTGTTCATTGAAGATGTTTTTGGCCATAATCCACCACGCTGCGCTGGTCTAGTACGGATTGGTGGATGTCACATGTCCTTGAATTTATGTGATTAATTTTTGGAATTTGCAGTCTCCACACGATGTTTTCCTTCAACGTTTTTTAGAACGAGTGTTTAATCCGCATTATAACATACGAAAATCAGTGGTACGGGGTCAGCGGGATTCGAACTTTGATGCGTCGGTTCGAAAGTCGCACGTGCTCCCACTGAGCCACACTCACTCTGTAGACGTATCTTAGTAAGATGGTATTTGGCAATATTTAATTGAGGTCCTCCGCCCTGAGACAAGTCTCATAATACCCAAAAATTCCGCTCAAAAAAGTTCCTTTTCAACCCAAACACGGTAATTAATTAATTTATTTATTTAATCTTTATTTCAGGCAATATTAAAATAAGTTACAGATGTTATTTACTTATTCTATGGCCCATATACAAATAATATTAAAAATATGTATGTGACACGTTTTGTCGGCGATGTGATGCAACTGCGCGGTGTCAGCGGTGACGCTTGCAGCCGCCGAATGTTTCCACACTACTGTGCAGTGGTTGTTTTTTTGTTTTTACTTTTTATTGGCTTGCGTTTGACCACTATCTCACCTGATGGTAAGCGACGATGTGGTCTAAGATGTAACACGCTTACCTAGAAGATACCTGTTCACTCTCGATTTGAAGACCCCCAGGTTGTAGTTGTTAGGAAACAGACGTTGGCAATGCGTTCCACTCCTTGGCTGTTCGTAGGATGAACGTGGCACCAAAACGCTTTGTTCGTACAGGAGGGATGTCTACCATATATGGATGTCGCATAGCCGTGCGTCTGGTTGTCCTATGATGGAATGGAGACGGAGGTATGAGGTCATGTAGTTCCCGAGCACACTCTCCAAAGTGCACCCGATAAAATACCGCCAAACTTGCAACTTTGCGTCTATGGTCGAGACTCTGTAAATGAGTCTCAAACAGGTCGTCGCCTATGAGCTTCTTGGCTCGTCATTTAATGGAGTTTAAGGATTTCAGTTGGTATTTAGCCGGGCCATCCCATAGGTGGCAGCAGTACTCCATGCACGATCGGACTTGTGCCTGGTATAGATGAAGAAGCTGTCCAGGTGCAAAGTACTGCCGAACCTTTGTGAGGATGCCAAGCTTTTTAGCGGCTAATTTCGCTTTGGACTCAATAAAGGATCCAAAGTTGATAATGGTTGATAAGCAAATGCAGAGTACTTTCCAAGTTCGCTCATCCAGGATATTGCTATCTATGTAATTCACAAAACTAAACCTGGTAGTTCCTACACGGCTGGGCAAGTGCATACATATATTATTGAATGATTTAGACAGGGTTATACATAGATTGCTGTTTTGTTCGAGGCCCGTTTGCTGTGTGATTGGGGTTAGAGCCATTAAGTCTAGTCAATTTGACAGCCTCTGTGGTATAGTGGTTGGGCAGGTTGGCTCAAATCATATACACCATTGAGGTTGCGGGTTCGATTCCCGCGACGGCACAAATGTTTGTGCTGAAAAATAAAATAAAAGTAAGCATTTGTTTCGTGTTTGGATGTTGTGGGAGCATGGTCATCATAGTTTCTGGTTCCCTAGATACAGGGAATCTTAGTTGGGGCCAGGATCTATATTTGTGATTATATATAACTTACTAGCGACCCGACCCGGCTTTTCACAGTTTACTAATGTGATGTCAGTTATTGACGACTTCATTAAAAAACATTAAGTTTTCTCAACAATACAGACACTTATTTAGAATGTATTGTAATGAAATTGTGTATCTGTGAAAAATTCGTTAAATGAACGTGAATAAATGTTAAGTCGTGTTAAGTTACAATTTTTAACGTATTTGTAATTTCACGTTCCCACTGCTGGGACACGGGCCTTCTCTCATAGAGAGAGAATAGGCCATAATCCACCACGCTAGCCCAGTGCGGGTTGGTGAATGTCACATGTCCTTGACTTTTAGTGAAAAATTTTTGGACATGCCGGTTTCCTCACGATGTTTTCCTTCACCGTTTTAGAGCGAATGTTAAATCCGCATATAGCTTAAGAAAGTCAGTGGTGCGGGGTCAGCGGGATTCGAACTCGGGTGCGTCGGATCGAAAGTCGCACGAGCTCCCACTGAGCCACACTCGCTTGTATCATATGTTTATGGCGTTTAAAAGTGCATTTTCGTGCCTATTTAATAAATGATATTTGACATTGACTTTGCAATAAATAAATAAATTGAGCCACACTCGCTTGTATCATATGTTTATGGCGTTTAAAAGTGCATTTTCGTGCCTATTTAATAAATGATATTTGACATTGACTTTGCTATGATAAATAAATAAATTATTAGAAACTAGGACAGATGGATTAGTTTTCTTTGTATAGATTGGCGAGTTATAATCATCTACCGACAAACTACAGGTACCTATTATATTTTATTTGTCAACGAGTCGATAAACGTTTTTGATATTCGTATCGATTGTAGAATCGAATGATTGCGAATACCTTTTAAGAATATGCGGAGTCATTGCAGTTTCTATTGTAGACTGAGGAACTGGTAGACAGGGCAAAATAAACAAGATTTTGGTTGAAAAATATATTTTTCAAGACAAGCTTTTAACAAATTCGTAATCGGAACCGCGAGCATATTAAAATGAGCCCAAATACTAGTAGTACACGATTATCCGTCAAGGAGTTCTAATGCCCTTCCGTCTCCATCATCAGATCAGCTGGCTGTCACTTTTGTATTGCATTGTCATCGAACTTTGACAAGTGTGCAAAATTTCAACTCCGTAGGATAAGAGGAAGTGGTTCTGATTTAACTTGCAAGATTTGACACAGATAATAAATAAACATGGCAAGTTAAATAAAAGCTTGTAACAATAATGGACAGCCTCTATTGTGTAGTGGTTATGTAGGTCAACTCAAAACACAGAATGTTTATTATTTTAATCTGTAATAGATCTACGTTTGGTTTTTATGTTGCTTGACCAAAGATGACCAGTAATGACCTACGGAGCCGAGACGTGAGCACTCACAGTGAGTCTGATCCATAAATTAAAAGTCGCTCAGCGAGCTATGGAGAGGGCTATGCTCGGAGTTTCTCTGAAAGATAAGATCCGGAATGAGATAATCCGACAGATAACCAAATTAACCGACATAGCCCGTCGAATTAGCAAGCTGAAGTGGCAATGGGCTGGTCACATCTCTCGAAGGACGGACAACCGTTGGAGCAGATATGTCCTTAAGAGGAGACTGCGAATCGGCAAGCGTAGTGTAGGACGCCCATTGGCCACCCAGCGACGACCTGCGAAAGGCGGTCGGAAGAAATTGGATGAGAAGAGCCGAAGACCGGGCTCAGTGGTGTTCATTGGGAGAGGCCTATGTCCAGCAGAGGACGAATACAGGCTTATGATGACCAAAGATGGAAAAAAAGACGGCAGTTGTGTGACTTCTGCCAGACAAGCAAATCGTGTAACTTAAATACCGACTCTCGTGGTTGGTCCTCGTTTGTGGGAGGCCGTCTGGGTAGATACCACCGCTTTGCCAGTTATTCTGCCGGCATGTAGTGCGCAAGCATTACTGTGTTGCGGTTTGAAGGGCATTTTATTCATCAAAGTTACTGGGCATTATGATACTTATGAGCTATTCCTCTGGTGATGGCATACAGTGCCGTGCAGATATTTTACGGTATCATAAGGTCTGAGCGGCACTGCAATTGTTGTGGGCATATGGCGCTTATATTAATATTATTATTATTATTATATTTTTTACTATAAATTCACATCGAGGGAATAAAAAATTAAGTAAATGTACAGAAAAGCGAGTAACACAACTTGTTAATCAAATTATATGCCTTGTAATTTCATAATAGTGTTCAGTGTAAGGTCTTCATCGTTCTTAGCTCTATGTACACCAATTCTCGATTACAATAGCAATTATTAGTGCGATGCGATCGTCGATTCTCGATACGATAGTGATGACCTAATGACAGCTAGTATTGTCAGTGATACTGATACCTATCGAGTATTTCGGTGCAGGGCTTGCCCGTGGTTCTCAAAGTACCATTATTTTATATTTTAATAAACTAATTCATTGAAATAATTAATCAGATATAACTATGGAAATTATGACATTTTAGTCATAATAAATGAAACTTTCATTATTTTTTAGTATATATTTTTTATTTTATTTTATTTTTTATTTTATTAGGTACTAGCGACCCGCCCCGGCTTCGCACGGTTATTATACATATAAACCTTCCTCTTTAATCACTCTATCTATTAAAAAAAACCGCAACAAAATCCGTTGCGTAGTTTTAAAGATTTAAGCATACATAGGGATATAGGGACAGAGAAAGCGACTTTTTTTTATACTATGTAGTGATTATTACCTATTATTATTCATTTATTTTAATGCCATTTTTTTTTTATTAATCAGATATAATTTATGTACTCTAAACCTATATATTTCCTCGTATATAAAACTTAAAACGAATAACTCCTCCATGGGTCATTGTGTACGTTTTTACAATAAAATCCCAAAATGTATAACGGAGCTCACAGAAAATAGATTCAAATTGCGTGTGAAAAATATTCTAATGAAAAAAGCATACTATACAGTTAGTAATTACATAGAAGACAAAGATGCATGAAACATTCCGCTTCTGCCAAGTAGCCAAATGGCACATAAGGAACAATATTGTCAAAAACATACATAAAATATTGTAAAGTTTCAAAAAAAATGCCCCGCAGTTTCTTGCCGTGTCTTCTGAGTAGTGGTTCTTTTTCCGATACGGTGGTAGCCATTGTAATAATTGACGTTCATAAGTGCGTCTGTGATGCCAAAAATCAATAGAACTTTTGAACTTAGCCATTGTAGCCTGCAAAATTACTGGGCATGATGAGGCTTAACAGCTAATTGTCTCAGGGTGACGAGCGCAGTGCAGCGCCGCGCAGGATTTTGCAAATCAATGTTCTGGATGGTGCTGTTATTGTTATGGGCTGGCATATTGCTTACTATCAGGCAAACGACCAGCTCGTCTCGTGATTCAGTTACATTAAAATAAAAGTATAGGTAAGTAGGTATATACTCAAAAACAAAACGCATTACCTAATGAGTTCAAATAAATAACTAATAGTTGTTTAGCGGCGCCCCGCTGTGCAAACATCGTGGGTGGAATCAGGGTAAGCGATACTATTTTAGATACCATCAGTGAACACGCTGACAAAGAAATGACGCTTACAAAATTATGTTCTACTTGCTGCGCCCGCGGTTTCACTCACGGTTCCGGAAAATATTTTATGTTGTGGTGTAGTATATATCATCATTAATATCAGCCCATCACGTTCCCCTTGCTGGGACACAGGCCTTCTCTCACAGAGAGTTTTTTTTTACACCTAATAGATCTATGTTTGGCCACTATCTCGCTTGATGTGAAGCGATGATGTGGCCTAAGATATATGTATAAAATATATGTATTTAATATTTATATTTTACTTTGACTTAGTCTTACTGAACGGTCAATAATAATGCCAAGTACCCCACGTTCTCAAGTCTTTGCAGTGACCTGCAATGAGTCACAGTGACTCATAATCAATGATTTCACTATATTTATCCAATCATCGTGATTTCTCAGTATTAATATTTATGCTATTCGTTTATTAGTTCTAAATTATGATTGAACGCCGTGAAGTAATTTATACCCGGACTTTGAGTGAAAGATCCGAGGAACTAAGAATGTCTGCAAAAAGAGGTTAGTAGAAGACGGGCTGCTTAAGTATCTATAGGTATGTGCATGGTTATAAGAAAAAAAAAATACATTTATTCTAGAGAGATACACGCTACATTAAACCACAGTACAATACACATAACAGTATAATACATGTAACATATAATAAATACATTATATATATATATATATATATATATATATATATATATATATATATATATATTATTATTATTTACTAGCTGACCCGACAGACGTCGTCATGTCTTAACTATAAATCTAATGTTCCGCGCAACTTTCTTAATTTTTTCATTCATAGAGATAGGCTTGCGTTTGACCGCTATCTCACCAGTTGTTAAGTGACGATGCGGTCGAAG
The DNA here is from genome assembly GCA_951640565.1 of Petrophora chlorosata. Classification (NCBI taxonomy): domain Eukaryota; kingdom Metazoa; phylum Arthropoda; class Insecta; order Lepidoptera; family Geometridae; genus Petrophora; species Petrophora chlorosata. The sequence continues at coordinate 5,278,096 of OX621216.1, read as the reverse complement.
ATGTAGCTCGCTCGCCTAGAAGAAACCTGTTCACTCTTGTCTTAAAGGCACCCAGATTATAGCTATCCAGAAACACAGATGCCGGCAGAGAGTCCCACTCCTTGGCCGTTCGCATTATGAAGGTCGAAGCAAAGCGCTTCGTAATTATAGTATAATGATGCGTTGCGCGATTTCAGGAAGAGGTAAGAATTATACACAGTATTATACAATCGTTATAAGTGTTTATATAAGTATATATTATATTATTTTATATTTTATTTCATAGAAACAACTGGTGACCAAAGAGCTGGCGCTTACCTCGGCCAACGAATTAGTCTGGCTATTCAACGAGGTAACGTTGCCAGCTTTTTGGGCACCTTGCCCGCGGACGGTGACCTAAATTCTGTGTTTTATATTTAATTTCATTTTTTAATTTTGTTGTTGGTTAGTTTAGTTTTTATCATTCTATATATTTGTACATAATTGTTAATTGGTTCTGTAAATAAATTCTATTTTATATTATTATTGTGTATATACTTACACATAAACATAACATAAACACTAGAAATAAGGACAACTGCGTACGTTTTTATAATAAAAATCCAAAATATATAACAGAGCTCACATTCAAATTACTTACGCGTATAAAATAGACTGCTCTAATGAAAAAGCATACTATACTGTTCGTAATTATATAGAAGACGAAGATGCTTGGAATATTCCACTCCTGTAAAGTAGCCAACTGTGTACCAGTTGGATAAGAAACATATAACTTTGTAGAAAACCAAAAAATTTTAACAAAATCTCTAAAAAATGCCAGCAAAAAAAAAGCAGCAATTCTTTTTCTTTTTTTTGGTGGTATTCATGGTGATAATTTGTGGTTCATACTTGCGTCTGTGATGCAAAAACTGAATAAAGAGATTTTGATTGATTGATTGATACATACGAGTGAAAACTCTATAGGTGTCATTTCGAACCTCCAAACCCGCACACCAATTTAGGATTTCAAACTGTGTATATTTGAAATTTCATAAGGATCCGATCAACAGTTTGTATTTTTAAATATAATTAAGTGGTGTGACCAACAAGTCGTTCGCCTTATGGTAAACTTCACTGTTGGATATATAACCGTACCGTAGCATAACAAACACAGAGCCATCCATAACAACTTTTTGCAAAACCTTGAGTTTCAGTGCACTGCGTTCGCCACCCTTAAGAAATTCGCAAAAATATTTCTCAAATTCTTTCGCGGCACTGCACTGCGCTCGTCTCCAAGCTCAAGTTCAAAAGTTCTTTATTCAGTTTTGGCATCACAGACGCACTTATGAATGTCAATTATTACAATGACTCTAACCACCGTAACGGAAAAAGAACCACTACTCAGAAGATACGGCAAGAATCTGAGGGGCATTTTTTTAGAACTTTTGTTACTATATTTTAAGTTTGTTTTTGACAATATTATGTTTCTTATGTGCCAGTTGGCTACTTGGCAGAAGCGGAATGTTCCAACCCTGAGACAAATAACTCTGAGGTCTCATAAAAATACGTATATCATTATTATTCATTTTGAAACGGTCAAAACTAACCGCTTACCATCAGGCGAGTCATCTGCCACATACCACTAGAAACGTGCTTGTTATCGTTCAATCGGAGAAACAAATATTTGTTCATGGCAAGGTCATTTTCTATGCCTCAAATAATGCCGTGGAATAAGCGGTGCTGACGGCCAGAAAAATGAGATAGTCTTGCAGTAGTGTGCGGTTGATTTCCGTTGTCATACGTCATACGTGGCGAGAAGGCACGGGAATCGTTTTACTCGAACACTGATCCCGATTGCTTTCAAAGTTATCTCGTGATTGGTATTTGTGTTTGGAATTGTCAACTTTCCTACTCAAAGTCCGCGTCCCATTCCCTATCCTACTCACAATCGCTAATTATTTATCGATATTGCAGTTTGAAGGATGCTAACGCCTTCCAAATTTGAAATTGTAAGCGATTGGGATCGGTATTCGAGTTACACGATTTCACTGCAGATTCGCTCCTGTGCCACTTCGCTCCAGACCTCCTGGGATGCATCTAGACGCCTCGGCACCGAAGCTCATCTTCAAGCACACATTGCGTTGTGACCTTTAAGAAAAATATCTAGTTGGCCGAGATGGAAATCGGATTCCCGTACGTTCGGTCGTATGCTGCACGAGTTAAGGATGATTTCTGCTTGATCGTGCCGTACTCAAACCGTGCCCCGTACGAGGCGAAACGACACGGACGTGACACGGGTGCCCTATGGACATTTATGAACATTTTATATGAAGCATGGACTACGCTTCATATAAAATTTTCGTAAAGTTTTAAATCCGTGGCTCGTCCGTTCTTGTACGGGGCACGGCTCGGGCACGACTCGCACCTGGCACGGTTTAGCATAAATTGTCCTTTACTCGGCCACCTCTTTCGCGTTTTAAAGCCTTAAGGCTGCCCGCCTACGTCAGACAATCGGTAACCGATTTATTGTCGGTGAAAGAAACATACGGAGTTTCATATTGCAACACACGTCCTACAAAAAGTCGGTCACAAAATTGGTAGCAATTGACGGTGAAAAAGATCGGACCGACTATCAGACCAACAAAAAAGTCTGAAGGCGGAAGCACTAAAACCGTATGATACAACGGGCACGGTACCAAACCGGTCGTCCAATCGGCCACAACGTCTATTAGCGTGAAATATTCCACACATTACCATTATTTATGTGATCCTATACACAGCTAAATGACGTCTTAATCTTGTGTCTTAGTTTAAATAAAATAAAAGTCATAGAAGACTCGCGGTCTAAGAGGTGGGTGGTACCGGTTCGCGGCGCTTTTGTTGTTACATACGAGGTAATAGAAAGTTGCCTTTGAGAGATTAATCACAGAAGTGTTCGATACTAGCAAAATCCTCTTTTTATGATATTAAAGAATTCTTAAATTTCAAGTGGGAGTAATTTACAATTGTTACAAAAAAGAAGCTATTAATAAGATACTAAACTATGCACAACTAGAAAATATACAAGTGGTGACTAGCGGCAAGGTGCCAAGAACGCTGGCTGCATTCCCGCGTTGAATGGCTGAAGCTAATCTTTGAGCCAGGAATGAGCCAGCCCTTTTATCATCTGCAGCTTCGACAAGACGTGGGCATTTTTTTATATAAATGTTATTTAAAAAAAATGCTCTTTATTCAATTTAGTCATCACAGACGCACTTGTGAACGTCAATTTATCACAATGACTATACCTCCGTATCGGAAAAAGAACCACTACTCAGAAGATACGGCAACAGAGGGGCATGTTTTTTAAAGGAGCTTTTTTACAATGTGTAGGTTTTCTACAATGTTTTGTTTCTTTTATATGACATACTAGCTTACCCGGCAAACGTTGTTTTGCCATATAAATTAAAAAAAATTGTTAAGGGTGAACAACCCTTATCACTTAGGGGTATGAGAAATAGATAGTAGCCGATTCTCAGACCTACTGAATATGCATATAAAATTTGGTAAAAATCAGTAAAGCCGTTTCGGAGGAGTAAGGGGGGAGGAGGAGGAGTAACATTGTGACACGATAATTTTATATATAAGATTTTGTCTGACGGTACCTTATCTCAAAAAACCAAATATGCAGTTTCTATTATCTCAAAAATGCACTCGCTTTTTCCTCAAAACACAATCGAATTTCATATTTAAAATACACAAAAAACCTATAAAAAGTAAAAAATGGCTGAACCAACTTTGAAAAAACATGTCTAAGAACCAACGATAGAAAACCTGCTTTCAAATAAAACAACCGCATCCAAATGGGTTCACCCGTTTAAGAGCTACTGTGCAGGCACACGTAGTGGTCAAACTTAGAACATCCCTCCTTTTTCGTCGGGGGTTAAGAACTTCCTCACTCAAAGGAAAAGGCAGAAAAGGTAACCTACCTAGGAGGTCCCAAAATGTTGCCACAACCTGTACAACTTTGTAGTTGTACAGGTTGTGGCAACATTTTGGGACCTAAAGGAGTAGTTTGTACTACAACTTTCCAATGTTGACTAAATAAAAAAATATAATAATTTTATTACGGTTTTATCACCGCATTGCCCGACATCGTGCGAAAGCCCATCCACATACCATAGATCTATGGAAATCGCATACTGTCTGATTCTCCAGATCTTTCTTGCCGCACACATGCAAGACATGGAATGGGCTACCGCCCGAGGTTTTCCCGCAGAGCTATAACATGGAGTACTTTAAAAGAAAGGTGAAAAGGGTTCTTAAAGGTAGGCAACTTGCCAGTAATGCCCCGAGTGTTGCAGGTGTCCATAGGCGACGGTAACCGCTTACCATTCAGGCGGGCCGTCTGCTTGTTTGCCTATCAGTCATATAATAACGGCTGGATTGGCTGGAAGGGCTGGACACATCTTCCGCATGTCGAACGAGCTGTGGGCTTAACATACCACTGGGTCCCACACAACGTCAGACGACAACGCGGCAGGCCCAGACGAAGATGGCGGGATGAGCTGGACTCCTACTGGAAGGATTGGCCGCAAGGAGTATTAAACCGTGAGGAATGGTAGGAGGGTAGGGAGGCCTTTGCTTTGCAGTGGCACAAAGACGGCTGAAATATAAAATAAAAAAAATTACATCCAATAATATTACAACTGCCAGCATTGCTCTACAACTTCTATGTCGTAATTTTCTACGTTTGCCGAAATCCCGCATTACATCATTTACTAATGAAAATCCCTTTGATACAGAGACTGAACTGAAAAACGAACACATCTGGCAATTTTGTAAAAGCGGCCACGCCCGCTTCCGATGGACACGACTAGGTGTGGACGGGACCTAGGAACTTTTAGACACGACATGAAAATTTGAGTCACTTAAAGATATCAATAATTTAGATAAACAATTCATTATTAATCATGGCTTGAAAAAGAAATGAAGGAAATTCTATATTTTTTATGAATCTGAGTAACGAGACGAGCACCACCGTCGTCCGCTTGATGGTAAGCGCCACGCTTACCCATAAAATTACAGTGCCACCCAGAACTTTTAATACCGTAAAAAGTCCGTAGCACTGCATTGTGCTTATTACCCCGAGATATCAGATACTAAGTCTCATATGCCCAGTAATTTCGCTGGCTACGGCCTCCTGCATGCCTACCACGAGTGGTAGGTCTCTCGTATGCAGGGCTACTACTAAGTACTGGTGGTGACTACTAGGTACGGGTGGTAGGTTTCTCGTATGCGAGAGGCCGTCTGGGTAGGTACCACCGCTTTGGCAGTTATTCTGCCACCAAGCAGTAATGCGCAAGCTTTACTGTGTTCCAGCTTGAAAGGCATTGTAGCCAGCGAAATTACTGGGCATTATGAGATTCAACAGCTAATTGTCTCAGGGTGACGAGCGCAGTACAGCCGTGCCGCGCAGGATTTTACAAAACAAAGTTCTGGGTGGTGCTGTTATTGTTATGGGCTGGCGTATTGCTTACCATCAGGCAAACGACCAGCTCGTCTCGTCATTCTATTACATAATAAAAACGAGTAAATTATTACAAACCTAGTAAGTCCCATCTCTAAAATAATCTATGAGTCATCCATATGACAAGTCTGCGTACATTTTTGTTCAACTGAGCTATATGACGAGCAAGTCGTTCGCCTGTAAAGCGCCACGCTAGCCCATAATAATTGCAGTGTCATCCAGAACATTTTATACCATGCAAGGTGCTGCTCTGGACTCCCATCACCCCGACATCTATTAGGTAGGTATTCTGTGCTGACACATCAAATAAAATGCCAAATAAATAAATAATAATAATGAATTTCTAATACCTAAGTATTGAATGGATTTTGATGCGGTTTTCATTATCATTTCACTATTAATTTTTTGGAAGATTATTTAGGATACATATGTATTTTATAGATGTACATTTTTTTTTAAATTTTGTGCTAATAAGTATATACCTACCGTCCTTATTTTCTGTTTCTACGTGCATGTCTTAAACATTTTAACTCTACAATCAATCGGTGCCGCCTCAAAATGGCTACTTCCGGCGGCGCAAAGATGGCCGGCGGGTACTTCCGTCAGTCAAACTGCGGGTAGGTGACGACGCTGTTTGACGCTGCACAAAGAGGGTTTGTTTATGGACAGTGTTTCCGGTTCCGTTGCCAACGAAGAAGTAAGTTAAATTATGCTTTCTAAGTTTTATATTGGAACTAGCGACCGGCCCCGGCTTCGCACGGATACAATTTACAAATATGGTGTAATTTTAAAAATAATTGCAAGGTGTTAAATAAGTTTGACAGCTATGTGTGTCTGTCTGTGGCACCGTAGCTCTTAAACGGGTAAACCGATTTGGATGAGGTTTATTTAATTTAAAACGGGTTTTCTAGCAGTGGTTCTAAGACTTATTTTATCAAAATCGGTTCCGCCGTTTTTAGTTTTTATAGGTCAAAAAAACTATGTCGGGTTTTTTTTTTAATTTTTGGTTACTGAAATTTTGTTATAAATGTATTTTGTGAATATTTAATAATTTTCTTTTGAGTTCTAGAGCTTTCGTTATGGATTTATAACAGCAAAATCACTGACCACTCACAATATTATTAAAATTGGCGTATCTCCGATAACAGCGACCGCAGCCGCAGTTCTCACCGCATTTTTAACGTCAAAAGCGATTGTTTGATCTCAACCGCAATATATGGACATTGGTCATTGGTCATTGGTCATTCGACATGGGTCGGGAATCACTTTTAGCGGTTTTTATTCAATGTGGGATAAACGATAATGTGTTTACTTATTTTTTTTTTAAGACTGACCGCTTTTTTAACCGATTTCAAAAAGGAGGAGGTTCTCAATTCAATGGATTTTATTTGTTACGTCAGAACTGCGTCATATATAAACCGATTTGGAGAATTATTTGCGTTGGGTTCAGTATAGCAACAAGGAGGCCCATATAAATTTCATCGATATTCGACCTTGGACTTCGAAGTTACATCAGAATTGAAGTTGGTTTTTTTATGGAACTGAGTGATGAGACGAGCTAGACGTTCGCCTGAAGGTAAGCGCCACGCCTGCCCATAACAATTACAGCCACCCAGAACTTTTAATACCATAAAAACACTGCGTAGCACTGCATTGCACTCATCACATCGAGACATCAGATATCAAGTTTCATATTATGCTTAGTAATTTCGCTGGCTACAATGCCCTTCAAACCGAAACACAGTAATGCTTACGCACTACTGCTTGGCGGCAGATTAATTGGCAAAGCTTTGGTAGCTACCCAGACGGCCTCCCGCAAACGAGACCACGAGTAAATACAAAATGCTTTATTCAAGGTACAAAAAAACAAAAATAATCAGCAAGTACATGAAAACAAAAAAAAATATGAAAACAACTTACAAAAATAAGTAGGTACAATGGGCGGACTTATCGCTAAAAGCGTGTGTGGCAATATAGCGAACCAAATTACTGAGCTTAGGTAAGAGGCTTTATCTGATGTCTCGATGGGTGATGAGCGCAATGCAGTGCTGCGCATTACGTTAGCCTGATGGTAAGCGCCACGCTTGCTCATAACAATCGCAGTGCCACCCAAAACCTTTAATACCATAGAAAGTACTGCGCAACACTTCTTATTACTCCGAGACATCAGATAGTCTCACATGCCTAGTAATTATATTATGAATAGTCTGTACTATTGAAGATACTCTTTTGTTCATTCCAAAATTAATAGCGCATTAAATGCAGACAAATTCACAATTAACAGTACAATACGTTGATTGATTGTAGCACAGGTCGTGTGAATGCGAGATGAGGTCAGGCTGGCTGTTAAGGCAGGCTATTCATGGTGAGACAATCTGTAGGAAATCACATGCCTGTAGCTTCATGATTAATTTCTTCACAATTCGTACGTTTACCTTTTTTAACTTGTGATAAATCTACGTTTGACCACCATCTCGCTTGATGTTAAGCGACGACGTGGCCGAAGATTCTAAATCTACGTGCTCCACGTAGATTTAGAAAATACCTATTCACTCTAGCCTTGAATATACCCAAATTATAGTAATCAGGAAACAGAGAAGACGTCAAGCTGTTCCATTCCAAATTATCCATTCCAAAGCGTTTTGGTTCCACGTTCATAGTGCGTACTGCAAAGGAATGGAACTCATTGCCGTCTTCTCTGTTTCCTGATAACTACAATCTGGGTATTTTCAAAGCCAGAGTGAATAGGTATCTTCCAGATCTACGTGCTCCATCTTCAGCCACATCGTCGCTTAACATCGACGAGATGGTTGTCTGACGTAGATCTATCGTTTATAAAAAAAAAAATATATAGGCCTGTATATTCTTTGTCTCACTAAAACGAATTATGCTTTGTCGAGTCTCACCGAACAGTCAAAATGCTTGTCTTATCTTTTTTTTTAAAGACTAGTGATTCAATCACAAAATAAATTGGCTTAATTGAAAGCTTTAATTATATTGTCGTACCATGAATAGACAGCCTTATATCTAAATCCAACCTATCAATAAGCGATCACAAAGGACTTGGCACAAAGCGCAAGTGTTAAAAGATGGACCGCATTATGCGTGAATGAACCGACTGATTGCGTGTTTTGATCTTGTAGGTATCTATCTATCTACACTTGATTGTGGATGGTGCTATGTGTGATGTAACCAGCAATTCTAAAACTGTGAAGTGTATTAGTTTTCTTTGGTGTAAAGCTGTGTCACAGAATAGGTAATAGTATTACGTAGTTGTGTTAGCATATGTTGTGTGAGCATAATGCGGTCCATCTCTGTTAAGAGAATGAATCGACTGAGGCGAATGAATCGACTGAATGCGTGTATTGTTTAAGAGCGTGAGGCATTTTTACATTGCTTTCACTTGGTTGTGGATGGCTATTTCCGTGATGTAGCCAGCAATTATACTACAGTTCTCTGAATAATATCACAGACTACTAAGGGACAGAAGCATCATTCCGCAAAGAAATTTAAATAAATAGCGACTCTTGCTATGACGCAATAAAATTCTATTCAGCTTGCGTAGCGCTGCATACCTACTAGTCATATTAACCTACAGAGCGCCTCTCTTTCTATCGCGTAGCTCTTATCTCTTCTGACGCGGCACGTGTAACGACGCGCGACCCGCCGTCGGTGTCCGGCTATGTACTTGTAGCTTCGTACCTACAGTGCGGAGTGCGCTAGGCCTGGTAATATTAATATAAATTTAGATTTAATACTGGCTCTAAAACGGTTAAGGTAACATAAGGTATAGAATAAAATAGACTTTGTTGATAAATATGTTCAAAATGTAATCCTAATATTATAAATGCGAAAGTTTGTGAGAATGGATGTATGGATGTTTGTTACATCACGCAAAAACGCCACCGAGCCAACTACACGAGCAACCAAATTTCTTATTCTTATTTCTTAATTTCTTATTTTCTTATTTTGTCATATAAGCTCCGGATTCCAGCAGCACTTCAGAAGATGATCCTTAGTCCGGACTTTTAATTAAATTAAATTAAAATTAAAACTTCTTTATTTCAAGTAACAAAACTCATATAATGGACAAAATTTATAAATTAACCTAACAAATAATTACATAATTAGTAGACCCTGCTGCACAGATCTGTCACTAGTTGCTACCCGGAGCTGCTACAGCACTACTGCCTGTTGCAGCAGTGTCTAATATATGGGCAGTGTACCCTGTTCGCAATCATTGCTAGGACGGTGTTGGAGCTGGCCCGCACTCTGCGCACCAAAGACGCGGCGCGCTTGCGCATGGTCGCGTGAAAGCAATCGGTCCGCGCCTCTGCGAACATGCCCGAAGCGCTACAGTAGCGAGGCAGCCCCATCACCGCCCTAAACGCATTGTTAAATTGGACGCGGAGGGCATTGTAGGACGAAACAGTGTACTTCGCCCACAGGCTGCAAGCGTACAGGGATGTGCAGTATGCTCGGAAGAGCGTCACCTTCACCTCCCTGGAACACCGTGCGAACCTGCGGCCTAGCATATTCGCCCGTATCGACAATGCCCTTCGTTCACTTTTGGCCTGAGGGAGTGGTCTATATATATAGGCTTTAGGGGAGCGAAGCCGCCGAAAATCCCTAGAGTTTAATATTATGATTAGAATTGTGTTTTATGTTAGTCTCTAAGGTATTTATAGTATGGGCCTCTGATAATTTTACTTCGATGTACCTTTATTATTGCCTGAAAAAAAATTATACTTATTCATTATTATTATTTATTTATTTATTTATTTATTTATTTATTTATTTATTTATTTATTTATTTATTTATTTATTTATTTATTTATTTATTTATTTATTTATTTATTTATTTATTTATTTATTTATTTATTTATTTATTTATTTATTTATTTATTTATTTATTTATTTATTTATTTATTTATTTATTTATTTATTTATTTATTTATTTATTTATTTATTTATTTATTTATTTATTTATTTATTTATTTATTTATTTATTTATTTATTTATTTATTTATTTATTTATTTATTTATTTATTTATTTATTTATTTATTTATTTATTTATTTATAATAGGATCTCAAACAAAGGATACACTTACATGCTAGATTTTAATGATAATTTAAGTTTTTACAATGTGCTCCTTCAATTACTGGAGACCACAGCTTGCTATACTGTATCGAGAAAACAAACATAATTAAAATCTATATAGAATTGAAATAAGGGACAGTTTAACATGAATATAATAAAAACAGTTAATAGAAAATTAAAACAAACTTAAACACTTATGAGATCACTTAGAGATTTCTTAAATTTAGGAATAGATTCACTTATATCTAGTTTATTCGTTTATTATATCGTCTTACATGGACGATTATTTTTCGCCTAGCATGCGCTAATGCATTCAATATCAAAGATTAGATAAATGTATTTTATTAACAGGTAGGTGTTCTCTCTAACAATGCAGGACCATAAATACGCGAGTGGGGTCATGGTACAGATGTATGACGGATCGCCGCACCGCGTTATTGATGTAGTTCCACTGGGTGTACAGGATGTTTAAACAAGGCTTCTTCTACTTTCTCTTGTGGACAAATCCACACGAGAAAGAAGAAGCCTTGTGTTGCCAAGATCGTTGTTGAAGCAATGTTGGAGTTGCTGAATTATTTAAGATCCCTGTAACATGTATGATGCAATCTGCATCATATAGGATAGGATAAGTCATATCTTAATCTTCTTATATATAAAATTCTCGTGTCACTATGTTAGTTACCTTACTATCCGAAACGGCTTTACTGATTTTTACCAAATTTTATATGCATATTCAGTACGTCTGAGAATCGGCTACTATCTACTTTTCATACCCCTAAGTGATAAGGGTTGTTCACCCTTAACATTTTTTTTAATTTATATGGCAAAACAACGTTTGCCGGGTCAGCTAGTTATATTATAAATGCGAAAGTTTGTGTGTGTGATGTTTGTTACCACGTATCACCGTAACTACTGAACCGATTGGGATGAAATTTGGAATGTAAATAGTTTAAGTACTGAATTCACAAATGGGCATATCAATTTTTTGAAAATCAACCCCAAGGGGTGGTAAAGTTTGTATGGATTTTTTTAATTCCTGGTTCAATTCACTCAAAACTCGTTACAAATAAACTTTAAAATAAATAATTAAACACATTTTTATTTGCCGGTTTCTTCACGATGTTTTCCTTTACCGTTTTTGTTATGTTGGAGAACTCCAACATTGCTTAAGAGGGAACGGCACGCTGAAATTTTCATACAAAAAGAGAAAACGTTTTTCTACCCCTAAACATTAACCAAATTCGATGAAATTTGGACATGTAAGAGATGTTATCATTATTGAGGTTTGTAGGTTTTTATTATCGATAATTCCTATGGAATTTGAATAAATGAACCCAAAAAACTCGATATTAACTTAAAACTTTTTTTTGAAGATTGGAAGCTGTTAACTTTAAAAATAGACATAAACTTAGAAAAAAGAAATCTACAAACCTAGTTTATTCTCCATATAAGAAATTGAGACCAAAATTACCAAAGTTGGTTGAGATTTAGTGTGGTAGAAACGTTTTCTCCCGAAACGCTAATTTTAACAAAAATCTGAAATTGATACGAACTTGGTTAAATTATTATTATTATTATTATTTAGTTAATTTATTTAATTTAATTTACGCATTTTCTGCGAGACCTTAAACCATTATTCAAATACCTAGTGCTCGCTGGCCGCGGCTGTGCCATATCCTCTTAAATTTAATAATTCGCAAATAATTCGGCAACTGCCGAATCATTTAAGATCCCTGTTACATGTGTGATGCAATAAATGATTGAATATGAATGCCTCCGATATCGCCTAACGTCTGTTGTATTATGACAAATACTGGGACCGACGGCGCGGAAGCATGGACATTGGCCAACGCTTTTGAGTTTGTTAGAAAAGGTTACCGGTGGTAGATTTCTCGTATGCGAAAGGCCGTCTGGGTGGGTACCACAGCTTTGCCAGTTATTTAGCCGCCAAGCAGTAGTGCGCAAGCATTACTGTGTTCCGTTTTTTTTGTTTTGGTTCCCATACAACAAACGTGATTATAGTATTATTATTATATATTATTATTATTATCATCATCATCATCATCATCAGCCTGTATTCGTCCACTGCTGGACATAGGCCTCTCCCAATGAACGCCACTGAGCCCGGTCTTCGGCTCTTCTCATCCAGTTTCTTCCGGCCGCCTTTCGCAGGTCGTCGCTCCACCTGGCCGGTGGGCGTCCTACACTACGCTTGCCGATTCGCGGTCTCCACTCAAGGACACGTCTGCTCCAACGGTCGTCCGTCCTTCGAGAGATGTGACCAGCCCATTGCCACTTCAGCCTGCTAATTCGATGGGCTATGTCGGTTACTTTGGTTCTCTGTCGGATTACCTCATTGCGGATCTTATCTTTCAGAGAAACTCCGACCATAGCCCTTTCCATAGCTCGCTGAGCGACTTTGAACTTATGGATCAGTCTCACTGTGAGTGTCCACGTCTCGGCTCCGTAGGTCATTACTGGTAGGACGCACGCATTAAAGACTTTTGTCTTAAGGCACTGTGGTATGGACGACGTGAAAACTTGACGTAGTTTACCGAACGCTGCCCAGCCTAGCTGAATCCTTCTATCGGCTTCCCTCTCGAAGTTGTTTCTACCCAACTGTATAGTTTGCCCAAGGTAGACATATTCTTCGACAACTTCAAGAGGTGTACCATTGACGACGATGGGTCTCGGGGTAATAAGATTGCTGTACATGGTTTTAGTCTTATCTAGATTCATCCCGAGCCCAATACGTCGTGAAGCATCAGCCAGACTGTTTAGCAGATTTTCAAGGTCCTGCACCGATTCCGCCATAAGGACTATGTCGTCGGCAAATCGTAAGTGTGAGATGTTTTCACCGTTTATATTTATGCCCTTACCTTTCCAGTCCAGCGTCTTAAACATATCTTCTAAGGTGTTAGTGAACAGTTTCGGAGATATAACATCTCCCTGTCTCACTCCCCTGCGTAACAGGATATGCTTAGACTGCTGATTCTGTACTTGGACACTCATAGTCGCGGCGTCGTACAAACATCTCAGCACTTCGATATACCGCCAGTCCACTTGGCACCGCTGCAGTGACTCCAGAACAGCCCAGGTTTCAACGGAGTCAAAGGCCTTCTCATAGTCCACGAAAGCAAGGCACAGGGGCTGGTTATACTCTTCGGACTTCTGTATAACCTGCCTCACTGTGTGGATGTGGTCTATGGTGCCAAATCCTCCGCGGAACCCAGCCTGCTCCGGAGGCTGAAACTCGTCAAGTCTTCTTGCGAGACGATTAGTGATGACCCTCGAAAACAGCTTATAGACATGGCTCAGGAGTGAGATGGGACGGTAGTTTTTCAGGAGGGCTTTATCCCCCTTTTTGAAAAATAGTACTACAATACTCCTGTTCCACGCCTTTGGAGTTCTCCCAGTGAACAGAGCGGAATTGAATAGCTTCTGGAGCTCCCGAAGTACAGGTTTACCTCCTGCTTTCAGAAGCTCGGAAGTTATTCCGTCTTCCCCTGGGGCTTTTCCATTTTTAAGCTGTCCGAGCGCCATCCCTACTTCATCCAGGCTGATTTCCGGCAGTTCTTCGGTGTAGTGCCGAGTGAGAGTGGCTCGAGCATCGTCTCTGATGGAGTCGGGTCGTAAAGCATGCGTGTCGTAGAGCCGGCTATAGAAATCTTCAATCTCGGCAAAGACCTCCGGCTTTGAGGAAACGGATTATTATTATATATTATTATTATATTAAAATTATTGTGATTATGTCATTTTTATAGATAATGGTACAGAACCGTTAGTGCGCGAGTTCCACTCGCATTTGGCCGGTTTTTATTTATTAAACTACCTTAAAAGTGTTATAACTTAAGTGAAATTCAACGACGCTAACCCAAAAGCAACATCCTGTATCCACTTAACTGCGTCTCCAAATGGTCTATAATGAAATATAACTCGGTTCCATATTTCTTAGTAAAGCATAACTCATCGTTGACCTCTGCATATAAGTTTGGGAAGCGTATTTATATCCGCGTGGCGTTTTGCGTACACTTAGTGCCTCCGCCGACGTCAGACATTTTGTAGGTCCGATAGTCGGTCCCATTTTTTAACCGACTTCAAAAAGGAGAAGGTTCTCTATTCCAATGTATTTTTTTATGTTTGTTACTTCAGAACTCCGTCATTCATGAGCCGATTTGGAAAATTATTCTTGCGTTGGGTTCAGTATAGCTGCGAAGTGGTCCCATATATATTTCATTGATATTTTTGACCTTGGACTTCGAAGATATATTGAAGTCGGTGTTTTTGTTTGATAAAACGTAGGTATAGCGTAGATAAGAGCGAGTGTGGCTCAGTGGGAGCACGTGCGACTTTCGATCCGACGCACCCGAGTTCGAACCCGCTGGCCCTGCACCACTGACTTTTTTAAGTTATGTGCGGATTTAAACTCACTCTAAAAACGGTGAAGGAAAACATCGTGAGGAAACCGGCATGTCCAAGCATTAATCACAAAAAGTTCAAGGACATGCGACATCCACCAACCCGCACTAGGCCAGCGTGGTGGCCCATACTCTCTCTATGAGAGAAGGCCCGTGTCCCAGCAGTGGGAACGCGATGGGCTGATGATGACGATGATGATGAGGTATACTTGTTTCATCGTCATTTGTCACCAACTTTTGTAGGACGTGTGCGTTGTAATATGAAACTTCGTATGTATCCACTCAACTCCAATCCAAAAAAAGTTTCCCCGCACAGTGGTCTGGAATTCATGTTGACAAAAATATTGCTAAAAAGTATTGAGAAAATAATATTGCTTTCGATAGCATTTTCAATGCTGATCATCATTGGTTACAATACATTTATCATAAAAATAGATCCTTCACACTAAAAAAATATGCCAGAAAATAGTCTATTTTGTTTTTCTCGGCCCAGTAGTAAAACACCATGCTATCGTAAAATTATGTATCGTAAAATTATGTATTTTATACACATAAAATGACAAAAAATATATACAGACACATAAAAATCTCTTCCTAAGTCGGGCACTCTTGTCAGAGTGGTCGTGGTATAAAGGATGGTGTATGCGTTGGTTCTTCAGCGTCGTGGTTTTCCTTAGCGAGGGTTACTGCTATCGCAATGCTTCTCCATTTCTGGCGGTTGGTAGCATTGCGAGTACACTGGACTATGGTGGTTTGAGTTGCAGTCTTAATAAGGTCTATCCAACGCGTAGGTGATCGGCCGCGTGTTCTTTTTCCTGCCACCTGACCCTGGACCACAAGTCTCTCCATTGAATCTTCGTTTCTGGAGATGTGACCAAAGAACTTCAGTATTCGTAGTTGTACAGTCGACGAAAGTCTATTTTTGATATGAAGTTCTTTAAGAATGGAATAATTTGTGCGGAAAGCCGTCCACGGGATCTTCAGGAGGCGTCTCCAGCACCACATCTCCAGAGCGTCAATTTTTCGGCGATCCTGTAACCTTAGTGACCAAGTTTCGGCTCCATAGAGAAAGATTGGAAAGACAAGACATTTCATTAGTCGAACCTTTGTTTTTTTGGTTATTCTCCTGTCCTTCCAAATCTTTCCCAGCCTCTCTACTGCAGATCTAGTGATGGCACAGCGTCGTCTGATTTCGTCTCCACATCCTCCTGTGTTGGAGATAGTAGAACCGAGGTAGATGTAGCTTTGTACTACTTCACAGTTTGCCACACTTTGTAAATCTATTCTATTGTGTTCAGCTCGGTCTACTATCATCATTTTCGTCTTGTCTCGGTTGATAGCAAGTCCAAATTGAAGACTGGTTGTTTCCAGACGAGCCAAAAGATCTTCCATATCTTCTTTATTTTGTGTAAAAAGAGTAGTATCGTCAGCATATCGCAGATTACTTATCCGCCGACCACCAACTGAAACACCCTTGTTCCATCCCTCTAGGATAATCCGCATTATGTGCTCCGTATAACAGTTGAATAATAGCGGCGACAGAATACACCCTTGACGAACACCGGACTCGGTTTTAAACTTATCAGATAGGACATCATCCACACGAACTGTTACTGATCCGTCCTCATAAAGTCGCCTAACAAGTAATGTGAGGTGATCTGGGACACCCATTGCCGAAAGGACCTTCCAGAGTCTATCCCAAATGACCGTGTCAAATGCTTTGCGAAAATCTACAAAGCAAATGAACAGAGGCGTGTTGAACTCTCTAGCTTTTTCTATTATTTGTCGCAATATGAGGATTTGTTCGCGCGTACCCCTTCCTTTTACAAAACCAGCTTGTTCAGGCGCAATCTGTCGTGAAAGATATGCCTGAAGCCTAGTGTTGATGATGTGTAGCATCACCTTGCCAGCATGTGATATGAGAGATATTAGTCTGTAGTTGTTGCATTTCTTTGTTGACCCTTTCTTGTGCAGAGGTATAAATACGGAGTGCAACCAGTCATTTGGCCACATACCTGTATCCCATATTTGGCAACAGATGGTATACAGAACATCGACACCAGATTCTCCCATAGCCTTGAATATTTCTATTGGGATATCATCAACACCAACGGCTTTATTACTCTTCAGATGTTTAATAGCAGCACGTACTTCATCTCGCAAGATGTTCGGTTCCCGCTCTTTTAAATGGTCTAAGGTGCATGGGATGTTTGATGTTGGATTATTATTATAATTAGAGAAGAGTAATTTGCAGTAGTCCTTCCAAACATTCACTATATCCTTAACTTCAGTTATCGTTACACCTGCGGTATCTTCTATTGCCCACGTTTTGGGCTTGAATTGGCGTGTAATATATCGTACCTTGTCATGGAGATCTTTGGTTTGGAAATTATCGGCATGTCTTTCGAGTTCTTCACAAATCTTCCCTAGGGCATCATTGCGATCTCGTCGACAGGCTGCCTGAATGATTGTGTTTTTGGCATTTAATTGGCTCATGCTACCGCCCGAGGCTTTGAGTTTTCTGCGCTCCTCAACTAATTGCCAAGTACTCGTCGTCATCCAGTGCTGTCTTTTGGCAAAAGGACGTTTAGGCCGAGAATCTTCCACTGCGTCTGTGATGTATTTTTTTGCAGATTGCCACAACGAGTTAGGATCCTTGTTATCGGCTTGTGACATAAAAATCATATAAGTATTATATAAGCCGTATATATATACGTCGTCAAAAACGTCATCCATGATCATGCAGATTCTTGTGACAAGAACCAAGCGGCAGACTTGAATGAATAAAAAAAGGCGGACCCCGAGTCGCCGAATTCAGAAATGAAGCACACACTATAAAGTGTTCGTACACTAGCATCATGCACACATTGACATTATGCTATGCCAATCGGCTGTCACATCGGCTTGACATCGGCCCTCCGTACTCAAACAAACATAACGCCACCATCATTGCTATGCTTCAGTTTCTTTACAAGATTCCGTCCGCCTTTTTTACAAGCTTTTATTTAACTTGCAATGTATGTATGTTTGTCCGGGTGGAATCTTGCAAGCTGAATTAGAATCACTTCCTCTTATCCTACAGAGTTGAAATTTTGCATTCTTGTCAAAGTCCGATGACAATGCAATATTATGGTGACAGCCAGCTGATCTGATGATGGAGACAATGTAAATGTAAATTGGTGTGCAATGGAACTATTTGTTTGGGCTCATTTTGATCTGCTTCCGATTACGAATTGTTAAAAGCTTGTGTCGAAAAAAATATTTTTCAACAAAAACTTATTTATTCGTTCAAGGCGGCAGACTATTATTAGTTTTATCGTCATCGTCATATCAGCTCAAAAACAAGATGAAAATGTCACTTTTAAAACTTTAATCGAAAAAATATTGAATACGCAAAACGCAACGCGGGATCCAATGCTCAATCTACTTCTAAGAGCTATTGATCATAAATCTAAACTGACTCAAACATTGCTCGGGTCTTCATCTAGGATTTGTGTGAGAGGTGACTGGGAAAATCTAATCATACCTTGCACGGGTTAAAGACAGGTTAACTTGATTTTACAAAAAAAATACTCGGATATCGAGAATCAAGAAATCGAGAATAATCGAGATTCAGTTGATCCATGTGAACTTTGACGACAGATCACGTAGAATCGTCCCCAAATAATTAATTAAAAAATAACAAAAACCGATTTCAATGTACCTTCGAAGTCCAAAGTCAAATATCGATGAAATTTATATGGGACCACTTCGTAGCTATACTGAACCCAACTCAAAAAAGAATTTTCCAAATAGGTTCATAAATTACGGAGTTCTGAGGTCGAACAGAGAACCTTCTCCTGTTTTGAAATCGCCTAAAACGATATAAGACGGATAGAAGGAGTTTGGTTAATCGAGCAGTTGGCTCGGTGGCCCAGTGGTTCAGGCGTGGGGACGGTATTCCGAAGACGCAGGTTCGATCCCTACCTGAGAATATATTTATACACATTCATTCGATAGGCATTACAGTATGTGACCAATTCGCCTACCGAACGACCAATTTAATACAAATTAAAATAAAAACAAAACAACGATTAAATAAATTAAATAACAATTAATAAGGTATTTTAAATATATAATAATAGCAATTTTCGTTGTAGTTATAGACTATAGTTGCCAGTAATAAACTCCAATTCTTGAGCCATCAATCAAAATATTTAGAATCCGAGAAGTTGCCACAAAAAATGATTTTATTTGCCTTTTAACCACAAAAGCGTTCAGAACCGACGGTAAATCGAAACTATACATATCTATTGTACCTTAACGAGGAGGCCATTAAAATTTAGTTCCGTAAAACAATTATAATATAACGATTGCAGTATGATGAACTGAACATAATTGCAATTTTATGGACCTTAGACTTGGTACCTTAGGGTCTTTGCCCTTGGGTATTTTTTCGGATATAGCCCTAAATGTTTTCGTGTAAGTTTTTTTTAATGAGCCTTTTTCTTCCCACTGCTGAGGTCCTCTTTCTATGATCCTCTGACCATTGCTTTTAAGGCGCAACATTTACACATTGAACAGCGCGACCTAGACGTCGTAGGCGTCTAGGTCGCGCTGGTCGCGGCTGGAACCCAGTCTGTAAACTGTACTTTTGCCCACAGCTGGTTTGGCATACAACTTACGTGTCCAGCCAGTCTAAGATTGCCTGGAAGTAATTTTGTATCTACCAAAAAGACTGCAAATTGTACCTTCAACTTTGGCAATTACTATCCATCGGCGTAAAGTTGCCAGCCTGTCGGTATTTTACAGGATACATCACGGAGAGTGTGCGATGGAAGGACACTAGTTGTTTCCTCCATCTCCTTTCTACCATCGGACAAGACGTACGGAAACACGGCATCTATTTATGGTTGACATTCCTCATGCCAGAACAAACTCTTTCGCCTCAACTTTCATAATGCGAACAGCTAAGGAATGGAACACCTTACCAGCGTATCTGTTTCCCGATTCTTGTAATTTAGGTGACTTCAAGTCCCGAGTGAATTGGTATCTTCTAGGCAAGCATGATCCATCATTGACTGCGTCATCACTTTCCATCAGGTGAGACTGCGGTCAAATGTTTGCCTATCTGGTAATTAAAAAATAACTGACCTTAAAATTTTTATATCTACATTTTACTATGTTTAGCTGTAGTTTTCATAAGAGAATAAATATATATAATGAATTTAATTATTTTCATTAAACGACAGTTGTTGCTGCATTGCATGTACCTACGCTACGTACCTACAACTTTTGTACTGAATGTTTAATACCTTATCTACCGACACTGGCTTAATCCGTATATCGTGCAAAGCCATATATATCATAAAAAAAACCTAGTGTCACTTTAAAATGGCGTCAAATATGTTTTTTTGTAAATCACCAACGACCAATTGCAAAAACACACTGCGAATTTTACTCAAAATCCATCATTACAAATATTAATTATGAATTAATGATTTATTTATTTATCAGAATATGGTGATATAAAAAAATTAAAAATGTCTAATTATCTACCGTTTCCGGTGTATAAATGTTGCACGCATACCTACATTACAATTAAAATAAATTATATTAAATATAAAAGAAAAAATTAGAATACTTACTTAAAATAATTAGAATTAATCAAATAGAAAATAATAATAATAATATTGAATTGCACTTGTACAAGAGTCAAAAGCGACAGTTGTTCAAATAAATACATGATATTTAACAAATTACTGCTAAATAGGTCATTCTACAAATGCTTTTCTTAACTTTTACATAACCAAATAAAAATTAGGGATTAATGATTAATTTGGATTAATAATAAAATATGATTATTGTAGACATTCGAATAACTTAACTCAATAGGTATAAATAACGACTGTTTCAAAAAATATTGACGTCTACAGAGCAAATAGATAATTTTATAAGATGGATACCCCATAAAACTAATCACGGGCCTCTCCCATCATTGGAGCAATCATTGATAGACGACCAATTAATTAACGATTGGTACGGAAGATGGGCCAATCAGATCGGACGATTTGGTCGCACGCACGTGGTTACGTGGTTTGAGAACAGTTGCTGACAAAACTGTTATGTCAAAAGTTAAAAGTCGAAAGATATTTATTAAATAGACACAAACAAATGCACTTTCAAACGTCATATATATACAAAATTTAAATCAATTTACTGGTGGTAGGTTTCTCGTATGCTAGAGGCCGTCTGGGTGGGTACCACCGCTTTGCCAGTTATTCAGCCGCCAAGCAGTAGTGCGTGAGCACTACTGTGTTCCGGTTTGAAGGGCATTGTAGCAAGCGAAATTACTGGGCATTATGAGACTCAACAGCTAATTGTCTCAGGGTGACGAGCGCAGTGTAGCGCCGCGCAGGATTTTGCAAAACAAAGTTCTGGGTGGTGGTGTTATTGTTATGGGCTGGCGTATTGCTTACCATCAGGCAAACGACCAGATCGTCTCGTCATTCGGTATAACCTTGTATATTTGCCTGCCTGGCCTGATCGTCTACAAACCGCCCTTCAAACCGGAATGGATTGGAATGGGCTACCGCCCGAGGTTTTCCCGTGGAGCTATAGCATGGGGTACTTTAAAAGAAGGGCCCTTAAAGGTAGGCAACGCGCCATAATGCCCGAGTGTTGCAGGGGTTCATAGGCGACGGTAACCGCTTACCATCCAGGCGGGCCGTCTGCTTGTTTGTCTATATTTCATATTAAAAAAACAATAAAGTCATACTTGTGCACTACTGCTTGTCGGCAGAATAACTGGCAAAAGAATCCTAAACTCCTCACGTTTAGGATAAACCGCGATAAGTGTTTGTTTGGATGTTGTGGGCGCATCATCATCATCATCAGCCCATCACGTTCCCACTGCTGGGACACAGGCCTTCCCTCGTAGAGATTATGAGCCATAATCCACCACTCTGGCCCAGTGCGGGTTGGTGGATGTCACATGTCTTTGAATTTTTGTGATAAATTCATTGACATGCCGGTTTCCTCACGATGTTTTCCTTCACCGTTTTTAGAGCGAGTGTTCGATTAGAGACAATCAGTGGTGCGGGGCCAGTAGAATTCAAACTCGGGTGCGCCGGATCGAAAGACGCACGTGCTCCCACTGAGCCACACTAGCTCTTTTGTGGGCGCATGAACCATCTCTATCACCTTTTCCACAGGACTGTACCCCCAATCAGCCGATGTCCTGATCTGTACCTTAAATCTACGCGTGTAAAAAGCAACAATTAACCGTGTGGCGGCACAAATCGATTAGACACGCTGCTCAATTTGCGATTCGTAGTGGAAGGAGACACAGAGACTGAGGTTTACAATTTTGAAACCATAAAACCTTTCAATACAAACTCAGACAACTCTTTATACGAAAATGCTACTACACGGTTCATGATTTTTAACCGACTTCAAAAAGGAGAGCTTCTCTGTTCGATTGTTTTTTAAGCTATTGCATAGCTTCTATCGCGGGCCTTGAGCGTGGAGACCGAATCCAGAAATTCCGTAACGAAAATAACCTAACACCCCCCACTCCGAATGCTATGCAATAGCTTTACCGCGGCAGTCTCCGAGTGCTACACGTCTTTTTTTTATATTTTTGTTACCTTAGAACTCCGTCATATATGAACCGATTTGTAAAATTATTTTTGCGTTGGGTTCAGTATAGCTACGAAGTGGTCCCATATGCATTTCGATATTTGACCTTGGACTGCGAAGATACATTGAAGTCATAGTTTTTTATATAAAATGTATACTTGTCTTTTCTATAATATAGAACTAGCTGCGCCTCGCGGTTTCACCCACTGCTTCTCTGCACGGCTTTGTTTCGTCAGCATGGCGCTTAATAGGTTTAGTTTGGACTGGTCCCGAGCTTCTTCACTGACTCCAAATCCCGTACATTGTGAGTTAGGGTTCCAACTGCAATAAATAGAACCCTTATTTATAGCGGCTGTAAAAGATATTGTTTCCGATTAATAGGTTTTGGGGTGAGAAAGGATATAAAATTGGAATCTTGCAGAAATTGTGGGTCAAATAAAACTCTATAGATATATGTAGGTAGATACTGCGCTATAACAATATCGTATAGGTAGACCTACGGACTATTTTTTTTTTATTATTATGGTACTGAGTGATGGCACGAGCAAGTCGTTCGCCTGATGGTAAGCGCCACACCTGCCCATAACAATAGGGGATCGGACAACCATTCAGAAAGTGTTTTAAATTAACTACAATGAATATATATAGCCATGAAAATTACTATTTTAATTAAATAATGCTCTTAAAGTACCTAAAACTATGTTTAAATATTATGTTTCAAATATTGCCGCGCAAAAGGTCACCTCAAAACTTGTGATGTCATATATAGGTAGAAAACGACAAACTCTTTGAAATAAAACTTGCAAAGAGATTTTAATACGTTTTGTAAAGTTTAGGGACTATATTGTAGTAATAAAACGAAAAAATTAGCAAAAATACATTTTATGAAAAGCAAAAACGTTAAATAAACACAAGCTTGACTCACGGCATTTGCCTACAAATGACGTCATGCGCTGTGATTGTTGTTTCGTTTGAGATGAAGAACAGATTAAAAATGTCAGAACTATTTATTGATTTAAAAATATAAATCGTTATTATTTCACAAAAATATTAATTAACTGATCTTTCTGGTTTGACGAACATTCGTTCTAACTACATTTTAGATTTTTTCTCGATTACTGTCCGATCCCCTATTGCAGTATACCTTTGAATATCATAAAAAGCACTGCGTGGGACTGCATTGCGCTCATGCGATATCAGATAATAAGTCTCATATATGCCCAGTATTTTCGCTGGTAACGATACCCTTCAAACCAGAACACAGTAATTTTTGCGCACTACTGCTTGGTGGCAGAATTACTGGCAAAGCTGTGGTACCTACTCAGACGGCGCGCATACGAGAGACCTACCACGAAAATCATTGCAATTATTTTAGGTAGGTGTGGTGTCATAATCAGGCGTGACATCGACCAAAAAAGGTAATATGTACATATTCGTATATAGAATTACGTATCACATAATATATGTTTTAGATACGGAACCTTTCCAAGACTTCAATGTAAAGTAATTTGTTCCCAGCGGCGACTTTAAAAACTTTAGCCAATTGTCTTTAGTCTCAAGTTCATACAATGAATGTCTAGCGTAGAGGTACTTTTTGTTGATATTCCGTATCTTACACCGAAGTGTATCTGAGAAAAAGACAGATAAAAAAGGAATCTAAAAACCACGAAAACAGGCTTGAACGTACCTAGTACCTACTATTATATATTCTATGTTTGATCCTAATAATCACTTAGTTTTTTAAGAAAACGGGTTATTTAGATAACTATATACTTACCTACCGTATTGTTTTTATATATCGATATTATTTGCTACATGATAGCGCTTGCAACAGTGCCAATATTAAACTTATATGAAGAACCAGCCTCTGAAAACAGTATGTTTTTATGTAAGTATATCGTGGTAGGTCTCTTGTATGCGGGAGGCCGTCTGGGTTGGTACCACAGCTTTGCCAGTAATTCTGCCACCAAGCAGTAGTGCGCAAGCATGACTATGTTCCGGTATTGTGCGCAATGCTACGCAGTACTTTTTATGGTGGGTGGTAAAATTTCTTGGTGGCACTGCAATTGTTATGGGCAGGCTTGGCGCTTACCACTAGGCGATCGACATGCTCGTTTCATCAATCAGTTCCATAAAAAAGAAGCTTATCTCATTTCTATACTTATTGCTATTTATTTCAAAATTTATTTCACGTTTAGGTAAGCGTAATGTAGGACGCCCTCCGGCTAGAGCGACGACCTGCGCAAAGTAGCTGGCAGCAATTACATGAGGAGAGCCGAAGATCGGGCTCTGTGGCGTGCATTGGGAGAGGCCTATGTCCAGCAGTGGACGATGATGATAGAAATTGTGCCTCCGCCAAAGTCAGACTTTTTGTTGATCCGAATTTGACACTGTCATTTGTCAGCTATTTTGTGACCGACTTTTTGTAGGACGTGAGCGTTGCAATATGACACTCCGTATGTTTCTTTTTCAACCGATTGTCTAAAGTGGACGGGCAGCCTTACATCTCGGTGTGACACGCAACCGGTCCAAGCCCCAAGAGCTTCATTTTAAAGATGCCGACAAAGTGTGGATGCCGCTTCATTGTATTTAGCTGTTGAATCATGCCGAAACGAGTACCCATTGTAATAATATTAAATACATTCAACTAAATAGGTATAGTGATGAAAGGTATGCTTAATTTGTGTGGGTATGGGCACAAAACAGATATGTACAGAAGTCAATCTACATACAAAGTGCGCTCGAGCAACGCACACGTATACACCGCTCACGGACACGATATCTCGGCGCAGTTGAGCTCAGTGCGAGCATGAGTGCCAATGCCAACCGCTGAGATACACGTCTGTGAACTTTTTTAAGAAAAAATGGAACAGCAAAAAAATTATTATAACTGTTCAGTGGACGGTTGTTTAAATTCAACATTAAACGGTGAATTGTCGTTTTTTTAGGCTACCAGTTGTTTCGGAGAGGTAAGGAGGTATTTGTTTTTATTTTGATGGTTCGTTTTAACGTAACGCAGAACAGTTAGGTAGGTACCTACCTACCTTGTGTTCAATATTCTAATGAGGAAGATATAAATGTAAACTAATTGTATTTTCTTGTCTTCAAAAAAACTTTATTCAATTATAATAATAACTGCGAAAAAATTATGTCGATATCTTGTAAATTTTATTTTTTATAAATCAATCAATTTTGGACTTCCCAAAAACTTTCTGCGCCGTCCGAGTAACCGTCGTGATGTCACACCGCGCGCATTCAATTTAACAAACCTAGCGCGACCGCCGAGCGCAGGTATGAAAAGTGAAGTACATACATGAGATTGACTTCTGTACTTATCTGTTTTGTGGTATGGGTTAGATATGTGTGGAATTTAGTTTCATATAGGCAGTTACACATGCTACTTTCGATTCGGCGCGCACCGGAATTTGTAACTGGCACGGACTGACTTGCACCAATGATTTTTATATATAGTCTTAGACCTGACCACGTATCACTAAGGGGGAGCCCCCCCCCCCTCTTCTTCACTAAGGAGGAGGGGGGGGGGATTAATGAACGGCCCCAAACCTACAACAAAATTAAAAAGTAAATTTTAAGCTACCTACCTCTCTCTAAACGTATAATCTTATTGCGCCTAATGGATATTAGGTACACCTGAATTAGAATTTGGGAGAATGAACATAGATTTAATTTTCGTTCTTGTAGTAAGGAGACATCTGTAAGTTGGCATATCGTTCGAGCGTTCCGACTGAAATGTGGATGGACGAGAACCTTCTTTAGAAGCTTCGACTTTTTTACTGTGGAAAATTTCTGTACAGTATAAATATAATAAACTAGCTGATCCGGCGAACTTCGTACCGCTGTTATTAAATATTTGCAATTTTTTTTAGTGTTTTTCATACAAACCTTTTCCTGACAATAACGAACACGTAAAAGAAAGATCGAGTGTGAATGAGCGAGTGTAGCTCAGTGGGAGCGAGTGTGGCTCAGTGGGAGAACGTGCGACTTTCGATCCGACGCACCCGAGTTCGAATCTCGCTGGCCCTGCACCACTGACTTTCTAAAGTTATGTGCGGATTTAACACTCGCTCTAAAAACGGTGAAGGAAAACATCGTGAGGAAACCGGCATGTCCAAGAATTTATCACAAAAATTCAAGGACATGTGACATCCACCAACCCGCACTGGGCCAGCGTGGTGGATTATGGCCCATACTCTCTCTATGAGAGAAGGCCCGTGTCCCAGCAGTGGGAACGTGATGGGCTGATGATGATGATGATGAAAAGAAAGATTTATACAATTTGGTGCAGTCGTTTGGAAGTTATGCGCTTACAAGCATTTCGGTGATTCATTTTTATTTATATAGATAATAATAATATAATATATAGATAAATAAATAGATAAGCCTTTTATTCAGACATTCAATTTAAATCTACAGTTATTGCCTATTAATAATTGTATCATATAAATTAAATAACAAACAGAGATATAAATTTAATTTTAAATTGTAATAATATGTGGAATCCTATATGAGGAAACTTGTAAATGTCCTTAAGTACAATATTTAAATATCCTAGTTATTAGGATTAATATTAGGAAACCTTACATCTAGGATGTAAGGTTTCCTAAAATTGTAAAATAAAAAAATAAAATAATAGTCAAAAACTGCATGCATTATTTTTTTTTTCCATGATTACGTTTTTATGCGCCTTCTGTGGTTAGGTCGGCATTGCATGCTAATAAATGGATTTATAATGCATTGTCATCGAGTTGTGAGCTACCCTGAAAGTTTCAGCTGGATAGCTAATCGGGAAGTGCTCGAAATTTAAATTGCTAGATGTCACTCAGAACATTAGACAGACAGACAGATAGAGAAACGAGAAAGCGACTTAAAAATAATATTAAAAAAGTCGTGGTAAAAAAAACTTAGCAATAATGCCGCATCGCAATCGTATAGTGCCCTATAAATGTTCCCAAATCCTCATCCACGCTCAGTTTTGGCGTTAAAATGATTGAGACGAAGTGTCCACTGGAAATTTATGGTTCCATCACCAAAATAACATATCCAAACTAACCCGACCTCGCCTACAGACAAATTTGAACTCGAACGGAGCTCATGTTATTATGGCCATTGAATCACATAACCATTTTACATAGAGCTCTGAAATAAGGCGACTTGTTTGACAGGACAGGTCAGGAAGTTTTGGATAACTAACCAATATAAACAGATCTTTGTATGAAGCTGATATGTATGGCAGGAGATGTCTTCAAATTCTGGTCTGTGCTCGTCGTGAAAACAAGTCGAGATCGTTACAGTTCAGGGATCATATTTTAGGATTATCCATACTATTAAAAAAAAGAAACAGCTGATTCTGTACAATGAAGATATTTTTCAAAAACCAACTAGCATCGACTATTTATAGGGTACTGAACACGAATCCCCAGTTTTTAGAATTTTTGTCTATTCGTTTGTATGTTAGTTATCTATAGACTCAAAAACTGCTGAACGATTTTTAATGCGGTTTTCGGGGTTTGGTAGCATTAGTCCCAACTTGGATTATAGGGTATGCAACATTAAAATTGGTTGGGTGACTGCGAAGATACAGCTTGACCTCTTAGTAGTAGGCGCTCTCATATACCGGGGAGGTCTTGCTAAGATAGTCTTGGAAAAAAGAAACGAATATGGGTATCCTTTATCGATAACGTGGATGAAGTCACGGGGAACAGCTAGTTTGGGATATTTTAGGATAATTTTGGATAATTTTCAGTGTATTTCGGTAGCAATTAAGAGGCGAAATAGTAGATCGTAGCCATTGAAGTATCAATTAACAGCGGGTTAGTTTGTTTTGGATTTTAGATATAGGAAGTAGGTAAGTAACGTACCTATTTGTTTATAATTAAGGGGAAGAAAATAAGTAGGTAGGTAGAGTAGGTACGTCCAGGAAAGGGGTTTAGAGATAATCCGATTAATACAGGATTTGGATGTTTACTACGTACCTAATAAGAAACAATCTCAAGACGATGAAGATCAAAATGAAATAATAGCTGGAAAGGTTGGTATTTTGAGCGTTTTGAGCATCTCCAAAGCACTTACCAGAATATATACTGTTATAAAAATAGAACCGAGCCAATTCTGTACATTGAAGACATTTTTGAAAAACCAAGGGTACTAAACACGAATCAACGATTTACAGATTTTTTGTCTGTGTTTGTTATCTATTCACTCGAAAACAATCAAAGGGAAAATGCAGTTTGCAGTTTTCAATTTTTGATAGCATACAGCTTAACTTAAAATCTAGTGTATGTTTCATTGCGCAGTGACATCGCAATGCTGAGATATATTTACATAAGCGTTCGAAGTCATGCAGTAAAAGCAAATTCTCTTATATTTTTTGCTTTTGCGAGTGGTCCGAGCGAACGAAGTCGCGGGTAAAAGCTAGTTTCATGATAAAATTAATATTCCGTTAGTTCCGGATGATCTACGGAATTATTAACTCTTAAAGCAGGTTATAAAATAAAAATAGGCCATATTTCATTAAAAAAACAACTTCATCCATTTTCGCGCCACAACTTGACAGATGGCGGGAACGGATAAATGGCGTCTCAAAATAGACCATAGGCTAACGTTCGTACTCTTTGATGTAACCGAATCAAATTACAAAAGTAAAACTTCCTCTCTATGGCTTCAGATGTCCGTGGATGAATATGTGTAACAGAGTTAAGTTTATTTTCGAAAATAGAATCGCACGTAGGTATACCTACGGTGTAAGTTCTTACGGCTTTACTCGCGTTTATTCCTTTTTTCTTTTTTAACCGACTTCAAAAAGGAGGAGGTTTACAATTCGACGGTATGATTTTCTTTTTTTTGTGTGTTTATTACGCGATTACTCCGCCAATTATGCATTGATGATTCTTTTTTTGATTGGTAGGTCATACTTCAGAGGTGGTCCCATATACATTTTATCGAAATTCATTCAGTACTTTTTGAAAAAAATAGCAAGAACAAAAAATATAAGTTTAATGTTCAAGTCGGTTCTTGTTTTTTTCGTAACCAACTTTCTAAAGGTGGAGGTTTGTATTCGACTGCTTCACCTGCTTCACCCAGGGTTGACTTCCGGCGAGGGAACTCCTCAACGTTGAATAGTACAGACACAACATTTCGTAAATGGATTTAACCATAATAGCCTGTTCTAAATTCCATCATGACATGGCTGGCTGGCACCGACTTCAAATATATGAGTGGGTAGCGCTTATGATAATTATATTATTTTTATTTGTAACTTTTGAGTGCCATTTGTGGTTTTAAAGTCGGTTTAGTTTTTTTTGAAAAATAATTTATTTTCATACATTATTGGCTTACGTTTGACTACTATCTCACCTGATGGTAAGCGACAATGCGGTCGACGATCTAGCACGCTTGCCAAGATAGTACCTGTTCACTCGAGATTTGAAGATTCCAAGATTTTATATATCGGGAATGACTGACTCCGGCAGGGAATTTCACTCGTTAACGGTGGCATAATAAAAGTGGAAGCGAAGCGCTTAGTGCATGCAGAAGGAATGTCCAACATGAAACGGTGGCGTATTGCCGTACGACTTGTAGCCCGATGATAAAATGGGGATGGGGGAATTAGGTAGTTAGTACAATTCAGATAGACTGGCAATTCTGCGTCGATGTTCAAGACTGTGGAGTCTTGACTCGAATAGCACGTCATCACCAATAAGTCTCTTGGCTCGCCTCTCGATTGATTCAAGTGCCTCAAGTTGGTACTTAGCTGAGGTATACCTACAGTGTAAGTCCTTACGGCTTTACCCGCGTTTAATTCTTGAATTTTACCGGAGATGACGAAGTTGACGCCGACGTCAACGTTATCTCCGACGATAACCCGATAATGACGTCGACAACAACAGCCACACTGACACCGCTAAAGGCCTAGACTTTAGACACACCGAACGCAGAAGCCAATCCTATCGCAGAAGCCATACCTACCTGCGAGTATTCCAATATTGACGCTGAGGAAGAAGTCAAAGTAGAGCAATATCGGCGCCGACGCTCACACTGTCACGACGCCATGTTTAGTCGTTATAGTAAATTGTCATTATTAAATGAAATAACATGAATAGTACCTACTTTTACTCTGATTTATTGATCCTATGGCCAATACGTACCTACTTCCTTTAATTGTATTAATATGATTAATATAATGTGTTTAATTGTTGTTATATTATTTCCTCGCCTAGATTGGAAAAATACGGTAGAGTTTCTAAATCTGATTGTAATCAAAGAGAATGTAACCACTACGTTTAAATTAACATCTCCTTGGTACCTGGACCTACCTGTATTTTATGCAAATAAATGAAACTTGAATCTTATTTTTTTTAAATTTTGCCCTTTTGTGCAGGCTAAAGTCTTCAGGACCATAAAGCCATGTCTTACGTAGTTTTTATTTGATAGTTTAATATACCATTTATTGTACTTTTGCTGAGAATGAGGGTCAACAGCAACAAGCCGTAACCTCTCCTAGTGCTTCAATAAAGTGGTGGAACTTTATTCAAGCTTTCCATGGACTTTTTGGGAGAACATGAAAAGCAATGTTTTCTCTGTTTTGTTTCATTTGCCTACACTCGTGCACGTATACAAACAATAATGGTTAATATTCCACCGATATTACACATGATCACTCGAAATAACACTTGTTTGGAAAATAAAACAAAATCGAACAGTATCACTTTTCACTTCCCGCCAAAAAGTCTCTTAAATGTTAAGTCCAATGCTGTTGCTGACAGCTTCTCTGACGAAGAAGAAAACGCAGTTATTTGTTTTGCGTCTGCCTCTTGGATTTATAAAGACAGGGTAGGGCGTTATAAAAATATGCACCTACACAAAATGTCAAACTAAAAGATTAGGTATTATGCCAGACTACCAGGTGCGAATGAGATGTCCCAGAACCTAAGTAACCTGAAAAAGATTCTTATACCCTATGCTATTAGGTTGGAATAAATAAAAATATGAATGGAATGCAAAAGCAGCTAGAGTGACCCAGGGAAGTCCGGCCCCCACAACCCACAAGCAGGCCAAGCAGCACCTGTTCAAGACATGGCGTGGTCAAATATAGCTACTGGTAGCGCCACCTATATTCTAAGAAATGCGCCTTTACATTCATTAACTACATCTATGTGTGAGGTAAAGTGTTACAGTCAACTAACAGTAGGCAGCTAACTACCACACGTAGTTTGTAAAAGAATCGCTAGATGGCATAAAACAAAATGAAACAAAATGTAACTAATAGTGATGTGATGTGATTCGACTAATTTGATTATTATTAGTAGACGACAGATTTTTTTTAATTTAAGACC
This sequence comes from Petrophora chlorosata, assembly GCA_951640565.1. NCBI lineage: Eukaryota > Metazoa > Arthropoda > Insecta > Lepidoptera > Geometridae > Petrophora > Petrophora chlorosata. The sequence goes on along the minus strand of OX621216.1, from coordinate 5,246,136 downwards.
TTTTTTAACCATATCTGAAGAGAACTGAAACCGTGAAGGAAAACATCGTGATGAAACCCGCTTACGCGCTTTGGAGTAGTAGGCTCTGGCCGTGGTTGTAATACCACCCACCGAACAAAGCCATGCCGTCAAGTGACCTAGTCGTGTTTCGGTATGATGTTCGGTGAACCATCGGGGAGACGGGTCTGAGCAGCCACTCAACTGCCGTCTCTCTCTAGATCTATGTGCTCCATCTTAGGCCACATCATCGCTTCACATGAGGCGAGATAGTGGCCAAACATAGATCTATTAGGTGTAAAAAAAAAATAACTAAACTAATTCAATTTGGATTTGAAATTTATAGAGTATTATGGTTTGGCAAATTATACGATTAAGGTTTTTAGACTTGTATGTCATCACTTTCCATCAAGTGAGATTGCGGTCAAATGCGTGTCTATCAGGTAATAAATAAAAAATGCATGAACGATGTTTTATTATTTATAAATTAATTTTTTATTGCTAGCTAGGCGTCTAGGTCGTCGCGTCGCGTCCACCTACGGCGGGGCCATTAGGCCTTTTTCCCTCATGGAAAGAGGGAAGAGAGGCCTTTGTCTGGCAGTGGGACAAAACAGGCTCATAAATTAAATAAAAAAAATTTTTTTTTTGTCGTTCAAGGTGAAAATATCATAGTTTATAATAATTGTCTGCATTAGTCGACTCTAGTATGATCGATTATTCACGAGTTTTTTCATAATGTGCTACATTACTATAACTGTCGCTTCTGTCATTGTCAAAAAAATCAAACGGAAAAACAAACACGTCAACATTGGATTTTGTTCGCCGTGTTTTATTCGTAATATTTTAAATTGATCAAAACATTCCAATTACGAAATAATGGTGCACACGAACACAATGGAAGGCTCGCTCTTTGTAATTATTACCTTTTTATAATAATTTTACTGAAAAAAAAACCTACACGCCGCGTACGAAAACATGACAAAATAACTAGAATTTTGAAGTACCTATGTGGCAAAATAACCATTTTGCATCACCCTACGTGGTCAATTATGGTCCTAAATCTATGATAGAGTTAGCACATGCCTAGATATCCACTGTAGCCAGCGAACTTACTGGGCATTATGAAACTTGAGAGCTATCGTCTTAGGGTGACGAACGCAGCGAATGCCGCGCAGGATTTTGTAAAACAAAGCTCTAGGTGGTGCTGCAACTTTTATGGTCAGGCGTGTTGCTTACCATCAGGCAAACGACCTGCCCGTCTCGTTACCTACCTACATTAAAAAGGTTGATAATCATGATGAAATAAACTTTTCCCCTTCGAAATATTCCAGGAGCCAACTCTCTACATCGTAAAAGGCATGTGCATCCTTGATAATGACGGGAACCGTATTCTAGCCAAGTACTATGACAAAAATGTGCTGCCAACTACGAAGGAACAGAAGGCATTCGAGAAAAACTTATTTAATAAAACACACAGGTAAAACTTTACATATCATTATATTTAATAATCACCTAGCATATCGAGGACCACAAATAAAGCAATTATCTCTAAAATATCCAGCGTCTCTGTTTCCCGATTCTTATAATTCAGGTGTCTTCAAGTCTCGAGTGAATCGGTATCTTAGAAGATACCGATTCACTCGGCGATTGCCTGGAGGCAAGCATGATCCATCGTCAACGGCGTCGTTACTTTCCATCAAGTGAGACTGTGGTCAAATGCTAGCCTATCAGTTAATAAAAAAAAAAAAATATCAAGTAAAAGCAAAATGCGTGGGGTGGTAAATTTTTCTAACCACTAACTATGCTTTCTGTGATAAAAATATCAGTTTTGGGCATCATAGGCACACCCATGAACATTTATTATTACAATGACTACTACTGTATCGGAAGAATAACCACCAAAAAATATGTCAAGTAACTTGAGCGTGGTTTTTGGCTTTCTGTGATGAGATAATCCAAAATAACTTCTAATAGAGTACCTCGCAATTGTGAGTACATACTTCCACTACTACTGACCCACGCTAATAATAAAATAGTCTTCAAAAAGACTCGAGCCTTTTAGCATGTAGGCCAGCTCTTCCTTAGGCTTAAAAAATGCTATATAATTTTATAATAACCAAGCTTTCAAAGTCCTTTGCATCAATCCAGTTCACTCCAGGTTTTTAAGAAACGTTATACTCAAAACAAGGCCTCTATGTTTTACAAATGAACAACCCTACAACATCATATTCCTTTAGACCAGCTGGGGAATAGTGTAACTTGGACACCAATCCCGATTGCTTTAAATTTCAAATTTAGAAGGCGTCAGCAGCTTTCATGTTGCAATATCAATCGGTTTTAGTGATTGTGATTGGGATATAGATTTAGATGCGAACTTTGAGTAGGAAAATTCTACAATTCTACAGACAAATACCAATCTCAAAACATGTTTCAAAGCGATGGGGATTGATATTTAAGTTGGGCGATTCCCCTGCAGCGGTAAAGAAGACTCAAGATCTATAAAGGCTAAAAGGCTAGTCTTTTGGAACACTAATCAATGTTCATCGACATAATTATAAACTGATCACTCTTAAGTTTTAACAGCTGATATTGACACTCTGTAACTTTGTGAACATTACAGACATGTACCAACAGTTCAAGATTTCCAAAATAATTACTTAGAAAGGTAACTTATATTATTTCTCTAAAATGTGCAGTTTTAAATTAAAATTTTATGTTTTCTTCACTTACCAAAGTTAGTTACTTTGGTAAGCAAAGAATGGGAAATTTTCTTTTGAAATTGCAATAAAATAATGATAGAGTATAAATACAGATGGAAATTACTAATACTACTTACTAATATACTTTCTAGATCTATGTGCTCCATCTTAGGCCACATCATCGCTTCACATCAGGCGAGATAGTGGCCAAACATAGATCTATAAAGCGTAAAAATTTTCGTAAAAAGTAAAATTAAAATATTTACTTTTTATGTAAATTTTTTTTATGTAAATTTTAGGAAAAGTACCTAACATTTGTTTAAAGCAGTAACTTGTCAATCTTCTGATTTGATGCAACGCAGCACACTTAATCCTTGATCAGTCCTGCATAGAAGACTTAAAAATATATTGAAACAAAAAACATTTATAGAAAACATTATGGGATAACCAACATGTTTTAGGATCTCAAAATGTCAAGGGGTGACAGTCACCGAAGCATGTTCATATGAGAAAGCATTCTCTAAGAAAAAAAACTTCCATTCGGCCCAATACATAGGTCACAACGCAAATAATTTACCCAACAATCACATACATATCCTGGCCCCCTTTATATGCTGTAGGAAAAAAGGGCCACAATCCCACAACACCCAGATGCAACACAAATGTTCGTGCTGATTTTCTCTGCACCAACGTTTGTCCTGCAACTGGAATCGACTCGCAAGCTCAGGGGTGTAAGAGATGAGCTGACCCGCTCAACCACTACACTTCAGAAGCTGTCATATATGGGCTGTGGTAAAATTTTGAGGACTTTCAGGGTATCTTTTCCCTTGCAGTGAGGAAGGTTTGTTCTTAGAAAACAGGCTGATTTTTGGTGAAAAACAAACTCATTGCAAGGGTAAAGTTAGCTTTCCTGGAGGTCTCAAAATTTTGCCAAACTTATGATAGCAGTTACCTGATAAATATATAATAGGTTCACTCATAATTTCCAGGGCCAACGCCGAGATCATAATGCTGGAAGGTCTTACCTGCGTCTACAAGAGCAATGTTGACTTGTTCTTCTATGTTATGGGCAGCTCGCATGAAAATGAGGTAACAATATTTTATACTAGGTACCATATAATATTTTATTATTAATTATATATGTATATAGTATATAATAGTATGTATTGTTAGAATCAGAAATAATCTAAATGTGGCGAAGACCGAGTACATGGCCTGTAGCAGCACAGACATCAGCCCCATCCATATTAGGAATGAACCAGCTGTTAAAGCCGAACAGTTTCGATATTTAGGTAGCGTGCTGCACTCGTCTGGAGAGATCGACAGCGACGTTAACGCCCGTATCAGCGCTGCTTGGGCTAAATGGCGGGAGGTCACAGGTGCGCTGTGCGATAAAAAGATGCCGCCTAAGATCAAAGGTCTGGTGTACAAAAGCATTGTTCGACCTGTGCTCCTTTATGGTAGCGAGACATGGCCCGCACTGAAACGACATGTCCATGAGCTTCATGTCACCGAAATGAAGATGCTGCGGTGGATGTGCGGCGTTTCGCGTATAGATCGTATCCGGAACGAGCACATCCGCGGCAGCCTCGGAGTACGGGACATAGCAGACAAGCTCCAGGAAAGTCGTTTGAGGTGGCTGGGTCATGTCCTACGCAGACCGGTGGAGTACGTCGGCAATCAGTGCCTAGACCTTGTAGTCTCAGGAGCAAGATCTCGTGGCCGGCCTAAGACGCGATGGCTTAACGTTGTTAATGCGGACATGAGAGCCAATAAACTCACAATGCAGGACGCCGAAAACCGTGCGAAGTGGAGAGAGAGGAGTAGGAAAGCGGACCCCGGCCGAAGCCGGGAATAATAATCGCTAGGCAGAAGAAGATTGTTAGAATCAGAAATGGAATTTGCTTTAAAAAAACAAGTTCAAACAAGAAATCTTTTTAATACCCATAAATCAAATTTTTTAACAAAATGAAAATTATTCACTGTTCCACAAAATAACGATTTCACACTTGTAATCAACACTAATTACACTTAAAATAGCTTACGTTGCCTTTATAACGATCGACAGGAATTCTAACAGACGTCCGTTCCCTACAAGCGCAAAGAAGCAAATGGCTGCAAAGCGCCCGGTTTTTATAGATGGCGACACGTTGCTCGGTGGAGTAGGAGGGATGTCCTCACAGTATAATATATATTTGTTTAATATTCTATTAATTTATAATTTGTTTTGTAATTATAGGATGTTATATTAATTCCTATTCTGTACACCAACACACTGCATTGTTTCTCATACCTGTTCTATCCATCCAAAGGTTGTCTGGCAGAAATCGCTCTAAGCGATAGGGCCGCCTATTGTACATCAAATTGATGAATTAGACATATCTTTTTTGCCATTGTGATTTCATTTGGTGTGTTATTATGTTGTATTGTACGTATGAATAGAATGACCATAGAAATTGTTTAAAAAAAAACTAAATATGCAAGTTTTAACTTAACCTTTGCTATTTAAATATTTTATCTTTAATAAAGAGAATAGAGCGAGTGTGACTCGTGCGCTTTTCGATCCGACGCACCTGGGTTCGAATCCCGACTCGGCCCTGCACCAATGACTTATAGTTAAGTGCAGATTTTGCACGCTCGCTCTAAAACGGTGAAGGAAAACATCGTGATGAAACCCGCTTACGCGCTTTGGAGTGGTAGGCTCCGGCCGTGGTTGTGATACCACCCACCGAACAAAGCCATGCCGTCAAGCGACCTAGTCGTGTTTCGGGATGATGTTCGGTGAACCATCGGGGAGACGGGTCTGAGCAGCCGCTCAACTGCCGTCTCTCTCTAGATCTATGTGCTTCATCTTAGGCCACATCATCGCTTCACATCAGGCGAGATAGTGGCCAAACATGGACCTATTAAGCGTAAAAAAAAAAGTTGAACCACCAATTTTAACTCCTATGTAACGGTCTGTGGCACCGTAGCTCTTAAACGGGTGAACCGATTTGGTTTTTTTATAATTGAAAGCAGGTTTTCAAGCGGTGGTTTTTAGACATGTTTTTATCAATATCGGCTTTTTTTTTAATTTTATTCATCTTATATTGTATTGTAATAATTTCAGCTGATCCTACAATCTGTACTGAACGCACTGTACGAGTCAGTCAGTATCCTGGTCCGGAGGAATGTGGAGCGTCGAGTATTACTGGATAACTTGGATGCTGTAATGTTGGCCGTCGACGAAATCTGTGACGGAGGGTGTGTATTACAATTTGTTTTTTAAGATATTTATTCCTCCTTTTTCTATGTAACCGAATGACGAGACAAGCTGGTCGTTTGCCTGATGGTAAGCAATACGCCAGCCCATAACAATAACAGCACCACCCACAACTTTGTTTTGCAAAATCCTGCGCGGCGCTCGTCACCCTGAGACAATCAGCTGTTGAGTCTCATAATGCCCAGTAATTTCAAATCGGAACACAGTAATGCTTGCGCACTACTGCTTGGCGGCTGAATAACTGGCAAAGCGGTGGTACCCACCCAGACGGCCTCTCGCATACGAGAAACCTACCACCAGTAGTCCTTTAGTCGTGTTCCTCATGTCTGAGGGTCGTGACCACCTCCATCCATTGTTCTCTTCTATGATGTTCCGCCATCTTCTTCTATTGCGTGCTACATCTTCGACCGCATCGTCACTTAACAACAGGTGAGATAGCGGTCAAACGCAAGCCTATAAAAAAAAAAAACTCGGCGACGTGTAAGGCATCATAAATGGAAGTGTCCAGTACAGTGCGGATCTGGTCAGACCAACGCATAAGGCTGCGACTTCGAGATCTCTTGCCTTTAACCTTGCCAGTGATAATAAATTTTTCAAGGAATGCAATGGAATCAGGCGTGATAGAATACAATAGAATAGAATAGAAAACTCTTTATTGTATACCAAATTAAAGAAATAGACAATAACACAGTCCGTAACTATGCTAGTACAATGGGCGGTCTTATCGCTTGAAGCGATCTCTTCCAGACAACCTTTGGATGGACAGTATCGGAAGAAGAAGTAGGCGGCGGTGTACAACAAAATTTGGTTATTACAACTAAATACCTACATAATCATACATTCATGCTAATATGATGATATGCTGATATGTGATGTTGCGGAAATTAATCTCAAATACTGAAACGTGGGGGTTGATTGCAAATGTAAAAATGTAATGTAATGTTCTTTATACAATTGCAATCAACCCCCATACATATTACATTATTCTAACAACAACCTACATAATTTTTAACCGACTTCAAAAAAGGAGGAGGTTCTCTGTTCGGTTGTATTTTTTTTATTTTTTTATTTTTTATGTTTGTTACCTCAGAACTCCGTCATTTGTGAACCGATTTGGAAAATCCTTTTTGCGTTGGGTTCAGTATAGCTACGAAGTGGTCCCATTTAAATTTCATCGATATTTGACTTTGGACTTCGAAGATACATTGAAGTCGGTTTTTGTTTTTTTCTAAAAATTAATTATAGTATGAAAGTTTTCGTGAGTTTGATTCATTATAAATATTTAATGCTCGAAACCTAATCGACTAATTCGACCAACTACGTGAGTCCTAGCCGTTTTATTAAAAATTTATAACTTACATAATATTCAGCGAGATTACACTACATATTTTCATTGCGTTTCAGTTTTTCAGGGTTGTCTCCGTCTTTTGGCAATGTGGCCGAAATACTCAAGTATTCTCTTGAGGCAGATGGTAGAGAGCCTAGGTTTAACCTTGAGTTTTTTTAAGATGTGCTGTCCATGGTATCCGAAGCATAGATAAAGATATTTATTGAATAGGCACAAACAATGCACTTTTCAAAGAAAATAATTAATTTTTAGAAAAAAACAAAAACCGACTTCAATGTATCTTCGAAGTCCAAGGTCACATATCGATGAAATTTATATGGGACCACTTCGTAGCTATACTGAACCCGACGCAAAAAGAATTTTTCAAATCGGTTCATAAATGACGTAACAAACAGACAGACAGTGTTCTGAGGTAACAAACATAAAAAAAAAATACAATCGAACAGAGAACCTCCTCCTTTTTTGAAGTCGGTTAAAAATAGCCTTTATTCACTGGTTTGACTTTAATGTTTTTGTGACACCAGCAGTTTCACAATCAGGTTGTCCATTCTGGACATAGGCCTCCTTCAGTAGACGTCATTGTTCTCTATCTCTGTTAATTTTTACAAGCTTTTATTTAACTTGCAATGTGTATGTTTGTCCGGGTGGACAACCAAGCCAACTGCTCGAGCAATCAAATTTCTTCTATCCCTCTTATATCATCTTACGGGGACGATTCTACGCCATCTGTTGTCAATGTTTACTTTGATCTCGGTCGGGACAGTATTCCGAAGACGCAGGTTCGATCCCTGCCCGAGGAATATAATTTTTCTTCCTAATTATTTCAAATCTCAAGTTTTTGTCTAGTCCATAAACAAGCGAACTTTTCTTCCAGAGTAATCCTCGACGCTGATCCCACGTCCATCGTCGGGCGAGCTGCGCTCCGCACCGAGGACGTCCCTCTCGGCGAACAAACGGTCGCTCAGGTAATGGAACACCTCAATAAGATGTTCTGGTAGCTTAGCGTAGCTTTAGAATGTGGGACACTGGTCTATGGTTCTTGCGGGGTAATTTAAAAAACTCACCGAATAATTTTCAAAACTGAAACGCAATGAAAATATATAGTGTAATTTGGGATTACACTATATATTTTCATTGCGTTTCAGTTTTGAGATGAATTTCCGCAACGTCACGCCTGATTCCATTGCATTCACCGAATAATTTTCCTAAAATGTAGATATGCAAACTACTACTGTGTATGCTAAATAGAGAATTGAAAATAATAATCTGGTGTACATAATAAAAGTAAAAGCGCGCGCTCGTCCACTGCAATAATCGTAGATATTTTTTTATTCGTTTTGAAAATTATACTAGCGTGCATTTCTAGCTTGGTATATCACTGCCAAATGTAATTAAATTATTTTCTATGTAGTGTACATTGTAGTAGTGTGCATAGTTGAAGCATATGCCGATATTGTTGCATCGTAAAATAAGTCGGAAAGGAGGTGTTGTCAAAAAACTGCTTTTACGCGCCATTTTTCCAATATGGCGGCGCGAGTAACGGGCAGAAATATCTGTCTACCCGCTTCCTCTCGCGTTTTTTGCGCGCGACACAACTGCTACTTTCACCTTTGTCACTCCCAACTCGATTTATTTCTCGACACACTCACTGTATCCGCTTGCGAGATTTTAGTCGAAATATCGAGAACTCAAAACAAATACATGGTAAATATCCCGTTTCTAAATCGAAAGAACAAAAAATAGCTTAAATATTGAATAGTATTGTATTTTTGACCCGCAAAAATCCTAGACCGAGGTATCTACATTGAGTAGTGGATGATAACTAACACTAGCATGTTGTATCACATACATTCCATTATCCAGCCTTACTTAAAATGACATTTAAGCAGGGACCGATACCAAAAAAACCGTTACTTTGCCTATTTTACCGGTAAATGTATTCAATACCGGTATACAGGTATCGATAACAAAATAACAGTATAATTATCGATATAAAGTATCGGTACTAGCGGCGTTGCGAGCTTAAAGTGGTACGGTGGTGCGTGTATTTTTAATTTTGCGTAAATAACCACCCGTTAATAGTTCACCAAGCATATATTTAGGCGTTTCTACTACTCAGTGAACAAGTTAATAATTGTTGAATTTTGTATAAAAAACCTACCAACTTGATCGTCTGCGTTGGGACATGCGAGCGAAACAAGCTATGCGGCAGCGGCTAACTGAAAACCTTAGCCAGAAAACAAGTGATAAATAATTAAAGTTATTTCCTTCGTTTGGGGGGAGGATAGGTCGATACCTACTAATATACCGATATTTAATTTTACCGATACTTTTAATGTTACTTTGTGGTATCGATATTTTGAATGTTACTTTTGTGGTATCGATACCAATTTTTACCGGTATTTCGGTCCCTGCATTTAAGGCACACGATTCATAATTATTATTATGATGCGTTCCTAAAAAATAATATAGATGCCCACAGTCTCGTATAAATCGACATTGTTTATAGTTTCAGACTGGTCTGGTAACATTTTTGTTTCAATATATTAGAGTATTCTAAGAAAGTATTTTTTTTTTTGGGTTTTCGTTTCTTCGATAATTAAAAAGCAAATTCGTGGTATGACGTCATTGTTTAAGGTAAAAACGGAGTAGTGACATATAATAGACAAGATTTTTTTTTATTTGCTTTGAGTAAAGGCATTACGCATTTACGCATGGACTTTGTATCAACCATTTTTTTTAAATCATAACAATCTAATGACTTTCGGATTCGAGGCTCTATTCAAAATTATGCGTAAAACTGCAATTATGGGCATTTTTATGTTCCACAATAAAATAACAGATGTACAAAATGACTCAAAAATAGATGACTAAGGCGCCATAGTAATAATTTAATTAGACTAGTAAAAGCATTAATTTATAAAAATAAGTTATAAATACCTGTGCAGTAAACGAGTTAGGCATTTAATCTAACATTTGATATAGTAATTCCAATTTCAAAGTTAAAATAAACGATTTAGTTGCCATAACAAAAAACGCTTTTTTGTATCATAGTATTGTAGTGTTTTATATTATTTACTACATCTGTGTGAGTGTAACATTAAATTTGTTCTGTTTTTGTTAACAATTTTGTTACTTAGTATTATAGAAGTATGTAAGTATATCTATGTTTACTAACAAATTCGTTTCATTTCATTATTATCCCAAAAACCACACACAGTATTACTGATTTGTTTACCATTTTCATTATCTTATTTTCTTATGCAAATCTGCTCTAACCTATTAAAAAGAATAGACAATATTGAGAAAGCCACTTGTCTCAAAAAATAAGTATAATCCGTCCAAAAGGAATAGATGAATATTGGGGGCGCGCCACTTGTCGCATATATGGCAATACCAATACTAGAAACAAATCAGTGTTGGTACTCCCTACATTTTTTTTCTACCTTCAAGGCATCATTTACAATCGCTTTAACTCATTCCTCACTTTGTTCAGATTGGATGAGAGAGAACCTATTGATGACATTTGGTTAAAATTAAAAAAAATAAAAATCACAAAACTCTTTATTGCATACCAGTTATAACACAACATAAATAATAAAAAATAGCAATAATAATAGCTGATTATGTAACTAATACTGTTAAAAATATGCCAATTTTGATTGTAATTAATAATGTTAATTCCGATTTATTTGATCTCGATTCCTTCAGTACGGATTATGCTACGAGAAAAAGTTTTCGTTATTATTTAGCATTTTCGGTACTTTTTGGCGCCTCATATAGAAAATATTATGTATCAGTGTTTCTAAACAAACTTAAACTTGGCCATTATGTTAATTATTACTTTCAATTTATTATATTTCGTCAATATATTATACCTTCTTATATGTATGTTAATAAATATATTTATTTCTGTTCAATATTTCAGGTTCTATACAACATTATGAATCAGTAGGAAACGTGGGAAAATATAGTCATAATATGTATAAAATATAGTCGTATAAAAATACGTAATATAGCTCTAAATATTGTATATAAATAACACAATTATGTTTACTGACCAGGAAAATAAAAGACGACGCCTTTAGTTCAGGCTGCGATCTCGAATTTACAAAATGGCGGATAGACCATGCTTCATAATAAATTTTACCATGCCCTTTAAGTAACTATATTCTATTCTAAATCACTGAATAAGTAATATTTTGAAATCCACATAAATAACAGGTGGGTAGTCACATGGGCGGTAGGTACCTTATCGGCAAAAGTATGCCATAGTTGGAGCGGAGTGGAGCTAGTGTGGCTCAGTGGAAGCACGTGCTAATTTCGATCCCACGCACCCGAGTTCGAATCCCGCTGGCCACTGACTTTCTTAAGTTATGTACGAATTTAACACACGTTCTAAAAATGGTGAAGAAAAATATCGTGAGGAAACCGGCATGTCTGAGAATTTATCACAAAAATTCAAGGACATCCAACCCGCACTGTGCCAGAGTGGTGGATTATGGCCCATAGTCTCTCTACAAGGGAAGGCCTGAGTCCCAGCAGTGGGAACGTAATGGGCTGATGATGATGCCATAGTTCTATCATTTAATTTACGCCCGTATTCATGACCAGGGCCCCAATTCACTGTGACAACTTGGCGACTGTGACAACTTCGAAGTTTCCTCGAAGCAAGGAATCGCCAAGTACCTAGTCATAGTGAATTAGGGCCCAGCACTTGTTGAACAGCTGGCTAAGAGGCCAGCAACTGATCTGAACTTAGAATTACTGAATAAATTAAATTTTCCTGGTTGGCCCTGTATATTTAATTGTATGTAGATGTACGTAGCTTATTAAAAAACTTTTGCTAAACTTTTATTTTTTATTTCTTTTAATTGGCAACCCCTCAGCAAAAATATTTTTTTCTCCTAGAATGTTAGCTAGCATGGCTTGCATCTTTATAATCTTTTCATATTCTGTTGCACTGGATTTGCTTAGTTGATATATTTATTTTAATCTTAACCAGATATTTAACCGTCAAGCAGTAGTGTGCAATTACTGTATTCTAGTTTCAAGCGAAATTACTAGGCACAGCTATTGTCTCATGGTGACGAGCACACTGCTGCACAAGATTTGAAGTGAATTGAAGTGTTCTGGGCAAGCGTGTTGCTTACCATCAGGTGAACGACCAGCTCGTCTCGTCACTCAGTTGTATAAAAATATCGGATTACTTTATTTAACGCACTGGTTTGGCTACTATCTCGCCTCGTTAAGCGACGATGTAGTCGAAGATGGAGCATACTTAAATCTAGAGGAAGACGTCAGTTGAGCGACTGCTCAGGCCCCTCTCCCTGATAGTTGATCGAACATCATCCCGAAACACGTAGGTCACTTGACAGCATGGCTTTGTTCAATGGGTATTACAACCGTGGCCGGAGCTCCAATATATTCTACAATACCCGCTCTGGCTTTGCCCGAAGGCAATTTACTAAAGTGGTGCAATTTTTTTGACGACTTGATTGCAGAACAATGATATTTCTCAACTAAACAAAAACTTTAATTAGAATGTATTATACATAAAATTCTCTAATTGACATGACAGTGAAAACCGTATCAAAATCCGTTGCGTGGTGTAGAATATAACTAAGAGTGAATACTATACTTGTGATAGGTCTCTCGTATGCGGGAGGCCGTCTAGGTAGGTACCACAGCTGCCAGTTATTCTGCCGCCAAGCAGCAGTGCGCAAGCATTACTGTGTTCCGGCACAGAATACTAAGGGACAGAAGCATCACTCCGCAAAGAAATTTAAACAAATAGCGACTCTTGCTATGACGCAATAAAATTCAATTCAGCTCGCGTAGCGCTGCATACCTACCAGTCATATTAACCTACAGAGCGCCTCTCTTTCTATCGCATAGCTCTTATTTCTTCTGACGCGGCACGTGTAACGACGCGACCTGCCGTCGGTGTCAGGCTATGTACTTGTAGCTTCGTACCTACAGTGCGGAGTGCGCAAGGCCTGGTTCCGGTTAGAAGGGCATTGTAGCCATCGAAATTACAGGCCTACCCAGACGGCCTCCCACATATGAGAGACCTACCACAAGTAAAGTTGGAATAGAGACTGGGACGCGGACTTTAGAGTAGAAAGGTTGACAATTCCAGACAAATACGGATAACGAGATATCTTTGAAAGCTATCAAGATCGCCGTTCGAGTTAAGATTCCCCTGCTGATTGATGTGAATTTTTTTTATTCTTTACTAGCTGCGCCCTGCGGTTTTACCCGCGGTTTCCCGGGATAAAAAGTAGCCTATGTGTTATTCTGATGTGTAAGCTATATATTGTAGTTTCATCAAAATCCATTTGGTAGTTTTTGCGTGAAAGACTAACAAACAAATCCATACATTCTTACAAACTTTCGCGTTTATAATGTATTTATAATGGATTGCGTTTGACCACTATCTCACCTGATGGTAAGTGACGGTGCGGTCGACGTCTACACGCTTGCCAAGATAGTACCTATTCGCTTGAGACTTGAAGATTCCTAGATTGTATCTGGAAAGACTGACCCCGGCAGTGAGTACCACTCGTATCTACCCTTCAAAATATACAGCGTGATCATTTTTTGTTTTGCAGGTCCTCCAATCAGCGAAGGAGCAGCTAAAGTGGTCACTGCTAAAATGATTGAACATAAAAGTACATAAACAATAAAGTATTTAAATCGATTTATTGGTATTACATTAAATATATTTACAGTGACTACTTACATAAATGGCGTGTTTTTTTCAGTCTCTGTGTAAAATTCGATGTTATTAAAAAAAAAACTTTTAAAACTAGAAAACTGTTTTGTGCGTAAGCTTACTATGTTCTGTAGTATATTTTATAAGTTGAATATATATTATATGGAACGCTATTAGATTGTGTCATGTATCCTATTTTCAGGGACCGAAATACCGGTTTTGATACCACAATGTATCGGTAAAATGAAATACCGGTATGTTAGTAGGTGTCGATACTTCCTACGACAGAAGGGCAATTACTTTAATTGATGTTCTCTCTCTTTCTGGCTCAGGCTTTCCGCTACCCGCCGCAAAGCTTGTCTCGCTCGCACAGCTCAAAGCAGACGATCAAACTTCCACATTCGCCATTACCGATAGTTTGATTATATGAGCAATTCAAACAAGGTTTTCCGAAAAGTACAATGAAAAAAAAACGGAAGAAAAAATTCGACATCCGATTTGGTGACCACCGCAGCTCAATTGGGCAGAGCCCTTTCCGCGTCCCGGAGATTATGATGCGGGTTCAAGGCCCAGCCAGTGGTCGTATTTTTTCTTTCCGAAAAACATTGTTTAAGTGGAGTAAATTTAGATTTTCAACAATTTTGTATACAATTTTTAACACAAATTCTACATACAATTACGAACTGATAGTTCTAAATATATGTTTCAATTTTTGTGGCTCTTACAATACAATACAGCTATATATAGGTGAATATTATTTTACCTCGTTTTTATTTAGTCACTTCCTTGTTTATCTGTCGTTCCGGGTGGAATCTTGCAACTTAAATTTCGAGCACTTCCCGATTAGCTATCCGGCTGAAACATTCAGGGTAGCTCACAACTCGATGACAATGCATTCTAAATCAATTTATTAGCATGAAATGCCGACCTAACCAAAAAAGGCGCATAAAAACGTGTTTTCGATTATTTTTTCATCTGTCACTTTCTAGTTTCTTTCCGAAAAACCTTGTTTAAATGTAGTTTTTCAACAATTTTGTATACAATTTTAAACACATAAATTCTACATACAATTACGAACTGCTACTTCTAATTGTTTCAAGTATTTATGAACTTTTTGTGGCACTTACAATACAATAGTATATAGGTGAATATTAACAGTTTTACAATCCATACAGTTGCGCAACGAACGCGTACTTGCGTAGAGCAATGGAGGGGATTTCGCGGGGAAGCGGGCGGCGCGGACCCTGACCCGCAAACTAAGCGAGTTTGCGGGTTCAAACATTGAGGGCAGACGCGAGCATGTATTTTGTTTTTTTTTACGAGCGAATATTACATGAAATATTAAATAGAATAATTATAATACACACCTTTTTTGTGTATGGATATAATGACAACGAGGATTTGAGATTTCTGATTTAAATATAGTAGACTTAACTCAATAGGACTAGAGAAAAACTCAAGAAGTTTTGTGAGAAAATTTACTACCGGAATAATTTATATTAGGTACATCACACATCAGCATCGCATCACCTTGCGCAAGCCACAGTTGTACCTCGGGTAACGCGTTCCGAAGTACCTACACTACTAAGTTCCTTTGTACTTAAGTGGGCACATACGCTTCGCATGCGAATGCAACACGTAAATGTATTTTAGGTAGGTACTTGTAAATAAAAACAGTACTAATCACATTTATTTAATTTTCCATTTTGTGACAACCCTTACACTTCTGCGTGTGAAAGCGTAAGTACCTACACGGGCGGCGGTGTCTCCCGACATCATAGGCGTTTCGCTACTGTATGTATTGTAATACTGTGATATTATTTTTAACCTTTTGAGCGCTATGCAGTTTTCATACGTTTTAGTCGGCCCAAGCCGACTTTGGCGTAGTGAGCACTTTCGTTTGTCGTATATAGCCGACTTTGCCGGTCAAAGGGTTAAGCGTTAGTGCCTATTACAGCTTTTATAGCTGATCAGATTTAAGCCCTATAGTACCGAATTCGTCAGCTGTTGGCTGAAGGTTGAGCTTGGAAATAGCTTTAAATGCCGGATGGTTCTTGTCTCGTAACAGCTTGAAAAGCACGTTTTCTGAAGTGCCGACAAAGCAGCCGATGTTTTGGAAACGCTGGAAAGAAAGAAAAAACGATTTTAGTTTGGAAAGCGTTTATTTGAAAATGTATTTAAAAATGTTACATAAAATCAGTAAACAATAAAAAAAACATCTACGTAAGTATAAAAATATCCTATTTAATAATAGATTGAAATGGTGTAAATAATTGTAAATACAGCAATATTAAGTACATTCCATGTCTTGTTGGTCTCCTTGAACGAATAAACCTATTTACCTATGGAATGTTACAAGGGAATGAGTTGCCATATTCAAAAACATTATAATCTTTATTACCAGAGGATGCCCTTTTTCGTATAATTTTCAAGACCATCTTAGCAAGACCTCCCCAGTACACGAGAGCGCGTACTATGAAGAGGTCAAGCTGTATCTTCGAAGTCACCAAATCGATGTTCATCATCATTATCATCAGCCTATCGCAGTCCACTGCTGGACATAGGCCTCTCCAATTGCACGCCATTGAGCACGATCCCCGGCCACTCTCATCCAGCTGCTACCAGCCACCCTGCGAAGATCGTCGCTCCACCTAACCTGAGGGCGTTCTACACTACGTTTGCCAATTCGTGGTCTCCACTCTAGAACGCGTCTACCCCAACGGTTATCGGTTCTACGGCTAATATGGCCGGCCCACTGCCACTTCAACTGGCTAATCCTGTGAGCTATGTCGGTGACTTTAGTTCTCTGTCGAATTACTTAGTTCCGGATACGATCCTTCAGAGAAACTCCAAGCATAGCCCTTTCCATAGCCCGCTGAGCGACTTTAAATTTGTGGATCAGTCGTACCGTGAGTGTCCACGTCTCGGCTCCGTAGGTCATGACAGGTAGGACGCACTGATTGAAGACTTTCGAACCTTTCGGACTTTCGAGTTTCGACTTTTTTTTTTAATAAATGTTGATATAACATAATATAATATAATCTAATATAATCCTATTATCTAATATAATTTCGAGTCTATAGACAAACAAACAAAAACACAAAAATTCTAAAATCCATCGATTCTTGTTCAGTACCCTCTATATTTAGAGGGTACTGAACAAGCATCGACGGTTTTCGTTATTGTGGTCAATCCCAGTAGGTATTTCAAAAATATCTTCAATGTACACAATTGGCTCAGTACCATTTTTAATTAACTACAAAAAAGGAGAAGGTTTTCTTATCGATTGTATTTATTTTTTAAGTTTGTTACCTCAGAACTCCGTCATTCATGAACCGATTTGGAAAGTTCTTTTTGCGTTGGGTTCAGTATAGATAGTCCCATATAAAACCTACTTCGAAGACACATTGAAGTCGGTTTTTGTTTGACAAATCTTATGGTATAATATTGTTATAATATAGAATAGTATACTGCTTGCTGCTTGCGGGGACTGGTCTGTTCTAGTCACTCCTACTGCTACTGTCACACCTACTTATATTTTATTTACACCATTCTGTTACTGATACTACGACTATGGGACATCTCACTCGCATTTCTTGTTTGACATTCTGTTAATTCTAATTTATACGTAACTAGCGATCTAGCTTCGCACGGTTTTATACATATAAACCTTCCTCTTCAATCACTCTATCTATTAAAAAAACCGCATCAAAATCCGTTGCGTAGTTTTAAAGATTTAAGCATACATAGGGATATAGGGACAGAGAAAGCGACTTTGTTTTATACTATGTAGTGATTGTTCATTGTTATTTTCAAGATATTTTAAAAGAGCTGAAAAAACGACATCCCCGCAGAGTTTCTTGGTGCTATCTTCTCTAGCGGGCGTATTTCCGAAGCACTGGTAGAGTCAGTTTTCGCATTTCTTTTCAGCACTCAGACTTCAATTTGAGTATAGGAAAGAAATGGGTAAACATACTTACCTTTTTTTCAAAGTCATGTTAACATAAGTTACAATTGTTAACATTTTATTTGTATCATGTGTTTATGACCTTTAAAAGTACACTTTTGTGCCTATTTAATAAATGATATTTGACTGACTAGCAGCGCCCCGCGGTTCCACCCGCGGTTTCCCGAAATAAAAAGTAGCCTATCTGTTATTCCAAGTCCTAAAGTACATACCAAATTTCATCAAAATCGGTACGGTAGTTTTTGCGTGAAAGAGTAACAAACATACATCCATACATTCTTACAAACTTTCCCGTTTATAATATTAGTAAAATATTACAAAGGTGTCTTGAGCTAAATTGAGCCTAATCGCTGGGTGCAAGAGTAGCTATTTGTTGGGGCGTCTTAACAGAGTGAACCTTCTGTACGTGGTAATATTGTCTATTCTGTGCTAGTGATTTAAACATTTAATATACGTATGAGGCATTAAATTAAAAAATTAAGTAATAATCCAGAACCCATGTAATAAAATTATAATTTTTTTTCTATCTACAGTTTGGAGTTAGTGCCAAATCCCAAAGTATCTACAGTAGGTATTTTATTAAGCTTGGATATAGCTTTGAACTGGGGGTGATTTTTGTCCCTCATTAGCTTGAATAGAACGTTTTCTGAGGTTGTTATGAAACACCCTGTAGCTTGCATGCGCTGAAATCAATGGGAGATTGGTTAGAGGTCATTTTTTTATGGAACTGTAATGAGACGAGCAAGTCGTTTGCCTGATAGTAAGCCTCACGACCATAACAATTGCAGTGCCATCCAAACTTTTAAAAACATAAAAAGTACAGCGTAGTACTGCATTGCGCTCATTACCCCGAGACATCAGATATTAAGTCTCATATGCCCAGTAATTTCGCTTGCTACAATGCCCTTCAAACCGGAACACAGTAATGCTTGCAAACTACCTTTGCTGCTGCTGCTTGCTGCGCACTGCTGCACTAGGGCACACAGCTTAGCCAATTATTGTACCCAGACCTTCCGCATACGAGAGGCCTAACATGAATCTCACAATGGTATATGGGTAACATGACCGCAAAACCATCATCGAAACTAGTTTCTTATTGAAATTGATTCAAATAAATGATACATGATCGCCCTGCTGATGTCACCTAAGAACAAGTCTTCCTTACTGCATCGGAAGGCCTATGTAACCTACTGTAAGAATCCCTACATTTTGGCATATCCTGTATATTCCTTACCTGCAACGCCAGCCCCCTGTCCATCAAGGATCTAGAAGACACTCCATCAGCCAGGACATGCACCGAGATGTCTTCGTTTAGCAAATCTATTACGGTTTGTTCTATGCAGACATGCGCCTGAAATAAGAAAAAGTTTGTTAATATTGAAAAAAAAATTCATTTATTGATTTATTGTATTTACATAAAATACATTTCAGTTTAATAAGAAAATTTCAGTAAACTATAATTTAAAAAACCACCGACACAAAAAACCAATAAAAAGTCAAAAATGATTTTGATTAGATCTATTTTAATTATGTTATTTAAAAAACATGTCATTTTATTTTATAATAATTAGTCCCAAGTAATTAAATACTAATATTAATTAATTAACTAATTAAATACTGATAAAATCTAATAAAATGAGATCTCATTTTAAGTTAGGGAAGTCACAAATATCTCATTTTTACCTCAATACCAAACAGCACCACCGATTGTAGCCCAGGAACATCTTTCTTTAACTTTTCCTGGAGCTCCGGAGTATACATTGAGAACTTTGTCTTCTCGTATACTAGAGCTGCATCGTCAAGCTTGATATCCTTGGTTGTGTGGCCGAGACCTTTTGGGTATTGTTCTGATACGTAGACTGGGATTTTGAAGTGTTTTGCCGCTTCCATCTGAGGATGTAAGTATTTTGGATTATTAATATTTACCTACAAATTGCCTATATTTATTAATTTGTTAATAGACAAACAGCATGCTGCTTTGATTCACTGTGTGACATAGACACATCCAAAGTGTTGAAAGTCTTTTCACTTTTCAAATCGTAATAGTGTAGAGCAGGGGTTCCCAAACTTTTTCAGTTAGCGGCGCACTTACAGGATTAGTATTTTGTCTCGGCACCCTTAGCTAGTTGAAATACGGTACAATGATACTAAGTAGATAGGCACAAAAATTAAAACATCCATATATGAAGCTGAGTTTTTATATTTATATACAAGAAAAACATTTATTATTTAAGAGAAATAGGAAATAAAATACAATGACAACTTAGTCAATATGACGTGCGAGTTTGGTGATCACCACACATTTTTTCAAAGGTGTGGCTTGACACCACTATTTTCATTTGCCTAAATATAGTTTCCGATTCCGTTTTCAGAATGGTCTCTGCGCACCAGGGCGCCGCGGCGCACACTTTGGGAACCCCTGGTGTAGAGCTTCTAGCGTAGCTTGCCTAGCTGTTTCTTGCTGTCTTCTAGGTTAAGCAATGTTCGCAGAGGTCACAACTAGGATAGGTGACCGTTTGTATGGTATTAACACCTGAGCCCTTCCATGCTTTGAAGGGCATGTGAAATCGTTACTTCAGGTTGTTGACTAAGGACAACAATCGTTATGCCATGTCAGAGGCCTTTCGCACTGTCTAAAAACTTCAACACCAGAATTGGCCGCTTACACACAAAAGAAAAGATTTGTAACTGCTTAATAGTTTGTAGCCTAGTTAGTAGTAGTTGTCTTTATACTATATAGTTGTCTACATTATAATATACGAAACTGTTTAATGATATGTCACAAAATCTTTAGGCAATGGGTTCCAGTGGTGTACTCTTTTTACTGAGAAAATGATGTGCAGTGTAGCATGTGGATTAGTAAAATTCATGTTATTTATGAAAGTAAATAATAAATTCGAATTGCTTTGTTTATTCATTTATTCTTAACATTTATATTGTAAAACCTTTTTGCTAGAGTTTAACAAAGCATCTGCACATTTATTTGCATCAAATTATGTGCAAGGACGCATTCCATTGCTGCTATTTCCCAATTTATTTCTATAAAGACACTAATATGCCATTACCGGCCGGTAAACAACAACAAAGTTAGTTCAGACCGATCCTAGAGTTACCTACCAATATTATTATTTTAAAGACGTCTTTCGACGCTCTAGACCTTTCAAAGATATTACGTAACGATAAAGATGAATACAAACCATCTTCTTTGCGACTTTCACGACTTCACCGAAGTGTTTAATGTGCGGCCTAAAGGTTTCCTGTATATCACATAGCAAGAACGCAGTTTTCTGGGCTTCTAGAGCCCCGAGTTTCAAGATATTACGACCTGCCATGGTGCGTAAATACACTGAATATAACTGTTTAGTAAATGGAATAACAGCAAAGTTTGTACGAAATCGGCGGCGAACTGATAATTTAATGATATAGCGAGCGAGCGATTAATTTGATTACTGATATGAAATGACAGTGACATTGACATTGGCCAGTTTATCAGTTTAGTGTTGCATGATCTACGTCTATAATAATCGATTTTAGGTAGGTTGGATTTATTCGATTGAAACAAATGCTGTGTAGCAAAATATTATTCCGATTCAGATATACAAAGTGTATCACGCTTATACTCAGTTCAGTTCAGTACAGTCAACGATTTGGAACGTTCTTAAATTAGTCACTCACGGTTCAAAACAGTGAATACATCATACCCGAACACGATATGAAATGGAAGATCAACGCACTGGACGGTAGCTAGTTCATCCTATCTTTTTTTATTTGATTCCGTAGACTCTTATTCAGCATAAAAACTATGTAGGTACCTATTTCAACTTCAGCTTTTTATAATTACATATGTGGCTTCTACGGGGTTTCCACAAATTCGAAAGCGTCCTAAAACACAGTGAATCTGTCACTTTTGACAGATCGTTCACGTCACGGTGTGGTTTGAAGCAAATTCGGTGTAATCGCAAAATGGTGTATGTCTAGATTGTCTAGATATCGTTGTTGCGAGTAGCGCAAATATCGATTTCAGCGTAAATCGTTATACACTACAAGTTTTAGTATGTATTTGGTCGATGTTAATATTAATTTAATTAATGATTGTAAAACAGACATTGAGTACGGTTACGATGACGAGTTACACATTATTGATTTTAAGCACACCACTCATGATAGTTAGCCAAGTTCCTTGATTCCTTGCTCTAAAGATTTTGATAGGCGTCTGGTAAGGTGGCAAAGACGCTCGCGCTCGAACGTAACTAATAAAATTGCTGTAAGTTGTATAGTAGGAGTAGAGAATACAATTAATTAATAGTACTTTATTACTATTATTACTTCTTTATTTCAGGTAACTTAAGACAACAGTAGTTATATTAGTGACTAAAGTAAATCTAAGACCCACATTATAAATACCTTACAGACTAACATACATATTATAATATTGTAACTATTTTATTAAGGTAACTATTTTTATTGTTTTCGCCTACGTTCTGCAGGCCAGAAGTCAGGGGCGAGGAAACTCTCGCGTGTTCCGCTGGAATCTGGAGCGCGTAGGACTTGAAGTCAGTGGTCCTAGTCTACTCAAGTCGATGGGCTCCTCACGCGTATCCGACCGCGTACCTACATGCCTATTATCTCCCGGACGTATCGGAGGACTATTACTATGGGTTATAAGAGATTGCTCTAATAATAACAATCGATTAAGGCCCGTATTACACTTTACTATTTTTATGATTATATTAAATTATACTATTGTTCTTTTCGAATTCCTTTTCGTCTTCCTTAGCGGTGGTAGTTATGTAAAAGAAATATCTAGTATACACTTGCACTTACTTTACTGGTAGCACTTGCAGCAAAAAATCTAAGTCACTCCCGGAGGGTGGAAAGACCTGCGGTAGGCCATAACTATATCATCATTGGCCATAGACAAAACACTCGGCAAACGTGTTCCGTAGGAATAAGAAACGCAACCTTCGAGCCCGCGGTTGTTATACCCACAAGGAGTGGTAAAATTTTGGTATCGCCAGGGTGGGTGGGTACCTTTTCCCTTGCAGTGAGGAGAGAAACTTTTGTTCTTAGAAAACATCGGATAAATTATGGAGATAATAAAAACTGCGTTTTCGGCTTTTTGAAAAATTGTACTGCCGGGCTCAAAATGACATTAAAAAAACATGAGCCTAATCGACCCTATTTCCCACCAGGAATGTTTCCCCCAAAGTAATGTGTGCTACATTACTGTGTTCCGGTTTGAAGGGTATTGTAGCCAGCGAAATTACTGGGCACTATGAGAGTCAACAGCTAATTGTCGGTGACGAGTGCAGTGCAGCGCCGCGCAGGATTCTGCAAGTTCTGGGTGGTGCTGTTATTTATTTATTTATTTATACTTTAGTACAAAACAGTTTGTACAAGGAGGACTTAATGCTAGATAGCATTTTTTACCAGTCATCCAGGACGTGCAAGAAAAAATGGTAGCGGTGCAGTAAAGTGTGTTATAGGAAATATTAAACCACATAAACTTAATACAGTGCAACCTCGATATAACAAATCGGAGGGGAACAAGAAAATATTCGTAATATCAAGTAATTCGTTGAACTGAGGTTTGTTATGTTGAGGTTAGATTGGTCTAAAATTCGTTATAAAGAGGTAAAAGAATAGTTTAATCACCTCAATATTACGTACTTATCTTGTTATAGCGAACAACTTCTACTAATAAATGATAACACATTTTCATCAAATTACTATATGTATTTGCTATGTATTTAAAAACAATTAGGTAGATAATATTTTTTTTTTCTTACATTAATAATCAAAAACAATTAACAATGTGGTTATTAACAACTTTATATAAAGGTTTTGGGTTGGCAAAATTCGTTAATTAGAGGTATGAATACTTTTTCTTGATAGTTGAAAATTCGTTATAATGAGGTTGTACGCAAAGAATGTTCGCAATGTAAAGGTATATTTTATATTGACTCTTATGGACAATTCAAGGGGATTACGAAGAATTTGTTAAATCGAGGAAGTCGTTATATTGAGGTACGTTATATTAAGGTTGCACTGTATATACATAATAGGTATAGGTATATTATGCAAGCCTAATTATAAAATATATAGGTACTTAAATATATACATAATAAATATATACTTATTGTTATGGGCTTATCGTTATTGTTATGGGCTGGCGTATTGGTTACCATCAGGCAAATGACCAGCTCGTCTCGTCAATCAGTTACATTAAAAAAACGTATCAAATCAATTCGTAAGTTTTTGAGAAAATTCAAATAAACATTTCCAAAAATGCACCTGATATTTCCTTAGAACAAAAGTTGCGCACTGCAAAGGAAAAGGTATATACCTACCCTGAAGGTCCCAAGAAAGAGAGGCGCTCTGTAGGTTAATATGACTGGTAGGTATGCAGCGCTACGCGAGATGAATTGAATTTTATAGCGTCATAGCAAGAGTCGCTATTTGTTTAAATTTCTTTGCGGAGTGATGCTTCTGTCCCTTAGTATTCTGTGGTAGCGGTTACATATTTGAGCCGTTTGGTGTGGAGACTTTGGGTCCGTAGGGACCGGAAGCTCATCGTTTTTTCAAAAGTCTGTCAGAGCGCCTGATCGATGCTACGCGTGACCAAAATGCTGGGACTTATTTAGCTCAACGTATCAGTATTCCAATCCAACGGGCAATACTGCCAGCATCTTGAGTACGCTGCCAACTGGTAGTGGGTTGGAGCATTTGAGTTATCTATAGGCCTTTAATGGTCTATGGGTTGTCCAATTGCTTCTCCTTGTAAGTAGTTAATTTAGTTTTACTAAGTAGAGTGTAGAGTCGTTTTCAGTAATAAAGGCATTCGCCCGTTTAAAAAAAATAGGTTGGTAGGTAGGTGCCTACTTAGATTAGAGACGATTCATAAAGATGCGCAACATTAACAGAATATGTAGGTATGTATAAAAGAAGCATCAAGTATGAGAGCTATAACCAAACTTTCTACAGATACGCAGAATTCCTAGGGACTAGATAGAACTTGACATTTTTGTATACTTGCTGACATTTTTTATTATTTATCTTACTTGATTAAACCTATGATCTATTTTTAATCGATGACATTAAATTGCAATTTATTGTGTAATATGGTACAAAGTAGTACGAATAACTGGATTATTGTTTTTTATTATATTTTGTGACGTGTATTTTTTATATGAATAAATTACTATGACTACTATGACTATCTAGGAGAGAAACAAACAACATTATGTTCCGCCACATCACTTTTACTCCAAACGAAATGAAAAGTACATAAGTAACAATCTAAGAAACATTTCCTCGCTTTTAATTGCTTACTCTAATTACAGTTGGAAAAATCGCAATAACAATGGACAATGAGAGAAGAGTAAAAAATGAAGATCAGTTTTATTCGATCGATTCTTATTTGAATCGATTATAAAATAAATTAGACGCCGATTGTCTGACAACAATGACTCGATAAGAAAAGTGTGTTTATTATTTTCTAGTGCATCTAAATTAATTCATTTATTCATAATGGCTTCATTTTATACCTATCTGAATATAAGTAGGTAGGCACCTACATGACAAAGTACTTTAGGTTGTCAGTGGCGAATGAAGCCAGATGCAAATCGATCACTTTTTTGTTTTTATATATATCTGAATGATATGACGAGCTGGTCGTTTGCCTGATAGTAAGCAACACGCCTGTTCATAACAGTAATAGCACCAGAACTTTGCGCGGGGTGCTGCGCTGCGCTGAATTGTCACCCTGAGACAGTCTCATAATGCCAAGTAATTTCGCTGGCTACAATGCCCTTTAAACCGGAACACAGTAATGCTTGCGCACTACAGCTTGGCGGCAGAATAATTAACAAAGCGGTGGTACCTACCAAGACGGCCTCTCGCATACGAGAAACCTACCACCAGTCAGATCACGTACAAAATTTGCTGAAAAGCGCGGGAAACCCTCCATTGTGGTGTATTCAACAAACCTAATAATCAAGTCATGAAACTAAGCAATGACGAATAAAAACATGACATTGGGAAATACACAAGAAGTGCGATGCCAAATCCTCCAAAGAGGAAAAAAAAGATCTGCTAAATTATACTTACCTATATGTTCATCTAAAGATTGTCTGGAAGAAACTTGGGTGTCTGTCGCTTTTCTATCGGCTGCACGTCAGTGATTGTGTTCAGGAACTGCACGAATTGATCCCTTCTCCTTTCCACCTAAGGACTTCCAGGCGAAGAGAGGCGTTTCACCCGTACGTCGTTAATAAAGTTTCGCAGATCCCTTAATCATGCGGACTGCTAAGGAGTGGAACGCTCTACCAGCTTCTTTATTCCCAAACAGCTACAACTTGTGTCTCTTTAAGTCTAGGAATAGGATCTCATGGACAAGCGTGCATTACCTTAGGCCACATCTTCGCCTTCTATCAGGCAAGTTGTCGCCAAAATTATGCCCATTTACTTACCAATAAAAAAACAGGTCGCTCTTAGCTAGAAGACCGCCCATTGTACGTTTGTTGTTTCAGCTATTTCTTTTGTTTGTATTCTGATTTTTGGTTTTAACAGTTTAGTCTTGAAACTATCGTATTATCTACTAATTATTGAAATAGGTAGATACCTCCGTATATCTATTTTATATTAAAAAAATAGATGTTAAGTATCAAAGTACATATGTACCTACCTGTACCTATATGTTGCTTATCTGTAACCTACATACATATGTAAATTTTGATGTAACAAAATTATTAATAATTTCTATGTACATCTATCATCTATATACACCTACTTAGAAGTTAATTTGCAACTACTCGTCCCGAAAAGGGGAACAACTGAAAATCAGCGCGCTGTCATGGCGCTTTATGCTGACTTGTGTACTTTTATGACCATCTAATTTAATTTACCTATATTACCTCTTTTTTTAGTATAAGATGGCTTAATAATAAACTTGATTTTGTTTTCTTTCTTTTTTCTAAATTTTCTTATTCTTACCCACTTTTCTTATAACTATTGGTTGCGTATTGTGACATTGAGTAACGTATGAAGTAGGTATTGGTAACTATACCTACTTATATATACCCTTACTGGGCTACCTGAGTTCTCAAAAACGCCCTTAGGAAGGTTAAACTTCAAAATAATTGCACCTTCCACACTACCCAGAATAAAATTAAAATCCAAATGTTCCGAGTAAAGTCTACCAGAACCGCCGTGAGCGCAGCCGTATCATTACGTAGGACCAACACGCAATTTCTCTAAAAAACCTTGCTCCAAATCTCTAATTTACCGAAAAAACTGTATCATTCAACGACCCTTTTGTTATATTTCGACTCAAACGCGTGACTTTTGACTGACTGCTTGCGGCCCGCGGCCATCTCCTATGCCGAACTCGACCGCAGCATTGAAAAAAATAAACAAAAGATGGCGCCCGACGATCGCGTGCTCGCCTTTTTGGCGGGAAGAGCTTTTAGAAAAAAAATCATTCAGCTTTACCTGTGACGACGGTAAAACAAAAATAATAGGTGTGGTAAGGTAATTATGATAATGGGAGAAATTGGCACCGAAAAAGTTAATGACTGGTAAAAGTAAAAAAAGGTTTTAGTTTGCTTGGTAAAACAAAACCTTTCTTCAAATATATTCTTCTGCCTAGCGTGATTAATCCCGGCTTCGGCCAGGGTCCGCTTTCCTTCTCCTTTCTCTCCACTTTCCGCGGTTTTCTGCATTCTGCATTGTAAGTCTTTCTTCAAATATATTCCGTGTGGTTAAATCGTCATTGCCGTGAGCACACAAATAACTGTGTTGTACCTACAATGCACAAATGATTCTATGAAAGCAAAACAAATATTTAAATAGCACGATGGCACGATGGAACCTTATCTATAAACAATTGCTCATTTATCATTTACCAAGCGGCTACCATAGAAATGATTTATGAAATGTAAACTCTTTCACACGCAATAACAAACAAGCTCGAACGGAAGACGAGATTAATTACTTTTTAATTCGCCATTTTGTTGCGTCATGTCAGACGTCGCAATGCGCGGGAAAGCATATCTTTTTTTCACATTGCCAGTGACATTGAATTAGTTTTTTTTTTTTCCACATTCCTCATTTTTATTGTTAAATACCTTCAGTATCAGAAAATGAATCGCTTTATTATTTTATTTTTATTTTTAACCGACTTTAAAAAAGGAGAAGGTTCTCTATTCGATTGTTTTTTTAATAGTTTGTTACCACAGAACTCCGGCGTTCACGAGCCGATTTGGAAAATTATTTTTTGTTGCTTGTTGCATTGGGTTCAGTATTGCTACGAAGTGGTACCTTATAAATTTCATCGATATTTGACCTTAGACTTCAAAGATACATTGAAGTCGGTTTTTTGTTTTTTAAAAATATACTATATTATATTAAATATATAATATACTATACGTATACTTGTCTTATACTACTTTGAAACCTATTCACTTTGTAAGTCTAAAAAAAAATGTTAATTTACTCATTGGACGATTGGGCGTCGCACTTCATGTGCATTTGCCAGAGTCATGTAAAAAAAATTAAAATAATTGACAACTTCTGTATTAAGCGACGATGTGGCCGAAGATGTAGCACATAGGTCTGTCGGAAGACGGCAGTTGAGCGACTGCTCAGACCAGTCTTCTTGATGGTTGACCGAACACTATTCCGAAACATGACTAGGTAGATCGCTTGACGGCATGGATGTACTAGTGGTAGGTCTATCGTATGCGGGAGGCCGTTTAGGTACAGCTTTGCCAGTTATTCTGCCGCCAAGCAGTAGTGCGCAAGCATTACTGAGTTCTGGTTTTAAGGGCATTGTAGCCAGCGAAATTACTGGGTATATGAGACTTTTTCGTCTTCGGGGTAATGAGCGCAATGCAGTGCTACGCAGTGCTTTTTAAGGTACTAAAAGTTCTGGCTAGCGCTGCAATTGTTATGGGCAGGCGTGGCGCTTTCCATCAGGCTAACGACTTGCTGGTCTCGCCAATCAGTTCTATAAAAAAAGGATTTATTTGGTGTATGGTGCTACCACCGCGGCCGGAGCTTACCACGCCACACACGCTTTTAAGACGATTGCTTATCTCATCATCATCAACCCCTCACGTTCCCACTGCTGGGACACGGGCCTTCTCTCATAGAGAGAGAATGAGCCCTAATCCACCACGCTGGCCCAGTGCGGGTTGGTGGAATGTCCTTGACTTTTTGTGAAAAATTCTTGGACATGCCGGTTTCCTCACGATGTTTTCCTTCACCGTTTTTAGAGCGAGTGTTAAATCCGCACATAACTTAAGAAAGTCAGTGGTGCGGGGCCAGCGGGATTCGAACTCGGGTGCGTCGGATCGAAAGTCGCACGAGCTCCCACTGAGCCACACTCGCTCTCACTGCATATCTATTTTGTTTAAATTTCGGCCGTGAGTTCTTGACGCACTTTAAACGAATCGGCGCCATGGGCGTGCCCGAACCACAAAACCGAAGTGTCAGTGCTGCACTGGCGCCAAAGCTTTCTGGTTTGACGTTTTTTACTTTTCTTTTAACTTTTTTCTTTTTCGTAGACGCCCTGCGGCAAAGGCGTTGATCCGGGCGGCATGACGCAAAGCGATAATTTAATTATGTTTAAGTAGGGATTTGGCGATGTTTCCTGTAGGAAGAGGTAAAAAATATGTGAAATGATGACGGTGATGTCAAACAAGCTTCATGGGCAGTCTCAAAGCACTAAGCAAGTAGGATATATAATTTAGAGTGGTAGGCTCTGGCCGTGGTTGTAATACCACCCACCGAGCGAAGCCATGCCGTCAAGCGACCTAGTCGTGTTTCGGAAGGATGTTCGGTCCATCGGGGAGACGGGTCTGAGCAGCCGCTCAACTGCCGTCTCTCTCTAGATCAATGTGGTCCATCTTAGGCCACATCATCGCTTCACATCCGGCGATATAGTGGCCAAACATAGATCTATTAAGCGTAAAAAAAAACTGGACAAGTATTACCATGTATTGCCTACCTCAGTTGATAGATAGATATTTATTGTAAACATTAAATGAAATACAATTAAAATTACAATGGGCGCGAGTAATGGGCGCGGCCTTATCGCTTAAAGCGATCTCTTACAGGCAACCTTGAATGGAGAAGAATTATCAAAATGTTAAAGACGGGGATGTTAGGTCTACAATAATAGTTAAACATAAATGTCATTTAAATAAATTACAATACAAAATAATTGATACGATACAGACTTTTTGGCGGGAAGTGAAAAGTGATACAGTTCGATTTTGTTTATTTTCCAAAAAAGTGTTATTTCGAGTGATCATGTGTAATATCGGTGGTATATTAACTATTGTGTGTTCGTAAACGTGCACGAATGTAGGCAAATGAAACAAAATAGAGAAAACATCGCTTTTATGTTCTTCCAAAAAGTCCATGGAAAGCTTGAATATAGCTCCACCACATTATTGAAGCACTAGGAAAGGGTCCGGCTTGTGGCTGATGACCCTCATTCTCAACAAAAGTATAATAAATGGAATATTAAACTATCAAATAAAAACTACGTAAGACATGGCGGTATGGTCCTAGAGACTTTAGCCTGCCCTAACGGGCGAACATTAAAAAAAAATGATACGATACAATAGCAACATTATAAAGGCCTATCTAAAGATACATAAGTATACTAAGCACCCATGTAAGTATATAGGTCAGTCTAAAAAGTTTTTTTACCATCAAAATAGGTACAATTAAGAAGCAGTAAGTACAAATTTAATGTAGGTATATTGACAGTCTCTATAGTATAGTATTCTGTGCTATAGTATAGTGGTTGGACTAGTCAGCTTATATTTTCATTCACCTCGGAGGTTGTGGGTTGGATTCCCGCTAAGGGACAAAAATGTAATTAGCAAGAAAAAAGCGCAAGTGAGATTGTGCACAGTTTATAGGTACTGTGACTCTTAGTATGTAGTTATACTGGTAGGTACTTTTAAAAGAAGTCACTTTAATTACAAATAAATGTAGATTAAAAAATTAACTAAAAACCACGTCTTTATGCATTGTCATCGAGTCGTGAGCCACCCTGAAAGTTTCATCCGGATAGCTAATCGGGAAGTCCTCGAAATTTGAGTTGCAAGATTCCACCCGGAACTTAAAAGAAAGACAGACAGACAAACAAGGAAGTTACTAAATAAAAATGTGGTAAAAATATGTATATCAATAAAAATATATATAAATAAAAATGGCCTAACCTAACCCTATTCCCATAACCTAGGTGACTTATAAATAAATGATTCTAAAACATCATAAATCTAGAACGGGGTATCTCCTTTTTTGTATTTTGGTTCCAACTGGCCTAAATGGAACCAGGCGTGACTTTACGGAAATTCGTCTCAAAACTGAAACGCAAAGAAAATATTTAGTGTAATTCAGCGAATATAGTGAATATAGCGAATAGTGATATTCAGCGGAATTACAGTACATTATTTTCTTTGCGTTTCAGTTTCAAATAAGATTTTTAATAAAAAAAATCTGAATGTAGCAGTACAAAGTGATGTCAGAACTAATAAATTACATTAATGCATTTAATTTTGTGGCGGTAACCATGACTGTTGGTTTTACAGGCGCCCGGTATAGTGCGCGGGCGCCGTGCACTGCGGGACAAAATTAATGACCTACACACAATACAATACAATAAAATACAATAATCCTTTTTTTTATAATATTTAATATTTTTATTATTTATAATAATATATTTTTTTATTACAGGTTTTCTTTGTTTTGTCACAATTGTAAATAGTTCTTAAACAACAATTCATATATAATTTATGTTTTATTGAATACCAAAACAGGAAACAAAATTGTACAGTGTCATACCTATAATAGTGGTAGAATAATGGGCAGCCTTATCGCTGTGCAATTTTTTACAGGCAACCTTCGGATGGACAGGAATAAAAAGCAACATTGCAGTGGGTTGTTGTATAGAGTAAATTGTAAAAAAAGATATGATGTAGTATATACAAAACTTCAAAAATACATATAATAGTATAAACATAATAATGAATACAAAGAAAATGATACATAAATATAAAATACGGTAATTATTTATATTATTTAATTCACTTCTTAAAAAATTAGGAATAGGATAACAAACTAAATTCCGACACGCTGTTATTAGACAAAATGCTATCACGACATAATAGAACTCCGATATTACTTTATTCCGACATTTTTTAAGCCGACATGAATTAAGACACATTAGTGTCTTATTAAATAAATAGTATTAACTATTTATAACAAATTCTACCCCGACATTTGCAGTCCTGCTTAGAAAAAAATATTTTTATATGTAATTGCTCTGTATTAGGTTAAACTACATCAATATTTGTATAATTTTTTTTTGTTTAAGTAATTAATAACAAACTTCGACAATAGTTTAACTCAATATCATTACATATAGATACCTACACAAATTAAAATTACAACTTTACTACATCTTAGCGCCGATAAAATGCTGCAGATATCTATACAAACAGGTGCATGCTGTTTATTTACGCATCAAAACAAATAAAAATTAAAGGAGTAGAATTAAAAACAAATAAAATATCTTGAATTAATTTGAACGTCGGCTTTTGGTGGCGCTGCAAAAAGCGGGCATATCGAATGCTAAGCTGGAGGTACACTGGTCTTGCCATTTAAATCGTGATAGACATGCGTGGCAAGAGATATAATGGTCCCAAAAATATCAGTACCTTTTTTGGAGATGAGAACGGAATATTTGCAAAAGTTTTGTGAGGGCCATAGGCCACAAAAATGGGAAAAGGTAATTACTGAATCGGACTCCGGGAGGCTCTGAGGTACATTTTTGATGTGGTTACCAGACAAGCTAAAGGAAAAGGCGTAAGCCCACTCACCTTGACGCTACAGCTAGCAGGTACAGTGGAATACAATGTCCAAATCCCCGTGCTGGAACCGGCGACCGGCGTGGTGCGGCGACTCCGAATTTCCACATATAATATGCACTCAACCGCACTCCACAAGAGCGTTTTCAGTTCTTTGTGATGCACAAAACACTTTGAGCGCACTATTAGATACCAATTCCCTTTAAATATTTTAGTTTCTTGATACGATACTCCACACGCACTTTTCAACAAAACATGGCCGGAGCAAAGATGACACAGGTGGCGTGCGAGCGCGGGAGTCACCCATACGGGATTCGCACGACGTCGCAGCGCGCGCTCTTATTGGCTGGCGCGATTTCGCGCGCGAGGTTTAAGTGAGCCCTTTACCCAACCTTGCATTGAATGGTAACCCCATCGTTTTTAAATGGCCCAAACAGTTTAAATTATAAAAAAATTTGTTAATAAGCTTCTAAGTTTCTCTTTGTGGATTGGCATTACTTGTGCATTCAGATAATTTCAAGTACTGTTTTCCAATTTTAAGTTCCAATTTATAAATAGTCCTTTCTGGTAGATGCTGGCCGTTGTCATCGAGTCAAAATTGTGGTGTTAAAATTCCCCTTTTGTTACAATAAATAATTGAACCTTTTCTTTAAATAATTATTTTAAGATTTTCTAAGCTATTTAAAATAATTTTAAAAGAATTTTTATTTAAATTTAAATTAAATTGTAAATTATATTTAAATTTAATATTATAATTTTTTTACGTTACATAGGAGTATAAATATAAAAAAAAACTAAACCTCCAATACTTAGAGTACACATAACTAAGTTATATATACTCTAAGCTCCAATACATTAAACATAAGTAAGTAAAAATTAAGTTTATGTACATAAATATATTAAGTAGTTTAAGTACGTGTTTCCATGTGTGTCACCAACCTAAGAACACAATCCATAAGTAAAGACAATTTATCAATAAGACGCCGCATAATATGTTCTCTATAAAGGACTTGCAAGTACAAACTATGGCTTCATGCAAATCGAACTGAACGTTTTTGCATGTTGGTGAAGTTAGGGTTCCTTACACGAAGGGTCCAAACCAACACCTCACTCACGAAACATTAGTAGTTTTTACCTAAATTAAAGTAACTTTTCTTATAAACTTGATTTAATAAGTAAATTCTGTATTTTTTATTATAATTAAGAGCTGCACCCCGCGGCTTCGCCCGCGTGGAGATTGATGTGTCGCAATTAAGAAAAGTAGTCGGCTGCTCGGCTGCGCTGTTATGATTCTTTCCGAATCTATCATGATTCTGTATTTGCGAACTCGCTTCAATTGTTAAGCACGTGTTCGACGATTTGTTCTCGTATTTCCCGTGCCAAACTTGGGCTGCCGTATAAAATATACGAAATTGCCTAATTATATTATACTATATTTCCCATCACCGATTATTATGGAAACGACGACGGTGTATTGCACTATTACCTACGTCATTCACGTCTAAACTCTATTTTTTTCGAACCATGGAATAAAATTTTCCATATAAAGTTTAGAACTCTACTGCACACCTCCTAGTGGTAATTTCGTAAATAAAAAAATACATAATTCATTATTTACTTAATAGTTTATTTTTGATTATATTGATTTATTTTAGAATGTCCTAACAGGGTGAACCTTTTGTAGGTACGTATTTTATCTAATCTGTGGTTTAACTCACAACACTCCTTAGGTAGCTGCGCGGTGCGGGGGGAAGAGATATTAACATTATAAGTTTGACCACTATCGCCCACTATGTGTGTCTGTCTGTGGCACCGCAGCTCTTAAACGGGTGAACCAATTTGAACGCGGTTTTTTTAGGGTTCCGTAGGCACCCAAAGGGTAAAACGGGACCCTATTACTAAGACTTCGCTTTCCTTCCGTCTGGCGGTCCGTCCGTCTGTCACCAGGCTCTATCTCATGAACCGTGATAGTTGAAATGTTCACAGATGATGTATTTCTGTTGCCATTATAACAACAAATACTAAAAAACAGAATAAAATAAATATTTAAGCCGTTTTTGCCGTTTTTATAGATAATGGTACGGAACATATCGTGCGTGAGGCCGACTCGCACTTGGCCGGTTTCATTTATTTGAAAGCAGGTTTTTTTAGTGGTGACATGTTTCATCAAAATCGGTTCAGCCGATTTGTACTTTTTATAAGTTTTTTGTATCGGGGGTTCTTTAAATTTTACTTTACTGATTTTTTTTATTAGTCTATAAGTCAATAACGGTTTCAAAAGTAAAATAAAAATCTAATCATTAATATTACAGGTTTTCTTTATAGTATTTTTTATTCGATTTCGTTTAAGGAACAAGAATCCATTGTGAATGCAGCTTTTTACTTCGCCGACTTCATTTGTTTAAATTAATTTATTTGCTAAGAATGTTTTTAAAAGAATTCTTGACGTAATATGATTGTAGATAAGTAGGTAAGCTGTGGTTTTTTCATGACACCACAAAATACAGTTTCTCAAACTTTTTCGCAGTAAGGGTCGGGTGTACTCACAGCGCGTTACTGAAATAAGTGAAATAATGGAGTTATGCTGAAAACCAGCGTCTGGTGTCATCGACTTTGGACATTTGTGCTGAGCTGGTCCCTTCTGGCATCACACACTTCCTTTGTTCATGTATTTTGTATCTCTTTGTTTTGTTATATTCTTTCTTTGTCTCTGTTTATTTATTTAATGTGAATCTTTTTTATTTATTTCTTTGTGGTTGTCGAATTAATGTTTGTTCTTTCTTTTTTTTAACCGACTTCAAAAAAGGAGAAGGTTCTCTGTTCGATTGTTGTTTTTTATGTTTGTTACCTCAGAACTCCGTCATTTATGAACCGATTTGGAAAATTATTTTTGCGTTGGGTTCAGTATAGCTACGAAGTGGTTCCATATAAATTTCATCGTTATTTGACCTTAAACTTCGAAGATACATTAAAGTCAGATTTTGTTTTTCTTTTTAAATTAATTATTTTCTAACGACCAGCTCGTTTCGTCACACAGTTGTACAAAAAAGTGCTCATTCTATAGAACTATATGCAATAAGTAATTGAAAATGAATATGAACTAACCATAGCGCCAAAAAAAAACGTGCTCCATCTTAGGCCACATCATCGCTTCACATCAGTGTAGTGGCCAAACATAGATCTATTAAGTGTAAAGAAAAAAAAGGACAAGGATGACATTTAACAAACTTGCTACTGTCAAATGTGACGTCTATTTTGTGCTAACCAATAATATTTATGGAAACAATTCTATTTTGACCACGTTCAATCGCTTGTCATAATTTGACACTGAGGTTCGATTCTTGCAACATAACAAAGATTGTGCACAGAAAAAAAGCGCAAGCATTTGTTTCGTGTCTGGGTGTTGTAGGAATATGGCCCTCACAGCTTCTGATTCCCTAGATCCAGTGAATCCTAGTTAGAGTTAGTAATTACATAGAAGACAAAGATGCATGGAACATTCCGCTTCTGCCAAGTAGCCAACTGGCACATAAGAAACATAATATTGTCATAAGCAAACATAAAATATTGTAACAAAAGTTCTAAAAAATATGCCCCTCAGTTTCTTGCCGTATCTTCTGAGTAGTGTTTATTTTCCGATACGGTGGTAGAGTCATTGTAATAATTGACGTTCAAAGTGCGTCTGCGATGCCAAAATTGAATAAAGAACTTTTGAACTTTGAACTTTGAGGCCAGGATTTATGTATGTGATCGTTAGGCGTATTTATTTATTTTTATAATTAAAAAATAATAACGCGCCAATAATTTTGCACTGCACTGTAAATTAGGCCACTGACTCAGCGTATTCCTTTGATCCTTTTTGACGTATAACTTTATTATGAACTTTTAAACTAAACGCAGTCTTATCAGGTACGCAATAAAGCTTATATTTATTTAGTCGGTTTGTTTATTGTTGAGATTTAATTAGTGCAGAGTATATTCATTTCTTAGCTACCTGAGAGCATTTTTGTTTATTTTGGGTTCTTATAGCGCAGTTAATGGGCGCTATTGGTACCTATTGAAAGTGACGACAGCTCTTCAAAAGGTTTTGCTAAGTAATACCTGAGGTAATACGGAAAAAGAGGGGATTTCAAGACATAAACTAGCTTCTGTGTCTTTATAGTGTTCCATGTCTATTGTGATATCTAGCTATTAATATATACTTATAATAGGTTTTATCTATTTATATGCTTATGTTTATAATTTGTTAAAAAATTATACATCTTAAATTGTTAGCCGAAAGCCACCGACCAACTATTTTAGCTTTATCTCTCCCCTGCATGGTTGTTTGGAAGAGATAGCTTTTAAGCGATAAGACCACAGAATACTTAGGGTAAAGGGACAGAAGAATCACTCCGCAAAGAAATTTAAACAAATAGCGACTCTTGCTATAAAATTCAATTCAGCTCGCGTAGCGCTGCATACCTACCAGTCATATTAACCTACAGAGCGCCTCTCTTTCTATCGCATGTAAAAACTAAAACTGCATAAGTAGATTTTTGAAATAACTTTTTTCTAGCCAGGAATCAAACACATTAATTTTAGGAAAAAACACACCCTGAACGCATAATAATGCGATAGCGTTGCATTAACGTATGCTTGCTTGTTATTCCAAAGACGCAGGTACTATCCCTGCCTGAGCAATTTCTTTTTTCATCTTTTAGCCTATTAGTTTTTTTATATCTTTCACGAAGTCCATCAGGTACTTTAGGCGATGGACAACACTTGTAACTACAGGAGTTGTGCTTACCATCAGGGTGACAATATGGTACCTACCATCCCTACAGTATCGGCACCACATCAACAGCTCCTGGTATTGCAGAAGTCTATAGACATGATGACCGCGCATCAGATCGGTGGACTGAGTATGCCACTTCTACTTTAAAAAAAATACAAGGATTTATTAGGTTCCTACATTAGCCATTACATCCATCTATTAAAAAAACATGAGCGGCGGCGCCTCGCCTTCGCCTATGCGTCATTTGTTGATCAACCGCCGCGGGCGCCGCACGTGCTTTGAACCGAAAACTATTTTATTTGTAAGCCTCATATAATTACAGTCATAAGGCTTTACGTAGTCCAGGGGTTTCGTTAATTATTGGCGGCAGCGTTTCGAAAGAATAATAAAAAGAAAGAACAGTTTTAGGGCTTTAAGTCTATAAAGTCCTTTATGGAGTTGAAACAAGTTGCCTCATCTTGGTTTGAAGGGCAGGCCAGAAGATATACTTACTATAAGGAGAACGAATATTGGTACGCTCCAGCCGCAGCTACAGAGGTATACAGGGTCGATTTATAATATAGGACTTTATGGCCAAATCCGAAACTATCATTCCAATTCTTCCAAGTAAGTGTGAGAGTGTGCGTCGGAATTGCACCAACTAATTTCCCCATCTCCGTTTCATCATCGGACTACAAGACGTACGGCAACACGCCACCGTTTCATGGTAGACATTCCTCCTGCGCGCACTAAGCGCTAAGCTTCCACTTTTATTATGCGTATTACTAACGAGTAGAACTCCCTACCAGAGTCAGTCTTTCTCGATAGCTACAATCTAGGAATCTTCAAGTCTCGAGTGAACAGGTACTATCTTGGTAAGCTTGCTTGATCGTCGACCGCGTCGTTGCTTACCATTAGATGACATAGTGGTCAAACGCAAGCCAAATCACAATAAACAGAAAAAAATAAAAAAATTGAAGCCAGCTGACACTGGACATAAAGAAACATAATATTGTCACAAACAAACACATCGTAGCAATAGTTCTAAAAATGCCTCTCAGTTTCTTGCCGTATCACCTGGGCAGTGGTTCTTTTTCCGATAGCAATTGTATCGTGTCTGGGTGTTGTGGTACCATAGACCTCGTAGATCCCTAGCTACAAGGAAGGATCTACGAATTAAACAAAATAATTAAATACCCAACCATCACAAACATAGCTCTGGCCCCTAACTAGGATTCCCTGTATCTAGGGAACCAGGAACTATGAGGACCATCCCACAACACCCAGACACGAAACAAATGCATGCGCTTATATTTTTTCTGTGCACAAACGTTTGTACCGACAGGGAATCGAACCCGCAACATCAATGGTGTAGGTATGTGTTTTGAGCCAACCTGCTCAACCGCTACACCACAGAGGCTGCGTGCAGAGTGTGGATGTGTGAATAATGTAATCGTTTGGCGTTAAAAATGCTAAATTGGTTAAAATGAATATAAAAACCAGGTTGGGGTGTCTCCTTGATAGTTTACCAAACATTATCCCGCAACACACTAGGTAGGTTCGAGCGATTAAAAAAAAGAGTAAATGCATTTCTTCTTATATTCTTTATTTTACACTGTCAGTACATTTACATCGTGGATAATCTACAATATGTGTGACAAGAGTGAACAGCAGGGCGATCATGTTTTTATTGCAATCAATTTCAATAAGAGCCGTATTACACAGTAAAATTGAATAGATTAAGCGTATACATAACGATTCATAGCACAATCTCGCTTTGTAAATTTGTCGGCTAACTGGTTTCTCATTGAAATTGATTGAAATAAAAGATACATGATCGCCCTGCTGGTTTCTTCTAGACGAGCTTGCTACATCTTTGACTGCATCGTCACTTAACAACAGGTGAGATGAGCGGTCAAACGCAAGCCTATAACTTATAAATAAAATGTACCAAGGCGAGCTTTACCATAAAAAGAGTTTTCTTCCAGCAAACCCTTGAGGAAAAAGAACTGTCACTTAGCAAATAGGTTTCAGTGCATGGTTACGATTTTAATAAAAAATCAGCAGCTAAATATAATCATAAATATACTCTAAAATAAGTTCAAAAGTTCTTTATTTCATTTTTGTCGTCACAGACGCACTTATGAACGTCGATTATTACAATGACTCTACCACCGTATCGGAAAAAGAACCACTACTCAGAAGATACGGCAAGAAACAGAGCGGCATTTTTTTTTTAACTTTTGTTACAATATGTTTGTTTTTTACAATCTTGCAAAAGAGGTCTATTACAATACTCTCAAACTATTTCGAATCGAATCGAATTCGCTTGGATCCCAAGCGGCTAATTTTAAATCTTAACAAACTAATTAACAAATAAACTAAATCACTCTCACATTAGTACGGCTTCTTAGTAAAACCGCGCGGTTAATGAGTCAGTTCGAGAGGTCTGGGGTCGGGGTTCGATTCCCGGAAAGTCCTTCCGCACCTTGCGGTGGGTTGAAAGAGTTTATTGGTTAGTAATTAAAACAATAATAATGAATACTAGTCGATACCCGCCACGTCAACCACTGAAAATCAAGTTCAATTTTTTTTTAATTCGCCCGTTAGGGCAGGCTAAAGTCTCCAGGACCATACCGCCATGTCTTACGTAGTTTTTATTTGATAGTTTAATATTCCATGTATTATACTTTTGTTGAGAATGAGGGTCATCAGCAACAAGCCGCACCCTCTTCTAGTGCTTCAATAAAGTGGTGGAACTTTATTCAAGCTTTCCATGGACTTCTTGGGAGAACATAAAAAGCAATGTTTTTCCTATTTTGTTTCATTTGCCTACACTCGTGCATGTTTACGAACACATAATGGTTAATATTCCACTGATACTACACATAATCACTCGAAATAACACTTGTTTGGAAAATAAAACAAAATCGAACTGTATCACTTTTCACTTCCCGCCAAAAAGTCAAATCAAGTTCAAGTTCAAAAGTTCTTTATTCAGTTTTGGCAACACAGACGCACTTATGAACGTCAATTATTACAATGACTCTACCACCGTATGGGAAAAAGAACCACTACTCAGAAGATACGGCAAGAAATTTTTTTTAGAACTTTTGTTACGATGTTTTATGTTTGTTTTTGACAATATTATGTTTCTTATGTTGGCTACTTGGCAGAAGCGGAATGTTCCATGCATCTTTGTCTTCTATGTAATTACTAACTGTATAGTATGCTTTTTTCAGCATACTATACCGTTCGGTACGTTCGTAGACGTATTTGTTAGTATTCTTTGGTATTACTTTCAAGTAGATATAAGTTATTACCATGCTAATATATATTACATGTTAGCTATTTATCAATAACAGACTATCAAGTATAAATACTAAATACTAGGCTATACTTAATATTATTTTCTTATAATTATATTTCGTTGAAGCGGTAGAAAGTGACAAAATTAGAAAGAGAGCTACAAGCTTGTCTGTCGAAAGCTGGCGCCTCTACCCTTATGTACAGTCGCTGTCAAAAGTGCTTCATTTAATATAATTTGACATAACATTGAAGAAATCGTTCTGTAGCATAAGTTTGAATGGGGGTAGATAAGACTTTATTTAAGTATACCTATTCTTAGTATTTCCAGTTGTTTCGTTTTCATACTTTAGATATAATTTGAGGAACTCCCGTAAGGGATAAAATAGTTGCAGGCGAGTCCAAGCCTGAACCGATGCCTCTGAGAGGACAAAATCATGTAATGATATTTAAAAAGTGACACATCTCGAGTGTTTAGACCTTTTTCAGACAGTAGTCTGGTTGTCGTGTGGCAGTTACCGCACCTGATGAGTCTTAAACAGACGAAACAGCTATACACACCCAAAATTAAGATTTGCATGGGCGTTGACATTTTTGGCATTTGAATATATATTTGCCTAGCGGTGCACCGACTACGAAGCCTGCGGTATTCGAACTCAGGTTCGTCGGATCCAATGTCGCACGCGATTTTCGATCCAACGTACCTGAGCCACACTCGCTCAGATGATGTCTGTTCGCACAAGTAAAATATTTTACGTAGGTAGGTTTTTTACCTACCTACTAAATATTTTTCTTGTCGATAGATAATTTACCTACCTACTACTGGTGGTAGGTTTCTCGTATGCTAGAGGCCGTCTGGGTGGGTACCACCGCTTTGCCAGTTATTCAGCCGCCAAGCAGTGCGTAGCATTACTGTGTTCCGGCTTGAAGGGCATTGTAGCCAGTGAAATTACTGGTCATTATAAGACTCAACAGCGAACTGTCTCAGGGTGACGAGCGCAGTACAACGCCGCGCAGTATTTTGCAAAACAAAGTTCTGGGTGGTGCTGTTATTGTTATGGGCTGGCGTATTGCTTACCATCAGGCAAACGACTAGCTCGTCTCGTCAATCAGTTATCATAAAAAAAAACATAAAATATTGTACTTGTGTGCCCGACAGTACACAAACAGACAACTCGAATCACGTCTGCTGCGGGAGGAAACGCGATTGTTTTTACGTCTTTGACTCGACGTCTGAACACACGGGGTGAGTATTAGATCCTAGCGAATTTTAGTTTTTGTTTTAAATGAGTACTAAAATAAAAGCTGTTAAAAATATTTTTTTTAAGTCAATCAATCAATCAAAAGTTTTTTATTCAATTTTGTCGTCACAGACGCACTTATGAAGTATTATCTTTGATCAAAATAGGTATGATGATAATACTTGTTCACAAATATTTTTTTGTTTGTGTTCTACGTAATAATGTATTAGGCACAGTAGGCTAGAGTCTAGTTTGTGACATAAGTATTGATTTCTGTCTAGTTTTAGTGGTTAAATACCTATAATCAAATTATAATTTAGAGCAAATCACTAAAGTCGATCCAATCTAAAATATACACAGTTAAAAAACCCAAAATATTTTGTTGGTAATTTTTTACAGCTTTAGTACAAAATATTTAGATAATATTAAAAGTAATACCTAGGTCTTCCTGATGCCTCTACTAGGTAATAAACAGAATTAAACAATATATAGTTGGTCCTGCCTGTCATGACATACAGAGCCGAGACGTGGACACTCACGGTACGACTAGTCCACAAAATGAAAGTTGCTCAGCGAGCTATGAAAAGAGCTATGCTCGGTATTACTCTGAGGGATCGAGTCCGGAACGAAATTATTTGCCAGATAACTAAAGTTACTGACATCGATCAGTGGATTAGCAAGCTGAAGTGGCAGTGGGCTGGTCAGATTGGCCGCAGAACCGATAACCGCAGGGGTAAACGTGTTCTAGAGTGGAGACCGCGATTCGGCAAACGTAGTGTAGGACGCCGCGACTAGATGGAGCGAGGATATACGCAGGCTTGCTGGTAGCGACTGGAGAATGAAAGCCGAAGATCGGGCTCGTTAGGAGATTTTGTCACGGAAAACGAACAAATCAACATTTTTGTGTAAATATACAGTAGGTAATCAAAACCTACACCTAAACTGACTTCCACGGGTTCGAAACTATAAGTATCAACACAGAAGACTTAATAGTAAATTAATATATTAGTGATATTATTAGTGTATTTGCTTTTCCTCGTACCTATAAGAAGAAACATCACAAAAAACAATAAAATATCACGAAGAAAAATATCCGTCCGTACACCGACGGCCCGCGCATGCGTGCTGCCCGCTCCCTGTCATTACAGCCGCACGGACGCAAATTATATTACAGTATGTACAGATTATATACAATTATATGCCTGTTGTATACCTTATGTACCTGCTTGGTCACACGCAAGGTTACTTTTAAGAGTTAGAACTCGCTTCAGGTGGAGTTTCTTTAGAAAATCTTGACGTGAGACCGCTTTGGTTCGAAACGTTTTTTAGAAAATACTGGACACTAACGATCTTGGATTTTATTTTATGATAATTGGGTAACGAGACGAATAGGTCGTTCGCCTGATAGTAATTAACACGTCTACCCACAAAAGTTGCAGCACCACCCAGAACTTCAAGCAAAATCCTCCGCGGCACTGCACGACGCTCGTCACTCTGAGACATTGATTTATGATATTAGTAATTTCGCTGGCTACAATGCTTTTCAAACCGGAACACAGTAATGTTTGCACACTACTGCTTGGTGGCAGAATAACTGGCAAAGTTGTGGAGAAGCCCTTTGTGTCCCAGAGGCACAGAGATAGCATGTAGCCCGGAGAAGAACAGAATAATTGACATCCAAATTCAACACGTGGTTCCCGAGGGATCGCGGTAAAACCAAATCCCACGCAAAAACGCTGGCAACCGTTATTCTATTATAATTGGAAAAATCAAAGCGGTGGTACCTACCCACCAAGACGGCCTCTAGCATACGAGAGACCTACCACCAGGGAACATGCGAAAAAACGACTTAATAATAATTATTATTTTTTTTCTGTATTTTGTTTAATTTGCCTACACTCGTGCACGCTTATGAATACAGTGTAGACAAATTAAACAAAATACAGATTAAATTAAACAAATTAAACAAAAT
This sequence comes from Petrophora chlorosata, assembly GCA_951640565.1. Classification (NCBI taxonomy): domain Eukaryota; kingdom Metazoa; phylum Arthropoda; class Insecta; order Lepidoptera; family Geometridae; genus Petrophora; species Petrophora chlorosata. The sequence continues at coordinate 5,201,982 of OX621216.1, read as the reverse complement.
TAAAAATACGCCAACGATCACAAACATAGATCCTAGTATTCCCTTTATCTAGGGAACTAGGAACTACAAGGACCATGGACCCACAACACCCAGACACGAAACACAACAACAAATGCTTGCACTTATTTTATTTTTTTCCGTGCACAAACATTTTGTCCCGTCACGGGAATCGAACCCGCAACCTCAACTTATAATATTTTTGGCGAAATTAAAATAGCCATTGCTTCCTATATTTAAAATTTAAATACCAAATACAGTAGCCCAATTCCCGCACCGGGGCCACTGTTTTTGATGTTTAAATATAATAATCTATTGTTATTTTTTCAAAATAATCCAAATCTGTCCATTCAACCCCTGTTTCTTTGTAAAGAATCTATCCAATCGTACGTAATAGTATTAAAAACTGTCTCAAATTCGAACAAACTTTAAAAGGGCATTGTAGCCAGTGAAATTACTGGGCATTATGAGACTCAACAGCTAATTGTCTCAGGGCGACGAGCGCAGTGCAGCGCCGCGCAGGATTTTGCAAAACAAAGTTCTGGGTGGTGCTGTTATTGTTATGGGCTGGCGTATTGCTTACCATCAGGTAAACCACCAGCTCGTCTCGTCAGTCAGTAACATATAAAAAAAAATAAAAAAAAATAGGAGAATGCTGTTGGCAAGTTTTGGCCTGCCCTGCTTAACCTTACAATTTTTTTTTTACACCTTATAGGTCTATGTTTGGCCACTATCTCGCCTGATGTGAAGCGATGATGTGGCCTAAGAGCACATAGATCTAGAGAGAGGCGGCAGTTGAGCGGCTGCTCAGACCCGTCTCCCCATCTCTCAGATCCGTCATTATAAACGCGAAAGTTTGTTTGGAAGTAATGGATATACGCAAAAACTACCGAGCCGATTTTGATGATATTTGGTAAGTTTTTTACAGGCTTGCGTTTGACCACTACCTCACCTGATGGTAAGCGACGATGTGGTCTAAAATGTAACACGCTTACCTAGAAGATACCTGTTCACTCTCGATTTGAAGACCCCCAGGTTGTAGTTGTCAGGAAACACACACGTTGGCAATTCCACTCCTTGGCTGTTCGTAAGATGAATGTGGAAGCAAACGTTTTGTTCGTCAGGAGGAATGCCTAGCATGTATGGATGTCGCATAGCCGTTAGCCGTGCGTCTGGTAGTCCTATGAGGTACATTAGGACTTGGAATAGAAAGAAAGAAAGAATATAAATTTACTATTTAAGTTTTTAGTTTACTGGTGGAAGGTTTCTCGTATGCGAGAGGCCGTCTGGGTGGGTACCACCGCTTTGCCAGTTATTCAGCCACCAAGCGGTAGTGCGCAAGCATTACTGTGTTCCGGCTTGAAGGGCATTGTAGCCAGCAAAATTACTGGGCATTATGAGACTCAACAGCTAATTGTCTCAGAGTGACGAGCGCAGTACAGCGCCGCGCAGGATTTTGCAAAACAAAGTTCTGGGTGGTGCTGTTATTGTTATGGGCTGGCGCATTGCTTACCATCAGGCAAACGACCAGCTCGTCTCGTCATTAAGTTACATAAAAAAATAAAAATAAAAAAAAAACATCTTATACTAAAAAAAAGAGGTAATAGGTACTGTTAAATGAAATTAGATAGTAATAAAAGGACACAACTCAGCATAAAGCGCCATGACAGCGCGCTGATTTTCAGTTGTGCCCTTTTTCGTGACGAGTAGCACAAGCAGCGGAATAGCACATAGGTTACTTTTTATCTCGGGAAACCGCGAGTGGAACAGAGCGCAGCTAGTTGGATGAATAATTGCTTAGGTATTTGTTAAATAATTAATTTTTAGAGAACGAAGACTTTAGCTATCTATAATTTTTGTTTTTGTTGATTATTTCAAAAAGCGCTGAATTAATTTCGATAAAATCTATATGGGACCACCTCATGTATGACCTACCAAACAAACAAAGGAATCATCAAAATCAATTCATAACTGGCGGAGTAATCGCGTAACAAACAAATAACAACATATCATCATCATCACGTTCCCACTGCTGGGAAACGGGCCTTCTCTCATAGAGAGAGAATGGGCCACAATCCACCAAGCTGGCTCAGTGCTGGTTGGTGGATGTCACATGTACTTGACTTTTTTTGGAAAATTCTTGGACATGCCGGTTTCCTCACGATGTTTTCCTTCTCCGTTTTTAGAGAGAGTGTTAAATCCGCACATAACTTAAGAAATTCAGTGGTGCGGGGCCAGCTGGATTCGAACTCGGGTGCGTCGGATCGAAAGTCACACGAGCTCGCACTGAGCCACACTCGCTCTATAATCTAATAACAACATAGATACAGTCGAATTGAGAACCTCCTCCTTTTGAAGTCAGCTTAAAATAAATCCGCTGGCTGGTCCACAAGTCATACTCGTGAACGGGTGCTGCTTGTGGGTCTGTGGTCTGGTCTGGTCACTCTAACTGCTACTGTATCTTTGTCCTTCCAATCCCATTAATATTATAAATGCGAAAATTTGTGAGGATACAATACAATACAATACAATACAATACAATAATAGTTTATTGATCACCAAAACAGGAAACAGAAGTTGATAGTTACAAATAATAGTGGTAGAGCAATGGGCGGCCTTATCGCTATGTGCAATTCTTACAGGCAACCTTTGAATGGACAGGAATAAAATGGTAAAAATTTGCGGTCAGTTGGTGTATAAAGTAATTACCTAATATAAAAGATATAATGTAGTATATACAAAACTTCAAAAATATAATAGTAAAGACATAATAATACATACAAACAAAGTAATACATATATATAAAATATGATAGATATTGTATATAATTATATTATATCAAACAAATAGATAGAGATATATAGGATAGATGGATGGATGGATGGATGAATTCTCAATTACGCAACAACTGCAGGGCGGATTTTGATGAAACACTATAAATGATTTGGTTGATTACTATAATAATTATATCAATCAATCAATCAATATTATACTATCATCATATATATAAAATTGTCGTGTCACAATGTTAGTTACCTTACTCCTCCGAAACGGCTTTACTGATTTTTACCAAATTTTATATGCATATTCAGTAGGTCTGAGAATCGGCTACTATCTATTTTTCATACCCCTAAGTGATAACGGTTGTTTACCCTTAACATTTTTTTTTATTTATATGGCAAAACAACGTTTGCCGGGTCAGCTAGTAATATTAAAAATGTAAAAGTTTGTGACGATAGATGGATGGATAAATGAATGTTTGTTACTCGATCTACATGCTTGCTATTAGCTATTATGGCCATGTCGGTTGTTATTTGAGACAGGTAGTGAATGCATTACAACGAAGATTATCCGCTTGGGTTGAAGGGACCAAAAATAACCGTAGAGGTATTTGGTATGGTAAAACTGGAAACAAGAGACGTTTTGTATAGTTGCTATTTGACAAAAATAGTTACAATCTAGGAGTCTTCAAGTCTCGAGTGAACAGGTAACTGGTGGTAGGTTTCTCGTATGCGGGAGGCCGTCTGGGTGGGCCACAGCTTTGCCAGTTATTCAGCCGCCAAGCAGTAGTACGTAAGCAGTACTGTGTTCCGGTTTGAAGGGCCTTGGCCAGCGAAATTACTGGGCGTTATGAGACTTGATAGCTAATTGTCTCAGGGTGACGAGCGCAGAAACTGCGGGCAGCAGCTGGTAACCTAACTACGCTCAAACAAGGGTTTTCGGAAAGAATAAATTTTTTGTTTAAAGCATATTGTTCAAGACAAGCTTTTAACAAATTCGTAATCGGAATCGCGAATATATTAAAATGAGCCCAAACACGAGTAGTTTACATATCCGTCAAGGAGTTCCACTGCCCACCTTCCGTCTCCATCATCAGATCAGCTGGCTGTCACCATATTATTACATTGTCATCGGACTTTAACAAGTATGCAAAATTTCAACTTCGTAGTACAAACATAGTTACATACATACCTACATAGTAGGTACATACATACATACATACATACATACATACATACATACATACATACGTTGCAAATTAAATAAAAAATTGTAAAAAATACGACCAACGGAAACGGCTGGGACTTGAACCCGCATTTTAATCTTCCTTCAGCGCCGAAAGCGCCAATTGAGCTACGGTGGTCACCAACTCGAGTGTCGATTTTTTCTTCCGTTATTCAACCAAATATAAAACCAAGTCTTAAGGGTGACGTGTACGCCATCTATTGAGATTGGAGTAAACTTTTTCTTAATTTTTTTTTCACTTGGCATTCGTTTATGCTTCTTAAAAATATAATAAGAATTCACTATACTCATTTACATAATTCCTGTATAATACTTTTCGGATGTATAAATTTTTAATAAAGTAAAAGCAATGACAAAAATAATAAACATTTGTGAGTACCTCCACCAATAGCAATTTTATTTGACTTCAGCCTCTGGCAGATGGCACAAGATGTGCGAAGCCAAATCTCTCGTAGAGCCCGTAGAGGAGAAAAAATCCGCCAAGACACTCTCGATATTTCCGCTCAAAATTAGGGAGGAGCGAACAAATTAGTGATGTAAAATCACATACTCATCAAAGTAAACTAAAACTAAGTGCCACACACTCCGGCTACGCCTTATTAGTTACGCAACTCCATCTAAATAGTTTTAAATACGCACAATACGTGCAACGGTACTGTCCGCCGTATCAAAGGGGATTTGGCACATTTGATTAAAAAAAGCTATCCATCATCTTTACCTTTGTCGGCCACAGGTAATCTATTGTTAACTTGTCTTTGGAGAAAGCGAGAAAAAAAGAAAGAAAAAATTGGCGGCTCGTAGTGTAGCTTTACATAAAATTTTTGTGATTTAGTGCGACAAGAAGGAATTAGTCAAACATATATTATAAACAGGAAGCCAGGAAACTTTACGACACGACACAAGTATAATCTAATTTATTGATTTTATTCTCTTTTTTGATCTTCTGTCTTTTTAGTCTTTATTTATTTGTGTAAAATTATAATAATATTGTGTTTGTAACTTGGTACTTTTGTGACGTTGCCAACTTTGAAAAATATTTTGTGTGTCCGTGATGACACCGGGCGGCAAGATCAGCGCTGGTTGCTACAACCAGCATTTTGCTGAGTGGAGGCCGTATTGGGGCAAAAGCTAATTTATTAATTTAAATATTTTTTTAGTTTAGCGTATATTTTAGATTATAGTAATTGTAATTCAGTGTATTTATTCATGTTTCTGTTTTCCCACAATAAACCTATTTCTTTCTTTCTTTCTTTCAAATAATAATTATAAGTAGGTTATATATGTTTGACTATTTTTTTTTTATGTAACACATCTGCGAGACGAGTAGTTCGTTTACCTAGTGCAAGCTTCACGTCTGCCTAGAAGTGTAAACAGTAGCAGTGCTGCCACCCAGAACTTTGTTTTAGTTACTAAAAAGTCCTAGAAACTTGGAATAGGTTTTTTATGATGAAATGGGCTTACGTTTGACAACAACTCTCTTGATGGTAAGCGTAGTTGCGGTCTAAAGTGGAGCAAGTTTCCCCATGAGGTGTCTATTCACTCTTGTCTTAAAGAGACCCAGGGCCCTAATTCACTATGACAACTTGGCGATTCCTTGCTTCAAGAAAACGTCGATTCCTTCATTAATAAACGACATCTGCGAAATTTGTATTCTCTATGACGCGTCATATATATAAATATATGAATGCGTCATAAAGATGTCGTTTTTTAATGAAGGAATCGACGTGATTTCCACGTGGCCCAGGTTGTAATTGGAAGGAAATGAGGATTCTGTTAGAGGATTCCACTACCTACTTAGCATTAAGTATACCTAATGAAAGACATAGGATAAGCATATAGTATATACTTATCCAATGTCATATTCCAGGATATAGAATCAGGTACTACTGCTTACATAATTTCTTACCTACTAAAATTTCATAAAAATATTGCAGCTTTGCGAGAATGAGTCCTATAAATGCGAGTTTCTGAGATCCTCAGAAACTTTCACATTTATATTATTAGTAGGATATTAGGCTATAATATAGGATACGTGTAGGATAGGATAGGATTATTAAGACTACGTTGTGGTAACTAAAAATATTTATCAAAATGATTACTTCCCATTTCTGGTTTCATTTAAATCCTTGTCTCGGTATGATACCACAATCTTTACATAATATAAAATAAATTCGCTATCCGCGTCCTCATGTCTGTTTCTCCGCCAGGCAGTCAATCGTTCTTCCACCTCCCCATAGATGTGGTAGGGGTGAGTTTCGGGGTGGATCCCATTACCCAGGCTCAAACTCGCGGGGGCATCTACCCCCGGGGAACTGGCAAGCAACCGTGGGCTTCTCCCATGGTCGTATGTTTCTCCATTTTCTTCTTCTAAACCACGCACCGGATTGTGATACGGTTTTCTAGAGATTTTTTTGTGCAATACATTTTAAAGTTTTTATAAAGTAGAGAATCAAGTCGTCAAAAAATTACACCATATTAGTAAATAGCATACATGCAAAGCCGCGCTGGATCGCTAGTAAAAGATAAATCATCAATTTGAGTATATTTTGACGTCGCTACTCGTCCCATTGATGACGCGACAGTATTCCGCTGTTCTAATGCATTAGTCGTCAATGAGTTGCAGTTTTGGATACTACTTAATTTTGGCAGGTTTTTGTTGTGACTAGAATTCGCTAGGGAAGTAATGAATAATGATGTCAGTGTTGACGTTTTCATTAACTTTTAAATTGTTAGCTTCCACACATAAATGTGTCTTATATGAACAGAACGGCTCAGTTTAGAATCATAGACGAAAGTCAAGAATGAACATTATTTGTGTTCGGGTGTATGGAACTCATAGTTCCTGGTTTTTTAGTTTAATGTCAGACATTCCCAGTGAAATTATTATTTAATTATACTGTATATACATCCTGCGTCACCCGCGGATGAAAATTGTTAAGTATTCCAAATTTTATCAAAACCCGTTCAGCCGTTGCGTCGTGAAGAACAAACAGACAACATACAAACTTTTGCATTTATAATTAAGTGTGATATATAGAAGTACCATTTATCGTTTAAGCACTGCAAGGCATAAATTAAGAAGACTAGTAGCCACAAAACAATAACTTTAATTTACTGTATTTTTGAAAGCACAATCAAATAAACTATAAAACTCGGATGCAATTTACCTTGGCACATTTAGTGCTAACACACAAAAGAGGTCTACCGACACACCAACCTCCTCGGCCAAAAGCTTTGGACCCTATTCACATTGATTTAAAAACTTAAATGACAGAAAGGAGGCTGAGTTTATATTAAGAAAATATTTTTGTAGTGCAATAAAAACGTCGAAGTTCAGACTAACAAGGTGGTTTTTAATTATATAAAAGTCTGTGTTAATTTAGTTTTTTTTTAAGAATAGAGCGGTGCCTTTGGCCATCGGCGCCTTTGTTTTTTTTTTCGTTTGTATAATTTGTAAAATGGCATGTTAGCGCCGTTCGGTTGATCTTTTTAAAATTATTATTGATATTAGAACGTTTCCGGTCAAGGTTTTATTCTTTAGGCCACCCAAATGTCTTTTATCATGATAATGTGTTGTTTCTTACCTGTATTTGACTTTAACGGCAAGAAAATTAGGAAAAGTTTGAAGTGTAACTTGCACTGTAGTTATGATTTGTTTTCGAAAAGTTATATCTCTTCGGATAGCAATGTTTGAACATGAAAATATTTAGCAAAGCTACCTCGTCATAAGCCACAACTCCCTGGCTTATGACGAGGGGAGGGATGAAAAAGGACGGGGTTTCAGTTTATCTTAATACTTTTTTACTTACCTTTGGTGCTGCAGATGTCCATAGGCGACGGTAACCGCTTACCATCAGGCGGGCCGTCTGCTTGTTTGCCGACAAATTAAATAAAAAAAAAAAACCTACTTTATGATAGTGCAAAAATGATCATATTCAAACAAGGTTTTTCGGAAATAAAAAATACGACCACCGGCTAGGACTTGAACTCGCAACCCAATCTTCCCTCAGCGCGGGAAGCGCTCTACGAATTGAGCTACCGTGGTTACCAATTCGAGTGCCGAATTTTTTCTTCCGTTATTTAACCGTCTTAAGGGTGACGTGTACGCTATCTATTGAGATTGGAGTGAACCTGTGGTACGAAGCCAGCGAGACCTAACCCCTGTGCATTGATTCAAAAGTCGCACGTATTCCCACTGAGTCATTAGCCTAAACGGAACTAAATGAGATAACCAATATGACATGTTTACAAATGACTGCCAATCATTTAAATTGACGACATGCATTCTACCATCATCATAGGAATTACACAAATTATGGCCTATTGTTATGGTATATTGTATCAAGTACGTCGGCTAGTACCTATTATTGGCTGGTTAAAGATGACTATCATGTCTGGTCGTTCTTTATATACCTAGTATTTAACGCCTGCTTTGTAGAATAGTAATAAAATCACTCGTGTAGCACGTAAAACGTGAAATACCTACCTAAGTAGCTTTTTTACGCTTAATAGATCTATTATATCTGTTTGGCCACTATCTCACCTGATGTGAAGCGATGATGTGGCCTAAGATGGAGCATATAGACGTAGAGAGAGACGGCAGTTGAGCGGCTGCTCAGACCCGTCTCTCCGATGGTTCACCGAACATCATCCCGAAACACGACTAGGTCGTTTGACGGCATGGCTTTGTTCGGTGGGTGGTATTACAACTACGGCCAGAGCCTACCATCTTTTAGAAGAAGAAGAAGAAGAAGAAGAGAAACTATCATGTTTATCATGTTTTTTATTATTTTAACTGTGTGATGAGACGAACAGGGCGTTCGCCTGATGGTAAGCGCCACGCCTGGCCATAGCAACTACAGTGCAAGTTAAATTGCACTGCATAGCACTGCATTGCGCTCATCCAATTATATCCTGGATAAACACATGGATAGGTAGCTAGGTACTTATTATCCTGGGGCACCGCGGGGCGCAGCTAGTTAAGAAATAAAACAACAACTTAAATAAATTATTATTATTTATAATTTCATTTTTATTTCAGGCAACATTAGAAAAGTTACAGATGTAATTTACTTATTCTACGGCCCAGATAAATAAATATATACCTTAGAATTAACATACATACAATTTATACTAAGATATTTATGTGACACGTTTTGTCGGCGACGTGAAATAGCCTTTATTTTACACATATTTTTTATTTAATATCAGTATAATATCCCAATATTTTTACAATCCAACAAAGAATATCAATAGCACTACAACACGAATTAAAGACCCCTTTGGAACTAACGGAGCACACTTCACCTGTGTTGCCAACGCAAAAAATTCGCAAAGAGCCTATTAGACCCCCCATCACAATAGATGAATAGAACGGCATTATGAGAAAAAAGAAAAAAATTGGCAAAGGACCGGCCTCATTCCGCCTGTCATTTCAAGTGTAAAAAATGATGTACAATGCTAAATAGAAGAAAAGTGCCGCTCTACAGAATTGACATTTTAGAGGACGATTGTTCTTGATGTTTGGATGGCGCATGGCGCTTGTCCTTAAAGGACAATAGACATTTGCTGTTCTATTATTTTGATGTTAAATTAAATATAATTTATTTAACATAACACCTGAAACGCAATGAAAATATGTAATGTAATTCCGCTGAATATTATGTTTTTTTTTTAATTGTTTTTATTAATTTTACAACTTTTCATAAATATCTAACACCTTATAAACCTTAAACAGGTTTGTCATGGGTGTCGCATTCCTCTTCTATTTCTTACTTCTAAAATAGTAACATTTTAAAATAGTAGGTATGTAGGTTGTTGTTAGAATAATAGAATATGTATGGGGGTAGATAGCAAATGAAAAATAACGTTTATTAGGTTAAACTGGCAAAGGTACATATTTAAGGATATGGAGCACCTGGTCCCACACTAGGCTCAAAACCAAAAAAGAAAATGACTCAGATAAATCATACTCGAAGAAAAGTGACAAATGAACTAAAAATGTAAAATGAATTAAAATAAAATATATGTAGGTATTTATAAATAATCCCTCCGCTTTTTTACACTACATATTTTCATTGCGTTTCAGTTTTGAGATGAATTTCCGCAACGTCACGCCTGATTCTATTAAATTATTTAAAATAGTTTTACATATTATTTAAAATTATTATACAATACAATTATTTAAAATAGTTTTACATATTTTTTAACATAGTTATACATTTATTTGTTTTTATTTTTTTATTTCCTGATAGGCAAGGCATTTGACAGCAGTCTCACCTGATGGAAAGTGATGACACGGTCGACGATGGACCATGCTTGCCTAGAAGACACCAATTCAGTCGAGACTTGAAGACACCTACATTATAAGAATCGGGAAACAGAGACGCTGGTGTTCCATTCCTTAGCTGTTCGCATGTATTTAGTGCCAGAATATAGGGACTTGGATGATCAAATAATATAATTGCTTCAACGAGCAGCACACACTTTTTCTTTTATTGGTAAATGAGCATACGTTTGGCGACATCTCGCCTGATGGAAAGCGGAGATGCGGTCTAAGATGGAGCACGCTTGCCCATGAGATGCCTATTCACTCTAGACTTAAAGAGACACAAGTTGTAGCTGTTTGGGAATAAAGACGCTGGTAGAGCGTTCTACTCTTTAGAACACTAATATAATTAACGTTTTACAATATATTGTTTCTTATAGACTAACCCCAAGGGTTGTTATACTAAATTACAGTGAAACTTGCTTAAGTGAGACATCAAGGGACCTGCAAATTTGTTTCACTTATAGAGGTATTCCAATTACCCAGTGTCTCAGATATCCAGGTATAAATAAATATCTGTCTCATTTACAGAGGGTTCCATTAATACAGGTTATTTCAGTTATAGAGGTGCAATTATTAAATAATATACCGTATTATGTAACCATTATACGTGAGTTTTAATCTTTATTGGGAATCAAAAAAAACATAATAAAGGTAATAAATGTAATAAACAAAAATATTCAAGCAAGTTTTTTTTATAAATAATACAAAAATGTAAACAGAATATCAATTATAATAATCTATCATTTTAGTTTGTCTTTTGGAAGTATCAGCCATGAGATGTTTTTCGATGTTATAAATTTTATCAAATATGCTTTAGTCACCAATTGATGTCATTTCAAAATAACTGCAAAGTTTCTAGTGCTTTTATTGCTTCGCGTTTAGAAATTATTACTAAATTTAATTCTGAGTCGTTATTTAAGTGCGGAATTTGCGGGTAGAATAAGAATAAGTTAGTAAACAAACAAAACGATGTTATCTCAGTTACAAAGGTTAATGCATATAAAATTCACTCGCTGTCTCAGGTATAAAGGTAACTATCACAAAAAAATCGAAAGAACGAATCCCAGATATAGAGGTTCGCTTCGTTCCACTAACAAAGGTAATTCAGTGCCAAAGTGTTGGGACCTCAGCATGAGTTCCAGTTATGGAGGTTTCTCACTTATCCAGGTCCCACTTAACCAAGTTTCACTGTAATTGTAAGAATTTTATACAAATTATGACACGCATACATTTTAAATTCTTATTTGGTATTTGCATCTATTATTTATATCGTAATACTAAAAAGTTAATTGTCTCAGGATGACGAGCGCAGTGCAAAGCCGAGCAGGAGTTTGCAAAAGACAATTCTGGATGGTGTTGCTACTGTTACACTCTCGTCTCGTCAATCAGTTAAGTAAGTACGTAGAAATAATGGTCTTATAAATTTTATTGTCATAATTTATGTAGCTAGACTAAAAGACGTTAGACGTTCTATGTTTGTAGATAGATACGATTTGATTATTTAACAACTTGTACATGAGTTGTTAAATTATCAAATCGTATCTAATAAATACAAGAGCATCTTAATTAAATGTATTTAACGTGTTACATGTTTACTTGACCTGCTTGATATAAAAACTTATATTTTGTATATACATTTCTAGTTGTACATAGTTTAGTATCTTATTAATAGTTTCTTTTTTTTGTGATAATTGTAAATTTCTTAAAAACAAAGTAAAATTTTTAATATAAAATGTTATAAGATATTTATAAATAATCTAAGTAGGTAATATATTATGCATTCAACTGCAAAAACCATTATTCCACTGCGCTACCTGCAAAATTGTATTTTTAATACGTTCTACCTCAAAATAGTAGTTTGCTCGTAAAATTTGCGTAAAATAAAGTCTTGCGGTAACTTTGACATTTTTTCTTTATTTTATCGGCATGTGACATTTATTGTTTGTTGCCAGTATTGTTTTTTTTTTAATTCACCCGTTTGGGCAAGCTAATGTCTCTAGAACCATACCGCTTTGTCTTACGTAGTTTTTATTTGACAGTTTGAAAACATGACAATAATTTCTTTCGTATTGTAGTCGAAATCAATGTCAGTCCTAGTGCATAAATAAACTGGTCATTCAAAATCTTTTTATTCAGGTTTAGCATCACAGACTTACTTGGTGGAACTTTATTCAAGCTTTCCATGGACTTTTTGGGAGAACATAAAAAGCAATATTTTCTCTATTTTGTTTCATTTGCCTACACTCGTGCACGTTTACGAACACATAATGGTTAATATTCCGCCGATATTACACATGATCACTCGAAATAACGCTTGTTTGGAAAATAAAACAATGTTGAACTGTATCACTTTTCACGCCAAAAAGTCCTATCGGTCCATTGAGGTAGTGTCATTCCTCAATGTATCGGTCACATATTTTTGACAGCTTCTATGGTTAGGAGTTTTTTTTTGTGTTCGATTCATGGCTAAGAGAAAAGGTTTTTCAAAAATTCATTTTTGCATTTTTGTCAAGACAGTTTTTCTTTATCGGCATGTGACATTTATTGATTGTTGCCAGTACTAAATTTAAACGGATCGATATTTTTTTCTTAGCTGCCCGTCCTTTTATCTTTGATGAGGCGTGAACACGGGTCTTTTGGCCAGTTTTACGACTTACCCTGTGTTAGAGTTGTGATTTACATGGACTAATTTTATTGTTTAATTTGACAGTTGTTCCTTTTGATTAGGGCTTAATTTTGTAACTTTAGTAAGGTGGAACGAATTTTGTTAATGATTTTTAACGTCAATCTTACAGTTATTAGTTAAGTTGATTCTGTAATAATTAATAAGAAATTTCAATATTGCATTAGGTATTGCTTGAGTGGTCAATTAATTTAAAATTGGTCTTCCTTTTCAAAATTGAATTGATTCTGGAAACTTAACCACTGACGTGTGACTGTGTCATTATTACTGACAAACTATGTAATCCTAGTAATATTATAAACGCGAAAGTTTGTAAGAATGTATGGATGTATGTTTGTTACTCTTTCACGCTGCAACAGCTAAACGGATTGGAATAAAATTTAGTATGGAGATAGCTTATACCCTGGATTAACACATAGGCTAGGCTTTTTATCCCGGGAAACCGCGGGGAAACCGCAGGGCGCAGCTAGTTAATAATTAAATAACATCGTTAATTTATTTTAATTGTTACACAATAAATGTATCTAATACTTTTTCACTCACGTTTATTTTAATTTTCAAAATAATAACGGAATAACATAAACATGCTTATGCTTTTTTTTATTTAATGTATCGGCAAACAAGCAGACGGCCCGCCTGATGGTAAGCGGTTACCGTCGCCTATGGACATCTGCAGCACCAGAGGCATTGCTGATGCGTTGCCGACCCTTAAGGACTCTATTAATTCCCTTTTTAAAGGACTCCATGTTGTAGCTCAGAGGAAATACCGTCGAAGGTAGGTCGTTCCACATCTTACAAGTGCGAGGAAGGAAATTGCGAGTGAAGCGTGTGGTGTGGGAAGTCCAGTTTTGTAAGATGCTTGTTAAAAAAAAAAACAAACCTTGTAAAAAAAAAGATAAAATATTTGACATTAAACTTAAAAACCTATTACTAAGTAAAAATTATATTGGATAAATTTTGACGAAAAAAGTAATATATCGGTCCGATTCTACTCACTTTGCTATGCCAAATTAATTTAATTAATTAAATTGGGTACATCTTTGACTCTCTATTATAATATTTAAGATCCCTGTAACATGTTCTTTTTTTTATGTGACTGAGTGACGAGACGAGCTGGTCGTTTGCCTGATGGTAAGCAATACGCCAGCCCATAACAATAACAGCACCACCCAGAACTTTGTTTTGCAAAATCCTGCGCGGCGCTGCACTGTGCTCGTCACCCTAAAACAATTAGCTGTTGAGTCTCAATGCCCAGTAATTTCGCTGGCTACAATGCCCTTCAAACCGGAACACAGTAATGCTTGCGCACTACTGCTTGGTGGCTGAATAACTGGCAAAGCGGTGGTACCTACCCAGACGGCCTCTCGCTTACGAGAAACCTACCACCAGTATGTATGATGCAATAAATGATTGAATATGAATATGTTATGGCAACATTATTTAGTAAAAACAAGTTGTTTTTATATGTAATCTAATAGGAGAATATACATAAACCTAGATAATTAATTTTTAGAAAAAAAACAAAAACCGACTTCAATGTATCTTCGAAGTCTTCGAGTCGATGAAATTTATATGGGACCACTTAGTAGCTATACCGAACCCGACGCAAAAATAATTTTTCAAATCGGTTCATAAATGACGGAGTTCTGAGGTAACAAACAAAAAAAAAACAATCGAACAGAGAACCTTCTCCTTTTTTGAAGTCGGTTAAAAATAGTCGAATTGCATGTCTTCAACACCATTGTCATGGCTGGAGTTTCTGGATCCTGAGACACTAGTTGGTTTTTTATGGAACTGAGTGATGAGACGCGGAAGTCGTTCGCCTGATGGTAGGCGCCACGCCTGCCCATAACAATTGCAGTGCCACCCTTTTAATACCATAAAAAGCACTATTTTATAAACCATATTTAAAAACATTGTTTATCTTTATACCTACACACAAAAAACTTTTTAAAATGTGACGCTTACGACAGAATATATAGGTATAAATAAATATTAAATAAGCACCTACATTTATTAGATAGGTACGTAGTTACCTAATTTGGATAGGTATCTTGCAACGCAAATTATATAAATTAATTTTATTAGGACAAATTTAACGCTTATTTAGTTATTTACTGAAATAGCCCACACCTTGTGTTTAAACAGCATAAAATCAAATAATTATTCACAAAATCCAAACAATCACAATTAAAAAATAGAACAAACCATTTCCAAGTAAAATAAATAAACAATAAACATAAAAAATAATAAAATGCTTACTCCAGCCTATTAAAAGGTTCTAAGAACAATTTTGAATTTGAATTTTCGTTCGAAAAGAGAAGCCGGCAGTTTATAGACCAATAAAGCTGGCTGGAAACACTATTACTGATTATTATGTTATGGTTGGTGTTCTTTATTTGAAAAATAAAAACGTTTTGTAGCTCATCATGGCGGTTAATGATGTTCGGTGGGTTTTGAAATTGGAATCTTAGCGCCACGTTAATTTCACCAGTGAAATGGATAATTGTTCAGAATAAAGCTAGGCACGTCTTGTTTCAAACATTTTTAAATCTTTGACTTAATAATAATTTTATTATTTACGTAGGTAGATAGTAAGTATTAAGTAGTTAATAGGCGCTTAATATATTAAGACTGCTTAAGGGTTTTCGGGCGAGCTTCTTTTTTTAATTTTAAAATAGACGCTTTGTCTACTAAAATTTTAATATTTTTACAGGAATAATGACCAAATATTACTGTAAAAAAGAAAAATCTCTCGTTTCTTGAAACTTTTATTTTTTATGTTGTTTAGTTTCGTCTTTTTTGACCAATTTGGATTACCTATACCCATTTTCATGACAATATAAGAGAATAAATGCATTGATTTTAATGATTTCATTGATATACAACATTTATTAATTTACTTTGATAGCGATTCATGGAAATCTAGTAGAAACAAAATTACGAACAGGCGGCCATTTTTTTATTACGCAATTTTTAGCCTACTTGAATAAAAGGAGGAGGTTCTCAATTCAATTTTTTTAATTTTTGTTACTTTAGAAATTCTTTTTCAAATTATTTTTGCGTGGGGTCAGTATGGCTTCAAGCTGGTCCCATATAAATTTCATTGATATTCGACCTTGGACTTCGAAGATACATCAGAACTGAAGTCGTGTTTTTGTTATTAAATATATATAATATAATTAAATATATTAATATTTCAGAAAATGACGACTATCTCATGAGAACTCTTCATTTAGCTCTAACGATTCTTGCTGCCTTGCAAATCCCTAATTTCCACCCTGATTATAAGGTAAACTAATTAATAATTTGATTGAAAATTGTAACTATTTAGTTTTATATATTATTAAAAGTAATTTATTATGTGACTTTAACGTAGATAAGACCTAAATTACAATCTGATAAATCTATAACTAATAATTAATCGAAATTGACAAATATATCCATTAAATAATCAAATTACTAGGAATAAATTAACTCCACCAGGCCTACCGCACTCCGCACTGTAGGTACGAAGCTACAAGTACATAGCCGGACACCGACGGCGGGTCGCGCGTCGTGACACGTGCCGCGTCAGAAGAGATAAGAGCTATGCGATAGAAAGAGAGGCGCTCTGTAGTTTAATATGACTGGTAGGTATGCAGCGCTACGCGAGCTGAATTGAATTTTATTGCGTCATAGCGAGAGTCGCTATTTGTTTAAATTTCTTTGCGGATTGATGCTTCTGTCCCTTAGTATTCTGTGACTCCACTTAAAACTTGTGCAGCGCCCTCACAAAGCACATGTATCTAATCTATAAGACATCTTTAACACCTGTCTGGTACATTACATGTAAGCATTAATAAATAAATGAATAAACCACAAAGTTATTGACTCACAGACTGATTGACTGACTGACTGATTGACTCAATTATCACGACATCCCTAGAACAACAGACTTCCCCGCGGAGGAGTTTACACATGGTAGGTCTCGTATGCGGGAGGCCGTCTGGATAGGTACCACCGCTTTGCAAGTATTCTACCGCCAAGCAGTAGTGCGCAAGCATTACTGTGTTCCGGTTTGAAGGGCATTGAAGCCAGCGAAATTACTGGGCATATGAGACTTAATATCTGATGTCTCGGGGTGATGAGCGCAATGCAGTCCTAAATAGGTAGGTACGAAGTACTTTTATGGTATTAAAAGTTATAAGAAATTATTATGGGCAAGTGTGGCGCTTACCGTCAGGAGAACGACTTGCTCGCCTCATTACTCAATTCAATAAAAAAAATATAAACAAGTAGGTATACATTTTATAAAAAAAAAACTGACTTCAATGTATCTTCGAAGTCCAAGGTCAAATATCGATGAATTTGATATGGGACCACTTCGTAGCTATACTGAACCCGACGCAAAAGAATTTTCCAATCGGATCATGGATGGATGGATGACGGAGTTCTGAAGGAGACATCAAATTTAAAAAAAATCAAAAACATACAATCGACTAGTACCTCCTCCTTTTTAACCTACTTCTCAAAAAAGAGATTCTCTATTCGATTGTAATTTTTTGTTTGTTTGAAGTCGGTTAAAATACTGAAATATTTTACAACCTTTTAAAACATTGTTTACCTTAAGTAATACATTATAAGTATACACACAGTTTGACAGCACTAATAGGTGTAGGTATAAATAATTCGAGTCAATAGTTCAATTAACGTCAACTTAATTATGTGAACATGTCTTGATTAACTTCATATTTATTCTGTGGTAAATACTTGTTTCTATGTAATAGGTAAGATTTTTCGAAGAGTATTTTTCGAGAAGACAAGATTCATTTTCAAAATCGCTTAGATTTATTTCAAAAATGTGTAGGTAATAACTAAAAAAAATATAATGCCCTTTCCAAAATATTCAACATAAACACTTTTTTTTGGAAACTGACTGATGAGACTAGCAAGTCGCTCGCCTGATGGTAAGCGCCACGCCTGCCAATAACAATTGCAGTGCCACCCAGAACTTTTAATCCCACAAAAGCACTGCGTAACACTGCGTTGCGCTCATCACCCCGAGACATCAGATATTAAGTCTCACGCCCAGTAATTTCGCTGGCTACAATGCCCTTTAAACCGGAACACAGTAATGCTTGCACACTGCTTGCCGGCTGATTAACTCGCAAAGCTGTGGTACCTACCCAACGGCCTCCCGCATACGAGAGACCTACCTCAAGTAAAAGTATCGAAAATTACCCCATGAGACACAGGCATCGAATTACCTATAACAATCAGTTTTTACATATGTATACATAAAAGGTTAAACACTACATCAGCAAGTACGTACATAAAATCAAACGGACGCAACTACAAACAAACAGTCAAAGTTCAACGACCTTGGAACCGACACCGCACAAAAGACACCGTCACGAAAAATTAAAAACAAATGCACTTCGATTTGAAAAAAAAAACTCATAAACCCTACGGCCTGGGCCTGAATTGATAGCCGGTACAGACTGCACGTATACACTGGGCCCAGGGGGCGTGGCACTATAACAGGTTACCAAAGCACGGAGCAGCGCCAAAAAATACCCATAAAAAACATATAATGGTAACCCTGGCGCCTTCGATCGATCCCGCAGTGCCAACCCGCGCGCTTCGCACGTACGAACCAAAAAAATCGCGCCACAACTTCCCACCAATCGGAGACAAGCCCCGCCTTAATCATATTCCACCCCCAAACAAGCCCCGCCTACTGATCGACGCTAGCGCCATCCGTCCTATACATGTGGCGGTTTGAGGTACTAATTAGAAAGAGACGGGTATACTCTGGGCCGTTCGTTTCTCGGACAATTTCCTCCAACCGATCATTAAGTGTTTAAATTCATCGGGAGTTGGTTGTGTCGGGTTTCTTCGGAGGGGCACGCTATTAAAATATCTACAAACATTATCTTTAATTGGACAGAATTTTGTGCTTGTGTGCGTCGGTGAGGTTTTTTTTCCCGCGTACAGTGACGATTCCGTTTTTTCGAAACCTGATGACTGTTATCACTTGAGTTTAGTGTGCAGTGATCGTCTGTGATTTCTAGTACCATACTTTACCTCGGACTGTGGGATAAAGGAAAGTGGTGGAAAATGACATCAGTGACGTAGTTTTGAGTTCCAAGGACCAGAAATAGTCGAGCTGTGACCGCGGAATTGGAAAATGACGCCACGTGCCGCGTAATTGACGAATCGTAATGCATGGTTCTCTAATTGATCTATAATTATATCTCTGCCCCATTCTTTCTAATCACCGATGGTTTTCGACTCCGCTTCCAAGTGTCTATAGAATTTTAGCAACAAATTCTAAATTTCAAACAACCAACGACCAAGTCTCTTTGAAAAGTTCCTCGATTGTGTTCAAAAACAGAAGTGTGAATAAAATAACTGAACAACTGTGGATTTGGTTTGTGGTGTTGATAATATATGTGAAAATAGTGATGCTGTGTTGGTGTCATTGATTTTCAACGAAACCGTAAGTACCGACCCTTTTATACTAAGTTAAAGGCATTTAGAGATCCAATAAAAAGTCATAAAAGTTGTACCCAGCAGAAAAAAACATCCAAAGCTACAAAAGCGAAAAATTCTTTAAAAAATAAAGATAGATTCCTAGGTACCACCATTTTGGATAATTAATGCAATAGAAATTAGACACTCAAAGAGAAATAGCGAACATTATTTTTCTTAAATAGATGAGATTAGTTAAATACAAGTCCAAAAAAGTAAAAAAATGGATAGAACAATGGAATCTAAACGTCATTAATAGAAAATAAATTTAGGCCTAATAAGATACTTGTAAGAAACTGATTTATTCTTATTGCATTGGTCCATTCTATGATAGAAACAATCTAGAAAGAGTAATACACTATAATTTCACCCAAAAAGAGCAAAATTACGATATTTTTGAAATTACCGAAAAAATAGTACCTGCTATGTCATCTATAAAAATTAAGTCAGATAGAAAATTTTGTTGATTTAAAAATCATTTAGTAAAATATGGCACTGAAAATGACAGATGACACAATCGTTTTCAAATTAAATAAATGGAATAGACTCTTACAATCTTCACCGTAGCCCAAACTACATAATGGTTCATCGTTCTGACCTGTGTTGGAAGCATGCGCTGAGAAACTTTCAGCTTTTATAAAGTAACGAAGGTTTGGGGTAACCGGGCTCTTGCCCTATTACTGACGAAGATCTAAAATTTGTCACAACGAAAGAATCCTCTAGAGAAATCTAAGTTAGACAAATTATATAGAGCACACCCTTGTCAATATAATAGTGTCATATAAGGAAGTGAGCTAGCGTCAAAAACGGGTCTCTCAAGGGAGTGAGCCAGAGCCAGCATTATTTAATATTACTTACGTCCATCTAGCTACATACCTATAGGTAATACTATTGTGACTTACCAGGGCCGTATGTAACTAAAGAATGACAAAATTACAGTAAAAATATTTCAAAATGTCCATTCCTAAATTGTTATTTTGTCATAAAAATTGTAGCTAAAAATCAATATAATCTATTGTTGGTTATAAAAGGTTATTCTTGTATTTCTCTAGACGAAAAAAAGGTTGACAAAAACTTAAGCCTCTTGTCCATTTTGAGTGAATCTCTATCCATTGTACAGTTTGAGGTAATATCAACCAAGTTCCTGTTTCACGGGATAATGTTTCAAACAATTTAGATAATTCTTAAAATGACTTAGAAAAGTAGTGTTTTCCAAGAGCTTTTTTCACAAAATGTTATGTCATCCAATGGTTTTTGTTTTAGCCAGTCAAAGTAACTCTTGAAAACTTAAATTTCTCATTTTGCAAAGTATTTCTGGGCATCGCAACTTATTAACAACTGGAAAATGTAGTCATAAAGTCTACGAACAAAGCATTGGATGTACTTACCTTATTATACTAATAATTATAAATAAATTCATTTATTTTAGACAATAATACAGATAACAAATTAAAAGTACTAAGCCCATAAAATATGTATCTTACAGACTAACATATATATAAATTAAAAAACACTATACACTAGGATAAGGAGCATTTCGGTGTAGACTCTCTGTAGCGCCGGAACACTAATCCCTCGGGCCAAAACTCGGGCAGGAACATCTCCTTTATATTTAGCGGGAATCCGGAGCACGTAGGCCTTGAAACTCGTCGTCCACGCTGACTCCAGCCTCGACAGGCTCAGACACTGCAAGTACAATAATCACTGAATCAATCGTCACTGAATTTAGTTTTAGTAAAACATGGCAAACAAGTAATATTTAAATTGAGAAATTGAAGTGCATAGCACTAGTTACCTTCCCTTAAATATTTAGTGAGAAGAAAAACAGCAACCTTTTTTAATTTTTTTTTTGCAAATTGGTTTGCGTTTGACCACTATGTCACCGATGGTAAGCGACGATGCGGTCGACGATCTAGCACTCTTGCCAAGATAGTACCTGTTCATTCGAGACTTGAAGATTCCTAGATTGTAACTATCGGGAAAGACTGACTCTGGCAGGGAGTTTCACTCGTTAGAAATACGCATAATAAAAGTGGAAGCGAAGTGGTTAAAGCAGAAGGAATGTCCACCATGAAACGGTGGCGTATTGCCGTACGTCTTGTAGTCCGATGATGAAACGGGGACGGGGGAATTAGTTGGTGCAATTCTGACGCACACTCTCTGAAATGTATCCGATCAAAAACCGGTAGACTGGCAATTCTGCATCAGTTGGAGCTCGAACTTTTCCGACACCTTAATCAACTGGGCTACCAAGCTTAAATAGGCATTTTCTTCTATCCTTATTGTCTTACGGGGACAATTTTGAGTCAGTAACTAAATTGTAATTCTCTCGACATTTTGGCGAGCTTTCCTGGCTAGACTAGGAAGTGTAACTCTTATTATTAACTAACTGACCCGACAGACGTTGTCCTGTCTTAACTATCAGCACATATTCTGTCAATTGCGCCAACTGTCAAACAACTGACAGTTATGTCAAATGCCATAAGGTTACATTGGAAAAGTTAATATGAATCTGAATCCTTGTTTCCTTTCAATTTCAATCTGGGTCTCTTAAAGACAAGATTGAATAGGCACCTCATGGGCAAACGTGCTCCAACTTAGACCGCAACTACGCTTACCATCAGGTGAGTTATTGTCTAATGTAAGCCCATTTCGTCATAAAAAAAAGTTAATATACCTAGTCGTTATTTTTTTTTAATTATCTAATGTTCCGCGCAACTTTCTTAATATTTTCTATCATAATATCCTTCTCCTGACAATAACAAACAAAAAAAAGAATTACCAAAATTGGTCCAGTCGTTCACGCGTGATGCCGTGACTAAGGGAAATAGCTCAGATAAAGGTTGGCTGTCTACTTGAAGGGAAACAGGGATTTCCTTTTTATATTTATGTAGATTATCATATAATTAAATCATTTATTTAATAAGGTTAATAACCTTTTTAAGCTTATTTGGCTAGTTGACAAATTTATAATATTGAGGTATCTGCTGCGGATGCTAGGCTCATAGCCCGTGTTTGAAAGAAGAAAGAAAGAAAGAAAATTATTTATTCTTGCAAAACTGCACACAACAACACACAAATACACGGGTCCATTAACAAAAAACAATGTCTACAATAATTATAATGCGTCCGTGTACGTAGATAGCTGCCGTGCACAGTGTTGCCAGAAAAGGTTTGAGCTCAGCTTAATGTTGTGATTCTATCATCTTTTCAGCTCCGACCTTTGGTGACGCACGGACATACTCGTAATAATTTAACTATATAAAGTATACAATATACAAAAGACATATATAAAAGATTAACCGAATATAATATGGTATATTTTAAATGTAATATCTTATATATAAAATTGTCGTGTCACAATGTTAGTTACGTTACTCCTCCGAAACGGCTTTACTGATTTTTACCAAATTTTATATGCATATTATTGGTCTGAGATTCGGCTACTATCTATTTTTCATACCCCTAAGTGATAAGGGTTGTTGAAACCGCGGGTCAAACCGCACGGCGCAGCTAGTAAATAATTAATAAATACATAAATACATATGAATAGTGCTTCAAACAAAAAATATGCAATAAATATATAACAGCAGTATTAAATAAGAACCAGACTCAAAGGGAGAAAGAATAAACGGTTATAATAGATGTTCCAGCGTACAGTGCCCTCCCCAAGGGTTATACAATATACTAGCAAAGTTGCTCGTTTACCTATAATTAAGTAGGTTATAGGTAGGTATGTAGGTTATATATGGCCCTAAGGTTCAGGAAACACGATAATTAAAGCTGTAAATGGGGCAGCTGTAAAAATGCAGGTGAGCTATAGCTTATAGACCTACTAGATGGCCCCCCGTGGTTTCCCCCAGTGTTTTCCGGAAAACCATTAGGATATCCCGGGATGTTCTTTCCAGGTCCTAAAGTAGCTACATATCGAATTGCATTAAAATCCGTTCAGTACTTTTAGCGTGATTGAGTAAACTTATAAAAACGAAATCTCTTTACCTATTCAGTTTTGGCATCACAGACGCACTTATGAACGTCAAATTATCACCATGATTCTACCACCGTATCGGAAAAAGAACTACTACTCAGAAGATACGGCAAGAAACTGAGGGACATGGAACCTGAGAACATTTTTTTAGAGGCTTTGTTTAAAGTTTTTGGTTTTCTACAATGCTTTGTTTCTTATGTACCAGTTGGCTACTTTGCAGAAGTGGAATGTTCCAAGCATCTTTGTCTTCAATATAATTACAAACAGTATAGTTGCTTTTCTCTAAAGATTTTTTTTTATGTTTGCCCGTCAGGGCAGGCTAAAGTCTCTAGGACCATACCGCCATGTCTTACGTAGTTTTTATTTGATAGTTTAATATTCCATTTTATTATACTTTTGTTGAGAATGAGGGTCAACAGCAACAAGCCGGACCCTCTCCTAGTGCTTCAATAAAGTGGTGGAACGTTATTCAAGCTTTCCATGGACTTTTTGTGAGAACATAAAAAGCAATGTTTTCCCTATTTTGTTTCATTTGCCTACACTCGTGCACGTTGACGAACACATAATGGTTAATATTCCACCGATATTACACATGATCACTCGAAATAACACTTGTTTGGAAAATAAAACAAAATCGAACTGTATCACTTTTCACTTCCCACCAAAAAGTCCTTTTCTCATTAGAACAATCTTAACGCGTAATTTGAATTTACGTTCTGTGTGTGTGTACCCGCTTACGCGCTCTGGAGTGGTAGGCTCCGGCCGTGGTTGTAATACCACCCACCGGACAAAGCCATGCCGTCAAGCGACCTAGTCGTGTTTCGGGATGATGTTCGGTGAACCATCGGGGAGACGGGTCTGAGCAGCCGCTCAACTGCCGTCTCTCTCTAGATCTATGTGCTCCATCGTAGGCCACATCATCGCTTCACATCAGGCGAGATAGTGGCCAAACATAGATCTATTAAGTGTAAAAAAAAACCTGTGAGCTCCGTTATACATTTTGCAATTTTCTTGACAAAACGTACGCAGTTGCTCATGAAGGACTCATTCGTTTTACTCAGTCTAAACCTAGGTACAACAAAAACCTATCCTTATTTCTAGTGTTTATGTTGTGATGGTCACTATTTACTTTGAATTTTTTATGTAACTGATTGACGAGACGAGCTGGTCGTTCACCTGATGGTAAGCAATACGCCAGCCCATAGCAATAACAGCACCACCCAGAATTTTGTTTTGCAAAATCCTGCGCGGCACTGCACTGCGCTCGTCACCCTGAGACAATTAGCTATTGAGTCTCATAATGCCCAGTAATTTCACTGGCTACAATGCGCTTCAAATCGGAACACAGTAATGCTTGCGCACTACTGCTTGGCGGCTGAATAATTGGCAAAGCGGTGGTACCCACCCAGACGGCCTCTCACATACGAGAAACCTACCAGTGGAATTTGTGGATGTTTTTACGAACGTGCATTATATTAAGGTTTGGAAACTATCGTGAGTCGAAAAATACTCATTATAAATATAAACTGCTACACTCGCGTTATGATTATGTCGGAATAACTCCAACCAGGTTTATATTTTCATAATAAACATCCATCCATCCATCCATCCTCACAAACTTATAATATTAGAAGAATAGGATTCCTTAATTAAGAATGACTCTTAACAAACGTAGTGTTTATTTATTTGTCTATGCTAGTTACGGTTAATATGACCGTAGTTGCCATTAAAAAAAAACCGATTGAGTTAACCCATAGACAAGGAAATTATTGCCATAAACAGGTGGATTTATCAATCATAACTCTGTCATAGAGATTTTAATGACTTTGTCTTGTAAATGCAAAAGTTAATTGCGTATTTTCCTGTTATATAACTTAGGTAGAGTCAGCTGCGTTTATTACTCTAGTTTTATTCTAAGTTCTAACTTAAAGTCGGATACAGTCAGTTTTTTTTTAATTCAGATAAGCTTTTTTATGGAAGTGAGTGATGAGACGAGCAAGTTACTGGTGGTAGGTTTCTTTACTGGTGGTAGGTTTCTTTACTGGTGGTAGGTTTCTTTACTGGTGGTAGGTTTCTTTATTGTTGTTAGGTTTCTTTACTGGTGGTAGGTTTCTCGTATGCAAGAGGCGTCTGGGTGGGTACCACCGCTTTGCCAGTTATTCAGCCGCCAAGCAGTAGTGCGCAATTAATGTGTTCCGGTTTGAAGGGCATTGTAGCCAGCGAAATTACTGGGCATTGTGAGACTCAACAGCTAATTGTCTCAGGGTGACGAGCGCGGTGTAGCGCCGCGGTTATGGGCTGGCGTATTGCTTACCATCAGGCAAACGACCAGCTCGTCTCATCAATCAATTACAAAATAAAAGTCGTTCGCCTGATTCGCCTATAACAATTGCAGTGCCACCCAGACCTTTTTATACCATAAAAGCATTGCGCTCTTGATCCCAAGACATCAGATTAAGTCATATGTTTCAATGGATATATTCAATCATATACCGACGTAATTTTGTACTTGACTGTACTAAATCCTGTATAACTGCTAATATAATATACCTGCCTATTATTACTAGTTGCAGGTTATGTATTGATCTTATTTATATAATGTAGGTAGTTATAGATTTCATAGATTAACTTGTTCAAGGAAAATATTATCTGCATATGAGATTAATAATAATTATAATTAATTAGATTTTTTATTACGATAATGACGCTATAAAATATAATTTTCATCAAAATATAAGCTAGCAGTCCTGACATGGACTGGAGAAAATTCTACCCGGGGAGAATCATAATCTACGTTTTATCCACGTAATAATGAGTCTATGCTCTAAGGCGGAGACATATTTCCACCACAAATGTCAAAAGGGGACAAATTTATCTTTTTCTCTATTTCCGTGCTGTATAAGGTGGAGAAAATAATTTTATCTCTCAAAGGTAGATCAAAACAGGGTCAATATTTTGTCTCTCCGGTCAAGTCTACAGCAAAGGTTAGCGGGAAATAATACCTACATATATCTCGCCTGATGTTAAGCAACGATGTGGCTAAAGATAAAGCACATAGGTCTAGAGGAAGACAGTTGAGCGCTTGCTCATATCCGTCTCCCTGATGGTTCACCGAACATCATCCCGAAAGACGAGTTCCTACTATACTACTAATATTATAAATGCGAAAGTTTGTGAGGATGGATGGATGTTTGTTACTCAATCACGCAAAACTACTGAACAGATTATGATGAAATTTGATATGTAGGTACTTTAGGTCCTGGGAAGGACAAAGGCTACTATTTATCCCGGGAAACTGCGGGTGATACCGCGGGCGCAACTAGTAAGCTTTATAAAGGCGTGAGCCGTCGATGTCCTAAAACTCCTTTAAAAGCTGAAAATAAAAACAAAATATTACTATAACCAATCGTACAACAAAATCCAAACCGATTTCACGTTTATAAACTTCAATATATTATATTACAGCAATTACTTTCAAAAACACCGTTTTTAAACACAAAAGAGCGACGTTGTTCACACAGTTCGATAATAATTAAAAATTAACGGTTTCCGAACGAACCCTTTGGTATAGAAGTAATAGACTATTAATATTGTTGTCTATGGTCATTTCTTATGCATGGATATCAATACGTATATCAAAGGGTATAGTTGCATCGATCGACTCAATGACAGTGTTATTAAGTATTTGTAGACTTCCAAGTGATTTTCGCGAGTTCTTAATTAGAAAGAAATTGTGGCACTTGTATTTTCGTTTCAGGATCAGGGCCCTTATTCACTTTGACAACTTGGCGATTCCTTGCTTCGAGGAAACGTCGATTCCTTCATTAATAAACGACATCTGCGAAATTTGTATTCTTTATGACTCGTCATATACCTATATGAATATATTAATGCGTCATAGAGATGTCGTTTATTAATGAAGGTATCGACGTGATTTCGAAGCAAGGAATCAACGTGATTTTGCCAAGTTGTCATAGTGAATTGAGGCCTTGGTGTGATTTGAAACCTTACCACAAACCTTGAAATTAAGTGATAACAAGAATTTTGTTGAAAATTACATTTTTCAAACTTTTAACAAACTTGTAATCGGAACCGCGAGTAGATTAAAATGAGTCCAAACACTAGTAATTTACGATTATCCGTCAAGGAGATCCATTGCCCACCCGTCTCCATCATCAGATAAGCTGGCTGTCACCATAATATTGCATTGTCATCGAACTTTGACAAGTATGCAAAATTTCAACTCCGTAGGATAAGAGGAAGTAGTTCTGATTTAACATACAAGATTGTACTTTCATAACTTAACCTAATAATTGATTATAAATTGTAATTTAATAAATAAATAATCAAAATTAAATTATTAAATATACAAATAATATACAGATAGTCAAACAAAATTGTCGTGTTGTGTCCTACTTGACATTTTAACACCACTTGACACTTAAAGATGCCTGATACGTTTAATGTATTGACAATTTGACATGTCCTTTGTGAGTGTGACATGTGAAAGAGCTACTAAATAAATAATGTCAAGTACCACTGAATCGAGGTTTGGACACGTTTTACTAGACCGTTATAGTCAATTTACTTACTTACATTTCAGTATTACCACAGAATACTAAGGGATAGAATCATCACTCCACAAATAAATTTAAACAAATAGCGACTCTTGCTATGACGCAATAAAATTCAATTCAGCTCGCGTAGTGCTGCATACCTACCAGTCATATTAACCTACAGAGCACCTCTCTTTCTATCGCATAGCTCTTATCTCTTCTGACGCGGCACGTGTAACGACGCGCGACCCGCCGTCGGTGTCCGGCTATGTACTTGTAGCTTCGTACCTACAGTGCCGGAGTGCTCTATGCCTGGTATTATCTAAGTGCGTTTACGCCTAGGGCGTTCGCTCGAAGTTAGGCATTCATCGGTGTGCAGCGACACGATCCTTCGCACCCGAAGATGCCTGAAGCTTGCGCGTTCAATGACAAATTTTAATATTTTTTTGAATTCTCAATTCAAGGGGAAAGAGAGATGTAATCTGTTGGCATCACAAGATGAAATTGGCAACAGTAACAGCGGCTCAAATTTCAAAGAGATTAGATACCACTATCATGGTTATTCTATTAATCATTAAAAGATTCCACAAATAAATGATGTGGAATCTTTTAATTGGCTTTTTATATGATACTCATGTTGTGTCAAACTATTTTGTATCAAAAGTTGTTAGACAGAAAATATATGATTTATTTCAATAATAGCACAAGACATACACTGTATTCTATTTTCTTGCATTATTCTAGTCCATTGACTTTGTTTTTAGCGATAAGACCGCCAATTGTATTACCAAACAAGCTTCTTTTTTATATTTAAGTGATAAGTATACAATGAAGAGTTTCTATTCTATTTTCTTTTTTATCGGCCGTAGGTATGTATTTATCTTTCTGTGTCAGACATTATGCCAGAATTTATGATGAAAAATAAAAATACTACAGATTGATAAGATAATTGATAATACCTGCTACGAACAATAAATAGTCAATTAATTAATAGCCTAATAAAAATTAACGTAAGTACCTACTAAAACCAACTGACATACAAACCAATTTCTATTATTAGATTATTACAGACATCTCAATCGTCCCTACGCAATTACTAGGCCACTTTCCTTCTACGGTTAATAAGCAAGATGGCGGCGCTTTGACATATGATTGATGATTGTCACCGATGTAAATGTCATAACTCCCGCCATTTTCTATGGCCGCTTTTTTACGCCAGAACTGGTTGGAAAGAATTTTATTCGACGACAATTTTCTTATTTTCTTTTCTTTAATTGTAGCCGGTCAGTAACTTCTTTTTTATTTTAATTGTTAAGGGGTGGTGTGGCAGATGCAATTGGCAATGTAGTCTTCAGTTTAGCTTAAAACAGACGTTGCATCCTGTTTTGTTCAAAATAAATACATAATTATATTACATTTCAGTTTTAAAAGTTTGAAAATATTTTTACGAAAATTTAAAATAATACTTCGTGATTTCGGTTTTGTTGTTATTTTGACAAAATCATTCGAAATTAAAAATATTATTTTATTTAATTTGGTTATCACAGACGCACTTACGAACGTTAATTGATTACTAAGACTCTACCACCATATTGGAAAATGCCCACATAATCCAAAAAATACGACAAGGAACTGCAACATGCAACATTTTTAATTTAACAATAATAGTTAGTCATAGGCCTAGCTACTTGGTAGAGCTAAAAGGACATCTTTGTTATTTTGATTCCATTTCTACTCTATCTCTCTATATACGGGCCTTTTTTCAGACACGGGCCTTCTTTCAGACAGGGGCCACGCGGGTCCAGTAGGAGTCGGCCTGCTGCTGCATCTTCGAATATTGTAATTTTTGAACATGCCGGGTGTTCACAATGTTTTCTGTCACCGTTCAGCTTAAGAAAGCCATTGGTAATTGGCCTAGCTGGGTTTGAGCTCCGGCCGGATCTTGCAAGTTCCCGCTGAGCTAAACTAGCCCCATTTAATTTAGTTTTCCTTAATGTCTCTTAGAGACAGTAAGTTACAGAGTTGTTTTTATATCCTTTGCCCGATCCGTCATGAGCCGAGTTAGTAAAACGTAATCGCAATGAAGAAACACTGTTTTTGTCCGTCCGTCTGTCCGTATCTCACGCTAATCTTACACGCTAACCTGTACTTGGAAAATGAGATTCTTATCTGTTTTCTTTTGTATTAGAGTAAATAGGTTTCATTTGTCGCAATTATGAAGCGGCTTGGCCGAAAAGAACGAATAAAAAAGGAAAAATAAATGTAGGTTGATTGATATATTCAAGATATATATTACGCTACGTGCCAATTTTACGAATAAAAAAAACAAGACTCTATGGTAGCATAGTTTTAAATTTTAATAGAGGTTTCATCGAACAGGCTTAAGGTCGGCTTCCAAAGACGAAAATATTTAAAAATATCAATAAACGTTTATAATATCAGTGAGATTAATACATTTCTAAAAGTAATATGCCTAGTTAAGTCCTAAAAATTAGCCTGTTTAGGGACAACATGTTTTTGCTGTATGGAAAGCTATTTCACTGCCACTGGCAGTTTGACACTGTTTCGTTTTTTTAATCATATCAGTACTGAAAACTAACAGAGTTTGTTGTTTCGCCGTTTATAATTTTCTATTAGGTAGGTAGATAATTATAGAGATTTATCAAAATAAAATAAAATAATAACATTTAACAAATCGTTCTTATGGTAATGTAGTAGGTACTTATCTATGTCAAATATGCGTTTTTTTCGCGATGTTCCAAGCAAAATCAATAAAAAGAGCTCTGACACATTTAAGTAGCCATTCGCTATAGAAAAAATTTATTACGTCCATGAATACCTTAAAACCAGAAACGTTAAGGCTTATTTTTATAACACAAATAAAACTACATGATCTTTTCGAAAAACAGGCTTTTGTACATCTTTTGCCACTTCACAAGACGTTTACATACCAATTTGTAGGCCATCGACAAACTGGGAACTTTTTTGAGTGATACTTTAGTTCGACCCATAGACAAATAGGTACTTATAGAGCAATTTGTTTACGATCAACGTGTATGGATCGATTACATTCATAACGTTCGACGGATGTTTTTTTCTTTT
Source organism: Petrophora chlorosata (assembly GCA_951640565.1). Taxonomy (NCBI): domain Eukaryota; kingdom Metazoa; phylum Arthropoda; class Insecta; order Lepidoptera; family Geometridae; genus Petrophora; species Petrophora chlorosata. Next base: position 5,170,783 of record OX621216.1, on the reverse strand, counting down.
TTTTCTTTATTGTCGTGAAACACGCACGCTTGAAGTCAGAATGCAGGCAAAATAAAAAGTTAGGAGATATAACAATAAAGTTAAAATGGCACTGAGTGTTTGTAAATCTATGTTTTATGAAAATTTTATGGGAACGGGAACGGTGGGGGGCGCGAATACATGACATTAATGCATTGTTGCACTGGCATTTATGAACTAATGTTACCATTGGCAAAGGAAAAAGTTCCGACAGCTGTCAGATGGGTACCTAGTGTGACATTTTTACCTACCTGTATATACTTTTTTCTTTGTATCACTGATATAAACTGAGTTTAATGTCATTAAGCAGTTTTTTCTTAATTTAAATATATTTGATTGTAAAGGTCATTGTATCTTTGTCTTCTTTACAAGATGCTGCAACATTTGAATCATTATCAAAGTAGGTATTTCAAAACTCTAAATGTCTGCTCTCACATTTTTTTTTCAGCACTTCTTCTCACTTACCTTTTTTTTGTTCGAAAGTTTTTTTTCAATCCAGAATCTTTGTTGACACGAAACAATTGAGATTACTTTTTCAGAGAGTGCTACTTTAACATATATATGACGTATATTATATGCTGCCAGTATTATGCTTATGAATAATACTAATAGATTTTAACCCTGGCAATACAAATAAAGTAAAATTAAAAAAGTCACCAAATAAGTACTTAACAAAACACCGTCCATAGACTAAGAATTAAAACACAGCGACGTTTCGCGCCCTTTCTCCTGTCATATAAAAGCCATTGCGCGGCTGTCAATGGGGTTAAGAACTTCAAAATGGCCGATGGTGTCACGCGATCCTACTGATTTCTATTGTAGGATAGTTATTAGCTAGGGGTTGGTTTGGACAAAGGTGTCTGAATGATAGGGAGCCATTTTTAGTGGTTACTGGTAAATAAGTATTTTTATTTTAGTATTAAAAAAGAAGTTAAGAGTTTGAGGTTATGATTCAACTTGACCTGTTTTTTTTGCCGCTGTATGATATTTTTTTAAGTTAAAGAACGATAGTCATATCCATAGATGAATTAATTATAAGCATATCATACTTTTTCAAGTCAAACATGCCAAACGTTTTGGCGAGAAGTGAAAAGTATGGACTATTTTTTTCCAAAACTTTTCCAAAAAGTGTTTCTTCGAGTGTGTAAGATTGGTTTATTAACCATAACGTTCGTAAACGTACAAGAGTGTAGGCATGTATACCAAAATACTCTAACATTGCTTTTTATACTCACCCAGGAAGTCAATTAGAAGCTTCATGTAAAGTCTTTACATTTTACTGAAGTCCTAGGGGAGCGGTTTCTGGAGAGTTCGGCATAAAGCCCTCAACACACTTAAAGTTACTACCTATACCTACTTGTAACTTGCATCCATGACACTGACTAAATTAACAAAAAAATTATATAAGCATAGTCAGTTCAAAACGTTCTATTTCTGACTAAATTAACAAAAAAGCATAGTCAGTTTAAATGTCCTTTTTTTCGAATTAAAAAAAAGTTGATGTCTATGTTTCTAAGTTTATCAATCATAATCATAATCACAATCATAATCATAATCATTTATTAATTGTAAATATGGGTACAAATTGGTCTTGATGTCAAAATGTTTGTAGCAGTGCTCCATATCTAGCCATATTACGGCGTACAATCAAAATTACAGTTTTTTCACTGTGTTAAAAATACCTGCTATTTTATGTTAATTTTGTCACCAAAGCATTAATTTCTTACTCGGTAAATTAAATAAACATTAATTTTCCGATAACATTTTCTAAGCCCGTTCTCTGTGAGATGCAAAAAGCGTTGCCGTGTCAGCCAATGACGTATTAGATCGCCTTGAACCAATTCGTTGCATACCGAGTACTAAAGTAATACCAACTGATATTTATACCTAGGTATAGGAACCTAGTAACAAGTATCAACTGAGTTAGATTACTAAGAGTCAGAAAAATAATAGTCTCTATTTGTTTTCGTAGAAGTTATTTATTGTTTTTTATTGTGTGAAAGATAAAATAAAGCATACATATCAACCAGTATTTATACCTAGGTATAGGATTGTAGTAACAAGTATCAACTGAGTTAGATTACTAATAGGTAGTAAGAACAATAAAAGTCTTCTAAAGTTTCTTCCTTAATATTTTGTGTAAATATTACGAAAAATGGAACGAAGGTTTTTTAAATATGTTAAATATTATAATACAGTTTAAAATCGTTAAAATCGACAGTTTAAAAAAAAGAAAAACAATAAAATACAAAATTCTAGAACACTGTAAAACATAAAACAATAAATTACTAAAACATACTATGACCTCTCTATAGGTAAGTATAGCAAAAAATATGAACCTATCGCTATAGGTTACATTATTATTTATTATTTTTTGCGATTTGCAGGCAGCTTTGCTTCAACAGATAGGTATTTTATGATCCTTAAACACATAGGTACCTTTAATTCCGTTTTCTTTTTTTTCTGCGGACTTCAAATCTCTTGGATAAAATCTGTCATAGGCGGAGAGCATTGGATCTTTACACCCCTGAAAAATATGACTAAAATTGTTTTAACAAAATGTCAAAGACATCAGTTGAGCCGCAGAACCGTGCGTCAGTAATAGTTTGTATTCTTTGAAAGAAAGAAAAGAAAGAAAGAAACGTTTATTTGCAACAACTAATAAACTATGAACATATGACATGAAAAACAAACAGAAAAACAACATTAAGTCCATAAAAAAAAACATTGAGTATACCTACTGTAGCTGTTTGTTCTTTGACAGAACAAACAACTATAGTAGGCAGTTATGCGCCCGACTGTACCTGCCCCCCTACCCATATGCCCCTCAAGCGCCAATCGTATATCGTGTTGAGTTCAGTTTAGGGTATAGCTTCACTGCGACAATATTTTATGATGCCATTTATTGTCCCATTAAATTTATCTCAACTTGTAGTTATCATATTTTGGTATAAATGAATGAGACTAATTCGATTTCTTGCCTGAATCCATAATAATTAGTCGGTATCTCATTAGTCGCAGTGAAGCTATACCTTAATTTGAGCTCAACACGATATACGATTGGCGCTTGAGGGACATATGGGTACGGGGGCTGGTTTCATAACAGTACGAGCCTAAAACTGCAACGCTGCAGTTTGACGCATGATTTCTCCGAATGCACATACAGATAAGCTCGTGGCTCTGTAACTCTAAGGTTTAGTTTAGCGTTAATTAATAAACACATGCCTTTCTGTGTGGACGTACTAATATTGTCGTTTCAAAACTTTAGTTATTAAAAACACATTTGAAGCTCCCGTAATCTTATCTAGGTACCTATTATTATAAATAAAATTTTCTTGTAATCTGTTATTTTACTCGTGGTGGGTCTCTTGTGCCAGTATTCTGTCGGCAAGCAGTAGTGTGCAAGCATTGCTGTGTTCCGGTTTAAAGGGCATTTTAGCCAGCAAAATTACTGAGCATATTATGAGATTTAATATCTGATGTTTCGGGGTGATGAGCGCAATGCGTACGACTTGCTCTTCTCATTAGTTTCATAAAAAAACAAATCAATATTGATAGAATCGAGTTTCAATACAACAAGATAAAATTAAATCATTATATTACGTTCCAACTGCGATGTATTTATCAATCGTATACATTAGGTAATTTACTTCTGCGTAGGCGCAGTACGAAGTCCTTTGTAATGTGATTCACCAATCAGAAGAACGGGAGTAGAAACCTATAGAACTATAGATCAATCGGCAACATCCTTTTACATTTCTTAGAATGTATTCGATGATGGAATAAAAAGTAATGGATTTGAGTGACCAAGCTTCGTACAAAGTTGAGGCACGCACGTTGTATGTGGAGGTTGTGTCATTGTGTGTGTACATAATGTTAGTTTGTTGAGTTACATTAAACTGGTGAAATTTTTCAAGTGGGCGTGGATTTTGATACGGTTTTAATTGTCATTTAGAGTTTTTTTGACGCATGGTATTATGTAACTATCTACGAGTATATGGCAGTCTGCGCCGCGAATCCAAAGCGTAAACTCCCGGAAGAAGGACACCCTAATTGTCCGAAACCTGGTCGGAGTTATTCCGACACAATCATAACGTGAGTGTAGCTGTTTATATTTATAAAGAATATTTCGACTCACGACAGTTTCCAAACTTTAACTATCTATAATACTACATCCTAATTAAGTTTTTGTATAATTATGAAAAACCAATGTTTCGTAATCAAGTCGTCAAAATATTACACCGCATTAGTACATTGCATTCGTGCAAAGTCGGGGAGGCTCGGTAGCTATAAATTAATGTACTTATTTAAGAACACACAAAAATCACAACCAAAACCGAACCAAATCCGGCACAGACTAACGACGTTCAAGTCATATAAGCTCCAGATTCCAGCAGCATTCAGATGTTCCTTAGTCCGGACTTTTGGCCTGAGGGAGTGGTCTATCGACGCTTTAGGGAAGCGAAGCAGCCGAAAAATCCCTAGAGTTTAATATTATGATTTGAATTGTGTATATATGTTAGTCTCTAAGGTATTTAAACTCTAAGGTATGTAGTCATGTTAACATAAGTTATATATTTTAACATATTTTATTTGTATCATGTGTTTATGAACTTTAAAAGTGCACTTTTGTGCCTATTTAATAAATGATATTTGACTTTGACTTTATAATATGGGCATCTGATAATTTTACGTCGATGTACCTTTATTATTGCCTGAAATAAAATTATATTATTATTATTGACAAAACAAACTTTGACTAATATATAATGTGTGATTGGTATGCTGATAATTTGACATATTTAATTTGTTATAATTCATTTTCATTTTGACCTTTGTATTATTATTTTTTGACTGACATCGCAATTATAAATCCTTTTATTATTATCATTATGTCGCTCTTTCTCACGGGTTATACACCCGGTCCTTTGGAAGGCTTGCGCGGGGACATGAGTCCAACACGTAGAGGCCTCTTAGAGCATTTAATTTAGATATTTAATATGTAATTATTATTATTCATAATATAGTCAATGTCATTGTTGTTTTATTATAATGTACTAATTAACTTGTGACCATGTCTGTAAGCCAATATGGCGGAACTAGAGGAACTATCCGTTTATAACAACTACATACACACTACATACACTCGCAGACTAATAAATCATTGTATCATTATTATTAAAACTGTAAAAAAACGAACCAGGAAACTAAAAAGCAGGATCTTAAATACTGTCTACTTACCCACCGCGCACTGAAAAAGACGCAACGTAAAAAACCGGTCCACCTAGCGGTACCTATAAATTCGTATAGACAGATCTCCGTGACGAATCCACTATTTTAGATCGTAAAATTGTAAAACTCTAGCACGCGAGCGTCTGATTATTCAAAAATTTTATTGTTCACTAATTAAATACACCAAGATGTGGTTTTTTGAGAGGCCATCATGCGATCGGTACAATGTTGTCACGAACGGAACTTATTGGCAGGAAAATGCAAACATACCTACCTACTTGGTTTTACTGGTGGTAGGTTTCTCGTACGCGAGAGGCCGTCTGGGTGGGTACCACCGCTTTGACAGTTATTTAGCCGCCAAGCAGTAGTGCGCAAGCATTACTGTGTTTCGGCGTGAAGGGCGTAGTAGCCAGCGAAATTACTGGGCATTATGAGACTCAACAGCTAATTGTCTCAGGGTGACGAGCGCAGTGCAGCGCCGCGCAGGATTTTGCAATACAAAGTTCTGGGTGGTGCTGTTATTGTTATGGGCTGGCGTATTGCTTACCATCAGGCAAACGACCAGCTCGTCTCGTCTTTCAGTTACATTATAAACTTGGCTGGAGTTAAATATGGTAGACTATCTTTATTTACGACTAGCTGAGCACCGCGGTTCCGCTCGCAGTTTTCGGGGATAAAATGTTGCCTTTCTCCTTTTCAGGATCTAAATAAACTACATAACAAATTCCATCAAAAATCCGTTCAGTAATTATTATGTGATTGAGTTATAACATCTACCTATCCATTTATACATCCACACAAACCTTCGCATTTAAATTATTGGTTTTTATAAATTAAAGACTAATATTACAAATGCGAAAGAAACCTTTTGATTTGATACCACCCACCGAACGAAACGAACGAGTCGTTCGCCTTGCAGCGCCACGCCGCCGCCGGTCCATAATAATTACAGTGCCACAACTTTTAATAGCACTGCGTAGCACTGCATTGAAAATTCCTTTCAAACTGGAACACAGTAATGCACACTACTGCTTGGCGGCAGAATTACTGGCAAAGCGCGTAAAAGTTTACTATTGCCTTTATGCTCCTTGTCATAGATCAATAGATCGAATTTTAATAAATATTTTAATAATAAAGGCAAAAATAACACAGAATGTGGCGAAATTAATTATAACTGCTTTGTGGATTTTTGAAAACAGTAGAGTCAGCCTGAAATATGTAATTTCTCATAAAATAACAACAGGCTTTATCAAACCTATTTTCCATCAGGTTTCCCATAAAGCAGCCCATCAAATCAAATTGTAAATTTTTGAGATTTTTTTTAAAATGAAATGGAAATAAAAATATGAAATAACTCTTTATTGAAACACACACACATATAATTAATGTGTAACATTTGGCGGTTTTATAGATAAAAGCGTTTTTTTCTAGACAACGTTCAGGGAGAGGAGGAATGCAAAAATAATGGACGGAGGTTTTCAAATTCTTTAGACACTTACATAAACCAATTACATAAAATGCATACTAATAAATGGTAAAAGTTGGTGTTCTTATCATAAGAAGATAAGTATATTATTAAAATACCATAAACATAACATACTTGGTGAGTAGGTCATCATACTCATCATAAGTCATCATAACTCATCATAACTCATCATAAAAATAATGAAAGCAGGACGTATTCATTGAACTATAGAGACTTGTCCATTTATAAGCACGGCACACTTCTAATTAGGTTGGCGTTTTTTATTCGTAACACAGGAGTGGAGTAAGGGCTCACTGCGGGGGCAGAAACTTACTTGTTATGCTAAGTTTACACAGTGCATAGCGACCATCTGATAGCTGCTATATAAAAAAAACTTGTACGACTTAATATCTGATGTCTCGGGGCTATGAGCGCAATAAAATAAATAAATTTTCCTAATTTAGAGTAATAATAACTATAATAATAGATAATAGTAATAATAATATGGGAATGCGATGCTACGCAGTGCTTTTTAAGGTATTAAAAGTTCTGGGTGGCACTGCAATAATGTTATGGGCAGGCGTGGCGCTTACTATGAGTCAGACGACTTGTTAGTGTCACAAAGTACCAAAAAAACGTGAGGGCTACTCATTTCCTGTAGGTATTTTCTTTTTAAACCGTTTGCGAAAGTTGAAAATAAATTTAAAAAACATGATAAGTCTCTTAAGGCCGTATTCCTGTAGCTCCAATAGTTTATGTACCATCTAAAATTTTCACCGTACAAAAAATCTATAAGTCGAGGATTGATAGGTGCCCCATTTTTACTACTCTGAACAAAAACGATTGTCTCGTAGCTGGGCCCCGCGGTTTCATCCACTGTTTGCCGGGATAAAAAATAGCCTATGTATTAATGGTATAAGGCGTATAAGCTGTCTCCATTCCAAATTTCACTTCAATCTGTTAAGCCGTTACAGCGTGAAGAAGTAACACACTTACATAAAAAAATATAAAATGTTTATGGTTCGCCTGATGTTGTCAAGCACAAAGTTTTTATCAAAAATAATTTTTCATTTTCATTGTTTTTTAATATTTATTTATCAAAACTGACATTTTCATTAACGTGTATGGTCTTAAAACCTAGGTTTGGTTTATCTAGATATACGGTTCTCGATGAAATTATGGTTTCTCTTTCGCATTATTAGTGTGATGACTGGTTAATGCTAGCCCCTTTACTCTCCCTACATCCGCCTCTGGTCCAATACATAGTAAAAACCCTGAATGAATAGCCTCCACCGTTTCACTGAACGTCTTTGAAGGCTGCTTAATAGTGGGGTGGAAACAGGCCCTTTGTGTTTTAGTGTAACGGTAAAATGTGTCAAGTATTAACTTGTGTAGAAAATTTAATAAACGGTGTCGCTCAGGGTAATATCTGTTCTGACATGTCGAACACTTTTGAAGTGTTCCTGGAAATACAGAGCTATTACACATCACACTAATAGCACAGAATACTCAAGGGACAGAAGCATCACTCCGCAAAGAAATGTAAACAAATAGCGACTCTTGTTATGACGCAATAAAATTCAATTCAGCTCGCGTAGCGGTGGCTACCTGTAAGTCATATTAACCTACAGAGCGCCTCTCTTTCTATCGCATAGCTCTTATCTCTTCTGACGCGGCACGTGTAACGACGCGCGACCCGCCGACGGTGTCCGGCTATGTACTTGTAGCTTCGTACCTACAGTGCGGAGTGCGCTAGGCCTGCTAATAGTTAGTTTTCTTTGCTAATAGATAGATAGTACGTTTATTGGTCACTTCAACACACATGATGTCCATTCAATTATAGGATTTTTTTTAGATCTATGTTTGGCCACTATCTCGCCTGATGTGAAGCAATGATGTGGCCTAAGATGAAGCACATTGATCTAGAGAGAGGCGACAGTTGAGCGGCTGCTCAGACCCGCCTCCCCGATGGTTCACTGACATCATTCCGAAACACGACTAGGTCGCTTGACGGCATGGCTTTGTTCGGTGGGTGGTATTACAACCACGGCCAAAGCCTACCACTCCAAAGCGCGTAAGCAGATTTTATCACGATGTTTTCCTTCATTGTTTTAGAGCGAGCGTGCAAAATCTGCACTCAACTATAATACATTAGTGCAAGGCCGAGTCGGGATTCGAACCCAGGTGCGTCGGATCGAAAGGCGCACAAGTTCCTGCTGAGCCACACTCGCTCTAAAACACTTACCTAATCCTTAATTTTCTTTAATGAATTTAAAACAAGAAAAAATATCATATTCTTTTTATGTAACTGAGTGACGAGACGAGCTGGCCGTTTGCCTGATGGTAAGCAATACGCCAGCCTATAACAGTAATAGCACCACCCAGAACTTTGTTTTGTAAAATCCTGCGCGGCGCTGCAATGCACTCGTCACCCCGAGACAAAATGCCCATAATTTCGCTGGCTACAATGCCCTTCAAACCGGAACACTGTAATTCTTGCGCATTACTGCAAGGCGGCAGAATAACTGGCAAAGCTGTGGAACCTACCCAGATGGCCTCCCGCATTCGAGAGACTTACCACGAGTAGTTTTTGGAGCCAGGCTGGCTGAGATTAGAACTCCAATCCCTCGGCACAGAAGCCGTCTAGCTACCTACCACCCAGCCACGCATACCCTCTTAAATTATCACATTTCTTTCCACCAGACAGTAATTATAGAATTGCAATGAAATATTCCGTTTGAACTAATTGTATTACAATGCTGTGAATGATAGGAATAAATAAAAACCATGGCGCCAGACGAATCGGTCTAGCGGAAGGAATTGCATTGCAGTGTCCCGGAAATGCAATTCTATATTTCTTGTAACCGTCATTATAGGACTTTGATGATGCATCTAGGAGATAGACATTTAAATCAATGCGAACGGTCAAGAAGGAACTCTTTGCTGGCATCTGTGTTTCTGGACAACTATAATCTGGGTGTTTATAAGACAAAAGTGAACGGGTTTCTTCTAGGCGAGCGTGCTACATCTTCGACTGCATCGTCACTTAACAACAGGTCAATCGCAAGCTAATAACTAAAAACTTATATGAAGCTTTGCTGATGCTTTTATTAATTTGGACTTACACCCTAACAATAAAATAAATAAATAAATACACCCAACGATCACATAGATCCTAGCCCTTAACTAGGAATCCCTGTATCTAGGGAACCAGAAACTACGAGGCCCATCCCACAACACCCAGACAAGATACAAATGCTTGCGCTTTTTTCTTGCACAAACATTGGCCCGTTACGGGAATCGAACCTACAACCTTGGTAGTGCATAAAGACTTGAGCTAAACTGAACAACCCACAGAGACTGTTGACATTCAAAACCTCTTTATTCAATTCATTTTCAATTCATTTATTCATAATTCAGACAATGTCCATATTTGTTAGTAAAAATACAAGTTCAAAAAATGTTAGTAAATAATTAATTAGCTACATTATAATTACAAAATAAAATCAATAAAATAATCAATAATGTCAATAACATAATCAATTACAAAACAAAACCATTATAAATATTCTAACAAAATAAAATTTAATTAATAGTACAAACATGTCATCTTAATCTAAACCTAAGTTTGGCTCCAGAGTGCTCAACATGCATTTTATTCCAATATTTCATTATTGGGCAGTCCAGGTCCATCCTCCAAGCGAACAACTGTAGGTAGCTGTTGGAGCTGCCCCGCACCCGGCGCATCAGGGACGCAACTCGTTTCCGCTGGATCGCTGCAAAACCGTCTATCTGCAGATAGACGGTTTTGCAGCGATCCAGCGATTCGCAAACATCCCCGATGCGCTACAGTGGCGCGGCAACCACATCAGCGCCCTGAAGGCGTTGTTGTATTGGATGCGCAGGGCGTTGTATGTCTTTTTTGTGTGCTTGACCCATAGGCTGCAGGTATAAAATGACTGACAATACGCTCTGAATAATGTAACCTTTACTTGTTCAGTACACCGTGCAAACCTACGAGCCAGCATATTGGCCCGAACTGACAAAGCCCTGCGCTCCCTCTCCATATCAACATCATCTGCTAGCGTCTCGGTAACCCAATGACCCAGATACTTAAATTGCGTGACTCTCTTAAGCATGTTGCCGTTCAGTATAACTGGCGGGACAGTGTCATAAGTCTTTGAACCGGCTTTGAAAACCATAAGCTCGCTTTTTATGGCATTATATCTGGCATTATATCTATTTATTAACTGGTCTGGTACTGGATGCTAAGGGCTGGCTACAGATTTTTTTTAACAAAGTTCTGAAAAAAGACAGACTATTAGAGAAAAAAAAGTGCATAGCTGGTGTACGCCTCGACAAAATAAGTGACGAAAACGGCACGGACGTCTGGTCTGTGGACAGGCAGAGCAGACTTGTAGACAGACAGAGGGGGTTTTATCTAGTAGGTGGCCTAGGCTAAGTTTGGCACTACCCGGGCCCTCCCTTCCCGAGTGTCTATGAGATTTCACCGGACTGAATAAAAAAACTTCTTTATAGATTTCATTTTCTGCTCCACCTTCTTTTTATAATAACTATTCCTATTCCTTTTGGAACTCTTACTTTTTTGGGGATGAAAACAATTTTTTTTTTTACGCTTAATTGATCTATGTTTGTCCACTATCTGTTGTATCTTCAAAGTTCAAGGTCGAATATCAATGAAATTTAAGTATATAGGACCTCATTGTAGCTATACTCAAAGCAACGCATTTTTTCCAAATCGGTTTATAAATGACGAAGTTCAGAGGTAAAAAACTTGAAAAAAAAATACAATGGAATTGAGAACCTCCACCTTTTTTTGAAGTCAATTAAAAATAAGGAAAACCAAACTTTCTGAATATCTAGCAAAAGTCAAATCTAGTTGAATCTAGGGTACGCGATAAGAGCGTCCCCAAGATTACAAGGCTACTGGAAGATATGGAATCCCTGTATTTAGCGTTGTTTTTACAATGTTTGATTTAACTTGCAATGCATGTATGTATGTATGTATGTATGTAACTATGTTTGTTCGGGTGGAAGAAGAATCAGAACCACTTCCTCTTATCCTACAGAGTTGAAATTTTGCATACTTGTAAAAGTCCGATGACAATGCAATATTATGGTGACAGCCAGCTGATCTGATGATGGAGACGGAAAGTGGGCAATAGAACTCCTTGACGGAAAATCACAAACTAATATTTGGGCTCATTTTAATCTGCTCGCGGTTCCGAATTTGTTAAAAGCTTGTCTTGAAAAATATATTTAGCAACAAATAACTTATTATCACAAGGTACTGTTTTAACTTAAAATTCAACCAAATTCAAGTTCAAAATTTCTCAGACCAGTCAACCATCAAGGCCTGTCTTTAATGAATACTTAATAGTATTTTATGGGCCCTTCATTCACCATGGTTCCCATGAGCCCTCCGTTTCGGATCAGTGGGTTACGTGCCTTGGGTACAGAGGTATAAATCTTGGGTAATTTGCAATGTCTTTAGGAGCAAGCTTGGTCATTCTATTTGATTTGAATTGGGTTTCCGCAAAGATAAATGTCCATTTGTTACTTTAAAGTCGAAGACGTAGGCACAGCAGCTTAAGACCAAGGCAGATGCCAGGCATATATGAAAATGGGCAGGATACTTGTTAACATCTTTTCATCTTTTTCCGATACGATCGTAGAGTCATTGTAATAATTGACGTTCATAAGTGCGCCTGTGATGCCAAAATTGAATAAAGAACTTTTGAACTTTGAACTCTAACATTAAGACCAAACCATAGTCCTATGTCATTTTATTAGAGGTAAACCCACGGGGTTAATATCCCACCTATCCGTACTAAGCGTTTCGCAGATTCCTTTATCATGCGAACTGCTAAGGAGTGGAACGCTCTGCCACCGTCTTTGTTCCCAAACAGCTACAACTTGTGTCTCTTTAAGTCTAGAGTGAATAGGCATCTCATGGGCAAGCGTGCTCCATCTTAGGCCGCATCTTCGCTTTCCATCAGGCGAGATGTCGTCAAACGTATGCCCATTTACCAATAAAAAAAAACCAAGGCAGTCGCCTCGAGTAGTGATACAGGCGAGAATCAGAAGCCTTGGTATACTAGAACTTGTTGGCCAGGCATTGTATAGATACCGACTATATACATTTTAATTATTATTGAATTCTCAATGAGGGTAAGCTGTTGTAACTTCAAATTGCATGAAGACTTAACACATATTATCATTGTTCAGCTAATCAATAAATGTTTCTGATTCTGACTGCTGATTACATATAAAAAAAACAAACAAAGATCACATACGGAGATCCTGGCCCTTAACTAGGATTCCTGTATCTAGGAAACCAAGAACTATGTAATAACAAGAATTTAATAATAACAATAATTTAATAATAATAATACTGATTTAATAATTATTATTTTCAATGTTCTTCCTCTCTTCTAATTGCTATGCCCGACAGGGTCCATAATGAGCTGTACCTATTTATTGACAACTATGTATTAACATTATGGAATGCAATCATCATCATCATCATCAGCCCATCACGTTCCCACTGCTGGGACACGGGCCTTCTCTCATAGAGAGAGAATGGGCCATAATCCACCACGCTGGACCGGTGCGGGTTGGTGGATGTCACATGTCTTTGACTTTTTGTGAAAAATTCTTGAACATGCCAGTTTCCTCACGATGTTTTCCTTCACCGTTTTTAGAGCGAGTGTTAAATCCGCACATAACTTAAGAAAGTCAGTGGTGCGGGGTCAGCGGGATTCGAACTCGGGTGCGTCGGATCGAAAGTCGCACGAGCTCCCACTAAGCCACACTCGCTCTCAATAGCAGAAATGCAATAAAGGATTGAAATTGAAATTAAATATATACAAACTAAGGACCATGGTAAAACATGACAAATTATAAAAATAATGATACAAAAAGTCATCATCATCAGCCCACTACGTTCCCAGTGCTGGGACACGGGCAATAAGCCTTGTGCGCGGGCAAAAGGCTTTATAAAAAGTAAGAAACAATAAAAATAATGACAGAAGCGCTACCTACTCCAAATATTGATTGCATCTCAAACTTTTAATAAATAATTAAGTTTTCTCAAAGTGCAACCCGCTGAGTCAATAATTTTCAATAAAAATTTACACCAATTAGTTCACCCTAAACATTATTATTACGATCTTGAGCAATCAACGGACAAACAAACAAACAAAAAACAAAACATATTACAAAACGTTTTGACCCGACCTTTGCCAGGCGCCGGCGAGGGAAGTATCACTAAAAAGAACTTGATGAAAGAGAGGGATAGAACTATAAAAAATAACGGAAGTGTGAAAGGGATGCTGCATCAGTAATTAACTCAAAGACTTGCCGAAAAGAGGTTCTTTTACTCTCAACTCGTCGGGTCATTTGTTTTAATGTTTTTTTTTTACATTTCTCAAGTTTGGTTTGTGAGAATTGTTGTTAAGATTGACTTCTTTGGTGATAGCCAATTATTTTTTTAATGAATGGAAGCTATAAATTGGTTTTTGGGAAAAGGGAAATGCCGATGTGGTTGCATCTTAGAGAACAAATTATCTTTTGGTTGGCAATAGATTTTTATAACCTAGCACTATTATTTGCCAACGTAATGACACCAGTGTTGGCTTAACAAAAAAAATTACAATTTGAGAAGACTGTTATCTTTGTATATAAAGACCATATTCGCTTCCAACCCGAATTTTTTTTTTCTTTTACTATCTATAGGCTTGCGTTTGACCACTATCTCACCAGATGGTAAGCGATGATGTGGTCTAAGATGTAACACTCTTACCTAGAAGATACCTGTTCGCTCTCGATTTGAAGACTCCCAGGTTGTAGTTGTCAGGAAACACAGACGTTGGCAATGCGTTCCACTCCTCGGCTGTTCGTAAGATGAACGTGGAAGCAAACATTTTGTTCGTACAGAAGGGATGTCTACCATGTATGGATGTCGCATAGCCTGATGGAATGAAATTCTGTGGTTGAAATCACGCAGCGAAAAGAAAGCCGTTTCACTTCGAAGAAGCTCGTACGATGACTTGAAAACATTGCATGACGAACTGAGTATGAACGCACCCTGGTAGTGTTGAAGCCATAGGTATATACTTAAAATTTCACATTTTGAATGGGCGGAAATTATACACGGGTGGTTTTGGCATTTAGCTGTAGTTGTCATCTAAATAAAAATTGTTAAGTATGACCACAAATAGTACTAAGGGACAGAAGCTCCGCAAAGAAATTAAAACAAATAGCGAATCTTGCCCTGACGCAATAAAATTCAATTCAGCTCGCGTAGCGCTGCATACCTACCAGTCATATTAACCTACAGAGCGCCTCTCTTTCTATCGCATAGCTCTTATCTCTTCTGACGCGGCACGTGTAACGACGCGCGACCCGCCGTCGGTGTCCGGCTATGTACTTGTAGCTTCGTACCTACAGTGCGGAGTGCGCTAGGCCTGGTATGACACAAAAATTGCGTTGCTGGCAACATCAGTAACAGAATATCTTGGCAAGTCTACATAGTAAGCCCATATGTTTAATCAATTGACCACAATAAAAACAATCGACAATCCAGAGACATTGTTAAGACCTCCAATGACCTCTCTGACCCCGTGGGAGTGGGCGTTCTTATTTCAAATTTGAAACTTTTCTACAACCGTTACGCCTGATTGGTCAGTTTAGGAATATTTTTTAAGAATTCCATTGAATATTCAAATTGTTTTCTTTATGGCTTTATTCATTTTGTGGTTTGGTGAGTGCTTGGAATTTTGACAATAGCCCTTTATTTTTAGGAACAAGTAATTGTAGAATACCCACATAAATAATTGGGGCAATAATACTTCTAGAAAATAATATTTTGAGACATTAATTCAAGTCGTAAAATAAAATTTTCTCTTGATAATAACTGCCCTTTTCTTAACACGTTGTAACCAAGCAGTTTAGTCTAACTTAACAACTATTGAAACTTTTATTTTTGGCCTATGGCAGGCTGTGTCGTTATGTTCTGCATTAAGATCTTCATTAGATTTCATAGTTATGCAAAAGTGCTAAATGGTGTTTAGATAAGTTTTTTAGTAATTTAGATGTTTATTACTAAGTTCTCCGAAACATATTACAATAAAAATAAAATAGTAACTTTAGTATATGTGTTTGTTTTGTGGTACTAATAATCAGTCGTAGGTTATTTTTTATGCTAAGCCATTTTTCATTCTGCAATCTAAACTCTGCTCTGTTGTTCCAGGCTCCTACAGCGGCGCGATACCCCACCCGTACCCCAAAGCCCTCAAAATTACCCGAATTCAGTCCCCTGGCAGTAAGCCCGGCACCCTGAGCTTCTCAGATCCATTCGGGCCCCCTTCTGAAGGAGGGGGCCCGTCGACCCCTCAGCCGGCCATGACCTCCCAAGAATCCATTGAGCACCACCATCATCTAGGGGGGTCTCAAACCCCCCATGACTCAGCAAATTCTACACCAACTAACTCCTCAAAATCCGCTTTTATTGAGCTCCAGCAACATGGTTACGGTCCTTTTAAGGGAGGTTATCAGCATCCCCACCATTTTGGCAGTCCTGGGGGGCAGCAGAACCCCCATGAGGCGTCTGGGTTTCCCAGTCCCAGGTCGCTAGGTTATCCCTTTCCTCCCATGCATCAGAACACCTATGGGTACCATTTAGGGTCGTACGCGCCGCAGTGTTCCAGTCCGCCTAAAGATGGTAAGTACCATTCAGCATCATTATATCTGCTTAAAACTGTAGAACTACCCACATTTAAATGTATGTTTTTTGGATACTGTACCAACAGCAAATTGACCTGCAAATATTGACAAAGAACAGTTTCTATAAAAAGTCAAATAATAAGTAGGCATAAAAAGTCACTTTTAAACGTCTTAAACACTTACGTTTAAAGTTATCATGACTTTAGATAAAAAAGATAAGCATGTCTACCCATTTCTTTACCAAACTCAAATTGAAGTCTGGGCCCAGAAAAGAAATACGAAAAGTGACTACCAGTGCTTCGAAAATACACCCGCTAGAGAAGATAGCACCAAGAAACTCTGCGGAGATGTTTCTTTTTATAATGTCTAAAAATATTATAACAATGAACAATTAAGTATAAATTGTAATTTACAAAATGACACACTAGAAATGCGAGTGAGATATCACATGGAGCAGAAATATATGAATAATAAATAAACATACCTACACAGAAATGGATTATATTAATTTGTATACCTATATTTTTATACCTATATTTTATTTTTGTAATTATAAATTGCTTATTTGGTTGAAAACGATGAAAGTACAGACAACATTCTATTCAAAGAATTTGTTATTGTTACTTCTGAACTTTTAACTTCAGAAAATTCCATGAAAAATACCTACATAGTAGAAATCCTACCACCGGCCAAACAGTAGAGTCCATAAAAAAAAACATAAGTACTTTTTAACTTACATACCAAGTACACTAATAATCTTCCAATTTACGTACTTACATATTAGAATAAGTCGAAACTCTTTTTACAATCCAATTTTGTACACCTCTGACTAAATAACCTAAAATTATGACACTCTACTATTTGTCTAACGTTTTCAAAATGGCCGCTTAACTTTTTAAACTTTTTTTTTCTAACCTAGCATTATTTACCGCTGGCAAGGTTGTTACATATTAAAGTATTACGGAGGCGTGAATAGTTCGATTATTAGGTATATTTGTAAGTTTTTTATTTATGAGGAAAAGTTACGTTTCCTTTTTATTTCTGTAACGTGACGATTTGGTTCGTGGTGAAACTTTTGGTGTTTTTAAATGGTACGACACGATTTTATATCGTCTCTTTTTTTGATATGATTTAAAATTAATTCAGACTTTTTAAGTGACCAATTTTGAAGTTCTCTACCTATTTGAAGCATTAACGAATGCCAAGCGAAAAACTCAAAAGTCCCAGCCGGTGGTCGTATTTATTCTTTCCAAAAACCTTGCTCAAGTCAATTGTTTGAAAATGGACAATATTGACAGTGCTTTGATAGATTTTGTACTTTGAAAGCAGGCGTTTTATCAACATACTGTCGAGCTATTATGACTGAATTGGTATTCTGCGGGCTATCGGGTTTTGGTAGCGTTGCTATGGTAACACCTGAAAGCGTTTTGACAATCATACAACGGCAACACGATAAACTAAAGGTCCCCTAAATACCAATTGGAATCTTTAGACTCCATTGAAAGACGTTGCAAGCTCATAGGCAACGACCTGTTTGAGACTCATTTACAGAGTCTCGAACTCTCGACCACAGACGCAAAGTTGCAAGTTTGGCGGTATTTTATCGGGTGCACTTTGGAGAGTGTGCTCAGGAACTACATGCCTCATACCACCGTCTCCATTCCATCAACCAGACAACACAGACAACCAGACGCACGGCTTTGCGACATCCATACATGGTAGACATCCCTCCTGTATGAACAAAACGTTTGCTTCCACGTTCATCTTACGAACAGCCAAGGAGTGGAACGCATTGTCAACGTGTGTGTTTCCTGACAACTACAATCTGGGAGTCTTCAAATCAAGAGTGAATCTTCTAGGCGAGCGTGTTAAATCTCAGACCACATCATCGCTTACCATCAGGTGAGATAGTGGTCAAACGCAAGCCAATATGTATAACAAGTAAAAAAAAGACTAGGTACTATTGCGTTTCGTACAACTTGATTGAACAAAATAACAATTTTGACACCAGTGACACTCGAATCGTAGAAGTATCTCAGTAGGATGGTACTTTGGCAGGGGCGCTCCTGTGACATTAGGGTCACTACAGAATGTATCAAGTTCCTTATTGAATTCGTGTCGTGACTCGTTAGTATAAAATAAATCCAAGAATCGGTGCCGTCAAAACACAGTTGGTACAACGTTAACCGTTAATATTTAATACAACCACAGTTTAGCTGGCGCGTGAATTTTTAAAAGTGCCACCTAACGGCATGGCGCATTAAACTTTTACGTCACATTGCCGCCAACGCGGGTTTTGAATTTGGAATTGCGTTTAATTTCTTTTTTTTTATAGCTTACAATTTTTTATGTAACTGAATTACGAGACGAGCTGGTCGTTTGCCTGATGGTAAGCAAAACGCCATCCCATAACAATAACAGCGCCACCCAGTGTTTTGCAAAATCCTGCGCGGCGCTGTACTGCGCTCGTCACCTTGAGACAATTAGCTGTTAAGTCTCATAATGCCTAGTAATTTCGCTGGCTACAATGCCCTTCAAACCCGAACACAGTAATGCTTGCGCACTACTGCTTGGCGGCTGAATAACTGGCAAAGGGGACCCTACCACCAGTAAAAGCTGACTCGAGAGACGTTGTCCTGTCTTAACCATGAATCTAGTGTTCCGCGCAACTTACTAAAATTTTTGCTATCATAAGAACCTTCTTCTCCTGACAAAAACACAACAAAAAAGAATTAGAGTAATTATTAAGTTAGTTTCTTGTTTGTCTGCCTGTAGTTCCGGGTGGAATCTTGCAACTCAAATTTCGAGCACTTCCTGATTAGCTATCCGGCTGAAACTTTCAGCGTAGCTCACAACTCGATGACAATGATAAATTCATTTATTCTATAAGGCGCATAAAAACATGATTTTTAGATTATTTTTAACAGACTTTAAAAAGGAGGGTCGTGTTTCGATGATTTTCAGTGAACCATTGGGGAGACGGGTCTGAGCAGCCGCTCAACTGCCGTCTCTCTCTAGATCTATGTGCTCCATCTTAGGCCACATCATCGCTTCACATAAGGTGAGATAGTGGCCAAACATAGATCTATTAAGCATAAAAAATAGGAGGAGATTTTCAATTACACTATGTTTATTTTTTGTATGTTTGTTTATCGATTACTCCGTCATTTATAAAATGATTAGAAAAACTTTTTGCATTGGGTTTAGTATAGCTTCAAGGTGTCCCATATAAATTTCATCGACATTCGATCTTGGATTTCGAAGATACATCAGAATTGAAGTCGGTCTTAATATGGTAAAAATGAATTAAAAATGAATATGCATCCAGATCGGTGGGCAAAAATCACAACGGAATGGGTGCCTCAAGATGGAAGACGGCGCAAAGGCCGGCCCAAAAGGAGATGGAGGGACGATCTGGTTGCATACCAAGAAGGCTGGTGCGAGGTGGCGCAGGATAGAGACGACTGGAAAGACTTGGGGTAGACCTATGCCCAGCAGTGGGACAGCATAGGTTAAAAAAAAAAGAATTATTTGATATACATTATAGCCTTGTTTTTTGCACTACAAACCTTAAAATCTGTCAATTAAAGTACCTACTACGCTCACTGTTTTAGTATAGGTATATATACCTAAAACCTTGGATCGTGGAAATTGCAGAGAAACTTCGTAACCTAGTGCACAGGAAAACCGACCTTGTAAACAAACGCCGTTCGAGGGGAAATCGTTGTCGGAACACATCAATTTGAACGTTCAGTTTCCTTTGCACGAACGTCGGTAAAAAGTTATCGGTTTTTTGGACGTTGCGTGATGCGCAGATAACGAAGGCGAAAGCGGTCTATGTAATGTACCTATACTAACTAAATATCTGCAGGCCTAGCGCACTCCACACTGTAGGTACGAAGCTACGAGTACATAGCCGGACACCGGCGGCGGGTCGCGCGTCGTTACACGTGCCGCGTCAGAACAGATAAGAGCTATGCGATAGAAAGAGAGCCGCTCTGTAGGTTAATATGACTGGTAGGTATGCAACGCTACGCAAGCTGAATTGAATTTTATTGCGTCATGGCAAGAGTCGCTATTTGTTTAAATTTCTTTGCGGAGTGATGCTTCTGTCCCTTAGTATTCGGTGGGCCTGAGAGTTTGGGTGTTAATCCACCGCGCGGTCCCAGTCGTCATCACCATCATCAACTCATCACGTTCCCACTGCTGGGACACGAGCCTCCTCTCATAGAGAGAGTTTGGGCCATAATCCACCACACTGGCCCTGTGTGGGTTGGTGGATATCGCATATCCTTGAATTTTTGTGATTAATTCTTAGACACGCCGGTTTCCTCGCGATGTTTCCTTCACCGTTTCTAAAGCGATATTAAATCCGCACTAAACTTAAGAAAGTCAGTGGTACGTGGCCAGCGGGATTCGAACTCGGGTGCATCGGATCGAAAGTCGCACGTGCTCTTACTAAGCCACACTCGCTCTTCACTCTCTCAGGTTTATATTTGGCCTTGTTTATTAATAAAGAGGGTTCAGTAACAAACATATTATTTCCCAAAATCCAATTACATCATAAATCTTACTAAACAAACACCAAAACTATCATTATCTAAGTGACATATTTCTCCTACATCAATTCTCATACAGTTACATTCATTTCAATCAGACCCCTCCCTGCGTGTATTTCGTTAGACAGCAGGGGTCAGGATATAAATGTTAATTTAGTTAACCAGTTAAAGATCCACCAGTTTGAATTGATCCCTCAATTCAATATATTGATGAGTAACCAAGGGTCTGGTTAAATGGTTGTTGAAGACCAAACTGTTATGACCCCGAAATACTAGGATATTTCTAGACGAGAGAGTTCAACTAAAATGGTTTATATTTTAAACTATTAGGATGAACTTTAGTGCTATAGATATAAGGTTAATATTGCCTTGTTTGGAGCAAGGTGAATAAATCTTATATGCAACTAACTAAAGGGGTATCAAATGGTAGTGTATAGTTAATAAAGTTAATTGTGTAACGAGTTACATCAAAAGTGGTTTAGTCATTGTCAATTTTGCTAATGTTACTATGTAAATACGATTTAAGAAGCAGAAATAATAGAAAAAATATTTTCGTAAATTTAGCGTCTCTAAGACTTTGCCCAAAAATTTTTTTTGATGGAACTGGTTAATGATGTGCATATCGTTCACCTGATGGTAAGCGCCACGTTTGCCCATAACAATTGCAGTGCCACCCAGAACTGTTTGTCATAAAATATATTGCGAATCACTGCATTACGCTCATTACCCCGAGACTATCAGATTTTCGGGAAGGTATGTAAAAGTAAGAGCGAGTGTGGCTCAGTGGGAGAATGTGCGACTTTCGATCCGACGTACCCAAGTTCGAATCCCGCTGGCCTCGCACCACTGACTTTCTTAAGTTATGTGCAGATTTAACACTCGTTCTGAAAACGGTGAAGGAAAACATCGTGAGGAAACCGGCATTTCCAAGAATTAATCACAAAAATTCAAGGACATGTGACATCCACCAACCCGCACTGGGCCAGCGTGGTGGATTATGGCCCATTCTCTCTCTATGAGAGAAGGCCCGAGTCCCAGCAGTGGGAACGTGATGGGCTGATGATGATGTAAAAGTAAAACATTTTATTTTCTAAAATTTTAAATTTATTTTGGAGGAAAAAAAATTACTTCCTTGGCTGATTGCGTGGCTCATGACAGAGAGCATAGAGAGTGATCTTTATCGAGATACTAGCTGCGCCCCGCGGTTCCACCCGCGATTTCCCGGGATGAAAAGTAACCTATGTGCTATTCCAAGTCCTAAAGTACCTACATACTAAATTTTATCAAAATCAGCTCGATAGTTTTTTTTTTGCGTGAAAAAATAACAAACATACATCCATACATTCTTACAAACAATCGCGTTTATAATATTATATAGTAGGATAGTAGAATTTTTGCGTTGATGTTTCAGAGGTCCATGGTCCTCACAGTGTTTGAAATCCTGAACAAAGGAAATCATAGTTAATGTTCAAGACTGAGTTTTTATTGTTAAAAATATAGAAACATAAAATAGCTATTATAAATTATGTAATAAAATATTTTATTACTCCATTATTTATAATTAAGACTAATTATGACAAATTGCGATGTCGCTTTGTATTTTATATATGTTAATTCTGTTTTATTATGAGATTAAAATTGTTTTTAGTGTGAATTTTAATTCACTTATTGTAAGAACATGGTGTTAACAGTATTAAATCTGAATCTTTAAATAGTATCACAGAATACTAAGGGACAGAAGCATCACTCCGAAAAGAAATTTAAACAAATAGCGACTCTTGCTATGATGCAATAAAATTCATTTCAGCTCGCGTAGCGCTGCATACCTACCAGTCATATTAACCTACATAGCGCCTCTCTGTCTATCGCATAGCTCTTATCTCTTCTGACGCGGCACGTGTAACGACGCGCGACCCGCCGTCGGTGTCCGGCTATGTACTTGTAGCTTCGTACCTACAGTGCAGAGTGCGCTAGTGATAGTATCAATACATTGTTTGTATGTTTGTTGGTATTTTTTTAAATAGTTTATACTGTCCCACTGCTAGGCCAAGGCCTCCCCCAATTCCTTCCACCTGTCTCGCTCCTGTGCCACCTCATACCAATTTTCTTGGTGTGCGTCGAGATCGTTTCGCCATCTTTTCCTAGGTCGGACCTAGAAAAAGATGTTTGTACATATATTATTTAATTGATTTGTTAATTTTATTTAATTAATGACCTACCTAATAGATGAATTATATTTTTGATTGTATTATATCACCGTGTAACGTTCGGTATATGGTAGAATACTATTACAAATTATTAATTAATGAATTATATAATAATGAAATACATATAGGTAGAACGAGTGTGCGTATAGTGAACGAGTGAACGAGTGTGTGTAGTAAGAGCGAGTGTGGCTCAGTGGGAGCTCGTGCGACTTTCGATCCGACGCACCCGAGTTCGAATCCCGCTGACCCCGCACCACTGACTTCCTTAAGCTATGTGCGGATTTAACACTCGCTCTAAAACGGTGAAGGAAAACATCGTGAGGAAACCGGCATGTCCAAGAATTTTTCACAAAAAGTCAAGGACATGTGACATTCACCAACCCGCACTGGGCCAGCGTGGTGGATTATGGCCCATTCTCTCTCTATGAGAGAAGGCCCGTGTCCCAGCAGTGGGAACGTGATGGGCTGATGATGATGATGATGATGATATAGGTAGAACAACTAGCTGCGCCCCGCGGTTTCTCGGCATAAAAAGTGGCCTATGTGTTAATCCAGAGTATAAGCTATCTTCATTTCGAGTTTCAATCAAAACCGTTGAGCCGTTACAGCGTGAAGAATTAACAAACACACTTCCATGCAAACTTTCGCATTTAATATCTGCGTGATTCATTGGCCTGAAGGTAAGCGCCACCCTTGCCCTTAAAGATTACAGTGCTATCTACCATACCAAGTACTACTAAGTGCGTAGCACCGCTTTTCGCTCATCACCCAAAGACATCAGATATTAAGAGGATATGGCACAGCCGCGGCCAGCGAGCACTAGGTATTTGAATAATGGTTTACGGTCTCGCAGAAAATGCGTAAATTAAATTAAATAAATTAACTAAAAAATAATAATAATAATAATTTAACTAAATTCGTATCAATTTCAGATTTTTGTTAAAATTTGCGTTTTGGGAGAAAACGTTTCTATCACACTAAATCTGTACCAAATTTGGTAATTTTGGTCTCAATTTCATAAATGGAAAATAAACTAGGTTTGTAGGTTTTCCTGTTTCTAAGTTTATGTATATTTTTAAAGTTAACAGCTTCCAAACTTCAAAAATAATTTTCGAGTAAAAATTGAATTTTTTGGGTCCATTTATTCAAATTCTATAGGAATTATCGAAAAAATCAAAACCTACAAACCTCAATAATGGTAACATCTCTTACATGTCCAAATTTCATCGAATTTGGTTAATTTTTAGGGGTAGAAAAACGTTTTCTCTTTTTGTATGAAAATTTCAGCGTGCCGTTCCCTCTTAAGTCTCATATATCCGCCGTTACAGGGAAAGTAGGCAAAAACAATTATTCCTTATGTGTCGTGTAGTAGCGTATAAAATACTTAGTTATTGTGTTATATTTTTGTATATATGTTAGTCTATAAGGTATATATTTTATGGGTCTATGTTAATTTTACTTTATTGTACATTAATACTGCCTGAAATAAATAAATAAAATAAATATGCGCGGTAATGCCCTTTAAACCGGAACAAAATGCTTGCGCTCTGCTTTCATCAATATCTTATCTATCACATTTCCACTGCAAGGGCTCGCTCTTGAAAAGTCATCGAGTTCTTAAAAACTTTTATTAGGTATTAATAAAAAAACAACAACAGCATTGCCATTTAGCGTGACAATGCGGCCAGCGTTCTGGGCACTTTTCTCTCCACCATAGGCCTTTTAGAATAATTAAGCTATTGCATAGCTTTTATCGCGGGCCTTGAGCGTGGAGACCGAATCCAGAAATTCCGTAACGAAAATAACCTATTACCCTCCACTCCGAATGCTATGCTATGTATATAATATGTATATATATATGATATGTATGTGTATAATAATAGCTTTACCGCGGCAGTCTCCGAGTGCCACACGTCTTTTTTTTAATATTATATTTTGTTTATATATTTAAGTTATTTTAATTTAAAATTAGACATTCATTTGTACTGTAGTCTAGGTATATAATATAGGTATATACACTACGTAATTCTTCTATAAAAAAAAAAATTATTTAAAAAGGAAGTAGAGCACGCTTCCCGTCGTTCCACAAAGTGGGAGGGTGTTCCGACCTCGGACCAACGTTCGATAAGCGCTTTTTAACACGAATATACTTTTAACACAACTTTTTTAAAGGAACCTGTTCGAAAAATGGTATAGAAAAACTTAAATATGAAATTTAAAAAACATAATAGTGACTTTTTTTATTTTTGTATGATGAAATGGGCTTACGTTTGACAACAACTCACCTGATGGCGTAGTTGCGGTCTAAGGTGGAGCACGTTTGCCCATGAGGTGCCTATTCACTCTTGTCTTAAAGATACCCAGGTTGTAATTGGAAGGAAATAAGGGAGTGAGCGAGTGAATCCCTCTGGCCTCGCACCACTGACTTTCTTAAGTTACTTGCGGATTTAACCTCTAAAAACGGTGAAGGTGGAACAGTGAAAACATCGTGAGGAAACCGACATGTCAAAGAATTAATCACAAAAATTCAAGCGTGGTGGATTACGGCCTATACTCTCTCTATGAG
The DNA here is from genome assembly GCA_951640565.1 of Petrophora chlorosata. Lineage (NCBI taxonomy): Eukaryota > Metazoa > Arthropoda > Insecta > Lepidoptera > Geometridae > Petrophora > Petrophora chlorosata. The sequence goes on along the minus strand of OX621216.1, from coordinate 5,144,989 downwards.
AGAAGGCCCGTGTCTCAGCAGTAGGAAAGTCGTGGCCTGATGATGATGATGATGAAGGCTTCCGGTAGAGAATTCCATCACTCCTTAGTAGTATAATGAAAGAATTTGCGAAGCGCTTTGTGCGGACTGGTGGTATGTGCACAACATAAGGGTGGAGTGACTCTCCTCGCCTGGTGGTCCTAAGGTGGAATGGGGGAGAAGGAATCAAAGGAGAAAGTTCAAATCTCGGCACCTAACTTTTTAAAGCTATCCTATCCTGCTAATTTTACTTCTACTAATATTATATATGCAAAAGTTTGTAAGGATGGATGGATGTTTCTTACTTAATAGAGTGAACAGGTTTCTTCTAGGCGAGCGTGCTACATCTTCGACCGCATCGTCACTTAACAACTGGTGAGATAGCGGTCAAACGCAAGCCTATAAATAAAAAAATAAATAATTAATTCTTAGAAAAAACAAAAACCGACTTCAATGTATCTTCGAAGTCCAAGGTCACATATCGATGAAATTTATATGGGACCATTTCGTAGCTATACTGAACCCGACGCAAAAAGATTTTTTCAAATCGGTTCATAAATGACGGAGTTCTGAGGTAACAAACATAAAAAAAAAACAATCGAACAGAAAACCTCCTCCTTTTTTGAAGTCGGTTAAAAATAATAATAATAACAACGCATAAACTACTGAACGGATGTTGGTGAAATTTGGTATGTAGATGCCCGAGGTAAAGGATTGGAAAAGAACATAGGATACTGTTGTCCCGGAAAATCACGAGTGAAACCGCGGGGAGCTAGAAATGTGTGGTTATAAAACTCGCTTTAAAACTGTGAAGAACAAGAATCCGTAATAGATTTAAATAATAACCTAAAAACCACGTTTTTATGGATTTAGAATGCATCGTCATCGAGTTGTGAGCTACCCTGAAAGTCTCAGCCAGATGACTAATCGGGAAGTGCTCCTAATTTGGGCCTTCTCTCATTTTTTTTATTTTAGAAGATGGAAGATGGAGCACATAGATCTAGAGAGAGACGGCAGTTGAGCGGCTGATCAGACCCGTCTCCCCGATGGTTTACCGAACATCATCCCGAAACACGACTAGGTCGCTTGACAGCCTGGCTTTGTTCGGTGGGTGGTATTACAACCACGGCCAGAGCCTATCACTCCAAAGCGCGTAAGCGGGTTTCATCACGATGTTTTCCTTCACTGTTTTAGAGCGAGCGTATAAAATCTGCACCTACTCGGGCTTACTCGGGCTTCGAACTCAGGTGCGTCGGATTGAAAGGCGCACGAGTTCCCGCTGAGTCACACTCGCTCTCATAGAGAAAGTATGGGGTATAATCCACCACGCTGGCCCAGTGCGGGTTGGTACATGTCACATGTCCTGATTTCTACACGATGTTTTCCTTCACCGTTTTTAGAGCGAATGTTACATCCGCACATTACTTGAGAAAGTCAATGCGGGGCCAGCCGTAATCAAACTCGGGTGCGTCAGATCGAAAGTCGCACATGCTCCTACTGAGCCACACTCGAAATCACTTGTCTAATTTCCATTCATTCAATATTGACTTAACAAAACACTCATCATTAAAATAACATCTATTATTTTCATAAAATATCAATATAACGGCCATATTTCTTCCAAAAAACAGAAACTCAAAATGGACAGGCGTCAAACAACTGCTCTTTAGCCCCAAGCGTTCAAAAAAGTTACAATAATAGTGTAAAAAGTTTTAATAATAGTCCAAAATGTTTTAATAGTAGAGTACCTTGCGTCGTGTGTTTTTAATTGTTACTTGTGTATTTTTTAATTTTTAGGGCTATGGGCGAATAGACACGTATGGTGTACTGTCGCGGTGAAAATTGTTTCTGTTTCTGAGGATAAAATGGGGAGAAACATCCGTCAATGTTAATCATGAGCTAAGTGTAAAAATATGAATATAAAAATATATTAAAAATATAAATTAAAAAGTATAAATATTTCATTACAATGTTTTAAGTCAGACGTACAAACTTGGTAATATTTTAAAGTTCCGTACCCAAAGGGTAAAACGGGACCCTATTACTAAGACTTCGCTATCCGTCCGTCTGTCGGTCTGTCCGTCTGTCACCAGGCTGTATCCCATGAACCGTGATAGTTAGACATTTGAAATTTTCACAGATGATGTATTTCTGTTGCCACTATAACAATAAATACTTAAAAACAGCATAAAATAAATATTTAAGGGGGCTCCCATACAACAGACATGATTTTTTTGCTGTTTTTATGGATAATGGTACGGAACCCTTCGCACACGAATCCGACTCGCACTTGGACGGTTTTTTTAATGATTTTGGTCAGATAGGAATACTTAACGGAGGAATAAAGAATATAAAATCAAATAATTTCTGTCGTATGAATAAGGAATTGAAATCGGTTCAGTGATATTTTTTTTCGTAGGTTGAGACGTCATAGGATTAGTACGGAACAACCCCTAAAATTTCCTGAATTAAGTAAATTGATTACCTATAATTTGATATTTATATAAAAATATTTAAATTTTCAACAAACGGATTTCAGTAAACCGAAACTAAAACCCAACTACAACTATAAAATGCCCAAACTGACAATGGAACATACGTAAATACAAACATACCTACATAGACTGCTAAAACATAACCCTTCCTTACCGTAGTCGGGTAAATAAGAAAAAACTATTCTTTGTAAAAATTTAAACGAAATTATACTTAACAAAAGTGAAATAGAGGCACAATGAATAGATCATAGATCAGGAATGCATTCATTAGTGATAAATAGCAATAAACTGTTGATATGATCCTAATTAAAGAACGAATACTTCAACGTTATATTATGTCTAGAATGAGAACCGACACATTTTTTTAATCTGTGTGATGAGTCGAGCAATTTGTTCGCCTGATGATATGCGAAACGCCTGCCCCTAACAATTGTAGTGCCACCTAGCACTTTAAATATCATAAAAAGCACTGCGTAGCACATCACCCCGAGACATCTTAAGTCTCATATGCCCAGTAATTTCGCTGGCTGCAATGCCCTTTAAACTAGATTTTGAAAAGTTTCGTGAGTGTTATTATTCATAATTGATATAAAACGGCTAAGACTCACTGTAAACGTCGAAAATTACTCCGACCAGGTTTCGGACATTTTAGAAGTCCTTCTTCTGGGAGTTATGAGATCAAGCCGCGGCGTAGGTCGCGAGCGCTCATGTGATGTGCGCGTGCGATGTTACGTGCGAGCGCTCGCGACCTACGCCGCGGCTTGATCTCATAACTCCCAGAAGAAGGACTTCTAAAATGTCCGAAACCTGGTCGGAATAATTTTCGACGTTTACAGTGAGTCTTAGCCGTTTTATATCAATTATGCCCTTTAAACTGAAACACAGTAATTCTTGCGCACTACTGCTTGGTGGTTGAATAACTAGCAAAGCTGTGGTAGCTGTCCAGACTACCACGAGTTTGGTTTCGTAGAGCTTGTCGTTTTGTTTGCCTTCATTTGACGTCATACGTTTAGAGGCGACCTTTTGCGCGGCAATATTTGAAACATAACATTTAAACAATACCTTTGTATTCTGTGACAATACAAATAGGTACTTTTAAGGATTTATTTAATAAAAATATTAATTTTCATGGCTTTACCAAAGAAAACTAAATATTACGCTATACGTACATAATATACATACTCGTATTATAGTTAATTTCAAATGATTTCTTTAACGATGTCCGATCCCCTATTAATGTTATGCTAATTCCTACTAATGTAGGACTATTAAATGCACTACCATGTAGGTTTGAAAACGAGACACGCAACAAAATGTATGATTTAAAAGAATTGAGATAGCCATCTTTCTAATTGATTGCTCATTTCAACTGTTACGACTTCGTGAAATATTGCAACAAAAAACTGAGGGGCTGTTTCACCAATCGACAATAAACTATCGATTAAATCTAAAGGTAACTTAAAGTTAAAATTTTGTTTTCCTACTATCTCTTTATTTTTATATCTAAACAGTTGTAACCGTTATGTAACTTGGTTTGTGTAAATCAGTGAAATAAATACCAGTATTCCGTAAATACACATTTTATTTTTACTCCAACTGCCTCGAGCACTGCCTTAGAGTCAGAGCAATAATATCAGCCCTAGCGCACTCCGCACTGTAGGTACGAAGCTACAAGTACATAGCCAGACACTGACGGCGGGTCGCGCGTCGTTACACGTGCCGCGTCAGAAGAGATAACAGCTATGCGATAGAAAGAGAGGCGCTCTGTAGGTTAATATGACTGGTAGATGCAGCGCTACGCTAGCTGAATTGTATTTTATTGCGTCATAGCCAGAGTCGCTATTTGTTTAAATTCATTTGCGAAGTGATGCTTCTGTCCCTTAGTATTCTGTGATAATAGTGAGAGGTAGACAATAGTTTCAATGATGATAGAACTCCCATTTACGAACAGTATACCTACAAGATTTTTGTTAAAAAGTATACTTTTCGAGACAAGCTTTTAACAAATTCGTAATTGGAACCGCGAGCAGATTAAAATGAGCCCAAACTCTAGTCGTTTACGATTATCCGTCAAGGAGTTCCATTGCCCACGGCTTAATGAACAGTTATCGATAAGTTTGTGAAAACGGCCCCTACATCTATTATTGAAGGATATATTGTTATGAAGTATTTGTTAATCAGCTTCTTGTAAACTTAATACAGTTTATAGATAAACTATATGTTGTTAGTCTGTCGTCGTCTTGACACTAATGAGTAGTGGACGGGCTCATTTATTTTAGTTTTATAGATATGTTATTTATTAGCTATTTTGCAACGGCATCAGCAGCATCAAGCGTCATGAAAACCACCGTCCTTTCAAATTATGTTAGTCTTAGTCAAAGGTTGTCTGGAAGAGATCGCTTTGAGCGATAATACCGCCTATTGTTATGATGATTTCTGTGAAATATGTTTGATTTTCATTTATCTATTTTTAAGGTTAAAAAAACGTGGTACATATTTCAATTTAAGAAAATTTACTGCAATCACTTATGTCCAGAAGTGTACCTCTATCCTAAGCCAGGGTTAGATCTAGAGATTAGTCCAAAAGGGTCCTTAGGCGGAGTGTCGGCCACACCCCTTACTCTACGAGTTAGGCCAAATGTAGAGATGTTTTGGGTAAAGGTTTTTTGAAGAAAACTGTTCCATGGAAGTTTTAAGGTAAAAAATCAAGAGTTAATAGTCAATAGTTATTTATCTGTATATATAAAAAGGCATCCCTATTTCCTTTGGTCACGGCATCACGCGTGAACGGCTGGACCAATTTCGCACGAAGTTGCACGGAACATTAGAAATATTTAGGAAACTTAACGACCATATTAACTTACCTAATTTAACTTTATGGCGTTTGACATAACTGACAGAATGCGCGCTGATAGTTAAGACAGGACAACGTCTGTCGGGTCTGCTAGTTCATAATAAAAATTACATGTCAAAGAAACATCCCCGCAGAGTTTATTGGTGCTATCTTCTCTGGCGTGCGTATTTCCGAAGCACTGGTGGAGTCAGTTTTTGCATTTCATTTCTGGGCCCGGACTTCAATTTGAGTATAGGAAAAAAATGGGTAAACATACTTACCTATTTTTCAATGTAACATTAGTTAAAATTTTTAACATATATTTATTTTTATGGGTATATGTACCTAAAGTAAGAAACGATACATATTATCAGGTATACAATACACACAACAGTAGTGCTCAAGCATTACTGTGTTCCGTTTTGAAGGGCATTGTAGCCAGCGAAATTACTGCGCATATGAGACTTAATATCTGATGTCTCGGGGTGATGCATGAGCGCAATGTAGTGCTACGCAGTGCTTTTTATGTTATTAAAAGTTCTGGGTGGCACTGTAATTGTTATGGGCAGGCGTGGCGCTTACCATTAGGCGAACGACTTGCTCGTCTCATCACTGAGGACCACAAAAATCACAACCAAACACAAACGCACAACTTTACACACCAGCGTTTTGGTTCCACGTTTATAGTGCGTACTGCTAAGGAATGGAACTCCTTGCCGTCTTCTCTGTTTCCTGATAACTATAATATGGGTATCTTCAAGGCCAGAGTGAATAGTATCTTCTAAACCTACGTGCTCCATCTTCAGCCACATTCTCGCTTAACATCAGGCGCGATGATGGTCAAACGTAGATTTATCATAAATAAAAAAAACACACGCAACTAAAATAACAATAATAAAATCTTGTTTATTTATAAAAAAAATTACGCATAAATGCGAAACGCGCGTCTCTTTAAAGCTATTAAAATTTATAATTTTTATCTGAATGTGAAAGTAATTAAAAATTATAATTTGATTTCTATACTATTTCGTAATAAAACCACGGTAAACGTACGTGTTTAAGTTTATTTTTATTATTTTTAAGTTAAATTTTAAACTAAACGGGTAAACCTTCTTAGGGGCGTTGTAGACGAGATACTAGATGTCGACTTTTAGTTGAGTTTCTTAACAACCTGCTTTCGTTTACTTGATAAAATAAAAAAATAAATAACGCCCAACCATCACATACATAGAATGACACCTAACTAGGATTCCCTGTATCTAGGGAACCAGGAACTATGAGGACCATGGTCCAACACCCAGACACGAAACAAATGTTTGCGCTTTCTTTTTCTGTGCACAAACATTTGTCCCGTCGCGGGAATCGAACTTGCAACCTCAGTGATGTATGAGATTTGAGCCAACCTGCCCAACCACTACACCACAGAGGCTGTCGTGTGTCGGATAACTCCCGGAAGAAGGACATCCTAATTGTCCAAAACCTTGGCGGAGTCATTCCGATACACAACGACATACAACGTGAGTTTTGCCGTTTATATTCATATTTTAATGAATATTTCGACTCACGATAGTTTCCAAATAAAACTTACAATAATTAGCTTTTCTAATATATATTTTTTTTTACGCTTAATAGATCAATGTTTGGCCACTATCTCGCCTGATGTGAAGCGATGATGTGGCCTAAGATGGATCACATAGATCTAGAGAGACGGCAGTTGAGCGGCTGCTCAGACCCGTCTCCCCGAAATTATTTTTTAATTATTATTTTTATGGTTATTATAATGTGAATAGGTATTTAAATGTTATTAGTAGCACAAAAATGCCCCTCAGTTTCTTACCGTATCTTCTGAGTAGTGGTTCTTTTTCCGATACGGTGGTAGAGTCATTGTGATAATTTGACGTTCATAAGTGCGTCTGTGATGCCAAAACTGACTAAAGTGATTTTGATCATCATATTTTCCCTCACCGTTTAGAGCGAGTGTTTTTTTTTTAAATTTATTTATGGATCATGGTGTTAAATTTTTAAGTTAAAAGTTATTGCGGGTTTTAGATTCAGATTCTTGCTTCCATATGTAGTAAAAGGTGTAATGTGGTAAATGTACAATGTCGTATAAATGGAGCTTGTCGAGCAATATTAGAAGAGAGGACGCAATTATTGACATTTTAAAGTTAGTGGTTGATTACAAGTCATATTTTAATGAGTATTTACAAGCTTTTATTTAACTTGCAATGTTTGCGTCAAATCTTGCAAGTTGAATCAGTACCACTTCATCTTATGCTATACCTCGCGCCACACTTGATGGCGACTGACTGGCGAATCACGTGATCTGCGCAGATACAATTTTGTATGCGATTTTGTTACTGCGCAGGTCACGTGGTACGTCTGTCAGCCGCCATTAAGTTTGACGCGATGTGTACAGAGTTGACATTTTGTATGCTTGTCAAAGTCCGATGACAATGCAATATTATGGTGACAGCCAGCTGATCTAATGATGGAGACGGAAGTCAATGGAACTCCTTGACGGATAATCGTTAACTATGTTTGGGCTTATAATTTCGCGGTTCAGATTACAAATTTGTTAAGCTTGTCTTGAAAAAATATTCGAACAAAAATCTTGTTGTAGTTTTCTTATTATGCAGTTAATAATATTTGATTTAAACTTCAGTGCGTTGGATCCAATGCACAAATTACCACTGCGCCACCGTGGCTCTTACTAAGTACCCATTTTAGTGGTCTAAAGTCGCCCGTTTGCTCCATCATTTCTTTTTATCTTTTCCCTTTTTACAACGAAGGGCTTTTATTGTTTTTAGCGGTCTCTACCCTCGGTTTTCGGTAGGCGGTCGAGTAGGCGGGGTCGCTCCAACCAAACTAAAGGTAGACTCATCATTTGGCATGAATGTAGCTCTACTTGGAAGGTAGATATTTAATATAGAGTTGATATTATAAGAATCATCGTGATGAAATCCGCTTACGCGCTTTGGAGTGGTAGGCTCTGGCCGTGGTTGTAATACCACCCACCGAACTAAACCATGCCGTCAAGCGACCTAGTCGTGTTTCGGGATGATGTTCGGTGAACCATCGGGGAGATGGGTCTGAGCAGCCGCTCAACTGCCGTCTCTCTCTAGATCTATGTGCTCCATCTTAGGCCACATCATCGCTTCACATCAGGCGAGATAGTGGCCAAACATAGATCTATTAAGCGTAAAAAAAAGTTTTAAACAAATGAATAATAATACTCGTGGTAGGTCTCTCGTATGCGGGAGGTCGTCTGGGTAGGTACTAAAGCTTTGCGTTATTCTGCCGCCAAGCAGTAGTACGCAATTTACAATTTATTACTTTTCAGTTGGAAGGGCATTGTAGCCAGCGAAATTACTGGACCTTATGAGACATGATAGTTATGTCTCTCACCCTGTTTGTGCCACCGCTTTGCCCGTTATACCACAGAATACTAAGGGACAGCAAGCAACAAGCATCACTCCGCAAAGAAATTCAAACAATTAGCGACTCTTGCATGACGCAATTAAATTCAATTTAGCTCGCGTAGCGCTGCATACCTACCAGTCATAATAACCTACAGAGCGCCTCTCTTTCTATCGCATAGCTCTTATCTTTTCTGACGCGGCACGTGTAACGACGCGCGACCCGCCGTCGGTGTCCAGCTATGTACTTGTAGCTTTGTACCTACAGTGCGGAGTGCGCTAGGCCTGGTTATACTGCTTGACGGCAGAATAACAGACAAAACGCTGGCACAAACCAAGATAGCCTTTCGCATCTCTTGCATTTAAAAACAAATTAATTTTGCAACATAGACTATTAAATTTAGCATTCACTGTATTGCAAGTACGACTAATTTATTTGATGTTAATGTCAATATAAAATATCGTATAACAATAAACACCATATCGACATGTCCCATCACTACAAACGACTACGCCCATCACTAGTGGCTAAAGGGTGTGTCAGAGCCGCGGGGCACGCCGCATTGTTTTGTCTGTATGTCTGTCAGCCGCCAACATACATACAAATGTATGGGAAGATTCTGAGAAAGCCGATGTGTGTAAAAAAGCTTGTAGGTACTTAAGAGGTTTTTTGTGAAAAATAAAATTATTATTATTATTAATGTTAAAAAAATTTATTCATTATCATCATCATCAGCCCATCACGTTCCCACTGCTGGGATACGCGCCTTCTCTCATAGAGAGTGTATGGGCCATAATCCACCACGCTGGCCCATTACGGGTTGGTGGATGTCACATGTTCTTGAATTTTTGTAATTAACTCTTGGACATGCCGGTTTCCTTACGATGTTTTTCTTCAACGCTTTTAGAGCGAGTTAAATCCACACATAACTTAAGAAAGTCGGTGGTGCAGAGCCAGTGAGATTCGAACTCGGGTGCGTCGGATCGAAAGTCGCACGTGCTCCCACTGAGCCACAGTCAGTGCATTATAATGCCAAAATATATGATTATAGACTACTCAAACGACAACAGGAAGTAAAATTTTATTACATTTGTAAACTATTTTTATTTGCATAAAAAAACGACAAAAAAAAATTGTTAAAGTTTAATGCTGTCATATTTTGTAACCAACGATTATTTAAAATAATACACAAAATATAACCGCAAACTGACCACACTTTATAAAAAAAATGTTGATTACACAGTCAAAAGAGATATAGACGTATAAATAATTCTTTAACTACTGCAACTTAAATAAAAACAAAAATAACTAATCGCTAAATTTAAAACGATATTAATGAAATTATAGACTGCCTAGACGTTGAATACGTTGAATAAAAACCACTGGCCAGTTATAAAATACAAAAAAAAACTAAAAACATAGTTACAAAATTCAAAAAGAATATAAACTACAGGCCAGTTACGGCATAAAAAAGAAAAAAGTACGAACTAGTTCAAAAGTATCAAACGAAGAAAGCGGCATTCTAAATTCAAGTTTGCAACCGGCCGGCGATTGCAGATATGCAAAACTGTTTGCGAAGTAGACAGCCGTTAATCAAAGAGACTATGATATTAATACGGTCTTTATACGGCTTATTACAAAGTTATACGCGTCAAAGTAATGGTAGCACAGTGTAATAGATAGTTTGTTTTGTTTGCCGTTTGAAAGTGTTGCTTGAAAGTGGGAAAATTCTTATGGAAATCATTTAGTTGCAAACTTGTAGCTAATCTAAATATTACTTTATTATTATGACATTTTTACTATTTTGTTTATAGTAACGTAAGTAGTTAAATATCTTTTAAATACAAGTATACATTTTACCAACAAAACCGACGTCAATGTATCTTCGAAGCCCGATCAAATATCGATGAAATTTATATGGGACCACTTCGTAGCTGAACTGAACGCAAAAACAAATTTTGAAATCGGTCAACAATTGGCGGAGAAATCGGTGAACATACATAAAAATATTACAGTGGAGAATAGAACCTCCTCCTTTTTTGAAGTCGGTAAAAATAAAAACTGCTGAAGGATTCCTGACATCAGATCTTACCTTATTATTAATGTCGAAGAAACTCAGGAACATCAAAGTGAATCTCAAGGCATGGTTTTAGAAAAGTTCGACTCATATGTTTTCACTTTTCTGTACATTGTCTTTGTTAATAGTTCGAAACAATAAAAGCAGAATTCTTTAAATCATTCGATAGGGACTATCGAACACGGAGTCCCTATTTCAGTGAATTGATTGATAGTTCAGGCGTTTTTGAGAAATTCAAAAGTTTAGAAAAGACTTAGTAAAACGTATTTATTTCCAATGATCTTTGTGATATAGACAATTCCGCTTTCTATGTCACCGTCACTTTCCAAATTCCAAATTCCTAAAACATTTATTTGCTTAAAACATGGTACATTAAATTATGTTACACATAGGTCTTAAATGTTCGAACTCAGAAAATCCCATCGCCCTTATTTTAACATCAAAATCTCGAAAATTCGTCGTCGCAACGACTCGTTCAGTTCCGACCCACACCCTCTTACAAAATAAATCATCTTGTACAGAACTGCTATACATAAATCTACAATATAAATATTCCGTACGGCCGTGGATGCCGGCCATCCATTTTGTAAAATATATGAAAGGCTCTGGCTACTTGATAATAGTCAGTGGTAACTCGTAATTACTGGGTCTCGTATCGCCTCACCGGATCTGTACAACACCCGAGTTGGCCCGAACTTCGCTCGACTTTTTGGCGGTAAACTCGCATCGAATATTAAATATCGAACGGAAAGTACCGTACACAATTTTTGAATTTAGAACCGTATTGCCCGAAAGACCGTATATAGCGGCGTGTTTTTGAAAGAGGTGTTTTGAAATTCGAATAGTTTACTTTTTAATTCTTTTAACGAACATCATCGTAAATAATTCGTTATGGTGCCAAGATGGCGTCAAAATATACAGATTTTTTGAGATAGCTCGATAACGAAGTCGAGAAGGAATGTTTAAAACATGATGTTCTTTATTCATAAAATTATACATTTAGTCGAAATCATTTTAGAAAGTTTCGCATGCGAATAAGAACTTATTAAATAAATTAGGTGTGATCTTCCATGCTAACTGACCAGATTTAGGTCAAACAAGAAAGTGACTCTTAAGTCTTTTAATTTTAAAGTCTTAATTTTTTAAGTCTTTTAATTTTTTTAAATCTTAAAACCATGTTTTTATGCGCCTTTTGAGGTAAGGTCGCTATTGCGTTTTTTGTTTATGGAACTGAGTGATGGGACATACAAGTCGTTCGCCTGATGGTAAGCGTCACGCCTGCCCATAACAATTGCAGAACTTTTAATACAATAAAAACCACTGCGTAGAGCACTGCGCTGATCACCCTGAGACATCAGATATTATGTGTCATATGGCTGGCTACAATGCCCTTCAAACCGGAACACACTACTGCTAGGCGGCAGAATGTGGCAAAGCTGTGGTACCTACCCAGACGGCCTCCCGCATGCGAGAGGCCTACCACGAAATGTATGCTAATAAATGGATTTAGAATGCATTGTCATCGAGTTGTGAGTTATCAAAATCTGTTTTTTACTTTTTATAGGTTTTTTACGTCGGCGATTCTTTAAATTTTAGGTTACTGAAATTCGTTATAAAGGTTGTTGTTTCTTTACAGAAAAATGCGGTCTCTCCGACGACCCAGGCCTCCGCGTCAACGGCAAAGGGAAGAAGATGAGGAAGCCCCGCACCATATACTCCAGTCTCCAGCTCCAGCAGTTAAACAGGCGGTTCCAGAGGACCCAGTACCTGGCACTACCGGAGCGAGCAGAACTAGCAGCTAGTCTAGGCCTTACGCAGACGCAGGTATTTGCCTACATCCGCCATTTTTCAATTTATTGCGCATTGTTTAGGTTTTTAGACGCCATCTTGATTGTCTTTGACATGATGACGCCATTTTTAAATATAGAAAATTTTAGCTCGCTCTCTTTGAATTGATAGATGATATTATGTTCATATTTTAGGTGCCGTTTTTATTTTTATTTTGAATTAATTTAACTTAACTTTTTTTATTAATTTAACTTTTGAAACTATGAATTTTATTGATGATTGAGCTTTGTAGGTATTTCGGATGCCATCTTTGCTATAATTATTACGAAGTTTATGATGTAATCTTTAGTTAACAATATTCATTTATTTTGGTACAATGAGATGTAATTTTATTGTGTTCTAAAATGATGACATCAAATAATATCATTATGTAGGTATTTAAAATTGCTAATTACTTAATTAGTAATTTAATATTTAACACAAATCAAATTTTCCATTTAACAATCGCGTTTAATAAGTCTATAAATGAAACTAGAATTTTTTAAGCATTTAAATACCTACCTAATCACTAATCCCTACTATCTCAATTGACTTAGCACTACCATTAGTAAAACCCGAACTATTTCTTTAGCCGAAAATTAAAAGTAAAAAATACCGTACCTACACTTAGTAATTATGTCACATACTCTATAATTACCTACCAAGTGTGTCCGTTCTCTGTATTTTTTATCTTTCAAATCTGTGCTATGCTAAAACAGACTTTAAACTCTGTGAGATACGCCACAAAGTCTCATATCTGAGATGCGTGTAAGATTGCAGAAGGTATAATTACAAGACAGGGAGTTTTTTTTTAAATGTCACTGATAGTAAAATCCTAAGCGTCAATTTTATTGTAGGTTTTTAAACAATAAGACTGGTATTTTTTATGAGGAAAAATATAGAAAATTGTTTATTATGTTGTGTATCTTGGCTTTGAAATGTGTTCCATAAATCTAATACCTTATACCAGGCCTAGCACACTCCGCACTGTAGGTACGAAGCTACAAGTACATAGCTGGACACCGACGGCGGGTCGCGCATCGTTACATGCCGCGTCAGAAGAGATAAGAGCTATGCGATAGAAAGGAAGGCGCTCTGTAGGTTAATATGACTGGTAGGCATGCAGCGCTACGCGAGCTGAATTGAATTTTATTGCGTCATAGCAAGAGTCGCTATTTGTTTAAATTTCTTTGCAGAGTGATGCTTCTGTCCCTTAGTATTCTGTGCTTATACCTAAGTAGAGAAATACCAAGAAATAAGAATAATAAAAGCCGTCTAGCAAGGAAGATCAGCACTCAAAAGCTCCACGGAAGCTTCCATTTTTGTACTGAGGCCAGCCTCTATACAAAAATGTTCAAACCCCTTTTGTCGCAGCGCCCTGAAAATGAAGATGTCACCTCAATTTTAAGAGGCGCTGGCGTTGTCCGTCACTAAACGTCATCTACGTTTAACTGTGCTAATTTATCTAACAGAAGAGATACCCTACAACATCACCTATTTCATTCCCCCTGGACACAATCTGCCTTGGCCGACAAGGAAGTCTTTAAACAGACCCCGGACCCAAGTCAGCCGTAGCAAGGAAAACATGTGCATGTGGGCTACAGCTCGGATAGTGTATGCTAGTGCGGTGTCTCTTCCCAGAGTATGGCAAACCTTTTGCCTTGCCCTGCGTGTCCTACCACCTGTACACGCGAGGACCTGTATAATGCGACGGACAATGCTGTGTTTGCGGCGGAGTACTAGAAATATATATAAAGCCAAAAGATCGACTCGCTAAGAAGAATCGTGGTGAAGAACTTTTGGTAGGTCTCTCGTATACCCGTGGTAGGTCTCTCCTATGCGGGAGGCCGTCTAGTTATGGACCACAGCTTTGCCAGTTCTTTTGCCGCCAAGCTGTAGTCGGCAAGTATTACTGAGTTCTGGTTTAAAGGACATTGTAACCAAGAAAATTACTGGTCATATTTATATGAGACTTAATATCTGATGCCTCGGGGTGACGAGCGCAATGCAGTCCTACGCAGCGCTTATTATGGTACTAAATGTTCTGGGTGCCACTGCAATTGTTATGGGCAGGCATGGTGCTTACCATAAGGCGAACGACATGCTCGCATCATCACTCAGTTTCGTAAAAAAAAGAGATTGTAGGAATATATCATACGACCAAGCGCAATATCATACTTTTCATAAAATTTGACACAAGACCAGAGCAAAATTAAAGAAACTACAATCAAAACATAGTGTTGTACCATACTATTCGACACGTACCGAATCGATTCGTCACGTATCATAATTAAAAAAATAACTATCGGAAAGAAGTGTTTCAATATGTTTGATTCCGCCGCTGCGCCAGCGTTGATGATCTCGAACCGTATCGAAGTTCATCTGGTAGATGTCTAATAGCGAATTAAAAGCTTTACATACCATAGACTATTACTAAACTGTGGTATAACCATAGTTAATAGTCGGTGCTTAGATCTTAGGGTCAATTGGACTGGCTCATATTTCGCACGTTACGATACAAAATTGTTATCCAATTGTATATATTATCGTCTTTATTGTATTTTTATAATTTTACTCAAACGGCTTTTGTTCTTTCCATTAAAAAAACATAAGACGCAACTAAAATATTGTATTGTAATAGCCTAAATTAGCGTTGAATTAGGCCAAATTAGATAGATAGATAAACACTTTATTGTTAAAAAACCTTAAATATAGGTACATGAAAAACAAGTTAGTTAAACAAATTAATATTGAAATAGCCTACATTAGCATTGAAATAGCCTACATTTGTATTGGAATAGCTTAAATTAGTATTGAAATAGCCTATATTTGTATTGAAATATCCTAAATTTGTATTGGAATAGCCTAAAGTAATATTGAAATAGCCTAATTTAGTATTGAAATAGCCTAAATTAGTATTAAAATAGCCTTAATTAGCATTGAAATAGGCCAAATTAGTATTGAAATAGCCTAAAGTAGAATTAAAATAGCCTAAATAAGTATTGAAATTGAATAGTTTTGACCAATGAATATTACGAGTACAAATAAGAACAATTAGGTAGGTATACGTTTTATCAAACAAATAAACCGACTTCAATCTATCTTCGAAGTCCAAGGTCAAATATCGAATAAAAATGTTGGGACCACTACTTAGCCAATTCAAAAAAAAAAACCAAATCGGTTCATAAATAGCGGAGTTCTGAGGTAACAAAAAAACAATCGAATAATCCGAAATCGAATAGTCGAATCGAAACCTCCTCGTTTTTTGAAGTCGGTTAAAAAGATAGCTGAAAATGGTTTCATACTTTGGCCGCGTTCATCCAGATCCTTGTCAACATGTCGCTTATGTGTCACAACACGCTACACAACAGTGTTGTGGTTGTGCATCGCACTAGTGATGTACCACTCGATACGTAACAGATTGATTCGTTATGTGTCACCGTGAGGAATGAGTAATCGACTCGAGTCGGCAGCCGTGGGACGGGGGTGTAGACCTGCGACGGTGCAGAGACTGCAGAGTGTACGTTTTGTCATGAATGGCATGATTATATGGTAAAGACAGAGATTTCAACTGTTTTTTTTAGGACTTTGTCGTTGACCACATCGTTAAAAAACAAAAACCAAAATAAACACAAGCGGATTCAGTAAACTAAAATTTAAAAGACAAAAAACCTATAAAAGGAAGAAAACGGCTGAATCGATTATGATAAAACCTGCTTTCAAATAAAAAAAACCGCATCCAAATCGGTTCATTCGTTTAAGAGCTGTGTCGGTCTGTGGCACCGTAGCCACAGACAGACACACATAGTGGTCAAACTTATAACACCCCTCCTTTTTGCGTCGGAAGTTAAAAACAGAGAATAAAATAAAGAAAACAACAAAAGTTTTCTGTCTTAAAATTTTTATTCGTGTTTTTGACAAACGTAACGCTGAGTCCATCCCAAATACTACTAAAATAAATAAATAACGCCCAACGATCACATACATAGATCCTGGCCCCTAACTAGGATTCACTGTATCTAGAGAACCAGGAACTATGAGGACCATAAAATAATAAATAATTAATAATAATAAATAATTTATCAAACATATTTTTTGTTAATGAGCCCCATTCCTTTCGTATTTATTTTCAAGAGGCAATGGTCTAATTTACCTACACACTAGTAGAGACAGTTTAGTTAGTTAAAAGGTAATTTATCTAAGTTTCAAGCTGTAATCTATTAGGCACGCTAAGATAAGCGACAGCTAAGCAGTAACCACTTTAGTAAATAATCGCAGATACAGGGCAACTATAATAAAGTACATATTATATATATATATACACTAACGTTTTATACAACATTCGATTGGTCTGTGCCCTTAATTTTTTTATTAAATCTATATTAATAATATCTTGCTTTTTAACCGACTTGAAATCTCTAAAACTCGTTTTTTTTTAGTTTTATGTTTGTTACCTCTAAACTTCTTCATATATATACCTACCGATTTGGAAAATTTTTTTTTTCATTATAGTAATTCATCAATATTCCACCTTGGACTTCGAAGATACATCAAAATTGAAGGTGAGTTTTTTTATTATAAAATGTATTTACATAGGTAGTAGGCATCTACAATCATTACGTACCTTCTGTTTTTTCTCTACTCTACACGCGGTAACGGTATAAAAAGTAAGTCTTGAGTTAATTTTATTATAATTTAATATTTCTCAGTTATTGTCTGAGCGGCGCTTTGATGAGCCCGCATCGATATAGTGATGTACTAAAGTTACTCGACACTGTTATCGAGCATGGGTTATCGAATTTTGGGCTAGAGACTTTTCAGTTGTATTGCTTGTACTTATGTAGGATAACAGTGGCTTGAAAGATGTTAGTCATATAAAAAAATTTGTAAAATTTATGTAAATAAATAATTAAAAAGTAAATAAAATGAAATCAAAAATTGACAAACGCGGTTTCCTAATAAAATAAATACAAAAAAACATTTATTTTCAGTCAACTAAAAACCTATAAAATACAATTACAATACAAAGTCAGTCAAAATACAAATTAAATATTTCAAAACTATAAGCTCAAATAAAATAAAATCAATCAGTCAAATAATATATTAAATAATCAACAGTCAAATAAAATTATAATAATCGAATATAATGCCAGTCAAAATACAAATTCGATATATCACAACAATATGATGAAAAAATTACCATTGTTCTACATTGCAGAAAAACGTAAGCGACATGAAACATATAGGGGTAAACACAAGAAAGTTATAAAATAATTAATTTTTAGAAAAAAAAACCGACTTCAATGTATCTTCGAAGTCCATGGTCAAATATCAATGAAATTTATATGCAACCACTTCATAGCTATACTGAACCCAACACACAAAGAATTTTCCAAATCGGTTCATAAATGACGGAGTTCTGAGATAACAAACATAAAAAAGATTAAAAATAAATAAAATCGAACAGAGAACCTTCTCCTTTTTTGAAGTCGGTTAAAAAGAAGATTTTTTGCTATAAAATGTATTCTATTTATAAAATAATGCTACATATTATTTGTGAATTAATTGATGTTCTTTTTATCGACATCGACATTTCCAATCCTATTTACTTCTGCATCTAACTCCTTAATTCGATTCTACATCAAAAGAATAAAAACTCAGAACAGAACTCAATGTAGGTACAATTCCTTTATCTAACAAAAACCGACAAACTAATCTACTGCTAGGTTTACCTAGAACTTAAGAAAAGTATAGAAAAATCGATCATATTGCCACAAGTAAAGGTTTAGTTTCGCTTGGTAAAGAAACGAGTTTTTTTGTCACTCGTAATGAATTATAACATTTGTCTAGGCGCTATTTATTAGCCATTGTTAATACATTGAGTTTCTCAGTACATTTTTTTCTTTTTATGCAATGGGATTAAACGTATAAGGTCAAGAAAGTGGCGGTTTGTATCGATTTTGCAATCGATAAAAAGTATCGATAAAAAGTCGTTCATGATTGATTGGGCAAGTTGTAAGTATGGATGGTAAGTCGTTATTTTTTTATAATTGTATGTACCCTTTATTTCTTGTGCGGTGCTTTAGACGTAATTGTCACAACAGTTTTGCTTTGATGTATGTTTTCAATTGATGTTGGAAAAGAAGCGCAGCAAATAAAAAAAATCGTACGTTCGTTTACAAGTATGTACTCATAATGCGGATGTATTAAAAATGCGAAAGTTTGTGGAGATAGATGGGTGGATGGATAGATTAGAATTTGATTTAGAAACGGCATATTTACCATGTCTTTGTTTGTTTTAAGTTCTCGATATTTCGCACTGTTGCAAGCACCATGATCACGAAGATACTAAAGATGGATGGATGTTTGTTACTCAATCACGCAAGAACTACTGAACGGATTTTGATGAAATTTGGTACGTGGGTCCTGGAAAAGGACATAATTATAAAATGCTTTTTCTCTGAAAACTGCGGGTGAAACCGCAAGGTGACGCTAGTTTTTGAAAGTTAAAAACACGGCATCTTTTCTGAACGATATATTTGAATCGGCTAAAAACTTACTTTTAATACTATTAAGAAAGCCTTTTACAATAACTTTTACTCTATTAAAAATGTTGAAATCAAGACCCTTGATTAGAACACAGTTTTCAATTTAATCAAAAGTTTTAGAGGCATGACCGATTCCGGGATGTTGTGGGAATCGATGACACGCTCATTACGGCGTTATCGATATTGAAATCGATACTAGTTTTTGGGATGTTATGTCAAGAAGAAAGTACTTTGTTTTTGTTTATACGGCTTGTGAAGTCTTCTTCATTCCGCCGATGGTAAGGTAAAATAAAATAAAATTAATGTTATATATAAGTAGCAATGGACAGAGGGTCATGGAAAGACGGAAGGAAGGCCTTTGCCCAGCAGAGGGACGCAACAGTCTCATAAAATAAAAAAAATAAAAAAATTAGTAGTAGGTATAAGTAATTAATGTCAAGACTACTTAACATAAATATTACAGTTTTCTCATTTCAAAGTTAAAGTTTTTGATTTAGGCATCACAAACTCAATAAAAACGTCTAATTGTCGTAATGACTACAATCTTAACGAAAAAAGAAGAATAAAATAGAATATACTTTATTTGCTTGAATGTGAGTACAATACAGATGTTATATATAATTATTAGTAACTGTCACATTTCGCCAATTAGGACGAGCTAATAAAAGACACATTGGAAATGTAAGTTTCCTATATACATTAGGCATAAATACCTATATTAGGCATTCCTAAGCCTAATCCAGCTTTTCCTATTAATATTATATGTTGTATGTTTGAATCACACAAAATCGAAACGGATTTCAATTTTGTAAGTTTAGATAATAATAAAATAATGGAATAGAACATTATTATTATCATTTAGAGCCTAGTGTCCCACTGCAGGGCAAAGGCCTCCCTTTCATTCTTCCACGTTTCAGAACTCTTCGCCATTGTCGTCCAGTCTTTCATGAAGGAGTCCAGGTCATCTTGCCATCTCCGTCGAGGCCTGCCGCTGGGCCGTCGGCCGTTGTTAGGGGACTCTGTTGTTCTTTTGGCCTAAAGTTCGTTTGACTTGCGGCAGATGTGTCCAGCCCAGTTCCGCTTCAAGCCGGCAGCTTTTTGGGTGACGTCTGTAATTTAAGGTGGCGCAGTGTGGTGTTTTTAATGCGGTCCGTAAGTTTTTACTAAGTTTCCGTAAGTTTTATTAGGACATAGGATCCTTTTATTCCAAATTTATAGAGTAAAACAGCGGAGCGCAGCTAGTAGAAATAAGGCAAACGACAGCACTTACATCATACGTAATGGCGACCGCTACAAAAAGCATACGGCACCGACCGCTACGCCATGGCTGTATGGCCGTCCCGGCCGGTGCCATATTCTTTAATGTATAATGTAGTGTCAAGAAAAAAGGTAACAAATCACATTTCGATCGCACAGAACGAAACGATGATGGATGGCGGCTACCGCGCTTTAATTCGAATTGCCAGGCTGTGACGAATGACGTACGTATTTTGTGTACCGTTAAGAAGGGTGGCCAGCGGAGGAAATAGTTTTAAGCGGGTATCTCACCATGACAGACAATTGTAACATTCGGAGCGAGCTAAAAACAAGGCACCGTTCGGGCTTTGAGGCTCGGTTTGCTGTATGTGTAGTGAGTGGCTAGTGGAATGCTCGCTTTGTACCACAATATTACACGAGAATGCTCAGGTCAAATTCCACCTTTAGATTTGACAGAACTCTTGAACAGGCTTTTGATACGTAGAAAGTTAATTGGAACAAACTACAATTCTTTTGGGTGTAAACTAAATATAATATTTCTCGTGTTCGTCTCAGTTTTTGCTTGAATTTTCTTTCCGTATCTCTCATTTATGTCTAAAAAAGACCGTTTGGTCAGGTGAAAGACATTTTTGTTCCGGAAAAAGTTCGTTTACAAAATAAGAAGCCACAATCGATCCAATAAGGCGTTTCAAATATAATAAAAAGTATTTATTTCTTATTAGGCATATTAGAAGGTTAGGACTTTAAAATACATAAATCACATGACATGAATATCAATGATGACTTTGATGATAGTACCATTTCTATTATCCCTACTTATGATAGTACATCTTCAGCTCTTTGGATGACAGCGCAAAGTAGGCGTAGCGATAAAAAAAAAGGTTAATCTGACTATATGGGTTAGTCATAAACGTAGCGCTATCTATTAGGTTCATTTATGCCTACAGTTTTTCTTTTAGCTAATAAGCTATTATTTAATGAGCCACTGAAACTGTCGATCCCAAAGACGTAATATCATTTTTTTAACAGGGTTTGTTCAAAGTGCTTCAGAAAATCATTCGAACGGCTCCAAAAATATAGGCAGAAAGACATATATATTGGGATGACTAATTTCGAAAAACAAAGAGGGCAGCGACCACAAAAAAAAGAGAAGTCCAACGCAGAGCCGCTGAGAGGTGCACCGACTAGCGGAGCTGGCACCAGCGGCCTGTCAGTTCCCTAGGGTAGAAGTCTCCGCGCATTTGCGCCTGGGTAGAGGAAACCGCCCCGAGACCCTTCTAGGGAGAGGTAGAGGATTAACTGACTGACTGAATGTAATTTTATACTTTTCTAATAAATAAAATGGCTCTAGTTTATGAGTGCAGTCTCTTCAGTAGCATCAACCGGTCTCTCTGAAACCCAACTCTATATATAGTACATTATATTCCCTAGACCAATGACCGTCCAAACCAAATGGTGCCGATTTCGTCGAGTCACTATCTCAAATGAAAGATGACTTTCGATTTTCCAAATGCCGGCCCTGATTGGCTGTCAAACCTGAACCACGGACCAATAGCCGCTCGTCAAATCTCATGACTTGCGGTTAAGAACAATTGTCTTAAAAAAATATGTACCCGGCTTCTGTAAAAGTGGCAAAGCTTCTGAGGCTGTCGGCGAAGTCTTTTGTGACTCACTCACGCCTGTCGAAGGTATTCGGGCTTTTTGATGATGCATTTTTTATTGATGCGCGTTGTAGGTATTTTTAATGATGGAAACTGTGAATCAGTTATGCGCAGCCAGTTGCGTAAGAACTGTCTCCCTTTTCTCTTCTTTGAGGACGCTTCTGTGACATCACGGGTGGCAATACAATAACGTATTTCCAATTTTGGTCGTCTTCATCCATGTCGCAGTAAAGTATAAACTTTAGCTTCGTACGATTTTTGCATTCAGCTCAGTAAAGATATAATTACTATCTATCATTAGCTTAGCATCCTATGATGGTGCATGGTCAGCAATGCAGTGCTTTTGCATTAGTTTTGGTGTCGCAGATTTCTATAGGCGACGGTGACCACGCACCAACCGACGCACTTAAAAATTTTTTGCGATGTGCTTTAAAGAGCTTGAAAATTATTGTTACAATATAACATAACACATGTTTGCTGCCACTTAACACGTCTACACGTTGAATAAATCACCCAATGATCATATTCATAGATCCTGGCCCTTAACGAGGATTATCTGTATCTACGGAACTAGGAACTTCGAGGACTATCGTCTCGCTAGTCCCACAACACCCAGACCCGAAACAAATGTTTATACGTGCTGAATTGGATATCACTTTTACACTTTCTGTCAAAACTGTGAATAGAACTAGAAACTTTTAGTTATGAAATGACTTCTTTCGACTTGAATCAAACGCTTTCAAAGCCATCTATTGACGAACAATTTAAAAGTAGATCAACAAAAATAAAATTGAAAAACCAACTTCAGCTAAATTGGAAAATTGTTTTCAATTGTCACAATTAAGATCAATCGAACTACATTCCCTCGTTCCTAATTCTTTTTTCAATTGACAATTGTTTTACTTTATCTAGGGGAATGAGTACCGTTGCATGACACACCGTTTGTCACCGTATGTCACCGTCACAATATACTTGAAAAAAAAACACCTTTCGTGACAAGGGTCTGCATGAACATGGATTGTAGGCGCCTCTGACTAGATAACACATACCTAGATTACATTAGACCTATCTCTACAAGAAAGTTTTCTTTTTTATGTCATGGTATGGATATGTGAAAGTAATGGTTCAAATATGGAAACCATTACAATGGCTTATGAATGGTTTGGAAATAGCTGTCTGGAAGAGATGGCTTTAGGCAGTAAGACTGCCCATTGTACTACCATAGTAGGAAAATTTGTGCTATTATTATTTATTTACTGGTATGCAATAAAGTGTTTTGTATAATTTCAATGATTTTTTATTATTGATTATTTTTCAAAAAAATATTTTATACTCTTGCTTATTATTAATTTAATGTTACAACGAAGAGAAAAAAAATGAAGAGAAATGTTACACGATTACTGTTGACGATTTTCTTATGTTTTTGACATATAAAAGTACATTTTTGTAAAAGTATAATTTTCCAATTCCCACGCGTAAACGGAAAAACACCGACGCGGGGCGTTATGCTAGTAAATTATAAAGTAAATGGCTTTTAATAAGACTTATCTGAACTCGTCTTCTAAATGCAAATCTGAACAAGCTGCGTATAAAACAACTTTCATTTTCACCGCCGCATTTCCCGCGAGTTCGCGGCAATGATGAAGGTTGTACTGTATACATTATCAACGTTTTACTATGTAGACACGTACATAATATGTATGGCACGGTCACTTAAACTTTAATGGTTAAATATCAAGACCAAAGTAGTTTCATGGTGTAGGTTTGCATAAAATAACGAAAATATATATATATATTTGTGTGGTGTAGGTTTGCATAAAATAACGAAAATATATATATATATATATATATATATATATATTACTTCGAGAACTATCGTCTCGCTAGTCCCACAACACCCAGACCCGAAACAAATGCTTATACGTTTTTTTCTGGCTGAATTGGAGATCACTTTTACACTTTCCGTCAAAACTGTGAATAGAACTAGAAACTTTTAGAGAAATATGTATATATATATATATATATATATATATTTCTCTAAAAGTTTCTAGTATATATAGTATATAGTATAAATATATATATATATATTTATACTACTACTAATAATATAAATGCGAAAGTTTGTAAGAATGAGATGTATGTTTGTTACTCTTTCACGCAAAAACTAATGAATGGATTTTAATGAAACTACAATAATACAGCTTACACATCAGAATAACAGATAGGTTACTTTTTATCCCGGAAAACCGCGGGTGAAACTGCAGGGCGCAGCTAGTAACAAAAATAAACCGACTTCAATTCTGATGTATCTTGTCAAATATCCATGAAATATATGTTGGACCAACTTGAAGCTATTACTGACATAAAAAAAATTCCAAATCATTTATACACTGATTTTGAAAATCTTTATTGATTTGCGATGAGTTCAGTAAAGCTACAAGGTGGTTCCACATAAATTTCATCGATATTCGACCTTACACTTCGAAGATCAACATCATAAGTGAAGTCGGTTTCTTTGTTTTTAAAAAATGAATTACCTATTATTTACCTTGATAACGTTTTAATTTGATAATGTTCCTTGAAAATTTATTTATTTTATTACTTTACCAGGAAACACAAATAATTTACAAAATGAAATTCATTGTATTCCCTAGTAATAGTATTAAATCTGATAACGTTGTCTGGGAACACAAACAATAACGGAGCGAAATTTATATCGTAAACTAATAACGTTCCATTCCTTAAAATAAATTGTCAATTAAATTAGCGCTTAGCCATATTTATACAATTGATTCAACAAAACGTATGAAATGTCCAACTTGTAAAAATATATATTGATTACCTAACTATGAGGTAACGTAAATTCTGAGCCATAATGTGTAATTAATCGCAAAACAAAACAATCGTTTCTAATTATTATAATTTTCATCGGATTACATTTGCAATAATAATTGATAAATTGTTCTCAAATTGACAGCAAACACTTGCGATGACAACAGTACTAGATCGAGTTTCACTAGTAAAATACTAAGTGCATGACAGGTGGCGCCTCTCTTACCATACATTCATATTAATATCATTAAAACCGTCAAAGCAAAGTTAACTTTATTCTTTATACTTAAGATATAATTTAATTTAACCGACTTGTTGATTGCGAATTATAATTGTATCGATTATTGTGTTGTTAGTGTCGCATCACTAATTCGAACGGCTGTTTCTTTTTTACATATTTAAAAACACGAAAATTAGATTTTTTATTTTTGTTTATTTAGCTTCTTCTTCTGGTTTTGAAAACGAGTAATTTAGGTTTAACAAAGACCGTATTGATCTTGGAAAGGATCGTTTTAGTTTTACGATATTGTTTAATCTAGAGAGAGAGAGCGTTATTAAACATGATTATGTAAGAGCGGCTTCCCTTCTATCTTGTTCTAAATTACTTATTTTAGGTCTAACAAAGACCGTATTGATCTTGGAAAGGATCGTTTTAGTTTTACGAAATATTGTTTAATCTAGAGAGAGAGCGTTCCTTAAAATGATTATAAGAAAGTCAGTGGTGTGAGGCCAGCGGGATTTTAACTCGGGTGCGTCGGATTGAAAGTCGTACATGTTCCCACTGAGCCACACTCGCTCTAAATATAGTTGCCAGGATTTTGGTTTAAATTCATTTAACTCTAACTCTCATTTCAACCAAGTTATATCTTCCATAATTAAAAACTATTAAATTAAAGTTTATTAGGGAAAGGAACTGAAACTGATTTAATTATGGCCAGTAATTAAACTCTAGTTTAAAGTTTCAATTGGAACCATTAAAAGTTTGTAACTCTAGTTATATTGTGGAATATATTGCATTTTAAATTGAATTTACAATTTCTGTTTCACTAAAACAGGAAAGTTACGCCAGGACAGTAAAATGAAGATAGAGACAGGACAGTAAAACTTTTACTGTCCCTTTAAAAGTTCATCTGTATAGGGAGGGCCATGCAGGGACTACGTATCACAAGAACCATGTTCCCACGACTTAACATGAAATAAATATGCACTGAGCCATGGTCCCACATATTCTAGGCTTGAATCGAATACATGTACTGCTTGCTGTTTTGTAGCGGTCTTAGCGAAGCTCGCCGCTCGTAATAGGCTGTTAGGTTGAACAACATCACTGCGGTCACCATTTCGATGGGTGACCGTTTTTGTATCTATATCTGTGGTGCTTAACTCCGAGTTCCATGAAGTGCATAGTCCTCGTAGATAAAAGTTTATGAAGACCATGGCCCTTCGACACGGAAATACTGAAATTTTTCTCTGCACAAAAGTTTGTCCTGTTGCGGGAATCGAACTTGCAACCTAGTATAAGATATGAGCTGACCTGACCAACCACAACACTTCAGAGGCTGTCAGTATGTATAGTATCTATACTATGTGATGTCCATATCTTTAATCTCGTAAATAATATAAAACAAAGTCACTATCCGCGTCCTCATTTCTGGTTCTCGACTTACTTCTAAACCAACAGATTCTGATAAGGTTTTCACTGTCATCTTAAGATTTTTTATAGAAGATTAGGTATGTACGAAACATTCCAATGAAATAAAAAAAAATTCAAGTTAAAAAATTAAATTTCCTGGTAGTGGGTGGGTAGTGAAATTACAGGGGACTTAATATCTGAGGTCTCGGGGTGATGAGCGCAATGCAGTGCTACGTACTTTTTACTGTAGGTATGTAAAGTTCTGGGTGACACTGCAATTGTTATGGTGTTTTATATAAAATGAAAATGCAAAAACAAAACGCAATAGAACGCTTCATCGTTCGTCCATGTTTTATTTCTGAATCAGTGTTGCCACCTTCCTAACTAATATTAATACCACACAATGGACAAGCGTGGTGCTTACCATCAGGCGACGAACTTGCTTGTCTCATTACTCAGTTCCATAAAAAAAGTACAGAATAGACTTGAATAGAATAAAAAAACTCTTTATTGTATATCAATTTAGAGAAATAGAGAATAACACAGTCCTTAACTATGGTAGTTCAATGAGCGGCCTTATTGCTTGAAGCTATCTCTTCCAGACAACCTTTGGATGGACAGTATCAGAAGAAGAAGTAGTAGTACCTATATAGTATTTAGTAAATATAGTATATTCAATATTTAGTCATTAAGTCGTCAAAAAATTACATCACGTTAGGAATGATTGGCTTGTTAGAGCCCTAAACCGCGAAGATTGGAAAGACCGTCCTGCCGTCTCTCTCTAGATCTATGTGCTCCATCTTAGGCCACATCATCGCTTCACATCAGGCGAGATAGTGGCCAAACATAGATCTATTAAGCGTAAAAAAGCGGAGAGAGGCCTTTGCCCTGCAGTGGGACATAAATGGTTAAAAATAATAATAATAGTAAACTGCATCCGTGCGACGCCGGGGCGAGTCGCTAGTGCATATATAATAATATAATAGTTCAAGGCTGACAAAGTTTATTAATATTAAATGGATTAAACTAAGTCAAATGAGTCAAGAACGGGTCCGACAGGATGTCTAGGAAACGGCCAGTTCCACTTGCTACTAGTTGATTGGATGTTAAAATAAACCATTTTGCTGTTTATTTTTTACGATACTCTTTTTTTTTTTCTTTTTTTTATGTTACTGATTGACGAGACGAGCTGGTCGTTTGCCTGATGGTAAGCAATACGCCAGCCCATAACAATAACAGCACCACCCAGAACTTTGTTTTGCATAATCCTGCGCGGCGCTGCACTGCGCTCGTCACCCTGAGACAATTAGCTGTTGAGTCTCATAATGCCCAGTAATTTCGCTGGCTACAATGCCTTTTAATTTCTTGTTTATTTCTGCGATATTTTTATAACAATCGAGTATTTTCAAAATCATTTTTAAGTTATCCTCGGCAATTATCATCAACATCATCATCATCAGCCCATTACGTTCCCACAGCTGGGACACGGGCCTTTACTTATAGAGAGAGTATGGGCCACGCTAGCCCAGTGCGGGATGGTCACATGTCCTTGAGTTTTTGTGATTAATTCTTGGACATGCCGGTTTCCTCACGATGTTTTCCTTCACTGTTTTTAAGAGCGGTAAATTATGAGGCTGCATTTTAGATTTAATGTTTTAATTTTTTAACTTAAGTTTTGATATAATATAGTAGTTTCAAGTTTATGTTGTATGAAATATGTATTAAAGGTACCTATAGAGATCTTTTTTATAATATTTTTATAATATTTTATAAATCATTTCTAAATTTTTATAATATTTTATAAATAATGGTAATAAAAGATATTATCATTAAAGGAAACAAAAGGAAAACATATAGGTACAATTTAGCAAAAAAAGCAAAATCCATCAATTTATAATCATAAAAATACGGCGGAAAATTTAAGGAAATGTGTAGGTACTTCTCATTCTACGTCTACAACTTGTTGCCACTTTGATTACTCTTATCTATATATGCTCAACTCAACTAGAGTAAAAAGGTATCTATTTATAGTATTAATCAATGTGGCAACTAGCTTCATTCTCAAGGAAGAGCCGCACATAAAATCTTTAAATTCGTCACACCCGCCGAGAAAACACTTGATTGTCGAGAACTTGTTTATTTGTATAAATTAATGTTTAAATTTTAGACCGTTCGTGATCAAAGACTGCCGAAATTGAAGTTTTTGTCTATTTTTTACTTACTGTATTTATTTTAATATTATATTATGTACCTGGAAGTAAATCATTTCAGATATCTAAAGAGCTATGTCCGTAGGACATTAATTATTTATTTATTTACAACAAAGAGATTGATGACTTTACTTTCTTTATCCCATTTACTAAGATTCCTGAAATGGGCATATGCCTTATTATTTTACAAAAATAAAACAATTTTTTTTTATTTAATTTTTTTTCTCATATATTTTTATTAATTTTTATTTTTTGATTTGATTTTTTTAAACTATTTAAAAATTAAACATATGGACCATCGACACAAAGCAGAAGAAGATTAATTAGAAGAGTTGTTTATTGCTTCTTGAATATTTATTAAAACAGTCAACTAAGGAAAGTACTGATCCGAAAGAGACGAATATTTTTAACCGACTTCAAAAAAGGAGGAGGTTCTCTGTTCGATTGTATTTTTATTTTTTTTATGTTTGTTACCTCAGAACTCCGTCATTTATGAACTGATTTGAAAAAATCTTTTTGCGTCGGGTTCAGTATAGCTACGAAGTGGTCCCATATAAATTTCATCGATATGTGACCTTGGACTTCGAAGATACATTGAAGTCGGTTTTTGTTTTCTTCTAAAAATTAATTATTTATTTTGCTGAAGGTTATCCTAAAATTTGATTGAAGTCAACTGGTTGCTAAATCATATTCCACGAGCGAAGCCGGATTAAAGGTGATTTCTACATAAAATTTTACAAAATTTTGTGGTTATTTTTATGTTTAAATTTTAAAATAATATTCTTTTACAAAATTATCGTTGATTAACCTCGAATAGAGAATATGCGTCATATAACATTTATTGTCTTTTAATTACATATAATTGCTTTAAAAATATTTGACAGACGCTTTTATGGCGCCATACGTCTCGACATCTTTGTTTTGGAAATGCTAGGTCTTGTAAAATGTCATGAGGTTTATAGTTTTGTCACGTATAGCCTTAAAATCAAGGCTTTTATTTATTGGAAATTATTCGTTGCCTATAAACTGTAAAACATGAATTAAAGATAACTTTGATTTAATTCAATTGGCAAAAAGTCTAGAGATGTTTAGCAGACTAATCAATCGCGTCTCGTTTTTAATTGCCAGACAATTGATTTCTTTAGTAACAAAAACTAGAAGCTTTATTAAACCGTTATAATTTATATCGACAATGAGAATTTAATGAATCATAAAATAGGAAAATGCCTTATTATTTTCCAAAAATAAAACTATTATAATATTTCTTAACTTTTTATATATTTTTACCAAAAACAATTTTGTCATTTCTACATTATCATGTTGATGTCAATGTTTTTTACCACGTTTTTGTTAAGTAAATTTCTTGTTTGTCTGTCTGTCGTTCCGGGTGGACGACTCTTGCAACTAAAATTTCGAGCACTTCCCGATCCGGTTGAAACTTTCAGGGTAGCTCACAACTCGGTGACAATGCATTCTAAATCAATAAAAACATGATTTTTAGATTATTTTTTTAACCTATAACGACTTTTTTTAATTTTATTTTTAAAACTTAATTTTTCTGAGGACCCAAGTGCATAGCATTAGATCTTTAACCGCCGATAGGGCGGTAATATCCCGTTACTAATAACATCTATAACTTAGCCGGTACGTACTGGTTTAGGTGTTCTATAGGTATACCTAGTACTTAGATCTATTTAGTCACAGTCGTAAATAGAGTTGAAACCTTGAAGGCTTACTATCAAAGTGATAAAAAATAAAACCAAAATTATTAATTAAATATTTTCACAACGATTTTATATTGTTCTGTGAAACATTGCTATTTATTTTAAATCGTCAGCAGACAGTAGTGCGCAAGCATTACTGTGTTCTCGTTTGAAGGTCAATGTAGCCAGCGAAATGACTGAGCATTATGGGCATTTATTACTAGTGGTAGGTTTCTTGTATGCGAGAGGCCGTCTGGGTGGGTACCACCGCTTTGCCAGTTATTCAGCCGACAAGCAGTAGTGCGCGATTACTGTGTTCCGGCTTGAAGGGCATTGCAGCCAGTGAAATTCCTGGGCATTATGAGACTCAACAGCTAATTGTCTCAGGGTGACGAGCGCAGTACGGCGTCGCGCAGGATTGTGCAAAACAAAGTTATGGGCGGCCGTATAGCTTACCTTCAGGCAAACGACCAGCTCGTCTCGTCATTCACTTACATAAAAAAATATGAGACTGACGAGCGTAGTGCAGAGCCGCGCAGGATTTTACAATACAAAGTGCTGCCGCGGCACGCTCGCTTCGCTCGTTTGGCTCGCGCGACATGTGGTCACTACTCTGACATAACCTTTGAGGCTGTTTGTTATCAAAGTATTTTCTGTCGAACTAATACCTCTCGAATTATTTCAGTCGAAATAATGACTGTCGAACTATATTTTTTCGAAGTAAGTGTCGTATCGAAATTAAGAACTATCGAAGTTCAGAGGGAAACCAATGTCCAGCAGTGGACTGATATAGGCTGGTGACGATGGTGATAGACGAGACGAGATCTCTCCTCGATTGATAATCCAGGCCATGATGAATCAACTTCAACAGTTACATCTAAGTACATTTTCAAGTAATGTTTTGACTCATACGCGGCGAGGCGTGACGTTTTTTGCTTTTGCCGACATTTCCGTTCGTAATGATATGACTTACGGACGTGTCCTGTCTCACACGAGGTCGGACCTAGAGATGTGTCGAGAGATAAGTCGATTTGTTGAAGTGATTGGGGTACGAGTGGTTATTTGATTTATTTCTAAGTTATCAAAATTAGCCTTGTTATTTTATAATAATAATTAATTCATTTATTTCAGGCAATAATACAGTTAACAAATTGAAAGTACCAGAGGCCCATAAAATATATATACCTATTTTTTTTTTACTTCATACCTTACATACTAACATATATACAAATTATAAATAGTAACGTTAGAATACGGGGCATTTCGGTTTCATCTTACTATTCCCTCGGGACAAAACTCGGAAACCAGGAACGTCACCTTATATTATGCAGGAAGCAGGAGCACGTAGAACTTGAAACTCATCTCGTTTCGTTGTTTATCGTTTTTATTAAGTCACTTGTTTGTCTGTCTGTTTCTCTGTCTATCTGTATGTCTGTCGTTCCGGGTGAAATCTTGAAACTCAAATTTCGAGCACTTCCTTATTAGCTATCCAGCTGAAACTCTTAGAGCTAACCCATAACTCGATGACAATGCATTCTAAATCCATTTATTAGCTTGCAATGCTGACCTAACCTCAAAAGGTGGTTTTTAGAGTATTTTTTTAATCAGTCACTTTCTTTTTAACCAACTTCAAAAAAGGAGGAGGTACTGTTCTGTATTGATTGTAATTTTTTTTATTTTTTATTTTTTATGTTTGTTACCTCAGAACTCCGTCATTTATGAACCGATTTGATAAAATCTTTTTGCGTCGGGTTCAGTATAGCTACGAAGTGGTCCCATATAAATTTCATCGATATGTGACCTTGGACTTCGAAGATACATTGAAGTCGGTTTTTGTTTTTTTCTAAAAATTAATTATTTTTTAAATCCACTTAGGCTGCCCGCCCACGTCATACAATCGGTCGTATTTTTTAACGATTACGTACATAGATATTCGCCCCTAATTAAGATTCCCTGTATCTAGGGAACCAGGAACAACGAGGCCCATACTCTCACAACGCCCAGACATGAAACAAATGCTTGCGTTTGTTTTTCTGTGCACAAACCGTTGTCCCTTCGCAGGAATCGAACCCACAACCTCAGTGGTATCTGAGATTTGAGCGAACCTGCCCAACCACTACACAGAGGCTGTCTTCTTTTGAAGTTCTGCATTTAAAAAAAATATAATACACAAACGTAAACAGTAGCAGCAAGTGTCAATAAATCGAAACCTTTATAAATAAATAATAAAAATAACTAAATAAATAATTAAAAACGTATTGAAATCCAGCGACATATCTCAGGAGTAAACATCTCCTATGCGCATATAAACGCACTTATTACATAGAAAGGTGTTGCAAGCTGTTTTCAATATTAAACTCTATCTCAATGTCATAAGGGCTATTTAGTTTTAAGTTAACCTCAAGTTATTTCGCTCTACATGATGTCTACGTCAGATGTCAGATAAAATTCTCGGTTTTTTTCTTCGCTTGAGATATGCTTGACATTGTATAAAGTTCATTTGGTGAAGTATTTCAAATGGTTTTGTTTTCATTGTAAGTAAATTTTTACACATTAGTAGTACAAATATTTGAAGAATATTTTAAATTTTTTTCTTCACTTTTAGAAAATTGTAATTTTGCATGTTTGTTACAAGACTCGAAAACTGCTGAACGGATTTTAATTCGGTTTTCAAAGTTTGGTACCATAAGTCCCAAATTATATTACAGGGTGTGTTGCATCTTAATCGGTTGAGTGACTAGGAAGATATAACTTGACCTCTCCTAGTACGTATTGTCATATACTGGGGAGGTCTTGCAAAAATGGTCTTGAAATAAATATAAATTATTTTTTTTATCCCTGGCATATAAATCCCCGGCACAATAAAACATGTCTAAGAACCACTGCTAGAGAACCTGCTTTCAAATAAAAAAGCCGCATCCAAATCGGTTGACCCGTTTAAGAGCTACGGTGCCACAGACATACACACATAGGGGCATACTTGTAACACCCCTTGTTTTTGCGTCGGGGGCTAAAAAACGACTACAGACTTCCTCTGTCGACTACGCAGACGCAGTCGCGGTAAACAGCTAGTTTTAAAATAAAATAAGAAAGAAAGAAAGAAATTGGTTTATCGTGGCAAAAATAAATAATAAAAACAGAAACATAATTAATCATTTTTATGGTCTGAGACCTATCAGCGTAACGGTAGGTCTAACATCTATTTAGAAATTCTT
Source organism: Petrophora chlorosata (assembly GCA_951640565.1). Taxonomy (NCBI): domain Eukaryota; kingdom Metazoa; phylum Arthropoda; class Insecta; order Lepidoptera; family Geometridae; genus Petrophora; species Petrophora chlorosata. The sequence continues at coordinate 5,111,263 of OX621216.1, read as the reverse complement.
TTATATTTACGTACTTAATATTGCAAAATTATGCTGATAGAAATCTAAACATTCTGAAACATGTTCAGTTAAGTGCAATTTATAGTATAGGTCAGTAAATCCACAAAAAACGTACGTAACTAAATAACTGGTAAGTGTATGTTACAGTCAAAACTCAAAACATAACCGATCAGAACGAATGACTGCAAAAATCAGTCAGAACCAATTTGGACTAGAACATCGGTCAAAACGGTCATCGGTCTTTTACGCTATGGTTGTCTGGAAGAGATCGCTGTTTAACTATAAAACCGCCTATTGTACATATAGGAAATTATGTATAACCAACTGTAATTCTTTTTTTTAAGTGTAATAAAGTGATAAAGTGTAATAAAATGATAAAAAAGTTTTTTTTAATGTAACTGAATGACGAGACGAGCTGGTCGTTTACCTGATGGTAAGCAATACGCCAGCCCATAACAATAACAGCACCACCCAGAACTTTGTTTTGCAAAATCCTGCGCGGCGCTGTACTGCGCTCGTCACTCTGAGACAATTAGCTGTTCAGTCTCATAATGCCCAGTAATTTCGCTGGCTACAATGCCCTTCAAGCCGGAACACAGTAATGATTGCGCACTACCGCTTGGCGGCTGAATAACTAGCAAAGCGGAGGTACTCACCCAGACGGTCTCTCGCATACGAGAAACCTACCACCAGTAATAAAGTGACTGATTTTTGCGGTCAAACATTTTTTTTTTTTTTACGATTAATAGATCTATGTTTAGCCACTATCTCGCCTGATGTGAAGCGATGATGTGGCCTAAGATGGAGCACATAGATCTAGAGAGAGACGACAGTTGAGCGGCTGCTCAGACCCGTCTCCCCGATGGTTCACCGAACATCATCCCGAAACACGACTAGGTCGCTTGACGGCATGGCTTTGTTCGGTGGGTGGTATTACACCCACGGCCAGAGCCTACCACTCCAAAGCGCGTAAGCGGGTTTCATCACGATGTTTTCCTTCACCGTTTTAGAGCGAGCGTGCAAAATCTGCACTTAACTATAAGTCATTGGTGCAGGGCCGAGTCGGGATTCGAACCCAGGTGCGTCTGATCGAAAGGCGCATGAGTTCCCGCTGAGCCACACTCGCTCTAAAATTAATTAGTTTTGACCAACGCGCAACGGGTGAACATATTCGTATACTGTAACATATAATACGAATATGAAGCCATTTTTCAATTAGGTACTCTCAAACGTTAAATTCATTTCTTTATCGTCTACAATCAAAATATTTAAACAATGAATAATGTTACGGCACGAAACGAGTTTAGTAATTTAAAAATAATTCATTTAACAGATAAAATACAGGTTTACATGAAACGGAAAAAAACATTGTTTATTTACATCTTTATTGGAAAACCTTGGTGAGTAAGCGAAACAAGTTTTCTTGTAAAAACTCCGTGCTAAACGTTTTCAATTGATTTTGAGCCTTATTTCTTAATTAATTAAGTATATTTTCATTTGAAAGTATCGTTACGATGTTAAACATTTTTAATTAGTAATTGTAAAGATTGTTTTTGCTGTTACTACCATTTTAGTTAGAAAAATAACAGTTTCATCTTCATTTATTATTGGTGTAGGTAGATCTTAGGAAAGATCGTTTCAAATTGTTTGATCTTGAGAAAGTGCGTTTGATCTTGAAAAGGACCATTTGATTTAGAGAAAGTGTAGGTCTCATCTTTGGCAGATATTCAACTGCCAATAATAGTGTGCCAACATTAATGTGTTCCGGTTTGAAAGGTACCTGTTTCAAGTGAAATTACTGGGCATAGACTTAAGAGATCTTAGCCCTAATTCACTATGACAACTTGGCAATTCCTTGCTTCGAAGAAACGTCGATTCCTTCATTAATAAACGACATCTGCGAAATTTGTATTCTCTATGACGCGTCATATATATGAATATATGAATGCGTCATAGATATGTCGTTTATTATTGAAGAAATCGACGTGATTTCGAAGCAAGGAATTGCCAAGTTGTCATAGTGAATTGGGGCCCTGGGTGGCGCTGCAACTGTTATAGGTAGGCGTATTATTGCCTACCATCAGTTAAGAAACTTGCTCGTCTCGTCAATTAAATATCATCACTAAATCAATGCTTAAAGGTTTGTTTGATAGTAGAAGTTGAATCGCGTCGCAAACTGACCCTAACCACTACGCATAGAGACTGTCCACTATATAACGGTGTGATCACCATGAAGATGATATCAACAACGTTGCGTTTTCCCTTGGCACTAGCGGACAGTTTTTACTAAGCTTTCCTAGGCACCTAGTTACCCATTCAGTGGAACGGGTACTGTGACTATGAATTTGAGATTTTTTAAAGTAAATAAGTGGCGAGACCATAGTAAGCAACTCACCTGGATGTTAACAGTTACGTTGCCACAACAACCTGGTTTTGCAATATCTTGCCGCAGTATAGCACGGCGCTCGTCACCTTAAGAACTCGCTTTAAACAATGCCCTACAAACAGGATTACAGTAATGGTTACGGTGGCCTACACTTTCTCAGGATCAAACGGTCCTTTTCAGGATCAACAAATTTGAAACGCTGTTATGTCTTATAATGCCGATAGTTTATCATAAATCAGGCAAAGTTTGATGAAATATTATGAATATTACGAACTTACAATGTAGTGCATTACATTTCCATAGTTTATAATTTAAAATAAATAAAATAAAAATGCTTTTTCAAACCAATTTGAACCATGGTATTAGTACCTACCTACCTTATTCGTTAATTTATTGAGACTTATAGCTAGGGTTGATAGAGTTAACATAACTATGTACAGTCGTTAAAGAGTGAACAAACAATAGACCAATCAGTGTACACTTATAATCTTACCGATTTTGTGAGATACGATCGGAAGCTAGATTGTGAACCCCAATAGCCTTTAAAATTGGAAATTTTCCTTGATTATTTTTAGCGTTTATATTGCCAAAAAAACTAATTTAATACCGCATTTTTCTTCATAAAACCTTTTGTTTCTTCTGAAGCCTCTCAAATCACAATTGTACAATCTGGTCGCCCTACTATCTAAGATTAGCATACAATGCCACCTGCGTCCTTGGTTCTGCGTTATCTGTTTATCATTCTTATTTCGTGGTAATGAATCGGGTACTTAGTTTCGTGTTTAGTTTTGTTTTGATTGTTGATTGAAACACTTTTTGTGACTATGAATTTTTGCGCTGTGGCTGGTTCAGTTTCCCATTTTTTAGCTTTCGAACTGAACACGCGATGTTGAACTTCTATAAATATTTGACAATGGCGCTTCTATTATATTTTTCTAAAAGTTCCATTATTCTAAAGACAAGAAATAACGACTAGAAACGACCTTCATATGACCAAAGCAACCTTTGTTCTTGCGAAAGATTGTTTGATCTTGACAAAGACTGTTTTTCTCATATAAGATCGTTTGGCTCTTAAAAAGATCGTTTAATCCTGTAAGACCGTTCGTTCCTGATAAAGACCATTTGTTTCCGTAAAGATCTGTTGCGGTAGAGGACCGTTTGGCCTGATAAAGACCGTCTAGAACCTGGAAAGGACCTTCTACTATTACAAATTCAGTCATCATTATGTTCAGTGAGAAAGGTCACCGGAATATACATAGGTGCCTATTTCTGGTCGCAATTTAAGATTCAAAACTAAACATAATAAATGAAGTTAAGTTTTTAATTACCTTAGTTTATGTAGATAGATTACTAGATACAGATACTAACAATATTTTATGGTTTTATCTCAAGCTGACTCACTCTATCTTATAACTCTTAGTGAATCTAGATGCATAACATAAAGGGAAATACGCTGTGTACAGATAGCAAAAATAGATTTTTATTTTATTTTATTTTATTTTATTTTCTTATACAATACAATAACACTTTATTGCACACCAAATAACATAGACACAATATTAGAAAATGAAATAAAAGTCACAAAATACATCGTAGTTTTGACGTACAATGGGCGGTCTTATCGCTTAGAGCGATTTCTTCCAGACAACCTTATACCTATAGTTGTCTTTATGTACTTATAAAAATAGTGTAGCGCTACCCGTCCGTAACAGATCTTCTAGGTTAAGCAACGTTCGCAGCGATCAAGTTGGATGGGTGGCCGTTTGTGTAGTATTAATTTTGCATACTTGTCAAAGTCCGATGACAATGCAATATTATGGTGACAGCCAGCTGATCTGATGATGGAGACGGAAGGTGGGCAATGGAACTCCTTGACGGATAATCGTAAACTACTAGTGTTTGGTTAGGCAGTCTACAAATCTGTTAAAAGCTTGTCTTGAAAAATGTGTTTCTCAACAGAAAAACTTATTTTTAACCGACTTAAAAAAGGAGGAGGTTCTCTGTTCGATTGTGTTTTTTTTATGTTTGTTACCTCAGAACTCCGTCATTTATGAACCGATTTGAAAAATTCTTTTTGCGTCGGGTTCAGTATAGCTACGAAGTGGTCCCATATAAATTTCATCGATATGCGACCTTGGACTTCGAAGATACATTGAAGTCGGTTTTTGTTTTATTCTAAAAATTAATTATTTATTATTTTACTGGCCCTACCAGTGTCAACAGTGACTTATCACGCTGCATCAGTGTGCGTTTACATACACACAAATCTATGTATGTGTATTTATGTTTGCGTCGGGTTCCGTATAGCTACGAAGCGGTCCCATATAAATTGCATCGATATGTGACCTTGGACTTCGAAGATACATTGAAGTCGGTTTTTGTTTTATTCTAAAAATTAATTATTTATTATTTTACTGGCCCTACCAGTGTCAACAGTGACTTATCACGCTGCATCAGTGTGCGTTTACATACACACAAATCTATGTATGTGTATTTATGTTTGCGTCGGGTTCCGTATAGCTACGAAGCGGTCCCATATAAATTGCATCGATATGTGACCTTGGACTTCGAAGATACATTGAAGTCGGTTTTTGTTTTATTCTAAAAATTAATTATTTATTATTTTACTGGCCCTACCAGTGTCAACAGTGACTTATCACGCTGCATCAGTGTGCGTTTACATACACACAAATCTATGTATGTGTATTTATGTTTGCGTCGGGTTCCGTATAGCTACGAAGCGGTCCCATATAAATTGCATCGATATGTGACCTTGGACTTCGAAGATACATTGAAGTCGGTTTTTGTTTTATTCTAAAAATTAATTATTTATTATTTTACTGGCCCTACCAGTGTCAACAGTGACTTATCACGCTGCATCAGTGTGCGTTTACATACACACAAATCTATGTATGTTTGTGTATTTCCTGGAATTAATTCACGTCCTTTAATACACAAGTTCTCTTACTACGCGATTCGATATTTAAATATGATATAAATTGATTTTGCATATATATATCTAATATATAAAATTCTCGTGTCACAGTTTTCGTTGCCATACTCCTCCGAAACGGCTTGACCGATTTTGATGAAATTTTTTGTCTATGAGATTCGGTATGTATCTATGAGAATCGGCCAACATCTACTTTTTTTTATTTTTTATTTTTTTAATTTATATGGCATAACAACGTTTGCCGGGTCAGCTAGTATATATATATATATTAGTATATTATAGAGTTGGGTTAGGTTTTTAATGGTTTTGAATGATGAGAGACGAGCAAATCGTTCGCCTGATGGTGAACGCCACGCCTGTCAATAATTGTAGTGCCATCCAAAACCTTTAATACCACAAAAAGTACTGCGTAGCATTACACTGCGCTCATCATCCTGAGTCATCAAATATTGTCTCATATGCCCAGGAATTTCGCTGGCTGTAATGCCCTTTAAGCCAGAACACAGTAATGCTTGCGCACTACTGCTTGGCGGAATAACTGGCAAAGCGGTGGTACCCACCCAGATGGCCTCTCGCTTACGAGAGACCTACCACGGGTCTCTTTTTATTGTTATAAAAATCTTAGTCATAATATAACTGGAACCTTTATATTGCAGTTTTCCCACACTGACAACTCTAAGTTTATTGTTTATTTATATTTCTACAAATTGATTTAATTACTTTTATACATAAAAGTTAATTGATACCTATGTAATGGTTGAGGTTATCCAGTTTTCTTATAGCTATATCGGTTCCTACACTAGTAAAATCCAGTTTAAACCGGTTTTCTCATAAAAATGTCATCAGATTTCCCTCTTTCTTCTGTACAATCAAAGATATTCTAGAGAAACATTGGCTTTAGGGGAAAATTTTGAACAATATGTGTTTACCAATTTCACAACACTATTCAAAAGTTTTTTTTTAATCATCACGTGAATTTTAAAATCGTCATCATCATCATCATCAGTAGCCCAGCATGTTCCCACTGCTGGGACACGGGCCTTCTCTCATAGGCATGGGCGATAATCCGTCACGCTGGCCCAGTGTGAGTTGGTGGATGTCACATGTCCTTGAATTTTTGTGATTAATTCTTGGACATGCCGGTTTCCTTACAATATTTTCCTTCACCGTTTTTAGAGCGAGTGTTAAATCTGCACATTACTTAAGAAAGTTAATGGTGCGAGGTAGGATTCGAATTTAGGTGCGTCGGATCGAAAGTCGCACGTGTTCCCACTGAGCCACACTCGCTCATTTTAAAATACATAGACATTTTACATAACGCACCTGCTTACATGATTATGACATCTATAAGTAGATATCAGCAGTTTTTTTTTGGAATAGAGTGATTTGACGAGCAAGTCGTTGGCCTGATGGTAAGCGCCACGCCTGCCAATAACAATTGCAATGTCACCCAAAACTTTTAATACCATAAAAAAGCACTGCGTACCATAATGCGTTGCCATCACCCCGAGACATCAGATATTAAGCCTTATATGCCCAGCAATTTCGATGGCTATGCCCATCAAATCGGAACACAGTAATGCTTGCGCACTACCGCTTGGCGGTAGAATAACTAGCAAAGCTGTGGTACCTACCCAGACGGCCTCCTGCATACGAGAGACCTACCACGAGTAAAGTTATCTCTCTTATTGAAATAATTAGAGTACAGACTGAGTGGTATCGTTCGCGACTTCTCATTTGTCGGTATCCCAGCAGTGGGAACGTAATGGGCTGATGATGATGATGAAGAGTCTAATTGAGTATTTAAAAAATATGATATAATCATTACAAATACAAACGTTCCACATAATGTTTATATAAATTGTACAAACTTAAAGAATAGGTGTAATAACATAAATATATCATTAATTTATCCATCATAACATCAAGCGGCATTCTTTAAAGCCTTGTATTTTGCGTAATAACGTGAGCGAGATAACTATATGGAAATTGTACTAGTGCAAGCGAGACAGAACATTCAGCACAGGCTCAAGGCAAACAACGTTTACTTCGTACGTTTTCCAACAATCGGACTGTGTTCGTTTTAGTTCGGATTTTGAGTGCGCGTAAGGTAGTGTGTGTGCTCTGTAGATGTGTGTGTGCTGGCATGAATCGATTGCCGTTTTCTTGATTTCCAAGTGTAAAGTTAGCTCCTATTCTTTTATGAGTGCCTGGTACTTTACTCGGCAAAATATCCTTTTGATTGGGAAATATTTCGTCCTTTAATAGGAAATTAGCAATTTATATAAGTGTTGTTTATTATTTGCAAGCGTTTTTGCCTTGGGACCATGGTTCTTGTAGTTTATTTTGACAATTCAATATGCAAAGGCATGAATTAAGATTTGACACTTATGCCAAGACCACTAGAAAAGGTGAATAAAATGAATGACAAAGAATTTACCAAAATTCATAAAATAGTATATCTTCACACCTATCTGACCGCCTCTGTGGAGTAGTGGTGGGGCAGTTTGACTCTAATCTCATACACGACTGAGTTGCGGGTTCGATTCCCGAGACGCGACGCCGACAGGACAAGTGCTTGTGAAAAAAAAAACCTAAGCATTTGTTTAGTGTTTGGGTGTTGGTCCTCATAGTTCCTGGTTTCCTGGATACAGAGAATCCTTGTTAGAGGCCAGGATCTACGTAAGTGATCGGGGGGTGTATTTATTAAAAAAACGTATCTTTTCATTTTTTTTTGGAATTGAGAAATGAGACGAGCAAGTCGTTCATCTGATGGTACGCCACGCTTACCCATAACAATTGCAGTGCCACCCAGAACGTTTAATATCAGGAAGCACTGCGTAGCATTGCATTGCGCTCATCACCCCGAGGCATCAGATATTAAGTCTCTACGCCCAGTTCTTTCGCTGGCTACAATGCCCTTCAAGCCAGACATGCAGTTACCGAAATTATTTTAATCATAATATAGAATTTATTTTATGAACTAAATATATTTTTAGTGTTCGCGCGTTGAAATCTTTTTCAAGAAACAAAAGTAAATGACTTTTGTTTCTTGAAAAAGATTTCAACCCGTTTTATTCACAAAATGTAATAAATCATTAAAAAACCTGAATTATTCATATAAAAGGCTTATTAATTCGCGTGGACTGGTTTAAATGACCTAATTATTGTGAAATGTATTACTTAATTTATACAAAATAATTTTATATATTATTCGCGAACTATGATTTTGTATGGAGAATTGTGTGGAGTGTTTCGCCAAATACTTTAACTAGCTGTGCCCCGTGGTTTCCCGGGATAAAAACCCCTAATTAGGAAGACAAAAACGATATTGGTCGAGCTTCGGAATACCGTCGCGATGCCTTAACTTTCTTATATCGTCTTACGGGGATTTTGGTAGAAGAATTTTTTTTGCTTGAGCAGTTCAAGTTGTTCTTGAGTCGGCTTAACTGCCCAGTGGTTATAGCGTCGGGACGGTATTCTAAAGACGCAGCTTGGATCCCTGCCCGAGCAATATCATTTTTTTCTTCCTAATTATTTAAATTCTTAATATTTTGGCCCAGTACTTAATTTTTTAGTTCTACTTACTTTTTACAAGCTTTTTATTAACTGGCCATGTTTATTTTGGGTCAAATCTTGCAAGTTGACTCAGAACCACTTCCTCTTACTCTACGGAATTGAAATTTTGCACACTTGTCAAAGTTCGATGATAATGCAATATTATGGTGACAGCCAGCTGATCTGATGATGGAGACGGAAGGTGGGCAGTGGAATTCCTTGGCGGATAATCGTAAACTACTTACTAGTGTTTGGGCTCATTTTATACTGCTCGCGGTTTTGATTACAAATTTGTTAAAAGTTTGTCTTGAAAGATATATTGTTTAACAAAAATATTTTTTAGGATTTTTTTCGGTGATACCAAAATATCCGTAGCGATATGCCTACTACCCATACTGTCTTGTGGGTTGATAGTCCATCCCATATGAAGATGGGGCGGGACATCTTATTATTTATTAATTTTGCATCTCATGAACGCATACTTACTAACACATTCACACCCATACAGGGCTACTGTTACACCGAAGCGAGCAAACGAACGAACTTTGCATTTTTTTATTATTTCAATTTGGGTAGGCTCAGTGCTGAGCATAACCCTATTGCTGCTGTTTTACTGCTTATAAATATTGTAACTCTAAATTCTCTGTATACAGTTTGGCAATAAATAATGTCTCTATTTCTTTCTTTATTTCTTTTATTTATTTTTTATAGTCTTGCGTTTGACCACTATCTCACCTGATGGTAAGCGACGATGCGGTCGACGATCTAGCACGCTTGCCAATATAGTACCTGTTCACTCGAGACTTGAAGACTCTGAGATTGTAGCTATCGGGAATGACGGACTCCGGTAGAGAGTTCCACTCGTTAGCGGTGCGCATAATGAAAGTGGAAACGAAGCGCTTAGTGCGCGCAGGAGTACCAATAACTGTGGCGCGTAGTCCGATGATGAAACGGGGACGGTGGAATTAGTTGGTGCAATTCCGACGCATTTTTTTATGCCCTTACGTTGCTCGTGTCTTATACCCAAGTTCAACAATCTGCTATAAACAGCTACAGATATCATATAAGTCCCTAATAATAAAAACCTTATTTATTTAAAAATTAAGTCAATAAGTTAGAAAGGGGCATAACTTTATAAACGGACATATTTTTAGACATAAGTTAGCTTGCTTCTTGCTTTTAGGAAATCGGTAATTCCTATTTTTTAATAGCGACGGTGTAACGCCCGCCCATATATACCAGCGTAGGGTGTGGTCGGCATATTTATTAAAATCTCTTCATTCGAGAAGAAAAAAAAGTTTCCACACGAGAAGTTAAGAGAAAACTTATTTTTATGAATTTATTCTTTGAACCTTGACTGATGGTTGCTAACTTTCATATTTTACTTTTTGATGGACCCTATCCATTAAAAAGTGAAATATGAAAGTCAGCTAACTTAAGTGAAACTAACCTACAGTATTATTAGAATAATTTTGACCATAAAGATCAATGTCAAAGTAAATTAAGTTATTTTTCAAATAATTGTTTTTAAGAGATTTATTGATTATGAAAATGAGTAGCGGCAGAATAAGCAAGCTGCACCATGCCAAAATTACCTAAAAAAGTGATCTGTCAAAAATAAAAGCGCGTAAAATCACATCTACTCGCAACTACGTTCCGTTACACCCAGACGCGACCTTACCAACACAGTTTTACAAATTAAAATTAATATTTCGTTGCTATGTTGTATAACCAGCCAGTACCGTTGGCAATTCTTTTTTTACTCACGTTCATATCAGCCGATCGTACGTTTTTACTGACCGACAACGCAACGCCGGCCGTGAAGCGTGGCCGATGGTTTTTTTATCTGTTACTCAGCGAAATTTTTATTAATTACTCTATTTCGATTAATTTCGTTTGGTAATTAAAGACAACTTGAAATGTACTTTAAAACTGGATTTAAGGCATGTTCATTAGCATTTTGTTGTAGACTGTCTAGACGGTTAAAAAAAGTTAGTGTTGGTAGTGGTTGGAAAATACAATGTAACTTCTTTTTTTTGCACATTATTGGCTAACGTTTGACAACTACATATCTCACGTGATGGTAAGCGACGATGCGGTCGACGGTGTAGCACGCTTGCCAAGATAGTACCTGTAAACTCGAGATTTGAAGATTCCTAGATTGTAGGTAAGTAAAATTCTCAACTAAGTACCTAAATGCAAACATTTTTTAAAACGTGAAGATATTGATCGTCGTTGAAACAAAATAAAAACAGTCCTAATATTTCTAATAAAGGTACGGTAAACATGGAATAAAACAAGTTTTCCGACATGTTCAATTAATTTTTCAATGTTGGTAACTTTGGTTCAAAAGGGCAACCCGAGAAAAAAACAACATCCAACTAACATAAACTTGACCTACACCTACGATAACTTTGATATTTATACACACGCCAGGTATATTGTTGCTATAATATCGTAACAATTACTTATTTTTTATATTAAGTCTGTATTTTTGATCACTATAGCTAACAAAGAAGAAGCTAATAGAAGGAGGGAAGAGAAGCCCTTGCCCTGCAGTGGGACATAAATGGCTTATAATAATAATAATAATAGGTCATAAAATGCCTGAGCAGATAAATAAATATATAACACATAACGCCCGACATCGTTCTTCGCCCCTAACTAGGATTCCCTGTATCTAGGGAACCAGGAACTACGAGGACCATCCCACAATACCCAGACAGGAAACGAATGCTTGCGCTTTTCTACAATGCACAATCATTTGTCCCGTCGTGGGAATCGAATCCGCAACCACGGTAGCGCATGAGATTTGAGCCAACCTTCCCAACCACTAGACCACAGAGGCTGTCAAATCAAACACAGTCTTATTAGGCTAGATTGTACTCCTAATGGTGGGTCTTTTTTAAACACTTATACGGATGGAATAATTAATTAAAAAAAAACCTACTTCAAGACTAAATATAGAGACTAAAAAACTATATATTTTTTTGATTTCGTTGATTTTTTAAAATGTGCTGAATTAAAATTTATAAAATGTATAGGTATGGAACCACCTCTAAAGTATGACCTACCAAAGAAAAAATTAATTAACGAATCAATTCATAATAATTGGCGGAGTAATCGCGTAACACACATACAATAAAAAAACAAAAAATAATACAATCGACAATGCGACTGTATGTTTTTTTAGGTTTTCAATAGAACCTGCTCCTTTTGAAGTCTGTTAAAAATGCTGTCACCTTGTCCTATAACCCTCATACAAACACAGCAACACCCCTAACTCAATCCATGTCCACGCAGACTTACGTTCAGGCTTAGAAATTACCAAAATTATCATTAAACACACATTCTTCAAGCTTAATAATCTCGTATAAATTTGCATAAAACGGAACGCAAACAACAGCGGCAAGAGAAAGTGGTACATTTTGTAGGGTAAAGCAACCTGTTACTGACACTGACTTTTAATTGACATTGATAAAAAGTTGGTAAATACGCGTAAAGGTAAAAGGTAAGTCCGTGAGCGAAGACGGAATTTTTGTGTACAATTAACGCTAAATGTTTTATTCTTCGGATTTTATTGTTTTAATTGTGAACAAAGCGTTTTTGTTAATTATCGAATTTTTTTGGAGTTTCGAATTCTGTGGTTTGGAAATAGTATCTCTAACTAATAGTACCTAAGTACCTCCATATCATCATCACTATCATGATCACCATCATTCTATACGTTGCACTGTTTGGGCACTTGCTTTCTCTCAGGGAGAGTATGGGCCATAAATCCACCACGCTAGCCTAGTGCGAGTTGACGGATGAAGTTCTCAAATTTAATCATCATCATCATCAGGCTACACTGTTTGCACGCGAATCTTTTCTCAGAGAGAGTATAGGCCATAATCCACCACGCTAGCCTAGAGCGGGTTGACAATAGGGTTGGCAGATCGAAAACGCAAACGACACTTACGCTTAGGTAGGTATTGGAATTACACTTAGGAAGGTAGTTACGAAGCTTAGAATCAGTAAACGTCAAATAAACTAGGCTGCTGACGCATAGCTTTAGTCTTAGCATAAGCTGTAGTCGGATTTTTTTTTACTTTTTCGGGAGGTTTGACATCCTATCATACATGCAAAGGTATGTGAAGATTTCTGTTACTCAATCACACAAAAACTACTATACGTATTTTGATGAAATTTGGTATACAGATACATTAGATCTTGGAATAGGACATAAGGTAGTTAGTTTCCCAGGAAACCGCGGGTAAAACTGCGGGGCACAGCTAGTATGAAATGTCGGGAGAATCCAGAAGAAACCCGACCTGGCAACCCTAGTTGACAATGTTAAAGTCTTATATCTTTATAATTTTGCTTTTCTAACGATGTTTCCCTGCAGTATTTTAGAACAATCTACTCCTACTTAAAACTTCAATCTCAAAATTCCATACACTAGTCTACACAAAATACTGTACTATTTTACTAACAGTGGAGACTTTTAAATGACTTTGTAATATTTAATTAAGTGCCTACATAGATTTCAATAGTTGATAGTCTTCCTAAAACCTAATAAATAAATAAATAAATAAATAAATACACAGAAATGGTTCAAAAACTGATACAAAGCGTAGTGTGACTTGTTGCCTCGCCTGTACTCCATATTGGGGCCATGGGACCCGCCCGTTCCATTCATTCAGATGTATATAGTGATCTATATGTATAGTCGATATAACAGCCTATAGATATGAATGTCTATATGTATAAAAGGTAAACCACTGAATGACAGACTCATGACGAACACTCTGGAACTAACTATAGCCATCGATCTTGAAGTTAGGCATGTACCTGCTCTATTTATTTTTTAAAATAAGTTCTCACTGAGGAAATATCCGAAAGTTCCAAGAAAAATAAGAAAAGGACGACCAAAGGTAATAATAAGCTACTAGTAATTTATTTATTTATTAAGCTACCACTACTAAGCTTACAGTGTAACACCAAAACGCTACCAGCACAAAAAAAAGCGCAAGCATTTGTTTCGCGTCTGGGTGTTGTGGGACCACGGTCCTTGTAGTTCCTGGTTCCCTAGATACAAGGAATCGTAGTTAGGGACCAGGGTATGTATGTGATCGTTGGGTGTTTCTTTTTATTTATATCTGGCAATTATTTATGAAATAAATTCAGATTCGTAACAATGGTTCACTGTCATTTAAAATGTCAACTTCTTGGAACTCGCGTGTAAAAAAGTAGTAAGTGACGTTTCGCTCTTTTCCTTCATACCCAAAATGAGCCTTGAATAAAATTAAATATCAACATTGAGTGTGCGTCGGAATTGCATCAACTAATTTCCCCATTCCTTCTTCATCATCGGACTACAAGACGTACGGCAACACGCCACCGTTTGATGGTGGACATTCCTCCTGCGCGCACTAAGCGTTTCGCTTCTACTTTCATTATGCGCACTTCTAACGAGTGGAACTCCCTGCCAGAGTCAATCTTTCCCGACAGCTACAATATATGAATCTTCAAGTCTCGAGTGAACAGGTACTATCTTGGCAAGCGTGCTAGACCGTCGACCGCATCGTCGCTTACCATCAGGTGACATAGTAGTCAAACGCAAGCCATAGCAGTAAAGAAATACCTATGTAGAATGTTAGATAATATACGGCAGGTATTATTTTTGGTAAAAAAGTACGATTTTTACGATGTAGGTACGATTTCTGTTTTAGCTTGTATAAAAATAATTCACAAATCTTCACAAAACAACAGATTTGGGAAAACCAACGTCTTTATCGTTTTTAACGTGGAGTGTTTTTTTTTTAAGAATTAACACGCTTACCTAGAAGATACCTGTTCGCTCTCGATTCGAAGACCCCCAGGTTGTAGTTGTCAGGAAACACACACGTTGGCAATGCGTTCCACTCCTTGGCTGTTTGTAAGATGAACGTGGCACCAAAACGCTTTGTTCGTACAGGAGGGATGTCTACCATATATGGATGTCGCATAGCCGTGCGTCTGGTTGTCCTATGATGGAACGTTTTGAGAGCGAGTGTTAAATCCGCACATAACTGAAGAAGGTCATTGGTGTGGGGCCAGCGGGATTCGAACTCGGGTGCGTCGGATCGAAAGTTGCACGAGCTGCCTCTAACCCACACTCGCTCTATGTAATTATTTGGTGTTATTTATTTAAATATACATTAAATGTACTCTTTGTATACATATGTTATGCAATAGTAATACAAAATGCTTGCTTTTCCATCCTTTCGTAAATTCATACGTAATTCTTGATCTTTGACTGACATACATACACAGTTAATATATGTTACTCCGCAAAAACCTGTAACTCTTATTACAACTCATTAAGGGCTATATTAAACTAATTTATAAATAAACAAAGGTCAAACGACCAATGTATCAATCTTCATCATTTAAAGTAGGTAACTTCATATAGATATTACATGTCATGTCAAAATAAATGATATATTATGACTGATTCGTCATCAGTACCTATATCTATACGAGCATCTGTAAGAATTTTAGCATTTCGCTAGTCGGCCTGACGTTAAACGCCACGCCTGCCTATAACAATTGCAGTGCCATCCAGAACGTTCAATACCATGAACTGCGTAGCACTGCATTGCGCTCATCGCCCCGAGACATCAGATATTAAGTCTCATATGCCCAGTAATTTCGCATAATGTAAGTAAATCGTTTAAGGTTATCAATACAGGGTGGTGCTGAGACTCGAACGTCGGTACATCGCATCGAAAGTCGCAAGACTGACCTCTCAGCCACAGCCACACTCGCAGTCACTCTGAGTGATTAGTTTAAAAAAAACTACAGCTGCACTAACATACTATAATTACTAGAAAACAATAGTTATATTATCTCGAACTAATGTCATACATAGGTATGCGCTTTTTTATAAAATTATGTACATAAAAATGTGCGCTGAGCGTGTTTTAATAGGAAAAAAATGTCCCTAGTACTAGGAAACCCGCATTGAAGCGTGCACGTGGCCTAGTGACGAACACTGTCCATTTTACCTCACGACACGATACTCTACGGTGCGGCAAGAGTATTTATGAAATCTGATGGCGTTCTTCCTTAAGGTTCCGTACCCAAACTATTACTAAGACTCCGCTGTCCGTACGTCTGTCTGTACAAGCTTTTATTAAACTTATCATTTAAAATATTTATTATACTGACACAGTAATAATTAAATTTTAGAAAAAAAATCACAAACCGACTTTATGACTCGGTCTATGTTATTTGATTTTGTTGATTTTTTCAAAAAGTGCTGAATCAATTTTGATTAAATGTTTATGGGACCACCTCTAAAGCATGGCCTACCAAACAAAAGAGAATCATCAAAATCAATTCATAATTGGCGGAGTAATTAACGGAGTAATTAACAAACATACAAAAAAAAAAACAATATAGTCGCATTGAGAACCTCCTCCTATTTCAAGTCAGAAAAGCGTTAAATTTACAGTCTCTCAAATAAATACATGATATTTAACAAATTACTGCTAAATAAAGTCATTATCGTAACAAAACGGCTATGTTCTAGTGCGTCAATGGACACAGACATATTGCATAAGTTAGCAAGTAATATACAAGCTGACAAGAATACTCGGCCAGTATATCGAGATACATTATTAAAGCTGACAATATCCACTTAACCATATAATACCTACTTATATATCTAGACTAGTATTTCGCCGCGTGCGCGAGCTGCTAAAGCAGCTCGCGTGGGGGGGTGGCTGCTGTTTTTTTTTAAAAGCTTCCTATCGATTACGGTTCTAAAGTTTTGTTTACCCTTTTTGTTTTGAAATCAAACTTTTGTATGGCGGCCATCTTGAAAAAAAGCTGGATTTCAAGTGATTGTGTGGCGTGCGCGAGCTGCTAAAGCAGCTCGCGTGGGGGGGGTTTTGCGTTTTTTATAAAAGCTCCCTATCGATTACGGTTCTAAAGTTATTTTAGTTCAGTTGTTCTGAAAAAAAGACTTTTGTATGGCGGCCATC
This sequence comes from Petrophora chlorosata, assembly GCA_951640565.1. NCBI lineage: Eukaryota > Metazoa > Arthropoda > Insecta > Lepidoptera > Geometridae > Petrophora > Petrophora chlorosata. The sequence goes on along the minus strand of OX621216.1, from coordinate 5,094,354 downwards.
TTGAAAAATGGCGAAATCCAAGTGATTTTGTGGCGTGCGCGAGCTGCTAAAGCAGCTCGCGTGGGGGGTGTTGCATTTTTTTATAGACGCTTCCTATCGACTACGGTTCAAAAGTTTTGTTTGGCTTATTTTTCCGGAAAAAAAACTTTTGTATGGCAGCCATCTTGAAAAATGGCGGAATCCAAAATGTTTTTTCATAATTGTAATCTTCGACCCAGAAAACCCCCCGATGCAAAATTTCAGTCGGATCGGAGCAACTTTCAAAATGGCCGCCATTTTTTTTTCTTTTTTTTTAATTTTTCTAACTTTTCCAAATTTCCCCCATCGTCCTCTATGACATTTGGTCGAGCACTCTATATCTATCTCTTACCGTTTAAAAGTTATTTGCATTTTTATTTTGTATGGCGGCCATGTTTTTTTGTATGGCGGCCATCTTTTTTTTCAAATTTTCAAAAATGGCCCAGGTTTTGGGGCATATTTAGTTCAAGCGGTACCCCCATCCGATTTATAGTTTCCGAGATCCCTTGAGCAGTTCCATCTCGGAGACACCTTTCCATGGATTTCGGATTTTTCTGGTTAGTTTCAAAACATCCTCTATCCAACGGTACCAAACACTCCCCCCCACCATAACGGCAAGTCGGAGATCAATTCTGTCAATATGTCAGTCAGTGAGTGGTCTTTTAATTTTATATAATATAACTAGTATTTCGCCGCGTGCGCGAGCTGCTAAAGCAGCTCGCGTGGGGGGGGGTGGCTGCTGTTTTTTTTTAAAAGCTTTCTATCGATTACGGTTCTAAAGTTTTGTTTACCCTTTTTGTTTTGAAATCAAACTTTTGTATGGCGGCCATCTTGAAAAAAAGCTGGATTTCAAGTGATTGTGTGGCGTGCGCGAGCTGCTAAAGCAGCTCGCGTGGGGGGGGTGATGCTTTTTTTTATAAAAGCTCCCTATCGATTACGGTTCTAAAGTTATTTAAGTTCAGTTTTTCTGAAAAAATGACTTTTGTATGGCGGCCATCTTGAAAAATGGCGGAATCCAAGTGATTTTGTGGCGTGCGCGAGCTGCTTAAGCAGATCGCGTGGGGGGGTGTTGCTTTTTTTTTTATAGACGCTTCCTATCGACTACGGTTCAAAAGTTTTGTTTGGCTTATTTTTCCGGAAAAAAAACTTTTGTATGGCAGCCATCTTGAAAAATGGCGGAATCCAAAATTTTTTTTCATAATCGTAATCTACGACCCAGAAAACTCCCCGATGCAAAATTTCAGTCGGATCGGAGCATTTTTCAAAATGGCCGCCATTTTTCTTTCTTTTTTTTTTAATTTTTCCAACTTTTCCAAATGTCCCCTATGGTCCTCTATGATATTTGGTCGAGCACCCTATACCTTTCTGTAACCGTTTAAAAGTTATTTGCATATTATTTTCACCTATTTTGTCATGAAAAAAAACGTTTGTATGGCAGCCATCTTGAAAAATGGCGGAATTCAAATTTTTTTTTCATAATCGTAATCTACGACCCAGAAAACCCCCCTATGCAAAATTTCAGTCGGATCGGAGCAACTTTCAAAATGGCCGCCATTTTTTTTTTCTTTTTTTTTAATTTTTCCAACTTTTTCAGATTTCCCCCATCGCCCTCTATGACATTTGGTCGAGCACCCTATACCTATCTCTAACCATTCAAAAGTTATTTACATTTTTATTTTGTATGGCGGCCATGTTTTTTTGTATGGCGGCCATCTTTTTTTTCAAATTTTCAAAATTGGCCCAAGGTTTGGGGCATATTTAGTTCAAGCGGTACCCCCATCCGATTTATAGTTTCCGAGATCCCCTGAGCAGTTCCATCGAGGAAACCACTTTCTGGTGATTTCGGATTTTTCTGGTTGGTTTCAAAACACCCTCTATACAACCGTACCAAACACTCCCCCCCACCATAACGGCAAGTCGGAGATCAATTCTGTCAATATGTCAGTCAGTCAGTCAGTCAGTCAGTCAGTCAGTGAGTGGTCTTTCACTTTTATATAATAGAACTAGTATTTCGCCGCGTGCGCGAGCTGCTAAAGCAGCTCGCGTGGGGGGGTGGCTGCTGTTTTTTTTTAAAAGCTTCCTATCGATTACGGTTCTTTCGATCTTTTACCCTTTTTATTCTGAAAACAAACTTTTGTATGTCGGCCATCTTGAAAAAAAGCTGGATTTCAAGGGATTGTGTGGCGTGCGCGAGCTGCTAAAGCAGCTCGCGTGGGGGGGTGTTTTGCTTTTTAATAAAAGCTCCCCATCGATTACGGTTCTAAAGTTATTTAAGTTCAGTTGTTCTGAAAAAAATACTTTTGTATGGCGGCCATCTTGAAAAATGGCGGAATCCAAGTGATTTTGTGGCGTGCGCGAGCTGCTAAAGCAGCTCGCGTGGGGGGGTGTTGCTTTTTTTTTATAGACGCTTCCTATCGACTACGGTTCAACAGTTTTGTTTGGCTTATTTTTCCGGAAAAAAAACTTTTGTATGGCAGCCATCTTGAAAAATGGCCGAATCCAATTTTTTTTTTTTAAATCGTGATGTACGACCCAGAAAACCCCCCGATGCAAAATTTCAGTCGGATCGGAGCAACTTTCAAAATGGCCGCCATTTTTTTTTTCTTTTTTTTAATTTTTCCAACTTTTCCAAATTTCCCCCATCGCCCTCTATGACATTTGGTCGAGCACCCTATACCTATCTCTAACCATTCAAAAGATATTTTCATTTTTATTTTGTATGGCGGCCATGTTTTTTTGTATGGCGGCCATCTTTTTTTTCAAATTTTCAAAAATGGCCCAAGGTTTGGGGCATATTTAGTTCAAGCGGTACCCCCATCCGATTTATAGTTTCCGAGATCCCCTGAGCAGTTCCATCTCGGAGACACCTTTCCATGGATTTCGGATTTTTCTGGTTGGTTTCAAAACATCCTCTATCCAATGGTACCAAACACTACCCCCCACCATAACGGCAAGTGGGAGATCAATTCTGTCAATATGTCAGTCAGTCAGTCAGTGAGTGGTCTTCCAGTTTTATATTATATTAACTAGTATTTCGCCGCGTGCGCGAGCTGCTAAAGCAGCTCGCGTGGGGGGGTGGCTGCTGTTTTTTTTTAAAAGCTTTCTATCGAGTTCGGTTCTAAAGTTTTGTTTACCCTTTTTGTTTTGAAATAAAACTTTTGTATGGCGGCCATCTTGAAAAAAAGCTGGATTTCAAGTGATTGTGTGGCGTGCGCGAGCTGCTAAAGCAGCTCGCGTGGGGGGGGTGATGCTTTTTTTATAAAAGCTCCCCATCGATTACGGTTCTAAAGTTATTTTAGTTCAGTTGTTCTGAAAAAAAGACTTTTGTATGGCGGCCATCTTGAAAAATGGCGGAATCCAAGTGATTTTGTGGCGTGCGCGAGCTGCTAAAGCAGCTCGCGTGGGGGGGTGTTGCTTTTTTTTTATAGACGCTTCCTATCGACTACGGTTCAAAAGTTTTGTTTGGCTTATTTTTCCGGAAAAAAAACTTTTGTATGGCAGCCATCTTGAAAAATGGCGGAATCCAAATTTTTTTTTCATAATCATAGTCTACGACCCAGACAACCCCCCGATGCAAAATTTCAGTCGGATCGGAGCAACTTTCAAAATGGCCGCCATTTTTTTTTCTTTTTTTTTAATTTTTCCAACTTTTCCAAATTTCCCCCATCGTCCTCTATGACATTTGGTCGAGCACCCTATACCTATCACTAACCGTACAAAAGTTATTTGCATTTATATTTTGTATGGCGGCCATGTTTTTTTGTATGGCGGCCATCTTTTTTTTCAAATTTTCAAAAATGGCCCAGGGTTTTGAGCATATTTAGTTCAAGCGGTACCCCCATCCGATTTATAGTTTCCGAGATCCCCTGAGCAGTTCCATCTCGGAGACACCTTTCCATGGATTTCGGATTTTTCTGGTTGGTTTCAAAACATCCTCTATCCAACGGTACCAAACACTACCCCCCACCATAACGGCAAGTGGGAGATCAATTCTGTCAATATGTCAGTCAGTCAGTCAGTGAGTGGTCTTCCAGTTTTATATTATATTAAACTAGTATTTCGCCGCGTGCGCGAGCTGCTAAAGCAGCTCGCGTGGGGGGGTGGCTGCTGTTTTTTTTTTAAAAGCTTCCTATCGATTACGGTTCTAAAGTTTTGTTTACCCTTTTTGTTCTGAAAACAAACTTTTGTATGGCGGCCATCTTGAAAAAAAGCTGGATTTCAAGTGATTGTGTGGCGTGCGCGAGCTGCTAAAGCAGCTCGCGTGGGGGGGTGTTTTGCTTTTTAATAAAAGCTCCCTATCGATTACGGTTCTAAAGTTATTTAAGTTCAGTTGTTCTGAAAAAATTACTTTTGTATGGCGGCCATCTTGAAAACTGGCGGAATCCAAGTGATTTTGTGGCGTGCGCGAGCTGCTAAAGCAGCTCGCGTGGGGGGGTGTTGCTTTTTTTTTATAGACGCTTCCCATCGACTACGGTTCAAAAGTTTTGTTTGGCTTATTTTTCCGGAAAAAAAACTTTTATATGGCAGCCATCTTGAAAAATGGCGGAATCCGAAATTTTTTTTCATAATTGTAATCTTCGACCCAGAAAACCCCCCGATGCAAAATTTCAGTCGGATCGGAGCAACTTTCAAAATGGCCGCCATTTTTTTTTATTTTTTTTTAATTTTTCCAACTTTACCAAATTTCCGCCATCGTCCTCTATGACATTTGGTCGAGCACTCTATATCTATCTCTTACCGTTTAAAAGTTATTTGCATTTTTATTTTGTATGGCGGCCATGTTTTTTTGTATGGCGGCCATCTTTTTTTTCAAATTTTCAAAAATGGCCCAGGTTTTGGGGCATATTTAGTTCAAGCGGTACCCCCATCCGATTTATAGTTTCCGAGATCCCTTGAGCAGTTCCATCTCGGAGACACCTTTCCATGGATTTCGGATTTTTCTGGTTGGTTTCAAAACATCCTCTATCCAACGGTACCAAACACTCCCCCCCACCATAACGGCAAGTCGGAGATCAATTCTGTCAATATGTCAGTCAGTCAGTCAGTGGTCTTTCAGTTTTATATTATATGAATAATAGCCTAGCGCACTCCGCACTGTAGGTACGAAGCTACAAGTACATAGCAGGGCACCGCCTGCGGGTCGCGCGTCGTTACACGTGCCGCGTCAGAAGAGATAAGAGTTATGCGATAGAAAGAGGCGCTTTGTAGGTTAATATGACTGGTAGGTATGCAACGCTACGCGAGCTGAATTGAATTTTATTGCGTCATAGCAAGAGTCGCTATTTGTTTATATTTCTTTGCGGAGTGATGCTTCTGTCCCTTAGTATTCTGTGATAATAGTTGGGTTATTAATGGATAAGGTTTTACAGCTGGTACTAAACCTTTTAAATATGTCATCATCATCATCGTGTAAGCCTTTTTGTAATCCATTCTTGGATATAGGCCTCTTCCCTTTTCCTCCACTCCTGGCGATCTTGTGCCCGATTCATCCAGTCATGTCAAAAAATAGTCAATAAAAAACAAATGAAATAAAAATGACATGAATTGATATGATATTATATGAATAGATATATCTATTAATAAATATGTCATGTCGTGTTTAAAAATATAAATAAAATAAAAATCGAGAGCGAAGGTGGCTTAGCGGAAAATTGTGCGACTTTCGCTCTGACGCACCGGAGTTCGTATCACGATTGGCCCAAGACCAATGTCCAAGAACCACATTCACATATTGGTGACAACCGTACATAAAAAAACATATGTTATCTTTATTTATGAGGTAAAGAAAAAAGGAACATAATACCGACATTACTGTATATCGGTTTTAAGTGCATAAATGTTTTTTTTCTTAGTGCACTTACTACTTCATTATGCGTGTTGCATGTCATTACTTATTAGAGGTCCTGAATGTTTACGTAATTAAGTAATTGTGTTATTTTTATGCTGTTTTTTAAGTAGACATTGTGAACATTGGCTTCTTATGTTTTTTGTTTACGTTCTGCCACGGCTCATAGATAAGTGACTATTTTTTTACGCTTAATAGATCTATGGCCACTATATCGCCTGATGTGAACCGATGTTGTGGCCCCAAGATGGAGCACATAGATCTAGAGAGAGACGGCAGTTGAGCGGCTGCTCAGACCCATGTCCCCGATGGTTCACCGAACATTATCCCGAAACACGACTAGGTCGCTTGACGGCATGGCTTTGTTCGGTGGGTGGTATTACAACCACGGCCAGAGCCTACCACTTTGGACTTTGACTTTTTTAGTTAAATTGTTTTTTAGATTGTGTCGATGTCGATATAATTATAGTTTTAACATCATCATCATCAGCCCATCACGTTCCCACTGCTGGGACACGGGCCTTCTCTCATAAAGAGAGTACGGGCCATAATCCACCACCCTGGCCCAGTGCGCGTTGGTGGATGTCACATGTTCTTAAATTTTTGTGATTAATTCTTGGACTTGCCGGGTCGCTCACGATGTTTTCTTCACTGATAGAGCGAGTGTTAAATCCGCACATAACTTAAGAAAGTCAATGGTGCGGGCTCAGCGGGATTCGAACTCGGGTGCGTCGGTTCGAAAGTCACATGCTCCTACTGAGCCACACTGAAGCAATAGGTATATTATTGATCGTTGCACAATGATATTTTCATTATTTATAAAAAAAATAGTTTTTTAATAGTAGCATTCAATACAAAATTATTTATATTATAATTATTATTGTATTATAGTATTATTATATCATTATATGTTTAACGTTACAATTTAAATTGTAAACAGACGGAAGAAGAGACGTTTGACCATAGAGTTTTTACTGTAAGCGTTTGACATATACTTAAAAGAGCTAGCAAATTTTAATAAAGTAATATTAATTTATCTAACACTGGAACTAATAAAACATATCTAAGGAATATTAATGAACATTTTTTTTATGATTAAATGGGCTCACGTTTGACAACTCACCTGATGGTAAGCGTAGTTGCGGTCTAAGGTGGGGCACGTTTGCCCATGAGGAGCCTATTCACTCTTGTCTTAAAGAGACCCAGGTTGTAATTTGAAGGAAATAAGTATTCTGGTAAAGAATTCCACTCCTTAGCAGTACGTACAATGAAAGAGTCAGAGTCATACGTACAATCAAAGAAGCGCTTAGTGCAGACTGGTGGTATGAGCACTACATAAGGGTGAAGTGACTCTCCGCTCCTGGTGGTCCTAAGATAGAATGGGGATGAAGGAATCAGCTGATACAGGTCTTGTGCACACTCCCCGAAATGTAGTCTGTAGAAGATCGACAGGCTAGCCACTTGTCTTCTGTGTTCAAGGCTTTGTACCTTCTTCCCATCGAGGGCCTCATCGCCGATTAGATAGACTAATCGGTGCGTCGTTCAGTCAAGTCCAGAGCCGCAAGCTGATATTTAGCTGAACCGTCCCATATATGGCTGCAGAACTCCATACATGCATTTATCTAGCTTTTATAAACTTTAACGAGAAAAACATGTCGCGCATAAAAATTTACATTAAAAAAACGCACCTAACCCATAACGATTTTAAAGCCCGCACACAGAGCTGATTAAAAAGCAATAACGTTATTATATTACTGCGCACGCGCACAAAAACTACATTACTGCGATGGGTTCACACGGATAGGGCGAAATCTACTTTTACTTACTAGCGAGTGGCTTAAGGATTGCATACAATTTGGTACCTTTATAAAGCGGTATGATTTCCGCAGACGCACATACCGTTACAGCTAAAAAAAAACACTTTATTTTTATTTTTAAAGAACTGGCTATTGAGACGTGCAAGTCGTTTGCCTGACGGTTAGCGCCACGCCAGCCCATAATAATTGCAGCGCAACCTAGAACTTTTAATACCATAAAAAGCACTGCATTGCGCTCATCATCCCGAGACATTAGTTATTAAGCCTCATATGCCCAGTAACTTCGCTATCTACAATGCCCTTCAAACCGGTACACAGTAATGCTTGCGCACTACTGCTTGGCGGCTAAATAACTGGCAAAGCTGTGGTACCTACCCAGACGGCCTCCCGCATACGAGAGACCTACCATGAGTTAATTTCCAACACTGTTTCGATATAGACAAACCAGAACCCGTGCTGCTCATCTATTAACAAATAAAAAAAACAGTTGTATTTTAATTAAATAACGCTCTAAAAGTACCTAAAACTATGTTTAAATATATTGCCGCGCAAAAGGTCACCTCAAAACATGTGACGTCATATGAAGGTAGAAAACGACAAACTCTTCGAAATAAAACTTGCAAAGAGATTTGAATACGTTTTGTGAAGTTTGGGGACTGTATTGTAGTAATGGAAAGAACAAATTAGCAAAAATACATTTTATGAAAAGCAAAAACGTAAAATAAACACAAGCTTGACTCACAGCATTTGCCTTCAATTCTTGCCCTGTGATTGTTGTTTCGTTTGAGATGAAGAACAGATTAAAAATGTCAGAATTATTCGGTTATATTTATTGATTTAAAAATATAAATCATTATTATTTTACAAAAATATTGAGTGGATGATCTTTCTGGTTCGACGAACATTCGTTCTAACTACATTTTAATTTTTTTCTCGATTACTGTCCGGTCCCCTATTGATTCCAAACAAAGATTACTTCCGAATTAGTATGACAGTAAACAATCCTCGTCAGAAAGGCTACTTTTACTAGCCCCACGCAAAAAGTGGCAACTGAGTTTTTGCCATGTATGTCAATTTTTTCCTTGACATTTTAATTTATGAGTCAAGACATAACTTGGTGTAAAATGAAGTTATAAAATTATAGTTTAGTACATAGTTAGTGAGAAAAGGTTAACTGTGAGTCTGTGAGCCGAGTTGTGAAGCTGGTTCTTTATTTATTCATCATCTAAAGGTCGTCTGGAAGAAATCACTCCAAATAAGGCCGCACATACTAATCTAGCTTCGACAATCACGAATAAAATAAAAACAGACAAATACCATTTAGCAGCTGGACCGATATTAATCAATTACAGCTTAGAACCATCTCGATTAATCTAGTTTTCACAAAAAAAACGTTTTGAAATTGGCCACACACACACACCTACCCTATCACACACAGCCAGACATCAAACTCATAACAAACCTCTTTTTGCGTCAGGAGTTAAAAAGAACCGTTTCGTTCCAAGAATGACTTTTACGGCCCTGTAAAGAAGGTCGATCCAGGCTTAATCATTATCGGCCATTATCACCAAATGACATCTAGAGCACCAGATTTATTTATTAAGGCACACAAAACAGATTACAGTCAGTTCACGTTAATAATTCATAATTTGTTTCGAACAAGACTATAGTCCAAAACATGTGTACACATCATGGTTATATTTAGCAGTACATGATAGTATGTATTGTTATAATTAACATATAGTTAGCCAGAGAAAAACGAAATTAAAAATTTTTTAAATAAAATAATTTATGTAGAATGGTTGAATCTTGAATGCACTAAATTATTTGAAGGTATAGCTGTAACATCTCTTTTGAATTTCGGTAGCCTTTGGTCAAAAATGTTGATAGAACAGTGGTATTTTATCAAAGAATCATTATGTCGACGATACATTCTTACTTTTGGATTGTAAAAAGAAGTATTGATTCATCATCATCATCATCATCATCATCATCAGCCCATCACGTTCCCACTGCTGGGACACGGGCCTTCTCTCATAGAGAGAGAATGGGCCATAATCCACCACGCTGGCCCAGTGCGGGTTGGTGATTGTCACATGTCCTAGATTTTTTGTAAAAAATTCTTGGACATGCCGGTTTCGTCACGATGTTTTCCTTCACCGTTTTAGAGCGAGTGTTAAATCCGCACATAGCTTAAGAAAGTTAGTGGTGCGGGGCCAGCGGGATTCGAACTCGGGTGCGTCGGATTGGAAGTCGCACGAGCTCCCACTGAGCCACACTCGCTCTTCGTAGGCAAACGAAGTATTAAGTATCAAAGTATTGATTGTGCAAAATAAATCATAGAAAATTGGCAGTATAGGTTTCAAGTGATATGCCGTAACGAGTAATTAAAAAACGCTGTTGTGTAGGCATAGACTAGTTTTGCTTCTATGATGCTACTGCCTTAGAGTATATAGAACTAGGTAATGTGTACTCTATGGCTACTGCAATTTGTCATTATGGAAGAGGCGCAATAGCAGCTGTTCTAACGGTTTCTAATGTCATTGTTGTATGCTCCTACTCTTTTGTTTCTTTCTCACATAGAAGCAATCACGTGTTCCAAAATCAAAAGTTCAAATTTGAAACTGGAACAAATCTCAGCGGGCAGTACGCGCTCGGGTTTTAAGTAGGAAGTCCCGATTAATCCCATAATGTGCTCAAGTGACGTTGTTAGCCGACCAGCGTCTCCTGACCCCTGTCATTTAAAACACACAAGGAAACTAGTCAATTCATTTGTCGATCAGGGGTCAGGTTATATTGGTTGGTATATTGGCTCTATTGGCCCACCGGATGCTTGCCCAAGACGGTTACCGTGCCGTTTCTAGTATGTTGGTAGTACTGTATTTCCTTTGGTAATGCGAAATCGGTCAAGTGCGGTGCAATAGTCAAGGTCCTTGTGTAGAGAAAGGACTGAAGAACCCAAATCATAAGCACAATTTTTAGGGTTCCGTACCCAAAAGGTAAAACGGGACCCTATTACTAAGACTCCGCTGTCCGTCCGTCTGTCTGTCCGTCTGTCACCAGGCTGTATTTCATGAACCGTGATAGTTAGACGATTGAAATTTTCACAGATGATGTATTTCTGTTGCCGCGATAATAACAATCCTAAAAAACAGAATAAAAAATATTTGAGTGGGGCTCCCATACAACAAACATGATTTTCTTGCCATTTTTATAGATAATGTTACGGAACTCTTCGTTCGCGACAGACACGCACTTGACTGATTTTTTGTTTTGCTGAAATTCGGGCATTCTCTCCAGATACAGATAGTATAACTGGTCCATTATTGTCCACATTGTAAGACGTTGACCCTATGTTGATTGAAAGTCATTTTGTTAGCCTCTGTGGTGTAGTGGTTGGGCAGATATTCTCAAATAAAAAAAAAGCGCAAGCATTTGTTTCGTGTCTGGCTGTTGTGGGACCATGGTCCTCGTAGTTCCTGGTTCCCTAGATTAGATTAGATTAGATAACTCTTTATTGTTTCACCACCAGAAAACATAATAACAAAAAGTACAATAACAAACTTAAAAGCTAAAGTGTTATAATGGGCAACAATGACACATTGTAGAAAACTCTGCATCTAGATTCATAAAACTAAAAATAGCTGCTACAATAAAATTATAACTCCATACCTAAAAAAAACGCACCTCTATATCTTTTTTCTTTATTTTTATCGTCTTCATGTCACTGGCAACACCGAAAAAAGAAACAAAAGCTTGACCCTCCAAATTCAAATTCGGAATTCGCTCATTTGTTTAAAGCTGACCCCAAAGAAATTCGGTCAGTCCTTTCGCCCCTTATTTTTTCATGCGTTCCGTAATTTTTTCAAATAGAGGAATGATTGATAGAAACTTTGATGTCTTTTTTGTTGTTCGTCATTAGTTGTTAATTACATGTGAACTTGTTCATTTGTAACCTTGCTCGTTGAGCTAGAGGTGGGAAGAGGCTATTGTGGATGTGGTATTATTTAATTTAAATAATTATTATTACCACTTAATGCAAGTTGATTGAGTGACCAGTTAAGCCGTTTATTTAGACACGTGCCGGGAAGTTGTTTATTCCTAATTTTTTCCCCAATTATTAACCAATACAATGTTTGCTTTTAAATACAATACAATACAAAAATACTTTATTGAATACCAAACATACATATACAGGAAAAACAATTGTTAACAAAGTTAACAGTAAAAATATACAGTGGGCACAATGGGCAGCCTTATCGCTATGCGCAATTTCTTAAAGACAACCTTTGGATGGGCAGGAACTTTAATAGAAATGTTGCGGGCAGTGTGGTAAATGTAAATATAATAATATGTAAATATTATATACTATTAAAAATAAAATAAATAAATTAAATAACTACTATAAATAAATTGCAAAATTAATACATACATAAAATTTATATATTTATTTATATACATATAAAAATATAATTATGCCATGTCATTTAGCTGTTATTAGACAATAAATACTTTAAGTAGTTTTAGATAGTATACATTATATTACTATACAATACAATCAATCCCACTCACCTTTTTTATATATAGCTTTGGTTAACTGTAACGCGGCGTAGAGTTATTACTAGGTCAATGAACTTGCTCCGTTTCGTTAGTCCTTTACATAAAAGATTTAACAAGAAGCCGTAATATATAAAAAAATAATCTAAAAAACACGTTTTTAGATTATTTTGGATTTAGAATGCATTGTCATGGAGTAGTGAGCTACCCTGAAAGTTTCAGCCTCATAGCTAATCGGGAAGTGTTCGAAATTTGACTTGCAAGATTCCACTCAGAACGACAGACAGAAAATCAATAAAGTGACTCAATAAAAATGGTAAAAATGTTTGCCATTGACAATAATAATTACCTCTTAAATAACGACGTGTTCAGTCATAATTATTACAATAATAGAAAAGACTTATTACCACATCCAAATAATAAAAACACCAGCTCCACGCACTCAATCTAGCAGGTGGTAACACCACAAAATTATGATTTATGGCAACACCAAAACAAATCGATCATACTAATTGGTACGATTCGATGGTAATATTATCGATTGCACAATCGCAGTATAACGATAACGAACATTATGGTGTTAATTCGTTATTTATAGCAGATATTTATAGCAGTTTACAATTGGTATTTTTAACAGGTACTTCTATTGGTACGTTGCTTTATGGACTCGCCCCATAGAGGGGAAAGTGAAATGTAATTAATAATTTCAATGGCCTATTCAGGGCTAAATAAAGTTAAAATGTTAGATACATTGTGATACTCTTGTGGTAGGTCTCTCGTCTCGGTAGGTTTGCCAGTTATTCTACCGCCAAACAGTAGTGTTCAAGCATTACTGTGTTCCGGTTGAAGGGCACTGTTACCAGCGAAATTACTGGGCATATGAGACTTAATATCTGATGTCTCGTAGTGATGAGCGCAATGCAGTGCTACGCATTGCTTTTTTGGTAAAAAAAAAGTAAAAAGTTCGAGTTCGGTAAAGTAAGAATTAAAAGTTCTGGGTGGCACTGCAATTGTTATGGGCAGACGTGGCGCTTGCCATCAGGCGAACGACTAGCTCGTCTCATCACTCAGTTCCATAAAAAAAAAAACATTTAGTGTAGACATTCGTTTCAGAAAAGGCTATCTTTATTAGTGTGTTAAAGTTTCAAGCACAACGGTCCTAACGATCTTTGATCATTCTGTTGTAGTACTTTAAAGTACTTTACACTACTTTAAAGTACAATAAAACGGTACTTAAATAGACGTTAAGTCCTGTTTTACTTATTATCATAAACTATGTGTTTAAATCGCGAGTTTAAACATTATATTTATATCTACTTGAAAATTAATAATTTCATCCAACTTGCTAAAGAACTGGCCACTTTTAAATCAAGGGTCACGGTCTTTAAAAGGAATAAGCGAATTCGGAATTTGAATATCGAGGGTCATGGTTTTTATTTCTTTTTCGTAGTGGCCAGTGAAAGGTTTCGCATGAGTCGCTTGACAGAAATAGGTCGGTGATTCGAATTTTTAAATATTGCAGTTTTATTGTTGAAGCCACCTGCAACTTTTTTTACTAGCTTTTTTACAAGCTTTTTTTACAAGGTTTTATATAACTTGCCATGTTAATTATTTGGGTCAAATCTTCCAATCTACATTAAAATCTGCAAATTGCAAGTTGCATTAGAACCACTTCCTCTTATCCTACGGAGTTGACATTTTGCATGCTTATCAAAGACAATGCAATATTATGGTGACAGCCAGCTGATCTGATGATGGAGACGAAAGGTGGGCAATGGAACTCCTTGACGGATAATCGTAAACTACTAGTGTTTGGGCTCATTTTAATCTGCTCGCGGTTCCGATTACGAATTTGTTAAAAGCTCATCTTGAAAATATTTAATATAATTTTATTTCAGTCTCTGCAACAGCTGTAATAATTTATACAGACAAAAGACTCGTTTTTAATACTTTTTGTAGGTGAAATAACTGAACCCAAATCAAAATACGACGGCGCCTTTATGATGAAACCGTGTAACTCACAAACTAAATTTTTAATTCCAAAAAAAAAAGTTACTCTATCTTGAACTCTATCTAGATACAAATAAGGTATTTGTATGTGATTGTGAATGGTAGTATAAGAATGTGTAATTTTCGTCCGTCTGTCAAGTTTTTAGGAACCGGAAATGTCAAAACGTTAGTTTTCAACGTTTGCGTTCGCGTGATGCGCCAGAGATTTTGTGACTGTTATTTTTTGATTTATTAATGTAAGTTTGATATGTTTTATTGTGTTATAAGCGTTAAAAAACACCAAAATACATATTTTCAGACACTATTGCTTTTGTAGTCTTAATGCTTTTAAGTAATAACTGCCTTATAATTATATTTTCACATAAAACATACAAACTTGTACGTGAAATGTTTCGTACCGATGAAGACAAGTGTTTTAGTGCTACCAGGCCTAGCGCACTCTGCACTGTAGGTATGAAGCTACAAGTACATAGCCGGACACCGACGGTGGGTCGCGCGTCGTTACACGTGCCGCGTCAGAAGAGATAAGAGCTATGCGATAGAAAGAGTGGCGCTCTGTAGGTTAATATGACTGGTAGGTATGCAGCGCTACGCGAGCTGAATTGAATTTTATTGCGTCATAGCAAGAGTCGCTATTTGTTTAAATTTCTTTGCGGAGTGATGCTCCTGTCCCTCAGTATACTGTGGTGCTACTTTGTATTCTTAACATAATGAGAAAGACAAGAAGTACTCATGTCTTATTAAAAAACAAAGTGAAAACCTGTTTCATCAAAAATAACTGTATCATTATCAAAAAAGACCGAAGTAGCGGCAAATTCAGCTCCCCTTTATACATACATTAAGTTTTCACACAAATAAATAAAATTGCGACGGATGTCTGTATGTATATATTTTAAAATGTACTATGAAACTTTACGGAATTTTCTATTTCCACGCTGTTTAAATAAAATATGATATACTATTATACTAATAGTTATCCATAACTATTTGTATATTATATCATATTTACATATAATTGCAGTTTTATACTGTTAACCTCACTGACCGCAATATTTCTATTAAAGTTCCTGTCCTTCCAAGGGTTGCCTGTAAGAAATTGCGTATAGCGATAAGGCCGCTGTTTATTGACTTACTTGACTATTGTTTTTCTGTGTCGTTGGTATTCAATAAAGTATTATTGTATTGTATTGTATTTGAAAGTCTCGGTCTGTCTTTCTATCTGTGTGGATGTCTGTTTATCTATCTGGATGTTTGTCCAAACTAAGTAAGCTTGGAAGTGGCTGAATGGCATATAGATAAACTATCAAGGATCATAGATGGTATTTCTATTCACAAAGTGCTAGTTAGTCCTTACTTATATTATAAACGCGAAAGTTTGTATGTATGGATGTTTGTTACTCTTTCACGCAAAAACAACTGAATGGATTTTAATGAAACTATACAATAATAAAGCTTATACATCAGAATAACACATAGGCTATATTTTATCCCGGGATACCGCGGGTGAAGCCGCGGGGTGCAGCTAGTTTATCATAATACCATATACCTAGTATAGATAGGGTTTTGAAGTATTTGAAGAATAGAGTTTTGAAATAGGGTATAGAGTCTCATTATATTGATATTCCCAGACAAAGTCACAGGAGTCTCTAGTTAAAGTCATAAACCTCAGTCTTGCAGCATTGAAAAAAAAAACTTTTATGTGCGAAATAAAAAAAAGTTTATCGATTATCTCACGATAGTGAAGTTATAACATTTGTGCTCCAGAGCGTGGTTACCGAACGATGACGTCACGCTCGGTGATCCCGCCAAGAAGTGACAAATTTACCTTGACCCTCCACGTCTCCCTTATTCCAAACAAATACAGTCTAATTTCCCTTGTTTGAGTTGCTTTCTAATACTGGACGTTAGATCAACGATTTGGACTTCTTTTCGAATTCGAATGTTTTTTAAATTGCTTTTTTATTGGACTACAATTTATGGCGGCCAGTGGCCCTTTTGGCGCCAAACGCTTTTGTTGTTCTGTCAGATGATGTTGTAACCTTTTTGTTTTTTTTTCAGGTATGTTAACAAGTTGACACTGACGGCGAGAGATAAAGGTTCGGTTTTTTATTTTGTCGCTTTGTTATGCTTACGATAAAGGGAGAAGAGATAATTATTGACACCTTTTTTATGATTGAAGTGCTACCGCAGGAGTAAGTTTCATACGGAGATAATTTGAGTTGAATAGGATTAACTGGTTATCAGAAATCGAACAGAAACACTTTAATGCATATTTACATAAAGTATATAAAACTTAAAAGGGTGAAAAGGGTCCTTAAAGGTAGGCAACGCACCAATAATGCCCCAAGTGTTGCAGGCGACGGTAACCGCTTACCATCCAGGCAGGCCGTCTGCTAGTTTGTCTATTAGTGATAGACATATAAAAATATGACCCACTCAGTCTCCTTATATATACGTTACGGCTTTCTTTATTGTAAATGCTATTTAACTATTATTCTGCATATTCTAAACAACTTGTAAAGATAATCAGCAGGGGAATCGTGTCACTCGAACACTGATCCTGATCGCTTTTAATTTCAAATTTGGAAGGCGTTAGCAACCTTCAAATTGCGATATCGATCCATTTTAGCGATCGTGATTGGTATAGGGATTGGGACGCGGACTTTGAGTAGAAAGTTAGACATTTCCACAGACAAATAACGATTACGTGATATCTTTGGATGCGATAACGATCGGTGTTCGATTTAGACGATTGACCCTGCTGTACCTACGTTATTTTCAGTAGAAAGCATATACAAAATGTAGTTTTTTTTTAATTCGCCCGTTCGGTCCCAAGTCTCTAGGACCATACCGCCTTGTCTTACGTAGTTGTTATTTGATAGTTTAATATTCCTAGTTTTGTTGAGAATGAGGGTAATCAGCAACAAGCTGGACCCTTTGCTAGTGCTTCAATAAAGTGGTGGAACTTTATTCTAGCTTTTCATGGATTTTTTGGGAGAACATAAAAAGCACTGTTGTTCTCTATTTTGTTTCATTTGCCTACACTCGTGCACGTTTACGAACACATAATTGTTAATATTCCATAAAACAAAATCGAACTGTATCACTTTTCGCTTCCCGCCAAACGTCTATAAATAGTTTTGTTTAATTTCGCCACAGGCAAAGGTCATTTCGTCATACAGCCTAAACTCGTACATTTATACAACAATCTGTACATCCTGTCCAAAGCCTCATAGAAAATACGAAACCAATTTGCCGTAGTTTTCCCATATTACGCTATGGTGGCATAGTTAATAGTCAAGATGGCGTCGTCATGGGCGACACACACTGTAATGGGTTTTTATCTTAACTGTGGAATCGGCCTTAGGTGCATCCGTGGTGAACTTGGCCTCTGGCTTGTGGAAATTGTTTTTTTTCTATTGTTTTTTTAATATGTTGTTTTAAGATTTATTATTTGATTTAAAAGTATTCATCGTTTCGTAATCGTACAGAGGTAGTAATATATTTTTTTTTAGAAAACTGTTGTAGGTACCGATTTGATTTAAATATTTTGTTTTGGTTGATTTTTTTTAAAGTGCTGATTCAATTGCGATAAAATTTATATGAGACCCCCTCTGAATTATGACCTACCAACCAAAAAAGAATCATCAATATCAATTCATAATTGGCGGAGTAATCACGTAACAAACATACAGTCGAATTGAGAACCTCCTCCTTTTTGAAGTAGGTTAACATATTTTTTTTTAATTACTTTGGTATGTAAACTAAACTAAACACTAATTATAGTAGGTAAGTTTAATTACAAATTGTAAAAAAAACGCTCTTAGATATCAATTAAATGTCATTTACGCTAAATAGTTAAATATGCTAACAGTAAGCTAGTTTATTTTTATTACCAACATTTAAACGAATACGTTCCAAAACAAAAAGGTTGCAACTGAACTTTATCAACTTTCGCGCGCTTTTGTTTTTTTTTTGGCAACCAACAACATGTTATTCCTCCATTGAAGAGTTGTTTTGTTAAGCTGGTGCTTCACACCTTGCATATTTATAAATACCAATTACATTGCGAGTTGAGTTAGGAACGTATTAGAGGACTCGTTAAGATCTTAAACACATACTTGCCATCTTTATTGCGAAAATACTTCGCTAACTGCGGTTTATGGCATTTTTAAGCTTGTTTAAATGCTGTAGAATAATAAGAATGGCGTAAAAACAGTTCTGGCAACACTTGACGCGGTACTTTTTGTAAGGGACAATAAATACCAGGGTATTAAGTTGGATGCCAGATGGACCATTTTACATTTCTTGAGATACTTGGATGCTGTTTTAAAGCACTAAGCTTATCTCGAACTTGCCCAAAGCCAATTGAATAAAAAAAAACAAATTGATAGATATAAGTTGTTTTTTAGTATCAGCCAGCTTAAAGCCGTAATATTTTATTAACCAATTGTTAAAGTTTAGAGTTCCAAATTTAAACATATTTTTCTTTCCACCAGCCAGTTCTAAAACATTGCAGGTTCGTTCGTACTTTTTTATGTCAGCCAGTTTTAAGCCCGACGTAAATATTTTTTAACCAATTCTTAAAGTTTAGAGTATCTAATTTAAAAAAAAATTGTTTTTTCCACTAGCCAGTTCTAAAACATTGCAGGTTCGTTCGTATTTTTTTAAATATCAGCCAGTTTTAAGCCTAACATAATTTTTTTATACCAATTTAAAAAAATATATTTTTTTCTTTTTTACCAGGCAGGTCTAAAACATTGCAAGTTCGTTTGTATTTATATAAACGCGGGCCGCATGTCGATGCTCGCAACAGATGTCGATCGGGACTCGAACAGGGACCTTATTTATGGCATTATAATGACTCCGCCATTGACGACGGTAGCCCCCGTGCCACGCGTCCAACGTATTAGGTAGTTTTTTCTTTTGGATATTTGTATTTGTCTGTTTCACACCTTATTTGATAGTTGATCATAATTTTGCAATAAATCTAGTTGAAGTCGTGGTTCTAGTTTTCTTGTGTCTTTTGAGAGTATTCATAATAAAACCTGCTTAGTGCAAGTCGGACCTCGGTCGGACCAAGGTTTTACAATACAATACAATACAATTACACTTTATTGCATATCACAAACATAATAACATGAAAAATAAAATAAATCTTAACTAGGGTACAATTGACGGTCTTATCGCATAAAGCAATCTCTATAATATATTTTTTAATGTCTTATAAAGGTTTAAGACTTATGTTGTTTTTTTTTCATAATTTATGAATTACCAATAAGTAATTACTAATAATAGTATTTACAATAAATTGATTGATTGATTGAATAAAAATTAAAAGTTTGTAAGAATAGATATTTGTTAGTAAACCATGCTAAAACTACAAAATGGATTTTTATTTACTTAGATCCTAAAAAAGGGCATAGAACCTAGTCAAAAATGACTACCTTTGCCAGAGTGCTGCTGATAATTAAATTATTAGTACTTTCCTTGATTGTATGTAGTATATATATATATATATATATATATATATATATATATATATATAATTTATTTATATATATTATGTGTCATTTAGTTGTCCTTTTTTACTTTTTATTTACACCGCCGACCTTTCTCACTCCTTTAGTTCTTTCCATCCATAGGTTGACTGGAAGAGATCGCTTTTAGCGATAAGTCCGCCCGTTGTACTATAGTCTGTAAGAATATTTCGTGTACCTTGTTTATTTCTTGTTTGGTGTACAATAAAGCATTAATTATAATTTAGGGCATTGTAGCCAGCGAAATTACTGGGCATTATAAGACTCAACAGCTAATTGTCTCAGGGTGACGAGCGCAGTGCAGCGCAGCGCAGGATTTTGCAAAATAAAGTTCTGGATGCTGCTGCTATTGTTATGGGCTGGCGTATTGCTTACCATCACGCAAACGACCAGCTCGTCTCGTCAATAAGTTACATAAAAAAACATAAAAAGAAGATATTATAGGATAACTTTTATCCTGAAAACCACGGATACGGATTTGACTGAAATTTGGAATGGAGACAGCTTATACCCTGGATTAACACATAGGCTACTTTTTATCTCGGAAAACTGCGGGTGAAACCGCGGGGCGCAGCTAGTATAAAAATAAATATTTTATAAGGCAGCCGCTACTGTATTATGCAGTATATAAAATTATTTTTTTCCAGCTATGATAGATTTGCGATGTCAAACAGACGAATGGCAAACTGACGCCATTCGTTTAACATTTAAAACTACAATGATATTAATAAAAATTACATTTAAACCGCGAGCGTCTTCATAAATGGGAATTAAGCAGCAAAGGTTAAATAGTTGTAAAAATGCAATGTTAAAATTATACACACGTGTTTTAGTAGAGATAGGTTGACTATAACATGGGCCAACTAGCCTACTAACGACGAGTCAATTGCATAATATTTTTTTTTTTATTATTATTTAGGCAAGCATTTGACCGCACCTGATGGAAAGAGACGACGCGGCCGAAGATGGATCATGCTTGCCTAGATACCGATTCACTTGAGACTTGAAGACGCCTAGATTATAAGAATCGGGAAACAAAGACGCCGATAAGGTGTTCCATTCCTTAGCTGTTCGCATTATAAAGGTCAATTATTAGAAAAAAACACAAACCGACTTCAAGACTATGTGTATATTTTTTGTTTTTGTTGATTTAATCTAAAAGGGCTGAAGCAATTTCAAGAAAATGTATATGAGACCACCTCTGAAAAATGACTCTCCAAACAAAAAAAAACTCAACATCGGACTACTCTGTAAATAATTATGCGTGTAATATATCCATAAAAAAATACGCGTCGACTTGAGAACCTCTTCCGTTTTTTCGTCGGTTACAAATTAGTCGTCGACTAATCGTTGACTAGTCGCCGACTACAGATATAGCCATCATCATCATCACCATCAGCCTGTATTCGTCCACTGCTGCACATAGGCTTTTCCCAATGAACGCCACTAAACCTGGTCTTCGGCTCTTCTCATCCAGTTTCTTCCAGCCACCTTTCGCAGGTCGTCGCTCCACCACGCCGGTGGGCGTCCTACACTACGCTTGCCGATTTGCGGTCTCCACTCAAGGACACGTCTACTCCAACGGTTGTCTGTTCTTCGAGTGACCAGCCCGTTGCCACTTCAGCAAATATAGCCGAATAGTCGGTTTTCCCGACTAGTCGGTACATCTCTAGTTTTTAGCTTTCTAGTGCTTTCTATGATTTGTGCGTGTCGTACACGTGAGCTTTTTTAAGAATGTCGCATCTGCCCTAATTCTGTAATCGTCGCAATCGTGAGATTCGTGAATCGTTTTGTAATTAAGTTTTTTTTTTAAATTGTACATTTTTGTGCATCGTAAAATTGGTCAAGCTGCAGCCGAAAGCAAAAGTTTTAAAGCTTTTAAAGGAATGTTGTCATCCACAACCTGAATGTAATATTTGTATATCTGGGAGACAGGTCTGAACTGCCGCTCAACTGCCATCTCTCTCTAAATCTATGTGCTCCATTTTAGGTCACATCATCGCTTCACATCAGGCGAGATAGTAGCCAAACATAGACCTATTAAAAAGTATAATTAAAAACAAGTAGGTACCTTTGTAATTATTTTGCAGACATTTGCAATTAAATGAACACCCAACAGTAGTGCGCAAGCATTACTGTGTTCCGGTTTGAAGGGCATTGTAGCCAGCAAAAATACTGGGCATATTATGAGATCTCAGATGTCTCAGGGTGATGAGCGCAATGCTGTACTTTTTATGGTATTAAAGATTATGGCTAATATAATTGTTATGGGCAGGAGGCGTAGCGCTTACCATCAGGCGACTTGCTCGTGCCATCACTCAGTCCGACAAAACAACCTAAGTTCTATATATCTAAAGTCAGAAAAAGGTTCTTACTTAGAACAATATATATTACAACAATGAAGCGACAAGACAGCAGAACGTAAGTAGTACTCATAATAAAGTTTTTTAGGGTTCCGTAACCAAACGGTAAAACGGGACCCTGTTACTAAGACTCCGCTGTCCGTCCGTCTGTCTGTCTGTCCGTCTGTCACCAGGCTGTATCTCATGAACCGTCATAGTTAGACAGTTGAAATTTTCACAGATGATGGATTTCTGTTGCCGCTATAACAACTAATACTAACAACAGAATAAAATAAATATTTAAGGGGGCTCCCATACAAGAGACCTGATTTTTTTGCCGTTTTTATAGATAATGGTACGGAACCCTTCGTGCGCGAGTCCGACTCGCACTTGGCCGGTTTTATTATGTAATTTATTTTTAAACGCAATAAAGAGTTTCTATCTATCATGCTATATCTAAGTAAGTGAGGCTAAGCATGCAATAAAAATGTAAAGCTCATGGACTATAACCTAAGAAATAAAACACTAAACATGTGATATTAAACGACGAGTACTAACAACTTTAAAACCTAATCGTATAATAGAAACCATGAAAGAAATCACCAGCTAGGTGTTACCAGGCCTAGCGCACTCCGCACTGTAGGTACGAAGCTACAAGTACATAGCCGGACACCGTCGGCGGGTCGCGCGTCGTTACACGTGCCGCGTCAGAAGAGATAAGAGCTATGCGATAGAAAGAGGTGCTCTGTAGGTTAATATGACTGGTAGGCATGCAGCGCTACGCGAACTGAATTCAATTTTATTGCGTCATAGCAAGCGTCGCTATTTGTTCAAATGTCTTTGCGGAGTGATGCTTCTGTCCCTTAGTATTCTGTGGTATTACCTATTCAATAGTAGGTACGATCAACCAGGAATCTGTCAAACTGCCGTCTCTCTCTAGATCTATGTGCTCCATCTTAGACCACATCATTGCTTCACATCAGGCGAGATAGTGGCCTAACATAGATCGACTCTCTTAACAAAAGACTTTTTTTATGTAACTGATTGACGAGACGAGCAGTTCGTTTGCCTCATGGTAAGCAATACACCTGCCCATAACAGTTGCAGCACCACCCAGAACTTTGTTTTGCAAAATCCTGCGCGGCACTGCACTGCGCTCGCCATCCTGAAACAAGAAAGAAAGAAAGAAAATCCATTTATTCGGCACACAAACACGATAAACAAAAAATAAAAATTTAAACAATAAATATATGTGCCGAATGGGCTCAGCTCAGCATAAAATGCTGAGAGTTTTACACTACTCGGCGCTGATTTTCAGGAAACAATTAGCTCAGTCTCATAATGTCCAGTAATTTCGCTGGCTACAATGCCCTTCAAACCGGAATACAGGCAAAGCTGTAGTACCTACCCAGACGGCCTCCCGCATACGAGCACAGAATACTAAGGGACAGAAGCATCACTCCGCAAAGAAATTTAAACAAAAAGGGACTCTTGACGACCCAATAAAGTTCAATTCAGCTCGCGTAGCGCTGCATACCTACCAGTCATATTAACCTACAGAGCGCCTCTCTTTCTATCGCATAGCTCTTATCTCTTCTGACTACTTGTAGCTTCGTACCTACAGTGCGGAGTGCGCTAGGCCTGATACGAGAGACTTACCACGAACCTAATCGTATAATAGAAACCATGACAGAAAAAAACCTGCTAGGTATTAATAGTAGATACGATCAACCAGGAATCTCTCAACAAAAGACTATTACTATGAACCTTGAGAGTCACAATAAAAAAGGAATTAATAAACATAGGCATTACCTCCCTATTACACAGAATCGTAACAACTGGCCACAAAAGAAAAAAGCCGCAATGACAATTCACAATATGGACATCAATTATTATTTTAAAATAACAGTTTTGTCGGTACAAAATATATTTACGCGCCGCTGAGTTCCCTTTCTATGTGTGAGAGTGTATGATCGCTAGTGTGCATGTGTGGGTTCAAATATAGGATGCTTGTGAAGCCTATGATTGATTAATAGTTACTTTACTTTCTAAAATTTATGAATGTTTTAATTGCTGTGCTAGGGTGTTTTTAAACGTATTGTATTTATTGTAGAGCGAGCGTGGCTCAGTGGGTAATGGGTGCGACTTTCGATCCGACGCACCAGAGTACGAATCCCGCTGACCACTGACTTTCTTTTTAAGTTATGTATGAATTTAACACTCGCTCTTGAAACGGTGAAGGAAAACATCGTTATTGTATATCATTAGGTACTGTTTTGTTGTTTTGTTTGTATCATAATATCATATAAAATAAAATAAAATAATATCAATAATAACAAAAACAGGCATTCAGTTTCTAGAACTAGACTTACATGGTATTATATTCTAAAATGTAGTTTTAGAGAAATAGATAGATAGATGAACGCTTTATTGCAAACATAAAATTACAGACAACTGACCACAAAAGAGATTTATCATACTTTTTATTATTTTATAATTGTTTAAACATACAAAAATAAATACCAAAAATGTTGGTGTTTTTGTGTAGTTTTTGAACACCCTGTACCCCGCGGTGTGTTTATGCACATCAATTATAGAGGCAACGCGCGGAACCGCGTCCGTCGGAGGGCGCTGCGCTCGCGCCGAACATTCGGAGGTCACGCTGGCGCACTAACTGTTTACTAATATGTGGCCATGCAGTCTGTACTAAGCTGTGTAACGTACTGTTTAGTTATCTGTGGAGAGTTACTGTGTTGTAATCTTTGATTATGGCTTGTAAAGAGACGGCAGTATCTTCTACCTCGCCTTGCTTATTACAAGGTTAGATAACATATCTTAGCAAAAAAATTTACTCCATTGGTATTTGTAACTTAACAGAGACCTGGACCCCAATTCACTATGACAACTTGGCGAGTCCTTGCTTCGAAATCACGTCGATTCCTTCATTAATAAAAGACATCTCTATGACGCATTCATATATTCATATATATGATTCTCTATGACGCGTCATAGAGAATACAAATTTTACAGATGTCGTTTATTAATGAAGGAATCGACGTGACCTCGAAGCAAGGAATCGCCAAGTTGTTATAGTGAATTAGGGCCCTGCTCCGGTGTTGCATGGCTAAGTATTAAACACTTATCTAAAACTTTTTCAAGCGTCCGCATTAAAACTCTCACGTTAGGAAGAACCTACGTATGAGCGACTTTGATTTCAGCGCAGTGCAGCCGCGCCAGATTTAGCAAAAAACAGGTCTGGATGGTGCTGCAACCGTTATGGATAGGCGTGTTGCTTACTATTAGGCGAACGAACAGCTTGTCTCGTTAATTAGTTACAAATAAAAAGTATAAGTACTTACCTATTTAGAGAGAAAGACAATTAAAATCATCAATTTTATTTAAAAAGTCCTACGTAATGTCCAAAAATATTATAAACGTGAAACCACTGCCTAATAATATATTCATAAAATAGAACGGTAAATAAATCTAAAAAAGTGAATTAATGAATTCTGGATTACGCTAACCAAAAAACAAAAAACTACAATTTTAAAATTAAGGCGTAAAATAAGTTTCAATTCTTAATTATACAATCGGCTGGTAGATGTTGCTCTTAAAAAATATAAATTCTATTTTTAAATTGCAAAATTGTACGTTACATTTTGTAGCTGCGAAGGTCGTGTAAAATTGCATATTTTGCAATGCACCTACTTATTCGTCTCGACTCTCGACACATCGCACGCCATGTCATTATGTCTTACTTCTTAGAAAAATTTTTATAACAGTAAATTGTAAAATATTTCAAAACGCATTTTATAAATTAGTTTAATCATTTTAGGGTTCCGTACCCAAAGGGTAAAACGGGACCCTATTACTAAGACTCCGCTGCCCGTCCGTCTGTCGGTCTGTCCGTCTGTCACCAGGCTGTATCTCGTGAACCGTGATAGTTAGACAGTTGGAATTTTCACAGATGATGTATTTCTGTTGCCGCTATAACAACAATTACTAAAAAACACACTAAAATAAATATTTATGGGGGCTCCCATACAACAAACGTGATTTTTTGCCGTTTTTCGTGCGCGAGCTCGACTCGCACTTGACCGATTTTTATTATTATTTTAAGCATCCGATATATTATACCTACCATTATAATATTGTTTGCCGCGTCTTTTTTTTCGGAGTTCTCTTTTTTTATCATATTAAGTTCATATATTTATTTACAAATGCGATGGTTATTATTAATCATCGATACAAAACTAATTAATTGCTTAATAATTCATGGACTGATATGTAAAAAATATCGAGATGCAAAAAGAATTTGACCCCGACGTGATTTGAACACGCAACCTTCTGATCTGGAGTCAGACGCGCTACCGTTGCGCCACGGAGTCGATGTTTAGCTAGCTTCAAATTACTGACAAGATTATGAGACCTCGTCGACAGTAATAATACACCAAATTGACGATGTAAATAAGATAAATATAATATATAGTATATTAATATATAGACGATCTCTTGAGAAATATCAATGATTTTCTCGGGGTCATCGTCCGCACCTGTGCTTATAATTGTAACCTTATTTTTACGCTTAATAGATCTATGTTTGGCCACTATCTCGCCTGATGTGAAGCGATGATGTGGCCTTAGATGGATCACATAGATCTAAAGAGAGACGGCAGTTGAGCGGCTGCTCACACCCGTCTCCCCGATGGTTCACCAAACATCATCCCGAAACAAACTTTTTTTTTTGTTTTTTTCCATTACTAACACTAGTTTTAAGTAATTTCTTTGTACTAAAACAATATGGATCTCAGTTATCTGAAAATATTTGATCTTGTTTTGATTTTTATATATATATACTAAATATAATTATATAACATATATATAAGATTTTTTTTATGTAGCTAAATGACGAGACGAGCTGGTCGTTTGCCTATGGTAAGCAATACGCCAGCCCATAACAATAACAGCACCACCCAGAACTTTGTTTTGCAAAATCCTGCGCGGCGCTGAACTGTGTTCGTCACTCTGAGACAATTAGCTGTTGAGTCTCATAATGCCCAGTAATGTCGCTGGCTAAAATGCTCTTCAAGCCGGAACACAGTAATGCTTGCGCACTACCGCTTGGCGGCTTAATAACTGGCAAAGCGGTGGTACCCACCCAGACGGCCTCTCGCATACGAGAAACCTACCACCAGTAGATGATGTAGATACGTATAAAGTTGTGAGAGAAAACATCTGTCCTAGCAATAGGGAATAAAAATAATAATGTTATATGCCATAGAGATTAACAACATTGAATGTTGCCAGTCCACATAATTACTTTAAGTATTGAATTACCAGTTCACTAATCGAGAACGTAAAGTTAAGGAGTTAATCGCATAAATTTATATATGCGAAAGTTTGTTAAGTATGGGTGGATAGGTTACTCTATCACAAAAAACTAAAGAACGGATATTAATGAAATTTGGTATGCGCGCCCCGCGGTATGTCCTTTGCCAAGACCGCATATTAGGTTTTTCGTGCCTAAAGAAAGAAATAAAAGATAATTAATTTTTAGAAAAAAACAAAACAGACTTCAATGTATCTTCGAAGTCCAAGGTCACATATCGATGCAATTTATATGGGACCGCTTCGTAGCTATACTGAACCCAACACAAAAAGAATTTTTCAAATCGGTTCATAAATGACGGAGTTCTGAGGTAACAAACATAAAAAAAAGAAAAAAAAAATACAATCGAACAGAGAACCTCCTCCTTTTTGAAGTCGGTTAAAAAACAACGTAACAAAAGTGTAACAATTGGCGGTCTTATCGCTTAAAGCGATCTCTTCCAGACAACCATATATGATATGATAGGATAAAACCTTAAACTCATATTTGTTTGGAATTTTTATGTCTGTTAACCGATTTAAAGGATGAATTAATTAAAGGATGGACTCCTCAATTCAATTCAATTGAATTATTATGTTTGTTACCTCAGATCTCCGTCATTTATACTTAAACTTATTTGGAAAATTCTTTGCGTTGGGTTCAGTATAGCTTCAACATCCCACATAAATTTCATCGATATTCGACCTTGGACTTCGAAGATACATCAGAATTGAAGAATTTTTAACCGTTTTCAAAAAAGGATGACGTTCTCTATTCGATTGTATTTTTTTATGTTTGTTACCTCAGATTTTCGTCATTTATAAACCGATTTGATATTCTTTCTGCGTTAGGTTCAGTATAGCTTTAACATCCCATATAAATTTCATCGATATTCGACCTTGGACTTTGAAGATACATCAGAATTGAAGCCTTTTTAACCGACTTGAAAAATGGAGGAGGTTCTCTATTCAATTATATTTTTTTTTTACCTCAGAACTTCCTAATTTATGAACCGATTTAGATAATTCTTTCTGCGTTGGGCTCAGTATAGGTTTAGCTACGAAGTGGTCCCATATGAATTTCATCGATATTTGACCTTGGACTTCAAAGATACATTGAAGTCGGTTTTTATTTCATAAAATGTATACTTGTTCTGTTATAAAATGTATATATCGGCGCAAAGACGCTAACAAACTTCAAAAACTGTTAAAAATAACAAACTGATAAACCATTATTTTACTGCTAATAGTTTTGCTTGCATAACTACTGTTTAGAATCATCAATTCATTGTTAAATTATGAAATTCACTACTTTTTTGTTTACTTCTTATTTAACTGATTGAGTTAACTGTTTACACCTTAAAACATCATTTTGTAACATTGATTTATTGTTAAAATTGAACTAAGACACTCGCAAGCAAGTTTGAATAGATTTTGCAAACAATGTTTGTGCGAGCCTTAGGTTTACTATAAATACGACCGCCCGACCGATCGCAGCTCAGTCTAGCTTGAACGGCCGGACTGTTCGGAGCTCCTCAATTGTAATTGTAACAAATTGTGAAACTGAATAAATCTAATCGATGACTACCTGCAAGCCTTTCATTCCTGGAGTATGAGCGATCACCATGATGATGATGACAGTGACGTCAGCACTGCTGACGTCATACTTTTTAAAAAGATTCCTGGTGCCGTTTACTCCGTCATATACTATACTTGTTTATTTATATCCTTTGCTAACCGCACAAGCAAAGTCGCGAGCAAAAACCTAGCCATATTAAACCGTCGCTCCACTTAACACGTTGATATTAAGTAATCGTATCCCTTAACAATTAAACGAACATAAAATGAATTCATTCATAATTTTATAGCTTTATACGAGTGCATTTTGTTATGTTTTTGTTCTAAATTAATTCAATGGTTTATGCGTTCAAAACATTATAAATAACTAACTGCGACACTCGGCTTCGTCCGTGATATCTCCGCGTCCACGGCCTGTATCCTTTTCTGGGACCTAAATAACCTACATACCAAATTTCATCAAAATGCGTTCTGTAGTTATTGCGTCCTTGAGTTGCAAACATCCATCAAAACTTCAAGGACAGGTGACATCTACCCGTACTCGGCCCGCGTGGAGGATTATGGCCCATACTCTCTCTATGAGAGAAAGCCCGTGTCCCAGCAGTGGAAACGTGCCATTAACTATTGGGGAAACGGGTCTGAGCAGCCGCTCAACTGCCGCCTCTCTCTAGATCTATGTGCTCCATCTTAGGCCACATCATCGCTTCACATCAGGCGAGATAGTAGCCAAACATAGATCTATAAAGTGTAAAAAATAATTATAATTTAGAAACATAATTGATTCCCCTGCTGATCACTCTCTCTTCATCTCCTTTTGGGCGGGCCTCGGCGCCGCCGTCTATCTTCAGGCTCTTATTGCGATGTGACTTTTGCCCAAACCGCATCACCTTTCATATATTATTATTATCATATGGAGCCTGACTCGTCCCACTGCAGGGCAAAGGCCCTTCCATTTTTCCATATTTCACGATTGATGGCCATTGTATTCCAATCTTCTTTATACGAGTCCAAATTGTCCCGCCATCTCCGTCGAGGTCTGCCGCGGGGCCGTCGGCCGTTGTTAGGATGCCACTCAGTTGTTATTTTGGCCCAAAGTTCGTTCGGCATGCGGCAAATGTGTCCAGCCCAGTCCCACTTCAAGCTGGCAGCTTTTTGGGTGACATCTGTAATTTGAGTATTGGAGCGCAGTATGGTATTTCTTATACGGTCTGTAAGTTTTACTCCGAGGATACTGCGCTCCATTGCTCGTTGGCAAACCACGAGTGTGGACCTCTGCTGCAGTCAAAAACCAAGTTCGGGCGCCGTACGTGGGGATAGGTAGTATACACACCTTTCTAAAAAAATGCTGCTGATTTTATAATGAGCAACCGCTACCTACAAATTTTGTAAAATATTTAAAACAACGATAGAATCTAAGTTATTCAAACAATTTCAAGTCTTACAAAAAGTTGGAATTTCTACGATTCAGTGGAAAGGACGTCAACCTTTCATTATGACCGTATACGGCGAAGGAATCCTGGCTGTTGTAAGTTTATACGGAGTTTTTAATAAAATCTCGCAATGGGGAATTTTATGCGAAACTTGCTATTTATAGTAAAACTGGAGAGTGATACGGCTTTTTATTTAAAACTAGCAACGCCCCGCCGTTTCCCTGGATAAAAAGAAGTCCATCTATGTCCTTTTCCAGGACCTACATACCAAATATCATCAAAATCCGAAGGTAGGCAGCGGAATTACTGGGCATATTAGGCTAAATGTCTGATGTCTGGGGGTGATGATCGCAATGTTGTGCTACGCAGTGCTCTGTATAAATTGAAAGTTTTGGGTGGCACTGCAATTTTTATGGGGAGGCGCGGCGCTTTCCATCAGGCAAACGCTTGCTCATCAGCTCAGTTCCATAATTAAAATTATTATCTCTGCGTATCTATCTCCAATTTTTCGAATATTATAGGTCGGTATTGAGAAGTTGATACGGCATCTGGTTAGATAAATTAATACAATAACTAGTTTTATCGTTTTAAATTACAACAAATAGCCGTATACGGCTTCTCATTAACCGGCTCGTTGACTATGCAAAGTTTCGCGTTAAATTCATTGAAAAACTGACAATTTTAGCACAATTAAACAGATTGCGGTCAAAATCCGATTCAAATCTTAAACGGTAATTCGCTAATTAAAATACTTAAATTTTAAATAGTACAACACTATTATTATGAATGTTATCTATTATTAAATAGTTTGGATTATTATTTTTAGAATTTTAATAGAGGTAACTTCTTTGCTGATTTATTAACATAATTAAAATATCATTACATAAGTACATAATTTGTGCAAGTATAGCTCGACTTAATCTGTATATTTAGGCGCTTATATCCCGAGAAATACTAATCTGATTTTGATGAAACTTTCACCAACCTGTAGATAATTTATCTGAAAAAAAATTAAAATATATAACACCTGGCTGTATTACATAAAAGCCGAGCTGCATTGGTTTTAGTAGACGACTACTGCTAGTCAAACTCTATCAGATGAATCATCGTTTTATATAGCAATAGCGTTATTATATAATTAGCGCTACATAAACACGCTATGAAAAGCATTAATCATAATATTCATATATTTGGTGAGGTGTTAAAAATAAGATTGTTTAATTATAGTTATTTATTTTATTGTGTTAGACGTTTAAAGTTAATTATGTAATTATTTGCTTTAATGGATAAAGTGATTACATAATGTAGTTATGTTTAATATTCCTATTGTATTTAATATTTATACTTATTAGGGGTTTATCAGATTCAGTTATTACCAAACTTTTATTTACAAGAAATATGGTACAATAATACTCAATATAATATAACAAAAGGCTTAATAATTTAAAAACTAAATAAAACTAAACTAAAAGATATTTACATGCCGGGTATCGGTTGAGCCAACTGAATGGCCTACAGATGATTCAACCGATACCCGTCGTCCGGCAACGTGCCCAAAATGCTGGCGGCGTTGCCTCGCTGAATTGCGAGGCTGATTCTTTGGCCAAAATACACGCCAGCATTTTGGTCACGTGTGGATTCCACCAGCCTAGCCGCCCCGCCAAATCCTTATAAATCTCTAGTGCTCCTGGTCCCCACGAGCCCAACGTCTCTACCCCAAACGGCACAAACAGGTAACCCCTATCGAGACCGGAATATTTGCGCCGTTTGAGTATTCAGTTGTTATATGTGGAGCTAACATGACGGTGAAGCTTCATGTACTAGCACAGAATACCTAATAGTACGTAATAGTGTGATTATACGACTGCCTGGAAGAGATCGCTTTTAGCGATAAGGCCGCCCATTGTAACACTCTCTTTAATTGTTTTTATGTAATGTTTGTGATTTACAATTACAATTACAAAATGATTTATTGTACACCAAACAAAAGAATGGATAGGTAACGTACCTACATGAAAACAACTTACAAACTAAAGTGAATGACGCCCAACGATCACATACATAGATCCTGACCCCTAAATAGGATTCCCTGTATCTAGGGAACCAGGAACTATGAAGACCATGGTCCCACAACACCCAGACACGAAACAAATGCTTGCGCTTTTTTTTCTGTGCCCAAACATTAGTCCCGTCGCGGGAATCGAACCCGCAACCTCAGTGGTGTATGAGATTTGAGCCAACCTGCTCAACCACTACACTACAGAGGCTGTTAAAGTACAATGGGTGGACTTATCGCTAAGAGCGATCTCTTCCAGTCAACCTTAATTAAATGTAGTAATTTCATATTTGCAATAAAGCGTTCATCTATCTATTTATAAGCTACATGAAAAATATTTTAGGTATTTTTTGGATCATATCCGGCACTACTAAAGTATGATGCTTGTTTCTTAATCGCGCAACAAGCTGCTGAACGGATTTTGATGGAATTTTGTACTGTATATTGTTAATGCCACAAAATGGTCTATGCTAATAAAACTTTATCACGAAAAAGTATGACATTTCCGTACAAGCCTTCGTGGTGGATTTTGGCCCATACTCTCTCTTACAGATTTCCTAAACTGTGGGGATATAATGGGCCGATGTTTGTGACACCTCGACATTTTTTTAATTCAGTCATATTACAAACTATAAAAATGTCTAAACCCTTATTGCCAGATCATCGCCCTTATGACAGAGTCAAACCATAAACATTAAGAAAAAAAATTACATTAAAATTCAATTAAAAGATTTGCATATATTTTTCCATTTGCATCACAAAATGTCGACGGTCGATGAAACAATCGATTTTACAACATAATCGATAATCGAAACAATAAATTAATTAATTAAATCTACATGCTCCGTGTGGTCGACTCGTTAAAGTCACACAAAGTGTTGCCCTGATGTGTTTCGATTACCCAAAAAGTTTTATCGAATCGCCATTTTCGAACATTTCCACTAAAGAAAAAAAAACAGACACGTTGCATTTGTTTTTCAGATTTTGATATAAAATATAATGTTATTAGTGTGTGTTATAAACGTTGGTATCTATTTATAAATGTATGTAAATTTTATTGTTTAAATTTAACCATTATTTATTTATTTATTTATACTTTAGCACAAAACAGTTTGTACATGGAGGACTTAATGCTAGATAATTAATTAATAATTTAATGCATAATAATTAATGATAATGATAATTAATTTAATGCATTAAAATTGGTTTAGTACATTTTACTTGGTTTTACTAAAATAATCTTTTTACCCCATTCCTAAAAATGTCCCAACTTCATGTAAAAAAATGAAATTCCTAGCAACACAGCAATCACTCATGCATGCGCCTGAGAAACTAGTTACACACATACATACAAGTCATACACAGACATACAAACGTAGCACTAAACAGAGCCTGATATGCATCGACCTACCAAGTAATTATATGTTTACCAACACGACGGATATGCCTGCATAGGTATATGTATAGCGACGACATTTGTAGTTTCGTCTAGAGTCAATTGGATCTTATCGATAGTTTTTGACATCTGCAATGAAAATGAATGACGTACGATGCCACTCGTAGTCGTTTTGCGGTGGTAGGTTTCTCGTATGCGAGAGGCCGTCTGGGTGGGTTACCACCGCTTTGTCAGTTATTCTACCGACAAGCAGAAGTGCGCAAGCATTACTGTGTTCCGGTTTTAAGGGCTTTGTAGCCAGAAAAAATACTGCATGAGCATATGAAACTTAAAATGAGACGTCTCGGAAGCTTTTTATGGTTAAAAGTTCTGGGTGGCACTGCAATTGTTATGAGCAGGCGTGGCGTTTACCATCAGGCGAACGACTTGTTAGCCTATCAATATATCTTCAGTTCCATAAATAAAAAAACATAGTAACGTTCACCGGAGGACAAAAGCCCACAACTTACCTACTACGCAAACCACAATACTAAGGGAAAGAAGCATCACTCCGCAAAGAAATTTTAACTAATAGCGACTCTTGCTATGACGCAATAAAATTTAATTCAGCTCGCGTAGCGCTTCATACCTACCAGTCATATTAACCTACAGAGCGCCTCTCTTTCTATCGCATAGCTCTTATCTCTTCTGACGCGGCACGTGTAACGACGCGCGACCCGCCGTCGGTGTCCGGCTATGTACTTGTAGCTTCGTACCTACAGTGCGGAGTGCGCTAGGCCTGCGCAAACGTAAGCTGACTTAAACGAAACTAGCACGTAGATACGAGCGAGACGCATCCTTCTGCGCAAGCGTCCGCGTTGCGATTGCTTTTTTGCTTCCTCACTCATCTGAACAGTCGAGGAGTGACTTTTTTGCCACTTTAGAAACACTGTTTTAAAAATTAATACTTTGGTTTCAAACAGAGATAAAATAATAACATTTTTTTCTCTTACTTATAGCGACGCAGTAACCTAAAATTAGTCAATAGAAGGAACTATAAAACTGTGAAGCATTATTATTATCGATAGCTTCAGCCCGCTTTACCCCATCACTAGCGCTTGGACGTTTCCCCACGTAGACAGACGCGGACGGTATTATCAAAATAATGACAGATCCCGCGTCTCGACCGCGGTACGTGAGGCAAAAATACCGCAATTCCGCTTGTATTTATACTGTTTTTATATTTTGACTTAAGTATTACTGAAAGAAAAGACAGAGAGATCTTTTCTTATAGTACCTAATAGATACTTAATTTTTCTTAAATCTTTCTGGTGGGGACACAGCCTAGATAATTTGCGACGTAGTGTTTAATATTTTTTTTATGTAACTGAATGACGAGACGAGCTTGTTGTTCGCCTGATGGTAAGCAATACGCCTGCCCATAACAGTTACCTACTGCACCACCCAAAACTTTGTCTTGCAAAATCCTGCGCGACGCTGCACTGCGCTCGTCACCCTGAGACAATTAGCTGTTAAGTCTTATAATGCCCAGTAATTTCACTGGCTACAATGCCTTTAAACCGGAACACAGTAATGCTTGCGCACTACTGCTTGGCGGCAGAATAATTGGCAAAGCGGTGGTACCTACCCAGACAGCCTCACGCATACGAGAACCCTACCAGCAATACTACCAGG
The DNA here is from genome assembly GCA_951640565.1 of Petrophora chlorosata. Taxonomy (NCBI): domain Eukaryota; kingdom Metazoa; phylum Arthropoda; class Insecta; order Lepidoptera; family Geometridae; genus Petrophora; species Petrophora chlorosata. The sequence goes on along the minus strand of OX621216.1, from coordinate 5,058,724 downwards.
CTACTCATCCAGCTGCTGCCACCCACCCTGCAAAGATCGTAGTTCTTCCTAGCCTGAGGACGTCTTACGCTGGCCAATCCAGAGTCTCCACTCAAGAACACAATCACACATTAGTAGTACATTAAGTACTTAATGACATCCGTTATCTTTGAAATACTTATACAGTCACATTTACATGAAAAATTACCGTTCAATGTTCACACACAATAAAACATGGTTTAAAACAGCCATACAAATCCATACAACCATTTTCTTTGGCTTATCTACGCTCATCAATCATACAAAAGTACCAGGCGGACATAGCATACGAAGAGGTTATATTTATCAGTGAGGAACATTTTTCGTTCATTTTTCAGGTACAAGTATTCAATGACAGATGACTCTACCTTGATTAGGAGCGTTTAGTTTAGAGCAAGATTCTTATCTGCCGCTCAACTGCTGTGTCTCTCTAGATCTATGTGCTCCATCTTAGGCCACATCATCGCTTCACATCAAGCGAGATAGTGGCCAAACATAGATCTATTAAGCGTAAAAAAAATGTATCAGTAAGTACTAAAAACTTTGATACATGGAGAAGTTGCAAGCAAAGTAGAATAGAATAGAAATACTCTTTATTGTAAACCACATACATATTTAAACACATTAAGAAATGAAAAACTAATTAAGGGGTATACTATACAGTAGAGACCCATTGAAGAAAACTCCTCTCTATTATTTTTAACATAATAATAATTTAAAAAAATTGGTTAAGAATGTCGTGTTATTTTAATCATGCTTCCCATTTTTATGGACGTAATAGGTATAAGAATAAGATGAAATATTTATGGTATATCTAGGTGCTCCCCGTGGTTTCCCGGGATAAATATAATAGGATAGAATTCTTTATTGGCCATATAACTAAATCCGTAATACAAGGCAAGCAAAGTTATTATAATAAAAATAAATTTACAATTTAATTAAATTTCATTTCATATTATTAGTAATTAATAAATAAATATGTAAGTCCTATATTATTTTAACTTATTTATAATACAAACATAAATTTTCATAAAATATCACTCAGAATTAATTATTTATTTTATATTAATAATAAATTAGTTCCACCAGTCTATGTGTTAATCCAGGGAATAAGCTACCTCTCAATTTTACTCACATCCGTTGAGCCGTTACAGCTTGAATAAGAAACAAACACACTTGCATACAAACTTCCGCATCTATAATATTAGTGTGATTTTTAATAAAAGAAGGAATAAATAAAAATAATATTTAAATTATTATTTATTTATTTAAATAGGTTATACAATCCTTTATTGACGTTTACCGCGACCTTGCTGCTATGAATCATCGCAAACTGCCTTATTGCCTGCCCAGTTTGAGCTGAGCTTTCGACGCTTCTTGTGCTTAATTAATGACGGGTCAACGTAGGCTGGTCAGCTCTGCCCAGTACAAACAGAGCTTTTGACGCCTTTGTATGGAAATTGATGACAGGTCAGCGTGGGTTGGTCAGGTGTGTTCGTTCTAAGTTTTTATACATCTTGTACTGCCATCTAGTGAATGGTAGTGAAAACTTTTTTTTTAAATGTAGTGATATGTAAATTTTGAATAAAACCTTAATCTAATCTTAACTATTCACATTTTAAGTATTTTAACTATATTTTAGAGTTTTATACGACCGGGCCCAGAACGAAAGAATGAGAAAACTGACTCCACCTCTCTCTCTTCAAGTGCCGCTCCATCACTGAAGGTTGGCAGTCGGCTCCTTAAACTTTATCTTATTCAGAGCAAGTCTGAATAGTTCTTCTACCGTCCTTATCCCTGTCTATTCCCGGAATTACACCTGTTAGAAAAATTGCACCAAGAAATTGAATTTTATTGCGTCATAGCAAGAGTAGCTATTTGTTTAAATTTCTTTGCGGAGTGATGCTTCTGTCCCTTACTATTCTGTGACTATACGACCGTGAGAGAGACAATGCAAGCTGTAATCAATCCTGACTGGAATCCTTGAGTCGTCAGCTTGTGCCGGTTCTCCGACTGGCCAACTGAGTTTTCCTATTAATCATCGCCTTGACAGGTGTATGTAAAATCAACAAAGCTAACGTTGACAGCATCTGTGGTGACGTGGTTGGGAATGTCATCATGTGGTGCGCATTCGATTCCTGCTACAGGCCAAACGTGCTTAACAATTGCAATTATTTTAGGACTGGGTTGAGGGATCAAAATCCTCGTAGTTCCTGGTTCCCTTGATACAGGGAATAAGGAGCTAGGGTTACATACTAACCATCGTTGGTTAAACCTATTTTATACGACCCTTATCTGGTAAAATCTATACATCTTTGACGTTCCCACAGCTGGGACTCGGGCCTTCTCTCATAGAGAGAGTGTGGGCCATTATCCACCACGCTAGCCCAGTGCGGATTGGTGGATATCACAAGTTCTTGAATTTTTTTGAAATTCTTGGACATGCCGGTTTCCTCACGATGTTTTCAATACAATACAATTACACTTTTTATACAATTAAAATACAATCGAATACCACAAACATAATAACATGAGAAACATAATATAAATCTTAACTAGGGTAATATAATTGGCGGTCTTATCGCATAAACAATATCTTACAGACAACCTTTGGATGGATTGGACAAATGTTAAAAGAACAGACGGTGGTGGACGGTGGCAAATAATATATATAAACGATAATAAAATAAAACAATCATAAATAACTAAATAATATAGATAGATAGATAGATAACACTTTATTGCACTTTAAAGAAAACAGAATTACAGTTGGTGACACATAATCAATAAGCACAATAGGCGGTCTTATCGCTAAGCAGCGATCTCTTCCAGACAACCATAGGGTAAGGAAAACAACACTTAAAAGTGGATAGTGTGCAGTAGATAATAAGTAGAAAATGATTTTAAACTTAAATGGTTAAAATATGATATATATATATATATATATATATATATATATATATATATATATATATATATATATATATATATATATATATATTTATACATAAATATATCTATATTGTCTATACATACTATAAAACATATACATATTATATAATTCCAGTATATACGCAACACATGTACATAATATATATATTAAGTATATAAATACATAAAAACAGCAGACTTTCATGATGACAGGTAAAAGTTTTTACACTATTAAAGACATTAAAAATATACTATTAAAGACAAGTACTTACGTATTACATAATATAATAATTCATATATATATATATATATATATATATATAGATATATATATACTTATACCTACTGTTCCTTCACTGTTTTAGAGCGAGTGTTAATTCCGCACATAACGAAAGTCAGTGGTGCGGGGCCAGCAGGATTCGAACTCGGGCGCATCGGATCGAAAGTCGCACGTGCTCCCACTGAGCCACACTCGCTCTTCGTATGTCACACGATGTAAATATATATGTAGGTACCTAATTAGTAATAATTTATAACAAGACTATAATGCAGATTAAAATATTAATATAAAAACCAAGTTTATGAGCCTTAAATAGAATAAATGGATTTAAAATAGACGAATCTATACATTGAAATAACATACATAATATGTATTAACTGATAATCCTTAAAATAGAACGCTATAAAAAAACAACAATTTATTCAACCCTCATAGAGTGACAAAGTTCTATCAAACTGATAAATATTACATTTTAACATTGAGGTCTCATTCCAATGCATTTTAATTATACATTAAATTGTTACAAAATTTTCGCAAACAAAGCAGTTTTCAACCAAAAAGTAATTATCAAAAAAAAGCTTCACACGACAGCCAAACACAAAACCCCCTATGTCCAAAAATACAAAAAACTCAAATTTACCTCTACAGAAAATATTGTGACAATTTCGGTACATTCTCACGTTTAAAGACAGACAGACAACCGAAAATGACTAATACGTATATAATTATGTCGACTTCCGGCTCGGAGAAAAACCGCAATTGCGTCGTTGCGTGTCTTAGAAACAATGTCATGGAAAAAACGACGCAACAATTTTTTCTCACGTTTCTAGGGTGTTTTTTTGGTTTGGAACCTTATTTCTTTTTCTTAAAGTCTTAAATCCTGTTTGCTATGATTTTTATAAAAAAAATCCACATACTATATTACTTGATTGTCGCTTAATGCCGTCAAATATAGAGTATAAAGAGGCTTTAAGAAATTGTAAATAAAAATAAATTATTTAAAAAAAAAAACTAAACCGACTTCAAAACCACAAATGGCACTCAAAAGTGAAAAATAAATTAATATAATTATCATAAGCGCTACCCACTCATATATTTGAAGTCGGTGCCAGCCAAGTCTAATAGGTAGCAGATAAATACTATGTATATAGTAAGTACTACTTGTAGGTTTAATAACTTCACCCTGCGGTTTCCCGCATGGATGGATGTTTGTTACTCAATCAAAGAAAATCTGCTGAACGAGTTTTGATGAAATTTAGTATTTAGGTTTTTTAGGTCCTGGATAAGGACATAGGCTACTTTTAACCTAGGAAATCCGCGAGTAAAATCGTGGGGTGCAGCTAGTATTAAATAATGATTACAATCACTTTTCAAACGACTTCCTTAACTGTTCCATTTCTGTCTCGAGCATCGACGTAAAGTTGCCAGCCTGTCGGTATTTTACAGGATACATCACGGTGAGTGTGCGATGGAATTACATGAGTTAATTTCTCCATCTCCTTTCCACCATCGGACAACAAGACGTACTGAAACTAGGCATCTGTTTATGTTTGACATTCTTACTGCCAGCACGAAGCGTTTTGCGTCAACTTTCATAATGCGAACAGCTGGAACACCTTACCATCACCTTACCATCTGTTTCCCGATACTTATAATCTAGGCGTCCAAAGTGAATCGATATCTTCTAGCCAAGCGTGTTTTTTTTTATGTAACTGAATGACGAGACGAGCTGGTCGTTCGCCTGATAGTAAGCCGCCAGCCCATAACAATAACAGCACCACCCAGAACTTTGTTTTGCAAATAAATCCTGCGCGGCTCTGCACTGCGCTCGTCACCCTGAGACACCCGCGTTATCACTTTCCATCAGGTGAGCGGTCCAATGTTTGCCTATCAGGTCATAAAATAATTAAATTTAATTTACTGCTGTCATTTAGCACACATCGTTATATTTATTACAAACTCGCAAACAAACCAGTAGTAATTCATGTATTAACAAGGCGTCATGTAACAAGCGTCGGGTTTGGTTCGTTATTTTGAAACGAAACACTGTAATAATGGAGACATTCGAGTTAGGGGTTGTTGTTCTTGAGCATAGACTGCTTTGATTTGTTAACGGTAAATTAAATATATATATATATATATATATATTAACAAGAAAGAGTCAGATTAAAAAAATAATTTAAAAACCACGTGTTATGCGCTTTTTTAGGTTAGGTTGGCATTGCATCCACCCGGAACAATGACAGACTGTGGTTAGGTAGGTCAGCTATTATCATTCCGTGGATATTGCAGGTTCAATTCATGTTACAGGAAATATGTTTGTGCACAGATAAGTAAGTAAAAACTTAATCAAAATCTGATCAGTGATTTTTGCGTGATTGAGTAACAAACATCCATCTATCAATCCAATCCATCTTTACAGACTTTCTCATTTATAATAATATAGTGTGATTCAATGTAACTTGACAACATAATAATTTAACCACCTGTTCTTCTGTATCCAAACCAACACAACATTTCTAAAGCACCTGTACATCTAACAAATCTATTAAATCGCAACCCTAGCTAAACCTTATGTCTATAATAGGGTAATCTTCAACCATCAGTAGGGTTGGCAAAACTGTAAATAATTCATCTGCTATTTTTATTACAACTAAATCACTAGAGGGATTCAGACATTGGGTTGGCACGGCAACACATCGGCGATGCTTCTGGTGTTGTATATCATTATCATCATCAGCCCACCACGTTCCCACTGCTGGGACTCGCGCTTTCTCTCATAGAGAGAATGGGCCATAATCCGCCATGCTGGCTCAGTGCGGGTTGGTGGATGTCATATGTCCTTTAATGTTTGTGCCACATGGCTCTGTTGTGTTGTTGTGATGTAGATATTCAAAGGCAAAGGTGACCGTTCTTCATTAGGCAGTCCGCATTAACAAGTGGACCACCTAATGTAAGAGTAGCTAACACCACTCTTATGAATTAAAGATTGTTCAAAAAACTGCAAAATCTAGATGAATTACTGTGCCGTATTGTAGGAATGCTACACTAAATATTTTATTAGCCAAATTAAGGTACTGATAAATCTATCGATTCACACCCCTATGCCAAACGTATGTCAAAATAACAAAATTAGCTTCAACCCTCAACCCTCTCAGCAGGGTTGCTGAAATCGCGGCCGATGCCAGCGATTACAATTAAGGTTCATTATGGTTTGTGCCAGCCCTTCTTGTTAGTTACTCACTGAGGGAGTAATCAAATCATTATTGTGTTTTGATGGGTCCATTTAATGCCTTGATTATTTTGTTTGTTAATAAAATATTATCAGGACAGTCTCAAATATTTTTAAACTGGCCAAGATCTGCTGATTTTGTTTTGATGTTTTGTCATTTATTCCGGCATACTTTTGCATAAACGAAGAAAACATAATAACTCTTTCTAATCACTGCATCACCGCATCATCGTGTAAAATAATCAATTATTGTCAAACAGTGACTTGCCATTGCAATACCTACTTACTTGAAATATTGTCAAAATCTTGGGATTGGTGCGCCCTCTCGTGTAAAAACTCGAATACTCATGCATCTCGATTTAAACACCGTAGAATACAGTACAGAAGATTTAACAAACTTTCTTAAGAAATGAGTGTGCAACGCTTGACAAGAATCTTTTACGATTGGTGCAAGTTGCATATTTGACCGTTGATTAAATATTATGTCTTATCGAAGTGCATTGTTGTGTTCCTTTAATAGAAAAAACAGCAGGTTAAATGCCAATTGATGAGACACATTTGATCCGGAAAATTCACAAAACACACTTGTTACATAGTCTTATTCAACGAAGTTTCGAAGACTGCCTTCTGTGATTCAAAGAATAGTTAAAATAATGCACGCAATGTTATTTGAACCCGAACACAGATTGATTTTTAGGTCTAATTGAAGGAGAGTTAAGAAGCGCTAGTGAGAGCACCGCGCAAAACAATGACGACGTGGGAACGAATATGTTCTGCGCAGTAGCTCATCGATACCCATTGCTCTACCACCAAAATTAATTAGCGCAATCTTTGAACAATTAATATAACACAATAACTTTTATTACGCTACTATACAACGCAAAGGTAATAATTATTGTTTTTCCCTACTTTCCCTAAACGGCGGTAGACTACCCCTAGAAGTCAAGGTGAGGAACATCTTTTCGTGTTCTGCTGGAACTAGGAGCGCGTAGGACTTGAATTCGGTGGTCCTGGTCTGTTCCAGCCACGACAAACTCACGTTGATGGGCTCCTCATGCGAACTCCGGTACTTGCCAATTTTCTCCCGGACGTATCGAAGGAATTCTTCACCCTTCGTCTCCTTGTCCAGACGAAAGAGGTAAATCTTGAAGATCGGGGCTACTCGTAGCGTCGAAGTTGTGAACGTGATTGCGATTGCTTTTACGTTCAAACAGCTCTCTTTTTGACAAAGGAAAATCTCGCGAGATGATGTACTGTGCAGTTTCCACTACTGTGTAATAAAACTCAGTCGGCGAATATAAAGACATTTCGGGAGAGGCGGACGGGCTCTCGCCTACACAGATAAAAAGTTGTAGCGTTTTTGTTGAACAACTTTTGATTTTGCGCGACGAATGTGTACGGGAAATGTGACAGGTTTTGTTGGTACAAACGGATTTTGAAGCGGTTTAACTTAAAGACTTAAAGGTGCAACATCAACTACTTAAAAATTAAGGAAAACTTATATGTACTATCCGACTTATTGGTAGGGCAATGATATAGGGCATTACAAGGTAACTGTCAACGCTCACTCGTGGTAGGTCTCTCGTATGCGGGAGGCCGTCTGGGTAGGCATCACAGTTTTGCCAGTTATTCTGCCGCCAAGTAGTAGTGCGCAAGCATTACTGTGTTCCGGTTTAATTCCGGAATAACTGGCAAAGCGGTATATAATATTCTACATAAATAAATATTTTTATATAGTTACATTATATTATAGTGTATGAAATAAAAATGTTATTAATTTATTACTATTGTTTAATATGTTTACACAAATGACAATTTGTAAGTAAAATACTAACATAAAAATTACATTTATGTATGTATGTACATAAATTGTACAGCTGTCATTATTATAAATGTTCTACGACTTTGTCCACATTCACTTTTCATTTACATCTAAATGGCGAATAGAAATTCATTCGATAGAAATCATCCATATTTATGTATGTAAAGTTTAATTATCATCGATACGAATGTATTCATTCATTGATAACTTAATTATGAACAATACGCATATTATTTTTTTAATTCACCCGTTTTGGCCGGCTAATGTCTTTAGGACCATACCGCCTTGCCTTACGTAGTTTTTATTTGATAGTTTAATATTCCATTTATGATAGTTTTGTAGAGAATGAGGGTCATCAGCAACAAGCCGGACCCTCTCCTAGTGCTTCAACAAAGTGGTGGAACTTTATTCAAGCTTTCCATGGACTTTTTGGGAGAATATAAAAAGCAATGTTTTTCTCTATTTTGTTTCATTTGCCTACACTCGTGCACGTTTACGAACACATAATGGTTAATATTCCACCGATATTACACATGATCACTCGAAATAACACTTGTTTGGAAAATAAAACAAAATCGAACTGTATCACTTTTCACTTCCCGCCAAAAAGTCCCACAATACGCATGTTGTCAATGTGTTTTCTTAATTTTGTTTCTTTTTTTAAATTTTATTACGGCTTAGCACGGTTTGTGCAGGTGACATATTTTGTCAAAGTATGCTTTACTCAAACTTCACTTTGAGTTTAAATGTATCATTTTATTTTAAGTGTGTTCATATCTTTAATATAATACGTTACGTTTTATAATATTAAGTACGCATTACATACTCATAGAGTTTTTGTTTTAGCAATGACGCATGGCTGGCGATAGTTATATCAAACTTTTTTAGTTTTGCAAACAATTTCGGTGCAGCCGATGTATAAGGCGCGGGGAACAACTGCAAGGTATCATAATAATATACAGGATTGATTAATATATTATATTAAAACTCCATTTAATATATTTATCAATCGTCATTTATTTATTTACAGAACCAATTAACAAATATATAGAATGATAAACACTAAACTAACCTACAACAAAATTAATAAATGAAATTAAATAATAAAATAAGAAATGAAATATATATAATAATATATATATATATTATATATATATATATATATATATATATATATATATATGTATTAATATATAGTAATATATATTGCCCTATCAATAAATAATATATTAAAATAATAAATAATTTTATTTATATATTATATTATTATGATACCTTCTAGTTGTTCCCCACGGCTTTTCAGGATGAAATGTATTTTTTGTCCTTTTCCAGGACCAAAAGTACTACTTACTTAATACCAAATTTCATCAAAATCCGTTGAGTAGTTTTAGCGTGATTTAGTGACAAACATCCATCCATCCATCCTCACAAGCCTTCATAATATTACTAGGATTGTTGCCCAATGTCTTGCGGCGGGCAGGTCCTTGTGTCAGCCTCCACTTGACGAGCGACGTATTTGTGTCGCGCCCGACAGACGGCTGCGAGTGGTATAGAGCTGCCAAGAAACTACGATATATTTAAGTTTTTTTTATGTAACTGAATGACGAGACGAGCTTGTCGTTTGCCTGATGTTAAGCAATACGTTAGTGACCGTGGAGTGAGAGCCTGATGATCTTCATGTCATATTCATGTATTATTCACCTGTATTCAGGTCTTTTAGGCCTACATCAGGCACCAGTCTCCCACATAACAGGTTTTCAAAGTTCTACTGTAAATCCTTGCCTTAACTACACTGTACCTAAAGTTTTTTTTTGGAACTGAATGATAAGACGAGCAAGTCGTTCGCCGGATGGTAAGCGCCACGCCTGCCCATAACAATGCAGTTCAGAACTTTTAATACCACAAAAAGCACTGCGTAGCACTGCATTGCGCGCATTACCCCAAGACATCAGATGTTAACCATAAATAAATATAAACCTTTTTTTATAACCCTTGAGAGAAATAAACAATAATGTTATATTTTGTCTTGTCCTTGTTTTTAATGCAACTACGCAATGAGACGGGCATGTCTTTCGCCCAAATGAAAAGCGCTTGCCCATAACAATTGCAGTTTTAAACTATGCAAAGTAATCCTGCGCAGCAATGTATTGTGTGTTTTGCTTTGCACGTTGAAATTTTATGAATAATTTAAAACCTTTTTTGATTTAGAACCTCCTCCTTTTTGAAGTCAGTTAAAAATATATAAACACTTCTACTCTACATAGTTTCTGTTCTTAGCAGTTTGATACGAGCTACCGTCTTTTTTCCGCCGAGAACCGCTTCATGCGAGACCGACCACGCCATAAATATTAATATAATTTTAATTAATTATTTATATTTTCTTTTATCCATTCACAAATTGAGTCGTTTGTAACGTGATTGATAATATTTGATTCTTAATTTGACTCAAATGAGATGAAAATGGTACTTTTTTATTGTTTATCGTTGTGATGTTATTAATACGTTATGAGTTGGTTTTGATAGGTTTGATTTTTGTTTATGATGGCTAAAGGTGGTCTGGATTTTGACAACGGTGTGTCACTGAATGGCCTGTGTGTCCAAGAATTTTAAGGGACCTCAATTTGATTGAATCGTTTCTGTCAATATCCTTGGTTACCTACATTATGTCTCGACGTCACACAACTATGACGCTCTTTATAAATGCTAAATGTGTAATAATCTGTCGCTCTATATAACTGTTGTAGTTAGTTGACAACAAGAATCTATATTAGATTAAAATATTAATCTAAATACCACGTTTTTATGAATTTAGAATGCATTGTCATCGATTTGTGAGCTATCCTGAAAGTTTCAGCCGGATAGCTAATTGGAAAGTGCTCGAAAATTGAGTTGCGAGATTTCATCCGGAACGACAGAGAGACAAACAAGAAAGTGACTTAATAAATAAATATAGTGTATTTATTTAAATTTATTATTACCGCTTTTAATAAAATTTTACACGCTAATAATCGTATGTACCTATACTCCTAAACCCGAGTGAGAGAATCATTATAATCGCTTTCAACTCAGTACTTTACCGTGTTACTGTGTTACTGGGAAGTATAACTGTGGGTACTAATGAAGTACTGCATTCTTTACTATCATTGAATAAACCACTTAAAAAAAAATATATATACAATTTTTATAATTTTTTTTTTATTTTTAACAGCATTATAGAAAAAAGTATGTAAATTATGTGTCTATCCAGCCAAGAAAAGGGTGTCTATGTATATCCGTATTATTGCAATTACTCGTATCACTTGAAAAATACTGAAATATAAATAAAACAGGTTTAGGTACTATATTAAAAATATAGATTTTTCATTAAAAATATTTGCACTGTCTATAGTTTCCTAGTGTACACAGAGATAAGATTGAACGAATCCCGTCTATTCATAGAATTGCTACCTACAGCAGAAACCTGTCCATGGAAGTGGCGGAATAGTTGTATACGCGAGAGCACCAAGTTCTTGGTGCTATGCGGCCTATGTCCGACATTTCTTTGTGTTCGCCGACTGGATACCGCCGTCCACCGCGCCTATAGCCTATAGGGCATGTACAACGTATATTTATTTCTATACGGGGATGTATTGCATACCACCGTCCTGACGAAACGCTGTGGGAATCGTGGGCGATTTTTATAAGAAGTTATTGTTCGATTTTTTTGTTTGTGATGAAGATAGACAGGCCAAACGGTTGGCATCTTGCACAATGTAATGTAATGCAATGAAACTTGGTGCAGAGGTTGACAAATTTCGCGTGAGCTATATATACACCTAACTATACACTACACTACACTATACTATACTTTTTGTTTTTGTGTGTATTAGAATGTAAATATTAGCATGTATGTATGATTATATAGGTATTTAGTTGTAATTAACAAATTTTGTTGTACACCGCCGTCTACTTCTTCTTCCGATACTGTCCATCCAAAGGTTGTCTGGAAGAGATCGCTTCAAGCGATAAGACCGCCCATTGTACTACCTTAGTTAAGGACTGTGTTATTGTCTATTTCTATAATTTGGTATACAATAAAGAGTTTTTCTATTCTATTCTATACATGTCTGGTATTGTAGATGTCAAAGGTCTATTCCTTTGATCAAAGGTCAAAGGTCTATCATTAGAACATGTTGCTAATTGTAATTTTAGACTTGTTAGTGAACATTGACGACAATTGACGTAGAATCATCCCCGTAAGACGATATAAGAAGGATAGAAGTAATTTGGTTGCTGGTTGGCTCGGTGGCCCAGTGGTTAAGGTGTCGGGATGGTATTCCGAAGACGCAGGTTCGATCCCTGCCCGAGCAATATCACCTTACTTCTTTCTTCACTATATATTAGGTGCATCACTAAATTCTAATAGGTTGATTGGCCAAAACTTGAACTGCCGATTTAACTTATTCGTGTAAGCCATAACAAATAAAAAAAATTTTTTTTTTCTATATTCTTTTTTTTTACACTTTATAGATCTATGTTTGGCTACTATCTCTCGCCTGATGTGAAGCGATGATGTGGCCTAAGATGAAGCACATAGATCTAGAGAGAGACGGCAGTTGAGCGGCTGCTCAGACCCGTCTCCCCGATGGTTCACCGAACATCATCCCGAAACACGACTAGGTCGTTTGACGGCATGGCTTTGTTCGGTGGGTGGTATTACAACCACGGCCAGAGCCTACCACTTCAAGCCACACACTTAAATCTGTTGAACCGTTACAGCGCGAAGAGGTAACAAACACACTTACATACCAATATACAAACATATATATAATATTATAGTACGATGTTTTGTATGTACCTACCTACCTATATTATAGCAATACCACAATAACTGCGTGACCAACAAAACTCATTTCAAAATGAATACGCCTTGCAACCGAAACTATGCCATTGCGGTCCCGCCATATGCTGTCGCCATCTTGCATTTACATTAATTTTATTAAATTCTTTTTTTTAATTATGTCTTCGCACGGATTGTTCATTAAGCCAGTTTTACGTATTTATTTAGAAACTTCTTCGTCTGTCTAGATGACAGGGGAAGACCATACCTATTCGTCTTTTTTCAAGACTATTTTAGCAAGATCTCCGCTGCGGTTCGTAAAATTAGGCAATTAACGGATATAGCTACGGCTCGGTTAGTTTACTTTGCATACTTCCAAAGCATAATGTCATATGGCGTTTTGCTGTGGGGTTCTGCTGCGGATATAGATACTATTTTTATATTACAAAAGCGTGCAGTTCGCGCGATTTACGAGTTGGGTCCACGTGACTCGTTAAGGATTTTTTTTAACAAATTAATATATTAACTTTACCTTCTTTATATATTTATAAAAATATAATGCACGCTCGCAAAAACTTCCAAAATTTCAAAGTAAATAGTGACCATCATAACATAAACACTAGAAATAAGGATAGGTTTGTTGTATGTAGGTATAGACTGACTAAACCGAATGAGTCCTTTATGGGAAACTGCGTACGTTTTTATAATAAAATTCCAAAATGTATAACGGAGCTCACAGAAAGTAAATTCAAATTACGCGTCAGTATGTTCTAATGAGAAAAGCATACTACACTGTTCGTAATAACATATAAGACAAAGATGCTTGGAACATTCCACTTCTGCAAAGTAACCAACTGGTACATAAGAAACATAACATTGTAAAACCCCAAACAATTTTAACAAAATCTCTAAAAAATATTCCCCTCAGTTTCTTGCCGTATCTTCTAAGTAGTGGTTCTTTTTCCGATACGGTGGTAGAGTCATTGTAATAATTGACGTTCATAAGTGCGTCTGTGATGCCAAAATGATTAAAGAGATTTTGATTTTGATTTTTGATTTTATATGAGAGCACGCACCACGTGGAGGTCAAGTTGTATTTTCGTAGTCACCCAACTGATTTTCATGTGACATACTTTTTTATGTAACTGAATGACGTGACGAGCTGGTCGTTTGCCTGATGGTAAGCAATACGCCAGCCCATAACAATAACAGCACCACCCAGAACTTTGTTTTGCAAAATCCTGCGCGGCACTGCACTGTGCTCGTCACCCTGAGAAAATTAGCTGTTGAGTCTCATAATGCCCAGTAATTCGCTGGCTACAATGCCATTCAAGCCGGAACACAGTAATTCTTGCGCACTACTGCTTGGCGGCTGAATAACTGGCAAAGCGGTGGTACCCACCCAGACGGCCTCTCGCATACGAGAAACCTACCACCAATGAAATTATATATTATGTTTGCATATATTTTTAACTGTGTTTTTAGATTTCATCATACAAAAAACGATTTCTATGTTGTGTCATACAATTGAAATACGGTCGGATGATTTAAATAATAATCTTGCGTATTTGAATGTTATCGTTGTCAATTTTGTTGTTTTCGACACAAGTTTCAACCTATAACAACCTCTGTGGTGTAGTAGTTGGGTAGGACAGTTTATATTTGACGGAGTGTGCGGGTAAGCCCTCGTAGTAAGCCTCGTAGTAAGCCCAGCTCCCGCAAGACAAATGTTTGTGCACGGAAAAAAATCCTTTCGTGTTTGCGCGTTGTGGGGCCTTAGTTCTAGCCGTATCTGGTTCCCTAGATAAAGGGTTTCCTAGCTATGGGCCAGGATCTATATATGTAGATCGTGCTCCGTAGTTCCTGGTTCCCTAGATACAAGGCATCCTCTATCTAAATAGAGACAACAAACGATAACGATTACATACATCATACATACATACATGTGATCATACATACATTACATACATATACATATATATAGCAGATTACATATATGTAATCGTTAGGTATAAAAGCAACTGTCAGATATTAAGTTGAACAATCCATTCTTGAACGTCAACCTCTCATCAAAGATTCTGCCCACATTTTGTATTTATTTAACTGAGTGATGAGACGACCAAGTCGTTCGTCTGATGGTAAACGCCACGTCTGTCCATAACAATTACATTGCGCTTCGTAGCACTCTTGCGCTCATCACCCCGAAACATCAGATATTAAGTCCTATCAGTAATTTCGCTGTCTAAAATGCCCTTAAAACCAAATCACAGTAATGCTTGGGCACTAATACTTGGTGGCTGAACTGACAAAACGATGGTACCTACCTAGACTGTCTCTTGCATACATACATAAAAAACAACTCTAACTCTGAAGGCAGCCAGTAATATAGCATACATTGAGTCAAATAAAATAGCAGCTCTGTCATGTCCCTATCAATTCAAGTTACATTGAATCGTGTGTCAATCGACACCCGCATTTTCAATCATACTTCATCGACATAAGAGTGATAGATCATCGTCCATATTGCATCGAAATAAGGGTGGATCGGGGTGGTTTTGACTCGGGGTTAAGTTATAACGCGAACTGCGACCCGGCTAATCATTAGGGGTGAAATAGGTTAAGGATGGGGTAAATTCGATAGGAAATATCGATATCGATATTTTGTTTACCTATTAATGATGGTATTTCAGGTGTCGTTGAAGGCGATAAGTGGTGACACCACATTCTCAATTTAGCACAAATCTGACAGGAAAACGTTTAAGAGGAATACCATCAAAATTAGCCATTTACTGTTTGCAACTTCACTTTTTGGAGTGGTAGGCTCTGGCTGTGGTTGTAATACCAACCACAGAACAAAGCCATGCCGTCAAGCGGACCTAGTCGTGTTTCAGGATGATGTTCGGTGAACCATCAGGGAGATGGGTCTGAGCAGCCGCTCAACTACCTTCTCTTTCTAGATCTATGTGCTCTATCTTAGGCCACATCATCGCTTCACATCAGGCGAGATAGTGGCCAAACATAGATCTATTAAGCGTAAAAAAGAAAGGTTGCAATTTCACTTAAATTTAGGTAATGATAGGGGGACCCACTTTGCTTTGCACTACTCTTGAAGTGTCTATTATAAATTTACTTAAATCCGTGTATTTCGGCACTGGTGCAGAAGGCCAGCCTCGCTGCGCAATGTGCGTTATCCATTAAAGGGCAACAAGACAGAAAGTCAACCCAATAACTCACAATAATGCATTCAGGTAGGCGCAAATAAACTAATAATAAACTGAACGGTCAGTTTTTATGTACAAGATGTCACTAAACCGGTTGCACATTGATTACACGAATTGACGATATAAATTGATCACTTATCAGTTATAGTTTCGGAGCTGATAGTGAGTCTGTCTAAGGTGTTTTTAAAAATGAATATTAAGATGATGCAAATATGAAATGAATAAAAGAATCACACGAATCTAGTTTATATTTTGATAACTCTTTATTGTAACACTACCAGAAATTATGACAACAAAATGAAAAACAACAAACATAAAAATAAAATTTTACAATGGGCGGTCTTATCGCTCAAAGTGAACTCATTATGACTAAACAAAGCAATTTAACCACTGCAACATATATATTCTAAAATAACACCTTAAGATCCCTACTTCCTGCTAATCTTAGGCCTTTAGGATAGGATATCCTACTTATAAATATGATAAATGCGGAAATTTGTGAAGATGGATGGATGGACAGATATTCAAAATGTACTGAACGGATTTTGATGAAATTTAATATGTAATTGATACTTGAGATTCTGGAAAAGGGCATTTATACCAGAAAACCACAGAGCAGCTAGTAGTCGATAAAGAAGAGCTAGCCGTCCAAAAAAATTTATTTTATAATAATAATCAGTTTTTTATTACAGGCAATAAAATGATCAGAGACCCCAAAATATATACCTCACAGACTAACAATTGATACGAATTATAAAAAATACTACAACTACAATTTGATAATGGTTATCGATTTCCCCTCTCAGAAGTTTCGGAACAATATTCCTTCAGGCCAGAACTCGGGAGCCAGGAACCTCTCTTATATTACGCTTTTAAGACGTTAATATGCTACCTGTGGCAAGACTAGAAAAGAATAAATTTTATTGCACAAAAACTGTGTACAAAGATGTTACATGATATAAATAATGAACCAACAGTTTGTCCTCTCAGACGTACAATATTATTTACAGTAAAAAGTACAAGAGCATCTAAAATTTCAAACACCTTACTCAAACTCTTCACCGCCTCCCCCACTACAACGTCCCTCGCCACACCAGAACAAGTCGCATTCCTCAAGTGTAACATGTGCAATAATAAGTTGGTATTACACTACAGCTGTTTAATATAATAAGTGAGATATTAAATCTATTCCACGTGTTGTTTATACATAATTAATGTTGTGATTCATATCTCAATGACAAAACTACCGACTCAATCATCGTCAAACTCCGAACTACGACCGAACATTTTTTTATGGAACTAAGTAATGAGACGGGCAAGTCGTTTGCCTGATGGTAAGCGCCACGCCTGCCCATAATAATAGCGGTGCCACCCACCACTTTTTACTTTTAAAACCATAAAAGTACTGCGTAGCTCATTGCGCTCATCACGTCGAGACATCAGTTAAGCCTCATATGCCCAGTAATTTAGAGCTAAGTTCAAACCTCGCGATTTTTACATTTTGAACCCTATATCCTCAAATTTTCAACAACTCTCCGACCAATATTGCTCATCTTTGAACTTGCAAATTTTATTATTAATTACTATTGATCTATATACTTTTTTTAAACCATCATGGTTACTAACATTAGGATATGATTTAGAAACTGGATATTTTCCATGTATTCGTTTTGTTTTGAGTTCTCGATATTTTGGCACTGTTGCAAGCACCATGGTCACAAAGTAACTAAAGTTTTTGCGGGTGGGTTTTTGATGTCATAACGGGCAGTAATGAAATGAAATGATATTTATTTGTAGGAAACACGGTCATAATAAAGTTGACAAATGTTTTTAGAGTTCTGCGTGTCTCACCATTTCTGGCATACAAATTTTCATATTACATTATTTAAATTGATGAAATAAAATGTCCCATGTATATAATTAGTACAAAAAAAGACGTGTGGCACTCGGAGACTGCCGCGGTAAAGCTATTGCATAGCATTCGGAGTGGGGGGTGTTAGGTTATTTTCGTTACGGAATTTCTGGATTCGGTCTCCACGCTAAGGCCCGCGATAGAAGCTATGCAATAGCTTAAAATGTCAAAGATTAATAAAAAAAAATACATAACTATTAAACATCAAATTCATTAATTATTCACATGCTTAATATGTCAAATACAATAAAAAATAATATCTATCTACCCGCTTCATCTCACGTTTTTGCTTATATAAATACGTGGTAAATATCCCGTTTTAAATCTATTTCTAATGTCAGTGACCATGATAGTAAAAAAGAAAAATGGTCACTAACGACAGAATTAACTTAAGAAACGTTTTTAAAATATTGTTGCTCGACATCCCGATATACCGATAACCGCAATTCCGTCTGCGTAAAATTCGGTTTGTAGTTCTTTTACATCAGGGATGTTTTAGTTGTTGATGGATAAAATATAATTTATCGATTCGTCCCTATCGATATTTTACATCGACTATCGACTCTCCCCATCACTACATAGAGTAACGGTACACTAACGGTAGCTGCCGACTCCGCCCCCGTTCACGCACCCCTGTGTGTATGTTTGTGTGTGTAGGTAGAGTGTTGTCTGGTTAGGTAGAGTTTTTTGTATTTATTATAGATATTATACCTATATAGGTATACATTTCCGCGACGACACAAATTTTTTGTACACAGAAAAAAGCACAAGTCTTTCTTTCGTGTCTGGCTGTTTGTGAAACCTTGGTCCTTGGAGTTCACGGTTCCCTAGATACACGGATTCCCAGTTGACACAAAATAAATGCTTGTACTTTTTTCTGTGCACAAACATTTGTCCCGTGGCGGGAATCGAACCCGCAACCCTAGTGGTGTATGAGATTTGAGCCAACCTGCCCAACGTCTACACTACAAAGGCTGAACTGTTTTACTTCTATAACTTCTTGTATCATTTAGTAAAGTCTCTCTTCTTTCACAGGTGAAAATCTGGTTCCAGAACCGTCGCAGCAAATACAAGAAGATGATGAAGGCCGCCCAAGTGGGCGCGCCGCCGCCCAGCCTCGGCCTGCCGCCGGGCTCGCCGCCCAACAACAACCAGTTGCTACATGGTGAGTTTAAAATCACATACAACATATATTTACATAATTTACATAATTTGTACCTCACTGCAAAACCAATCTGGGCCTTAATGCTGCGTTGCCGAGACTCTGTAGACAGTTCAACAGTCTTTCGAAGACGAACAAACTAGATAAGTGAATCTATTCCTAAATTTAAGAAATCTCTAACTAATCTCATAAGTGTTTAAGTTTGTTTTAATTTTCTATTAACTCTTTTTAACCGACTCAAAAAAAGGAGGAGGTTCTCTATTCGATTGTTTTTTTTTTAATGTTTTTACCTCAGAACTCCGTCATTTATGAACCGATTTGGAAAATTCTTTTTGCGTTGGGTTCAGTATAGCTACGAAGTGGTCCCATATAAATTTCATCGATATTTAACCTTAGACTTCAAAGATACATTGAAGTCGGTTTTTGTTTTTTTCTAAAAATTAATAATTATTATTTTCATGTTATTTCAATTCTATTTAGATTTTAATTATGTTTGTTTTGTTAATACAGTATAGCAAGCTGTGTCTCCAGTAATTGAAGGAGCACATAGTAAAAGAAATAAAATAAATAGAAATAAATAAATAACGCCTAACGATCACATACATAGATCCTGACCCCTAACTAGGATTCCTTGTATCTAGGGAACTAGGAATTATGAGGACCATGGCCCCACAACACCCAGTCACGAAACAAATGCTTGCGCTTTTTTTTTTCTCTGCACAAACATTTGTCCCGTCGCGGGAATCCAACCCTTAACCCTTAAAATTTAAATTAGCATTAAAACTTTATTTAGCATGTAAGTGTATCCTTTGTTGGAGGTCCTATTATAAAAAAATAAATAATCTCTTATATTCTAAAAGTATAAAATATACTATGGTCAAGTGAGTTGTTATTCATCAGGTGAACGATAAGTTCGTTTCAACGCACAGTTAGAATTTAGAGCGAGTGTGGTTTAGCGGGAACTCGTGCGCCTTTCGATCCGACGCACCTGGGTTCGAATCCCGACTCGGCCCTGCACCAATGACTTATAGTTAAGTGCAGATTTTGCACGCTCGCTCTAAAAAATTGAAGGATAACATCGTGATGAAACCCGCTTACGCGCTTTGGAGTGGTAGGCTTTGGCCGAGGTTGTAATACCACCCACCGAACAAAGCCATGCCGTCAAGCGACCTAGTCGTGTTTCGGGATGATGTTCGGTGAACCATCGGGGAGACGGGTCTGCATGAGCAGCCGCTCAACTGCCGCCTCTCTATAGATCTATGTGCTCCATCTTAGGCCACATCATCGCTTCACATAAGGCGAGATAGTGGCCAAACATAGATCTATAAAGTGTAAAAAAAACAGTTCAAAAAAATTGATATGCATAAATTCGCATAGAACTTTCAAATTACTTGATGTATTTTGACGCGATTTTCTCATCTGATATCTGATGTCTCGGAGTGATGAGCGCAAGTCCTATGCAGTGCTTTTTATTGGATTAGTTCTGGGCGGCACTGCATTTGTTATGGGCAGGCGTGGCGCTTACCATCAGGTAAATGACTTGCACGTTTCGTCATTAAGTTCCATAAAAAATCATTTTTTTAGCATGAGTCAATTATATATAAACTAAAGATCATCTCCCCCACAGGTGGCGGCGGCAGCTCTAGTGGGTCGCAGCACTCCCCCTCAGCCTACCAATCAGGGGGTCCCACGCAGGCGCACTCCCCCACGCCGAGCAGCACCCCCGTCTCCGAACTGTCCCCTGGGCTGTCCCCCACAGGGACCCCCTGGGATGTGAAGCAGCCCCCGCAGCCGTCCTGGGATGTCAAGGTCGGATATGTAAGAAATATATAGATTTAGTTCCAATAGGTTCACTACCCTAATTAGAATACTGGGGTACTACCCCGTTTGGATTACCTGAGCTAGAACCTACCCACAAAATACCACATGTCAAGTCATGATTTTTTTTTCTTTTTTATGTTACTGAATTACCAGACGAACAGGTCGTTGGCCTGATGGTATGCATTACGCCTGCTCATAGCAGTTACAGCACCACCCAGAACTTTGTCATGCTAAATTCTGCTAGCTCTGCACTGCGCTCGTCACCGTGAGACAATTATCTCTAAAGTCTCATAATGCTCAGTAATTTTGTTGACTACAAATCGAAGACAGTAACGTTTGCACTACTGCTTGGCGGCAGGACAACTGGCAAAGCAGTAGTACCCACCCAGACGGCCTCTCGCATAAACCTACTACCAGTATTTTTACAAGATTTTATTTAACTTGCAATGTTTGGGTCAAATCTTGCAAGTTGAATCAGAACCACTTCCTCTTATCCTACGGAGTTGAAATTTTGCATACTTCTCAAAGTCTGATGACAATGCAATATTATGGCAAGCAGCTGATCTGATGATGGAGACGGATGGTGGGCAATGGCACTCCTTGATGGATAATGGTATACTACTAGTGTTTGGGCTTATTTTAATCTAGGCCCCAATTTACTATGACAACTTGGCGAAATCACGTCGAGTCCTTGCTTTGAATAATGACGCATTCATATATTCATATATATGACGCGTCATAGCGAATACAAATTTCGCAGATGTCGTTTATTAATCAAGGAATCGACGTTTCCTTGAAGCAAGGACTCGCCAAGTTGTTATAATGAATTAGGGCCCAGCTTGCGGTTCGGATTACGAATTTGTTAAAAGCTTGTCTTGAAAGTTTAATATTTTTGTTGCAGCCGTCAGCAGGTCGGTCGCCTGACGGAAGCTCGTGTGACGTGAAGCCGCACCAGCAGTCCTGGGACCCCAGGGTCGGATACGTGAGTATTTCGTCTCTTTGACCTTTACACTCATACTCTTAATAATTTTTTGACGTGCTTCAGCTTCAACATTTATTTGTCTACGCTGGGAGACACTGCGAGTTTTATTGACACAAAACCCGAAAAATCGCTTGATTTATGTGTTAATTCGGTATCAAAGTAATTTAGCTCTCGTCTTATTGCTTGAATGAATAGGGGATCGGACAACTTTTCAGAAAGTGTTTTAAATAAATTACAATGAATATATATAGCCATGAAAAATATTATTTTAATTAAATAACGCTCTTAAAGTACCTAAAACTATGTTTAAAAATTATGTTTCAAATATTGCCGCGCAAAAGGTCACCTCAAAACTTGTGATGTCATATGTAGGTAGAAAATGACAATATCTTCGGAATAAAACTTGCAAAGAGATTCTAATACGTTTCGTGAAGTTTGGGGGCTATATTGTAGTAATGGAACGAACAAATTAGCTAGAATACATTTTATGAAAAGCAAAAACGTAAAATAAACACAAGCTTGACTCACGGCATTTGCCTACAAATGAAGTCATGCGCTGTGGTTGTTGTTTCGTTTGAAATGAAGAACAGATTAAAAATGTCAGAATTATTTATTGATTTAAAAATATAAGTAATTATTTTTTCACAAAAATATTAATTGACTGATCTTTCTGGTTCGACGAACATTCGTTCTTTCTACATTTTAGATTTTTTCTCGATTACTGTCCGATCCCCTATTAGACATACAAATCAAGCAATTTCGGGTTTTATTTCAACGAAACTCGCAGTCTCCCAGCGTAGACAACATTATTAATTATAGAAATTTCAATTAAAATAATTAATTTTGAATTAAAATGTTAATTAAAATAAAACGCGTCATGTTGAATCTTTAATTTAGTATTAAGAATGTGAGTGTTAATTTTATCTTTGCTTGCATAAACAGATTCTATATTCTTGATAACTTCGAAACATTGCAGTTCATATTTTTTAAATAAAATGCACAGATAGCTAAAATGGGCCCTTTATCAAATATTTAACTTACAGACTTACACCAAGTTATATAAAAAAATAAAATGAGTAAGTCTCCTATTAACAAATTGCCACTTTTCTATTTATTTATAACTACTAAAGTAATTCTTGAAGATTAAAAATCGTATTCCGAATTGGGTAGAATCACTACCCTGTCTGGAACGCTTTTCCGCTTTGTTTGCGATTAAATTATTAGTCTCCTATTAAACAATTGCCACTTTTCCATTTATTTATAACTACTAAAGCAATTCCGAAAGATCAAAATCGTATTCCGAATTGGGTAGAAACACTACCCTCTCTGGAACGCTTTCCCGCTTTGTTTGCGAAATTCTCTTGTGAACTGATGAGGAAAGGGTCTCTTTTCTCGCTATAGGAAGGGTATTTCGGGCACCAAGAGGACCATGAGGGCTCTCCTGCGGACATGAGGCGGACCATGCCTTGGATGCTCAAGGTAAGATACTGTGGGATTGGAAGAAGGAATTTGTAAGTAAAGAAATTTGCCAAACTAATGTATGTATGCAACACGGTTTCATAAGCGAAAAGACATTTATTGAATAGGCACAAAAATGCACTTTGAAACGTCATATACACAATACAAATCAATTTCTATATTTTCTTTTTTCTTTCCAAAATCGTTAACCAATTTCGATAAAATTTATATGGGATCACCTCTGAAGACCTAACAAACAAAAAAGAATCATCAAAATCAATTCATAAATGGGCGGGGTAATCGCGTAACATGAAAAAAAAACATACTGTTTGAAGTCGGTTAAAAACAAAAAGAATTAGTTAATGTAACTGTAAGCAGTTACAGTTACAATACATAATTTCCTATAAGTATAATAAGCGGTCTTATTGCTAAGCAGCTATCTCTTCCAAACAACTTTTACGACGAAAAAACATTTATTTACTTAGTGCTCTCGTCTTAAAAGGCCTGCATTAATTTCATTACGAAAAGTGAGATTTTATCAAATTAATTTACAAAAACGCTGAAACATTTTGATAGTTTTCCAACTTGTTGCGTGTCAACAAAATATAGAAGTTCATTAAAAGCTATTACCCGCTAGAGGGCGTGGCGGCGCTCCCTTGCCTTCGATGCCTGTTGCCACTTTGATTAGTGTGAGTCATTTATGGTACCACAGAGGTTAACATAAAACCGAGGCATATAAGAGCTAATCTAAAAATCGAGCAAATTTTGTTTAGACTTTTAGACAGCCTCTATGGTGTAATGGTTGGGAAGGTTGTCTCAAATCTGATACACCACTAAGGTTGCGGGTTCGATTCCCGCGTCAAGACAAATGTTTGTGCACAGAAAAAGAAACGCAAGCATTAGTTTCATGTGTAGGTGTTGTGGGGCCATGGTCTTCTTAGTTCCTGGTTCCCTAGATACAGGGAATCCTAATTAGGAACAAGAAAGTTTTCCATGTACTCCATGGCATTGGTCGAGGTGGCAACCGGCTTTTATATGATTAGGTATGACACTTGCCATTCAGTAGATTGCTTTTATAAAAGTAGTAGGTGTAGTTATTCCTTGCTTAAAGTACCAGCCTTGTCGAAATAGCTGTGCCCCGCGGTTTCACCCACCGTTTCCGGAAATGAAACGTAGCTCATGTCCTTTTCCAAAACCTAAAGTAGCTACATACCAAATTTCATCAAAATCCGTTCAGTAGTTTTTGCGTGATTTAATAATAAACATCCATCCATCGTCACAAACGTTCGCATTAATAATAGTAGGATTTTTTTAGGTAACCATGGGTTTATGTTTTTACGTTTTATTTTAACACAGATTGAGATATTTATGAATTTTGTACATTAGCTTACAGAATATGAAAATATCTAACAGACAAATCTCTAACAAATTTCCGCCAAATATCTAACAGATTTTCGCCAAATATCTAACAGATTTTCGCCAAATCTCTGATAGATTTTCGCCAAATCTCTAACAGTTTTCCGCCAAATCCCTAACCACCGCTCTCTATTGTCGCAGGGCGCGCCCCCCGGCCCTTGGGACATGAAGGGCGCGCACGCCCACCCGCTTCACCACCAGGGCGCGCCGCAGCCGCATCCGCCCTACGTGCCGCAGTACTCCTGGTACCAGACCGATGCGAACCCGGGCTTGCTCACGTAAGTAGAACAAAAATAAAATAAAATTGGGGAAAGAATCCAAGAATACATGAACAATAGTCAAAGGAGCATTGTAATTAAAAAAAATTAAAACTTTTTAATTAATTTTTAGGAAAAAAGCAAGAACTGACTTCAAGACTAAACTTATATTTTTTGTTTTAGTAATTCTTGAAAATGTGCTGAATCAATTTCGATAATATTAATGAAGTATGACTTACCAAACAAAAATCATCAAAATCAATTCATAATTGGCGGAGTAATCGCGTAACAAATACAAAAAAGAACATACCGTCGAATTGAGAAACTTCTTCTTTTTTGAAGTCGGTTGAAAATGAACATTAATTATGATTATTCATTCCATTTACTTTATTAAAGCCTTGTTGAATTTGGCTTATAATCGGTCTTAGTTTGTACAATTTTTTTTTTCGCTCACTTCGCTCATACTAGGTACGTACAAAATAAATAAAGATGTTGCACTGTCCTGTTTTCACTTACTAATATTTGTTTTTTCTTTATCAACAGGGTCTGGCCAGCAGTTTAACAGCCATTGGATAGAATACCTAAAAATATCAAAGTAAGTGTGAATCACTCTAAAATGGCGGAACAATACCGGCGCAGGACAAAATGGCGCCCAACTTTTTTTATAAATATGTTACTTGTATCGGCACAACCAACTCTAGTTATAAGGGAAATTATTTAATAGATAATAATTATAAAAAAGTTGTAAATTTTTTATAATTAACTAATTTTATATAGGATTAATATTGTTCATAACGGTTATTGTAAATTTGTTTTAATTTAGGTAAATTGAGGGGTCAAAGAATTTATTTTTATGCAAAAATATATTATTATAGCACATCTCTAATGCAAACTGGGAAAATACTACTAAAATAAATGAATTATAAATAGATAGTTTTAAGTAGATACTTTAATTAATAAATTCTTTGATCCAGACAGTTTCAATAAATGCAGAAATAGAAAATGCAATTGGAATGGGCATAACATTTTTTGTACAAAAATTATGCTAGCTTTAATATATAATTATTTGCCAAAAAATATTTTATGCTCTGAACAAATGCATATTCTATGATCTGCGCTAACACATAGCACAGACTGCTACGTCCGCAACCAATCAGAGTAGAGAACGTCAACACATTGTCGCCTCTGATTGGTTGGTCATCACGCGACAGCAGGCAAACCTCGCAAAGACCAAGTAAATGACCAGATACGCACTTTGAATCTACTTTAAGGATTTGTGCCTATATTTACCAGCTTTTTATAAAATTCCATTCTTTTTTCACATTAATGTTTTGTACATATTTCGCAAATAAATGTTGATTTAAACCGACCGAATTCAGACAATAGATATACCCTGAAAAAAATTGGTTATTAATTTCAAAGAATTCTTACTTACTGATCTTTTTTAATTCCCGTCCTTAGATATCGTCTTTATTTTTGCAATAGACCTAATTTTAATCTAAAATCGCTCTAAAAATAGGCATTATGTTTTGTATATGCGATAATCGACACTATCTTATAATGCGATGATATTAAATAAATGCCATCGACGCAAATTGGTTTAGAAATTAAATAATTTCAGACAAATTTTTAACACATCACACGACTGTTTCAATTTGCGCATAAAACAAACGCCTTGAATTTATTTCAACTAATTGGTAACTAATTTTAATTTAAAAGAAAATGTATTCATAAATTAAGCTTTAATCGGTAATTTTTATTTATTTAGATAATTAATTTTATAATTTTGCAAAATTAACGGAAACACAAACCAGTCTGTTGTGATAAAATATATTTTTAAGTATTATATTATTCCTTATTTGAAACACATTCTCTGAAAAATGTATTTATAATTTTTTTGCAAAAATTGTGTTCTGAATGCAAAAAGTTTTAAGATAAAATATTTTTAATTACTATTGCAATTTAATTTATATTTCCTATGGAATATTGGTTGTCTATTCATATTATTAAAACAGTAAACATTTTATATTATTTATTTATTTTTATTAAAAACAAAACACAAATGTTTTACCTGAAATTGACATGTCTAAATTTTAATTTATATAACAAATGATCGATTTTTATATAAATATGCTAAAATATATGATTAATAACAATAATTATTTTATGAATAGACAACTAATAATACCGTTGTTTATTGTATGGGTCTTTACGGGAAGAAAAATCAATTTGTAAATATTATTTGTAATATATAGAGAAATAAAACTATACATATAATATAGCTAGATAGAATAATTACTTTATAACTACATTGTAAAATAAGGAAAGCGGAAATAAGAAAAAAAATGAATTAATTTCTTTTGTCAAATAAAAGAGAAACTATCGTAATTTCGGTGTTTTTATTTTAATACCATTCGACCGTATCAAGTACTGTGTTTATATAAAAAGTATTCTATGGCTTGTTTGAGGATCTACAATACCTAGGATCTACAATATCTACATACTAAATTTCATAGAAATCCATTTTTAACCGACTTCAAAAAGGAGAAGGTTCTGTTCTATTGAATATTTTTTATCTTTTTTTTTATGTGTGTTACCTCAGAACTCCGTCATTTATCAAATAATAAAATATATAATATATTATATATATATAATAAATTTATCAAATAAATCAGTTCGATTTGGAAAATTCTTTTTGCGTTGGGTTCATAGCTACGAAGTAGTCCCATATAAATTTCATCGATATGTGACCTTGGACTTCGAAGATACATTGAAGTCGGTTTTTGTTTTTTTCTTAAAATTTATTATGTAGTTTTTTCGTGATTGAGTAACAAACATCTATCCATCTATTCATTCTCAAACTCGCATTTATTTTATTTGTATGTAGGATAGAACAGGAAGTAGGTCAAGTATTACTAAATAGTTAAGTTAGGTCAAAATCTGTATGAATTGGACAGTTACAATGAGGTAGAAAATTCAAAACATGGCAAGAACAGGTACAAATTCAGTTCTTTTCCAAAAATGTATGAAGCATCGTATCGCAGCAAAAAATCCAAGAGAAATTACATATCGTCGGGTTTTTTTTCGATTACTGCTCTTCCACCTCCCCCTGGGGGGGTGGTAGAGGTGGGCCTCGGGGGGTTCCCATTGCCCAGGCGGAAACTCAAGGGGGCATCCACCTCCGGGGAACTGCAGGCCACCGTGGGCTTCTCCTATGGTCTGAGTGCCTCATCGGCGGCTCTGTGTTGGTCTTGGTGCCCCTTTTGGGGTGATCCGTCGAGGCGCCTTCATAACCGACTTCATAGCCGACAGATTGTCGGCTAGCAAACAACACCGCGCAAGTCATATTCCTCTACTTTACAGGAAACAACTGCATCCAAAGGCATTTGAAAGTCATAGGTACCAAATTTCGACTTGAGCGGTGTTGTTTGCTAGCCGACGAGAGAATAGTGAAAGATTCGCTTATTGGGATTAATTTATAGTTAGTTATATAGTTCTACTAAAAATCAAGAAAATATATATACTAAACACAACTTCGCCATTTTCATCATGCATGCATCATAGAATACTTACGGTTCGAGATATTTATTTCTTAAAAAGAGTACAACTCACTTAACTTAAGAAATACAAGTTATCTTAAGAATAATATTTTACGATACACTGAGCGTCGGAAAGACGGTAGCGATTGTTTACTGACAGTTAGCATACTTTGCATTCATACCACAGTTGGGAACCTCTCTCAGAGATGGTTACTTCTCTTTGGACAATACATAGGCACAAAGTTCAAAGTTCTTTATTCAATTTTGTCATCACACTATGAACGTCAATTATTACAATGACTCTACCACCGCATCGGAAAAAAAACCACTACTCAGAGTACACAGCAAGAAACTGAGAAGCCATTTTTTTAACTTTTGTTGGCTAGTAGGCACAGAATATCTAATATGACATGGGTTTCATTGCATACAAACGAAGTAGAAACCGGCAATTTTAAAAAGTCAATTTAAATTCATATCAAGAACTCTATGCTATCACCTTTTTATATCTCCGCATCGTCAAATCGTCTGATTAAGCGACGCGCTTGCCTTGTTCGGTTTATATCATTCGTGACAAAGAGCTCATTTTAAGCCATCACCGTAAATTTTCCTTCGTGCCAAAGATAGCTCATTTTAACAATAAGCGTAAATACTCCAACAATTGAAGCTATAACACCGTTTTGGTGGTTTTTAATTAATTGACCATTCGTAGTGATGGGACGGTGATCGATGAGATATCGATACTTATTACTGATGGCAGATACGATGAGATATAATACAATACGATAAAAGTATTTTGACAGAATAAAAATATAGGTATCATTAAATAACAATAAATTACGTGTCGTGGTTATGAAAGCTTTATTTAAATAACAGTTTCATATGTTGACTTGGAAGATATATCAAATAATATATTCTTTACAAATTAATTCAAATGAAATTAATTCTTATCAATTTTAGTTTGTTATTTTGTATTTCTGGCAGTATTAAAGTAAAACAAAGTTAAATTAACAGAGGACCATAGAATACGTTACAGACTAACACTAACATATATACAATAAATATATAACACAATAATACAACACAAAGAGGAATTATTGGTTTTGCATACTTTCCCAATAACAGCGGTAGACTACCCTGCAGGCCAGAAGTATTTAGGCCGACTCTACACTGAATCAAAATTGGATTGCTGTCCTGATTAACGGGAGCTTATATATCGTCGAAAGTAAGGAACACAGTAAGTATCATGGTAAGGCTAACGGCAATTATAGATATAAACGAAAAAAATAGAAAACATAGGATGTGTCATTCCACCAATCCCTGGTAAGACAAAACAAGAGAATAACCATACCATAGTATCAGTGACCGTCACAACTTTCATTGCTTTCTGACACTCTTTTTTATGGAACTGAGTGATGTTACGAACAAGTCGTTCACCTGATGGTAAGCGCCACGCCTGCACAAAACAATAGCAGTACCAGCCAGAACTTTTAATACCATAAAAAGCACTGCGTAGCATTGCATTTCGCTCATCACCCCGAGACATCTGATAATAAGTGTCATACGCCCAGTAATTTTGCTGGCTACAATGCTTTTCAAACTGGACCACAGTAAAGCTTCGCGCCACTGTTTGGCGGCAGAATAACTGGCACAGCGGGTACCTACCCAGACGGCCTCCTGCATACGAGATACATACCTACTACCTACTAATTAGCCTAGATTATGGCGGCAACAAAACGTGTGTGAACTAACTGTTACGAGTATGATACCAATATCGTACAATAACAGATACTAGGTACCAGTACCGATACTTTCGGCATCACTGTTCGCCGTAACCTGTGAAAAACGTCACTAGGATAATTAAATGACCACTTATTCTCCTTTATTGAAACGTTGGGGCAGATGGCACTGTAGTTTAACTGTTTTTGCGGCGGTGGGCACAAAGGGATATTTAGAGTTTTTGTTGAATACATGTAGCGGAGAGTATGTGGTTAGACTGGGTAAACTGTGGAGTGGGGAAATACGTGGTTTGACGTGGGGTACGGTGTTACTAGGTACATACTTGGTATTTGTAGTACTGTACCTAGTATTAGAAGGCATTTTTTTAATCATATTATTATAAATGCAAAAGTTTTTGAAAATGTTTATAAATCGCGCAAATCCTACTAAATGCAACTAATTTCAACTTTAAACTAATTTTGTAAGTAGGTGGGATTCTGAAATAGGATATTTTATTTTTTAATAGAATTTTTTTATCCTTGATTTTTTATTTTATTTTTGGAATGCGATATTTTAGTACCATATAAAAACAAAATTATTGAATGGATGCTCGCATCGTAACATTACATAACGTTACATTACACGAGAACGCGCAGGTCAGTTCCCCCTTTATCAGAGCTCATTACATAGGCATCTTATGACCATTCAATGTGTCAGCTGTACCACGCTGTACTAAATCGCGACATGTCACAATTATAAAGGCGTGCAAAGATGCCGTCGGTTATGAGCATTGGGACAGCTGAAGCAATTTTTTGAATTCTTTAAAATTTTCAAAGTGAAACCGAGTTCAGGCCTCACCCCTCATAATGTAATAAGTTAAATAGAATCACAATAATATTATAAATGCGAAAGTCTGAATGTATGTTGGTGTGTTTGTTTGTTTATTCCCTCTTCACGCTGTAAGTGAAATTCGGAATAGAGATAGCTCGGCAGTTTTTTATCCCGGGAAACCGCGAGTGTAACTGCGGGGCGCAGCTATATTATAAATGTGAGAGTTTACTTCTTCACACCGCAACGGTCTATCGGATTTGAGTTAAATTTAGAATTGAGATAGCTTATACTTTGGAATAATATTTTAATTTTTCAAATATGTAATCTGATTTTGTAATGACGTTTAATTTAATTTTTAATGGCTTTTAATTTTTTAAATGAATTTTAATTAAATTCTTAATTAATTTAAATTTATTTTCTTGTCACACTTATGTAAAAAAATGCACGCCTGCAAAGGCAGAATAAGAGAGGATTATTTTGACACTTATAACATCTGTACCTTACCTTTATTACTATTATTTTAGCCGTTAGTGTCCCACTGCTGGGCAAAGGCCTCCCCCATTTCGTACTTTATTTAATGCAAATAAATTATCATGATTATGATTAACACATTGGCTACTTTTTATCCCGGGAAATCGCGGGTGAAATCGCGGGACGCAGCTAGTTAGTTGTTGATGGTATTGTATTTGTACTGTACCAAAGTATTCTGTGACTGTACAGTTTAGTTAAAAATTGTACCAACTCCACACAATAAGTAGTCGACTCTCAAATTAATAGATCGGGACAATTATTAATAACAAAAGGTTGACAGATAAACAAGTAGACATACATACATTACCTGCAGACATTTGTGTCAATTTGACAGAAAAACTTCGATGCAACAGTTGCACTGCCACTCATTGCGTGTTGGCAAACTAGTTAGTCCAACATGAAAAGGGAGAGGTTCTCTGTTTGGGTGAGGTATGATTTTTGGGACATTTTTGAAATTATGTATGAATATCCTATTTTTTTATGGATGTTGACAGCCAAGGAAAATATTTTACCCTGGTACCCTGGCATAATCATATAAAATTGGACACATTTCAGATTCCCCCAGTTTCCGCAAGTTTTTTTGGCTAGATAAAAATATATATTTATGAATAATGTATTTATTACATAATTAATAATAATTTACATAATTAGAATTTTACATAGTTTTATTGACATTATTATTATTATTAGCCCGGTTTCACCCACTGCAGGGCAAAGGCCTCCCTACCTACATCCACACCTCGCGGATTATGGCATACAACATTAATTTTATTTGTAACAGCAACAAAAATACCAATTATAAGTAAGCATTTTACTGTAATATAAATTCAGTTACTTCTAAAGATATAGAAACAATTTCCAGTTTATAATAATAAATAAATTTTTATTTGAACTGTAATTCTATAAGGGCTTCTGGCACTATAACAAAACTGCCATATGCCGTAAAGTGTCATATACAGAATTAAAAAAAACGGCAACCCCAAAAACTACGAGTGAATGGCGCCAAAACGGAAACTCCCGCCTACAGAACCCTTTTGAAAAATTATAAAACAGGCCTTTGTTGGGGTTCCTTTTGCTGTTTTGTTACAAAAGAATTTTTAAAAAAGGAACGTTGTTTTTTTCGTCCGACATCTGGCTTAGCTTGTAAGTGAAATGTTCCGTTTTTTAGTTTGATTAAAGTTTTGTTTATTTGAAATTAATTTGTAGACTATTTATTAAAAGGCTTAATTTAGTTTCCCGTAATCTAAAATTGGGTGTTTTTTGACATAGAATTTATGATAGATAAAACTATATCAACTATACAAAAACTTTATATGAATTGTACATTTTATTAACCTTCCGTTAATTTCTTTAAATGACAATGAAAATGTATCAAAATGCGTTGCGTAGTTTAGAAGATGAAAGCAGAGAAACAGAAATATAGCAGTTAGCAATTTTGTTTTTTACTATTAAAAACACCACACTGCGCTCCCCAAAAAGCTGCCGGCTTGAAGTGGGACTGGGCTGGACACATTTGCCGCATGCCGAACGAACTTTGGGCAAAAATAACAACAGAGTGGTCCCCTAACAACGGCCGACGGCCCCGCGGCAGGCCTCGACGGAGATGGCGGGATGACCTGGACTCCTTCATGAAAGACTGGACGACAATAGCGAAGAGCCGTGAAACGTGGAAGAATGAAAGGGAGGCCTTTGCCCTGCAGTGGGACATTGTAGGCTTGAAATAATAATAATAATAACTATTTAAAGATAGAGAAGATTGTTCATTGATATGCTTATTAAAAGACATTTGTTTGTTCTTTTTTTTAGATCTATGTTTAGCCACTATCTCGCCTGATGTGAAGCGATGATGTGGCCTAAGATGGAGCACATAGATCTAGAGAGCGACGGCAGTTGAGCGGCTGCTCAGACCCGTCTCCCCGATAGTTCATGGTAGACATTTTAAATGAGTTGAAAAAAGAACATCTCTGCAAACTTTCTTAGTGATCTTCTCTAGCGGGTGTATTTCCGAAGCACTGGTAGAGTCAATTTTCGCATTTGTTTTCTGGGCCCGGGCTTAATTTGAGTATAGGAAAGAAATGCATAGATATGCATACCTTTTTAACCGACTCAAAAAAGGCGGAGGTTCTCTATTCGATTGTTTTTTTTTAATGTTTGTATCCGTCTCCGTCATTTATGAACAGATTTAGAAAATTCTTTTTGGGTTGGGTTCAGTATAGTAGTAGTTCATTTGTGGAAGTAGATTTGTGTTCTATGGTGCCACGTACTCTATTCTAACCTCAGAGTAAGACTGAGGTTGAGTGGAGTTGAACGGAGTGCGTGGCGACGTGGAGTATGAATTTGCTTTTATAGGTGATGTCACATGCCAGTGTCACCGCCTATGAATAATTATGTTTTTGCTTTATGTATATTTTGTTTACTTTTGTTATATATTTGTTTATATATTTATGTTGTATTCGTCTCTTATCTTACTGTTCGTGACGTCACGGTCATAGGTTCCGGCTGAAACTCAGTAGTAAGGTATTTATTACCTTAGTTTTTATGCTGAGTCGGAACCTTTTCCTGACATCGCGCAACGTTCCATTATACTATAATTATATTATGTATATATTATATATGTTATTACATGTGTTATTTGTTATGTGTAGTATAGTATTATAGTTTAATGTAATGTTGCGTGTATCTGTCTTGAATAAATGTATTTTCTGTCTTTCTTCTTACGTATAGCTACGAAGTGGTCCCATATAAATTTTCAAAGTCATGTTAACTGTTACAATTTTTTAATTTTAAGATTTTAAATAATTAGGAAGAAGAAAAATGATATTGCTTGGGTTGGGCTCGAACCTGTGTCTTCGGAATACCGTCCCGACGCCTTAACCACTGGGCCACCGAGCCTACTGCTCGAGCAACCAAATTTCTTCTATCTTTCTTATATCGTCTTACGGGCACGATTCTACGTCATCTGTCGTCAATGCTTCCATTGATCAACCCAACAAGGAGTTCATTTTTCTTCTTCATAATTATTTAAAATCATAAGATTTTCGCCTAGCTAATGCATTCAATATCAATTTTTTTTAAATTTGCTCACAAGTGCATATTTGAATATTTTTTGACTTTGACTTTACTTGTGACACAACCTGAGCAAAGTAAAGCTTCCTTTAACCTTCCGAAGCCGTCCGCGTCCGTCACAATGGCAGAAATGCCGCGTACCTCAGCGTATGTACGACAAAAAGCGGCATAGCTGTCCCAGCGCTGGCGGCTGCGTAAGAAAAGACATTTTTGTTAAAAAAACAGAAATACTGTGGATGGCCGCGGCGGAGTCAAAGCGTGCCGAGTTTAGGAGGCAGGAGGAAATAAGCGGTGGAGGAGGCATTTTGAGCAAAGTAGACACTGCATAAACATGGATCAAAATTCAAAGTTCTTTATTCAATTTTGGCATCACAGACGCACTTATGAACGTCAATTATTACAATGACTCTACCACCGTATCGGAAAATGAAACCGCTACCTAGAGGATACGGCAAGAAATTGAGGAGCATTTTTTACTCTTGTTTTTAATCTAAGTTAGATATATTTATAGTATCTAGGTAGATAATAATAAATATGATTATTTATACAAAAGGACAATGTGTATTTGTATTTTATTAATTTAATTGTAACAATGTATTCAATACAATTCAAATTGTTTAACTTAGTTAAAACACAACCAAAATTAATACAATCAAATAAAAATTAAAAATTAAATAAATCAAATAAAACAAGTCAAATAAAAATCTAAAACTACAAATACACTCGAGAGCAATGAATCCGGGTCACTTAAAGAATGTTAAAAATCTCGGAAACTAAAAATGATAGGTTAATGCAATAAATTGTATTTAATAGACAATGTAATACTCCTTAAATGAAAGTAAAAAAAATATGAGTCACCATACATTTTATTAACACAAAATTACATAAAGAAAAAAACTGCTGATCTCTCCTTAAAACAAAAATAGGAAACATGAAATTTTTGAACTTTATTACGATTTTCTTGAATTTTAATACTTCGTATTGCCTCCTCGTGCTTCCATTACTGCGTTTACGCGGTTTGGCATGCTGTACACCAAGTTCCTTATACGATTTTGGGGAATATTCTCCCATTCCTCTGTGAGAGCAATTTTGAGCTCACGAAGCGTGATTGGGGGAGGGTTTCGTTGTTTTACGCATCTGCCTAGCTCGTCCCAAGCATGCTCGATCGGGTTGATATCCGGGCTGCGCGCTGGCCACTCCATACGAGTAATGTTCATCTCTTGAAGGTAGTCATTCACAATCCTACCTGTATGAGGTCGGGCATTGTCATGCATAAATATAGCATCCTCACCTAAATTGACCATAAATGGACCAACGTGATCATTGAGGATTTCTTCCACATATCTTACGCTAGTTAAAGAGCCGTTTTCTATGATCACCAGCTCTGTGCGACTTTCAGAAGAAATTCCGGCCCACACAAGTACAGACCCACCACCGTAGGCTACTTTTTCTTCGATGCATGCTT
Source organism: Petrophora chlorosata (assembly GCA_951640565.1). NCBI lineage: Eukaryota > Metazoa > Arthropoda > Insecta > Lepidoptera > Geometridae > Petrophora > Petrophora chlorosata. Next base: position 5,022,245 of record OX621216.1, on the reverse strand, counting down.
GCTTGAATCTTTCCCCTGGTCTTCGATACACTCTGTGTCTTCCATCGTGCTTGTAGAGCATAAATTTTGATTCGTCGGAGAACATAACTTTTGACCAATCTTCAATACTCCAATTTACGTGGCTCTGGGCATATCTTAGTCTCGAAATACGATGCCCACGCTCCAGTTTAGGGCCGTTTGCAGGTCTAAGGGGTTTTAAGTTAGATTCAGCAAGCCGACGTCTTACTGTCCATGCACTTGGGTTACTTCCTCCGAGGCGTCGAAACTGATTGGTGAGTTCAGTTCCTGTGAGAAAGCGATTTCGAAGCATGGTGTTCACCAAGTATCGGTCTTCTCGTGCTGTGGTACACCTGGTTCTGCCCGTTCCTGGTCTGCGTAGGTTAGAACCAGTTTCTTCGTAACGTCGGAGAACTCTTTGTACTGTTGACAGCGACACACCGACAGTCCTGGCTGTATCGCGCTGACTCCGGCCGGTTTCCAGCATTGTAAGTATTCTGGTGCATTCTTCAGGCGTAAGCGACATAATTTCAGCTTGAATAATGAATATAGAGCACTATCAACATGGTTTATGTACCCACATAAATGACAGATTACAAACAAAAGCAAAACCAAATGCTGTAATTTCGTAGTTCCATCTTCGAAAGTGGCCCTTTTTCAAATTTGATTTTTTTATGATATAACTTTACAATAACTAAGAAGTTTTAATACCTTCATTTAAGGAGTATTACATTGTCTATTAAATACAATTTATTGCATTAACCTAGCATTTTTAGTTTCCGAGATTTTTAGGATTCTTTAAGTGACCCGGATTCATTGCTCTCGAGTGTATATGTAAAAATCTATAAATTATAACAACAAAAAATCCTAGACGTGCTCAATAAGAAATCGCGAACCTATGCCGCCCCGCCATACTTCGTAACTCCTCGACGTAGTATCTCAGTGTCCTGACATGATACTTGCTGCTCTATAAATTGTGTCCTCTGTGCTCAGCGCCCTGAAATTATAGGGAGGTGAAACTCCGCAGCTTTCTTAGTCCAATCTTGTCGCAAACAAGAACCCGCTTGCATTGGAAACAGGTTTTTGTAGTACCCAGGCAAAATTGTTGGCCATATCTCATACACTGAGGTTGCGGGTTCGAGTCCCAGGACGAGTCAAATGTTTGTGGACAGAAAAAAGTGCAAGCATTTTTTCGTGTCTGGGTGTTGCGGGACCATGATCCTCGTAGGTCCTGGTTCCCTAGATACAGGGAATCCTAGTCAGAAGACCGAGGACCATGGTCCCACAACACCTTCCTTCCTAAGTCGGGCACTCTTGTCAGAATGGTCGTGGTATAAAAGATGGTGTATGCGTTGATTCTTCAGCGTCGTGGTTTTCCTTAGCGAGGGTTACTGCTATCGCAATGCTTCTCCATTTCTGGCGGTTGGTAGCAGTGCGAGTACACTGGACTATGGTGGTTTGAGTTGCAGTCTTGATAAGGTCTATCCAACGCGTAGGTGATCGGCCCACAACAACTACAGACACGCCAAACAAATGCGCTTTTTTGTTCTGTGCGCCAACATTTGTCCTTGTCTTTTGAGCCGTTACAGCGTGAAGAAGGAACAAACACACAGACACACAAACATACAAACTTTCGCATTCATAATATTAGTGTGATGTAATCTTTGGTGTATAATTAATATTCTTATTTCATTTTATGTCGAACCAATTTTGCGACAGTGTGTACTTGGTTATTACAGCGCGATGATATAGACAGCTTTGAAATATTAGGGTTGGCGAAATCTTTCTGCCCATCTATTGTTGGCTATCTCCAGTGATGGAAAGCGGTGATTCGGTCGGCTGTAGCCTAGAAAGTTACTACTAACAAACCTGCAGTCCTACCACCAACTTTTACAAAACAATCACGTTTTAGGAGTGTTTTATTTCAAGCTTACAATCATATTACTCCAATTCGTACCACGACCTTCTAAAACAATATGATTTTATTCCTGCGAAGTGACGCGAAAGAGCGAATGATATTGTATAACTGCTTAAGAGAGAACGAGACAGCGCTCTATTTTCATATAGCGTTACCACTTTCGCACGTCGCGTCGTGTGGAACATCACAAAAACAAAACAAAACACCAAAACTTCTACTTTTAGGACTTCTTTGTACGAAAAATCGAAGTAAGGTTATGATAATACTGTTTTAAGAGATGGTGGAAAGCCCCCTGGACAAACTGAAGAGTTGCTTCAAACAAAACAATTAAAATACGTTAAATTTTGTAACTTAAACTATCATGATTTTAATAAAACGTAAGCATGTCTATTTCATTCCCATATCCAAATTGAACTCAAAAAGTCCGGGCCCAGAAAAGAAATGCGAAAACTGACTCTACCAGTGCTTCGGAAATAAACCCGCTAGAGAAGATAGCACCAAGAAACTCTGCGGGGATGTCTCTCTAAATCTCTTAAAATGCAGCACCCGTTCACGAGTAGGTATGACTTGTGGACCAGCCATCACTATATTCGAGGGAAGGGAGTGACCCGACACAGAGCCGCCGCAAGCAAACTTGGATCTGCAGTGCGATCACGTTAGTCTGTTGCAAACGTCACATGTTGCGAACCTACGTGTAATAGAAATTTTATTCAATCGATAAAATGCGATCACGTAACTTTTTATGTTTCGATTTCAATGTGCTACGCCCTATCAATTCAATTTACTGTGTAATTAGTAATACGGCTCTTTTGTCTATAGTTCGGTATCGATATAAACTTTGTTTGTCAAAACTTATTTTTAACTTTCGTTGACGTTTGATTGCAACGAACGTGTTACGTGATTGCAAAACCATCATCGAAACTGGTTTCTTGTTGAAATTGATAGGGAGTGACCCGACACAGAGCCGCCGCAAGCAAACTTGGATCTGCAGTGCGATCACGTTAGTCTGTTGCAAACGTCACATGTTGCGAACCTACGTGTAATAGAAATTTTATTCAATCGATAAAATGCGATCACGTACCTTTTTATGTTTCGATTTCAATGTGCTACGCCCTATCAATTCAATTTACTGTGTAATTAGTAATACGGCTCTTTTGTCTATAGTTCGGTATCGATATAAACTTTGTTTGTCAAAACTTATTTTTAACTTTCGTTGACGTTTGATTGCAACGAACGTGTTACGTGATTGCAAAACCATCATCGAAACTGGTTTCTTGTTGAAATTGATTGAAATATAAGATACATGATCGCCCTGCTGAATAGGGGATCTAATAGTATTTGAGAAAAAATCTAAAATGTAGTTAGAACGAATGTTCGTCGAACCAGAAAGATCATTCAATCAATATTTTTGTGAAATAATAATGATTTATATTTTTAAATCAATAAATAATTCTGACATTTTTAATCTGTTCTTCATCTCAAACGAAACAACAATCACAGCGCTTGACGTCATTTGTAGGCAAATGCCGTGAGTCAAGCTCGTGTTTATTTGACGTTTTTGCTTTTCATAAAATATATTTTTGCTAATTTTTTCGTTCCTTTACTACAACATAGTCCGCAAACTTCACAAAACGTATTAGAATCTCTTTGCAAGTTTTATTTCAAAGAGTTTGTCGTCTTCTGCCTACATATGACGTCACAAGTTTTGAGGTGAACTTTTGCGCGGCAATATTTGAAACATAATATTTAAACAAAGTGTTAGGGACTTTTAGAGCGTTATTTAATTAAAATAGTATTTTTATGGCTATATACGAGTATATTCAGTATAGTTAATTTAAAACACTTTCTGAAAAGTTGTCAGATCCCCTATTGTCACTCGACTGCCGTCTTCCTTCCATCGTAAAAAATCCAGATTAAAAGCCATAAAGAAAAACAACTATAGGGTGTTCAGAAACAGCTAATTTGTCGACGCGTGCCTAACACAGGGTGATCGGAACCCGCTGTGAAGATTATTAGTAAATCACTGCAATTTTCGTCTGTGCCGACCCCCTCGCAGCAATAATTTGATAATATAAATGTAATCTAATTTGTTTGGGATTATCTTAATTATTGTAATTATGAAATAGATTATAATTAATTTTATGTCACATATAGGCCATATAATATATAATCAAATATAATAATAGTTCCTAATTTTTTAATTACTATAAAAAATGCCTTGTCTGCTGGCGTTACAAAACTTACTGCAAAGGCTATGCAAAAAAACAATAAAAACGATATATAAATTAAAAAAATGCAATAATTATGGGGAAGCATTTAGTATCTATACTGGATGGATCTTTCAAAGATAACCAGAGCCAGTACTACAGTGGGCGAAATACCAACCTCTTAGATACAACCTAACCATTTTACAGAGACGGAAGCGATATCTACAAAAAAAAAACACATATTTTGTCATTTTTTTATGGCACAGTGATGACGCGAGCATGTCGTTCGCCTTATGGTAAGCGCCACGCTTGCTTATCACAACTGCAGTGACACCCAGCACTTTTAATACCATAAAAAGCATTGCGCTCATCACCCCGATACATCAGATATTAAGTCTTATATGCCCAATGCCCTTCAAACCGGAACACAGTAATGCTTGCGCACTACTGCTTAGCGGCAAAACTGTGGTACCTAGTCAGACGGCCTCCTGCATACGAGATACCTATCACGAGTAAATACATACCTACCTAACCATTTTACAGTAACGGAAGATTAGATTACATTAGATAACTCTTTATTGTTTCACCACCAGAAAACACAATAACAAAAAGTACAATTACAAACTTAAAAACTATAGTTTTACAATGGGCGGTCTTATCGCTCAAAGCGATCTCTTCCAGACAACCTTTGGATGGAGAGGACTTAAAGAAACTAAGAGACGGGGGTGTCAACATAAATGACATAATAAACAAATGTATGTACAAAGAGCACAAACTATAATAACATACACTATTATCTACACTCGAGAGCAATGAATCCGGGTCATTTAAAGAATCCTAAAAATCTCGGAAACTAAAAATGCTAGGTTAATGCAATAAATTGTATTTAATAGACAATGTAATACTCCTTAAATGAAGGTATTAAAACTTCTTAGTTATTGTAAAGTTATATCATAAAAAAATCAAATTTGAAAAAGGGCCACTTTCGAAGATGGAACTACGAAATTACAGCATTTGGTTTTGCTTTTGTTTGTAATCTGTCATTTATGTGGGTACATAAACCATGTTGATAGTGCTCTAAATTCATTATTCAAGCTGAAATTATGTCGCTTACGCCTGAAGAATGCACCAGAATACTTACAATGCTGGAAACCGGCCGGAGTCAGCGCGATACAGCCAGGACTGTCGGTGTGTCGCTGTCAACAGTACAAAGAGTTCTCCGACGTTACGAAGAAACTGGTTCTAGCCTACGCAGACCAGGAACGGGCAGAACCAGGTGTACCACAGCACGAGAAGACCGATACTTGGTGAACACCATGCTTCGAAATCGCTTTCTCACAGGAACTGAACTCACCAATCAGTTTCGACGCCTCGGAGGAAGTAACCCAAGTGCATGGACAGTAAGACGTCGGCTTGCTGAATCTAACTTAAAACCCCTTAGACCTGCAAACGGCCCTAAACTGGAGCGTGGGCATCGTATTTCGAGACTAAGATATGCCCAGAGCCACGTAAATTGGAGTATTGAAGATTGGTCAAAAGTTATGTTCTCCGACGAATCAAAATTTATGCTCTACAAGCACGATGGAAGACACAGAGTGTATCGAAGACCAGGGGAAAGATTCAAGCAAGCATGCATCGAAGAAAAAGTAGCCTACGGTGGTGGGTCTGTACTTGTGTGGGCCGGAATTTCTTCTGAAAGTCGCACAGAGCTGGTGATCATAGAAAACGGCTCTTTAACTAGCGTAAGATATGTGGAAGAAATCCTCAATGATCACGTTGGTCCATTTATGGTCAATTTAGGTGAGGATGCTATATTTATGCATGACAATGCCCGACCTCATACAGGTAGGATTGTGAATGACTACCTTCAAGAGATGAACATTACTCGTATGGAGTGGCCAGCGCGCAGCCCGGATATCAACCCGATCGAGCATGCTTGGGACGAGCTAGGCAGATGCGTAAAACAACGAAACCCTCCCCCAATCACGCTTCGTGAGCTCAAAATTGCTCTCACAGAGGAATGGGAGAATATTCCCCAAAATCGTATAAGGAACTTGGTGTACAGCATGCCAAACCGCGTAAACGCAGTAATGGAAGCACGAGGAGGCAATACGAAGTATTAAAATTCAAGAAAATCGTAATAAAGTTCAAAAATTTCATGTTTCCTATTTTTGTTTTAAGGAGAGATCAGCAGTTTTTTCTTTATGTAATTTTGTGTTAATAAAATGTATGGTGACTCATTTTTTTTTTACTTTCATTTAAGGAGTATTACATTGTCTATTAAATACAATTTATTGCATTAACCTATCATTTTTAGTTTCCGAGATTTTTAACATTCTTTAAGTGACCCGGATTCATTGCTCTCGAGTGTATATTAAATATACAATAATATATACCAATTATAAACATACATAATAATATAATATACAAAACATATAAGATATACATATATGTATACACATAAAAGCGACATCTATAGAAAATATTTTTACAATTTTTGTCATAAGTTTTCTACATTAAGTATTTTCGAGATATTTTGCCCGACGGCGCTTTTAATAAAATTAATAAAATACAACGAAACAATACAGTAAAAATTATAAAAATATCCCAAATTGGAAAAAGCGTGATAACAGCAACATTCACCAAAAATCAAATCCAAAATACATTTCAAACATTGAGGAATGACACTATAGAGTCCTCGACAGCGTAACACTTTTGGAAAGCAATAGGTTTTTGACAGTAATTTTGGAGTGTTTACCATACCTATGAAAAATTCTCCCATTCGCTTGAATGAAAATATAACGTGTTCTGCGTTGCATTGCAGCCACTATAACTTCAGAAGTTCGTGGTTGGTCTGTAAAAGGTAGGACATCTGTACTATTCTGTACCCCAGAGTGAAGAATAGGGAAATAGGGAATATGCATATGTTGTCGAAAAATCTAGAAATTACTTTTTATGATAGACTCCTGTAAACAGATCAAAAGGTGAAGGTCTCTTTTAGGTGGCCGAGTAATGAATACATTCTAGCGTGGCCACAGAATAATAGTATACATTTCCTACCTTTTACAGACCAACTACCTACGACTTTCTGAAGCTATAGTGGCGGCGATACAACTCAGAGCTCGAATGACATTGCGGTAACTACATTTCCTTACGGTATGCTTCTTATGCAATCATTAATATTTTGTTGTTAACCAGGTTTTATCTAGGATTAAACCAGTCAGGTAAATAAAATAATCAAATAAAATATATGACACATTTATACAATATACATACATTAATTATTTCCATACAGGTAAAATTTACAATAGAAGAACTAGTACTTTGACATAATTAACAAGACTGCAGCACAACTGATACTTAGGATATAGGTAGATAGATAAACACAATGTTAAAAAAAACACTTGAAGTATTCTAAATAGCATAGTGTCTCAGTTAAATGTCATACTGTCGGAGTAGATCACAGACGTACTTATGATAGTCAATTATTACATTGACCATACCACCGTATTGGATAGCACTAACTATACATAACTGTCAATTCACTACACTAACCCGAAACGGTTTGTCCTTTTGTGTCCTGAACAGCCTTGACGTTCACATGATGATGAAGTGTACGTTCATGAACTCGTTCTCACTATGTGGCGTTAATTAGGATTAGAAATCCGAGATTCGTTGCTTACATTTTTATTGTAGGATTGTGATCCATCAATGGAATTGGATGATTGGCCATAGTAATCGACAGCAAGGACCTGTAAGATAAATTTATTACACAAAATAAGAACTTATTTACAACATAATAATATGTTCTTACATAAGAGGCGAATGCCTTTACTATTAAAACAATTCTACTCTCTTCTTACTAAACTTTACTTTTTAATTTCAAATTAAATAAAAACTATAATCTTTAACTACTTTTATTACCTATATCTTAATTAAATGGTTTAAGAATGCACAATTTTAATACATTTAACATTTTACACAAATATGCGATTTGTTACCCGACGTAATGGGAACTGAAATGTTTATACGATGGCCACACTGACACACGAAACTGCTCAATGTTGTTTTAACAAAATAACACCGAAAACTGAATATATCAAGCCAAATGCAGGTTCTAATTGTCGAACCCGATGTATAGTTACATCCACATAAATTATAGTTACCGAAAAACATCAATAAACACAAGAAAAACACAAACGTTTGAAAACTTAATCTTTCAGTACAATTTTCACTTCACTATGAATGGAACACCCGAATATTTTTTCACATTTAATTCTAAATTGTTTTTAGTACACATTCACAAAGATTCACTTAAAAATAATAAAAAATACCACAACACAAATTAAAAAACCACAAGCCGACCCTGCCGGGCCACTATTTTGACTTAACATGTCATGGCCAATGTTAAGAAAATGGGTTACGCGATAGAGACAATATGATAATAGTTCTACCTCGTTCTTTATAAGAGCCTGTTGTATAGCGCTATCCTTTTTTAGGTCGGAAAACTTCGTAATTATCCCTCTATAGTGTAAGACCTCAATGATTTCAAACCAAAATAAGCTTCCCGAAGAGGTTTCATGTCAAAAATAAAAAATCTATTATACTTTTTTCTAAGGGTCTGACCACACCCATGCTTTAACAAAAGCGCGGAAGGGAGGTGTAGCATTACCCTCAGAGACTTTGTTTGTTAAGTATGAATATGTGGATGTAGGTACTTATTTTGCGATTTAATACTGTTTTGATTCTTAATTTTAGTGCAAAATATTGGCTTATACCATGGAACACATAATTCCGTTTCCGCGAGTCGAAAAACATTTTTTTCGACTCGCGTCAAAATTATGTCTACATATGCAGAGGACGGACATGTGCCTTAATTAGAATTTCAGTGGGTCAGCTCTCAAAAGCCGCCTTATAATAACCGCTAAGTCACTGACTCTCAATTATCATTAATCTATGAGTTTTATCATATTTCTTTTACCACGTTTTTCTTAAGTCACTTTCTTGTTTGTATGTCTGTCTGTCGTTTCTGGTGGAATCTTGCAACTCAAATTTCGACATACCATCAAATTGAGAACCTCCTCATTTTTGAAGTCGGTTGAAAAATCCAATTAATATCGATCCAAAGGTGCAATACTCATACAAACCATCCATGACTCCATACACGCCAAAACCAGTGATTACATGAAACTCTATACTATGAAATTACGACGGATTCAAATCGCACGATAAAGAAATAAGTAGAGGCTCGTGCCAACCATTTTGACACTAAAATTAGTGACTTTGTGAACGTGTCTATTTGTTTAGAAGTTTTTATATTTTACCATTGGTTATGAATTTTGGAGAACTTATTGAAGCTTTTTAATTTCTAGAGGTTTTACAATCACGACAATAAACAACCAGATTTCGAGTACATATTAGCTATTTGTAAAAACAAATGAATAAATTACAAAAATGCATATTATTTAACTACATGGTGGGAAGTGGATAGAACATGTTTGGCCGTGTAAGGTGTGAGTGTAAGAAAAAAGTTTGACTTAGCAAAATTTCTAAAACTAGAGTTTCCAGCTGGCATTGTGTAAGTGTAAACGGTGATTGTATAAAACGCAGTAGAAATAAATATTTTTTTCCTAGCCTATACTGTTTCACTGCTGCGCAAAGACGTAGCCTCGTTAATAATATAATTGTTAAAATAAATATTTTATTTGTCACTGGCTGAATGGGCAACCCGTGCGAAGCCAAAAACCTAAAAATTTTTTTTTAACTATTTGCAGCGGACTATTTGGCGGGAAGTGAACAGTGATACAGTTCGATTTTGTTTTATTTTCCAAACAAGTGTTATTTCGAGTGATCATGTGTAATATCGGTGTACTATTAACCATTATGTGTTCGTAAACGTGCACGTAAATGAAACAAAATAGTGAAAACATTGCTTTTTATGTTCTCCCAAATAGTCCATGGAAAGCTTGAATAAAGTTCCACCACTTTATTGAAGTACTAGAAGAGGGTCCGGCTTATTGCTCATACGACGATATACGAAAGAAATTGTTGTAATTTTTACAAACTATCAAATAAAAACTACGTATATAGACAAGGCAGTATGGTCCTAGAGACTTTAGCCTGCCCTAACGGGCAAACTAAAATATAGGTATATTTGCAGCTGAATTTTGCACCTAAAATTGTTTGAATCTATCTAATCTTATATAATTTACGTCCAAAATTGGAAATAATGAGGTCACCTTGTATGTTCATAACCCAAATGCCAAAAAATATAACCAGCCAAGTGCGAGTTGGACTTGAGCACGAAGGGTTCCGTTCCATTATTTTAAAAACGGCAAAATATCACGTTTGTTGTATGGGAAACCCCCTTATATATTTATTTTATTCTGTTTTATAATATGTGTTGTTATAGCGGCAACAGAAATACATCATCTGTGAAAATTTCAACTGTCTAACTATCACGGTTCATGAGATACAGTCTGGTGACAGACGGACAGACGGACGGACAGCGGAGTCCTAGTAATAGGGTCTCGTTTTCGCCTTTGGGAACGGAATTCAAAAAATGTCTCCGATCCATATTCACGCAGACTCTTGGGGCATTTTTTTCTACGTGTTAAAAAGACCACTTCCGCTAGTTCAAACCGGATTAAAGTCTAGTTTGCCCTTCACAAAGCCGTGCAGCTTTTTTAATACCACGCCTACCATCTTCAAGTTTCTTTTGACAATAAAATAGCAAAGGTGCGTAATTTTTTCGGGTGTAATATGTGCCGTATCTTATTTCTAAAAAAGCTTAGTGGGCGCTTGTGTCATTCTACTATAACGTTGAACTTATTGCAAGAAACTACAATATGATTTAATTTATTATATAATATAAAATCTGCTATTTAGATCATATATATTATTATTATGTAATATGTATGTAATAACAATAATCTTTATAATAAAGATATGTTAATATGTGTATTATTTACTAATTACATAATATTTTATTTGTGTTGTGTATATTTTATATAACAACTTTAGTTTAGGTATGTTGTTAGAATACATACCTATACTTATGTACGTACACTATCGTCTATAAAATATTGTCTCTCTATAGCATACGGTTGCCTGGAAGAGATCGCTGTTTAGCGATAAGAGCGTCTTTTGTACTTATCATAGGATAGTTTGTTAAAAATGTAATTATCTTATTTTATTATGTAATTCCTTCTTAAGTGCAATAAAGTGTTTTCTATTCTATCCTATACCTACAATAGAGAAGCGAGGTGGCTCAGTTGGAGCACGTGCGACTTTCGATCCGACACATCCGAGTTCGAATCCTGCTGGCCTCGCACCACTTAGGTACTTTCTTTAGTTATGCTCTAAAAACGGTGAAGATAACCGTCGTGAAGAAACTGGCATGCCTAAGAATAAATCTCAAAAATTCAAAGATATGTGACATTTACCAATCGCACTGGGCCAGCGTGGTGGATTATGGTCCATACTCTCTCTACGAGAGAAGTCCCGTGTCCGAGATTTAGACAATTCTTTTTTCGTTTGGTTCAATATAGTTTGAAGGTGTTTCCATATAATTTTAATCGATATTCGATCTTGGACTTATTGTAGTCGGTTTTTTTTTGTTATAAAATTATTAATTTTTTTAGCGCCTCACGGTAAAGTTTTTTTTTATACAACTTTACTGAGTCACGAGACGAGTAGCTCATTTGCAATTTTTTTTTATATTCAGCCACCAAGCAGTAATGCTTGCGCACTACTGCTCGGTGGCTGAATAACTGCAGCGGTGGTACCCACCCAGACGGCTTCTCGCATACAAAAAACTTACCATAAGAGTAACATGATATATGTCACTTTTTTTTTACTCTTAATAGATCTATGTTTGGCCACTATCTCGCCTGATGTTAAGCGATGATGTGGTCTAAGATGGAGCACATAGGTCTAGAGAGAGACGGCAGTTGAGCGGCTGCTCAGACTCGTCTCCCCAATGGTTCACCGAAAATCATCCCGAAACACGACTAGGTCGCTTGACGGCATGGCTTTGTTCGGTGGGTGGTATTACAACCACGGCCAGAGCCTACCACTCCAAAGCGCGTAAGCGGGTTTCATCACGATGTTTTCCTTCACCGTTTTAGAGCGAGCGTGCAAAATCTGCACTTAACTATAAGTCATTGGTACAGTGCCGAGTCGGGATTCGAACCCAGGTGCGTCGGATCGAAAGACGCACGAGTTCCCGCTAAGCCACACTCATTCTAAAAATAAATCTCTAGTTTAGCGCCTCACAGCAAAGTTTTTTGATACAACTTTATTTACTAAGTGACGAGAGGAGTAGCTCGTTAGCATTATTTTTTAATGTAATTGAATGACGAGTCGAGCTGGTAGTTTGCCTGATGGTAAGCAATACACCAGCCCATAACAATAACAGCGTCACCCAGAACTTTGTTTTGCAAAATCCTGCGCGGCGCTGCACCGCGCTCGTCACCCTGAGACAATTAGCTGTTGAGTCTCACAATGCCCAGTAATTTAGGCTACAATGCCCTTCAAACCGAAACACAGTAATGGTTGCGCACTACTGCTTTGCAGCTGAATAACTGGCAAAGCGGTGGTACCTACCCAGACGGTCTCTCACATACGAGAGGCCACCAGTAACCTGACCTAATGTCACATGCCCCGTATAATGTGTTAAGTTGCAGTTCATAAAAAGAGACCTTCCTCATCAATTTGGGTCACCATCCGTGAACCAAACGAGTTATTAAAAATATAAAATAAATAATTTATTGCATCCCAGCTGTCAATTAGTATAATAAGTTGTATATTCGCATTAAAATAAACATTTTACAATTTAAAATAGTTAATTACGACAAGTACTTATTGATAATTTTAATTGGTTGTCAGTGAGAAATGATATAATTAATATATACAGGGCAGATCGTATGTCTTATGTATATTTATAAAACGTCTTTTAGTCTGTTTGTTTAAATAATTAATTTTTAGAAAAAAACAAAAACCGACTTCAATGTATCTTCGAAGTCCAAAGTCACATATCGATGAAATTTATATGGGACCACTTCGTAGCTATACTGAACCCGACGCAAAAAGAATTTTCCATATCGGTTCACAAATGACTGAGTTATGAGGTAACAAACATAAAAAAAAATACAACCGAATAGAGAACCTCCTCCTTTTTTAAAGTCGGTTAAAACAGTCAAAAATCAAGCAAATAATTAAACTTACATAATAAATATAGGTATGTGCCGAATGGGCTCAGCTCAGCATAAAACGCCGAGAGTTTTACACAACTCGGCGCTGATTATAATGTTTTCCTGAAGCGAACGCAGGCAAATCCGAGTGCGAAAGCTACATTAACATTCTTGTTGAACTACTTAATTATTTTCAGTTGTAATATTGGAATACTTTTTTGGCAAGCGACCTCCAGAACAATTCTTGTAACTGACAACGCGTGAGTTCTTCCAATGTAGGTAGTTTGGGAGTTTTGGTTAACGGGGATCTATTTTTTATTCAATTTATTATCTTTTCAACAAAAAATTATTATATTTTATTTATTATCTATTTTTTGGTCAAATGCTTGCCTAACAGGTAATAAAAAAGACTCTTCATTAAGTTAGTGGCTGAGTCTAAACTGTTCAATAGGAAACAAAATACATTTTGAGAATAGGACATTTTAAGCAAAGCTCATTTTAAGAAAAGACATTTTGAGCAAAGGACATATTGAGAAAAATACAGCCCGAATTCTGAGCAAGGGACATTTTGAGAAATTACATATTTTAGCGCTCAGGCGCAATATTTTTATTGCCTGGACGACCACGGATTTAAATAAAATTATAATTATGATTAATACTTAAATTGACAATAGTGTAGTTAAAATAATTATAATCAACGATTTTACAATCTTACTTAAATTATAATTGCAACTAACTCGGTCTGTTTGTTACTTTTTCATGACTAAACGGCTGAACCGATTTCGACGAAATTATTTATTCAGCTAAACTAAATAAAGTAGTATTTTGCCAATTGGATGAACGTTTATCTTGATTGTAACTAGATGGCGCTGGACATCATTAAAACACGCAAGCGTTTTATAAAATAGAGATCTGTACAGTTACATAATAAAATTTATTAATTTATACAAATACAAATAGGAAATTAATTTTTAATCGTCGCATGTCACTGGAGGGTAACCTACTAGTGCCAAAAACGACTTTAAACAGTTATAAATTCTTCTTTTCTCGTGTAGATGTGCGGTCAACCCTGGTAGCGCAATTTTTAAACGCCCGAAGGCCTCCGATAAGACCTAACTACTGTTGTCCTAAGACTACCGGGTCCGACGGCTTAACGTACCACCCGTAGCACGGTAGCGCTCAGACGTAAATATCACACAAACGGTCACCCATCCAAGTTGTGACCGCTGCAAACGTTGCTTAACCTAGAAGATCTGTTACGAACGGCTAGACGAGCTACGCCACGGGCGCTAAGAGCATTTTAAAATAATTAGACCGTAATATATTTTATTTTAAATTATGAAATGTGGAAGATTGAAAGGGAGGCCTTTGCCCTGGAGTGGGACACTAGGCTCTAAATAATAATATATTTCTTATATTAATATAAAATAGTAATAAAAGCGAAAATAACTCCGCCTGTCAGTTTGTAACAAACTCAAGAGTGAAAATTAACTAAAAAAAATAACTTAAAACTTATATCCGAAACAAATTATTTGATCACTCTATTGCAACATAGCTATAAGGCTATGAGCACATCGCGGCGAAAAAACTAAAATAATCATCATTGCAGATTAAAACACAATAGCTGTAAACACCTTGGTGTCCCGGTGGGACATTATAAAGGACATAATAAAACATTAGTGCCACTGCATTATAGAGTCGAGGGCCAAAAGAACAACGTATGTTCTTTTTTTAGAGAATGCAAGTTACAAGATACAGCGGAAGCGAGAGCGGACTGGCGTACTATGAAGATACATATGTTAATTGAAAACATTTAATTTTTATTAAAGTACTATATATTTTCAGGATTTTGCATGCTGAATAAAAAAATGATTAGATTTTTTTTATTAGTGGTTAGTGCTTTTCATTGGTATTTTGGCAAATCTCGAAAATTTTTGCAGAAAGTTTTGCAGAATGTCGGTCATTTATTTAACCTGGGCCAGTATAACAAAATAAAAAGTAGCTGTACTTCGTGATCGTGTCGTGTGGTTATGTGAAATATGTCAATATCAACTTCATAAGTTACATTGACTGTTATTTGAAATTTTGTAAACCAATCAGCTGAAAGTTGTAGGCAGTTTTTCAACAGAGCAACTTAAAAAAGTTGCAACGGCATACACATCATTCTGCCAAACTTGGGATCAGCGGATTTGGTCGCATATAAAATTAATTTTAGACTTATCATAAAAACCTGAAAATAATAAAAATACATGTTTCTTATTTGTTCATCTTATTTTGAAATAAAATATAAAAAGAGGGTAAAAAACTCGAAATGTTGTCAAACTGGGGTCCAATACATTGTCCAATGTAGATTGTCCAATGTATTTTAGTAGATGCTAAAACTATAAATAAGATGTATTTTTTTCAAATGGAATTGCAAATGCTACAAAAAATTATCCCAAATAATTTATAACTCTAGTGAATTAAGCCTTGATAAACTATTTACATATATTTTTAAAATCTTAAGATTTTAAATAATTAGGAAGAAGAAAAATGATATTGCTCGGGCAGGGATCGAACCTGCGTCTTCGGAATACCGTCCCGACGCCTTAAATACTGGGCCACCGAGCATGTTGCTCGAGCAACCAAATTTCTTCTATCCTTCTTATATCGTCTTACGGGGACGATTCTACGTCATATGTCGTCAATGCTTTGGTTTATTTTTTTGGCTTTTGGTTATTTACATAATATATATTTTGGTTGCTCTTATATTACTGTTTGACAAAAACGCCGTCCACCAACCTTAACTATGTCTTAATTTGTACTATATTAATATATTTTAAAGTGCAATAAAGAAATTTTTGCATTATATTAGGTCTCCACTCAGCGTTTGCTTATACCAAACCCTAAAGCAGTGTTCACACGTCTCCCGCAGCGCGCATTAGCATTGTGTCCCGATAAGCCGGCGCCCCGCTGTCTCATTGTAGCCGCGGCCTAATCGCGACCGGGATGTGGATGCGCTAAGTGTGCTACTAGCTTTACAATAGTGGTTCTGGGTTCAGTATGTCAAACTTTAACAAGCGAATTTCAGCAAACTAATATTCAAAAAAAAACGTCACAAAAACCTATAAAAAGTAAAAAACGGCTGAACCGATTTTGATAAAAAATGTCTAAGAACCACCGCTAGAAAACCTGCTTTGACATAAAAATACCACATCCAAATCGGTTCCCCTGTTTAAGAGCTATGGTGCCACAGACAGACACACAGTCACACAGACACACACACACGTAGTGTTCAAACTTATAACACTCCTCCATTTTTCGTCGGGGGTTAATAAATAAATAACGATATACACATAATTTAACCGCTAACTTGGATAACTTGTATCTAGGGAACAAATAACTACGGAGACCATGGTCCCGCAACACCGAGGTACGAAACAAATGCTGGCGCTTCTTTTTGTGCGCAAACATTTGCCCCGTAGAGGGTTTTTTTTTAGAGATTTTAGCTATGTACTGCCAACTACTACACCACAGAGGTTGTCTTATAAACATGATAAGTTGTCCTATAAGCAGTATAATTGTGCAGTTATTCTTGTTGAGTGTACTTTTTTTATGGAAGTGAATGATGAGACGAGCAAGTCGTCCGCCTGATAGTTAGCGCCACGCTTGCCCATAACAATTACAGTGCCACCCAGAATTTAATACCATAAAAAGCATTGCGCTCACCTCGAGACATTAGATATGTCTCATATGCCCAGTTATTTCGCTGGCTACAGCGCTACAGCCTTCAAATCAGATCACAGTAATGCTTGCGCACTACTGCTCGGCGGCAGGATAACTGAACTTGAAGTAGTTATGAAATATTGTACCGAATTTTTACTAGACTTGTCAAAATATTTTCTCTCGTTCCAGCGTTCGGCGAGTCGACACCTGATGATGCCTCGTGCAGACGGTGAAACACGTGTCGTACAAGGAGGGTTGTTGTCAGGGCTTAATTTCGTCATTTATTTACTTAGCATTATTTACTAAATTAAGTTTTTTTTGTTGATGTGCCCAAAGATGGAGCACATAGATCTAGAGAGAGACGGCAGTTGAGCGGCTACTCAGACCCGTCTCCCCGATGGTTCACCGAACATCATCCCGAAACACGACTAGGTCGCTTGACGGCATGGCTTTGTTCGGTGGGTGGTATTACAAAAAAGGAGAAGGTACTTTATTCGTACTGTATTTTTTTATGTTTGTTACCTCAGAACTCCATCATTCATGAACTGATTTGAAAAAATATTTTTGCGTTCGGTTCGGTATAGCTACGAAGTGTTCCTATATACATTTCATCGTTATTTGACCTTGGACTTCAAAGATACATTGAAGTCGGTTTTTTTGTTTGATAAAACGTATACCTACTTGAGACAATATTATATTTGTTGCGAGTTGGCTATTGGTCGAAGCATCTCTAACATACACCGATCCCCAAACTTGCCGAAACAAAAAAGTCCTCTTTTCCTGCTCCCGTGCCGCTTTTAATTTACTCTTGATGGATTCTGATATATGATGTATACATTTGATATACGGAATATGTATTATGTATAGAAATGCGTTTTTTATCTGTCGGTGTGAGATGAATCGGTTTTGGGAACTAAATGTAGGATTTGGCATGCTCATATTGGACCTGTGATTAAAAATAGACTTGTAAGTTTTACCTACTGAACCCTATTGGGTTGGTAAGATGGGATTATTGGGTCTAGTAGCAGAATGTCCCATTCGTAAATAGTATCTCTTTTGCAATTGCAAAAGAGGCACCATTATAACCACCGTTAATAGGACCAACTGCGAATGTTGGTCCTATTCGCAATTGATCCCATCAAGAGGTGGTGCCATTCGCAGATGGTCCCATTCGCAGATGGTCTGGTCTTAGATGGTCCAATTTGTAAATTATTCTGTGCCTTTAGGCAAAGATCTTCTCTAATGATTTCCAAGACAATATAACAAGAAAAATTACGAGAACCTACGTAGTTATGTATTCGTATATACCACCTAAAATAAACTAAAAGGGAAACAAAATAAATATCGTAATAGATACTTTCCAGAGGGAAGGGAGGCCTTTGCCCAACAGTGGGACGAAAAAGGCAGAAAAAATAGATAATATGTTATCGTAAAAACAAAAGCATAAATTATTAAATATAAATAAAATCCAGGTTCAATACATATATAATGCAATACTATAATACATAGAAATGAATAGGTATATACATAAATACGATAAGACAAATTTAGGATAAGAATACATAATTTGTAGTTTGTATTTTTTCTTTTTTTGTAATAATTTCTGGTGGTGTAACAATAAAGAGTCATCTACTCTAGTCTAATTTATTATTATTTTATTTACTCCGCCGACCTCTCTCACACAGTCATCCAAAGGTTGACTGGAAGAGATCGCTCTTAGCGATAAGGCCGCTCATTGAACATTAGTTTGTAAGTTGATTTCATGTACCTACTTATTCTTTTTGTTTGGTTTACAATATTTTTTTGTTTATATTTGAGATTACAAATATATTTTACAAATATAAAGTATTTTGTATTGTAAATAACTATTATTGATAATAATATAATACAATACAATACAATAATACTTTATTGATCACCAAAACAGGAAACAGAAGTTTACAAATAATAGTGGTAGAGCAATGGGCGGCCTTATCGCTATGTGCAATTTCTTAAAGGCAACCTTTGGATGGACAGGAATAAAATGGTAAAAACTTGCGGTCAGTTGGTGTATGAAGTAATTACCTAATATAAAATATATAATGTAGTATATGCAAAACTTCTAAAATATAATAATATATATAGATATAATAATAAATAATATATTGGTATTTAGCATTTAAATAAATACAGTAAATATCCATAAGCCAACATTTTCTTAAGATACTTTAAATCCATATTTGGCTTCAAGTCCCAACTGCAAGACGCCATCACAAGGACGTTTTTTATATTCTCAATATTAATTCCTTTGGACTTCAAAAATGAAACGTCCGTCAGTCCGTTTGTATGTTTCTTGTTGTAATTAAGAAGATACCTTTGTGTATGCGTGAATCCGGTAGCTAACATTATGTTTTTATTAATGCTGTACGGAAATCGGGGATGAGGTGAGTTTTTTTAAAAAAGACGATGACCCAATGGAATGGAATCATCCTGTTGCAAAATTATCATCACCATCATTAGCCTGTCACGTTCTCACTACTGGGACATGGGCCTTCTCTCATAGATAGGTATGGGCTATAATCCACCACGCTGGGCCAGTGCGGGGTTGGTAGATATCATACTTCCTTGAATTTTTCTACTAGTACGAGTATAACCTAAATAAATACGCCTACCGATCACATACATAGATCCTGGCCCCTAACTAGGATTCCCTGTATCTAGGGAAATAGAAGCTACGAAGACCAACGTGGTACCGCTCCTTCTACAGCCACAACAACAACGCTTGGTGCTGTAGAGCCCAGGACGGCGATATACCTCTCCCGATTTGACCAGAGCACGTCGGGTGATGTCGTTCGGTATATCAAGGAGAGGTGCGGCGGACGGATCCAGGAGCTGAACCAGTTGTCGCTGTCGAGGTTGGAGTAAACGAGGACGACGAGCTGCAAGTCCTTCGCGCTCCGGCTTCCAGCGAAGTATAAAGAGACGTTCCTGGCTCCTGAGTTTTGGCTCGAAGGCATAGTATTCCGGCGCTAAAGGGAGGCGAAGCCCTAATTCCCTAATCGTAGCTTTAGTGTTTAAATGCTAATCTGTAAGGTATATATTTTATGGGCCTCTGGTACTTTTAATTTGTTAACTGTATTATTTCCTGAAATAAATGAAGTTATTATTGTTCCACAACACCCAGACACGAAACAAATGCTTGAGCTTTATTTCAGTGCATAAATATTTATCCTGTCGCGGGAATCGAACCCGCTACCTCAGTGGTGTATTGAATTATTGTATTTTCATGCGCTAAGTAACAGCATATTAAAGCTACAGCAAAAAATGGAGCAGCATCAGAGAGCATGAAGGGGTAATCCCGACTCCCACATACACAATAGCTTTACAAACATATTATTATTTATATTTCAAAATCTGTCATAATCTGTTTGACCAATAGTTCACGAATAGTACGTACTGTCGCTGACATAACGTTTCTCTGCGATAGTTCGAATCATTTTTTAGCCGACGAATAAACGGAAGAGGTTCTCAAATCGACGCGTATATTTTTTTTATATATGGCCACGCATACCTTTTTACAGAGTAGTTCGGTTTAGATAATTCTTTTTTTGTTTGGTAGGTCATAAAAATCAACAAAAACAAAAATATAGACATAATCTTGAAGTCAGTTTGTGTTTTTTTCTAAAAAGTAATTATTTTATTCATTCTTTTAACAATAGACAGAAAGTCAATTTATATTGCGTGTGAAAAATATTCTATTTATTTATTAATTCTTAGATTCACAGCTTTTTTTTAGTAATATATAGCTAGTTACATACAATTTGAACTTAAGCCAAAATTCTAATGAAAAAAGCGTACTATACCGGTATAAATTAGGTACATAGAAGACAAAGATGCCTGGAACATTCCGCTTCTGCCAAGTAGCCAACTGGCACATAAGAAACATAATATTGTCAAAAACAAACATATTGTAACAAAAGTTCAAAAATATGCCCCTCAGTTTCGTGTCGTATCTTTTGAGTAGTGGTTCTTTTTCCGATACGGTGGTAGTCATGTAATAATTGACGTAAATAAGTGCGTCTGTGATGCCAAAATAGAATAAAGAACCTTTGAACTTTGAATTAATTCCCCGTTGATAGATAAACATTAATTATAATTCACGTTAAAAATAAAAGTTTATTTGTGATAATGAGACAATATTGTTTTATTAATAACTACAAGGATTTTTTCTTGCTACCTTTATATGAATTCCTTACAAAGTGTTTATTGCTGCCCTGTCGAGAAACGTTAGTTTATATACTCAAACCTTTGTTTTTTTTATTTTTGTCTAAAAGATGGTGAAAACCGCATCAAAATCCATCTAGTAGTTTAGAAGTACTAAAAATAAACAGACAAACGTAGATGAGCGACATTGTTTTATGATATTAGAAAATAATTTTGAATCTTACTTATGTATTTTTGGTTATAACTTTAGAAAGTGACTTATCAAATACAATATGTAAAATTAAGGTTATTTTCTGAACCACTTCTCTCCCCACCTGTACAACCTTCAAACCCCCGTATTACTCGCGAAGCACAATGCTACACGATCCAGTGAGCACATTGTGCTAGCAACTGTACCATGCACAGGTAACTGTCTGAACACACGGGGGGAATACTAACTTGTTACTAAAGAAGAAAAACAAATATCAACAACCCAGCGCTCCTACTGCTGGGACACGGTCCTTGTCTTACTGTAGCAGGTCATAATCCATCACGTCGTCAGGTCAGACCAACAAGCCCAGTGCGGGTTGGTGGATCAAGTTCAAGTACAAAAGTTCTTTATTCAGTTTTGGCATCACAGACACACTTATGAACATCAATTATTACAATGGCTCTACCACCGTATCGGAAAAAGAACCACTACTGGATGTCACATATCATTGCACGTGGCCGAGCGTTAGCTTGTGTTCCTTAGGATCAGATGCACCCGAGTTCGAATTCCGACACGGCCCCAGGAACTACGGACCATGTTCCCACAAAACCCAGACACGAAACAAATACTGGCTTTTTTTCCTATTCACAAACATTTGTGTCTTCACGGAAATCGAATAACCCTAACCTCAGTGGTGTATAAGATTTGAACCAACATGCCCAACCACTACGCCACAGAGGCTGTCTATAGATCCGCTTGTAAGGCTAATGCACTTTGGCGGATTATCAAACGATCCCAGGTAAAAAAAAAAAATAACAAGTATATCTTTTATAACAAAAAAAAACCGACTTCATGATGTAACTTCAAAGTCCGATGTCGAATGCCACTGAAATTTATATGGGACCATGTTGAAGCTATACAACCAACCACCCAGCGCAAAATTTTCCAAATCCTTTCTAATATTATAAACGCGAAAGTTTGTATGTATGGATGCCCGCTGCTACTTATTATCTTTATGTAATTATGTAAATGTATATGGTATGTATATTGATATAAGTATATTAATTTTTATATGTACTAGTATGTATGTATTGGAATGTATGTTCAAGTATGCAGGTATTTATTATTGTCATTTAATTGCACACCGCCATCTACTCCTTCTTTCGATACTGTCCATCCAAAGGTTGTCTGGAAGAGATCGCTTTAAGCGATAAGACCGCCCATTGTACTACCATTGTAAGGAATTTCATGCTATTATTATTTTTATTGTTTTGTATCTGGTATGCAATAAAGAGTTTTGTAATTTGTAATTTGTATGGATGGATCTTTGTTACTCTTTCACGCAAAAACTACCGAACCGATTTTGATGAAATTTGGTATGAAGGTACACTAAGACTTGGAATAGCACATAGGCTACTTTTTATCCCGGGAAACCGCGGGTGGAAACGCGGGGTGCAGCTAGTCAGTTCATAAATGACGGAGTTCTGAATATATCTGGTAACTAACACAAAAAAACTTAAAATATCCCTCCGTAAGAACCGATCCCACTTGAGGTCCACAAAAGCACAATATCCATTTTATTGAATGCTCCGTGAGTAGTTAAAGAAAATATTTTGCAAATAATATTATTTGTCAAGCTCGCCCTTTAAGGCATTGCCCATTAAAATGGTTTATCTATGTAATAGGATTTTGACGTAAATTTGAGGAAGGTCTTCCTCATCGTACCGGCGCGGGCATTCCGCGGGTAGACTGAAAGAGAGAAAGAAAATAGATTTATTCACGACAGATACACTTAACTTACATTAAACTATAATACAACTGGTGGTAGGTTTCTCGTATGCAAGAGGCCGTCTAGGTGGGTACCACCGCTTTGCCAGTTATTTGGCCGCCAAGCAGTAGCGCGCAAGCATTGCTGTGTTCCTGTTTGAAGGGCATTGTAGCCAGCGAAATTACTGGGCATTATGAGACTTAACAGCTTATTGTCTCACTGTGACGAGCGCAGTGCAGCGCCGCGCAGGATTTTGCAAAACAAAGTTCTGGGTGGTGCTGTTATTGTTATGGGCTGGCGTATTGCTTACCATCAAACGACCAGCTTGCCTCTTCATGTAGTTACATAAATAAAGAACCAGGATAATTGCGATAAATAATACATGTACATTTAAAAGCTTCAAACTCTTAAAGTTTAAAAGTCACAATAATTATAGTTATATCGTTGTGAAGATCCATCTGACGACAACACAGATATATATGATTGACTCTCCCTCCACCCCCCACGATGACGTCATAGACCGCGGGAGTCAGCACTAAATAAGAGAGTGACAGATTAAATAATTAATTTAATAACCACGTTTTAATGCATTGTCATCGAGTTGTGAAAATTTCAGCCGGATAGCTAATCGAAGAAAACATCGGGAGAAACCAGCATTTAATCACAAAGATTCAAGGACATGTGACATTCACCAATCCGTAGTGGGCCAGAGACTGGTGGATTATTGTCCATACGCTCTCTATGAGAGAAGGCCCGTGTCCCAGCAGTAATGGGAAAGTTATGGGCTGATGATGATGATAATGATGATGATGATGATGATCTCTAAGCCACAATTCAATAGCATCTAAAACACTCACAACAGTAACTGTGAGGACCCTTACAAACATACAATACAGTATTTATTAACTATTGACAATCATACAACTTCATACAAAAGTGCTCTTAGCTTGCAACTTTAAAATTTTAATACCAACTTCGCCACGTTTTTCAGTCAAACTAAAATCACTTTTAACAACCTTAAAATTAGGATAATTTGAGCTACATTTCTAAATTTGTTTTCGAACAAAAGTTAGTCGGGTTTTGACATGAAAAAACATCCAAAAAATAGTCTTAAAGCTTTTGAAATAGGGTTGTTTTTGGATGCATTATAAAGTTGGTTCTTTACACGAATTCTGAAGAGCGCTCATACAGTTAGGTACTCGTTGTAAAGTGGAATATTACGCATCTGTTCCGAATATTTTATTGTATTAAATTATAGTGGTACTCGGAGTGGTTAAATGGTGATAGAGATCGAATTAGAAGGACCATGGTCCTGACTAGACCTCTCGAGAGGTCCTTGGTGGTCCTTCTTCAAGTGCTTTAGAGTTATGAACGCGGTGTTAACAATTGCAGTGCCACCCAGAACTTTTAATACCATAAATAGCGGGATATCTTGAAATGAAAATGAAATGACTCTGTATTTAAACACACACAGACAATTAAAAAACTAACAATATAATAAAAGCTTATTTGTAGTGTAACAATTGGCGGTCTTATCGCTAACAGCGATCTCTTCCAGACAACCGAGCAGGGAGTGGAATACCGCAAAAATACTTAAGCACTTACATAAACCAATTACATAAAATACACTAAATAAAATTATAAATAAAATATAATATAATATAATACAATAAATTAAATAGTAAATAATCTAAATACATACAATACAATTAAAATATAATAAACATACATATACATATAAATAAATATTACATACATTAAAATAACAGGATAAACATAATTGCGAATAGTAAAAGACCTTAAGGGGAACGGCGCGCTGAAATTTTCATACAAAAAGAGAAAACGTTTTTCTACCCCTAAACATTAACCAAATTCGATGAAATTTGGACATGTAAGAGATGTTGTCATTATTGAGGTTTGTAGGTTTTTATTTTTTCGATAATTCCTATAGAATTTGAATAAATGGACCCAAAAAACTTGATATTTATTTGAAAATTTTTTTGAAGTTTGGAAGCTGTTAACTTTAAAAATAGACATAAACTTAGAAAAAAGAAAACCTACAACCCTAGTTTATTCTCCATTTAAGAAATTGAGACCAAAATTAACAAATTTGGTTGAGATTTAGTGTGGTAGAAACGTTTTCTCCCGAAACGCTAATTTTAACAAAAATCTAAAGCATGACACGAATTTAGTTAAATTATTATTATTATTTAGTTAATTTATTTAATTTAGTTTACGCATTTTCTGCGAGACCGTAAACCATTATTCAAATACCTAGTGCTCACTGGCCGCGGCTGTGCCATGTCCTCGTCTTGCATATTTCTAAAAAAACTTATTGTATTTGTATATACCTACCTATACATTAAACTATACAATATATATTTCTTGTTATTACAAGCTTTTATTTAACTTGCAATGTACCTATGTATGTTTGTTCGGGTGGAATCTTGCAAGCTGAATTAGAACCACTTCCTCTTATCCTACGGAGTTGAAATTTTGCATACTTGTCAAAGACCGATGACAATGCAATGTTATGGTGACAGCCAGCTGATCTGATGATGGAGACGGAAGGTGGGCAATGGAACTCCTTGACGGATTATTGGAAACTACTAGTGTTTGGGCTCATTTAACTCTGCTTGCGGTTCCAATTACGAAGTTGTAAAGTTTGTCTAGAAAAAATATTTTTCAAAAAAAAACTTATTATTTTTAAGTATTTTCTCTTTTTGAGTTTCTACTTGTATTATTTTTGTATGACCTAGTATTATTTGTTATGATTAGATTAGATTAGATTAGATTCGATTAGAAAACTCTTTATTGTTTCACCACCAGAAAACATAATAACAAAAAATACAATACCGAACTTAAAAACTATAGTGTTACAATGGGCGGTCTTATCGCTCAAAGCGATCTCTTCCAGACAGCCTTTGGATGGAGAGGACTTAAAGAAACTGTAAGAGACGGGGGTGTCAACATAAATGACATAATAAACAAATGTATGTACAAAGAGTACAAACTATAATAACATATACTATTATCTACATTAAATATACAATAATATATACCAATTATAAACATACATACATAATAATATAATATACAAAATATATAAGATATACCTATATATATATAAATATATACAAAAAAAAACATAAGCGAAATTATAAATAGATACCTACATATAAAGGCAGCAGTGAACTACACAGAGAGATAAAATTTCTTTAGATGCTCTTTGAATGCTTTCGAAGACGGTGCACGTCTAATTGAGACCGGTAAAGAGTTCCAGAGGCGAACAGCTTCGACGCTAAAAGAGCCGTCATAAAAGGTACTACTATGCGAAGGGGTTTTAAGTGTAAGGTTATCTATCTGATGACCTCAATGAGTAAGAACTGGAGCAGTGGAGGAATTCGAAACGTTCCTTGAGATAGCGCGGGGAGGAACGATTAAACAAAATATTGTAAAGGAGAGAGAGTATGTGAGTATTCCGTTATGTGTAGGTATTATAGATTAATGTAGGTATTGTTCTAGAATAAATGTCTTTTCTTTGTTTCTTCTTTCTCTCTTTCTATTGCCAGTTGCACCACGGAGGTCCCTATCTCTGTAAAAAGCTCAGCAACAATCTCAGCACCTCGCTACCATAATGTTATCTTTACCCAGCATCTTACGTTTAATCAGATCCAACGTTACTTTGCACCCCTTTTCCTGTCTCTCAGGCCGACAGGAACAAACAAGAAATATTCTACTTTATTCTAAGGACGAGAAAGATCTAAATCGCTTGACTAGGCTAGTGCATTACCAAGCGCAAGATGTCGTAAGTTTGGACGGACGAATTACTTGATTGTAGGATTTGTGAATAAAGAGATACAGTTGATATTGCTATGGATGGTTGTGTTCAGGATTCAAGTACACTCAATTTGAAAGGAAGGTTCAATTACTATCAATTCAGATGATTTAGACAAGTATCATGTGGGATTTCGGCGGTCAGAATGTTTGGACATACGCAGGTAGGTTTTCTGGTAGGTCTCTCGTATGCGGGAGGCCGTCTGGGTACCACAGCTGTGTCAGTTATTCTGCTGTCAAGCAGTAGTGTCCAAGCATTACTGTGTTCCGGGTTGCAGGGCATTGTAGACAGCGAAATTACTGGGCATATGAGACTTAATATCTCGGGGTGATGAGCGCAATGCAGTGCTACTTAGTGCTATTTATGGTTTTAAAAGTTCTTGGTGGCACTGCCATTTTTATGGGCATGCGTGGCGCTTACCATCAGGCGAACGACATGTTCATCTCATCACACAGTTTCGTAAACAAGGATACGTTTTATCAAACAAAAAAACCGACTTCAATGTATCATCGAAGTCCAAGGTCAAATACCGATGAAATTTATATGGGACCACTTCGTAGCTATACTGAACCCAACGCTAAAAGAATTTTCCAAATCGGTTCATGAATGACGGAGTTCTGAGGTAAAAAACATAAAACCTTTTTGAAGTCGGTTAAAAAATTTCGTTGAAAAAAGGAACCTATTGTTTTATTTAATGCAAATACTTAATTGTAACTTTGTAGAAACAGAAAGGTAGTATCTTTATGTAGATACTAGCTGCACCCCGCGGTTTCACCCGCAGTTTCCCGGGATAAAAAGTAGCCTATGTGCTAATCCAGGGTATAAGCTATATTCATTCCAAATTACATTTAAATCCGGTTCAGCCTTTACAGCGTGAAGAGATAACACCTGCAGACCAGAAATTTTTCATTTTTTTAGAAATTTAAAAGAATACGTAGATAGTTCTTATTGGAAATCTTATTTATGCGAGTTAATTATTTTTTCAAGAGACTGAGTAATGACACTAGCAAGTGGTTCACCTGATGTTAAGCGCTGTGCTTACCCATAACAATTGCAGTGCCATTCATAATTGAAAATCTTTTCCAGTGTCCGGTTATAGGTTACATTTATGAAGTCACTTACATACTTGTGGCGCCATCTAGCGTCGACTAGTGGAACTAAGGTTATGTTGCATTAACAATGAACATTCTAAATATATATTATTAGTTTGTAACTTATTTAAACTGAATTATATTTAATTAAAATGTTTGATTTCATTATAATAACATATCAGTTGGTAGTAGTGTGTGTGCCTTGTTGTGAATTCAAAGGCTTCCGTGATGCAAAAATGTGTAAGATAAATAAAATTTTCAATAAGGATCTGACGAAGGTTAGTAGATAGTGTAGACACAGATACTATAGCTACAATTGGATATCTCTCGGCACCTCCTCGAGACCGATGGAAGAGATCGGCTAATTGCAAATCCTACATTAGAAAAAAATTGAGAATAGAAATTGTAACTACTATTTTTATTTAACCTATGCTACTGTCCCACTGCTCATGGGCAAAAGTCTTCAAGGTCTCTCCAGACGAACCGGTCCTGCGTTTCTCGCACCAGCCCTCCTGATAAGCATCCTGCCCTCCAACCCATATGTCCCTCAAACGCCTATCGTATATCGTGTTGAGCTCAAATGAAGGTATAACTTCACTACGACTAATGAGATACGGTCTAATTATTGTCGATTCAGGTAAGAAATCGGATTAATCTCATTAATTTCTACCAAAATACGATAACTACATGTTGAGACAAAATTAATGGGACAATATATGGCACCATAAGTCTTTGTCGCAGTGAATCTACACCCTAATCTGAGCTCAACACGATATACGATTGGCGCTTGAGGCACATATGGGTACGGGGGCAGGTCATCTCGCCATCTCATTTTGTGTCGGCTGCGGCGCAGTTTTTATTCTAGATACGATATTAATGTTCAACCGACTTCAAAAAAAGAGGTTTCAATTCGACAGTATGTTTATTTTTTTTATTTTTTACATTCATTTTTTTTATGTATAATATATAGAGAAACAAGCAGACGGCCCGCGTAGATGGTAAGCGGTTACCGTCGCCTATGGACACCTGCAACACTCGGGGCATTACTGTTGCGTTGCCTACCTTTAAGGACCCTTTTCACCCTTCTTTTAAAGTGCCCCATGTTATAGTTCCGCGGGAAAACCTCGGGAGGCCCATTTCATATCGTTTCTGATCCATTTTTGTCTGTTTGTTCAATTCAATTCTTTATTGCATTCTGTAATGTAAAAAGGTGTTCATAATAAGTTATAATAGTTCATTATAGACCCTGTTGGGCCAGAAAGTAGGAAAAAAGACAGACAAAGCAATGAATATTCTTCTACATAGATCAAGTAAAAGAATAAAATAAATAGAAAATAGTAATATAGAATTGTTAAAATCATGTCAGTTTGTTATTAAATTTTTCACTTTCGTCATTTATTATTTTATTATTAGTCATGAGTATATTATTTTATAAATGTCATTTAAATATTCGTTTATTGTAGAATATGGTTTTGGTGTACAGTAGAATTACATGAGGAAAAAATTAAACACTATCATATATTTTATACCTACTTACTTTAGATTAGCAGATCCAGAATATAAAAATATATCAAATATAAAATATGTATAAAATAAAATAAATATAAAATATATAATATAAATATTCAAAATATCCAAAATATAAAACTGCGATGTGGGAGTTATTATCGATTTCGCCTCCCTGAAGCGCCGAAACGCTATTTGGGGAAAACTCGGGCCCCAGGAATTATTGGCAAGTACCCAATTACTAAGTACCTACCTATCTCAGATAAATAATAAAAAAAAACATTTATTTCAGACAACAATACACCAACATTATTTTATATTATATTAAAGTTATTATTAAGTTATTTTTTTTATTATATTAAATCCACCCGCAAAAACTTTAGTATCGTCGTGATCATGGTGCTTGTAACAGTGCCGAAATCAAACAATACAGATAACTAAATAAAAGTACCCATATGCCCATAAAATATTCCTATATCTTACAGACTAACATATATGCAAATCATAAATACACTAGATAATATACACTAGACACTAGGATAAAAGGCATTTTGGTGTAGCCTCTCTAGCGCCGGCACACTATTCGGGCCAAAATTCCAAAAAATAAAATTAAATAAATAATTTTAATGGCATATCCGTTTGTTAAAAAAAGGCTTAGATCATATTCGGTTAAATCAGGTATTACACGATTTTATCTGTAAACTCACGTTAACTGTGAAATAAAGAGCAACACAATACATTTAAAATATCCAGAAGTAGGTATAGTCATTTTCTCAAATAACGGCGGACATTGTGACAGAACCTGACGTTTCCCGTCTTCGTGTTTTAAAAGACTCTATTTTACAAAAAAACACACAACAGAACCAAATGTTTCACTTTATGGCAATACACCAAAAAACCTGAATACCTACTTTACCGTACCTAAAGGAACAGTGCTTTTTAATATTTTACTTTTTTGACAAGCAAAAGCATGAGTTTTCTGAAGGTGCGTTTTTACCCGATGTTTGAAAACTCTAAGCGAGCATTCAGACTAGCAGGTAGGCTGGATAGGTACCACAGCTTCGCCAGTTATTCTGCCGCCAAGCAGTAGTGCGCAAGCATTGCTGTATTCTGGTTTGATGGGCATGGTAGCCAGCGAAATTACTGGGCATATGAGACTTAATATCTTATGTCTCGGGGTGATGAACGCAATGAAGTGCTACGCAGTGCCTTATAAATAAATGAATAAATAAATATGGTGAGGCGTGGCGCTTACTAACAGGCGAAAGACTCATTACTCAGTCCCATAAAAAAACACCGTTTAGGAACCTATGCTTTTATTTCTTTTATTTGAAACCTTTTATGCAAAGAAACTTATTTATGCGAATCAGACTATCATTTATAAATCTATGATTATTATAAATAATAACTCTTTATATAATATTATTAATTATTAATAATATCAATTATGAATAATAATAATAATTATTATTAAACTCTTTATTTCAGGCAATATTAAAGTACAACAAAGTAAAATTAACAGAGGCCCATAGAATATATAGGTACCTTACAGACTAACATACATACAAAAATATAACATCACATTAAATAAACCACACACACTACGTCACAGGGTTCAAAAATTTCGCTCCTTCCCTGTTTCTCCGGTATACTACCCCTACAGGCCAAAAGTCAGAATTCAGGAACAGTCCCTTATGACTTGAATTCAGTGGTCCTAGTCGACTCCAGCCTCGACAGTCGCATTGCTATCTGTCCCTGGATCCGTCCATGAAGCGTTTCTTTGATGTACTTCAACACTTCATCCCCTGATGATAATGTCAATCTGATTCTGATTCTTAAAATTAATTTAATTTTTTATGTAAGTTTTTTGTTTTTACTATTTATAGGCTTGCGTTTGACCGCTATCTCACCTGTTGTTAAGTGACGATGCGGTCGAAGATGTAGCAAGCTCGCCTAGAAGAAACCTGTTCACTCTTGTCTTAAAGACACCCAGATTGTAGCTATCCGGAAACGCAGATGCCGGCAGAGAGTTCCACTCCTTGGCCGTTCGCATTATGAAGGTCGAAGTATGGCAAAAAAGTATACGGCCCGCCTGCTGGTACGCGGTCACCATCGCCTATAGACATCTGCAATACCAGAATCAACGCCGTTGTGTTGCCTACACTGTAAACAGGAAGAGGATGGCACAACACTCGAGGACACGAC
The DNA here is from genome assembly GCA_951640565.1 of Petrophora chlorosata. NCBI lineage: Eukaryota > Metazoa > Arthropoda > Insecta > Lepidoptera > Geometridae > Petrophora > Petrophora chlorosata. The sequence continues at coordinate 4,990,423 of OX621216.1, read as the reverse complement.
AATGTGACATTCATCAATGCGCACTAGGCCCGGGGTGGTGGATAGCGACCCGTACTCTTACTCCTCTACAAATTAACCTCAATATCTCAATAGAAGACTCGTACTTTGCTGATGATAAATAAACGACGTCCATGTATTTTTTGTCTCCATTCCTTCACCTCTGGGTTGTCTGGAAGAGAACGCTTTAAGCTATAAGACCGCCCATTGTGACATCCTACGTTTTTATTGTAATTTTAGTTGTAATTGTTTGTTAATTGTGGTGTTATAACAAAGTTATTTTATGAACATTTATAGCGGTTTGTTTCAAGATGTTCGGCGATTGCTCGTTACTCGTTACGAACGTTTGGTGAATACGAAGCATTACAAAATAAGCTAAGTGCAAAAGGGAAAAATGCAATGAAATAGCTGTCCCGTTCCGTGAAATGTCGTGTGTCAAATGGCAACTCCCACGGTATTTGTGCAGGGGGGGACTCAGTGACGTTACAAGTTGAAAACATGATATTAATAGATAGATAGATAGATAACACTTTATTGCACTTAAAAAAGAAAACATAATATACAGTTGGTAACACATAATCAATAAGCACAATAGGCGGTCTTATTGCTAAGCAGCGATCTCTTCCAGACAACCATAGGGTAAGGAAAACAACACATAAAAGAGGATAGTGTGCAGTAGATAATAAGTAGAAAATGCTTTTAAACTAAAATGGTTAAAATATGATATACATATATATATATATATATATATATATATATATATATATATATATTAATATTAATTATAAGATAGATGTATACCTACTTTCTACCTAAACTATATTCTTATATAGAGTGATATTAGTACATAGTAGGTCTATATTTTATACTATACAAATAAAACTTTTCTTACTTACTGTATTTACTGTATTTAGAGCGAACTATTTTCTATTTTTTATGTTATATATTCTATGGTACTTTACACGTGAACGCTGTGTTTACCTGTTATTGGTAGTGCATTTAGCCTTATTTAATTTTAAGAAATCTTTGTCTTTAGAATAAGAAACAATGTAAGTAATATTGGTGAACCAAATAAAGAAAATAAATAAAAATAAAACATTTTTTGTTGTGGCAGGCCATCGCTAAAAGCAATATATTCTAGTCAACCTTTAAATAGATTGGGCTTTAAAACAGAAATAGTATCTTATAGTCTAACTAGAATCCGGTACTACCACAGAATACTAAGGGACAGAAGCATCACTCCGCACAGAAATGTAAACGAATAGCGACTCTTGCTATGACGCAATAAAATTCAATTCAGCCCGCCTAGCGCTGCATACCTACCAGTCATATTAACCTACAGAGCGCGTCTCTTTCTATCGCATAGCTCTTATCTCTTCTGACGCGGCACGTGTAACGACGCGCGACCCGTCGACGGTGTCCGGGTATGTACTTGTAGCTTCATACCTACAGTGCGGAGTGCGCTACGCCTGGTACTACATATACGTTGATTCAGAGTCAAAGTCGCCGAATGCATTAAGCCGATATCCTGCTAATATTCACGCTAAAACTACTGAATGGATTTTGATGAAACTTTACAATAATATAGCTTACACATCGGAATAACACATAGGCTACTTTTTATCGCGGGAAACCACGGGTGAAACCGCAGAGCGCAGCTAGTCATAAATAAAAATAAAGAGCGCCTATTAGCTTACTACAGTTTATTTAGCTTCGTTGTGTACCTAACACAGTAGGTATACCCTACATAGTCATACACGCTATGTAGGGAGGGTGTACCTACTGCCAGTAGGTACACCCTCCCTACATAGCGTGTATGTCGTAAGTGCCCTGTCGTAAGTGTGTCGTGAGTAGGTAGATAAGTTAGGCCGTAGGTAGAGAACACAAGAACTAGTGTCTTCGCCTTAATAAAGACAATAAGAAAGTGTTAATGGACATATTCTTAGTTTTACTCTAGCTAGCAGTTTAAGTTAATTTCAAATTACTTATCAGTCTTATTAGGCTAGATTGTACTGTTAATAAAGTGCCAATATGAGACACGTCATTACACAAAAATATTATTTTGTACTAGCTGCGCCCCGCAGTTCCACCCGCGGTTTCCCGGGATAAAAAGTAGCCTATGTGCTATTCCAAGTCCTAAAGTACATACCAAATTTCATCAAAATCGATTTGGTTTTTGTGCCGTGAAAGCGTAACAAACATCCATACATACAAACTCGCGTTTATAATGTTAGTAAGCTAGCTTTTTTTTTTATGTAACTGAATGACGAAACGAGCTGGTCGTTTGCCTGATGGTAAGCAATACGTCAGCCCATAACAATAGCAGCACCACCCAGAACTTTGTTTTGCAAAATCCTGCGCGGCACTGCACTGCGCTCGTCACCCTGAGACAATTAGCTGTTGAGTCTCATAATGCCCAGTAATTTCGCTGGCTACAATGCTCTTCAAACCGGAACACAGGAATGCTTGCGCACTACTGCTTGGCGGTTGAATAACTGGCAAAGCGGTGGTACCCACCCAGACGGAGGCGGTGGTGCCTCTCGCATACGAGAAACCTACCACCAGTGCTATAGCTATTATAAAGGGGGAACGCTGCCAGTATCTTCGGAACCTTGCCTAAAGAGACTCCTTTTAATAATATATTTTAGTTATTATATTATATTTTTTACGGTTTTTTGTTTTAGTTTCATTGTTCTAGTACATATTTCATATTAAATGGCAATACTATGTTAGTAAGCATTGTATTGTAAATAAAATATATATTTCACTGTAATCCGTCCCTGAGTCGTTTGGCCCACGACATTTCATTTCGTGTACATTCCTTGTGCTACAACTTGTTCTACGGAATAAAACAAAAAGAAATATGTAGGTACCTACAATATAGTTATACACACAAATATCTAAATAGTGTAAAACAAAGTCGCTATCCGAGCCCTCATTTCTATTTCTCCGCTTACTTCTACACTACGCAACGGATTTTGATACGGTTTTCACTGCCATTTAGATATTTTCTTACGAAAGGTTAATATGTATAATTAATTTTAATTAATTTTTTGTATAGTTGAGAAAATTCAATGTTTTGTAATGAAGTCGTCAAATGACACCACATTAGTAATTTTTTTCTATTTTTTTATGTAATTGAATGACGAAACGAGCTGGTCGTTTGCCTGATGGTAAACAATACGCCAGCCTATAAAAATAGCAGCGCCACCCAGAACTTTGTTTAGCAAAATCCTGCGCGGCGCTGCACTGCGCTCGTCACTCTGAGACAGTTAGGTGTTGAGTCTCATAATGCTCAGTAATTTTGCTGGCAACATTGAATAATAGATAGATAGATGAACACCTTATTGCAAACATTAAATTACAGACATTACATAAAAACAATTAAAGAAATTGTTACAATGGGCGGCCTTATCGCCAAAAGCGATCCCTTCCAGACAACCTTTGGATGGAGAGAAGTTATCAATATGTTAAAGCCGGAGATGTAAGGTCTACAATAATAATATAAACATAAACAATGTCAATAAAGTTAAATAATATATACAAAACAACAGCAACATCTGAATGCCTACATAAACATACATATACTAGGTACACATCATTAGATACATTGAAGTCGGGTTTTTTTAATAAATATTTCATTATTTTATTATCAATATATATGATTTATTAATTTAATTATGAATATAGTTGAATTTAACCAGAAGTTCGTATCGGCACACTACCGTCGATGTTGAGTGCCGACGCGTCGGCACTTAAAACTTCATTACTAAGAAGTCTTCGTCATTCAAAAGTTGCCTGGAAGATACTGTGTTTAGCGATAAGGCCGTCCATTGTGACATAATGAAATCTGATGCTATTATTATTTTTCATTCATTTGAAAGCTATTGTAATGAATTTGACGTCTACAATAAAAATATAATTGTTTTGATTTATTTTGGCTATAAATTTTAATGTCTAAAGAGTAAAAAAACACTCTAAAAATATGTATTAAATAAACACAAAAATGTACTTTTAAACGTCTTAAACACATTGTAAAGTTAAGTTATCATGACTGAAAAAAAAGGTATGAATGTCTACCCATTTCTTTCCCATACGCAAATTGAAGTCCGGGCCCAGAAAAGAAATGCGAAAACTGACTCTACCAGGGCTTCGGAAATTAACCCGCTAGAGAAGATAGCACCAAGAAACTGAAAATATTGAACGTAAGCAACTGTCGAATCTGTATGGCTACGATAAATTCCTATTATTTTGATTGTGTTCATTCAGGTGCTTGTCGCATTACCTATACACAAAACACTCTACATTTTAACCGACTGCAATAAAAGGAGGAGGTTGTCAATTCGATTGTTTTTTTTTTAAGTTTGTTACCTCAGAACTCAGAACGATGTGGAAAATTCTTGCGTTTAGTTCAGTATAGCTACAAAGTGGTCCCATATAAATTTCATCGATATTTGACCTTGGACTTCGAAGATACATAAGAATTAAAGTCAGTTTTTGGTATAAAATGAATTAATAATTTAATATATATAACGAAATATATAATAAATTACGCCCAACAATTACCTACCTAGATCGTGGCCCCTAACTAGGATTCTCTGTATCTAGAGAACCAGGAACTACGAGGACCATGGTCCCACAACACTCCGACACAAAACGAATACTTGCGCTTTTTTCACACAAATTTTATGTTGGTACGGATAGCGTTCGAGCGAGTGTGGCTCAGTGGGAGCTCTTGCGACTTGCGATCCGTCGCACCGGAGTTCGATTACCGCTGGCCCCGCACCCACTTTCCTAAGTTATGTGCGGATTTAACACTCGCTCTCAAAACGAAGGAAAAACATCTTGATAAAACTGGCCTGACCAAGAATTAATCACAAAAGTTCAATAACGTGTGACATCTACAACCCGCACTGTGCTAGCGTGGTGAATTATGTCCCATACTCTCTCTACGAGAGAAGTCCCCGTCCCACTAGTGGGAACTTAAGGGCTGATGATGATGATGGATAACGGTAATTGGATAAACATACCTACCTATAACGTCATTTGCATATCACACTAATATCGATTGATTGATAAATAACCCTTTATTGTTCACCAATAACATAACAAAAACAAAAATAGAACTTAAAAATTAATAGTACAATGGGCGGTCTTATCGCTAATAAGCGATACCTTCCAGACAACCTTTGGATGGAGAGGATTTGTGATACGACAAAAGACGGTGGTGTACTCATTTATAACTACTATTATTATAAATGCGAAAGTTTGTATGTAACTAAATATGTTAGTGTTTGTTCACTTCACGCCGCAACGACTTAACAGATTAGAGTGAAATTTGGAATGGAGATAGCTTATACACTGTATGAGCACATAGGCTTATCACGGGAAACTGCGGGCGAAACCGCGGGGTGCAGTTAGATTTATTTTAATAACGAGCGACCCGCCCCGGCTTCGCACGGTTATTATACATATAAACCTTCCTCTTCAATCATTCTATCTATTAAAAAAACCGCATCAAAATCCGTTGCGTAGTTTTAAAGATTTAAGCATACATAGGGATATAGGGACAGAGAAAGCGACTTTGTTTTATACTATGTAGTGATTATCATCGTTTGGCTTTTTATTCAGTTGAGCTCAAACGCATAACCAAAATACTTTATTGGTTTCTCGTATGCGAGAGGCCGCCTGGGTGGGTATCATCGCTTTTTCAATTAGTCTGCCGCCGAGCAGTAGTGCGCAAGCATTACTGTGTTCTGGTCTTAGGGCCTTGTACCCAGCAAATTTACTGGGCATTATGAATCATAAGAGCTAATTGTCTCAGGGTGACGAGCGCGAGTGCCACGCAGGATCTTGCAAAAAATAATTTGGGTGGTGCTGCAACTGTTATGGGCAGTCGAACTGCTTACCATCAGGCAAACGACCTGTTTGTATCATTATTTAGATAGGTAGGTACCTACATAAAAAATAGCTTTTAAAACTACATAAAAATCTCACTACGTATGTAGAGAAAGATGTACTTAATAATTAAATGGTACCAAATAAGAACCGAGTAAATGCAGTTTATATCATAGTATCGTAAACTATATCGTTCCCAATTCTTCAAAGCATAAGGCTATGCTTGAAAACGAAATTGACGAAAATCAACTTTACACAAATTAAACTTTAACTGTACCTTACATAACTTAACCGAGTCGCGAACATAGTATTTAACTCGCTAAATACATAGCAACAGCACAAATAATGCTTAATAAGTCACTTACATCAATAAATCTATTTAATTTAAGGCAAATTGTTGCAGCAATTATGTTTAAGGCCATTTTGATGTATGGCGGCGTTGGTTCGGGAAATCACCGCGGCGTGAAGCGGCGCTGGCGTCGGTAGTTCCGCTACTCGACGGCAGATGACGTTGATTTTTATCGATTTATGATTGATTGTTTGGGTTCGTATCTACGTATGATGCCTGTGTCTGTGGTAAAAATATGGTTAGTGCTGTTATTCATATTTTAAATATAATATATGCTTTGCCAGTTATTCAGCCGTAAAACAGTAGTGCGCAAGCATTACTGTGTTCCGGTTTGAAGGGCTTTGTATCCAGCGCGAAATTACTGGGCATAAGAAATTTATGTCTCGGGGTGATGAGCGTAATGCAGTGCTACGCAGTTTTTACGGTATTAAAGGTTCTGGGTGGCAGTGAAAATGTTATAGGCAGCAGTGGCGCTTACCATAGGCGAACGACTTGCCCCTCTCATTACTCAATACCATAAAAAATATGGTTCAGATCTGAAACACATTTTTTACAAACTTTCATTTAACTTGCAATGTTTGTATGTTTGTTTGGGTCAAATCTTGCAAGCTGAAACAGAACCACTTCCTCTTATCCGACGGAGTTGAAATTTTGAGATGACAATGCAATATTATGGTGACAGCGAGCTGATCTGATGATGGAGACGGAACGTGGGCAACGGGACTCCTTGACGGATAATCGTATTTGTGTTTAGGCTCATTTAAATCTGCTCGCGGTTCCGATTACAAATTTGTTAAAAGCTTGTCTTGAAAAATATATGTTTCAAAAAGTTTTTTATTCATTACTTATTCTAAAACCCTACAAAATATTATTCATTTTGGAGTTTGGTTTATTCCCTTGTTAGTAACAACAGAATACATATGCAACTGTCACTGAATATAACTCAACAGATACAATGAATTCTGCTACATAATAGCATAAAATAGCATAAATAGCAGAAACTACTCATTTAGCGTCATCTTCTTAGCATAATAACTGTTATTTTATGTTGGCTATTAACGTTTTTGTTGAGTTTGCTGATGACATGTGTACTCATGGTCAGAGCATTGAGGTCTCACTGACCATATGATTCTGACTCCTCAATGGGTCAGAGAGATTTGGTCAGTTGTATTGTGGACTAGGTGACAGGACAGACGTTGTCCTGTCAAACAACTGACAGTGATGTCAAACGCAATAAGGTTACATTTGAAAAGTTCATCCCTGACCTATCTCCATTAAATCTCTCCTTACGTATCTAGACTCCCCTTACGTATCTTTTAAAAGTTATTATCAATTATATAAATAAACACAAAATTAATTTTAATTACAATTAATTGCAATTTTATGGTCATATTATTAATTTTTTTTTTTTTAACGGGCGAATGCCTTTATTACTCAAAACAAACTACACTACTTACTTATTTAAATTGAATTATTACAATTAATACTATTTCAAAGTGTATTTAGTTATTTAGGCTAACTTGAATTCTAAATTATTATTATTTTATTTATATGATTATTTCTTAATTACCGATCAAATTCTCTGTGGTATGTCGATTTATCCACCGGCGGAATTGTGGTATGTCAACTCCACAAATGCCATCCAAACAAGAAATGAAGTAAAGTGAAGTAGAAAATTTAATATGATCGTTATGTTTAAATTTTCTAATGTTTCGGGGAACTTTCTTAATTTTTTCTTTCATAATAACCTTCTCCTGACAATAACAAACACAACGAAAAAAGAATTAGCGAAATTGGTCCAGCCGTTCACGCGTGATGCCGTGACCAAGGGATATAGGGATTCATTTTGAAAAAGAATCGATGTAAAAGATAGATAGGTGGAAGTCTGACCAAGTGTCAAAGCAACGTTTTACGTTTTAATTTATATTGCCAGAATGTAAAACGTTGATTTGTTTCATTAAAAAAAACTTCTCCTGTACCCTCTGATCCGTCAATCACGCAATCTACAATGCACTGCGCTCGTCACCCTGAGACAATACTCTGTTTTTAACTAAGTTATGAATATATCGATAAAAATTGCTATATTATCTGATGTTGAAACTAGCTACAATATTTTAAAACTAACTAGCTGTGGTACGCGGTTTCATCTGCGGTTTCCCGGGATATATAGTAGTCCTTTTCCTGAACCTACGTACCAAATGTCATCAAACTCCATTCGGTAGTTTTTGTATGATTGAGTAATAAACATTTACCTATCCATCCATTCATCGTCTCTCCATACATCCATCCATCCTCACAAACTGCCTAAACCTAAACTCGCCTATATAATATTTTCAGGATAACTATTTCTTAAAATCAAAAAACGTACCTACATTCCGCCAATAAGTCACCGCCGGTATAAAACCTAACAAAATATTATAATAGGGACCATGGCTTATTACAGTTTCCCACAAAACCTGTAAAGCTAATCATTCCGATGAGATTGGTACCGGAAACATTAGCCTTGTACACCACAGTGTGAAGACAAGCGAATATTTATTTTGAAGGCTACGACGCTGACAGAGAATCTCTTCTAGCAGGCCTAGCGCACTCCGCACTGTAGGTACGAAGCTACAAGTACATAGCCGGACACCGACGGCGGGTCGCGCGTCGTTACACGTGCCGCGTAAGAGCGGCGCGATAGAAAGAGAGGCGCTCTGTAGGTTAATATGACTGGTAGGTATGAAGCGCTACGCGAGCCGAATTGAATTTTATTGCGTCATAGCATGAGTTGCTATTTGTTTAAATTTCTTTGCGGAGTGATGCTTCCGTCCCTTAGTAGGTATTCTCTGTTTCTAGTTGGTTTACTGGTGGTAGGTTTCTCGTATGCGAGAGGCCGTTTGTGTACCACCGCTTTGCCAGTCATTCAGCCGCCAAGCAGTAGTGCGCAAGCATGACTGTGTTCCGGTTTGAAGGGCATTGTAGCCAGCGAAATTACTGGGCATTATGAGACTCAACAGCTAATCAGGTTGACGACTGCAGTGCAGCGCCGCGCAGGATTTTGCAAAACAAAGTTCTGGGTGGTGATGTTATTTTTATGGCGTGTGGTTTACCATCAGGCAAACGACCAGATCGTCTCGTCATTCAGTTACATAAAAAAATGTTATGAGCAATCCTGCCTCCGTACCCATATGTCCTTCAATAGACAATCGTATATTGTGTTAAGCTCAGATTAAGGTTTCATTGCGACAATCCTACTATATCCTAGTTATATATAGAGCGAGTGTGGCTCAGCGGGAACTCATGCGCCTTTCGATCAGACGCAACTGGGTTCGAATCCCGACTCGGCCCTGCACCAATGACTTATAGTTAAGTGCAGATTTTGCACGCTAGCTCTAAAACGGTGAAGGAAAACATCGTTATGAAACCCGCTTACGCGCTTTGGAGTGGTAGGCTCTGGCCGTGGTTGTAATACCACCCACCGAACAAAGCCATGCCGTCAAGCGACCTAGTCGTGTTTCGGGATGATGTTCGGTGAACCATCGGGGAGACGGGTCTGAGCAGCCGCTCAACTGCCGTCTCTCTCTAGATCTATGTGCTCCATCTTAGGCCACATCATCGCTTCACATCAGGCGAGATAGTGGCCAAACATATATCTATTAAGTGTAAAAAAAATAATATTATAAACGCACGAAAGTTTGTAAGAATGGATGTATGGATGTACCTTTGTTACTCTTTCACGCAAAAACTACTGAATGGATTCTGATGAAATTTGGTATGGAGATAGCTTATAACTTGGATTAACGCATAGGCTACTTTTTATCCCGGGAAACCGCGGGTGAAACCGCGAGGCGGCAGCTAGTACCTTATATTTATTATATTGTCCCAACTTTTATCTCAACTTGTAGTTTTCGCATTTTGGTATGTTTTTTTATTTATTTTTTATACTTATATAATGAACCAATAACTTGATTCATTGATTAAACAACAATTAAGACAGACTTTTATCTTAATACTAAGCGGACGGCATCGCGAGTATTATCATGTAAGAGTGTAAAACCAATTACGAGAGATAATATCATCATCATCATCATCAGCCATACGTTCCCACTGCTGGGACACGGGCCTTCTCTCATAGAAAGAGTATGCCATAATCCGCCACGCTGGCGCAGTGCGGGTTTTTCTTTTCTTTTTCTTGGAGATACCGGTTTCCTCACGATGTTTTCCTTCACCGTTTTTTTGAGCGAGAGTTAGATACGGACATAAAAATGTTAGTGGTAGCGGGGCCAGGGGGCATACTCCGAGTTGCTTTCGTCAGTTCGTTCGTTCGGACTAAAAGAGACACTCTTATGCCTGTTGTATAGCGCTGTCCCTTTCATCCGACAGAACGAAGATCGTAATTACTTTTTCAGAGTAAGGCCGCAGGATTCGAACTCGGTGCGTCGGATCGAACGTCGCACGTTCTTTAGTGGAGTCACACTCGCTCTAAAGATAAAATGCAATTTTTTATTTTCAGCTTAGCATAGCTCAGTTCACCACAGCTCGTACCTTAAAAATCGAAAACCGAAATATAAAAAGTATTTTATGATTATTATTAAAATATTGTTACGAACATCATAAATGCTTTATCATTTTTAATATTCATAATTTTGTATTCATGCCTGTATAATATAAACGTGCTGAGAATATGATTATGTATGTATGTATGTGTTCTGTGTGTATGTGTTTTGTATGTATGTGTTTTTGTTTGTTGCGGCTTGTAACTTTTATTTGACATGAGTAAGAAACGGATTTTGTAGAGTAATGCATGGCGTAGAGACTCTAAAAGAAAATTGCAGGGAACTAACTATAATAGGTACCTATAACTCCTCAATACTCAATACTCAATAGTTTATTGCAATCATATATGTTTGTACATTTGAAGAGGTCTTATGAAAAGGTAAGTTAACATATGTGACCCTGACAGGGTATGGCAATAGGAGTAATAGGAGCGAGCGGACCGATCCATTAAATAAACATTGGTATTTTATAGTCATAAAAAGAATTAATTTTATTAGTATATTGATTTAAAGTATCTATTTACTTGTCATTAAAAAATCGTGTAAGTTGTAGTAGCATTTGTTAATCAGGTATTGTTTTAATTTTTTTAGGAAGATTGATTTGATGTTTTCAACTTTTATGTTGTCTGGAATTTTGTTGTAAATTTTTATTGCCATGACGTTTGGGCCTGAGCTATGGATTTTTAGTTTCGAGGTCGGTAGCACGAGGTTGTGTTTGCTCCTACTTTCAAATCTTCGTACTCCTTTTTCTTCTTCTTCTTCTCTCGTGTGGGTGTGTGGCCAACCCTGGTGTCGGAGTTTTTAGTCCGCCCGCAGGCCTCCGATATGGCCTAGACTGTTGTCCTTAGACAACAACCGGGACCGACAGCTTAACGCACACACTCTATATTTCTTTCGCGACCTGGAAGACTGGTAGATAATGCTAAATAGCATTAAGTCATTCCTCGTACTATTAGTGCAAAACTATTAAATAAATAAATAACGTGCCCTTCGAAGCACGGTAGCGCTCAGATATAAATACCACACAATCGGTCACCCATCCCATTTGTAACCGCTGCTAACGTTGTATTACTGATGATCTGTTACGAATGGCCAGGTGAACTATGCTAGAAGCGCTACTGTATCTCCTGGGAATTAGGAGAATTACCTAAGAGCCATTGTCTCAGGGTGACGAGCTGGTTGCCAGGTGATGGGATGGCCACACACTCACACGGTAGAAATAGAAGAAGGACGAAGTTGTCCTTAGAAATATTTAGAGTACTCGTTTTGTCACTTAAAATACTCAAATTCACTTCTTTTTGGTGTTTGTCCAATGCATTCCAAAGATTTTTAAAAGTTCGTAAGAATCTCGAAGCAATAAAACTGCCTATTATATAAATATATATATATAAACCTCTCTCGTTTAGTTTTACGTTATTATATTGCATCGTATAGATTTATCCACCAACCCACACTGGGCCAGGTGTGGTGGATTATGGCCCATACTTTCTCTCTACGAGGAAAGGCCCGAGTCCCAGCAGTGGGAACGTAATGGGCTGATGATGATGATGATGTATACATTTATACAGTTATTATATTGTATTTTATGTGTAGGTAACTTATTTAATTTTGCGTCGTCTATGTCGCGCCTAAAACAAAAGCCTCTGAATGTTCAATACTCTACACCACCTTATCATTATGTTAATTCGCCGTATCCACTCCAGACTAGTCCGTAATGACGCATTAGAATCATAATCACCTGATACCCATCTGTCCTGCCGAAAACAATTTGATTTTGAATATAGGTTGCTGTCGAACCTTCCAGAATAATAATGAGGTCCATTTTACCAGATGACGTCATCATGTTAAGCCTCTGGCGTAGTGGTTGGGCAGTCTCAACACGGTTGCTGGTACGATTTCCATTGCGACAAATATTTTACAAATTTGACAGCCTCTGTGGTGTGGTGGTTGGGCAGGTTGGCTCAAATCTCATACACCACTGAGGTTTCGGGTTCGATTCCCGCGACGCGACAAATGTTTGTGCACAGAAAAAAAGCGCTAGCATTTGTTTCGTGTCTGGGTGTTGTGGGACCATGGTCCTCATAGATTCTGGTTCCCTAGATACAGGGAATCCTAGTTAGGGGTCAGGATCTATGTATGTGATCGTTGCGCGTTATTTACAACTGACTTTCGATCAGACGCACCTGAGTTCGAACCCCGCTGGCCCCGCACCACTGAATTTCTTAGGTTATGTGCGGAATTAGCACTCGCTCTAAAAACGGTGAAGGAAAACATCGTGAGGAAACCGGCATGTTCAAGAATTAATCACAAAAATTCAAGGACATGTGACATCCACCAACCCGCACTGGGCCAGCGTGGTGGATTATGGCCCATACTCTCTCTACGAGGGAAGGACCGAGGCCCAGCAGTGAGAACGTAATGGGCTGATGATGATGATGATATAATACCGTGAAGTGGGGCTACTTGGGCACCCCGGGGCTACATGAACACGACGCAAACGTGTTCATTCCTGTGTTACGAAAATCATGTTAGATGATGTTTTTGTTCATTTGTCTTTTGTTTCTTATTGTTACTGGTAGTTGGTGATGAAAAATGGTGCGCACGTATGAAAAGACTCCAGGGTCAAAACCCTACATGAATTACAAAGTGGAAGACCTGAAAAAAGCTATGAATGCGGTTCGAGGGGTTTCGCAGAAAAGGGCCGCATAAACTTTCAAAGAGCCTTGAGCTACGCTAGTACGGAAGATGTTCGGAAGGAATAATAAATAAATACACCCAGAGGAGCAGTTGATATCTGAAACCCTGGCTGTTGCTGTAAATTGTGGATTTGGAGATTTTTTTGTACCTATTTAATATGACCGTATACCAGGTGGAGTCGAATGAGTCTAGAGCGAGTGTGGCTCAGCGGGAACTCATGTGCCTTTCGATCCGACGCACCTGGGTTCGAATCCCGACTCGGCCCTGTACAAATGACTTATTAAGTGCAGATTTTGCACGCTCGCTTTAAAAAACGGTGAAGGAAAACATCGTGATGAAACCCGCTTACGCGCTTTGGAGTGGTAGGCCCTGGCCGTGGTTGTAACACCACCCACCGAACAAAGCCATGCCGTCAAACGACCTAGTCGTGTTTCGGGATGATGTTCGGTGAACCATCGGGGAGACGGGTCTGAGCAACCGCACAACTTACGTCTCTCTAGATCTATGTGCTCCATCTTAGGCCACATCATCGCTTCACATAAGGCGAGATAGTGGCCAAACATAGATCTATTAAGTGTAAAAAAAAAAAACGGCAGGTTGGGCTGGTGAACGTCTGTATTCCTCGAGTGTTGGTGAGAGAAAGAGAACAATTGGAGTTCTTATTTGCTAACGTTGGCACTATATGCGCTAGTGATGCGAAACAAAACTATTACCATACAAATTTTTAATCGATATTAGTGTTGGGACCCCAACATGCTCATGCTCAAAACTCCATCACACAGTAGCTCATTTTACGATAAGTCCTTCACCGTTGAAGCCGTTAGACTCTGGAATGCGCTGCCAGTGGAAATCAAACGCTCCCCATCACTGGCCACTTTCAGAGAACGTATTAGGAAATTATATTTATCCACTTCATAATATTTATCATTATATTTTGCTATGGAATTCTGCTATGGTATTTTAATCCGTTCACTTTTGGATTGTATAATATGTCTGTTAATTATATATTGTATGTATGTATGTATATTAATTAGGTATATAAGTATATTTATATAGTCATATATATATTTAAGTAATTAGATTATATATTGTATATCATATGTAAGCCCTTAGTATGTCTATTATATTTTCTATCACCACCGTCTGTGTATGTTTCGTTATTCCTCTCCATCCAAAAGTTGTCTGGAAGAGATCGCTTTAAGCGATAAGACCGCCCATTGTTACACCACTGTAAACAGTTGAATTGTACTTTATCTCTATTTTTAAGGTGAATAATAAAGTGTTTATCTATCTATCTATCTATCTATCATGCTGCGGCCTACGAAATGAACATAAGACAATGCAACAATTTTTTAACACTATATCTTTCTTTACAAACATATCTACATAGTATAATAAGCTGAAAATAATATTACTTTATGTTTAACTAGATAAAAGTTCTTGAAATTTAACAAAGTTGTAAATGTTAGCCGGTTACTGTTATGATGCTATCTGTTAATACAATGCAGAAGAACTATGTTACGTGCGATGCCTCCACGCGTATTGCATAGTTGCACTTTCCGCCCATTGACGTCAATCGCCGCGCAACCGCTGCATCAGCATCGACCCGCCGCGGCTCGTGTTCATAGGATTAAGCGTCACTTTTGTGCCTAACTTTGGACGAAGCGAACCATTTTAGATTAGATTAATTGTAACATTTATTTTTAATTAAATTTAGTTTGAATAAATTTGATTTTTTTTGAGATCCTCGTTGCGACCATCTATTTTTGGCGCAGTCGGTAGGATCGCTTAGGGAATTAGGGAACACGACATCGGTTTCCTGCCAGGCGATCCAGAATCTACAGATTGGTTGCGGCCGAGGAGAGTCCGGACATTGACTCGTCAAAGAAAATTATGTGAGTACCTTGAATCTTTCAAGTATTTGCCTTCCTAGTTCTTATATTTCCTTGTCCCATTTTATTTTATTATATTGTGTGTGTCTTATATTTTACGCGTTTCCATCGCGCGAACGTAGTAGATATTTTAGTGAAATAGTGTTTTAATAGTGTACAAGATTTTTCACCCTCGGGAATCTCGTAGTGGTAGTCGTAGGAGTAGTAGTAGGATAGATAGTAGGTTAGCTATTATAGACGAACATAGAGAAATAGAGTCGATAGATTCTAACGATATGTCTGACCAGGTAGATACCATCTTTAAGTCCCTCAGAGTGTTACCCGAATTTGACGGGAACCCACACGTGCTGACGCGTTTCATAAATCTGTGCGATCAATTGGTGTCAACGTATTATAAAGAAGGCTCTGATCATAAACTAGCTAACTTAGCGCTATTTAATGGCATACTAAATAAAGTGACAGGATCCGCGGCTAGACTTATAAATGCTAACGGTATCCCGGACACCTGGCAAGGCATACGTGGCGCGTTGATTAATAATTTCGCAGACCATCGTGACGAGACCGCCCTATACAATGACTTGTCCCTGCAAAGTCAAGGGTCTAGCACCCCGCAGGAGTTTTACGAGCGCTGTCAAAATCTGTTCAGCACAATTATGACTTACGTCGATTTACATGAGTCCGTAGCTACTACGATAACAGCCAAGAGAACTTTATATTCGAAGTTAACGTTGCAGGCCTATTTACGTGGTCTTAAAGATCCCCTAGGCTCTAGGATTCGGTGTATGCGTCCCGAAACTATGGAGATGGCCCTCCAGTTTGTACAGGAAGAGCTAAACACCCTCTACATTCAACAACGCAATGAGGGTAGCTCTAATAGGAAAGATTGGCAACCACAGGCCCCAGCTAGTAATTTTAAACTGCCTCTCAATAGCTTCTCTATGAGAGCCCCTGGCTTTAGCATGCCCGGTCCGTCGATACAGCCGATTTATAGCGCGCCTGGCCCGTCACGCCAACAGCACATGGCACCACCAGCTATGCAAGGTTGGAGACCTAACCCGAACCAAATGCAGACGTTCCGTGGTCCCACGCGTACGCAGCAAATGTTCCGTGCGCCCCCGCCGAACTATCACCCCCAGAGTAACGTGTTTAGGATGCCAAATAGACCACAGAACCAGCAATCTAATTTCACTGCCCCGCGTCCCATGAGTGGTGTCAGCCATTTTGTACCACGTGCATTGCCACCCACAGGTCATGACTGGAGGAAGCATGGCAACCCTCCTCCTAGTAACTATTTCAAAACGCGTGAGGTTAACTTCAATGAGTTAGGTTGCGACTATGGAATACAGTATGACTATGATAATAGTTACCCCGAGTACGATCAGTACTATTACACATGCGATCAATACCCGGAGTATTACGATTGTGGTTATGAGTATCCCGAGAGCGCGAATGTAGAAGAAGTAGGGAACCCTATCCCGGATCAGGAGGATTTTCAGAAGGGTACGAATTTAGACAAGCAAAAATAGAAATAAATTTGCAGACACAGAGACAGCTTATGTATGTTCAGATACATGATCCACCTCTCAAGATCTTAATAGACACAGGTGCTAATCAATCTTTCATAAGCCCTCGCGCTGTCCAAAATTATTTCTATGATGTGCCCCTCAACTATGAACCTTTCGAAGTGACTAACTCTAATGTTACTAGTACACACAAGCATTCCATCACTGTGCCTTGTTTTACGGAATATCAGGAAGAAGGTGACATGACATTGTTCGTGTACGATTTCCATCAGTACTTCGACGGTTTACTAGGACTAGACTTATTAACCGCATGGGACTCTAACATAGACCTTAAGAACAGAGTACTAACAACGAGAAACGCTAAAATCCCTTTACAGATTTACGATTCTCGTAATGTGAATTTGTACGAAGACATTATACCAGCTCATTCGTCTAAGTTGGTTCGATTACCTATTAACAGTCAAGATGGTGACGTCATCGTACAAAGTCAAACTATTTGCAACTGTTTAGTTACTGACTGTTTAACTGCGGTAAAGAATAATCGTGGTTGGGTTGAAATTCAAAACGACTCGCCTAATGACGTAATCTTTTCAATGGATCGGCCGGTATCAGCCGAAGTGTTCAACTTAGAGTGCGAACGCACTGAACACTTATCCGAACGCGCGACCGAAGTTCTATCGCGACTTAGAACCGATCATTTAAATCCAGAGGAGCTTGCTAACTTAGAAACCTTATGTGCGCGTTACGCGGATGTCTTCTACATCGACGGTGAACCTTTGACGTTCACTAACAAAATTAAACATCGTATTAAAACCACGGATGAAGTTCCTGTCTATACTAAAAGTTATAGATATCCCTATGTTCATCGACAGGAGGTCAAAGATCAAATAGCTAAAATGCTTGACCAGAACATCATTAGACCGTCTGATTCTGCCTGGAGCTCACCAATTTGGGTTGTTCCTAAAAAGGCTGACGCGTCTGGTAAAACTAAATGGCGCATTGTCGTGGACTTTCGAAAAGTAAACGAGAAAACGGTTGATGATAAATATCCCATCCCTAACATCACCGACGTTTTAGACAAATTGGGCAAATGCCAATATTTCACGACCTTGGATTTAGCCAGCGGGTTTTATCAAGTGGAAATGGACCCCGCTGACATTCCGAAGACCGCTTTCAATGTGGAGAACGGACATTACGAGTTTCTGAGAATGCCAATGGGTTTGAAGAACTCTCCATCAACCTTTCAAAGGGTGATGGATAATGTCCTTAAAGACCTACAGAATAATATCTGTCTAGTATATTTAGATGATATTATTGTGTTCAGTACCTCCCTTCAGGAGATGATGGTTAACTTGGAAAAGGTCTTCACGAGGTTACGCGAATCTAACTTCAAGATTCAGATGGATAAGTCAGAATTCTTGAAGTTAGAAACCGATTTCTTAGGTCATGTCATTTGCAGAGATGGTGTCAAGCCAAACCCAGACAAAATCAAGGCTATAGAAAAATATCCCATTCCTAAAACCCCGACCGAAATCAAACGTTTTCTTGGACTTCTCGGTTACTACAGGAAATTCATCCCTGATTTTGCTAGGATCACGAAACCGTTAACACAATGTTTAAAAAAGGGTTCTAAAATAGTACTCGACCAGAATTATACCAACTGTTTTGAACATTGCAAGACGCTCCTAACCAATGACCCGATTCTACAGTACCCAGATTTCACTAGGGAATTTATTCTAACAACTGACGCTTCCAATGTCGCCATTGGAGCCGTGTTATCACAGGGTACTATAGGTTCCGATAAACCCGTCGCTTATGCCTCAAGAACTCTGAATTCTAGCGAGCTGAATTACAGTACGATAGAAAAAGAGCTTCTTGCCATTGTATGGGCTACTAAGTATTTTAGACCCTATTTGTTTGGCCGAAAGTTTAAAATCATAACGGACCATAAGCCTCTACAATGGGTGATGAGTTTAAAAGAGCCTAACTCTAGACTGACAAGATGGCGTTTGAAACTAAGTGAATACGATTTCACAGTCATCTATAAACAGGGAAAGTGTAACACGAACGCAGATGCGCTTTCAAGGATTGAGATAAATAACGAGGAGATTAGCTCCATAGTTGTGAATCCATCTGAGAAAACGCACCCGTTAGATGATTCAAGAACCGTCACAGCTTCGGAAGCTGCAGATGATTCTAGAACCATCACGGTTCACACTGACGCTGAAAATCCCATCTTGGAAGTCCCTATTGCAGATGACCCCTTGAATAGGTTCACGAAACAAATCGTTTTTACTGTGGTAGGTGACATAAAAGGTAAAACCGTTGTGACTAAACCGTTCGAGACACATACTCGTACGTCCATCCAGTTGTCCGAGTCAAACCTCGAGGATGACGTCATTAATGCCATCAGAGAGTATGTGCACCCAAAGATTAAAACCGGCTTGCTTATTAACCCGTATGAAGCTATGTACAGAATAGTACCGATTATACAGCGAACGTTTAAAAATTCGGCTATGAACCTCATGATAGTAAAAACTGAGTTAGAGAATGTACGCGAATATCTGCGACAACAGGAAATCATTAGTAAGTACCACGACGGTAAAACCAACCATCGCGGTATTAACGAGTGTTACCTGGCACTGTCTCATAAGTATTACTGGCCGAAGATGAGAGAGCATATTACGAAGTTCATTAACGAATGTACGATCTGTGGTCAAGCGAAGTACGATCGAAACCCAATAAAACAACAATTTCGAGTCGTACCGCCAGCCAGTAAACCATTTGAACTAGTTCACATGGATTTACTCACCATACAGGGTGAGAAGTTTTTGACCATCGTCGACGCGTTTTCAAAGTATGCTCAAGCGTATTACTTACGAGACGGAACCGCGATTAGTGTTGTACAGGCCTTCTTAACATATTGCACTCATCATGGAATGCCCTTCACTATTGTAACAGACAACGGACCCGAATTTGTTAATCAGTTGATGGCCGAATTTCTCAGACTACATAAGATTCAACATCATAGGATTGCACCTCATACACCTAACGAAAATGGCATTGTTGAAAGGTTTCACTCAACAATACTAGAGCATTTACGTCTTCTCAAGCTCGAACACAAAGGTGAAGCAACTATCAACCTTATGCCCTATGCCCTTCTGGCGTATAATAACTCCATCCATAGTTTTACAAAGTGTAAACCTATTGAGGTGATAACTGGTCACTTTGACCCTCGAGATCCGTTTGATATAGATCTTACATCTCATTTATTGCAGCAGTATATAACAGATCATAAAAATAAAATGTGTAAAGCCTATAATGTCATCCATGAATCGTGTACTACACTCCGTACTAACTTAACTGACAATCGTAATGCTAACCGTGACCCTGAAATAGATTATTCCCCCGAGCAACAAATCTTCATCAAAAATCCGTTTGCTTCTAGACAGAAACTTGCCCCACGTTATACGCACGATAAAGTTATGGCCGATTTACCTATTCATATTTATACAAAGAAAAAACGAGGACCCGTCGCTAAGTCCCGACTCAAGAGAGTACCTAAGAGCGCTCAATTGTTACAGGACTCCCCTGGTACTTCTTCTTCTCCTGCCAACGGTGGCGCTGATGCAGGAGATAAAACTTGAGAATCTCGATGATGGTCCCGGAATTTTACCCTTCAAGTTAGGTCCCACCAAAGTCATTTCTCATTATCACTCATTTATCCAGTCTATTAATCTACAGGAATTGCAAACTAAAATAGATTCAGTAGCTAAACAACTAGATACTATTAGCCCCGTGTTAAATAATAAAACATATTCTTTATTCGAACTTCATCTTAATTACTTACAAAATAAAGTTCATAGTGTGTCTGAACAGTTAGAGACTTTTGAAGTTGGTCGTATAAAAAGGGGACTCGTAGATGGTCTCGGATCTGTAGTTAAAAGTATTACAGGCAATCTCGATTATACCGACGCTTTACATTATAACCAAGCTATCAAAGATCTCCATGATACCGATAATAAGTTAGTAACAGAATTAAATAATCATGTTAGCATTTCTAAGGAATGGATGTCTCTATATGAGAAAATTATTAATAATATTGCAGATAATCAGAATAAAATTGAGCAGATAGTTAATAAAATTAGCCAAACGGAAACTACGCGTGACTATGACATCCATAAATACGCACACCTAGCACAAGCATTTCTCATACTCGGCGATAATGTTGATTCGATTTCGCAAGAAGTACTTAGATTGCAGAACGTGTTAGCCTTTATTAAAATGTCGACTCCGCATCATTCAATTATTAACAGGAAGTCACTTGAAACCATTTTCAGCAAATTGCGAAATTTATACAATAGTGATGAAATAGTTGAACTAGATATTAGAGAGTATTACGATATTATTAAAGTAGGTTCTTACTATTTAGGTAACGAAATATTTATAGTATATAAATTCCCAGTTGTTCTCCCCCAAGTATATGATATGTATAAATTATCCATTGTTCCTAATCGATATAATGAAATCCTCACTCCTCCTTTCCCATTCCTGGCTATATACGAGAAAGACTTCAGGTATATAGAGGCAGAATGCCCGAAGACCAGCAAATGGTACATATGTGACGAGAAAAGGAGCCTTCAAAGCCGAGAGAAACCGGACTGTATCCAGCAGCTCATAGTCTCACAGCGCAAAACCACTCTTTGTAAGACTGTTACAGTATCACTGCAAGTTCCAGCCTATGACGAGCTCGATGACAAGCACTACACCCTGAGCTTCCCCACTTCGACGAGGGTACATCTTTCCTGTGGACAAGATCTCTACAAAGAACTTCAGGGCAGCTACCTCGCCGTCATCCCACAGAGCTGTTTCATCAAGACGCCAGACTTCGTCATCTCAAACACGAACGACCGCCTTAAAGGTCAGGTACTTAAGATAATGGACTTATCATTAGAGGAACCAGCCCAGCTGCCAGCACCTGCAACGATCAAGCTAAACTCTATCAGCCTCGATCATCTGCATGCAGCCAATACCAAGATCTCCCTGCAGCAGCCGATGGATCTCCACAAGGACATTGATTATAGCGTGTATCACACCACCATACCGCTATATCTTATATTACTAGCGACTTGTGTGTTTGCTGCAATCATAGCATACCGCAAGTACTTGCAGACTGAAGAACCTGAGGAAGACAAGCCAGAACCATCGGGGATCTACGCCGTTCCCGATAATCAAGGAAGGGTTGATAGGAATCAACCCCCAGCCTCGTTCAACGCCAAAGTCTTCACTCGCTGTTCTACGGGGGGAGGTGTTACGTGCGATGCCTCCACGCGTATTGCATAGTTGCACTTTCCGCCCATTGACGTCAATCGCCGCGCAACCGCTGCATCAGCATCGACCCGCCGCGGCTCGTGTTCATAGGATTAAGCGTCACTTTTGTGCCTAACTTTGGACGAAGCGAACCATTTTAGATTAGATTAATTGTAACATTTATTTTTAATTAAATTTAGTTTGAATAAATTTGATTTTTTTTGAGATCCTCGTTGCGACCATCTATTTTTACTATAACTTTTCTTATTATTATTATTATTATTATTTTCGCTGACAGGCTTGACTGTGAATATATAAGGCATGCCTGCGACAGGCATGTCGCAGTCCCAATGCCAATTAGAAAATGGTAGTTTTATTATTTATATTCTTAAAATCTATAGAAAAAAGAAAGAAATTATAGAGGTGCTATTTTGACAGCTAGGCAAACTATTTTTCCTATATATGTTTAGAATAAGTAGGTACTTATATAGTTCATTTTACGTTTGTTAAGTATTAAGACATCTAAATATTTATTTCCTATATTGTATTAATTTGTTAACATTTTAGGTTTCTATTTTTATTTTGTTTTTATTGTGATTTGCATTGATGTGTCTATAAGTATTGTAAAAAAAAATCCATTATGACATCTAAGTAATTTCCTACATTGTATAAATTTGTTAACACTTTATTTCTATTTCTTTTATTGTAATTTGTGTTGATGGGTCATGGTTACTTGA
This sequence comes from Petrophora chlorosata, assembly GCA_951640565.1. NCBI lineage: Eukaryota > Metazoa > Arthropoda > Insecta > Lepidoptera > Geometridae > Petrophora > Petrophora chlorosata. The sequence continues at coordinate 4,967,482 of OX621216.1, read as the reverse complement.
ATAAAAAACTTTTGAATTTGAATTTGAATTACATATATTTTTATGCTATAATAATATATTCATCATTATTTAGTGCTTAGGTATCTTGCCTATGAAGCTAAAAACTAAACTAGGTACATAGATAGATAGATAGATAGATAAACACTTTATTGTTAAAAACCTTAAATATAGGTACATGAAAAACAAGTAAATTTTACAGTAATCAGCATAACAATAGGCGGTCTTATCGCTCAAAGCGATCTCTTCCAGACAACCTTTGAACAGAAAGGACTAACATAATTTGGAAGGACGGTGGTTTTTTGAAAGAAATGCAAATTCTATTATAAATATATGTATAAATTGGTATAATATATATATATATATATATATATATATATAGATAATATATGACATATACATATAAAAGCATAATATGATAATAATAACACATATATATATATATATACATATATATACATAACAACCATTATATCTTAAGGACACAAATTGAACTTATGAATAACCCTTTTAAAAAGGTATATAAATCATGCAATTAACAATAAACTATTAAATAAATAGTCATGCATCTTTACATTAAACTTTATATATTTATTAGGAAGATATTTACAATTGTCACAAAAAAGAAACTATTAATAAGATATTAAACTATGTACAACTAGAAATTTATATACAAGTGGTTACCATGCGGCAAGCTGTCAAGAACGCTGGCTGCATTCCCGCGTTGAATGGCTAAAGCTATTCTTTCAGCCAGGAATGAGACATTCATTCTTTACATTGACTTTATAGCTATATAACTAGAAACTTGACAATTTACATTACACAAAATTAATCAGTGTCCATTGGCAATAAACAAATTTTATGTATGCCACGAATGTTTCTTATGATTAATATGACCTATATCTTTTGGCTTTTGACTCTGACAAGATTGAAACGCCTGTGGAGAAGAACACCAGATTGGTCAACCTAACTCTTTCGTTCTGCGATAGAAAATAATCAATATCGCCGTTACAGTGGAACCGTTCAGACACGGGAAGTCTTGTCTTGACTTTTCATACAACAGATTTCTTCAGTTAAAATGTGCGAGAAATAATTGTCAACATGTCCGAGATGGCCCTGAAAATTATTGGCTTAAACTCGTTTTTCGTACAGGATTTTCGTTTCAAGATGAAACTAACTTCTCACATTTTTCCGTCGAGTTTCTCGTAGAATTTCACGAATTTTCTGAGACGTCTGTGAAAAATTGTCAACTGTTTCACACCATAGAATCCAAAGATAAAGTAATTCAATTCAATTCAATTCATTTATTAATTTTCAGATATTGACAATCCATTTTGTTAGTATCAACTTACGGGCTATGTAATTTTTTCTTTATAATTTCATGTAAAATAATGTCATTTAGTCAATTCAATAATACTAAAACGATTAATTCAATAAATAATTTGATTAATAATTCATAAAATAATAATGATGATGTCAATAACAAATCATTCAATAACAATAATCAAATTAAATACTTTATCTTTGATAGAATCTAATTGAAAATTGTATATATATAATAATAAATAATTGCATGGATTATGACGGCAAAAAACGTTCGCAGACAACTGCCGTACACATCGTGAAAATTGTTGACGAAGTCGCCGTGGAAAGTGAAAAGTACCCTTACATATAGCTAAAAAATGTATGCATTTAGAGGATCTCACCGATTTTTTGCCTTCCAAAAATAATCCCACAGCCATGCCAGCCTGTTCCAACCGATAATTTTTGCATACATATCCAGGGGTCTACCGTCGCTGGTCGATTACAAGAACAATTTGAATTGACCCCATCATCGGGCCTTCTATATGTAATTGGTTTACCGCACATTCGCCGCATAGTGTCATATCATTACGATACGAGTTGCGGAGGTAGGCAGATGTGTTAGAAGCATGGTTTATACGAGTGTCAGCATGAGTTTTGCAAAAAGAAACTAATACCAAAATAGTTGCGCGAAGATTAACCTGAAGACGGTAGCAGATTGGTTCACCTCTCCGCTGTGGAAGTGTCTCGTGCGGATATACCTATACATACCTACAACTATTTGTGTATATAAACTATTGATGTTTTTGTAAGTGACGCCGCACCGAAAAGCCCGAACCAACTCACTAAAAGTCGGATTCAAGAAGGTATAGTTTCTTATCTGTTTTCATCATTATCATCATCATAGAAAGAAAGAAAGAATAAACATTTATTCCAGACAACACACAACATTACATTAAGGGCAAAATAAAAACAATAAATACAAGACAGTGAAATGTTGCGCGATGTCAGAAAATGGTTCCGACTCAGCATACGCTAAGTGTTTCAATGTACCTTAGCACTGATTTTCAGTCGGAAGTAGAACGAAAAAACGAAGCTAACCTCCTACAAACATACCATCTTTACTCGTGGTGGGTCTCTCGTATGCGGGAGGTCGTCTGGGTAGATACCACAGCGTTGCCAGTTATCCTGCCGCCAAGCAGTAGTGCGCAAGCATTAAGCAAAGTAGCATAAGCAAGTGCTACGCAGTGTTTTTTATGGTATCAAAAGTTCAGGGTGGCACTGCAATTGTTATGGGCAGGCGTGGCGCTTACCATCAGGCGAACGACTTGCTCGTCTCATCACTCAGTTCCATTAAAAAAGTCTTGGTTATTTTACTAATATATGTAGTATATGGTATGTAGACATTTTAGGTCCTGGAAAAGGACATAGGCTTCTTTTTATCCCGGGAAAACGCGGGAGAAACCGCGGGGCGCAGCTAGTAATGTATATCTTACGGAGCATCGGGAATCGATCGGGGATCACAATAATTCTGTCCCTTAGTATTATGATAATAATTGGAAAATACTAAGGGACAGAAGCATCACTCCGCAAAAAAAATTAAACAAATAGCGACTCTTGCTATGACGCAATAAAATTCAATTCAGCTCGCGTAGCGCTGCATACCTACCAGTCATATTAACCTGCAGAGCGCCTCTCTTTCTATCGCATAGCTCTTATCTCTTCTGACGCGGCACGTGTAACGACGCGCGACCCGCCGTCGGTGTCCGCATGTACTTGTAGCTTCGTACCTACAGTGCGGAGTGCGCTAGCCCTGGTATCACTTTTAATTCCCAAGCTTATGTTACAAATAAGCAACTATTAAGTCTCATAAATATAAAATTACATATTTTAGGAATTCTAATATTTAATGTGAGTAAACTTAATGTGATATGGCGCCGCGGCTGATTATGTTAATTGCTTTTTAGTCTAGACAAAATAACATTGTTTTTGATAGTTTCAAAATATTAAATCTTTGTAAACCATCACGATCAGGGAGAGGGCTCTGAGCAGTCTTTCAACTGCCAACTTCCTCTGATCTATGTGGTCCATCTTTTGAGTATATATCGACTAGCAGCCGCCCGCGACATCGTTCGCATAGACATAATATTATTAGGTAATTTTTAGAAAAAATAAAACAAAACCGACTTCAATGTATCTTCGAAGTCCAAAGTCAAATATCGATGAAATTTATATGGGATCACTTCGTAGCTATACTGAACCCAACGCAAAAAGAATTTTCCAAATCGGTTCATAAATGACGGAGTTCTGAGGTAACAAAAAAAAATGATAAAAAAAATACAATCGAACATAGAACCTTCTCCTTTTTTGAAGTCGGTTAAGAGCCTATGTTACTCAGGAATCCTGTAGCTTTCTATCAGTGAAACATTTTAAATCGGATCATAAGTCCTAAAACATTTCACTTCACTTTTGTATGCGGGAGGCCGTCTTGGTAGGTACCATGGCTTTGCCAGTTATTCTGCCGCTAAGCAGTAGTGCGCAAGCATTACTGGCATTAGCATTAAGGAATTACTGGAATATGAGACTAATATCTGATATCCCGCGTTGATGAGCGCAATGCAGCGCTACGCAGTACTTTTTATGGTGTTAAACTTCTGGGTGGCGCTGCAATTTTTAAGGGCAGGCATGGCGCTTATCATTACCGCTCACCAACGGTTTTGAATGCTAGTTCGAAATACTAGCCAACGAAATTACTGGGCACTATGAGACTCAACAGCCAATTGTCTCAGGGTGACGAGCGCAGTGCAGCGCCGCAGGATTGTGCAAAACAAAGTTCTGGGTGGTGCTGTTATAGTTATTGGCTGGCGTATTGCTTACCATCAGGCTAACGACCAGCTCGTCTCGTCATTCAGTTACATAAAAAAAAAATACTACTTTATAGGTACCGTAGAGTTTATCAAAATCAAAAATCGAATGCCCGAAGCCAAATCGATCAAAAACAAACATGCAACCTTAATTTTTCTTAATTTACGAGTAATAAAAATACAACAGAAGTCTACCGCAACTATGTATAAAAAAACAAAATCCACATCCGAAAATCGATTTGTTGCATAACAGTCATTACTTTCAAATTTGACAGGCGCAGTGACATGAGGGTTCCAAACCCACCCCTAAAACACACCCCTATTTACAAAACCGGAAACAGAAATGACTATATTTTTTACCGCAGTCGCGACGTGCGGCGCCTACGCAGACGAGACGATCCATATTTGAAAATTTGAATTTGAAATTGGAACGTAATGGCGGACCTGGCGGCCATCATTAAAAATAGATCATAGACGTTGAGGTCCGAATTATTTAGTATAATTTTATATCGCTTAATGCCCGATTTCCTTGTCGGAGATATATTTTGCTTATGTTTTCTGTATTTTATTAGACATCCCTTGAACATGCCGACTGTTTTTAGAAACCAAAATAAATTAAGATTTAAATTTTATTTAAGTTTAGGTATCTTAATGGGTTAAGTCGTAAAATTACCATTCTACATATCCATTCCAATTCAAAGTCAAAGTTAAATACCGTTTATTTAATAGGTCACAAAAGTGCACTTTTAAAGGTCATAAACAAAATACAATTAAAATTTAATATAAGTTTAAAAATTGTAACTTAAATCAACATGACTTTGAAAAAGGTAAGTTGGTATGTTTACCCATTTCTTTCCTATCCTATTGAAACTGAAGTCCTTGTTGTATGAGATTTGAGCCAACCTGCCCAACCACTACACCAAAGAGGCTGACAGAAATTGATTTGATAGAGATAGATGAAGTTATCTTATGTCATGTCTAGCATGATAAACAATTTCCAACATTAGCATAAAAGTCCAAATTAACAACAATAGTCATAACAAGTACTGTTTCCACTAGTTTGAACGATAAAATTGTCTTGAACGCTACAAAAGGACCAATTTACTTATTGTAGTCGCGTGAAATTGCGCGCGAAAAGAGGGTAGTCGGAAAATTGCAAAATCAAATTGTATTGTGCGCGGTCAGTCGACCGTGAGACGCGGTGGGGTGAAGACGTGTGCTAGATATTTGGGGAGCGAAAATTGTGGCTTATATTTTTCGGGGGTCCTTTGATGGACTGTAGATGGCTTAATCAGAAGGGATTGGGCAATTTGTGATGCTTGTTGTAGAATTAGAAAAAGAGATAAATTGAACAGTTTTGCCTAGAAAGCAACCCTTTTTATAATAAGTATCTTCACCTACGTTTGTGTTATAACTTAGGAGAGATTCCTTTATTTTCTTCGATGCAATCCATATAGATATAGATATACATAGATAAGCTGGTTAAAAAACTAATGACTCAAGTTTTTTAAACAATTAATAACAATAATAATAACGCTCAACGATCACATACATTGATCCCGGCCCTTATCTAGGATTCCCTTTTTTATTGGTACACGAGCAAGCATTTGATGACATCTCGTCTGACGAAATGCGAAGATGTGGCCTTAGGTGGAGCACGCTTGCCCGTGTGATGCCTATTGACTCTAGACTTGAAGAGACACATGTTGTAGCTGTTTGGGAACAAAGAAGCTGGCAGAGCGTTCCATTCCTTAGCAGTCCGCATGATGAAGTGATCTGCGAAACGCTTACGCTTAGTACGGATTGGTGGAATATTAACGACGTACGGGTGAAACAACTCCCTGTATCTAGGGAACCAGGAACTGCGAGGACTATCGGCCCACAACACCCAGACACGAAACAAATAACAATCTATAAGGGGGAATGTTCTGAGGAACTATTTGATCTTATTCCTCCATCACGGTTTTATCTCGTCACGAAAGCCCATCTACATATCATAGATCTATGGAAATCGCATACTGTCCGATTCTCCAGATCTTTCTTGCTGCACACCTGAAAGATTTGGAATGGGCTACCGCCCGAGGTTGTCCCGCGGAGCTTTAACATAAGGTTCTTTAAAAGAAGGTTGAAAAGGGTCCTTAAAGGTAGGCAACGCACCAGTAATGCCCCGAGTGTTGAAGGTGTCGATAGGCGACGGTAACCGCTTACCATCCAGCTTCATTACTCGCCATTTCTGATATTTTATGATACTCATTTGTACCTATGCTATGTACCTAATTACTATAATAATTGATACTTTAAAAGCTCTTTTACTGAAGCTTGTTTTGCCAAAATATCATCGTCTGTTATTCTGCCATCATCAGTTCTTTTTACGCCCAACGTCCATAGTTTCTGATTTTGTTTTTAATTCGCCCGTTAGGGCAGGCTAAAGTCTTAAGGACCATACCGCCATGTCTTACGTAGTTTTTATTTGATAGTTTAATATTCCATTTATTACACTTTTGTTGAGAATGAGGGTCAACAGCAACAAGCCGGACCCTCTCCCAGTGCTTCAGTAAAGTGGTGGAACTTTATTCAAGCTTTCTATGGACTTTTTGGGAGAACATAAAAAGCAATGTTTTCTCGATTTTGTTTCATTTGCCTACACTAGTGCACGTTTACGAACACATAATGTTATGGGCGGGCGTGGCACTTACCATCAGGCGAACAACTCGTCGTTGCTCGTCAGTTCCATAAAAAAACCTGCTTGAGGCATTTTTAGTTACAAAAAAATGCCTCAAGCAGGTAAAAGTTGAAGTCGTAAGTAGCGTACCTTAATAATTATTTATTTATATAACCTTGTCAAATAAATCACAAAGCACCATTTCACACCACATAAACAAACACGGCGACGCCATTAAACCACATTTACAACCTTACTGTCAAGCATAACCTATAAATAAAAATTTCCCGCCATGTCGCCATGAAAAATTATCGCTACCTCCAACCAATTTAAGTTGACCTCCATAGGTGCTAAACTACTGTCAAAAATCCGTCCCAATTATCATTCGTATGAATGACGAAAGCTCACCTTAAACTGGCTAGTCGACTTAACGTAATTTGAAATCGAAACTCTAATCTCACGTCCCGTCTCTCTCACTCGTTCCTTAAAAGTAGGAGCGAGAAAGAGATGGCACGGAAGGAGTCGCATTGCATATCATTATGAGTATCTGAGTTGTGACCGATAGAACATAATTTGTCTCTTTCTATAATACGATAATGTAATGTAAATGAGAGAGACAGTTAATGAATTTGTTTTTAAGGCAGCACCGTTTCTAGAAGAAAAGCAATACAGTAGAATTTATTACATTTGTGATATCCATTAATAAGTAGGTTTAATCATTTATTAGTCAAATGATTCGCTGGATAGAAAAAAAGTGAATAAATTACATTTTTCTTGTTAATTACGTAATAATCTTGGATTCTGATGTTTTACTTGTTTTTTTAAGCTTTATGATAATAGAGACTTAACAACTGCCATAATACTTACCTAAGAGTACGAATAAAACTGAGTATCTTATAGTTATCGTACCTTTATTATGTGGGTATCTTAGGAAAAAAGTCTGAAGTTAGCACCTTTCAAAACTCTTATTTTAAATAAATTATTGTGTAATTTTTTATCAAAATGACGCCTTATTTCACGTACATTGTTAAAATTTTGTCAACAAATGAATTGAATTGAAATCAATTGATTATCTTATCGTATCATAATGCTGTTGATCTTTCTTCTGTCAATTGCCGTAGCAATTGTTTTTATGAACGGGGTGCTTTTTTTCAGTAAATAACTTTTTTTTTTTGATAAAAACATTAGCTTTATCGGTCCAGCCGTTGTCAAGTGATGCTCTTACTAACATTTAATTTTCATTATAGATAGATTTGAAGATATCAATTAGGCAGAACAACAAAAATTTCAACCTATTTTTTATGGAACTGGGTGATGTGACGAGTATGTCATTCGCCTGATGGTAAGCGCCACGCCTACATATAACAATTGCAGTGCCATTTAGAACTTTTAATACCATAAAAAGCACTGCGTAGCACTGCATTGCGCTCATCACTGCGAGACATCAGATATTAAGTCTCGTATGCCCAGTAATTTCGTAAGCTATAATGCCTTTCAAACCGGAACAGCAATGCTTGCGCACTACTGCTTGATGGCAGAATAACTGACATTGATCATTCCTTGCGACCACTTACAGCCCATGAAGTTGTTGACCTTTTATGATTTATTTAGTATTAGCTGCGCTGCGCGGTTTCACCCGAGTAGAATAGGGGATCGGACAGTCATCGAAAAAACCTAAGTAGTTAGAACGAATGTTTGTCGAATCCGAAAGATCATTCAATCAATATTTATTTCTAAATCAATAAATAAAGTCGAATGATTCTGACATTTTTTATCTGTTCCGAAACACCAACACAGTGCATGACGTCATTTTAAAGTAAATACCGAGTGCGAAGCTTGTGTTTATATTTACCTAGATAAAATCAAAATGATATTTTTTTCATTTCATGATGATTCCATAAAGGCCTTAAAACTTCACAAAAACGTATAGGTAAATCACTTTGCAAGTTTTCTTTTGTAGAGCTTGTCGTTTCGTTTGCTTACTTATGACGTCACACGTGCTGAGGTGACCTTTTGCGCCGCAACATTTTAAACGTAACATTTAACTGTGCTGGACGGTCTGCTTGACAGTCATATCAGTAAACACTTGAATCTGAATGAGGCCCAGCTTGGTTTCAGACCAGGGCTTTCCACTGAAACTGCTATACTGAGACTCAAGCATACTGTTCAGTACTATACAACCAGAAAGACACCGGTTTATGCCTGTTTTATTAATTAGTTTTTTTTTTAATTTTCTTTAAAAAAAATTAATAATTAAACATAGTTTTAGGTACTGTAAGGGCCTTTTTAAAAAAAATACTATTTTGCATGACTATATACATATATATATACATTATGGTTAATGTGAAACACTTTCTGAAACGTTCTCCGATTCCTTATTCGGTTTATGGTTCCCTCGGGAACTGTTCATTTTTTCGGGATGAAAAGTTGGTATGTAGGTTCTTTGGGACCTGGAATAGGACATAAGGGTTTTCATCCCGAGACAACGAACAGTTATCCAGGGAACAACTATTAACCGCATTCTACGCGAACGGAGTCCCGGGTATCAGGTAGTCTCATCTCTTAATAGCTAGTATTAAACAATGTCTGTATCTGCGTCCTCATTTCCGTTCCTCTGTTCCTTCTAAACCACGCAACAGATTTTGATACGGTTTACGCCGTCTTTTTAACCGACTTGAAAAGGGAGAAGGTTCTCAATTCAATTGTGTTTTTTTTAATGTTCTTATATTTTATTTATGTTTGTTACCTCAGAACTCCGTCATACATGAACCGATTCGGGACATTATTTTTTTGCGTTGGGTTCAGTATAGCTACGAAGTGGTCCCATATGAATTTCATCGATATTTGACCTTGGACTTCGAAGATACATTGAAATCGGGTTTTTGTTTGATAAAAGGTATACTTGTTAATAATTTTAATACATTCTAATAAAGTTTTTATATAGTAGAGAAAATTCAATGTTTTCCATAATATGACACCTAGTAAATTGCATCCGTGTGGAGCCAGACTGATTCGGGTCGCTAGTCCTACTTCCTAGTAGGACTAGCGACTATCAGTAGGAATAAATATAATAAATGCGAAAGCAAGAATAGATGGATGGGTGGATGTTTGTTACACAATCTAGCAAACACTCCTGAAGGGATTTTGATGAAATTTGGTTTGTACGTTGTATAGGCCGTGGAAAAGGATATAGGCTACTTTTTCCGGGAAACCGCGGGTGAAACGGGGTGCAGTTAGTGGAAAATAAATTGCGGAAATTCATCAAGCTTCAACACTTAGAATGTCCAGTGAAGTAGGTACGATTAGGTAGGCAGTTATACCTTTTTTTATGGAACTGTCTGATAAGACGAGCAAGTCGTTCGCCTGATGGTAAGCGCCACGCGTGCCCATAACAGTTGCAGTGCCACCCAGAAATTTTAGTACCCACCATAAAAACACTGCGTTGCACTGCATTGCGCTAATCACCCCGAGACATCAGATATTAAGTTTCATAGATTATGCCCAGTAATTTCGCTGGCTACAATGCCCTTCAAACCGGAACACAGTACCTAATGCTTGCGCATTGCTTGGCGGCAGAATAACTGGCAATGCGGTGGTACATACCCAGACGGCCTCCCGCATATGAGAGACCTACCACGAGTTACAACCTCATTTCATTTACAACCGATTTCTGAGAAATTTTATATTCCTCCACAAAAATAATTCCAAGAAATCCCCTCAACAGAAACATATAAATGACAAGCGTATACGTAAATCATTAAGTCACCCTTGGTTCCCACCCCCGGCGCGTTACCATGGCGACCGACGAGGGCGTAGGTAAATGAAGGGGAGGGAATGGGGATGCGGACTTTTGGGGGTTTACTATAGGTATGATTTTTTTTATTTATTGTGGAATTTAAGAACTATATTATTTTGGTTCGATCTTTTTACTGTACTGTTCAAAGTTCAAAGTTGTTTATTCAATTATATCATCACAGACGCACTTATGAATCAATTATCACAATGACTCTTTCACCGTATCGGAAAAAGAACCCAGTAGCTCAGAAGATACGGTAAGCAAAGCTCAAGTGAACAGGTAGGTACTATCTTGGCAAGCGTACTAGATCGTCGACCGCATCGTCGGTTACCATCAGGTGAGATAGTGGTCAAACGCAAGCCAATGCACAATAAAAAATAGAAAAAAAGAAACAGGGGTTTTTTTAAAACTTCTGTTACAATATTTTATGTTTGTTTTTAACCGACTTCAAAAAGGAGAAAGTTCTCTGTTCGATTATATATATTTTTTGTTTGTTACCTCAGAACTCCGTCGTTCATGAACCGATTTGGAAAATTATTTTTGCGTTGGGTTCAGTATAGCTACGAAGTGGTCCCATATAAATTTCATTGATATTTGACCTTGGACTTGGATACGTTCAAGTCGGTTTTTTTTTATAAAATGCATAGTTGTCAGTAGGATACTGTTTCTTTAGTGCCAGTTGGCTAGTTGGCAGTAGCGGAATGTTCCATGCATCTTTGTCTTCTATGTAATTACTAACTTAGAGCTGGCAGCTACCTCGGACAAAGAATTAGTTTAGCTATTCAAAGGGGGAACGCTGCCAGTATCTTCGGAACCTTGCCTAAAGGGACTCCTTTTAATAATATATTTTAGTCTGCGCCGCGAATCCAAAGCGTAAGCTCCCGGAAGAAGGACATCCTAATTGTCCGAAACCTGGTCGGAGTTATCCGACACAATCATAACGTGAGTGTAGCTGTTTATATTTATAATGAATATTTCGACTCACGATAGTTTCCAAACTTTAATATATTTTAGTATTATATTTTTTAAGGTTTTTAGTTTTAGTTTCATGTTATTAATATATATTATATAATAACTACTAACTGTACTTTTGATTTTTTCATTACAATATTGTTGTAGTTACCTACCTACTTATGATGACCACCCCGGCTTAGTGCGTGTGGGTGTTAAAACACATTAAAAGTAATTAAATTTACCAAATTGCTACTGAGTATAATTTAATTAGAGGCAAAAGTTTATGAGGATGGAATTGTGATACTTTACGCAAAACTAACAAAGTTTAATATGTTTTTTGTTACTAGCTGCACCCCGCGGTTTCACCCGCGCTTTGCCAGGATAAAAGGTAGCCTAAGTTCTTTTCCAGGACCTAAATTACTTACATATCAAATTTCATCAAAATCCGTTCAATCGTTTTTTCGTGATTGAGTGACAAACATCCATCCATCCATCCTCAGAAACTTTCACATTTATAATTTAAGTAGAAAGTAGGACATGATAGGATAGGATTATCTAATTGTAAAAGTAAGTACAATAGAGTAAATAATTATATAAGCCAATCTAAGCATATGTACAAAGTCATAGTTATCGTATCTTTACTAATAATATAAATGCGAAAGTTTGTGATGGATGTTTGTTACACGCCAAAACTACTGAACGGATTTTGATGAAAAGAAAGAAGAAAAGTACATGGGCTTTTTGTCCTGGGAAATCACGGGTGAAACCGCGGGACGCAGCTCGTTATACCATATACATACAATTCTAACTGTATATTGATAGTATGGGTCTTAAGAATTATGCACTTATTTATTTTATTTTTATATAAACAGCAAACTTCCATGACAGGTAAAAGTTTTTGAAACGAAGTGTTTTCCAAACGGCTACGGGCTACAACCACTAGAGAATATAAAGTGTATGTACACTCTCATTATTTCGTCAACTGTAGTATTTCAAACTCCCCTTAATGCGACTAAAAGCTTTCGTTTTACAGCACTCGGCGACACGGAAAATCAATAAGGGCCTTTACATTTTACGATCTTGTTGAAACAACGACGGCATTGTGACGGAATTGTTCAGACGATCGGCACAACGTCACCCCTACATGGTGGATGTTCCGCCTATCCGTACTAAGCTTTTCGAATCATCTTTTTTAGTGCGACCGTCGAAGGAGTGGATCGCCTTGCCGTCGTCTGTATTTCCACATATACAATCTGGGTGTGTTCAAATCTAGAGTTAACAAGAACTTACTGAATAAATGCTTCATCTTCGACCACATCGTGGCTTGCCATCAAGTGAGATCGTGGTCAAATGCTTACCCAGTCAGATTTAAAAAAAGGAAAGTAAAAATGCCTAAGTATTTGTTTCGTTATTATTAAAACTCGTGTAGCGCTCGTAGCGTAGCTCGCCTAGCCGTTCGTTACAGATCTACTAGGTTAAGTAAAATTCCCAGCGGTCACAACTTGGATGGGTGACCGTTTGTCACCCGTCCAATTTGTGACCTTGTGTTTTGTGGTATTAGCATTTGAGCGCAACGGTCTAAAAAATCTCCGACACAAGCAAGGATTGGCCACACGAGTGAAGAGGAAGAAGACTAGTCTTCTTCTCTCTTTCTTCTCAGCACACGTCTCATAATGCCCAGTAATTTCTCTACATGCTCATCAGTTGTTAAAATGCCTATTGATAAAAAAATTATTAACATATTTTCATAATATTTTTAATAGTGACATTTAAATTGACAACATTCTGACATTAATTAAAATTAACATAAAATAAACTAATAATTAATTTAACGTAAATGTATTTTTTGAAACCTATTATTCTACCGTTGTTATGGTAGAATATTAGGAATTCTCTTTATTATTTATCATCTTTGTGTACAAAATTCTGGCAAAAATTTGATTTGATTTTATTTAATATCGTATCGTAGTCAGTAAAAGGTAGTTCGCAAGAAATATAGCGTCTAAGTGAGATGCCTGGAGTGCTTTCTAAAATGTAGAGCGCTCTGTTCCAATATCGGAACTTTTTGCTCATTTGACGGATTTATTTTAGTGAGATTGCAAATAAAGTAGAAGGGTCTTGAGATGTAACTTATTTTTGTTTTATGTAACTGAATTACGAGACGAGCTGGTCGTTTGGCTGATGGTAAGCAATACGCCATCGCCAGCCCATAACAATAACAGCACCACCCATGTTATGCGATTACTCTGCCAATTATGAATTGATTTTGATGATTCTTTTTTATTTGGTAGGTCATACTTCAGAGGTGGTCCCATATAAATTTTAGAGCGTGTGTGGCTCAGCGGTAACTCATGCGCCTTTCGATCAGACGCACCTGGGTTCGAATCCCGACTCGGCCCTGCACCAATGACTTATAGTTAAGTGCAGATTTTGCACGCTCGCTCTAAAACGGTGAAGAAAAAAATCGTGATGAAACCCGCTTACGCGCTTTGGAGTGGTAGGCTCTGGCCGTGGTTGTAATACCACCCACCGAACAAAGCCATGCCGTCAAGCGACCTAGTCGTGTTTCGGTATGATGTTCGGTGAACCATAGGGGAGACGGGTCTGAGCAGCCGCTCAATTGCCGTCTCTCTCTAGATCTATGTGCTCCATCTTAGGCCACATCATCGCTTCACATCAGGCGAGATGGTGGCCAAACATAGATCTATTAAGCGTAAAAACGAAATTAAATCACTTTTTGAAAGTTAGTTCTTGCTTTTCTTTCTAAAAATTTATTCTAAAATCGAATGATGCAGTATTATTATTTTCAAAAATGCTGCCGCTGATTCCTATGAACAACCCTGAAGGTCCCAAAGTTATGCCACACCCTGTATTACACCTACAGGTATAATGTAAATACACTGGACATACTTTATTCTGACTTAGGATTTTCATAAATACATATCAACCATTTTAGTTAATTTACAAAACGAGTTAGAATATATCTGTTATACCTAAACAAACATAATTGTTTTATAGTTCCTATTATAAACGTTTTATTAATCGAAACACTTGTTTAAGTGGCTATGTTCTACGTCTAAATTACATAAATTGGTTGCCTATATACAATGAACCGATAAAAATCTATACATTCACAAGTTCATAAATAATTCCATTACCTAACTTTGGTTTTTAAAATAGCGTTCATACTTACAAAATATGGTAGTCATATACAGGCTGTATTTTGTCCATTAATTTGAATTTTCGCGACGTCTTTGCGGTGACACCACAATTAAAAGAATGCCAAGTCCTGCGGCTATTCAGAATTTCCAGTTTTATTTTCATCCACACAAATGACGTTTCGAACACATGTCGATTGATATTTGCGACAGATGGCGTAATTAAGTACGGGGGTGACGTTACAATAGATTGGGGTGCGGTCATGTTGCGAGTGAGAAGCGGGCTGGAGATACAAGAAGCAAGAACAAGCGGGAGCGGAGTTAGCTCGTAAAATAATATCATCATCATCATCAGGCCATCACGTTCCCACTGCTGGGACACGGGCCTTCTCTCATAGAGAGAGAATGGGCCATAATGCATCACGCTCGCCCAATGCGGATTGGTGGATGTCACATATCCTTGACTTTTTGTGATAAATTCTTGGACATGCCGGTTTCTTCACAATGTTTTCCTTCACCGTTTTTAAAATAATATACTTATGACTAATAATAAAATCATAAATGACGAAAGTCATAAATTTTATAACAAATTGACATGATTTTAACAATTCTATATTAGGTACTATTTCCCAAATATTTTTATGTTACTACGAGAGACGAGCTGGTCGTTTGCCTAATGGTAAGCAATACGCCAGCCCATAACAATAACAGCACCATCCAGAACTTTGTTTTGCAAAATTCTGCGCGGCTCTGCACTGCGCTCGTCACCCTGAGACAATAAGCTGTTGAGTCTCATAATGCTCAGTAACTTCGCTGGCTACAATGCCCTTCAAACCGGAACACAGTAATGCTTGCGCACTACTGCTTGCTCCTATTTATTTGATTCTTTTACTTGCTCTATATAGAAGAATATTAATTGCTTTGTCTTCCTCTCTCCTACTTGCTGTTCCCGACAGGGTCTATAATGAACTATTATAACTTATTATGAACACCTATTTAACATTATAAATGCAATAAAGAATTGAATTGCATGTCTTTTCGCACGTGGTTGTTGTTTGATCATCATCATCAACTTTCCCATTGCTGGGACAACAGCCTTCTCTCATTAAAAGATTAAGGACGAACCACGCAGTCCCAGTGTGGGACGAGCATGTCGATTACCTGATAGTACCTGATGATGACGCAGCTCAGTGCTGAGATAACCCCTATTGCTGCTGTTTTTTGTATTTTTGTGCTAATAAATATATTGTGTTCTAATTTAAACTCTATGTATACAGTTTAGTAATAAATAATTTCTTTCTTTCTTTCTTTGATGATGATGAAGGCCAGTATAGTTTCACTGACTACAATGACTTTCAAACCAAAACACAGTAACGCTTGCGCACTACTACTTAGCGGCAGAATAACTGGCAAAGCGGATGTACCAACCCAGACGGCCTCTTGCATACGAGAGACCTAGTGTCTAACATGTCCTTGAATTTGATTCCGCACGATTAGCAACTCAAAATCGCTTATCGCCACCGCTTATGACCGTCAACCCACCCCTAGTATAACCACAGAAAAAAGTAATACGAGTACTAAAACAATGAAGTTACTTCGTAACGAATACGACCCAAGACAATGCGTCCTTCAGACAAAAGGTTCCAGGTCACAAAAGGTTACAGGGTACCCTCAACATCAAAAATAAGGTAAACGTTTATGTTATCCATGTCATTTAAACGCGAGTGTGGCTCAGGCACGCGCTTCTTTTAATCCGATGCACCCGAGTTCGCGAATCCCGCTGGCCCCACACCACTGACTTTCTAAAGTTAATCCCTCTAAAAACGGTGAAGGAAAACATCTTGAGAAAACTGGCATGTCCAAGAATTAATCACAAAAATTCAAAGACATTGACATTAACCGACCCGCACTGGGCCAGTGTGGTGGATTATGGCCCTTACTCTCTCTATGAGAGAAAGCCTGTGTCCAAGCCGTGGGGACGTGATGGGCTGTGATGATGTCTCGGGGTGAGGAGCGTAGTTCAGTGCCGCGGAAGATTTATCATAATAATGTTCTGGGTGGCGCTGCAACTGTTATAGGCAGGCGTGTTGCTCACCACCAGGTGAAAGACCGGCTCGTCTCGACGAAAATGTATGCTTAATATTGACGCCAACTGTACAGAGCGCTCGTAGCTGATTCAAGGACCTTTAGGGGTTCTTGTTGATACTTTGAGGGTACTTTTAGATATTTCGAGGGCACTACAATTCGTTGCGGCGTTGGATTCGGTGCACTGGAAATGTAAAGTTGCACTTGTTTTTGGCACTTGAGGTTTTGATCGAAATAGTGGGGACTCCAACGTAAAAAACTGTAAAATAGACCTATACAGGGGAATTTTTGGACAGGGATCCCTATAGCATCTACCCTAACCGGTAGAGATAGGACAATTTGTTGTTAGAAATCTAATTTTCCATACGTATGAAAACTAAATTCTTGGTTATTCGAAAAATATCTATTTTCTGCCCAAAAATCGATAATAGGGCAATGTTTTTTTTTCGCTGAAATGAATTTTGAGGTTGATAAGAAACAAAAAATTGTATGAGCATATTCGTCTAAGGTTGATGCAACTTGATGAAAATTTATGTTTTTTTTTATGTTACTGCATGACGAGACGAGCTGGTCGTTTGCCTGATGGTAAGCAATACGCCAGCTCATAACAATAACAGCACCACCCAGAAATTTGTTTTGCAAAATCCTGCGCGGCACTGTACTGCGCTCGTCACCCTGAGACAATTAGCTGTTGAGTCTCATAATGCCCAGTAATTTCGCTGGCTACAATGCCCTTTATGCTGGAACACAGTAATGCTTGCACATTACTGCTTGGCAGCTGAATAACTGGCAAAGCGGTGGTACCCACCCAGACGGCTTCCGCATACGAGAAACCTACCAGCAAACGGCAAAGGCAAACGTCCAGCTCGTCTCATCACTCAGTTACATAAAAAAAAACTACGAAGAGGTCAAGCTGTATCCTCGTAGTCTCCCAACCGATTTTGATGTAACACATAATCTCAAATTAGAACTTATGCTACAAAACCCTGAAAACCAAATTAAAATCTGTTCAATAGTTTTCGAGTACATATAGGTAACAACATTCAAAGTAACAATTTTATAATAGTAAAGAATAAAGAAAGAAAAGACAAAAGTTTATAGGTAGAACAAACACACCAATCACAGCCTGTGTAGTGAGGAGATCAGCTTACTCATATACCTACGTACCACTGTGGTTGCGGGTTCTATTCCTGCGACAGGACAAACGTTTGTAAAAGCGCAAGTATTGTTTTGTGTCTGATGTTGTGGGACCATGGTCCTCGTAGTTCTTGGTTCCCTAGATACAGCGAATCCTAGTTAGACGCTAGGATCTATGTATGTGGTCGTTGGGCGTATTTATTATTATATACTTCAGTCCCTTCAAAAATTCACCATAGACACATACAAACTCCTACCCGACCCCACTCGGGCCTATATAATAACTAATAATAAACGTGCAATTAGTCTGTCCGTCTGTCTGTACAGTTCAGTGAACATTGCGCTGTGGTGGTGTCCAGTGACATAGGCGGCAAGAAAATGAGTGGTGCGTTTATATAGGTACATACTCATTGTTAAGTATTTTTATAATATACATTATTTTTTTATTACATATATTTAGAGCGAGTGTGGCTCAGCGGGAACTCATGCGCCTTTCGATCAGACGCACCAGGGTTCGAATCCCGACTCGGCCCTGCATCAATGACTTATAGTTAAGTGCAGATTTTGCACGCTCGCTCTAAAACGGTGAAGAAAAACATCGTGATGAAACCCGCTTACGCGCTTTGGAGTGGTAGGCTCTGGCCGTGGTTGTAATACCACCCACTGAACAAGCCATGCCATCAAGCGACCTAGTCGTATTTCGGGATGATGTTCGGTGAACCATCGGGGAGACGGGTCTGAGCAGCCGCTCAACTGCCGTCTGTCTCTAGATCTATGTGCTCCATCTTAGGCCTCATCATCGCTTCACATCAGGTGAGATAGTGGCCACAACACCCAGACACGAAACAAATGTTTGCGTTTATATGAGTCGCCTGCAGAGACGACGTCTCAGATAGGTATCAATTCCTAAATGCGCTTTTGCGGTTTATATTAAATCATTACTTTCCACCCTAAAATTTGTGCCATCCCTAATAATTATAAGGGAAGGATATTTTTGATAATTTTGAACTAAAGTACTTCGAAAAATGACATGCTGACGCCGCGCGGTCGCCTTCCAAAACACAATACATATAATTATCAGTATGGGCCAATAGTGTGGATGGATGTTTGTTACTCAATCACGTGAAAAGCACTAAACGAATTTTTAGATTTTAAATAATCTGGAGGAAGAAAAGTAAAATTTCTCAGGCAGGGAACGAACCTGTGTCTTCGAAATACTGTCCCAACGCCTTAACCACTGGGCCATCGAGCCAACTGCTCGAGAAACCAAATTTCTTATATTTTTCTGAGACGATTCTATGTTATTTGTCGTGAATGTTCACACTTAACACATTTTCATAAAATTTTGTAATTATCATCATCCCCACTGCTGGGACACGGGCCATCCCTCGTACCACGCTGGCACAGTCCATGGATGTCAGATGTCTTTGAATTTTTGTGATAAATTTTTGGACATTCCGGTTTCCTCACAATGTTTTCCTTCACCGTTTTTAGAGCGAATGCTAAATCCACACATAACTTAACAAAGTGTGTGGTGCGGGGCCAACGAGATTAAAACTCGGGTTCCTCGAATGGAAAGTCGCACGTGCTCCCACTGAGCCACACTCGCTCGTTATCCCGAAAAATGTACCACACGGACTGAACACGAACGGAAAAATAACCACTAGGTTAACTGATGACTCTACCACGATAATTTTTATTTTTTTATGTAATTGAATGTCGAGACGAGCTGGCTCTTTGACTGATGGTAAACAATAGGCCAGTTCATAACAATAACAGCACCACCCCAGAACTTTGTTTTGCAAAATCCTGCGCGGCGCTGCACTGCGCTGAGACAACTAGGGAGATAATTAGCTGCTGAGTCTCATAATGCCCAGTAATTTAACGTTCATAAGTACGTCTGTGATGCCAAAACTGAGTAAAGAGATTTGATTTGATTTGAATTGATTTAAGCTCCTTATCGAAACGCTAGACTGTCCTTACTGGTTCTACGAACCACAGCTTACGCAAGAGTCACCACGTACCTAACCAAAACTTGGTTTCAAATTATACGGCTCCAGTACGAACGTACATTCGGACTATAATTTGGAACTATAATTCGGACTTTTTGTTTGTTTGCCTCTAATTATGACGGTCTTTGGCCGGCGACGGACTTTTTCGGTGTTTTTTTACGGTCTGCGGTCGGATTGTCCTTTTGCCATTTTTTTGGAAGATTTTGTTGTTTTCAACGATTTTGTGATATTGAAAATTAAGATAACAAGAATACGTTTTATCAAAAAAAAAACGACTTCAATGTATCTTCAAAGTCAAAGCAGGCCTAGCGCACTCCGCACTGTAGGTACAAAGCTACAAGTACATAGCCGGACACCGACGGCGGGTCGCGCGTCGTTACACGTGCCGCGTCAGAAGAGATAAGAGCTATGCGATAGAAAGAGAGGCGCTCTGTAGGTTAATATGACTGGCAGGTATGCAGCGCTACGCGAGCTAAATTGAATTTTATTGCGTCATAAAGTCATAACAGGAGTCGCTATTTGTTTAAATTTCTTTGCGGAGTGATGCTTCTGTCTCTTAGTATTCTGTGGTCAAAGGTCAAATATCGATGAAATTTATATGGGACCACTTCGTAGCTATACTGAACACAACGCAAAATTTTCCAAATCGGTTCATGAATGACGGAGTTCTGAGGTAACAAAATAAAAATAAAAACAATCGAATAGAGAACCTTCTCTTTTTTTGAAGTCGGTTAAAAATAGGGAAGCATACTCCGGACGATGGATATCTAATGAGTAGATATTAACGTATGTTCATTGTTCGCTTATGTAATGAATTCACATAAATATAATGAAATACTTTCTTAAAGTAGGTATATTTTTTGTTCAGACGGAGGAAATCCTCATGGACACCCGGGAAGGGAGGGCCCGGGTAGTGCCAGACTTGACCTAAGCCAACTACTGGCTAAAACCCCCGTCTGCTCTGCCTGCCCACAGACCAGACGTCAGTACCGTTTTTGTCACTTCTTATTTTTCTGGGCGTACATTTTTATTTTAGTATCGCAATTCTATTTTTGCCTATACTTTTAGGTAGGTTTATTCTAACCTAAGTTAGTGTTTGAACAAACCTGATTTTATCATAATTTATAGCATTGGGTCTACCAATTAGGTACATATAACATACTGGCTGCGCCCCGCGGTTTCCCGCGATAAATATGTGTTAATCCAGGACCTAAAGTACCTATATACCTAACTTCAACCACAGACACATGTAAGTTTTAAGAACCTAGTCAAAAATTACTGCCTTTCCCAGAGTGCTGCTGCTAATTAAATTATTAGTACTTTCCTTGATTGTGTGTAGTATATACCTATTATGTGTCTATATCTATATATTTATTTATATATATTTTATGTGATTTAGTCGACCTCTTTTACTTTTTATTTACACCGCCGACCTCTCTCACTCCTTTATTTCTTTCCATCCAAAGGTTGACTGGAAGAGATCGCTTTTAGCGATAAGTCCGCCCGTTGTACTATAATCTGTAAGAATATTTCGTGTACCTTGTTAATTTCTTGTTTGGTGTACAATAAAGCATTAACTATTATTTTTATTGATTAACATCCGTTCAATAGTTTTTGCGTGAAAGACTAACAAACATACATCCATACATTCTTACAAACTTTCGCGTTTATATTATTGTAGGATGTTTATTATATAAATACTTATATAATATCTACTTAATTTTATTTTAGTTTTTAATTGAGCGTTTTTGAAAAATATCACATAAAATTATTTAAATATATCTAGTCATTAAATTATCAAATATAATCAAATAATCACAATTGTCCATAAATATAGAGTAGATAACAACTTTTAGCACTTCACATAAAATCTCAAAAATGGTACAGAATTCTAAATTTGTCAGTAAAGTTTGTACAGGGGATGTAACTCAGTGGTAGAGTGTCTGCTTCGCATGCTGAAAGTCCTGGGTTCAAATCCCAGCATCTCCAAAATGTATTTTGTCTATTTTTGATGATTTTTGTGAATTTTGGATATAAATTTTATTGGCCATATAACATAGTAGGTATGTACATGAGGCCAGTCAAAAATACAAATTAAATTTTAACATCTGAAATTTAAATTCAAGAATAAAAATAAACATACAAACAAAATAAAACAATATTAATGATATATTTGAAACCTATCTGTAGAATATGAAGGGAAATACTTACTTCCAGCCCCACCCAGAAGCCGAAAGGGAATTTTGAAATTATGGGTCTACCTAAATAGGTATAAATTTTTAATATTAAAAAAAACATAATTATAATATTGTACAAATTAACTTTGTGATTTTTTGTCACTGTTAATTTTATAATCATTGGTGAGATTCGAAAATTCAATTAACACAATTTAACAAATGTAGATTTTTAATTTTTTTATCCCTTTTTGTGAATGGAATGTAATGGAAAATGTTCCTCTATTTTTTAAAACTTACAATTTGATCAAATGGATTACTTTGAGGGAAACATTCCTGGTGGGAAATAGGCTCGATTGAGCCTATGTTGTTTTTTTTAGAATACGTATTTTGTCCTTTTCAGTTGAAATCAAAGGTTACCAACAATGGCCAAGCAGGGCAGTTAATAATGAACTAGGTATTCTATGAAGCCTATGACAGTATAGGGCTGCCGGAATAAAGTGTCCTAACGCCGGGAAATGGCTTTGAGAGATGCGTCCCGGTGTCCCGGTAAAAGAGAAAAACTTGTCATATATTAAAAACTAGATTCATCCTGGTTTTGCATATGAATTAGAATATTAATAACATCCTTTAAGAAATGTGATGTTGACAACCGCATCAAAATCTATCAAGCGGTTTAACATATAAATCGTACTTGTTTTTTTTGCAATATTTATTAATGGGTTGTGGCTAACTATAATTACTTTTCGTTACCTAGTAAGACATAATTAACCCGCGGCTTCCACTGCATGGATAATTATCCGTAATAAATATCCTAATTCAGGATCTACTCCACTTACATTTCATCAAAAGCCGTTCAGTAATTTTCGCATTCATTCTTCATTCATCCTCACAAGTATTCTATTTTAATTTCTCCTAGCATGTCAGAAAATTTTACATATAACACTTATCAATAATGATTCGGGTTTTGATTTAAAGTTTTGGCATTTCTGAAACTGTAGCTGGCTTTTCAGTATTTTCGATGCGGTATTTTGTAATTTTTCTCGAATTTCCCGGTCTGTGTACACCTCGTTTATTAAAGTAAATGGCAACCCTGCAATAGTCATTGACCACCGATAATGGCGATACTTAGGCAGGTCGCTTGCAATATTCAAATAGGCTGACCAATCCCCGTTTCCGTTGCAGTGTTGTTCAGTAAAAATATATTATTTTTTTAATGAAATCCCGGTTTAAAGGGCATTGTAAGCATTATGAGGCAATTCATGAATTATGAGCTATTGTCTCATGGTGACGAGCGCAGTGCAGAGTCTCGCAGGGTTTTGCAAAACAAAGTTCTGGGTGGTGCTGCGACAGTTATAGGCAGGAGTTTTTTTAACAGTTTTTATTTAACTTGCATGTTTGGGTCAAATCTTGCAAATTGAATCAGAACCTCTTCTTCTTATCCTACGGAGTTGAAATTTTGCAATCTTATCAAAGTCCGATGAGTTTGCAATATTATGGTGTCAGCTGGCTGATCTGATGATGGAGACGGAAGGTGGGCAATGGAACTCCTTGACGGATAATCGAAAACTACTAGTGTTTGGGCTAATGTTAATCTGGTTGTGGTCGATTACGAATTTGTTAAATGCTTGTCTTGAAAAAATATTTTTCAACAAAAAGCTGCGCACAGCACCTGCGCTCGCCACGCTAACAATTTTTGAAGATGTCTTTGACTTTTTTCAACAAGTACCTACCTGTCTCCGTAAAATATAGAATTATCACATTAACCAATAACAAAAATCTCTCTAAGCTAACAAATTGAAGGGAGACAGAGCTCAATGAAAATTAGTTAACAAGTAAAATTATATCGTACATTGTAAAACAACCCGCGCCACGCGACACCAATCAGGCACGTCTGCAAGGCATTCCAAATTTAAAATACCCAATTAGATTTCGTAATTGTTACGGTAAGGGCTGTTCTACAATGAACCTAATTAGTCGTCATTTATTAAAATGTACTGAAATGGAATGATTCTATACAATTATTTTGTAATAGGTGAAAATTATATTCTATACCGATAAGTATGGAATAGAACACATATATAATTGGAAATCCTTACATGAATTGAACGTGAATAGTTGATATGAAAATTATGCTGTAATAATATATCGTCACTTAAAACAGCTCAAATATACCTGAATTCAAAATGATTAGGTAGGTAGGTACTATGTATCTTGCCATTTGTTTTTAAATAAATAATGAAGGTAAAATAATTAAATAAAAAAAAATAAGGTTTGAAAACTATAGCGAGAATCAATTCTTCTTATAAAACAGCTACCTACACTCAAATTACGATTTTATCGGTTTTATGATGATTTTTTCAGTTTTTCTGTGCTGATGTGATATGTGAATTATGTGGTATGGTACACTTGAAGTCTTTAGAAATATATCTTTAAAAAGAATGACTAAAAAATATTTATAAAAAAATTACTCCCCTTATGAATCACATTAAGCCGTGGTCACACGACACGCACTGATATGTGCGAATAAACCTATTAGGAGAGGGGCGCGGATGTATAAATAAATATATGCGGCATTTAAGGAAAAAACACTGTTTTTAGTTTCCGTACCTATAGGGTAAAAAGGGAACCCTATTACTAAGACCAGGCCTAGCGCACTCCACACTGTAGGTACAAAGCTACAAGTGCATAGACGGACACCGACGGCGGGTCGCGCGTCGTTACACGTGCCGCGTCTGACGAGATAAGAGCTATGCGATAGAAAGAGAGGCGCTCTGTAGGTTAATATGACTGGTAGGAATGCAGCGTTACGCGAGCTGAATTGAATTTTATTGCGTCATAGCAAGAGTCGCTATTTGTTTAAATTTCTTTGCGGAGTGATACTTCTGTCCCTTAGTATTCTGTGCTAAGACTTCGTTGTCCGTCCATCTGTCTGTCTGTCCGTCTGTCACCAGGCTGTATCTCATGAACCGTGATAGTTAGACAGTTGAAATTTTCACAGATGATGTATTTCTGTTGCCGCTATAACAACAAATACTAAAAAACAGAATAAAAATATTCAAGTGGGGCTCCCATACAACAGACATGATTTTTTTGGCGTTTTTATACATAATGGTACGGAACCCTTCATGCACGAGTCCGACTCGCACTTAGTCGGTTTTTTAAATATATTCACTATCAACCCGGCTTCGCGTGGATGCAATTAACTAAAGTAGTGTCATTTTTTGACGACTTGATTACAAAACATTGAATTTTCTGTATCATACAAAAACTTAATTAGAATATATTGTACGTATAAAACTTCCGTAAAAATCTCTCTGAATGACATTGAAAACTGTATCAAATCCGTTGCGTGGTTTTTGAAGAAGTAAGAGGAGAAACACTCGCTCTAAAAACGGTGAAGGAAAACATCGTGAGGAAACCGGCATGTACAAGAAATAATCACAAAAATTCAAGGACATGTGACATCCACCAACCCGCACTCGGCCAGCGTGGTGGATTATGGCCCATACTCTCTCTATGAGAGAAGGCCCGTGTCCCAGCAATGGGAACGTGATGGGCTGATGATGATGAAGAGGAGAAACAGAAATGAGGACGAGGAAAATGATAAAATAAAATAAAATATTTTATTTAAATGAAATATTATAATGTAAAAATACTTTTAGTAATTACATACAAGACAAAGATGCATGGAACATTCCGCTTCTGCCAAGTAGCCAACTGGCACATAAGAAACAATATTGTCAAAAACAAACATTAAACATAGTAACAAAAATTCTAAAAAAAATGCCGCTCAGTTTCTTGCCGTATCTTCTGAGTAGTGGTTCTTTTTCCGATACGGTGGTAGAGTCATTGTAATAATTGACGTTTATAAGTGCGCCTGTGATGCCAATTGAATAAAGAACTTTTGAACTTTGAATGCCACATCCACTGAGCTCACTTATTGTTACTCTATCTTCCTGTCTCCCTATTGACCAATGAGATCATTGTAGTGTAGTCTGTAGTCACTATGAATGAGATTATGCCATCACCCTCTATAACTAAATATTTTGACTGCACCCTTTATGCGGTCGCGTGCGAAATTATACTCATTGGGGTATATTTTATTGTATTAGTATTAATAGTCATTAGTTTTATTTAGTTTAAGTTTGCCTCTATAAAATTAAGTGATTTTTTTATATTGTGAATTGGCTTGCGTTTGACCACTATGCCACCTGGGCCCTAAGTCACTATGACAACTTGGCGATTCCTGGCTTCAAGGAAACGTCGATTCCTTCATTAATAAACTACTTCTGCTAAATTTGTATTCTCTATAACGCATCATATATATGCATATATGAATGCGTCATAGAGATGTCGTTTATTAATGAAGGAGTCGACGTGATTTCGAAGCAAGGAATCGACGTGATTTCGCCAAGTTGTCATAGTGAATTGGGGCCCTGATGGTAAGCGACGATGCGGTCGACGATCTAGCACGCTTGCAAAGATATGAAATGAATTTTATTTGCTTTGATGTGGTCATTATAAGATGGCACAGATAATTTGTCCTACACACCACCATTATTGGCATGCAAATTTAATATTAAACCTTAAATAAAAATTTCAACATGACAAAATTGTTATGTAATTGATAGTACCTGTTCACTCGAGACTTGAAGATTCCTATATTGTAGCTATCGAGAAAGACTGACTCTGGCAGGGAGTTCCACTCGTTAGCAGTGCGCATAATAAACGTGGAAGCGAAGCGCTTAGTGGCGCGCAGGAGGAATGTCTACCATGAACCGGTGGCGTGATGCCGTACGTTTTGTAGTACCTACGTCTTGTAACTATAGGCCGACCGTTTAACTCGCGTATCGCCTGCGCGGTAAGAAGGGAGCGAGGGGTGATGTTAGCGGGTGGGTGAAAGGGGTGCGCGGAGCAGAGAGACATAAGCTCTCTGCTCCGCGCACATCTCCCCTCGCTCCCTTCTTACCGCGCAGGCGATACGCGAGTTAAACGGTCGGCCTATAGTCTTTTTTCATGGAACTTAGTGATGAAACGAGCCTGTCATTTAACAAAACCAATGTATGAGTTATATTTTTGTAAGTTAAGAGTGTCGTCCAGGTTTGTAAACCTAAAAAAAAAGTATGTATACATACATTCTAGCTTTTCCCGCTTTTTATATCGATTTATTTACTCTGGCTGTCTCATAAAACCCTCGCTGAAAGAAAGTTTCTGTAACCTTTACCACTTAACATGTAAAAATAGTTTAACAAAAAGTTCTAAGACTTTGACCCCTGTCTCCCATAAAGGGAGTTCCACACAGCACGACACCACAACACATTGTTACCCACCCAACCGTGACAAGCAAAATAAATAGAACAAATTCACTCCCCCACCTCCGCTAAACTATAATAGAATCATCGTTATTGAAGCATCTTCATTGATGCAATAAGGTTCCCATCAAGCGAGATGGAATGGATCCATTGGGCTGGATAAAGGATGCAGTGAATTTAGGTTGGCGCACGTGACTTGGGGAATTAGGGACGTGTGGACGGGCCTTTATTTTAAAGATTAGATTAAGTATTTTTCTAACTTTTTGGCCCTGAAAGAAAAGTGATGGAATGCAATTATGTCTTATTTTTAAAATAAGTGTTTATTCGAGTAATAATTTATAATGTTTTTTTATGAAACTGAGTGATGAGATGAGCAAGTCGTTCGCCTGATGTTAAGCGCCACGCCTGCTCATAATAATTGCAATGCTAACCACAACATTAAATACCATAAAAAGCACTACGTATC
Organism: Petrophora chlorosata; assembly: GCA_951640565.1. Taxonomy (NCBI): domain Eukaryota; kingdom Metazoa; phylum Arthropoda; class Insecta; order Lepidoptera; family Geometridae; genus Petrophora; species Petrophora chlorosata. Next base: position 4,939,560 of record OX621216.1, on the reverse strand, counting down.
ACTGCATTGCGCTCATCACCGCGAGACATCAAACATTAAGTCTATGAGACTGAGGTAGGTCTCTCGTATGCCGTCTGGGTAGACCACAGCTTTTCCAGTTATTCTGCCGTCAAGCAGTAGTGCGCAAGCATTACTGTGTACCGGATTTAAAGACATTGTAGCCAGCGAAATTACTGGGCATATGAGACTTAATATCTGATGCCTCAGGGTGACGCAGTACTTTTCATGTTATCAAAGGTTTTGTGTGGCATTGCAAGCGTGGCGCTTAACATCAGACGAACGACTTACTCGTCTCGCTGTTAAGTTATTAAAAAACCGACTTCAATATTGATGTATCTTCGAAGTCCAAGGTCGAATATCGATGAAATTTATATCGGACCACCTTGAAGCTATACTGAACCCAACACAAAGTTTCCAAATCAGTTTATAAATGACAGTTTTCTGAGGTAACATTTTATTAACGCTTAATAGATCTATGTTTGGCCACTATCTCGCCTGATGTGAAGCGATGATGTGGCCTAAGATGGAGCACATACATCTAGAGAGAGACGGCAGTTGAGCGGCTGCTCGGCACGTAAGCGGGTTTCATTAGGATGTTTTCCTTCACCGTTTTTAGAGCGAGCGTGCAAAAACTGCACTTAACTATAAGTCATTGGTGCAGGGCCGAGTCGGGATTCAAACCCAGGTGCGTCGGATCGAAAGGCGTACAAATTCCCGCTGAGCCACACTCGCACTATCAACAACAAACATTAAAAAAAGGAATCGAATTGAGAACCTTCTTATCAGTTTCTTGTCAGTTAAAAATACACAATTCTGTCCTGCAATTGTATAATGTCCTCACATTTCCCCACCATCATTTACCTGCCCCTACAAAGCCACCCCTCGTGACCACGGTGACGTCACGAGGGGTGGATCCCTCCCTCTTCTGCCCCTAATCCGACAATTGGATTTGATTAGAGAACTTTGTGGTATTTGATGGTTTTTATAGAAGACAAGCAAATTAAATTAATTATTTTAAGAAAAACACACAAAAACTGACTTCAAGACTAAACCTATATTTTATGTTTTTTTTTCCAAAAAGATCCAGAAATTATGACCAGCGAAACAAAAGAAGACTCATCAAAATCAATTCACAACTGGCGAAGTAATAGCGTAACAAACATTAAAAAATACAGTCAAATTGAACTCTTCCGTTTTGAAATCGTTTAAAAAATAAATATGACAGCCTCTGTAGTGGTTGGGCAGGTTGGCTCAAATCATATACACCACTGAGGTTGCGGGTTCGTCTCTCGCGATGTTACAAATGTTTGTGCACAGAATAATACTATACTGGTAGTAATTACATAGAAGACAGATGCATGGAACATTCAGCTTTTGCCAAGTAGCCAACTGGCACATAACAAACATAATATTGTCAAAAACAAACATAAAATATTGTATCAAAAGTTCTCAAAAATGCCCCTCAGTTTGTTGCCGTATCTTCTGAGTGGTTCTTATTCCGATACGGCGGTAGAGTCATTGTAATAATTGACGTTCTTAAGTGCGTCTGTGACGACAAAATTAAATAAAAACTTTTGAACCTTGAACTTGAATCATGAAAATGTTAAAAGGCTTTTAACTAGGTAAATGTATAAACAAAACTATGTTTTATAATAAAACTGTTAAATATTTGTACACCTACAAAGAACGAATTTCGTTGGTAAAACTATAGCTATATCACCTTGCAATATTGTAACCGAAATTCTAATAAATAAATTTATTTCATCTCATTATTAATTTCTAGGTACACTAAATCTTTAAGCGTATTGCTTGTGCATGTATACATGCCAGTTGTGGATAACGTTCACGCTGAAAGCAATAAACACCATAAGAGTTCAGTATAATGACGCATTCCGAGCTCTTATGAGGTTACCGCGGTACTATAGTGCGTCGAGTATGTTCGCTGAGGCGGGAGTCCCTGATTTCTTTGCCGTATTGCGATCGCGAGTGGCTTCGTTCTGGCATCGCTTGCGCCGTTCCAGCAACAAAATACTTGTGGCTGTCTCTGACAACATACAGAGTCCTATGTTTAGGCGTTGGATTTCTGTCCATATGGACAGGAACAAAAAATGACCACGCACTATTGTGCAGCGTCTATGACCGGGCACTATTGTGCAGAGTGTGTGACCGGGCACTATTGTGCATCTTTTATATTTTTATTTTATTTTTTTATGTATGTTTGTATGTTAACAATATTATGGGTTTTTGTTTTGTGCCTGCAATAAATGATTTTTTATTTTATTTATTTTATTAACTTACAAAACAAAGTAATTTCTAACCATCCTACTATACAAAGGGTCCTACTGTCCAGCTGTCCTCGCAGAAACCTGTCATGTACGTGAAACACTGCAGCCTTCGTACAGAGCAAAAACCTGCGTCACAGCACTCGCAATAGTTACCAAGCGCGGTGCTTTTGGTTAGAGCGAGACGGGTAGATGCAAGAGAGAGAAGCGGGAGAAAAACTTGCGCGAGCGCATCGACGCTTGCATATCTGGGAAGCGGTGCGCATAGACTAGTTAACGCAGATGGGACAAGGTTTGAATATTTTCCTAGGCGTTTGAAAATATTTTTTATGTAAGAGGTGAACAAAATTGTACCTATTCCTATATAATAATAGAATTCTTATATAAATGTACAATACAATACAAATGGCGTTATTGTACCCCAAACAAAAGAATCAGTAGGTGCATGAAACAACTGACCAACTAAGGTACAGTGGGCGGACTAGTCGCTAAGAGTGATTTCTTCCAGTCAACCTTTGGATAACCTTTCTTTTTATAGTAAAATAAATACGAATACTTACGCATTCATGTTATTTTTGGACAAAATAATGTAATTATTTTAATTAAAATATATATATATATTATGTTTATGCAATTAGATAATGAACATTTCTGTTTTCTAACATTTTGTCATTTTTTTTTACTGGAACTTAGTGATGAGATGCTCGTCTCATTCAGTCTGTCGTTTGCCTGATGGTAAGCGCCACGCCTGCCCATAAAAATTGCAATTATTATTATTACTTCTTTATTTCAGATAGATATATAGATGAACGCTTTATTGCAAACATTAAATTACAGACATAACATAAAAACAATTAAAGAAAGTGTTACAATGGGCGGCCTTATCGCTAAAAGCGATCTCTTCCAGGCAACCTTTTTTTTTTCAGGTAACTTAAGAAAACAATAGTTATATTAGTGACTAAAGTAATTCTAAGACCCATATTATATATACCTTACAGACTAACATACATATTATAATATTAAAAACTATTTTTATTAAGTCACAACAGGGAATTGTTTTCGCCTACTTTCCCTGTACCGGCGTAGACTATCCCTGCAGGCCAGAAGACCGGGGCGAGGAACATCTTCGCGTGTTCCGCTGGAACCTGGAGCGCGTAGGACTTGAAGCAATGCCATCCAGAACTTTTAATACCATAAAAAGCACTGCATTTCATTTGGGTAGGTGAAATTGAGGTATAAACGCATGTCAATCAAAAGAAAAATTTTAGACAAATTTCCCGCCGCTTCTATCCCAATCTACTCTATGACATCAAAGCACATCGCCGCCGCGCGTCCTTTTGATGTACCGTGCAAAAACACAACTCTCCCTGAGAACTAGAGGTGTCCATTGAAGGCCTAGATTTGTTTTTAATTAATTGGGAATCCTAGGACTTTGCGTGTGAATGGTTTTTATGCTTTTTTAAGTTATTGTGATGTCAAATCAACATTCTGCGTATGGAGGTAGGTAATATTATGTGTTTTATTCAAGTTTATAAATTGCTATTTGTTTTAAAACGACTTCAAAACAAAGGAGGAGGTTCTCAATTAGATTGTTTTTTTTTGTTACTCGAGACCTCCGTTATTTATAAACTGATTTGGTTTTTTTTTTACGTTAATCCATGTTTGACCACTGTCTCGCCTGATGTGAAGCGACGATGTGGCCAAAGATGGAGCACATAGATCTAGAGAGAGACGGCAGTTGAGCGACTGCTCAGACCCGTCTCCCGATAGTTCACCGAACATCATCCCGAAACACGACTAGGTCGTTTGACGGCATGGTTTTGTTCGGTGGGTGGTATTACAACCACGGCCAGAGCCTACCACTGCAAACAAAAAAAACATTCTTCAGTATAGCTTTAACATGGTCCGGATGGTCCCATATAAATTTCATCGATATTCGACCTTGGGCTTCGAAGATACATCTGAATTGAAGTCGGCTTTTTTTGTTGTATTTTGAGTAAAATATGTACCTACCTGTATTTCAGACGCATCTTATTTAAAGCAAAATGAGATTGAGTCAAAAGTTTTATTGACATTAGGATAAAAAATAACATCATCAGTACATAGTATAAAACAAAGTCGCTTTCTCTGTCCCTATATCCCTATGTATGCTTAAATCTTTAAAACTACGCAACGGATTTTGATGCGGTTTTTTTAATAGATAGAGTGATTGAAGAGGAAGGTTTATATGTATAATAACCATGCATAGCCAGGGCGGGTCGCTAGTATTTTATAAATGAACTATTATAAATACCTACATTATAATTATTTGCAACTTTGTGCGCGTTGGACGGATTTGGTTATAAAGCGATTCTTCAGGAACCACGTGTTAAATTGGGATAAAATCGTAGACCTTATGTCGTTCTCCGAGCTAACTGGTATCCAGAGAACCAGGATCTACAAGGACCATGGTCCCACAACACCCAGACACGCTAAACACTTGCGCTTTTATGTTTTCCGTGAATAAACTAAATTCTATGACGGTAGCTTTTTTTAAGAACTGATTGATGAGATGAGCATGTCGTTCGCCTGATGGTAAAAGCCAAGCCTACCCTTAGCAATTGCAGTGCCACCCAGAACTTTTAATACCATAAAAAGGACCGCATAGCACTGCATTGCGCTCATCACCCTGAGACATCAGATATTAAGTCTCATATGCCCAGTAATTTCGCTGGCTACAATGCCCTTCAAACCGGAACACAGTAATGCTTGCACAGTAATTTCTCTAAACGATTTGTTCCTAAACAAATTTGCCATTATTTTTAAAACATTGAGAAGGTTGATGGTGGTATGATAAACGCCACGCCTTCACCGCTCTAAAACGGTGACGGAAAACATTGTGAGGAAACTAGTGATAAGCTCCGGCGTCATACCGTCAAGTGTCCTAGTCGTGTTACAAAGTGATGTTCGGTGAACCATCAGTGAGACGGATCTGAGCAGTCACTCAACGGCCGTTTTCCTCTAGCTAGATCTATGTGCTTCGGCCACATCGTCGCATAACATCAGGCTTTATAGTAGTAACATAGATCCACGATATCAAATATATACGCACTGCACTTAATTGTCACAAAAAAGTAAAAAAACATTTGTTAATTAAGCACAAAAAATAACTTTTAAACGTTATATACACATATTACAAATCAATTAAAATACGTTAAAAATTGAAACAGATACGTTGACTTTGAAAAAAAAGGTACCTAAGCATGTCTATTCATTTCTTTCCCATACTCAGATTGAAGTCCGGGCCCAGAAAAGAAATGCGAAAACTGACTCTACCAGTGCTTCGGAAATGCGCCCGCTAGAGCAGATAGCACCAAGAAACTCTAAGAGATTGTCTCTTTTTTCAACTCTTTTAAAATGAACCCCTCAGATATCAGCTGTTTGCTAAAGCATTTGGCTGCCGACGACTGCTGAAGAAAACATTATGGTTAAGCCACTCACACTTAGACCCTTTCCCCATGGAGCAAAGCTCCATCCTCCAAGAGTGAGTATGGCTCAGTGGGAGCATGTGCAACTTTTGATCCGACACAGCCAAGTTCGAACCGCGCTGGCTCCGCACTACTGACTTGCATAAATTATATGCGAATGTAACACTCGCTCTAATAACGGTGAAGGAAAACATCATGAGGAAACCGGCATGTCCAAGAAATAATCACTAAAATTCAAGGATATGTGTTATTCACCAACCCGCACGGGTCCAGCGTGGTGGATTATGGCCCAAACTCTGTCTACGAGAGAAATCCCGTGTCCTAGCAGTGGGAACGTGATGGGCTCATGATGATGGAGCAAAGCTCGCGTCTTACAGTCAAAAGTCCAAGAGACTTGTTTTGGCTGCAATCCACTGCAGCAGCACCCTCATCTGTCCTTTATTTTTATAAGCTCAAAGCTTCAAGCACACAGTACAAACCTCAACAACAAAATTGCCCACCTATCCATAATTCACACACGTGTTAAAACTGTTGCCCTTTCACCGCACTAAGTAGTCAAGCGCTTTATAGTTCACCTAATGACTCAATATACATCAATTCCGTCGTGTTTCAGATTCTTTCTACGGCAAAAAGTATGACGGCGCCTCCATTAGTCAATTTAAATGCAGTTTAGCACAATTAAACACAATTTGACGCGAGTGAGCTGTGGTGGTGATGAAAGTACTGGTGGCGTCATCTGTTGGTGAGTAGCGGTACTAGAGCTAAAATGGCGGCGCACTAAAGAATTTTCTTGTTGGATAGGTTGGTTTCTTTTATTGAATTTAATGTGTTCTGTTTTTTTATCTGGTAATAATGTATGTAAATATATACGTTAGTACATTGAAAAGGTGTTTAAGAAAATACTAATTTTTATAATTTATTAGTTTCTCTTTTTTTATAAACTATGTATTATTTATTGACTTCTTTGAACCCTACGATTTTGAAGGTTCAATATCATTAGGTGCCTATTTAATCATCTATCTACCTATATAAATAAAAATTAAATGCCGTTAGTTGGTAAGCTCATTACTTGACTGGGCCGATTTGCCTATGTTATACCCCATTTGGCAACAGTAGTCATTTAAGTTTAAACTGTCTCTTTATTTATTTATTTATTCCTTTTGTATTCCTGTTCTTTTCATTCTGTTATTTGTATGTTTTTGTGGTTGTCAAATAAATTTTTCTTATATTTCTTTTCTTTTTCTTCTTTTAATTTTCGTAATAGTCCGAATTAGGTTTTATGGAAAGAAAAATTGTAAACGGTGCCCGGAAAATTAGGATATTAGGGAAAAACTGACAACGTCAGTCCGGTCAGCTGGTTAAATAATAAGTTTTCTTTAATTATAATAAAATAACATATCTACTTATTTACTACTCATTCTACATATATTTATAAATTTTATTTATTAATAATAACCCAGCAGCCACCGGTAGTTTGGGCCCTGCCCCGCTGCCGGCGGCACTCAAGGTTTAGGTATTTTATAGTGTTTTTGTATAAAACCACTGAGTCAACGTCGAGACATCGGTGCACTCAGTCTGTTTTATAAAATCTATAATGGGGAATGTTCTGAGGAAATATTTGATATCATTCCTCCATCACGGTTTTATTACCGCTCTGCCTGACATCGTGCGAAAGCCCATCCACATACCATCTATGGAAATCGCATACTGTCCGATTCTCCAGATCTTTCTTGCCGCACACCTGCAAAATATGGAATGGGCTACCGCCCGAGGTTTTTCCGCAGAGCTATAACATGGGGTACTTTAAAAGAAGGGTGAAAAGGGTCCTTAAAGGTAGGCAACGCACCAGTAAAGCCCCGAGTGTTGCAGGTGTCCAAAAGCGACGGTAACCGCTTACCATCCAGGCGGGCCGTCTGCTTGTTTGCCTATTAGTCATATAAAAAAAAAATGAAAAAAAATATTATAAAAAATATTTGAATACATAACAAATTTATTATTACCTAGCTATTATAAATATATAATACCTACCTATTGTAACATTAACACTAGAAATAAGGATAGGATTGTTGTACCTAGGTATAGACTGACTAAAACGAATAAGTCCTTTATGGGCAACTGCGTACGTTTTTATAATAAAATTCCAAAGTGTATAACGGAGCTCAAAGAAAGTAAATTCAAATTACGCGTTAAGAATGTTCTAATGAGAAAAGCATACTACACTGTTCGTAATTACATAGAAGACAAAGATGCTTGGAACATTCCACTTCTGCAAAGTAACCAACTGGTTCATAAGAAACATAACATTGTAAAAACCAAAAAATTGTAACAAAATCTCTAAAAAAAAATGCCCCTCAGTTTCTTGCCGTATCTTCTGAGTAGTGGTTCTTTTTCCGATACAGTGGTAGAGTCATTGTGATAATTTGACGTTCATAAGTGCGTCTGTGATGACAAAATGATTAAAGAGATTTTGATTTGATTTGATTTGATTATTTTCACACAGTTAGCAAATTAAAAGTACCAGAGGCCCTTAAAATATATATATCTTACAGACTAGCATATATATAATTTTTAATCACTAAAACTACGGTAAGGGAATTAGCTTAGGCTTCGCCTCCCTGTAGCGACGGAATACTATGCCTTCGGGCCAAAACTCAGGAGCCAGAAAAGTCACCTTATACTTCGCTGGAAGCCGGAGCACGAAGGACTTGAAACTCGTCGTCCTCGTTGACTCCAACCTCGACAGCGACAACTGGTTCAGCTCCTGGATCCGCCCACCGCTCCTCTCCTTGATATACCAAACAACATCGTCCCCAATTTATGGATTACCAATAATCACTACATTAATACATCATTATAATTAATTAATACATTTTTTTATCCTTTAAAATGTCAAAATATATAACAATGCACAATGAAGTATAAATTATAATGAACATAACACAATGTCAAACAAGTTATTTAGTATATCTCAACGTACGTTGCTCAAAACGTAGCCGCACTCCCACTATACCTATTTCTTTCACGACCCATATGTCCCTCAAGCGCCAATCGTATATCGTGTTGAGTTCAGCTTAGGGTATAGATTCACTGCGACAATATTTTATGATGCTATTTATTGTCCCATTAAGTTTATCTCAACTTTTAGTTATCATATTTTGGTATAAATGACTGAGATTAATTCGATTTCTTGCCAGAATCTATAATAATTAGTCGGTATCTCATTAGTCGCAGTGAAGCTATACCTTAATTTGAGTTCAACACGATATACGATTGGCGCTTGATGGACATATGGGTACGGGGGCAGGCTCCTCATTCACTATGACAACTTGGTGATTCCTTGCTTCGAGGAAACGTCGATTCCTTCATTAATAAACGACATCTGCGAAATTTGTACGCGTCATAGAGAATCATATATATGAATATATGATGCGTCATTAGGATGACGTTTATTAATGAAGGAATCGACGTGATTTCGAAGCAAGGAATCGCTAAGTTGTCATAGTGAATTGGGGCCCTGGAAGACTGGTAGATAATGCTAATATCATTAAGTCATTCCTTGTACCATTTTTGTGCAAAACTATAAAAAATACCGACTGTAATTTCACAACTATATTTTACCACTTAATTAATTCTTTATTCAACTCCATGTTTTATATTCCACACTTACAGCGCAATAAAACACAACACATAATGAAAAATACATACGTGGGTGGAAAATGCAATAGCTACGCCATAAAAGTGCTTTTAATATAATTGGATTTAAATAAGATATGGTAATTTGTGATTTGAGAGCGTTTATAGCACTTACTTCTATAATCCTATTAGTATCTATATACATTTGCATGTTATTACAAACCAATAAAGTTCTACAGCAATTTTATTCTTATTTTTAACCGACTTAAAAAGGAGGAGGAATTTGAAATTAATTTTATATGTCTGTAAAAATTTGCACGCCTGCAAAGGCAGAATAAGAGATCTTATTTTTTGACACTGTAAACACCTGTACCATACCTTATTTTATGCAAATAAATTATTATGATTATGATTATGATTATGAGGTTCTTAATTCGACTGTATTTTTATGTTTGTTACGCGATTATTCCGACAATTATGAATTGATTTTGATATTTTTTTTTATTGTTATGGGCTGGCGTATCGCTTACCATCAGGCATACGACCAGCTCGTCTCGTCATTCAGTTATATAAAAAAAAACTTTTTCTGTTCATAGGTGGTTCCATATATTTTTTTTTAAAACAGGTATAGTCTTGAAGTCGGTTTTTGTTTTTTCCAAACAATAATTATTTCTTTTCACAGCATTTTTTATTAATACGTAGGTATGTAGGTACATTAAGATATATCGTATAATTAAAAGACACAAACGAAAACAAATTAAAAAATACTAATAACTAATCTAATCTAATAAGCCACTACCAGTGGGCAACGTTCCCAAAATGCTGGCAGCATTGCCACGTTGAATGGCAATTATAATAATATAAATAAGTAATAATATTAATTAATTAATATTATTTATCAATTATATTAATTTGTATAATTATGTTTGAAGATTCTGGGTGGCACTGCAATTGTTATGAGCAGGCGTGGCGCTAACCATCACTCGAACAACATGATCGTCTCATCACTATGGTAGTACAATGGAAGGTCTTATCGCTTAAAGCTATCCATTCCAGACAAACTGTGGATGGACAGTATCGAAAAAAGAAGTAGACGGTGCCGGCGGTGTACAATATATTTAAAGTAAGTATTTATGTATGCTTATAATATAAAGTGTAATTATGTGTACCTAGTATATGTATGTATGTTTATGTAGACATTCAGCATGTTGCTGTTGTTTTGTATCTACTATTTAAGTTTATTTTATTGACATTGTTTAAGTACCTATATAATAAGAAGTGGAAAAAGTGTCGAGCTCCATTTATCTTGGAAGTATTGTGTCAGGACCTGGAGGAACAGAGGTAGACGACACTTCCCGGATCGCCAAAGCTAGAGGTGCCTTTGCTTGTCTCCGTCCAGTATGGCTGTCAAAACACCTCTCTCGCAGAGTGAAACTTAGAATCTCTAACACCAACGTAAAGAGTGTGCTGATATACGGATGTGAGACCTGGAAAACCACAAAGCTAATAACACAGCAGCTTTATCAACCGTCCGTACCGGTCTTTATCAACCGGTGTCTACGACAAATCCTAAAGATTTTCTGGCCAAACACTATCGCCAATATAGACCTCTGGAGACAGTGCCATGAAGATCCTGTCGATTTGCAAATCCGACGTCACAAATGGAGCTGGATCGGTCACACCTTGCGTAGATACATGAATCACATCCCCAGACAAGCTCTGGATTGGAATCCGCAGGGCCGGCGCAAGCGTGGTCGTCCAAAACAGACCTGGCGACGTTCTGTCATCGCGGAAGCAAAGACCATTGGACTGACCTGGAGTGAAGTGAAGCGCACGGCTCAAAACAGAGAAGAATGGCGAAATATTGTGTCTGCCCTCTGCCCCGACGTGGGGTCTTAGGATATAAGCGGATGTTTATATTATTATTGTAGACCTTACATCTTCGTCTTTAACATTTTGAGAACTTCTCTCCATCTAAAAGTTGAAGGAAGAGATCGCTTTTAACGATGAGGTTGCCCATTGTGACACTTTCTTAAATTTTTTGATATTGAATTCATTAGCGCATCATCATCATCATCATCATCAGCCCATTACGTTCCCACTGCTGGGACACGGGCCTTCTTGTTGGTTGGCGGATGTCACATGTCCTTGACTTTTTGTGAAAAATTCTTGCACGTGTCGGTTTTCTCACGATGTTTTCCTTCACCGTTTTTAGAGCGAGTATTAAATCTACACATAACTTAAGAAAGTCAGTGGTGCGGGGCCAACGGGATTCGAACTCGGGTGCGTCGGATCGAAAGTCGCACGAGCTCCCACTGAGCCACACTCGCTCTTTATTTTCATTAGCGCATGCTAGGCGAAAATCATAATATGATCAAAGTAAACATTGACGACAGATGACGTAGAATCGTCCCCGTAAGACGATATAAGAAGGATAGAAGAAATTTGGTTGCTCGAGCAGCTAGCTAGGCAGAAGACGCAGGTTCGATACCTGCCCGAGCAATATCGTTTTTCTTCTTTCGAATTAATTTAAAACTTTTTGAATTGTTTTTATGTAATGTCTTTAATTTAATGTTTGCAATAAAGCGTCCATATATCTACCTACAGCATCAAGGTGTAGTGAAATATTGGACACATGTCAACAACCATCCCCATAATATCGTATTTAATGCACCCTCTTTAATATTTTCCCTAAAACGAAGGTGTGGCTCGGCCGACGCCATTTTGGGTGTAAACCTAAATTATTTACTTATGTTAATGTTATGAGTTCTTGGTTAATGGTGTCTTGTGGGAGAGAGCAGGGCCCTAATTCACTATGACAACTTGGCGATTACTTGCTTCAAGGAAACGTCGATTCATTCATTAATAAACGACATCTGCGTAATTTCTATTCTCGTCGGGACGGTTATTTGCGGCATCGGCCAAGAATGAGTGTGTTCTGTATGGCACCGATAATATTTAACAAGATTCCGTCAGCCATCCGCTCAATAAATGACATTAATATTTAAAAAAATGCCCTATTTGAATTTCTAATAAAAGCTTACTACATCATTGAGGAATTTATAGATGACAAAACAGAAATTGACAAATATATAATGTGTGATTGATATATTGATAATTTGATATTTTTAATTGTTATAATTCGTTTTCATTTTGACATTTGTATTATCATTTTTGACTGACATTGACATTGCAATTATAAATCCTATTATTATTATTATTCATAATTTATTCAATGTCATTGTTGTTTTATTGTGATGTAATAATTAACTTGTGATCATATCTGTATGCCAGTATGGTGGAACTAGAGGAACTATCCGTTAATAACAACTACATATGTATAGACCTAGATTCGCAGACTAATAAATCATTGTATCATTGTATCATTGTATCTATGACGCATCACATATATGAATATATAAATGCGTCATAGAGATGTCGTTTATTAATGAAGGAATCGACGTGATTTCGAAGCAAGGAATCGACAAGTTGTCATAGTGAAATGGGGCAGTGTGTGGCTCAGTGAAAGCATGTGCTATTTTCGATCCGACGCACCCGAGTTCGAACCCCGCTGGCCTCGCACCACTGACTTAAGTTATGTGCGGATTTAACACGATTTAACAACGGTGAAGAAAATCATGGTGAGGAAACCGGCATGTGACATTTACCAACCTGAACTGATTTACACCTGCCCATAACAGCTGCAGCACCACCCAGAACTTTGTTTTGCAAAATCCTGCGCGACACTGCACTGCGCTCGTCATCCTGAGACAATAAGCTCTTAAGTGACTGCAATGTCCTGCAAACTGAACACAGTAATGTTTGCACACTATGCGGAATGGCAAAGCGGTGGCACCCAGACGGCCTCCCGCATACGAAAGACCTACCACGAGAAAATACCTTGTAGCACAGAATACTAAGGGACAGACGCATCACTCCGCAAAGAAATTTAAACGAATAACGACTCTTGCTTTGACGCAATAAAATTCAATTCAGCTCGCGTAGTGCTGCATACCTACCAGTCATATTAACCTACAGAGCGCCTCTCTTTCTATCACATAGCTCTTATCTCTTCTGACGCGGCACGTGTAACGACGCGCGACCCGCCGTCGGTGTCCGGCTATGTACTTGTAGCTTCGTACCTACAGTGCGGAGTGCGCTAGGCCTGCTTATAGGTAAGTTTACAGGAACAATACTATAAAAGCAAGCAGCCGCGGCTACTTAGAAACAATACCACGGCGGCCAACATTGGATAATAAACAGACATTCGCATTAATGTACTGTCGGCCGTTCCCAAAACTTGGCAGAGGTGGTAGCGGAGCTTGCGTCTGTGTCCATTGTCAAATTTACGACACCTTTCACGTGGAACGGCACGACAATTTATACCTGACCAAAGCTGCGCTCCGCTGTGAAACAGCGTAGTTATTTTTCCAGAATAAAAGTATCCTATGTGTTAATTCAGCCTATACACAGTTTGCCTTCTTAATGAAAAAAGTAGCATCGCCCAATTGTGAAGTTTTCGGGACAATAGAAGATGTACAGCATGTGTTCGAAACGCTAGCTACAGAACGAATATATTTACTCAGTCAAAAATTTCTTGTGTTGGTCAGTGCAACAGCATATTGTCATTGCCGCTGTCTGACGAAGCTCTGAACATATAGGTATATAAACTTGTAGACATATCTATTGTTTAACGGCAATGTTAGTTTTTGTATTTGTTTTTAAATCATTAATAATGTACTTACCGATTGGGCGATGTGGTTGCACAGCGACAAAGCCATTCTACCATCGCCTTTAAATAATAAATTAAAATAAAAAATTGCATCTAAATCAGTTCAGGCGTTGCTACGTGAAGTGATCGTAACACAAAAATTTCGCATTTATATTTAGTGTCATTATTAGGATTTGTTCGATTAATGTGACGAATGAAGCTCAATCCGAATGTAACATTACGTCGGAATGCTCAGGTCATCCACCACCTTTAGTTATACCTATATACTAGTTTTGTGTTATGGGACGGTTGGGCATCTAAGGGGAATCTCATAAATGATGATGAGATTCCCCTTGGATGCCCAGATGACTAGGATGTCGAAAATCCAAGGACATTTGTCATCCACCAACCCACACTGAACCAGCGTGAAGGATAAAGGCCTAACGCTTTTTATTCAGATAAGGCATCACAGACGCACTTACGAACGTCAATTTATTACAATAAATCTACAACGGAATCAGAAAATGAACTCAGAAGATACGACAAGAAACTGAGGGGCGTTATATTTTTAACTTTGCAATTTTTTGGTTTTCTACAATACTGTGTTTTTTATTACAGTAATTGGCTACTTTGCAGAAGTGAAAAGAAAAGTCCGTGCCCTTAAACCTTATTTAAAATGTTTAACATGTTATCTCTTTCTAACATATTTGTTTTAACGTCAGTTGAATAGTGACAAAATATGTTAAGTTAATTTACCATTTGTAATAAGCCTTTGTGTATATTTTGTTAACATTTGTTATATATTTATTTATATACTAGCTGACCCGGCAAACGTTGTTTTGCAATATAAATAAAAAAAAATTAGGGGTGGACTACCCCTAACATTTAGGGGGATGAAAAATAGATGTTGGCCGATTCTCATAGATACCGGATAAGCACAAACAATTTCATCAAAATCGGTCAAGCCGTTTCGGAGGAGTATGGCAACGAAAACTGTGACACGAGAATTTTATATATTATAGATAGAAGAAGAAGATTAATCTTGTATTCGTCTCATATCTAACTATTTATGATGTCACGGTGATGGGTTCCGACTGAAAATCAGTGCTAAGGTATTTATTACCTTAGTTTTATGCTGAGTCGGAACCTTTTCCTGAAATCGCGCAACATATCATTATACTATAATTATATTATGTATTTATTGTGTGTTACATGTGTTATCTTGTTCTGTTATATGTATAGTATAGTATTATTTGTTACGTGTAGTATAGTATTATAGTTTAATGTAATGTTGCGTGTATCTTTGTCTCAAATAAATGTCTTATCTTTCTTTTCACAGCCTCTTTAGTGTAGTGGTTGGGCAGGTTGGCTCAAATCTCATACATCACTGAGGTTGCAAGTTCGATTGCCGCGACGGAACAAATGATTTTACACAGAAAAAAAAGCGTTTGTTTCGTGTCTGGGTGTTGTGGGACCATGGTTCTCATAGTTCCTGGTTCCCTAGATACAGGGAATCCTAGTTAGGGGCCAGGATCTATGTATGTGATCATTGGGCGTTATTTATTTATTTATTCTTTGTCCAACAGTGGGAACGTAATGAAGCGTCATGACCACGAAGAGCCGTCAATTCTGCCACAGGCCGTACAATGGACACCAACCGGGCCCGCGGCGGATTGGTAACACTCATATAATTACGGTCCCTTCGAAGAACGGACGGCTTTTATTAACTTCGGCTACCGTGATTAGATGGTACACACGATAGCCGGGAGAATGAAAAAAAAATAAAAACTAAACACAGTCTTAGTTCTGTTTAGGATGTAATAAGAGCAAGGGAGATAAGTAGGTGTAATTGGAGAGGGACAGAGAACAAAAGTAACCGACATAGTCCATAGAATTTACAAGCTAAAGTGGCAATGGGTCACATCTCTCGAAGGACGTACAACCGTTTGAGTGGGTTGTCCTTGAGTGGAGACCGCGAATCGGCAAGCGTAGTGTAGGACGCCCACCGGTGTGGCGGAGCGACGACCTGCAAATGGCGGGCGGAAGAAACTGGGTGAGAAGAGCCGAAGACCGGGCTCACTGGACGACTACAGGCTGATGATGATGATGATGATGATGAATTGGAGAGAATGGATGTTTGTTACACAATCACACAGAAACTACTGAACAGATTTTGATGGAATTTAGTATGTAGGTACTTTAGGTCTTGGCAAAGGACATTTTTTCTCAGTAAACCGCGAGTCAAACCGCAATTGAAAACTCAAATATATAAATAAACCTATAAATTTAATACGTACATACCTATCCATTGTCTTGCCCTAGGCACGGTTCGTAGGTATACAACCAAGATAATTTATAATCACTGTTTTTCATAGTTGTAGCGGTCATGCACGTTTGTGATTGACATTGTAGTCATCTGTCAAGATCAATGAGGTCAGCGGTGTTTTTCATCATCAGTATATACCTACTTTAGTAGCTGCGCCCCGCGGTTTTACACGACATTTTCCGGGATGAAAAGCGTCTTGAGTCCAGGACTTAAAGTATCTACGTACCAAATCCCTATCAAATATTAAAATATTAAAATGATAAGGTATATATCTAAATGACTTCACAATTTAAGTTAAACTACGTTAAAGTTAAATGACTTATTAAGAATATTAGTTTTAGGATCAGGGAATAAGATAAATGATAATTAATATTATTATTTTTTTACCTATTTGATCCCACTGCTGGGCAAAGGTCTCCCCCATCTCCCTCCATGGATCCCTCTCCATTGCGATCTCAGGCCAGTCACTACGGAAAGCGTCCAAATCGTCCCGCCAACGCTTTCTGGGCTTTCCTAGGCGTCGACGCCCGTCTTCAGGCACCCATTGTGTAGCTATTTTGGCCCACCTTTCCGGGTGCATTCGAAAGATGTGGCCCGCCTATTCCCACTTCAGCCTGGCACTTTTATTGCCTACGTCAGCGATGCCTGTTTTCGAACGCAGTACAGTGTTACGAACTCGGTCCATTCTTTTCATGCCGAGTACACTGCGATCCATCGTTCTCTGACAAACCTTGAGTTTGGACTTTTGAGACTTAGTTAATGACCAAGTTTGAGCACCGTAGATTAGGACTGGCAGAATAAACAGAATGATAATTATAAAATAGATAATTAATGTCATGATAATTCTAAAATATATAATTAATATTATGATAATTCTAAAATATATAATTAATATTATGATGATTCTAAAACATTAATTTAATATTATGATTATTCTAAAATAAATAATTAAATATTAATAATAATTAACTGGTGACAATCACTTTTAAATTGGAGTAGTCCAACTATAGTTTCAACTACTCCAATTTAAGTTTTAGGACTACTCCAATTTAAACGTGAGTGTCACCCGTAAATTATTATTAATAATTTGTCCAAACCACGTCAATTTTCATAATAGATAATTTATATTATGATAATTCTAAAATATATAATTAAAATTATGGTAATTCTAAAATAGATAATTTATATTATCATAATTTAAGCCTCCTGAACAAGTGCAATATGTCGATGCAAGTATATCGTCATTGCATGGATTCATTTTAACAGGAACCCTCCTGTGTTAATATGTATCCATGAAATAGGTTGCACGATGCAGGCAGGCGGACCTCAAACCTCAAGAGACCCTTTGAATAGTGCACAGTCAGTGACAAATATCTTCGATCAGTGCGTCTTACAATGACTTATGGAGCAGAGACGTGGACACTCACGATACGGCTGGTTCGCCAATTTAAAGTCGCGAAAGGGCTACGTTTGGAGTGTGTCTAAAGGATCATATCCAGAGCAAGATTATCCGACAGAGAACCAATTAAATTCATTGACATAGCTTTGAGAATTAGTCAGCTGAAGTGGCAGTGCCGGCCATATTATCCGCAG
Source organism: Petrophora chlorosata (assembly GCA_951640565.1). NCBI lineage: Eukaryota > Metazoa > Arthropoda > Insecta > Lepidoptera > Geometridae > Petrophora > Petrophora chlorosata. Next base: position 4,921,548 of record OX621216.1, on the reverse strand, counting down.
AACTGATAACCGCTGAGGTAGATGTGTTCTAGAGTGGAGACCGCGAATTGGCAAGCGTAGTGTAAGACGATTTCAGGCTAGGTGGAGCAACCTTCGCAGGGTGGCTGGCAGCAGCTTGATGCATGAGAGTAGCTTGGGACCGTGCTCAGTGGCGTGCAGTTGGAGAGGACTATGTCCAGCAGTGAACTGCAATAGGTCAATAGGACAATAATAATTGAAATCAAAATACAGTAATCCGTGAACAATACACAGTCACGGCCGAATAACTGACCATATTCTAGCGAGACAAATAATGATGATCTAAACCCAATCAAAATCACTACATCCATCAAACACGACGCTCCTCCGGGCTCTCAAAAATAGCCTCTCAAAAATAACCTCAAAAAATAGCCTCACAAAAAATAACCTTAAAAAAATAGCTTCACAAAAAAACCTATCGGAAGCCAAACTCGGGTTTAATTCCTCGCAGCACATAACCGATAGATTAATACGATAAATGTATGGTATAACGTGTAATTATGAATTTATCCGCAAGCCTATCTTTATGGGTGTATTGGACGCTTTTAGAATCGACGTCGACGACGAAAAGAAATGAATGGATTCGGCGAAAAACGGGCGTGAAAGATGTGGTCTAGGTGATCGCGGAAAGGAAGTGGAGTTGGGTGTTGGTTGGGTCATATTGCTTATTAATGGATAGGCACCGCCGTACAAGACGAATCCTATGTCCTGTGTCGCCCATTACATACCTAAATTAAATTCTAAGAGGCCTCTACGTGTTGGACTCATGTGGCGCAAGCCTTCCAAAGGACCGGGTGTACAACCCGTGAGAAAGAGCGACATAAAAATTAATGCTTTATTGTACACCAAACAAGAAATTAACAAGGTACACGAAATATTGTTACAGACTATAGTACAACGGGCGGACTTATTGCTAAAAGCGATCTCTTCCAGTCAACCTTTGGATGGAAAGAACTAAAGGAGTGAGAGTTGTCAGCGGTGTAAATAATAAGTAAAAGAGGGCGACTAAATTACATAAATTATATATAACATTAAAATAAGTATATTCATAAAGTATTTAAAGAAGTGGTGTGGAGGAAGGGTCCAGGACTTGAATTTATCAAGGCTGGAGTCAACGCCGATTAAGAGTTGTAAGTCCTACGTGCTCCGGCTTCCTGCATAATATAAAGAGATGTTCCTGGCTCCCGAGTTTTGGCCCGAGGGAATAGTGTTCGGCGCTACAGAGAGGCTACACCGAAATGCCCCTTATCCTAGTGTATAGTGTTTTATAATTTGTGTAAGTCTGTAAAGTAAATATTTTATGGGCCCCTGGTACTTTTATTTTGTTAACTATATATATATATATATATATAGATAGATAAACACTTTATTTTTTAAAACCTTAAAGGTAGGTAGATACATGAAAAATACTATATTATTGCCTGACATATTATTGCATGACTATATACAAATAATTGCCTGAAATAAAAGAAAATCGTTTATTTACAGAAGAATTACATAGTATGTAAAGGTTTATGGTGGAGGAGAAAGTGCCCAGAAAGCTGGCCGCATTGCCACGCTGAATGGCAATGCTGATTTATTGACACAAATATGAGCCAGCATTCTGGTCACACATCGCCTCCACCAGGCGTTTTGCCAAGTCCCTATAGAAATAAATGACATTTTTTTATAGGGATTGGCTTGCGTTTGTCCACTGTCACCTCACTCTGGCCAAGATAGTGCCTGTTTACTCGAGACTTGAAGATTCCTATTATTCTGAATCTCTTGTATAAGCTGTTGATCATCTAACAATAAATAAATAAATAAATAAATAAATTCCTAAATGAATTTATTATAACTTTAAAAGCACATTTCCGAGCCCCCGCGTCGGTTGTCAATTGCGACAACATACACAACGTCTTCACGTATACTTTTTGGTTTTTGGCCGATGAATTAGAAAAGTGAAGTCCAGAATTTATTGTTTCATTTTGGGAGATGATGTCTGGATTTTTGGTAATAAATCGTCATACACCTTGCCAGGTTTTGAAACATGTGAGAATCATGTTATCTTTGATGAATTTTACCCAAGCATTTAGCCAAAATGTAAATGCTTGGATAAAATTTATAATTGCACAAAAATTCTGTCATACCCGCCAAGCAGTATTGCGCAAGCATTACTGAAGAGATAATATCTGAAGGTATTTTGCATGACATGAAACGATCTGGGTGGCACTGCAATTGTTATGGACAAGGGTGGCGCTTACCATTAGGCGGACTTACTCGTCCCATTGCATAAAAACTTACATATTTTTAAAAATTTATCTACGTACCTACCATTACATTATTCAAATTAATAATGATGATATTTACGTCTAAGCTTTCACTGAGATTTTATAAACCCATGCGGCTCGAGAAGTCAATCACATACCTGGCCCCTAACTAGGATTCCCTGTATCTATATAGGGAACTAGGAACAATGAGGACCATATTCCCACAGCACCCAGACACGAAACAAATCATCATCATCATCATCAGCCCATTACGTTCCCACTGCTGGGACTCAGGCCTTGACGAAACAAATGATTGCGTTTTTTCCAGAGCACAAAAATTTGTCCATTCGCGGGAATCGCACCCGCCACCTCAGTGTAGAATGAGATTTGAGCCAACCTGCCTAACCACTTCACCACAAAGGCTGACATAAGAAGTACTAGACATGCGTATAGATAAGCGACGATGCGTGATCAATGAAGCGTATCAACAGCGTATTGCATATTTTATTAATTTAAGATTACACTCTGATACGTTTTTAAGAGTTGCTAAAAGATATTATTTATGTTGAAACGGTAGCCCTCCTGTGCCGTGTAATTACAAATTTTGAAAATTATTATAATCGTGACTTAAGAAAAATACCGTACAGTAATACTTACTGTACGGTTGGCAACAAAATAAAATTCAATATGCACGATCCCGCCTTAGCCCGCCAGTAGATATCACGTCTTTTCTACATATTCAATCGCCAAGCAGTAGTGTGGAAACAGCTGTGTTCCGATTTGAAGGACACTTTCAAGATAAATTACTAAGAGACATTATTGATAATATAACATTTGCACGCCTGGTTACAGGCTTATACAATTGACAAACAATTAAACATAATTAAAGTTAAGTTAGCAGTTAGGTTCAATACCATTCTTTTAACTTTATAAAAAACATTCTGCTCAGTTTATGTTGTATATGGGTGAATCAACTTTTAAAGTACTCCTTTCATGTCCCCATCATAAATATAGGAAGAAAAGCCTATTTTTTTAGTATAAATTCCACTAGTTTCTACTTTTGACAGAAACTTAGATCTATAAACAATTGTAAAGTAAAATTGTTATTTTGTTTTTAATTATATATTGCAAAATTTTTTGGTAACTTAGCGGAAAAAAATTGTCTTTCATACAAAATAATCTTGTCCCCAAGCCCTGGTATATATACCTCCACGGAAGGTAGGATACCGCCTTCTACAGCTTCTGTTACAGGTGTATTTAACAACTAGTTTAGAAGACAGGGGTCTAAATATTAAGCCTAGCCTAAAAAGCTAAAAGAAAATTTTTTTTAAAGACTACATCTGAACAATAAATCTGTTTAATTTTTTAGTTATTAAATAAGATTTACCATGTGGTTTGATGTATTCTGGCAAATAAATGATTGATTTGTTGATAATTTACGGGTGACACTCATGTTTCAGTAGGGGTAGTCCAACTATAGTTTCAACCACATCCGGTCTTTTTTTGTCGCGAGTGCGGAACGCTCGCGAACACGTCGCGCCTCGTACTGCGGGCTGCTGCACGCTCCGCTCGCTGCGTGAGCGTCGACGCCGGCTCGTGCGATGCTGGTGCTTTGCTCTTAGAATGTAGTATTATCGTGGTTTGGGCACATTAGACCACGTAAATTTTCATAATTACTGAGAGGTTGGATAATATCATTGTGTGGAAACTATTAAGTAAAATGCAAGAGTGGTTCCTAGGTTCAAGGTTTTAGGGCGCGGTGCTGTGCTGCGCAATATTTAGGAAAACAAAGTTCTGGGTGATGGTGCAGGAGCTCTGTCTAGTTACCTAAAGCTGTGATCTGTGTGATGTGCGCTCTCATTTTTATGACAAAATCTTTAGGTATCACCAGACTTATTTCTACTTCTCCCTTCTTCTCATAGTAATTTAATTGCTGTTTAACGCCAATTAACAACTACAACCTCAAATGAACAGGTATCTTCTAGGCGAGCGTGTTACATGTTAGACTATCTGGTCTTACTATCTGGTGAGATAGTGGTCAAACGCAAGCCAATAACTAGTAAAAAAAATCTATGTTACAATGTGAACCAGTAAATGAAAAAAGTAGGTATCGGTTTATCGGATACTTCTTTTGCTACCACTACTTTCGAACTGCCGACAGCCGGCGGCCATATTCGGACCAGAGATTTTTTTAATAAAAAAAATACATCTTCGCCGCTCTGGTTTTAGATTCAGATAATTTTTTACTTTTACTATTTTTTTCCACCGAAAATCTTTTGAGGGAATTTTGAGGTTACTTTGTCGGTTCGGTAAAAAAGAAAAGGTTTTAAGTAGAGCAAGAAATTTTTTTTAGCTAAATGAATTAAAACGTTTTTTGACTGGTCCAAGCGACACGTGAGCACAGTGCTGGGATCTCATTGGGTCGGAGAAGCACTGCTATTCATGTGGCCGCCAAGTTCAAAGGTTACATGGTTTAAAAATAATTGATTTTTACCGTCGTTTGCATAATATCATTACAGTAAGCAACCGTCAAGAAGTTAACCTGCACCGTCTAAACAAGCCTTTAGCCGCATTTGGGCTAGTTAGGTTTTTGTTGTATAAATTCATTTACCTATTAAGTATTTAAGTATGTTTACATTAGGTACATTGTTTTGTTTCTGTGTCAAGAGCAGAGTGGGAAACTGCAGATCCGTTTTAAACGTACCTATTGTGGCATGTGGCATATGGCACTGAAACGGGCAATGCAGGAACCTTTTTTCTATTTTACTTCTGATTAGGCCAACGTTTGACCACGATCTCACCTGATGGGAAGCGACGATGTGATCGAAGATGAAGCACGCTTGCCTAGTAAGTATCTGTTCACTCTTGATTTGAACACATCCAGGTTAGGTTAGTTATTTTAGTTAGTTATTTAATTTAGTTAGGTTAGTTAATTTACATTTAACAGGAAACACAGACGAAAGGCAGGGTGTTCCACTCCTTCGCTGTACGTATTAAAACGGAGTAGTCAAAACGCTTCGTAACTACTTACGAATAGGTGGGACTTCTACCATGCAGGGGTGGCGTTGAGCCGCCTTGTTCCGATGGTGGAAGCGTTACCCGAGTGAATGTTCTTCAAAAACAATAAAACTGTTTTTACAAGCTTTTATTTAACTTGTGAAGCGGCCTTTTATATTTCCGCTGCGGGATGCGGTATGCGCCCTAAGGCTTATGGCGTCAATTAAATATATATTTATTTAAGTGGACTGTATTTGAAAATCGTTAGGTACACTAGTTACCTACATGGTATTTCGGCAGATCTGCTTAGTTACTCACTTGCACGGTTTACACTTCACGGTTGTGGTAATCAGTGTAATTGCACTTTGGAAGATTTGTCTAACTTCCCAGATTTATGACTGGTGAAGGTCGCGGATAAGATATTTTTGCTACTGCCGGGTGACAAAATGCGTGGCGGGATATGGATAGGTGAGGGACAAGGAAAGCAAATCACCTAATTACCATGTAAGAAAGGGAAAGCCTATCATATTGAAGTTGCATCGAATTGCAAATATGGCGGTAACAACTTGCGTTGTTTGGTTGTTTGGGTCAAATCTTGCAAGTTGAATCAAAACCACTTTTTCTTATCCTACGGAGCTGAAATTGCATACTCATCAAAGGCATATTATGGTGACATCCAGCTGATCTGATGATGGACCCGAAATGTGGGCAATGAAACTTCTTGACGGATAATCGTAAACTACTAGTATTTGGGCTCATTTTAATCTGCTCGCGGCTCCGATTACGAATTTGTTAAAAGCTTGTCTTGAAAAATATATTTTTCGACGAAAACCAGTTCGAGCACCGGTGTAAATTGATAAACAGCGCTGCGTTCTCATCTATGATGTGAACACAGCACATGCTGAATTTACTCCGTTTGCACTCTGACTGTAGGTACATTGCTTATGTATAGTTTTAATTAGATACTAAGTACTTGAAGAAGCTGTGTGTTTGTAGTTGCAATAAAGAATATCTTATCTTATCTGTTACGAAAAAAAATGTATTGTAATGGACATGCATGCTCTTTGCATGAAAGAAATAGCGGTTTGATATAATTACGTTTTGTACATAACCACGTTTCTTATATTCTGAGATGGAACTAGAAACGGTATTTAATTATCTATCCTCATGTAAATTTATAAATCCCCGACATTCTACTACATAATTTTATTGACATTATGAACTTGACCTTAGATGGAATGTCAAGTAATTCATCAATATGCAACACTTCTCGGAACATCCTACGCCCGTCAACAAACGCCTACTTTATATAACTATACATAAGCAGATTTGTATCGGTTTTGACTAAAGATTTAATAGTCTTGCATTTATTTTTAACTGACTTCAAAAAAGGAGGAGGTTCTCTGTTCGATTGTATTTTTTTTTTGTGTTTGTTACCTCAGAATTACGTCATTTATGAACCGATTTATTATGATATATTTTTGCGTCGGGTTCAGTATAGCTACGAAGTGGTCCCATATAAATTTCATCGATATGTGACCTTGGACTTCGAAGATACATTGAAGTCGGTTTTTGTTTTTTTCTAAAAAATAATTATTAAAGGTTTTAATAGGGCATTTTTTAGTTTTTTGCAAATTAATGACACATCAAAGGATATTTTTTTTAGCATTGCAAGGTTTGTCCATTCAGACAGTGTGGATAGGTATGTAGGTATTATACAGGTAGGTTATTTATATATTTAAGTTTTCACCCGCGGTTAATCCGCGGTTTCCCGGGATAAAATAGCCAATTTAATTTACTAGGACCTAAAGAACCTATATACCAAATTTCATCACAATCCGTTTTATTAACAGCACTCCTTAGCAGTAAGCTGCTAAGGAGTGGAATCCTCTAACGGAATCCTGAAAAATATCAGAACCAATTAAATCCTGGGTCTCTTTAAGACAAGAGTGAATAGGCACCTCATGGGCAAACGTGCTCCACTTTAAACCGCAAGTAGGCTTGCCATCAGGTGAGTTGTTGTCAAACGTAAGCCCATTTCATCATTAAAAAAATGTTTCGTCCCATCCTGCCATCAGTCACGACATCAACTCCATTCTATACGTATCGGAGTGATCGAATCGGTCGGTAATGCCACAGGCTATAAATCGTGTGGGGATGCCTGCATTCGATTTATTAATGGAAAATAAGAATGGAGGAAACGCGCATTAATTAAAATATTAATTGGGAAAACTGTGGAGCGGCCACGGTATTTTTTTCTCTAGGACTTTTTAATTATCTGTTGAGAAAGTGTATGGTTTTTAATGTACCTACCTACTTTAGTGACGTGAGGAGCAGATCTTTCACCTGATGGGAAGTGACAAGCCTGCCCACAGCTGCAGCACCACCCACGTGTTATGCAAAATCATCTTCCGTACTGCCCTACACTAGTCACACTTGAAAGATACTTATAAAATAAACACAAAAAACACTTTTAGACGTCATATACATATAATACAAATCAAATGAAAGACGTTAAAAATTGTAACTTAGATATCGCGAATGAAAAAAAAGGTAAGCATTTCTACCCATTTATTTTCCATGCTCAGCTCTTTTATAATGCCCAGTAGGTAATCTAATACAATCAGGCGTAACGTAGCGGAAATTCATCTCAAAACTGTAACGCAATGAAAGTATGTAGAGTAATTCGGCTGAAAAACTTATAGATAACTAATAGCTGATTATTCAGCGGAATTACAGTACATAATATTTTCATTGCGTTTCAGCCTAGTAGGTAATTAAAAAGATTCAAAGAAAGAACTTCTACTGAACCAGTGCTGAAATGACAAGTACCTACGTCGATTCCCGGACACAATTTGACAGGTTGGTAGCGTGGTACGAGTCGCACACGTTTATCCCTGCAAGACCTGGGTGATCGTACAAGGACTGCTTAACTTACCCCTCTTATAATTAAGTTGGTAAGGCATCGTTTCAGCTGCAGACAAGTTAATATTTTTAATTATAGAAGTACTGTCAGTAGGTACATAAGTAAAACGTTACTTTAACTTGGCATTAGTTGCCTTTTATGACAAATCTGTAAGTGGGGTGCTTCTGTTGCCGGACACTTGCCCTAGGCGAAAATACCTGAAACCCTATCAATAGGTGACCAAAGAGCTAGCGCTTACCTCGCTTAAGAATTAGTCTGGCCATTCAACGAGGTAACACAACCAGCTTTTTAGGCACCACATTCGCAGAAGGTGACCATAATTCTGACATTTATCTTAAAAATTACTTTTTAATTTATTTGTAGGTTAGTTTAGTCTCTACTTACAATGTCTCTAAAATTACTTCGTCATTGGCGACTCCACGCCATCCCCTGTCCACCGACTCATCACCGATCAATCAGCTTCACGTTGTAAGCAATAAATTTGTTTTTTCCCCAATAAATGTAGCATATTATTACACGAAATCATAACGGGCGGTACCTTGTAATTAACTCATATCTATTGATCTAGTATTAGAATTCATTGTAAGGATGCAGTTTAAAAGCTTTGTAGATGTTCAGTTTTGATTTTTGATTGATTAAAGTAGATGGTCATAGTCGTATGAGAGTTGTTTATTACTATACTAGCTGCGCCCCGCGGATTCACTCGCGATTTCCCGGGATAAAAAGTAGCCTATGTCCTTTTCCAGGACCTAATGAACCTACATACCCAAAAAAACCGAACCTACATATCAAAATCCGTTCAGCAGTTTTTGCGTGATTGTGTGACAAACATCCATCCATTCATCCATCCTCATAAACTTTCGCATTTATAAAGTTCAAAGTCAAAAGTTCTTTATTCAATTTTGTCCCTATGTTTTGCCACTATCTCGCCTGATGTGAAGCGATGTGAAGATCATGTAATTCCGTCGCACACTCTCCGAAATATATCTGGTGAAACTGGTATCGTCATCGTCATCATCATCATCATCAGCCCATAACGTTCCCACTGCTGGGACACAGGCCTTCTCTCATAGAAAGAGTATAAGCCATAATCCGCCACGCAGGCCCAAAGCGAGTTGGTGGATGTCACATGTCCTTAAATTTTTGTGGCAAATTCTTGGAAATGCCGGTTAAATCACGATGTTTTACATCACCGTTTTTTAGAGCGAGTGTTAGATCGAAAATCAATGGTGCGGTGCCAGTGGGATTTGAACTCGGGTGCGTCGGATCGAAAGTCACACGTTCTCCCACTGAGCCACGCTCGCTTTTTTGTCTACATTCCTCCACTTTTCTACATATTAGGTATAGTAGGTTTATATGTTACCCTCGCCACATTTCACACAAAAACAAAGACAAAGGATCGAAAGGGAAACAACTAAAAGCAGAAAAACGCATGGTAATATAGTGTAATAGTGGCGTCTCACGCGAGCACGCGAGACGTCTTGTGGGCTGCTCGCTGGATTTATTTTGGAAATTGTTGCACGTTTTGTAACATAGATATCTAGTTAAGAAGTGGGGACACAATCTGTACAAAAATATTTAGTAGATACTTACCTATATAGGCACTAAAAGGAAAAATATTCTAGTTATAACAGCACACTATACTATTAGTAATTATATAGTAGACAAAGACGCATGGAACATTCCGCTTCTGCCAAGTAGCCAACTGGCATCTCAGTTTCTTGCTGTATCTTTTGAGTAGTGGTTCTTTTTCCGATACAGTGGTAGAGTCATTGTAATAATTGACATTCATAAGTGCGTCTGTGATGCCAAAACTGAATAAAGAATCTAATGGAATCAGGCGTGCATGACGTGGGAATTCATCTCAAATCTGAAACGCAATGAAAACATGTAATTCCGCTTAATAAATATTTTTATTTTTATTTTTTAGCGAAATTACACTAAGAAAAGAAAAGAAAGAAAAGCCATTTATTCGGCACACAAACAAGAAATTAAATAAAACTTAAATAATAAATATATGTGCAGAATGGGCTCAGCTCAACATAAAATGCCCAGAGTTGTACACTACTCGGCGCTGATTTTCAGCTGCACTACATATTTTCATTGCGTTTCAGATTTAAATAAAGAACCGTTGAACTTTGAAGACTGCCGGCCACGTTAGACAATCGGTCAGCGATTTTTGTCAGTGAAATGAAACATACGGAGTTTCATATTGCAACACACACGTCCTACAAAAAGTCGGTCACAAAATAAGTGACAAATGACGGTGAAAAAAATCGGATTGATTATCGGATCTACAGACAGTCTGACGTCCCGTCAGTGGAGGCACTAATATGTAGGTACGTAGGCACTATAAGAATCGACCTACATGACCAAAAATTTGATAAATGAAAGAAAGAAAAAACATTTATTTGACTACCACAGTCATACATTAACAAAATAAAGAAGAATGACTACTACCTATGTGGTGCCAAAAGGGGCTTTCATTTAGCACAAATGTCAATTGTCAATATTTTGACACCCCTCGCTAATTTTCAGCTAAACCCCATGGCGTGCGGATATTTGGCTCGTAAATTGGAATTAAAATCGTATCTAGTAATATTTTGTTGCTCAAAACAAGACTCCATCTGGTCCAAAGGTATTAAAATACTTAATAATCAACAATCAATGAAATATTTATTAGTATAAATAAACACAAGCCAAATTTATAATTCTCATAAAATATAATTTATCATTTTTAATAATCAAATTTACGCGTCAATGAAATTAATATACAAGTAGCGCCATCTACAAGCGAGTAGCAAGAACCAAAAACAGTCGGTAAAGTCAACTACGTTAATTTTGTTGTTGACAACTTGTACAGAAGTGTGAACTCGTTACAAAATATTAAAAAAAGCATGTAGGTATAGGTACTATTTGCAACTAGGTTATATATATATATAAAACTAGCTGCGCCCTGCGGTTTCACCCGCGGTTTCCCGGGATAAAAAGTAGCCTATGTGTTAATCCAGGGTATAAGCTATCTCCATACCAAATTTCATTAAAATCCATTCAATAGTTTTTGCGTGAAAGAGTAACAAAGGTACATCCATACAACCATTCTTACAAACTTTCGCGTTTATAATATTAGTAGGATGGCAGATTACCTTCATATTATATATATGTATTTTTTTTTTTTTTCATTTTCATGTTAGTTACTGATATTTTGACTATGGGACATCTTAGTCGCACTTCTAGTTTGACATTGTGTTAATCGTAATTTATATCTCATTGCTTAGGCATTTTTAAAGATTAAAATAATAAATTTTAGAAAAAAACAAGAACCGACTTCAAGACTAATAAGTTATTAATTTAGTATAACTAATTAATTAATAAAATAATGTATATGCTAATTAATATAAATAACGATTCTATTTATTTTTTTCAAAAAGAGCTGAATCAATTCCGGTATAATTTATATGGGACCACCTCTGAAGTATCACCTACCAAACAAAAATCATCAATATCAATTCATAACTGGCTGAGTAAACGCGTAACAAACACACAAAAAAAACATACTGTCGAATTGAGAACGTCCTCCTTTTTTTGAAATCGGTTAAAAAGAGACATCCCTGCAGAGTTTCTTGGTGCTATCTTCTGCGGGCGTATTTCCGAAGCAATGTTAGAGTCAGTTTTCGCATTTCTTTTCTGGGCCCTGACTTCAATTTGAGAATGGGAAAGAAATGGGTAGACATTCTTACCTTTTTTTTTCAATGTCATGATATTTTATGTTACAATTTTTAACATGTTTTAATTGGTTTGTATGTTGTGTGTGTGCATTTTTGTGCACACTCTCACTCTAGGAAAGATTCCGCCCCGCCCATGTCCCAGCAGTGGGAACGTAATGGCCTAATGTTGATTATGTTTCTCTTGCTAGGAATCCTATATTTTACTAGCTGACCCGGCAAACGTTGTTTTGCCATATAAATTTTAAAAAAATGTTAAGGGTGAACAACCCTTATCACTTAGGGGTATGAAAAATAGATAGTAGCCGATTCTCAGACCTACTGAATATGCATATAAAATTTGGTAAAAATCAGTAAAGCCGTTTAGGAGGAGTAAGGTAACTAACATTGTGACACGAGTATCTATATCTATACTTATAATAAAACTGTAACGAAGCGGTTACTGTACATTGAAGATATTTTTGAAAATTATTTTTTTTAGGAGTATATGGTAGCAACAGAACCCAAAAATACAATTTTTTAAATTTTTGTCTGTCTGTCTGTCTGTCCGGGATAAACTCAGAAACTAGGGCACGAATTTGAATGCAGTTTTTTGAAATATGTTCTGTGGAGTCCGGCGCTACACATAGGCTTTGTTTCATCAAAATCGGTCCAGTAATATTGAAGTTATGACGGAATTTAGGAAAAAATATACATGTCCACTATAAGTTGAACCACGGAACATACCGGACCCTTTGTGCACATGGCTCAGCTTATACTGGTTTATTACTTACCTTCAGAGTTTGTAGAACTAAGGTATTGGTTGACATGATGGTATTCTAAAAAATGTTTTGTGGAGTCCTAGGCTACATAACAAACTTTGTTTTATAAATATCGGTTTACGAAAACTGGAGTTATTACGCAATTTAACAACGTTGAGTACCTACCGATTAGCAATTTTAGTATGAAAGTTTTCGTGGGTTTGATTCATTATAATTATAAATATTTAATAAAACGGCTAGGACTCACGTAGTTTGTCAAATTAGTCGACCTAGGTTTCGAGCAGTTCCGATGCTCTTCATCAGGGGCGAGTTTACACTGCGAGATCGCGGCGACTATTGGCGGTGTCGGTGACGGTGGCTGGTGGAGTGGTATAACGTTGAGTACCGTTGCAAGGCAAATTAGCTGTTTAAATCGAGCCACCCATAGATAGCACGTCTTATCAAGGGGAGTTTTTCTGACTCGCGGTGACGGGTTTTATGGACATGGCGCTGGACCTGCACCGGAGCTTTTTTTTTGATCAGTTTGCAAAACGCTTTTTTGCTGATGCGATTATGTCACCTTGGAAAGTAGTAGAGAAATTTTACCTAGCGGTTCCCAATTTTTTTATCTATGGAACACTAAATTATGTACCTAATTTTGGCGGAACCCCAACTCATATTTGTAACCGACTTTAAAAAGGAGGTTCTCAATTCGACTGTATGTTTTTTTCTATGTTTGTTACGCGATTACTCCGCCAATTATAATTTGATTTTGATGATTCTTTTTTTGTTTGGTAGGTCATACTTTAGAGGTGGTCCCATATAAATTTTATCAAAATTGATTCAGCACTTTTGCGCGGGTCAGTATATCGATAAAAATGCTGGCCAGCGTCGGCAATTCTCGGAACCCTAGGGTTCCGTGGAACAACTATTAGTAACTGCTGGTATAGACGAACAAAAAGCATAGCAACACCGTACCGGGCCCGGAACGGCGGCGGCGGCTAGCGTGGCACCGCGGCGCACCGTCACCGTCAGTTTTGCGTACGAATCGTAAAGGGTCCATGGCAGTTCCCCCCGATGGCAATCCCACCCGTGTTATTTCCACCCGGCCTCCGTGGTCCCGTAATATGTTTTTTAAACTGAACGATGACATTTGATACGTATACTCGGTCAAAGAAACTATAACACATTTTTCACCAATTTTTAAACATCCCTAAAAGAACTTGCTAAAATGTATATATCTAAATATAAAAATAATCCACTCCCTCAGACACAGACACACACACTCACATCACACCTCGAAAACCAAAAACCTATGAAGCTGTTTGGTATGTAAGTTCTATAAGGGGATCATTACGAGAGCGGACAAAAGGAATGAGAGTTTATGTTTTTAAAGATAGGGCTATCAACTTTGGTAATTAGGATTGGGAGCGGAACGGGATGATAACGGGATAAGATGGGCATGGAAATGGGATAAGCGCGAGAGTTACAGGATAGGAGTGTAATGGTAACGATATAGGAGCGGGACGTGAGCAGGAGCGGAGCGGTACAATAACGGGATAGTAGGGAGCGGTAACGGTATAGGAGAAGGACAGGATCAGTCCAGAACGCGGCGGTTACGGAATACAACCAGGACGATAACAGGATACGAGTGGGAAGGTAACAGAATAGAAGTGGTACGGTAATGAGAAAGGAGCAGGATGGGAGCTGTAACGGGAGTATTTTGGGACAGAAAATGGTCAGAAGCATGATGAATTATTACTACACTACGCGTACGAAGTCGCGGGCAACAGCTAGTTTTATATATATCATAGATCATTGACTTGTATAAAAATCACTCGTAGTAGGTCTCTCGTATGCTAGACCGTCTGGGTAGGAACCACAGCTTTGCCAGTTATTCTGCCGCCATCAGTAGTGCGCAATCATTACTGTGTTCCGGTATGAAGGACATTGTAGCCAGCGAAATTACTGGGCATATGATATTTAATATCTCGGGATAAATGATATGTCTCGGGTTATGAGCGCAATGTTATATTAAAAGTTCTGGGTGGCACTGCAATTGTTGTAGGCAGGCGTGGTACTTACCATCAGGCGAACGACTTGCTCGTCTGAATACTCAGTTCAATAAAAAAAAGTTGTTCCCTAAGAGTCAATAATGACTATAGGTACAGAAAGGGTTTTTATAACTCTTCGGTGATTTTTACCTACGATCAAGTCGTAGTAAGACCAACATCAACAGTAATTCTATCACACCACATAAATCAAAATCAAATCTTGACTTATGGACTGCGGGTTCGATTCCCGTAATCGCACCCTCAGGCTTGGAATTAGACTCAATTATCTGCACAATTCGACAAAACCGCCATTTTGGGTTTTAGGAGATCTTTCTTTATTTGAAAATTGGAGGGTTTTTGTTTTTGGATTTCGAAGAGTAGACGATTAAATTCAGGTTGTTTTTTTTTTTGGAGCCGTCGTTAATGTCTACGTTTTGATCAATAGGCAGTAAAAATGTAGCATTCGGAATTTTAGGTTAAACTTAAAATATTTGATTTCAAATAATTAGGAAGAAGAAAAATGATATTGCTCGGGCAGGGTTCGAACCTGCGTCTTCGGAATACCGTCTCGACGCCTTAACCACTGAGCCACCGAGTCAGCTGCTCGAGCAACCAAATTTCTCCTAGATAAGAGATTCTAGATAGAGATTTCTCGATTTCTTCTAAGATATCAACAATTTAAAATATTTGATTTGAAAAGTAACGGAAATGATGGCTACATATTTAAACCTTTTGGGGTCGAGACGCCAGGACCGTAGGGACCGGGGGCAGATAGACTTTTCAAAGATACTGCAAAACTTCTGGTCGAAGCAACGCGTGACCAAAATGCTGGCCTATATATTTTGGCCAAAGAAGCATTGCCATTCAACGTGGCAATGCTGCCAGCATTTTGGGAATGTTGCCCACTGGTAGTGGTTTATTAGCGATCTCTTCTACACAATCCAGAAGTGGAGGAATGTAGACAAACAATACATGGACAGTGTTACAGTTATAAAAAAATGATGCAAATATATTTTTACTAATCTTACTTGCTACTAACATTATAAACGCGAAAGTTTGTAAGAATGTATGGATGTATGTTTGTTACTTTTTCACGCTGCAACGGCTAATCGGATTGGGATGAAATTTAGTATGGAGATAGCTTATACCCTGAATTAACACATAGGCTACTTTTTATCCCGGGAAACCGCGGGTGAAACCGTTAGGCGCAGCTAGTAGTTCAGTAAAATTAATAAAGCCTAACCTTTTTTATACGACAGACAACGTACTTATCTTACCTTACCTACATGTATTTTTTTCTGCTCACCCTCATGCCATACCTACCTGCCTATTAGTATTAGCCAGTCATGGAAAAATCAGGAAAATTACTAGGTACAGTAAGTAAAGTAGGCATCTAACCACTTACCGATAAGGGGTGGGACTTCTGAACGCTTCTAGTCTATGAATATTGTAAGTAGTAATGACGGATTCGAAAAGATTTTAAAAGAAAAGTTCGCTTGGTATGTTCCAGTCTGAACCCATGCAGAGATTCCAAATGGGATCAATATATCACACTTTTTTAATCGCCTTCAAAAAAAGAAGGGGGTTCTCAATATGATTTTTGTTTTTTATGTTTGTTACCTTAGAACTCCGTCATTTATAAACCGATTAGGAAAATTGTTGTGAAGTGTGGAACGCTCTACCAGCATCTTTATTCCCAAACAGCTACAACTTGTGTATTTTTAAGACTAGAGTGAATAGGTATCTCATGGGCAAGCTTGCTCTACTTTAGGCCGCGTCTTTGCTTTCCATCAGGCGAGATGTCGTCAAACGCATGCCTTGCCCATTTACCAATAAATAAATTAATTTTATAACAAAAAATACGATTTTAATTTTGATGTATCTTTGAAGTACAAGATCGAATATCGATGAAATTTATATGGGACCCCCTTGAAGCTATACTGAACCCAACTCAAAGAATTTTTCAAATCAGTTTATAAACGACGGAGTTGAGCTAACAAACAAAAAAATATACGATTGAATTGATAACCCCCTTTTTTTTAAGTCGGTAAAAAATGCTACCAACTTTCCAAATCAAACTTAAGAAGTACCTTTGCACAACGAGAACAAAATCTCGTTTTAATAACACGTTCTATTCTATTATTAAATGGTAGTACGAGGCTTAATTCGTATTATTAATTACGTAATTTTTAATAATAGCCTACCAGTTTAGGAGCTTTCGTTGTTGCATCTATTTTATTTTTCGTAATGATATATTACTGGTTGCCTATGTTTTGTTCGTAATCTTAATTTGAGGTTTGTGTTATCTGTGGAAGAATTTGTGGGGGCAATTGTCACTCAGCCGTTATCTCTACTTCAGATAGAAAGAAAAAACATTGATGAGGCAACCACAAAAAAAAGGGTGTCACTTTGAACTTCGACAGTTTTTCATTCCGACACGACACTTACCTGCTACGTACGAGTACTGCTCTCACCTGTGGGACGGCTCCGCCAAATACCAGCTCGAAGCCTTGGAGACCATTGAAAAAAGAGCCAAAAAGCTCATTAGTAACGATGCGCTGGTTAAGACTAAGCTTCAGAGTCTTGAACATCGGCGCAAAGTTGCCAGTTTATCGGTCTTTTACCGGATACATTTCGGAGAGTGTGCGACGGAATTACATGAACTTATTCCGCCATCCCTATTCTATCACCGGACAACCAGACGTACGGCAAGCCGTCATCAATTTATGGTTGACATCCCTCCTGCTCGCACCAAGCGCTTTGCTTCGACTTTCATAACGCGAGCGGCCAAGGAGTGGAACTCTCTACCGGCATCTGTGTTTCCGGATAGCTATAATCTGGATGTCTTTAAGACAAGAGTGAACAGGTGAGGCTAGGCGAGCGTGCTACATCTTCGACCGCATCGTCACTTAACAACAGGTGAGATAGCGGTCAAACGCAAGCCTATAAATAGTAAAAAAAAACCTACTTCGAAAAAACATAAGTCTTTTCTTTTCGACTGTTTTAATTAGGTATTCGATAATCTCTACTTAGCAAGTAGGTACTGCTTTGCATTCTAACTCATTTAAGCTTATAAATTATCGTACTTACCTAATGATAAAAGAATGTCTTTGTGTGTGTGTGGTTGTTGTGTGTTGAACGGATTTTGGTGAAATTTAGTGCGTAGGTACTTTAGGATACGTTTCATCCCGAAAAAAGGAACAGTTCCTAAGGGAACTCGACTAGTTAATCTTATAAATAACGTACAATTATAACCAATGTATGCAATGCCAGCCTCTGTGGTGTAGTGATCGAGCAGGTTGCCACAAATCTCATACACCACTGAGGTTGCGGGTTCGATTCCCGCGACGGGAAATGTTTGTGTAAAGAAAAAAAGTGGGACCATTGGGTGTTGTGGGACCATTGTCCTCGTATTTCCTGGTTCCCTACATACAGGGAATCCTAATAGGATCTATGTTATAGGCTTGCGTTTGACCACTATCTCACCTGATGGTAAGCGACGATGTGGTCTAAGATGTAACACGCTTACCTAGAAGATACCTGTTCACTCTCGATTTGAAGACCCCCAGGTTGTAGTTGTCAGGAAACACAGACGTTGGCAATGCGTTTCACTCCTTGGCTGTTCGTAGGATGAACGTGGCACCAAAACGCTTGTTCGTGCAGGAGGGATGTCTACCACATATGGATGTCGCATAGCCGTGCGGCTGGTTGTCCTATGATGGAAAGGAGACGGTGGTATGAGGTCATGTAGTTCCCGAGCACACTCTCCAAAGTGCACCCGATAAAATACCGCCAAACTTGCAACTTTGCGTCTATGGTCGAGACTCTGTAAATGAGTCTCAAACAGGTCGTCGCCTATGAGCTTCTTGGCACGTCTTTCAATGGAGTATAATAAATATATATAGGTATATTCTTTTTATGTAACTGAGTGACGAGACGAGCTGGTCGTTTGCCTGATGGTAAGCACACGCCAGCCCATAACAATAATAGCACCACCCAGAACTTTGTTTTGCAAAATCCTGCGCGGCGCTGCACTGCGCTCGTCACTCTGAGACAATTAGCTGTTGAGTCTCATAATGCCCAGTAATTTCGCTGGCTACCATGCCCTTCAAACCGGAACACAGTAATGCTTGCGCACTACTGCTTGGCGGCTGAACTGGCAAAGCGGTGGTACCTACCCAGACGGCCTCTCGCATACGAGAAACCTACCACCAGTGAATGATATGTGATATGCACATAGATTCTCTGAGCGCAATATTTTATCATTATATATCTATATTTTTCGTTCATCAAACCATTTCTATAGTATAGTACAAGGTATACAATACTTTTTACGTGGAATATGAAGTCATACATCATTTTGAAAAACCTCCTCATATAATTGAGAAAGCCGAAATTTTTGCGAGCCCCTCGCCTTTGTAACCTATATTTTTGACTCGTGCTGCATTTTGTAGGGTGACCCTACTATAGCCAAGTTGCCGGATATTCTCATGCTGGGTAGCTCAGTAGGTACGTTAGAAACTAATAACTTTTTAAACTAGTAACTTTTTTAATATATCTAACCTCGGCTGCTTCGAAATAGATAGATAAACATTTTATTGTTAGAAACCTTAAAAATAGATACAATAAAAACTACATTTCACAGTAATCAGCATAACAATAGACGGTCTTATCGCTCAAAGCGATCCCTTCCAGACTACCGTTGAACAGAAATATGTTGCATATCCACGTTTTCCTTCTTGCGCCGCAGCCGAGGTTAGATTTACTAAAGACTAACAACCACGCGCGACTTTGTTCGCGTCGACATGATAAAATATAGCCTATGTTACTCAGGGATAATGTAGCATTCTAATGGTGAAATAAATTTTGAAATCGGTTCAGTAATTTTTGAGTTTACAAACATACTCTACGTATATCTCTACGTACTATATATCTAACTTGAACTTTGGATCCTTTATTGAGTCCAAAGCGAAATTAGCCGCTAAAAAGCTTGGCATCCTCACAAAGGTTTGGCAGTACTTTGTACCTGGACAGCTTCTTCATCTATACCAGGTACAAGTCCGATCGTGCATGGAGTACTGCTGCCACCTATGGGATGGCTCGGCTAAATACCAACTGGAATTCTTAGACTCCATTGAAAGACGTGCCAAGAAGCTCATAGGCGACATACTGTTTGAGACTCATTTACAGAGTCTCAACCATAGACGCAAAGTTGCAAGTTTGGCGGTATTTTTAACCGACTTCAAAAAGGAGGAGGTTCTCTATTCGGTTGTATTTTTTTTTTTATGTTACCTCATTACTCAGTCATTTGTGAACCGATTTGGAAAATTCTTTTTGCGTTGGGTTCAGTATAGCTACGAAGTGGTCCCATATAAATTTCATCGATATGTGACTTTTTACTTCGAAGATACATTGAAGTCGGTTTTTGTTTTTTTTCGAAAAATTAATTATATCGGGTGCACTTTGGAGAGTGTGCTCAGGAACTACATGACCTCATACCACCGTCTCCATTCCATCATAGGACAACCAGACGCACGGCTATGCGACATCCATATATGGTAGACATCCCTCCTGTACGAACAAAGCGTTTTGGTGCCACGTTCATCCTACGAACAGCCAAGGAGTGGAACGCATTGCCAACGTCTGTGTTTCCTGACAACTACAACCTGGGGGTCTTCAAATCGAGAGTGAACAGGTATCTTCTAGGTAAGCGTGTTACATCTTAGACCACATCGTCGCTTACCATCAGGTGAGATAGTGGTCAAACGCAAGCCTATAACTAGTAAAAAAAAACATACAAAAATACAAATCTTTCTTCTTTATGACATTAGTGTGGACGTGTAGATTATGATATTATAATAGAAATTACGAATACCACTAAATGTTTGTGCACAGGAAAAAAAGCGCAAGTATTTGTTTCGTGTCTGGATGTTGTGGGGCCATGGTCCTCGTAGTTCCTGGTTCCCTAGATACAGGGAAGCCTAGTTAGGGGACAGGGTCGTTGAGCGTATTTATTTAGATTGATCTATTTGTCAGATCTATTATAGCAATTATATTATGCGAAATGAAATGTAGTATGTTTACTTGCGGCAGGTCTCTCGTATGCTGGAGGCAGTCTGGGTAGGTACCACAGCTTTACCAGTTATTATGCTGCCAAACAGTAGGACTACCTATTTGTGCACTAGCACAAGCATTACTGTGTTCCGGTTTGAAGGGCATTGTAGCCAGCGAAATTAATGGGTGTATGAGACTTAATATCTGATGTCTCGGGGTGATGAGCGCAATGCAGTAATTTTTATGGCATTAAAAGTTCTGGTTAGCACTGCAATTGTTATGGGCAGGCGTGGCGCTACCATCAGGCGAACGACTTGCTCGGCTCATCACACAATTCCATTTAAAAAAAGGTAGATCCTTGAACGCTTGAACGCTGCGCTGGTTAATAATACGAATAGAAAGAAAGAAAGAAACAATTTATTTTTGACAAAATTGCACACAACAAACAACGCACATACACAAGTGCAGGAGGACAGAATAAAACAAGTTAAGCAAGCAGTTACAGCATGTCCATGGAGACCGCTGCCGTGCACAGTGCAGTCAAAAAACGACTGCGCTCAGCGTAATGTTGTGAAGAATCCACAACGCCGGATTTCAGCGCAGGCCCTTGGTGACTCACGAACTTGTTATGTTTAACTACGAAAATAAATAAATAATTGGACATACAGTTACAGCGCTATACAATTTTCAATATATAATGCTCAATATAGTGTGAAAATATAATGCCTTTAATAGAATTGATTATAATAGTAGTATTATTATAATAGTTAGTACTTATTAGAAGAGATTTTTGTTATTGCTCAGGCGGGGGAAATCGTAGTGGTCACTCGGGAGTAGAGGGCCCGGGTAGTGCCAGACTTGGCCTAAGCCATCTACTGGCTAAAACCCCCTTCTGCTCTGTCTGTCCAAAGACCAGACTTCCGCGCCGTTTTCGTCACCACTTGTGTTTTCTGTAGACATAATTTTTTTTACCAATAAGGCCATCAATTTCTTTATTTTTTAAAATATTTATTTATTTATAAAATATATTAATAAAGTTGGGGGAGGTTTATAAAAATAATGAAGGTATTTCTCATTCTTGTTTCTTCATTGCCACCCTAAACACTACCCGTGAGAACGGCCAGGAACCGAACCCCTGTTATCAACCAGTCGTGCCCGCAATTAGACCACTGCGGACACGGACAGACAGCGCCTATGTCAGTCAATTGCACACCCTACATAAATGAACCTTCAATATATTGTATGTATGTAATCCCATATTGCATAGTACAAGGGTCTGTGGAACATAGCCAAAATAAGAACTGTACAGGCTGTGTGTCAAATTATAACATTACCTTCCTCAGTGCAGGTTAGAAATATTCAAAAGAAATGCATATGTAAACGCTATCAAAGTCTATAACAAATTACCAAATATTTAAAGACTTAAATGAATACAAAATCATAGAAAAAAGAACAAATATGAATGATTAATTAATCAGTATAAAATCGATTCGATAAATGATCTTTGTGCTTTAATTATTTCGTATTGAAATTTACATTCATATTTGCATGACGTCATTGTATGTAATAATTATGAAATGTGCCATTGCTTAACTCCGTAAAATTTCAAATTTCAATTTAATAAATAATGCTAAATATACTTGACTCTAATCTTTGTTTCATCATATTTTTTTGTAACTGACATTTAAACTATATTTATTTTCTTTAAAGCTTTGCAGTAACTAATTATAAAACTTGCCATTAATTAATTGATTGTGATGTGAAATTTTAATTAAAATTAAATTTGAAAATATTATATTTGCACACCATTGTTATGGTAGGATGTACTGAATCTAATTCCAATTATTACCATCTGCTTTATACTATAATCTTTTTTTTTTCTAATGAAGTTTCTTAATAAGACACCTCAAAAACATTACAATCTAGCCTAATAAGTAATTTGAATTTAACTTAAGCTGCTAAGTAGAGTATATACTACATTCTGGCAAATAAATGATGATTTGATTTGATTTGTGGTAAAATTTTGGGATATTCAGGGTAAGTACTTTTTCTTTTGCGGTGAGGAAGTTTTGTTGTGAGGAAACATTGGATGAATTTTAGAGAACATAAAACCTACATTGTCGGATTTTACAAAGTATGGACAGAAAGTCTAAAAAATTTGTTTTTAGCAAGATCTTTGTTGAAATATATATTTTTTAAAACAAGCTTTTAACAAATGAGCCCAAACACTAGTTACGATTATCCGTCAAGGAGTTCCATTACCCACCTTCCGTCTCCATCATCAGATCAACTGGCAGTCACCATAATATTGCGTTGTCATCGGACTTTGACAAGTATGCAAAATTTCAACTCCGTAGGATTAGAGGAAGTGGTTCTGATTCAACTTGAAAGATTTGACCCAAACAAATAGCAAGCAAGTTAAATAAAAGCTTGTAAAAACGCAACGTGGGTATAATTGACCTTAGTTTCCATCAGGAATTTCCTCCAAAGTAACCAATTCCTTTCTTACACTCAAACAGAGTCCAGGAACGTAAAAGAAATAAGAGAACTGACTCTACCGGTGCTTCGGAGTGTTTTGGGTGGCACTGTAATTGTTATGGGCAGGCGTGGCGCTATCATCAGGCGAACAAGCTCGTCTCATCACGCTGGAAGTGCGAATGAGATGTCATCGCCCCAACGGTGGGTCGCGCGTCGTTACACGTGCCGCATCATAAGAGATAAGAGCTATGCGGTAGAAAGAGAGGCGCTCTGTAGGTTAATATGACTGGTAGGTATACAGCACTACGCGAGCTGAATTGAATTTTATTGCGTCACAGCAAGAGTCGCTATTTGTTTAAATGTCTTTGCGGAGTGATGCTTCTGTCCCTTAGTATTCTGTGCTAATATGTATATTTTTTTTTTACTTAATTAGACATTAAGCCTCCAGTACGCACAAGTCCCCTAACACCAGCTGCTGTGACCTAAGGCCGTATTCAACTGTAGAATTACCAGGTAATTAAACAATAATTAAGTCATAACGCTACAGTAGCTTTTGATTATAATTAAGTTTTAAGTTATGAATGAATGAACGTTGACTTCTTTGTTGAATGATGCATGACCCTTTTTATTTAAGAGTTGGGAATATCGATACGTTAGTAAAATAAGAAGTAGCTAGTAGCTTATAATAAGTAATTAGTAAGACTACTAAGAGCGAGTGTGGCTCAGTGGGAGCACGTGCGACATTCTATCGACGCACCCGAGTTCGAATCCCGCTGGCCCCGCACTGACTATCTACTGTAATGTGCGGATTTAACACTCGCTTTTAAAACGGTGAAGGAAACCGGCTTGTCCAAGAATTAATCGTACAAATCCAAGAACATGTGACACGTCAGGGTAAAAACGAAAAAAACAGATGTGAAAGAAATGATAAGATCATGAAATTGGAACTAGGCAGGGCATATTTGCAGGATAGATAAACAGAGATTATGGCAGAGTGGATCCCGAGGGAGGGTAAAGGAAAACAAGGTAGGCCGAAAGCAAGGTGGAAAGTTTTTACCCAGAGATGTGGACTGGACTGGATGACACAGGCGAGAGAAAAGGAAATATGGAAGACTCTAGTTGAAGCCTGCGCTGTTGAGGAAATAAAATTAGTTAATTTATAGTTTAATATTGTAGTAAATTTAGTTATAAGTTAAAAGATAGTGTTTATTGTAAGTGTAGTAGAAATAAAAGGCTTTTTATTTTATTTTATAAGTATAGCTAACCTAGTCGGAACACTCTCCCTTCCTTCACCTAATGACGTCACCCCACTAATACATAGACACACACACGCAAACAATTCAAAAACGAACAAGACCATTAGGATATACGATTTCAAATATGGAATCTGTCGAATCGTGACCGGCCGCGGGCGGGAAGGCACGCGATTGGCCGACACGCGAGCGCGGCTGCGCGGGCGCATGGCAAAATGAAAAGTACGGCCTTCGTGGTGCGTAAAGATTTATTGTATTTGTGGTATGGGCATAGGTAACCTTATAATAAATAATGGTAAATAACGCCAAACGATCCTATTGTATACTTTAGGTATCTACTCCAAAGAAACTCTAGATCAAAATATCATATAAGTACATAAATATATGTTCCTAAAATATTGAAATGGATACCTAGATGGATGGATGTTTCTTTAACCGACTTCAAAAAAGGAGGAGGTTCTCTGTTCGATTGTATTTTTTTTTATGTTTGTTACCTCAGAACTTCGTCATTTATGAACCGATTTGGAAAATTCTTTTGCGTTGGGTTCAGTATAGCTACGAAGTGGTCCCATATAAATTTCATCGATATGTGACTTTGGACTTCGAAGATACATTGAAGTCGGTTTTTGTTTTTTTCTAACAATTAATTATTGCAACACCACATGTAAGCACACAGCTTTTGTGGTGTAGTGGTTAAGAAGGTTGACTCAAGTCTCATACACCGAGGTGGCTGGTTCGATTCCCTTATGAGGCAAATTTTTGTGCACAAAAGAAAGCAAAAGTACCTAGGTATTTGTTTCCTGTCTGGGTGTTGTAAGACCATGGTTCTCGTAGTTCCTGGTTCGTTATACACAGGGAATTCTAGTTAAAGGTCAAGGATCTAGGTTTAAAAAAAATAACGAGTTATTCGATGCGTTCGTTGAAGCTTCAGAGCCTCGAACATCGACGTAAAGTTGCCAGCTTGTCGATATTTTAAAGGCTACTTACATCACGGTGAGTGTGTGATAGAGTTACATCTGCTCATTTCTCCATCTCCTTTCTGCAACGGACAACAAGACGTACGGAAACTCTGCATCCATAGGTACCTATACCTATCATCATCACCATCAGCCCATCACGTTCCCACTGCTTGGACACGGGCCTTCTCTCATAGAGAGAGTATGGGCCATAATCCACCACGCTGGCCCAGTGCCGGTTGGTGAATGTCACATGTCCTTGAATTTTTTGTGATAAATTCTCGGACATACCGGTTTCCTCACGATGTTTTCCTTCACCGTTTTTAGAGCTAGTGTTAAATCCGCACATAACTTAAGAAAGTCAGTGGTGCGGGGCCAGCGGGATTCGAACTCAGGTGCGTCGGATCGAAAGTCACACGTTCTCTCACTGAGCCACACTCGCTCATATACCTATACATACATATATACTTAGGTATAGGTATTCTTTCTGCCCGAACAAAGCGTTCCGCTTCGACTTTCCTAAGCCAAGGAATGGAACACCTTGCCAGCGTCTTTGTTTCCAGATTTTTTGATAATATGGGTATTTTCAAGTCTCGAGTGAATCGGTATCTTCTAAACAAGCATGATCCATCGTCGACCGCGTCGTCACTTTCCATCAGGTGAGATTACGGTCAAATGCTACTTTACTTAAATAACTAATAATATATACTATATACATACTTACTAAACGAAATGACTGTCCTCCTCTTATCTACACCAATTTAGCTGTGCCCAACAGGGTCCATAATGATAATTTATTTTTGTAACCTTCCACTTAAGAACTAAATTGTGGAATGCTAATAAACTATATGAATATGAATGCTTCATAACTATGGAAGCCATACCACAGGTCACCTAGTTCGGGTTTCAGGTGCTCCACCAGTCAGTTTTTTATTTGATTTGATTTGAACTATGTAATAACTTTTTTTTTTAGAATAATTTATAAGTTTATATTTTATAATAGTTTATATATCGCACCTTCGGTGCTACAAAGTCACAACAGCTCAGTTTTGAAATTTACAGGAGAGGAGTTTGAAGATTTTTTTCGCATTTATTGCCTTATTACTGGATGTCTAATTGTAGTAGGTTTAAAATCTTTATAAAATTAATGCTTTATTGTGTTTTCTATAGTTTCATGTCAAAAGTTTAATTCAAATTACTAAAATTATTCTAATAAAACGCAAAACAAAAAAAGTGTCCTGAATTGTGACTTTGTTGCACCAGGAATTATTTAGTTAAATGAGTTATGCCTTATTATTTAGGCATTTCAGTCGGGCTTTTTGCACTCGTCTACATCATTTGTGTGGCTTTAGCTCCGACGCACGTCATAATCTCGCAGGCGCGGGGGCACAACTGTCTAATCAAACTTTGTTGGCCCAAAACGAATGGAAAAATGCACCAATAACCACAAAGGCACTCGCGCTATTTAGTAGATTTTTGCGATACTTTCGCGGGTGTTTTTGTTGGCCCGATATAGGCATGGCTCTAAGACAATTTGGCATACTTAACTCAATTTTGCAGTTTTAGCTATTTGTGACTTTGTTGCACCGAAGGTGCGATATACTTTAATGACTTCATAGTTCTAAGTTTAGTTGTATCACGTATCAATTTAATTAATTTTGAGATAAGATTAGAAAACTCTTTATTGTTTCACCACCAGAAAACATAACAACAAAAGAAAAATACAAACTTAAAAACTAAAGTGTTACAATAGACGGTCTTATCGCTCAAAGCGATCTCTTCCAGACAACCTTTGGATGGAGATGACTTAAAGAAACTGTAAGAGACGGGGTGTCAACAATATTTATTTTAGGATTAATATTAAATTATATTGTACAATCTTATAATGACCACATCAAAGCAAATAAATTTCATTTCATTTCAACTAGGTTGCGTTGCAAACGACAGAGATACATAAAACAGGATCAAAAACTGAAATTAGCTTCAACATTCCTCCACAAAGAAAACAGCAATTTATAAATCAAGAAAGTAAAAATAAAAGACGTTTGATGGATTCCCCAGTCGGGTATCGAACGGAATGCCTCGAGGTTTAAATCCGTCTTGAGCACTATAATCATTTAACATTTCTTTGATTGATTTATTTAACCTTCTCGAAAAAATACCTATTTAAGTAGGTACGGGTATATTTTCAACTTTATTACAGTGGATATAAAGATTTTAACGAAAATTATCGAGTAGGATTTCAAAGTGTTTGAAAACGTTACAAATTCTTTTAAGTTTGATTGATTGAAGGATATTCATGGTTTTTAAAAGATTAACATTGGTTTCAGAACTATAAATCTGATTTTAAATGTTTTGTAATCATGTACCTTTAATTTTGACTGGGGATAAAAATCTGAACTATAAAATGGATATTTTTTTAGAAAAATAATACATACCTTATACCTTCTGTGCTTATACCTATCTAACTGGTACATATATAGTTATCTACTGAAAACCTGTAGGTAATAAGAAGTTCCAACTTCTTTATGGAAAGGTCTATTTTAATTTTTTTTTATCTTAGCTGTGTCATTGGCGGAAAAACCTCCCTTGTCTTTATTAAAACTAAGATCTCGTAAGTAATACCTATGTTTCAAATCTCAAATACATTTCATTTATCAGTGCCATAAGAATTTATAATCATTTACCATCTCATTTAAAATCTTTAAACGGTAAGCAGTTTAAAAACCATTTAAAAGAACGGTTATTAAATAAAGTTTATTACAGTCTGAACGAATTCTTTGAGTGAATACATAATGAAAAAATCAATTTTAGTTTGTATATGTTAGAGTTTGTGAACGAAACTATATAGCATACTCTGTGGTCAATGGTCGAATAATAAAGATGTAGAATTCAATTAATAAAACTGTTTTATTAAAGCTAGCCAGTATATTCAGTAATATGAATAAATTCAACACTCAACAGTATATTATTATAATGTTTTGCACCTATTGTATATCTGAAATGGATAGGCTGTTGGGACTTTATATATTTATTTTAAGACCTTAAATGTACACAGTTTTACACAAAAAAAATATATTCTAATTCTCATTTCACCAGACATGAATAATCATGCAACTGACTTCGTGTTTAGGTACTCTTTTTTTTATTATTATTTACCAGATTGTAGCTATCGAGAAACTTGGATGCCGGTAAAGAGTTCTAATCAATTCTTAGAATAAAACATATCACACAGGCCTTTTTTAGACCTGCCTCGGCTACATTTTATTTTTAATTTTTGACTTCAACTATTTTCCGACTTCACACATTAGCCATTCCGCCATGAAAAAATGCCTAGACATGGCAGTCATTTTAAAAATCCAAAATGGCGTCTATAGAATTAAAAATTTAATCCCAATTAGGAAGCAGGCATATTATTACGGCATGTGGCTTGGTTTCCACAGAATAAGCTACGAATGGCAATTTAGTTCCTCGTTAGGTACTTTATTATGACAAGTTTAACTAGGGGTGGGATTAGGTATTTTCCCAGAGGGGTATTTAGCGGTGTAGGTACTTGTACTATTAATTTGTTCTCTGGTATGTATATGTAGAAGTGGTTTTTTTCCTATAGGTACGTACATTATACCTAATTTTGTTATTAAATTTATCGTATGTATTTCAACAGTAATTTTATTTAATGGTAAGTATTTTTAAGTACCTACTAGATGTAAGTTCGAGCACAAGTGTAAATTGGAACAGCGCTGCGTTCTCTTTTACGATGAGATCACAGCCCATGCTGAATTTACTCATTTTGCACTCTGACTGTAGGTATATTGCTTATGAATAGTGATTAATCACTGTTCTACTCACGGTTCTACTTAAGTAGATACTAAGTACTCGAAGAAGCTGTGCACCTGTTAAGGTTTGGAAACTATCGTGAGTCGAAATATTCGTTATAAATATTAATATCGGACAATTAGGATGTCCTTCTTCCGGGAGTTAACGCTATGGACTCGCGGCGTAGACATCCGAAACCATTGTCCGAAACTTGCAGGGCGATCACGTAAGTCTGTTGCGAACATCGCATGTTGCGGACTAACGTGCAATAGACATTTATTTCAATCGATAAAATGCGATCATGTAACTTTTTATGTCTCGATTTCAATGTGCTCCGATCGATTACCTGACAAATTTACAAAGCGAGATTGTGCTATGAATCGTTATGTATACGCCCAATCTATTCAATTTTACTGTGTAATACGACTCTTTTTTTATTTTTTTATTTCAATTCAGCTTTCGTTGACGTTTGATTGCAACAAACGGGTTACGTGATCGCAAAACCATCATTGAAGCCGGTTTCTAATTGAAATTGATTTAAATAAAAGATACATGATCGCCCTGCTAGTCGGAGTTATCTGACACAATCATAACGTGATTGTAGCCGTTTATATTTATAATGTGTAGGTAGGTACCTGTTGTTTGTTATTGCAATAAAGAATTTTTTATCTTATATGTACCTATCAACATCAAATAATTAACATAATTACATACTTAGTGTAAATCGGAAAAAGTGTAGGTAGGACTTATGATCTTGCAGGGCCCCAATTCACTATGACAACTTGGCGAAATCACGTGGATTCCTTGCTTCGAAATCACGTCGATTTTCATTAATAAATGACATCTCTATGACGCATTCATATATTCTTATATATGACGCAGACGCATCATCGAGAATACAAAGTTCGCAGATGTTTATTAATGAAGGAATCGTCGTTTCCTTGAAGCAAGGAATCGCCAAGTTGTCAAGTGAATTAGGGCCCAGGTTGACTTTATTTATAACGCGTTGACAAAGCTTAGGAAAATAATATAAACACAATAATTCAGTCAAAATTGTATAATGCAAAAGTACAAATTGTATACACTTACATTACGTGTAAAAATAGCTTCATAACCATAGGTTCTTCTAAATTATAATTTGTTTCATTGGATATATCTACAGAAAAAGACAGCCAACTAATGTCAAATTGCACATAACATGAAAACCAAATCCCACAAAGAAAAAAAAAGATGTCACATTTTAAATACTCCTTTTTTTCTCCCCAATCGGGAAATCGCTTATTACGTGCAAAGCTTTTTTTTTACACTTAATAGATCTATGTTTGGCCACTATCTCGCCTGATGTGAAGCGATGATGTGGCCTAAGATGGAGCACATAGATCTAGAGAGACGGCAGTTGAGCGGCTGCTTAGACCCGTCTCCCCGATGATTCACCGAACATCATCCCGAAACACGACTAGGTCGCTTGACGGCATGGCTGACGAATTATTAAAGCCAAGGCTTTGCACATATTTTGAATCTGCTAGGGATGGTAAAATTTTACTACTATAATATACTTTCGAATAGAAAGTAGGTCATTATTTGACTCCTAGATTTTTTTAAATGTAGTTTTTAATTTCATTATAGCCAACGATCACGTACATAATTATATTCTGGCACCTAACTCTCTCGTATGCGGCACAGTCTGAGTTAGTACCACCACTTCGCCAGTTATTCTAGCGCCAAACAGTAGTGCGGAAGCATTACTGTTTCCCGGTTTGAAGGACATTGTAGCTAGCGAAATTACTGGGAATTATGAGACTTAACAGCTATTGTCTCAGTGATACGAGCGCAGTGCAGTGCCGTGCAGGATTTTGCAAAACAAAGTTCTGAGTGGTTCTGCAACTGTTATGGACAGGCTTACCATCAAATGAAGGGCTTGTTCGTCTTCTCCCTCAATAGGAGATCGGACAGTAATCGAGAAAAAATCTAAAATGTAGTTAGAACGAATGTTCGTCGAACCAGAAAGATCATTCAATCAATATTTTTGTGAAATGATAATGATTTATATTTTTAAATCAATAAATAAAATCTAACAATTCTGACATTTTTAATCTGTTCTTCATCTCAAACGAAGCAACACTCACAGCGCATGACGTCATTTGTAGGCAAATGCCGTGAGTCAAGCTTGTTTATTTTACGTTTTTGCTTTACATAAAATGTATTTTTGCAATTTTTTTCGTTCCATTTCTACAATATAGTCCCCAAACTTAACAAATCTCTTTGCAAGTTTTATTTCGAAGAGTTTGCCGTTTTCTACCTACATATGACGTCACAAGTTTTAAGGTGAACTTTTGCGCGGCAATATTTGAAACATAATATTTAAACATAGTTTTAGGTACCCGTAGAGCATTATTTAAATAAAATAGTATTTTTCATGGCTATATATATACATTGTAGTTAATATAAAACACTTTCTGAAAAGTTGTCCGATCCCCTATTGACTCAATTACACAAAAAACTTAAATAAAGTAAATAATACTGCGGTTTTTTTTAATTTGGACAACAAAATACTTAGAATAGATACCTAGTCACTTGATACAATATTTATATTGCGAATTAACTCATTATTAAGTTTTTATACTATCTGCGCCGCGCCGTGGAAAAGCATCTAGTCCTATTCTTCTGTAAATAGAATGTTGACATGAATTGATTCATGTTATTGATAAATCATTGAAGTTAATAGCAAGATTTAAATAATGAAAGTTAATTTAATTTAATTGAAAATGTATATTATTGAAATTCAATAATAATGTTTTGGTACTAACATAAATTAACTATTAACAAATTTTACTTAATTATTAACAAATATGGATGAAAATCTGAAATAAAATCAATTATTATTTATTATTCCAGAATCCACTGACATTATAAATTATTTAATACGAAGTTTGTTAGGATGTATGGGTGAATGGATTTTCGTTACTCAATCAGGCAAAAAATACTGAACGGATTTTGATGAAATTTTGTAACTAGATACTCTAGAACCCGGAAAAGGACATAGGACACTTTTTATCCCGGAATTACGAAGCAAGGGACACCGCGGGGCGCAGCTAGTTCCTATTAAAGATTGCGAAAAGAGACTCGTGTTACAACTTAAGCAGCTTATGAAATAAATAAAAAGAAACATTATATTCTTATGGCACTACCTTATAAATAAATAGGAATTTTCGAAAATGCATGTTGATTATTCATATTAATTAATTAATAATATTTATAGAGATACTGGTTTTATAGAATAATTGGAATATTATAAAAAACATTTTCTTTTAAACTTGCTTAGAAGTCAAAATTTTTTTTAATGACAAAATTAAGACTTAAATAATAATTCATTGATTATAATTATAGGAATACTGACTTAATATAAATAGGATCATTATAAAAATACACATAAAAAGCCTGATGAAAAACTAAAGTTTATTTTACTGAATATATAGAATTATACAATAATTTTATTAATTGATAATAATTATAGGGATACTGATTTTACACAAAAAAATATAAAAATCCATTTTAAAAAATTTGCTGAAAAACTAGTTTCTTTACTAAAAGTGATATTTTTTAAAATTATTATCAGTTTTCATATATCGTGTTAATATTTGTTTATAAACGGTCTATTATAACACTAATATTATATTTAAATAACAACAATATATGACGGAGTAAAGGCTCGAGGGTTGTTTTTAAAAAGTGTGACGTCAGCACTGCTGACGTCACTGTCATCATCATGGTGATCGCTCATCCTCCAGGAATTTATTCAGTTTCACAATTTGTTACAATTACAATTGAGGAGCTCCGAACAGTCCGGCAGCTCGAGCTAGACTGAGCTGCAATCGGTCGGGCGGTCGTATTTATAGCAAACCTAAGGCTCGCACAAACATTGTTTGCAACATCTATTACAACTTGCTTGCGTGTGTCTTAGTTAAATTTTAACAATAGATCAATGTTACAAAATGATGTTGTAAGGTGTAAACAGTTAACTCAATCAGTTAAATAAGAAGTAAACATAAAAATAGTGAATTTCATAATTTAACAATGAATTCACGTTTCTTAACAGTAGTTATGCAATCTAAACTATTAGTAGTAAACTAATAGTTTATCAGTTTGTTATTTTTAACAGTTGTTGAAGTTTGTTAGCGTCTTTGCGCCGATATATAAATGCATATTTTAAACATGTAATTCAAATACATTATACTACTTGTAAAATGAGTATTACAAAATACGCTTCTTTGTATTTGTGACATCTATAAAACCGGTTTCACAACCTTTGGCAGAGGGTATGAGTTAACTTAATTTTTGTTGTAATACCACAGAATACTAAGGGGCAGAAGCATCACTCCGCAAATAAATTTAAACAAATAGCGACTCTTGCTATGACGCAATAAAATTCAATTCAGCTCGCGTAGCGCTGCATACCTACCAGTCATATTAACCTACAGAGCGCCTCTCTTTCTATCGCGCCGCTCTTATCTCTTCTGACGCGGCACGTGTAACGACGCGCGACCCGCCGTCGGTGTCCGGCTATGTACTTGTAGCTTCGTACCTACAGTGCGGAGTGCGCTAGGCCTGATTTTGAAAACGACGCCATTTTGAAAAATAAACAAAATGGCGGCATGCCAGCCTTCATAAAAAAAATTTAAGCCCATTTCTTAATCTGATGTTTCCGTAGTGTTTATTAATTTGAAAATATCTTAGTTTTTAGTTGTTATCTTAAGTTTTTATTCGTTAGTTAAATATTTATCCATAGGTTGTGAAACTTGTTAAACCAAGGTGAAGTTATACAGTAACATAATATTCATTTATTTTAAAATTACTTTAAATACTAGTGCATAGATACATGAATATATAAAATATACTCTAAAGAGTATTCCAGTTTCAAAAACGACAAACTGGTTGATGAAAAATGATGATGAAGCTAGCTTTATTTGCGATAAATGATGGCAAAAGCCTTTGCGAGTATAAAATAAATTATCTTAAAAAGTAATACATAATTTATGCTAATTTGGGTATCCAAGTGTATAATTTATATAAAAAAAACCCGCCCAGCTTCGTACGGATACAATTTACTATTGTGTTGTCATATTTTGACGATTTGATTAAAAAACATAGAATTTTCTCTACTATACAAAAACTTAATTAGAATGTATTGTACATAATAACCTTCCATAAAAAAATATTTAAATGACAGTGAAAATCGTATCAAAATAAGAAACAGAAATGAGGATGCAGATGGCAACTTCGTTTTATACTTCAGTTTTGCCAGTTATTCTTCCGCCAAGCAGTAGTGCGCAAGCATTACTGCGTTCCGGTTTGAAAGGCATTGTAGCCAGCGAAATTACTGGGCATGTGAGACTTAATATTTGATGTCTTGGGGTGATGAGCGCAATGCAGTGCTACGCAGTGCTAAAAGTTCTGGGTGACACTGCAATTTTTATTGTCAGGCGTGGCGCTTACCATCAAGCGAACGACTTGTTTGCCTCATCACTCAGTTCCATAAAAAAACCTACAACCTACAACCAACCTTTAACCTTGTAGTACATTGATACATTTTCCCGGGTTGTATATTACTTTTATAAAACATTATAAAACACCTGGAATTCCTTATTTCTAATAAAATAGGGTTAAAACCTTTATAAGGATAAATCATAAGAATAATTTGCGACTTGAGATTACAATAAAGAAAAAGTCTTATAGTTACGGAAATAAACACCGTTAGTTTATAATAAATCTAGCGAGATTGTAAACTGACGAAAGAATGTGAACCAACATTCTCAAGGAAAGGCCTGGGGGCTTATTGTCTAAGTTTCATACCTTTCAATTTGACATCTACTATGTTACTGGTGGTAGGTTTCTCGTATGCGAGAGGCCGTCTGGGTGGGTACTACCGCTTTGCCAGTTATTCTGCCGCCAAGCAGTAGTGCGCTAGCATTACTGCGTTCTGGTTTGAAGGGCATTGTAGCCAGCGACATTACTGGGCATTATGAGACTCAACAGCTAATTGTCTCAGGGTGACGAGCGCAGTGTAGCGCCGCGCAGGATTTTGCAAAACAAAGTTCTGGGTGGTGCTGTTATTGTTATGGGCTGGCGTATTGCTTACCATCAGGCAAACGACCAGCTCGTCTCGTCATTAAGTATCACGATAGTTTTTAAACTTACACAATAAGCTCCCTTCTCGTTTTATTACTGAGCTGATAAGAAAACAGAATGAAAGAGAAAGCTTAGAGAGCAAAAGAGAAAGATATAACTATGCTAAACAAATAAGATTGTTCCCTTCGTCCATTTGGAATTGCACTTTGTCGCTATTAGCCGCTTTGTCGGCTATCTTCGACATGGCACTTGATAGGAATACAAGGGCTATGCCTGTAGCTGCCACGAAGAGAGCCCAGCCTGAAAAAAACAACATCTTACAGTGATATTAATATAATATAAAACTGGAAGACCACTCACTGACTGACTGACTGACTGACTGACATATTGACAGAATTGATCTCCGACTTGCCGTTATGGTGGGGGGGAGTGTTTGGTACGGTTGTATAGAGGGTGTTTTGAAACCAACCAGAAAAATCCGAAATCACCAGAAAGTGGTTTCCTTGATGGAACTGCTCAGGGGATCTCGGAAACTATAAATCGGATGGGGGTACCGCTTGAACTAAATATGCCCCAAACCTTGGGCCATTTTTGAAAATTTGAAAAAAAAGATGGCCGCCATACAAAAAAACATGGCCGCCATACAAAATAAAAATGCAAATAACTTTTAAACGGTAAGAGATAGATATAGAGTGCTCGACCAAATGTCATAGAGGACGATGGCGGAAATTTGGAAAAGTTGGAAAAATTAAAAAAAAAGAAAAAAAAATGGCGGCCATTTTGAAAGTTGCTCCGATCCGACTGAAATTTTGCATCGGGGGGTTTTCTGGGTCGAAGATTACAATTATGAAAAAATTAATATAATATAAAACTGGAAGACCACTGACTGACTGACTGACTGACTGACTGACTGACTGACATATTGACAGAATTGATCTCCGACTTGCCGTTATGGTGGGGGGTAGTGTTTGGTACCGTTGGATAGAGGGTGTTTTGAAACCAACCAGAAAAATCCGAAATCCATGGAAAAGTGTCTCCGAGATGGAACTGCTCAGGGGATCTCGGAAACTATAAATCGGATGGGGGTACCGCTTGAACTAAATATGCCCCAAACCTTGGGCCAATTTTGAAAATTTGAAAAAAAAGATGGCCGCCATACAAAAAAACATGGCCGCCATACAAAATAAAAATGTTAATAACTTTTGAATGGTAAGAGAAAGGTATAGAGTGCTCGACCAAATGTCATAGAGGGCCATGGAGGAAATTTGAAAAAGTTGGAAAAATTAAAAAAAAAGAAAAATAAATGGCGGCCATTTTGAAAGTTGCTCCGATCCGACTGAAATTTCGCATCGGGGGGTTTTCTGGGTCGTAGATTACGATTATGAAAAAAAATTTTGGATTTCGCCATTTTTCAAGATGGCTGCCATATAAAAGATTTTTTTCCGGAAAAATAAGCCAAACAAAACTTTTGAACCGTAGTCGATAGGAAGCGTCTATATAAAAAAAGCAACATCCCTCCACGCGAGCTGCTTTAGCAGCTCGCGCACGCCACAAAATTACTTGGATTCCGCCATTTTTCAAGATGGCCGCCATACAAAAGCCTTTTTTTCAGAACAACTGAACTTAAATAACTTTAGAACCGTAATCGATAGGGAGCCTTTATTAAAAAGCAAAACACCCCCCCACGCGAGCTGCTTTAGCAGCTCGCGCACGCCACACAATCACTTGAAATCCAGCTTTTTTTCAAGATGGCCGCCATACAAAAGTTTGTTTTCAGAACAAAAAGGGTAAACAAAACTTTAGAACCGTAATCGATAGGAAGCTTTTAAAAAAAAACAGCAGCCACCCCCCCACGCGAGCTGCTTTAGCAGCTCGCGCACGCGGCGAAATACTAGTTATATTATATAAAAGTGAAAGACCATCACTGACTGACTGACTGACTGACTGACTGACTGACTGACTGACTGACTGACTGACTGACATATTGACAGAATTGTTCTCCCAGATGCCGTTATGGTGGGTGGAATTTTTTGGTATGGTTGGATAGAGGATATTTTGAAACCAACCAGAAAAATCCGAAATCACCAGAAAGTGGTTTCCTTGATGGAACTGCTCAGGGGATCTCGGAAACTATAAATCGGATGGGGGTACCGCTTGAACTAAATATGCCCCAAACCTTGGGTCAATTTTGAAAATTTGAAAAAAAAGATGGCCGCCATACAAAAAAACATGGCCGCCATACAAAATAAAAATGTTAATAACTTTTGAATGGTTAGAGATAGGTATAGGGTGCTCGACCAAATGTCATAGAGGGCGATGCGGGAAATTTGAAAAAGTTGGAAAAATTAAAAAAAAAGAAAAAAAAATGGCGGCCATTTTGAAAGTTGCTCCGATCCGACTGAAATTTTGCATAGGGGGGTTTTCTGGGTCGTTGATTACGATTATGAAAAAAAAAATTGGATTCCGCCATTTTTCAAGATGGCTGCCATACAAAGGTTTTTTTTCAGGACAAAATTGGGGAAAATAATATGCAAATAACTTTTGAATGGTTAGAGATAGGTATAGGGTGCTCGACCAAATGTCATAGAGGGCGATGGGGGAAATTTGGAAAAGTTGGAAAAATTAAAAAAAAAGAAAAAAAAAATGGCGGCCATTTTGAAAGTTGCTCCGATCCGACTGAAATTTTGCGTCGGGGGGTTTTCTGGGTCGTAGATTATAATTATGAAAAAATAATTTGGATTCCGCCATTTTTCAAGATGGCCGCCATACAAAAGATTTTTTCCGAACAAAGAGAATAACTTTAAAACCGTAATCGATAGGGAGCTTCTATAAAAAAATAAACAACACCACCCCACGCGAGCTGCTTTAGCAGCTCGCGCACGCCACAAAATCACTTGGATTGCGCCATTTTCCAAGATGGCCGCCATACAAAAGTTTGTTTTCAGAACAAAAAGGCTTAGATAACTTTAGAACCGTAATCGATAGGAAGTTTCTATAAAAAAAAAATAACACCACCACCACGCGAGCTGCTTTAGCAGCTCGCGCACGCGGCGAAATACTAGTTAATATAATATAAAACTGGAAGACCACTCACTGACTGACTGACTGACTGACTGACATATTGACAGAATTGATCTCCCACTTGCCGTTATGGTGGGGGGTAGTGTTTGGTACCGTTGGATAGAGGATGTTTTGAAACCAACCAGAAAAATCCGAAATCCATGGAAAGGTGTCTCCGAGATGGAACTGCTCAGGGGATCTCGGAAACTATAAATCGGATGGGGGTACCGCTTGAACTAAATATGCCCCAAACCTTGGGCTATTTTTGAAAATTTGAAAAAAAAGATGGCCGCCATACAAAAAAACATGGCCGCCATACAAAATAAAAATGTTAATATCTTTTGAATGGTTAGAGATAGGTATAGGGTGCTCGACCAAATGTCATAGAGGGCGATGGGGGAAATTTGGAAAAGTTGGAAAAATTAAAAAAAAAGAAAAAAAAATGGCGGCCATTTTGAAAGTTGCTCCGATCCGACTGAAATTTTGCATCGGGGGGTTTTCTGGGTCGTAGATTACGATTATGACAAAAAAATTTGGATTTCGCCATTTTTCAAGATGGCTGCCATACAAAAGTTTTTTTTCCGGAAAAATAAGCCAAACAAAACTTTTGAACCGTAGTCGATAGGAAGCGTCTATAAAAAAAAAGCAACACCCTCCCACGCGAGCTGCTTTAGCAGCTCGCGCACGCCACAAAATCACTTGGATTCTGCCATTTTTCAAGATGGCCGCCATACAAAAGTCTTTTTTTCAGAACAAGTGAACTTAAATAACTTTAGAACCGTAATCGATAGGGAGCTTTTATAGAAAAAAGCAACACCCCCCCACGCGAGCTGCTTTAGCAGCTCGCGCACGCCACACAATTCTTGAAATCCAGCTTTTTTTCAAGATGGTCGCCATACAAAAGTTTGTTTTCAGAACAAAAAGGGTAAACAAAACTTTAGAACCGTAATCGAGAGGAAGCTTTTAAAAAAAAAACAGCAGCCACCCCCCCACGCGAGCTGCTTTAGCAGCTCGCGCACGCGGCGAAATACTAGTTATATTATATAAAAGTGAAAGACCACTCACTGACTGACTGACTGACTGACTGACTGACTGACTGACATATTGACAGAATTGATCTCCCACTTGCCGTTATGGTGGGGGGGAGTGTTTGGTATGGTTGGATAGAGGATGTTTTGAAACCAACCAGAAAAATCTGAAATCACCAGAAAGTGGTTTCCAAGTTGGAACTGCTCAGGGGATCTCGGAAACTATAAATCGGATGGGGGTACCGCTTGAACTAAATATGCCCCAAACCTTGGGCCATTTTTGAAAATTTGAAAAAAAAGATGGCCGCCGTACAAAAAAACATGGCCGCCATACAAAATAAAAATGTTAATAACTTTTAAACGGTAAGAGATAGGTATAGGGTGCTCGACCAAATGTCATAGAGGGCGATGGGGAAAATTTGAAAAAGTTGGAAAAATTAAAAAAAAAGAAAAAAAAAGGCGGCCATTTTGAAAGTTGCTCCGATCCGACTGAAATTTTGCATAGGGGGGTTTTCTGGGTCGTAGATTACGATTATGAAAGAATAATTTGGATTCCGCCATTTTTCAAGATGGCTGCCATACAAACGTTTTTTTTCATGACAAAATAGGTGAAAATAATATGCAAATAACTTTTAAACGGTTAGAGATAGGTATAGGGTGTTCGACCAAATGTCATAGAAGACCATAGGGGAAATTTGGAAAAGTTGGAAAAATTAAAAAAAAAGAAAAAAAAATGGCGGCAATTTTCAAAGTTGCTCCGATCCGACTGAAATTTTGCATTGGGGGGTTTTTGGGGTCGCAGATTACGATTATGAAAAAATAATTTGGATTCCGCCATTTTTCAAGATGGCAACCTTACAAAAGATTTTTTTCCGAACAAAGAGAATAACTTTAAAACCGTAATCGATAGGGAGCTTCTATAAAAAAAAACAACACCACCCCACGCGAGCTGCTTTAGCAGCTCGCGCACGCCACAAAATCACTTGGATTGCGCCATTTTCCAATATGGCCGCCATACAAAAGTTTGTTTTTAGAACATAAAGGCTTAGATAACTTTAGAACCGTAATCGATAGGAAGTTAAGAAAAAAAAAATAACACCACCACCACGCGAGCTGCTTTAGCAGCTCGCGCACGCGGCGAAATACTAGTTATATTATATAAAACTGAAAGGTCACTGACTGACAATTGACAGAAATAGAAGTGGTACTTGCCGATATGGTGGGAGGGAGTGTTTGGTACGGTTGTATAGAGGGTGTTTTGAAACCAACCAGAAAAATCCGAAATCACCAGAAAATGGTTTCCTCGATGGAACTGCTCAAGGGATCTCGGAAACTATAAATCGGATGGGGGTACCGCTTGAACTAAATATGCCCCAAACCTTGGGCCAATTTTGAAAATTTGAAAAAAAAGATGGCCGCCATACAAAAAAACATGGCCGCCATACAAAATAAAAATGTTAATAACTTTTGAACGGTTAGAGATAGGTATAGGGTGCTCGACCAAATGTCATAGAGGGCGATGGGGGAAATTTGGGAAAGTTGGAAAAATTAAAAAAAAAGAAAAAAAAATGGCGGCCATTTTGAAAGTTGCTCCGATCCGACTGAAATTTTGCATCGGGGGGTTTTCTGGGTCAAAGATTATTATTATGAAAAAAAATTTTGGATTCCGCCATTTTTCAATATGGCCGCCATACAAAAGTTTGTTTTCAGAACAAAAAGGGTAAACAAAACTTTAGAACCGTAATCGATAGGAAGCTTTTAAAAAAAAACAGCAGCCACCCCCCCACGCGAGCTGCTTTAGCAGCTCGCGCACGCGGCGAAATACTAGTTCTATTATATATAATTAAAAGACCACTGACTGACTGACATATTGACAGAATTGATCTCCCACTTGCCGTTATGGTGGAGGGGAGTGTTTGGTACCGTTGGATAGAGGATGTTTTGAAACCAACCAGAAAAATCCGAAATCACCAGAAAGTGGTTTCCTTGATGGAACTGCTCAGGGGATCTCGGAAACTATAAATCGGATGGGGGTACCGCTTGAACTAAATATGCCCCAAAACCTGGGCCATTTTTGAAAATTTGAAAAAAAAGTTGGCCGCCATACAAAAAAACATGGCCGCCATACAAAATAAAAATGTAAATAACTTTTGAATGGTTAGAGATAGATATAGGGTGCTCGACCAAATGTCATAGAGGACGACGAGGGAAATTTGGAAAAGCTGGAAAAATTAAAAAAAAAGAAAAAAAAATGGCAGCCATTTTGAAAGTTGCTCCGATCCGACTGAAATTTTGCATCGGGGGGTTTTCTGGGTCGTAGATTACGATTATGAAAAAAAAATTTGGATTCCGCCATTTTTCAAGATGGCTGCCATACAAAAGTTTTTTTCCGGAAAAATAAGCCAAACAAAACTTTTGAACCGTAGTCGATAGGAAGCGTCTATAAAAAAAAAGCAACACCCCCCCACGCGAGCTGCTTTAGCAGCTCGCGCACGCCACAAAATCACTTGGATTCCGCCATTTTTCAAGATGGCCGCCATACAAAAGTAATTTTTTCAGAACAACTGATTTTAAATAACTTTAGAACCATAATTGATAGGGAGCTTTTATAAAAAAAAGCAAAACCCTCCCACGCGAGCTGCTTTAGCAGCTCGCGCACGCCACACAATCACTTGAAATCCAGCTTTTTTTCAAGATGGCCGCCATACAAAAGTTTGTTTTCAGAACAAAAAGGGTAAACAAAACTTTAGAACCGTAATCGATAGGAAGCTTTTAAAAAAAACCGCAGCCACCCCCCCACGCGAGCTGCTTTAGCAGCTCGCGCACGCGGCGAAATACTAGTCATATATATAAAATTCTCGTGTCACAATGTTAGTTACCTTACTCCTCCGAAACGGCTTCACTGATTTTTACCAAATTTTATATGCATATTCAGTAGGTCTGAGAATCGGCTACTATCTATTTTTCATACCCCTAAGTGATAAGGGTTGTTCACCATTAACATTTTTTTTAATTTATATGGCAAAACAACGTTTGCCGGGTCAGCTAGTACCTTATAGAAATATTTATTTTTGTATTTATTTTATTTATATATTTATTTTGTTATTGATTATTAATTTAGAGTATATATATATGAATATAGTTGCTGTTTTTTTATTCAAACCGTAACCGTACACTGAAAGCTATTGGCTCAAGTAACAGTTCTCTATCCTCAAGGGTTTGCTGGAAGAAAACTGTTAGGGTTAAACCACGATATAAATGTTCTGACAGTACAATAAATATAAGAAACATACATACATACAAACAAACATTATGTATTACAATAATCCTAGTAACATCCTACTTGATGATTCCGTCTTTAACATTTCCATAATTCTTCTCCATCCAAAGGTTGCCTGGAAGAGATCGTTTTTAGCGATAAGGCCGCCCATTGTAACACTTTATTTAATTGTTTTATGTCATGTTTCTAATTAAATGTTTGCAATAAAGCGTTCATCTATCTATCTAACAAAGCCATG
The DNA here is from genome assembly GCA_951640565.1 of Petrophora chlorosata. Taxonomy (NCBI): domain Eukaryota; kingdom Metazoa; phylum Arthropoda; class Insecta; order Lepidoptera; family Geometridae; genus Petrophora; species Petrophora chlorosata. The sequence goes on along the minus strand of OX621216.1, from coordinate 4,878,550 downwards.
CCGTCAAGCGACCTAGTCGTGTTTCGGGATGATGTTCGGTGAACCATCGGGGAGACGGGTCTGAGCAGCCGTTCAACTGCCGTCTCTCTCTAGATCTATGCGCTTCATCTTAGGCCACATCATCGCTTCACATCAGGCTAGATAGTGGCCAAACATGGATCTATCAAGCGTAAAAAAAAAGTCTTTGGCAGGAGAGATACCCTGCATCACCAATTTCACTTCCGAAAAACTCCCCCCTGGACACAATCTGCCTTGGCCGACATAGAAGTCTTTAAACAGACTCCGGACTCAAGTCGACCGTAGCAAGGAAAACGTGTGCTCTACAGCTCGGATAGTGTATGCTAGTTTTTTTTTTTTTTCGCTTAATAGGTCTATGATTGGCCACTATCTCGCCTGATGTAAAGCTAGTGCGGTGTCTCTCCCCAGGCTATGGCACACCTTTTGTCTTGCCCCACGTGTCCTACCACCTGTATACGCGAGGACCTGTACAATGCCACGGACAATGCTGTGCTTGTGGTGGAGCGGTCCAAAAAAATATAAAGCCGAAGGATCGACTCGCTAAGAAGAATGAGATTATTTCGATTTCTTGCCTGAACCGACAGTAATTAGACCGTATTTCATTAGTCACAGTGAAGCTATATCTTGATTTGAGCTCAACACGTCATACAATGGGCGCTTGATAGACATATGGGTAAGGGGTCAGATCTGTTACATGCATTTTTGGGTGTCCACTTTTTTTATGTAACCGAATGACGAGACGAGCTGGTCGTTTGCCTGATGGTAAGCAATACGCCAGCCCATAACAATAACAGCACCACCCAGAACTTTGTTTTTCAAAATCCTGCGCGGCGCCGCACTGCGCTCGTCACCCTGAGACAATTAGCTGTCGAGTCTCATAATGCCCAGTAATTTCGCTGGCTACAATGCCCTTCAAACCGGAACACAGTAATGGTTGCGCACTACTGCTTGCCGGCTGAATAACTGGCAAAGCGGTGGTACCTACCCAGACGGCCTCTCGCATACGAGAAACCTACCACCATTGAACAATGGGCGCTTGATAGACATATGGGTAAGGGGGCAGATCTGTTACGTGCATTGGGTGCTTACCAATTGAGCAGTCCCCTGGTAAATAGGGCTCCGAATCTTCGCCACAGAGCCGCTTCACTCGGGACGAGCCCCATCCCCAGGGGTACAGTATAAGCCCTAGGACTCCGAACAGACCTGGAAGTAAATAAATATGTATCTTTATTTTATTTTATTGAGTGACGAGACGAGCAGATCGTTCGCCTGATGGTAAGCAACACGCCTGCCCGTAACAGTAACAGCACCACCCAGAACTGTCTAGAAGATCGCTTTCAGCGATAAGACCGCCAATTTTTACACTGTAAATAAGCTGTTATTGTTACTTTTTTAGTTATCTGTGTGTGTTTCAATAAAGAGTTATTTCATTTCAGTAAACAATACATCCTGTATAGTATCCATTTCAAAGTAAACAATACAATCTTGCATCTCTATAGAGGTCAATTTTTTTTTTTTTTTTTAATTCTTTAATTGGCTTGCGTTTGACCACTATGTCACCTGATGGTAAGCGACGATGCGGTCGACGATCTAGCACGCTTACCAAGATAGTACCCGTTCACTCGAGACTTGAAGATTCCCAGATTATAGCTATCGGGAAAGACTGACTCTGGCAGGGAGTTCCACTCGTTAGCAGTACGCATAATAAAAGTGGAAGCGAAGCGCTTAGTACGCGCGGGAGGAATGTCCACCATGAAACGGTGGCGTATTGCCGTACGTCTTGTAGTCCGATGATAAAATGGGGTTGGGGGAATTAGTTGGTGCAATTCCGACGCACACTCTCCGAAATGTATCCGATAAAAAACTGATAGCCTGGCAATTCTGCGTCGATGTTCAAGACTGTGTAGTCTTGACTCGAATAGCGCGTCATCACCAATGAGTCTCTTGGCTCGCCTCTCGATTGATTCAAGTGCCTCAAGTTGATATTTAGCTGAACCATCCCAAAGGTGAGAGCAGTACTCTATACACGATCGGACTTGCGCTTGGTATAGATTTAGCAGCTGTTCCGGTGTGAAGTAACTCTTCACCTTTGCTAGGATGCCCAGCTTTTTGGCAGCCAACTGAGCCTTTGGTTCAATGTAGGTCCCAAAATTGAGGGAAGACGTGAGTGTAACGCCAAGAAGTTCTAGGTGGTTGGTAATTGGTACGGATACATCTCGAAAAGTTGGAGTGAGATCAAATGGACTCCGTTTATCGGAGAATAGACACGCTTGGGTCTTTTTGGCATTGAACTTGACCAAGTTTGAGTCGCCCCAATCGGAGACTGCCTTCAAAGCCACGTTCATGCGCTCAACCATCGCCTCCCGAAGACTCTGGATCGTGGCACTACTGGCTCGAGCATCGGATATGTAACTCTCTACAACAGTGCTGTCATCTGCGTACCCAAAGATACCGGGCTTTAACAGATCGTTGATGTGCAGCAAAAAAAGCGTTGCAGAGAGTACTGACCCCTGAGGAACTCCGGCGTTAATAGCCAATTGATCGGACGAGCAGCCATCAATGACCACTCGTATCGATCGTTCCTTCAGAAAGTCTGATATCCAAGCACAGAGACCTGTGGGCAGGCCGTAAGATGGAAGCTTACTTATAAGACTATCGTGCCAAACCCTGTCGAAGGCCTTCGAGATGTCAAGGGAAACGGCAAGCGCTTCACCATGTTTCTCTAAGGCCTCGCTCCAGATGTGGATGGCATACGCAAGAAGATCCCCAGTCGACCGGTTTCGGCGAAATCCGTATTGCCAGTCACTGAGGAGGTCATTCGCTTCGAGGTATGCCAGGAGCCTGTTGTTCAGCACACGTTTCATACTTTTGCAAAGAATGGAAGTGACTGAGATGGGCCTATAGTTGGCAGGGTCGGCACGACTGCCTTTTTTGAGCACAGGCTGCACGTTAGCTTGCTTCCAAGCTTTTGGCACCAGTCCAGTCTCCAAAGAGAGGCGAAATAGACGTGTCAAGATCGGAGAGAGCTCAGGCGCACAAGTCTTGAGAACTATGGCAGGTATCCCATCGGGGCCACTGGCTTTGTTTACGTCCAGATTTCGCAGTGTTTTGCGTACCTCAGTCTGACGGATGCGAAAGTCCGACATAAATGTCTCGCACTCTGGTAGACTGGGAGGTATTTCGCCTGCAGTATCTAGACGCGAAGACTCCGCAAAAAGAGAAACGAATAAGTTCGCTTTTTCTTCAGCAGTGTGAGCCAGAGACCCGTCGGGTTTCAGCAGTGGAGGTAGTGAGGGGCGACAGAAGTTCGATTCGACTGACTTTGCAAGGGACTAGAACGCTTTACTACCCGCAGGGTAAGAAGCTAGTTTGTTCCCAATTCTGCCTATGTGTTCAAATCGAGCCTTCCGTAAGGCTTTTTTGCAGGACTTGGCAGCTTTGTTAAAAGCTCTCTTCTTATTATGTAAGTCCTTGGCTTTGCGGTTACGAGCGTCAACCCAGGCTAGGTATGCCACATGCTTCAGCGATTCAGCGCGTCTGCATTCAGGCCCGAACCATGGGCGAGCTTCGCTTGACATTGCTACGTCAGAAAATGGAATATAGTATTCCATCCCCTGCCGCAACACATCTGTCACAGCGTCCGCACAAGCCGAAGGATCATCAGAAGAGAAGCAAGCAGCCTGCCATGGATAAGATGCAAAAAAAGACCGCATCTCATCCCAATCTGCTGACTTGTATCGCCATACCCGTCGGGTGCCCCTAGGGCTGGGATCGGACGGGGAGTAGACAGATACAGATTTCACCAGACAGTGGTCGGAGCTACCCAACGGTGATGAAACCGACACGGAGTAGCGGTCCGGATCAGTAGTCAGCAGAAGGTCCAAGCAATTGGCTGTGTGCGACTCAATATCAGGAACCCTTGTTGCCTCCTGGACCAGCTGGGTGAGATTTAACGCTAAGGCTAGCTTTCGCATCTCTCTTCCAGCATGATCGGTGCACTGGTATGGGAAAAGCCAATCCTGGTGGTGGGCATTAAAATCCCCCAGTAACACAAGTTGGGCAGAAGGGTACCGTAGTTGTGCCGCATCCGCAGCCTCGCAAAGGTACTCCATGAGCCCAGTCGTCTCCTGATCACCGCTGTGCGACCGGTAGATACAGGCATAAAGAATTTTCTCAATGCCAGTATCCACCAAAACCCATAGAGCAGAGAATCTAGGATCTTCAAGATTCCGGAGACGCCGACAGCAGATGTCGTCTCGAGCGTACAAACATACACCCGCGCGTGGTTTAAAATTGTACTCCAAGATGTACCCTGGGTAAGAGAGGTACGACACGTCAGACGGACATCGAATCTGCGTCTCCGAGAGAAACAAGAGTGCCGGTTTGTCAGTCTCCAGGTGATGATGGACTGCGACGAGATTTGAGTGCAGACCTCGGATATTGCTGAGATGCACTTTTAGTGAGAGGGAGTGCTGCCGCTGTTTAACCTTTCTCTTGTTGCTCGTAATTTTCATAATTGATGAGTGAAGTGGGTAGGTGAAGGAAACGGCAGTGAAACGAGGCTCCACGCTACTGACCCACAAACTCACACTCTGCAACCACACCATAAGGGGACTAGACTGGAGACTGCGGGGACGCCCGAGCCCCCCCGGGGATGTCCAACGGGCCCTCTCAACCGGTCGCCGACCGGCACGATGGCGCATCCCGGGATTTTTCGACAGTTGGCGGGGCAGCCTTTCGTGAGTGGCTAGTTCACTACTTGGGCCCCCAACTACCTGCGGTCGGCCAGCGGTGCACCGTGCCTCGGATCCCGCTACCCTCCACATCTAGTCTCCCGATGAGGCTGCGTGAATGTAAGCAAGGGACGGTCAGACTGCAATGGCGCTACTGTTTCGACCCGTTTCCTTCGAATCAGCGACACCGAACATCACGCCGGAACACGGCTAGGCCATTTGGCGGCATGGCTTTGTTCGGTGGGTGGTCTTTCAGCTATGGCCGAAGCCTACCACCTAAAAGAAATTGTCACCTGATTGGCACTACCCAGGGACCACGTGTAGGGATTCGCTGTAGAGTATCCTCCTACGGACGTGGGTGACACGGCCCCCAATTACGAAAATTATCATCTATATGTTAATTCTCATTGTTTTTCAGACAATTAAATGTTCTAAACAAAATATTCAAGGGCCAGTATCTTTGCAAAGTAGTTTATTGTTTAGTTGATTGAAGTTTTTTTTTTACGCTTATAGATCTATGTTTATCCACTATCTCGCCTGATGTGAAGCGATGATGTGGCCTAAGATGGATGTGGATTTCATTTTTTAGACAGCCTCTTTGGTGTAGTAATTAAGAAAGCTGGCTCAAACCCCATACAGCGTCAAAGTTCAAAGGCATTGTCATCGAGTTGTGAGCTACCCTGAAAGCAGGATAGCTAATCGGGAAATGCTCGAAATTTGAGTTGCAAGATTCCACCCCGATGACAGACAGACAAAGAAGAAAGACTTATAAAAAAAAAGAAATACCATAAACAATAATAAAAATGTGGTAAAAGAATACCTCCCAATGCCTGCGTAGCTCCAGCTAGAGATATGACGCTCTTTTTAAACACAGACTGGATGCAACAAGCCAGAATACCGCATATCACAGTCGAGAACTGAATAGCAGCACCTGTAAAATGGAAGGTTGGAAGGTTACAAATGTAATTACTAGGCAAAATGAGATTTAGAACCATTGGTTTAGAGTGATAAGAGCAGTGCCAGATTTTACAAAGTAAAGTTCTGGGTGGTGCTGATAAAATATGAATTTTTAGGATTCCATACCACAAATGGTTTATCAAAAATATCTTCAATGCACAGAATTTGCTCAGTTCCATTTTAATCATTACATAGTATAAAACAAAGTTGCTTTCTCTGTCCCTATGTCCCTATGTATGCTTAAATCTTTAAAACTACGCAACGGATTTTGATGCGGTTTTTTTTAATAGATAGAGTGATTGAAGAGGAACCTTATATGTATAATAACCGTGCGAAGCCGGGGCGGGTCGCTAGTATGTATATAGAATAGAAATATATGAAATATCATTAATGTTTACTATAAAGTGTATGCAATTATCTAATTGCATACCAAGAAATTACTAAGGAAAAACTACAAATTCAACTTACTAAACGACAAGAAGAACATAGCAGCTTTCCATGGGCCAGGGTACACGGACGGGTCAGTCGCGAGTCCATAGAAGGAGAATGAGGCACAGTTGTATGGGTCATGACTCATACGGATACATCTGAAACATAAAGCAATTAGAAATTGAGTATTTTTTAAAGGGAAAATGATGAACAGTTCTGTGAAATTGTGATTCATATGAATATGATCTTTATATTTTTATTCAATGTAGTACTTATGTCATATAATATGTACTTATATGTATGTACATGTATGGCAAAATTTTAAGACCTCCAGTGTAGGTTTCTTTTTCCTTTGCCGTGAGGAAGTTCTTTTAGGGAACATTTTATTTTGTTTGGGGGGCTAAGTTATTACAAAACAGTTTGACAAATTAATATAAGAAAAGCCAATTAAAAGCCTCCGCAAATAACAATTAAATAGAAATGATGAATTTTTTCAACAACAACAATGGGTGCACTTTAAAAAAAATTAAAAATTTAGTGTTTGGGTTTTTGAAAAAAAGTATTTGTCTAAAAATACGATTTCCCAATATCACAGCAAGGGCATAATCAACCTTATTTCTCATCAGGAATGTTTCTCTCAAATTAACCTATCCAGTTTTCAAGAAATTTTGAAAACACTTTTCCGTGTATTCCCAACTGTTGCTGGTATCATTCTGCTAGTCAGACATTGGGACAGACTGTGATAATACCCAAATAATGTTCTCTATTAGACACTCTTATATAAATAGCTACTGTTGCACCCAGCCATACGAGACAATCTAGCTTCCAGTACTCCGAAGTATTCTAAATTAAAACATAGGAGTGAACCAGGCCTACTATAGCTGGAACAATTATTTTACTAATATAATGTAAAACTACATCATTAATATATTATACATTAATATATTATATTGAAAAAAAAAATTGGACATCATACATTGACAAAAATGGATTTTATGAATGAAGCAAGGTAATCAAACGCATGAGTGGCAGAGCAATACCGCTTCCTGGATAACCGATGTAATCAACGGGCATTCATGACATGTTTAGCATAATTATCAACCAATAGCATAACAGAATACTCTTAGAATGGCATGAGAATATTTAACTCACCGATTGTAAATCCCAACGCTGGGAACGTAGAAACTAGTCACGTTATTCTCGTTAATGATCCTAGGCTGCCCCAGTAACCATTTTGGGGTCATAATACCTACTAATATGAACATAAATGCAATCAAACTTAGCAGTAGCCACGCTAGGCTTCGACCTGTTATTATCACGTAGCACATGGTTATTGCGCAGATTTAAATGGTTTATAATTTTTTTTAGATGTTTTTCAGTCTTTACAGTAAGTTTTGTGCGATGAAGTAATGTTTTTGTGTGGAAAATAAAAATAAATAAAAATCAGTCTTGGATCTCCTCCCACTAAACAGCTGTCAACTGTCAAACAGATCTAACGTCAAAGAGAAAACGGAAAGAGAATTAGGGGGCGTTCACAAATAACCCAGTGAATGTAATTTTCGTCAGAAGTCACTTAGGTCAAGTTTGACATTTACTCTGAGCCGTTCAGAAAAGGGGGAGTAAATGTTCACCTGACTGTTGAAAATATTCACCGATGAAAAAGCGGGTTACGATTCCCATCTGTCAGTTACTAGTTGTCAGTTGTCATTTTTCTTTACGTTTTACAATACTTTTTGTATTTTTGCATTGATTTTTTGTACATAAATTAAGCGATTCGTGTATTTGAAGTAATATATTAGGTAAAATTCCGATATCAGCCAAAATAACGCAGTTAAATCTGATAAAAAACCGGGGAAATCTCAGTCTTAAAAATGATTGGCTTTGACTGACTGGCTTATAGTTAGTGTGAAGAATGGAATAACACCACACTAAAGTGATCCTATTTATAACGAGTCTACGATCAACCTTATTTCGTCTATAGAGTATAGAAAAAAAGAAATAGTTGGTGTTGACAAAATGACTCGTCAAGCGTGTAACATTTTAAATATTATTATGTAATTCAAATTAATAAAAATATTAACCTACGCTAAAGTTCTGCGCTCTTTTCACGCACCCTCTAACAAGTGGTAGCAGAGCGTGGTTAATTTTCTTAGTTGTTCGTATCCATGAAAAATTTGAAAAATAGTTGTCGAAAAAAATGACGACCTATCGGATCGACGCATTAACCAAAGAAAATTACGATACTTGGAACGTGCAAGCCCAAGCTGTGCTAATAAAAAACGGTTTATGGGACATCACAAATAAAGAGACGCAACCTTCTCAAAATGAAGAAGAAAAAGCAAAGCATATGCAGAAAGATTTGCTGGCGAGATCGGAACTATTGCTATTGATTTCACCGCCAGAGCTAAAGCAGGTAAAGAACTGCAAAACGTCATATGAGCTATGGAACAAATTGAAAAATATATATCAGAGCACAGGTCCTGCTCGAAAGGCGACATTGCTGAAGCAGTTAATCCTAAAGAAGATGGAAAACAATGACGTCCGAGAACATCTAAATAATTTCATGGACATCGTTGACAAACTTGCTGACTTAGATGTTGACCTTCATCCGGACTTATTGAGCATCATGATGTTATACAGTCTACCAGCATCATATGAAAACTTCCGCGTCGCAATTGAATCCAGAGACACCTTGCTAAAACCCGAAGAATTAAAAATAAAAATTATCGAGGAGAGTCAAGCTAGAAAAAGTAATGAAGATTCAGAAAAGAGTGAAGAAGCATTTTTGTCCAAAAAGTATACAAAGTATTGCCAAAAATGTAAAAAGAAGGGACATACCACTCAAGCGTGCTGGAGTAATAAAAATAAAACGTTTAAGAAAGATAAAAACCAAGACGATAAATCTTATAATGTGTGCTTGAACACACACGAGTCAGACACAAGAGCTGAAGTATGGTGTCTTGATAGTGGCAGTTCTTCCCATATGTGTGGAGAAAGAAAGTTATTCAGTAATATAACTTCTGATAATGGGACCCTAAAGTTAGCTTCTAAAAAACACACAATGAATATTGAAGGAAAAGGAAGAGTAACCATGACCACTGACAAAGATAATACTGTTATGAAGTATAATATTATAGACACTCTGTATGTACCTGATCTGACTACTAACCTGATGTCCGTTGGAAAAATAACTGACAAAGGGAACAAAGTATTATTTGAAAAAGGAAAGGCATCTATAATAGGAGAAGATGACGAAATAATACAAACTGCTGAAAGAAAAAATGGACTTTACTATCTGAAATTTGATAAATCGGACGAGACAGCTAATTATACACCTGAGGCTGAAAATAAAATAATGCAATGGCATCGGAAACTCGGACATGTCAACGAAAAAGACTTAAGGAAAATGGAAAAAGACAACCTGATATATGGAATTCATCTCAATGATGAAAAACTCGACGAATGCGAGACTTGTATAAAAGGAAAATTTGCCAGACTACCATTCCCAAAGCATGACGAGATAAAAACAACTGAACCACTGCAAATCATCCACAGTGATGTATGTGGCCCATTTGAGTGTGAATCACTAGCTGGAACGAAATACTATGTGACTTTCATCGATGATTACACAAGATACTGCTGCGTGTATTTCATTGAGAAGAAAAGTCAAGTATTAGACAAGTTCATAGAATATAAAAATCAAGTAGAGAATTTTACAAATAAGACGATTAAGAATCTGCAATCAGATAACGGAAAAGAATACGTTAATAAAGAATTTGATGAGTATCTCAAGAAATACGGCATCCAAAGAAGATTGACTGCTCCTTACACTCCGCAGCAAAACGGTATAAGTGAGCGCAAAAACAGAACGCTGATGGAAAGGGCCAGATGCTTAATGATAGAAGCAAATGCTCCTAAAAACTTATGGGCTGAAGCAGTGTTTACTGCTAATTACTTAATAAATAGAAGTCCTGCAAAAGCATTAAATGGAAATACACCCTACAAGAAATGGGTTGGCCGAACCCCGTCTGCAAATCACCTCCACGTTTTTGGAAGCAAAATTTTCACCCTGAAAAAGACAAGAAAGGGAAAATTAACTGAGAGAGTGAATGAAGGAATGTTCGTGGGATATGCTAAAAATACAAAAGGTTTTCGAATTTACATACCTGATGAAAACAAAATCATTGTTAGTAGGGATGTGAAAGTCATGAATAAGATGTACTATGAAGAAGGAAATAAAAGCTACACTGACTTTGACGAAAAACCGCAACAAAAGCAGCAACCGGAACCTGAAAAGCAGAAAATTGAAATGTTTGACAAGCAAAATAGAAATAAGTATACAATGAAGGAAGTAGAGATTGTCATGACAGAAAATGAAAACACATTTTCTGATGAATCGCAAGCACCAGTCGTCACTGAACCTCGAAATGTAGTGACTGAAAACTCTGTAATTAACATCGAAACACCCGTAGTAGAAGATGAAGATGTGTACGAAGACGCACCTGAAAGACAAACGACTACGAGTGACAGATTACAAAGAGAAAGAAAACAGCCTACATGGATGAAAGATTTTGTAACTGGGAGTGAAATAGATGAAGATGTTTCATACCTATCAAATGAAAATGAAAATGGTGAAGATTGGAGCGATGCTATAAAGTCTGAAATAAAAGCTCATATAAAAAATGGCACCTGGAAAGTGATTGAGAAAGAAAAAGGATCTAAAGTTATAGATTATAAAATGGTTCTCAGAAAGAAAACAAACCCAGATAATACAGAAATCAAGAAAGCTCGCCTTGTTGCTCGAGGTTTCACACAACGACCAGGTATTGATTATAATGAGACTTTTGCTCCTGTCGCAAAACTAAGCTCAATCAGATCTGTTGTGGGGATATCCGTTGAACACAATTTACAATTGAACCAAATGGATGTTACTACAGCGTACCTAAATGGGAATCTGGAAGAAAATATAGTTATGAAATTACCTGATTATGTTGAACATTATATAAGAGAGATAATGATAGAAGAAAGCGACGCAGATGATCTGAGCATATACAATAAGGCCAGAGACATGTTAAAAGATATGAAAACCATACAAGGAGAAAAAGTTTGTCTGCTTAAAAAGGCTCTTTATGGACTTAAGCAGGCAGGGCGGCAATGGTATACGAAACTCGACACAGAATTAAAAAATATTGGATTTACAGCATCATTAGCTGATCCATGTGTTTATATACTGGCGAAAGGAGGAGTAAAAATAATAATTGCAATCTATGTCGATGATTTACTTATTGCCTACTCATGCCCAAAGAAACTGAAAGAGATAAAAGACCTATTAAGAAAGAAATTTGAAATAAAAGATCTAGGCAGACCAAAACGATTAATAGGAATTGATGTAAGCTGCAAAGACGGAGAAATAAAACTGAGTCAAGGAAAATATATTGATAACACTCTGAAAAAGTTCAATATGGAAGAATGTAAGCCTACAACAACGCCTATAGAGCCAGGTCTGATCCTAGAACACAACAAAGAAGAGAAGAAGGATTTACCGTATAAAAATCTCATTGGGACTCTGATGTTTCTTGCTGTAGCGACCAGACCAGATATAGCTTTCGCAGTAAGCTACCTATCACAGTTTAATGAAAGCTATGATGATACTCACTTTAAAAGCGCGAAGAGAGTGCTCAGATATTTAAAGGGTACAAAAGATGTTGGCTTGGTATATAGGAAGACTGAAAAGGTGCTGTACGGTATGGCAGACGCAGATTGGGGCGCCAGTAAATTGGACCGAAAATCATTTTCAGGTTATTGTTTTAAGTTCGCAGGAGCACCTGTAAGCTGGACATGCAAAAAACAAAGAAGTGTTGCTTTATCAACCGCAGAAGCGGAGTACGTCGCAATCACAGAAGCTGCAAAAGAAGCAATACACCTAAAATGGCTTTTTAGTGATCTGGGTATACATCAAGAAAAAATAACTGTCTTGAATGACAATCAGGCAGCATTAAAACTGTGTCAAAACCCTATTGTCTCTCCTAAGTCGAAACACATAGACCTGAAGATGCATTTCATCAGAGATTGCATTAAGGGTGATGTTATAGAGCTGAAGTACCAGTCAACTGAGCAGATGGAAGCGGATATGTTAACAAAATCGTTAAGTGGACCTCGGCTTTTGAAACTGAGAAGCGCCATAGGAATCTCAGTTTAGTGTCGTGAGGAGGAGTGTGAAGAATGGAATAACACCACACTAAAGTGATCCTATTTATAACGAGTCTACGATCAACCTTATTTCGTCTATAGAGTATAGAAAAAAAGAAATAGTTGGTGTTGACAAAATGACTCGTCAAGCGTGTAACATTTTAAATATTATTATGTAATTCAAATTAATAAAAATATTAACCTACGCTAAAGTTCTGCGCTCTTTTCACGCACCCTCTAACAGTTAGCATTACTCGATGCCCGTTCAGAAATGCGTTGGTTAATTTTTAACTTGGCATATCACTGAGATTAACCGATTAACTGACAAGTATTCACTCGTGAACATTAAAATTTACCCATTTCTGAAAGCGGCCTTAGTCTCTATGCTATGATTTTTTGTTTATGTTTCTATTCTAAACTTCGAGTAGACGGCTGGAACTTTATCTGAGATTCTAAATCATAGTCCTACAATCTCAGAGTTCTCTTCCTCTGAGCCTACAATATTTTATGCTAGACGGACACGTTCCAATTAATCTATCCAATTTGCTGCTTCCTTCAGACTTGATCCAACAAACTGAATCGAGAGAAGATAAGGAAATTATATCAAGTCTAAAATCCTCAGAACGTTTGTAGGGTGGCCGTAGGCCCGCAGCAGTGATTATTTTATCTATGCTCACAGCTGCAAATGCAAACATGAACGCATCCAAATTGGTTTGCGTGTCCTGCCATCTGGCGGAAGAAGTCGGAAAATAGCTATTGTTCTGTCTTCTTCCTTGTTGTTTCTTTTCTTTGAAGTGCATGAAATAATGCTTGAAAAGAACAAAACTTTTTATATTCAGCATTGAATACTAGTAATACTTTTATACATATTGTGTACAGTCAGTGTGTGATCAAATCAAATTAAATCGTGTTGTGCTAATTTCAAGAGAAATGTGGTCGATGACAGCGTGAAAAAGAGTGCTACGTAAGTATAATCCTACTAAAACAAACTGCTCACTTTCGTTTGTATTTTTGTAGGCCTATTTGTGAATCGTATTCGGTAGGCTTATATTAGCTGTCAGTCGATTGTCAGGTACACAGATGTACCTACATAGCTGAGCATTGTCAAGGAAAAGAAATCAGTCGTAATTTAGCAATTTATTCCAAGTAAATCGTTTATTTTATGATTATTTAGTGTTCACAAACAGTGCCATGATATATTCTACAGAAAATTTCGAGGTACGTATGGTTAAACGTCGAAGATGAGAGAAGAAAAAAAACATGTTTTCGTCTGCCCTTGTTTGGGTTGCAAAATCTCGATTCCTTTGTCAGATGCATTGCACTTTTACTTTTTCGCGTCAGCTTTGTAATCGTCAAGCGCGTTACACGATTTCCCGCTATTTCGCAAGTTTTTTTTATAATGTGGAAAGTGGGTATGCATGGTAGCTATGCAATGGTTCCTTCTTTTTTTTCTAATTTAGTGGCAAAGACATTATGTTAATATGGCACACTTTCCAGTCGACTGAGCATTTCACTGTTTACTGTAACAAGCTGTTAAACTTGTTTCTTATCCTGATGTGTAGGAATTTTTCCTGATGGTATAACTGTTAAAATGTAGGTAGGTTGGCTTTGTTAGTTCTTCCTACTTTCATCCTTCACGCGTGCAACGGTCCCATGTGACTTCAAACAGATTGTTTATAGGCATGTGAAGGGTTAAATAATTATAAAATTTCACTAGAAAGTCTTCCGGAATCATTTATCCACAAGCTATGAGTGCTGTGAGGTCACTGTCTAGTCATAGAAATAAACGTCACACCTGACTGGCTGCATATTTGAACACCTGTTTTAAACCTCTGTAAAAAGAGGGTGTGAACTCATTTCCCACACTGGTCTAAATTTTTATACTGTAAGAATTGGTTTCATGTCTTGGTGCTCTTTACCTTTGGCCTAGATTTTATGATGTCCTAGAATTCTACTTAAAGTGAAGTACACCCCTGAAATGAGCAAGATTAAATCTGTGGTCACTTTATATAAATACACATATACTATATATATATATATATATATATATATATAGTATTAGTATTAGTATATATACATAGATATATAATATAGTATATATATATATATATATTAAGTATCAATAACCATTACTATTTTTGTAAGCCCACTCCGTCCACAGATTGTCTAGAAGATATCGCTAGCTATTAGGCCACCAATTTTACCACTATACTATTATTTTTTCCAATATATATATTTTTTGTCATAATTGTATACAGAGAAGATATTTTATCCAATGGAAGATTGTTACTTACCTAACCTTACCTGAAACAACATTCAGATTAAGGAAAACAGTTTCCTTATATTTTCCTCTGTATTCCATTAGGTAATCTTTATTTCTGTTTCACGAAGTCTGTAGGTATTTGTACAAATAAATTCAAAGAATTTTCTATACCTCAACTGTCTACTGTTATATTATACATATATATAATTATATATTATTACTTTATTATGATTATGTAGTCTGTATATGATATTATTATTTTATACTGGTTAGTTTTTTTATACACAACACCACCATCCCTTACAGTTTCTTTGAGTCAACTCCATCCAAAGGTTGTCTAGAAGCGACCGCTATTAGCGATAAGACAGCCCATTGTAACACTTTAGCTTGAAGTATTGTTTTGTAATTATTTCTTGTTGTGTGACAATAAAGCGTTATCTATCTATCTATCAGTCCGAATCTGGGGCGCGTCCCTAGAGCTATCCTATTATAGTATTATAAACTAGCCAATACCCGCGACTCCCTCTGTAAGAATTAGATTCAGATCCTTTATTGCTTCTGTAGGTAATACAAGGTGTTATTTGACAACCATACACAGTCATGGACCCTGTGGAGCACAGCAAAATTTGAAGAGAGGAGGATGCAATTATTGGCAATTAGGTTTATAGGATCCATTATGTTGTTAGTCAATCACACAATGCTGAATGTATTTAGTTGAAATTTGTAAGTAGATATTTAAGATCCTGGAATTGGTCTTAGGATATTTTTTATCCCAAAATTTATCTACGCTGGTGAATCCTCGGCACAGCTGATAATGTATTAAATAATGAATCATAAAATTGCATTTGAAACTATTGTAATAATTCACAGCTGATTTCAAAACTTCCTATTTCAATAAAATTATATGCAACACTGAAATTAATTATTTTGAAATTGTATTGTTTGATATCTGCAGTGATTATGATATATTATTATTGATAAAAATATGATGATAGGTGGAAACAATAGTAATATTTTTCGAATTATGATCAGCTCTTACTAGTATTTTAAAAATATTCCTGGATACTATATTATACAATATACAGGGTGAGGCAAAATTTCAGGATATTCAGGGTAAGTTTTGGACTTTTGAAAAATGGTCAGTCAACCAAAACAAAATTAATTTCTCAAAAAATAATTTCATGGGCTGATTCAATCCTATTTCCCATAAGGAATGTTTCACCCAAAGTTACCGATGTAATAAAATCGTGAGTTCATAAGAAAATTCAATAAAACATTTTCTTTTATCACAAAATCCAATAACGCATTTTTAAACTAACATGGTCACTGACACTAACTCGTAACAGTGCCGAAATATCGAGAACTCAAAACAAAACAAATACATAGTAAATATCTCGTTTCTAAATCAAATTCTATTTTATTTTTTCTAAAATACACATGTTTCTTATGATCAAAACTTTTTTTTTTACACTTTATAGGTCTATGTTTGGCTACTATCTCGCCTGATGTGAAGCGATGATGTGGCCTAAGATGGAGCACATAGATCTAGAGAGAGACGGCAGTTGAGCGGCTGCTCAGACCCGTCTCCCCGATGGTTCACCAAACATCATCCCGAAACACGACTAGGTCGCTTGACGGCATGGCTTTGTTCGGTGGGTGGTATTACAACCACGGCCAGAGCCTACCACTCCAAAGCGCGTAATCGGGTTTCATCACGATGTTTTCCTTCACGGTTTTAGAGCGAGCGTGCAAAATCTGCACTTAACTATAAGTCATTGGCCGAGTCGGAATTCGAACCCAGGTGCGTCGGATCGAAAGGCGCACGAGTTCCCGCTGAGCCACACTCGCTCTAAATCTAAATGTAGGTACTTTAGGACTTGGAATAGCACATACTCTACACATTATCCCGGGATACCGCGGGGCGCAGCTAGTAGATAAATATATAAACTCTTTATTGTTCAAAAACCTTAAAAATGAGCACATGAAAACAAGTCTTCGTAATTTCACAGTAATCAGTATAACAACAGGTGGTCTTATCGCTTAAAGCGATCTTTTCCAGACAACCTTTGAATAGAACAGAATGGACTAACAGATACCAGAAATGTCTTGAAAATTTAGTTAGGAGCCATGGCCGCATACATCTGCGGTTCGACGACCCCTGCTCAAGATTGATTTTCAGGGTTCCGTACTCAAAGGGTAAAACGGGACCCTATGACTAAGACTCCGCTGTCCGTCCGTCTGTCTGTCCGTCTGTCACCAGGCTGTATCTCATGAACCATGACAGTTAGACAGTTGAAATTTTCACAGATGATGTATTTCTGTTGCACCTATAACAACAAATACTAAAAAACAGAATAAAATTAATATTTAAGGGGGCTCCCATACAACAGACAATGGTACGGAACTCTTCGTGCGCGACTCCGACTCGCACTTAGCCGGTTTTTATTTAAAAGTATTTTCACTAAAATGCTAAAATTTCTTTTTTCTTTTCCAGATTTGACAAGCGCAGCCACAGCAACTTGCCGTTCCACATAGTAAATCAATAAAGAAATAAATAAATTAGTAAAAAATTATGTAAATATTAGCAGCTAGCAGAAGAAATATATTCACTGTGATCTCTCTGTAATGTGTGATTAGAGTATTTTTTTAAATTGTGTATATTGTTTGGAGTCGTTCGGAGTTTGTTTATGTTTGTGCGGGTTGTATTTATGCGTTGATATACTGAAGAGAAAGATGAGTGCCAGTTCGACGAGCGTACGGC
This sequence comes from Petrophora chlorosata, assembly GCA_951640565.1. NCBI lineage: Eukaryota > Metazoa > Arthropoda > Insecta > Lepidoptera > Geometridae > Petrophora > Petrophora chlorosata. The sequence goes on along the minus strand of OX621216.1, from coordinate 4,861,200 downwards.
CCCAGATGCCGCTGCGACAAAAGGATTTTGACCAAGTGAGTGATTTTTTGTGGCATGTATTTTTTTTTAATGCCCCCGTACACATATGTGCCTCAAGCGCCAATCGTATATCGTGTTGAGCTCAGATTAGGGTGTAGATTCACTGCGACAAAGTCTTATGGTATATTGTCTCATTAAGTTTATCTCAACTTGTATTTATCGTATTTGTTATAAATTAATGAGATTAATTCGATTTTTTGCCTGAATCTACAATAATTAGACCGTATCTCATTATATAGTCGCAGTGAAGTTATACCTTAATTTGAGCTCAACACGATATATACGATTGGCGCTTGAGGGGCATATGGGTTGGGGGGCTGGTCTCTCTTGTAGCTTGAGAGATATTACTGTCATGGCTTGTATTTAAATAATCGTTTTAATTTTGCAAAAACATCTAAACAGTCAACTTTTTTATTGATTGATCCTCTTTCTCCGAGACATACCAGTCATATTAACCTACAGAGCGCCTCTCTTTCTATGCAACGCGGCACGTGTAACGACGCGCGACCCGCCGTCGTTGTCCGGCTATGTACTTGTAGCTTCGTACCTACAGTGCGGAGTGCGCTAGGCCTGCTAGAATATAATATTTTTATTTTAGAATAGAATATATTTATTATATATGTTACGGCTGATAGCCGAAGTGCGGCTACACCTAGTTTTAGCCGGCTACAACTAGAAGCAGCCGGCTACATGCGGTTAAACTTAGATGTATCTTATGCGAGATTGTAAACTGTCGAAAGATTGTGTACCGTCGTATTATTTTTCAGTAGATTATAATCTATTGAAGTGATAGATGATAATCTACATTATATTATATCTAATATACATGTTCGCGGCGTTGGGGTGGCCCAAGGGCCACCCCCGCCTCACCCGAGGGCTGCCCCTTATACGTTTGATTGGTGTGCGGCTGCACCTAGTTCTAGCCGCTATGATGAAGGCTAAACCTAGTTCTAATCGAAGATAAGTTGGATACATCTAAGTTTAACCGCATGTAAACGGCTGCACCTAGTTGTAGCCGGCTAAAACTAGGTGTAGCCGCACTTCGGCTTTTAGCCGTAACATATATATACTTATATAATGAACGTTACACATTAAGACTCGTCTGTATATGGGGTAAAGATAACATATTTATTTCAAATATTTACATATATACGAGTTTAGGTTTAGGTATACATTTTAAGGCACTTGTAATTGAGATGCAGTGCCTTACATGGATGTAATTAAGCAAAAACCGCTAAATTGGGTAGTCTTGAATTAAAATAATGTAGGTAATAAATTTAAATAATTTAAGTAATACATTTTGGAATACAATTTTCAAAAATACTTATTCCGTAATGGTAGGCAATGCGCCTGTGATGAGTGTATCGAGTGTTGCAGGTGTCCATAGGCGACGCTAACCGCTTACCATCCAGGCGGGGCCGTTTGTTTGTCTATTAATTATATATACATAGAATAAAAATATTGTGGAAGTGGCAGTAGGCAGGCCACATTAACTTTTTTTTGGCAATCGTTTGAGTGGTGAGACGATCAGGTCTTTCACCTGATCATCGTTGGTCGGGTGTCGGGATGATTTTTCTTTCTTTCTTTCTGTTGCTGAAATAGATAACTCTTTACTGTAAAAATAAAAAAATAAAATAGTGCAAACAAAATAATAGAACTTTAGAATTATGTTTGTACATTGGGCTTAGTTTATAGAAAGAAAGAAAGAAAGAAGAAAGAAAATACATTTATTCAAGACAGATACACGCAACATTACATTAAGCTATAATACTATACTACACATAACAAATAATACTATACTATACATACAACAGAAAAAGATAACACATGTAATAACATATATAATAAATACATAATATAATTATAGTATAATGGAATGTTGCGCGATGTCAGGAAAAGGTTCCGACTCAGCATAAAAACTAAGGTAATAAATACCTTAGTACTGATTTTCAGCCGAAACCTATGACCGTGACATTACGAACAGTAAGATAAGAGACGAATACAACATAAATATATAAACAAATATATAACAAGAGTAAACAAAATATACATAAAGCAAATAAAATAATTATTCATAGGCGGTGACACTGACATGTTACATCACCTATAAAAGCAAATTCATACTCCACGTTTATAGTATTGGCTTTATCGCTAATAAGCTGCTGAAAACGATTGGTTTCAATTTTGGCCGTGCTAATAATACGTATACTTGTCGCAGAAGAATTTGTTGGAATAGGGGATAGGACAACGTTTCAGAAAGTGTTTTAAATTAACTACAATGAATAAATATATAGCCATGAACTACTATTTTATTTAATAACACTCTAAAAGTACCTAAAACTTTGTTTAAATATTATGTTTCAAATATTGCCGCGCAAAAGGTCACCTCAAAACCTGTGACGTCATGTGTAGGTAGAATACGACAAACTCTTCGAAGTAAAACTTGCAAAGGGATTCTAATAAGTTTTGTGACGTTTGGAGACTATATTGTAGTAATGAAACGAAAAAATTAGCAAAAATATATTTTATGAAAAGCAAAAACCTAAAATAAACACAAGTTTGACTCACGCCATTTGCCTACAAATGACGTCATGCGCTGTGATTTTTGTTTCGTTTGAGATGAAGAACAGATTAAAAATGTCAGAATTATTTATTGATTTAAAAATATAAATCATTATCATTTCACAAAAATATTGATTGCATGATCTTTCTGGTTCGACGAACATTCGTTCTGACTACATTTTAGATTTTTTCTCGATTACTGTCAGATCCCCTATTGTTGGCTGTTCAAGGTCCTGCAAGACTTCAATAGTGGCAATATTGACACTAGCTTCTTTGAGTTGGTAGTATTTGAAACTATGAACAATCCATACGTTTTGACAGCTCCCGGTTGGTTTTTCTTTACCAACAGCGCCCCCACTAACTTCACAGATATCTTGGTAGTTCTCTTTATTATATAACTATTACGGAAACTATTATGAAATCTCATATGACCAGAAATTTCGCTGGCTACAATGCCCTTCAAACCGGAACACAGTAAAGGCCAATTTACACCCGGTCAGCGTTTGACTCCGAATTCGAGACAAGTCAGCAATGACTTTTTTTATGGAACTGAGTAATGAGACGAGCAAGTCGTTCGCTTGATGGTAAGCGCCACGCATGCCCATAACAATTGCAGTACCACCCGGTACTTTTAAAACCGTAAAAAGCACTGCATTGCGCTCATCACTCCGAGACATCAGATATTAAGTCTCATATGCCCAGTAACTTCACTGGCTACAATGCCCTTCAAACCGGAACACAGTAATGCTTGCGCATTACTGCTTGGCGGCTGAAAAATTGGCAAAGCGGTGGTACTCATCCATGCTTGCGCACTATTGCTTGGCGGCTGAAAAACTGGCAAAGCGGTGGTACTCATCCATGCTTGCGCACTACTGCTTGGCGGCTGAAAAACTGGCAAAGCTGTGGTATCCATCCAGACGGCCTCGCGTACGAGAGATCTACCACCAGTAAACTACATAAAACAAACAAAATCTTGCATCAGATTAAATCGTTCAACAGTTATCTAACTGAATAACTAATTTTGTTTCTTACGGCTTCATTCTGGCATCTATTACGTAAGTTGTAAAGTCTGTATTTGCATTATAATTGCAAATTGTAGGTATACAAAGATTTTAGAGCCGCCTACCTCTGTCTTTGACCTAGATTACAGGGCGCAGCTGACAATGGCATGGTTCTCTTGGTACAATCTCTAGATCTGTAGCTACTTTGTTACTAAGTAATTAGATTTTTTTTTTAAATAACTAATAATTGTGATCCTTCGGAGACGCTCGTCGTTTTCAGTTTTGTGCAAACCCTACTAATATTATAAACGCGAAAGTTTGTAAGAATGGATGGATGTATGTTTGTTACTCTTTCACGCAAAAACTAACGAACCGATTTTGATGAAATTTGGTATGAAGGTACTTTAGGACTTGGAATAGCACATAGGCTACATTTATACCGGGAAACCGCGGGTGAAACTGCGGGGCGCAGATAGTTTTAACATATTCCCAGCTTTTAGATATCTAATGTTGTACTGTTTTAACCGACTTCAAAAAAAGTAGGAGGTTCTTTTTATATGTTTGTTACCTCAGAACTCCGTCATTTATAAACCGATTCGGAAAATTATATTTTCGTTGGGTTCAGTATAGCTACAAGGCGGTCCTTGGACTTCGAAGATACTTCAGAATTGAAGTCTTTTGCGATCATTTTATTATAAAGCATAATTCAAATATGAGTCAACGGTCAAAGAACTTGCCGGCTAGGGGCAAGAGGTAACAGGTTCGATTCCTGTACAGAATCGCATTTTGAGAAAGTAGAATTCGCATACGGGAGCCCTAACATATACTGTAGGTGTAGGTCTCGCATGCGTGAAGCTGTCAGGGTTGGAACCACCGTTTTATCGCCAAGCAGTAGTGCAAATATTAGGGCATTGGAGCCAGCGAAATTGCTTGGCTTTATGAGACTTAAAAACTACTGCCCCAGGCTGAAGAGGCTGCATTGCCGCGGAGGATCGCAACAATGTTCTGGTTGGTGCTGCCATTTTTATGGGCAGGCGTGTTGCTTACCACCAGGCGGACGACCTGCTCGTCACTCAGTTACATAACAAGATTTTTGTAGACAAATATATTTTCAAGACAAGCTTTCAAATTCGTAATCGGATTGAAATGAGCCCAAACACTAGTAGTTTACGAATATCCGTCAAGAAGTTCCATTGCCCACCTTCCGTTTCCATCATCAGATCAGCTGGCTGTCACCATAATATTGCATTGTCATTAGACTTTTACAATTGACAGTAAATATGAATATTCCAACTCCGTAGGATCAGAGGAAGTGGTTCTGATTCAACTTGCAAGATTGGACCCAAACATTGCAAGTTAAATAAAAGCTTGTAAAAAATATACCACCGTGTCACCTGATTTCCCCAATCAGCATCGTCTGCGACCAGTCTAGTGAATAGTCAACAGTCATCGCAGACATTTTACCTTTCACCTCGTTCGAAACAGTTATGAGGCGTTAGTGACGTCACAACTCACATATGATTGTGTCCAAAAACGCTATGCGTATGCTTAGGGTGTATGGCAATATTAGTAATAGGAGCGAGCGGACCAATCCATTAAATAAACATTGGTATTTTATAGTCATAAAAAAAATAATTTTATTATTGATTTGTAATATCTATTTACTTGTCATTAAAAAAATCGTCTTAGTTGTAGTAGCATTTGTTAATCAGGTATTGTTTTAATTTTTTTAAGAAAATTGGTTCGATGTTTTCAACTTTTATGTTGTCTGGAATTTTGTTGTAAATTTTTATTCCTATGACGTTTGGTCCTGAGCTATTTTTAGTTTCGAGGTCGGTAGCACGAGATTGTGTTTGCTCCTGCTTGCAAATCTTCGTAAATACTTGCTCTATTTTTTTTTAACTAGACCAAGTACGAATTTTTGCGTACAAATTTACATATTTCCATACTATATTTTGAATGTAGGGTTAATATATTTAATTTTATGAAGTGAGGCTTGCAGCTTTCCGGTTCTTTAATATTAGTGAGGATACATAAAAATACGCCGCAGACCTACCTATAATCATGTGTTGTGTACTTAGTTGTCCATCTGGAATTTTTTTTTATGCTGTCAACCTGTCCATACATTTATGCCTACATTTTACTAAGTCTAGCTGTAGTTTTCCTAAAAATATAAATAAATAAATATTTTTTAACTGTTTTCCCGTGGGTACTTCGAAAAATTCTTAGTACACCTCTTTATAAAATTTTAGATAAATAAATAAATAATTATATTCCACACTAGCTGCTCCCCGCGGTTTCCCGCGCGTAAAAGCACTTCCAGGTTTTCCCGTCTTTCCGGTCAACTTCCCTAATTTCCGGACAACTTATCCAATACTTCTTTCCATAAAAACCTAATAATGTAACTAAATGACGGGACGAGCTGGTCGTTTGCCTGATGGTAAGCAATACGCCATTCCATAATAATAACAGCAACACCTAGAACTTTTTTTTTGCAATATCCTGCGCAGCGCTAAACTGTGCTCGTCACTCTGAGACAATTAGCTGTTGAGTCTCATAATGCCCAGTAATTTCGCTGGCTACAATGCCCTAATGCTAGCTAATTCGGTCTATTCATCATCATCATCATCAGCCTGTCGCAGTCCAGTGCTGGACATGGGCCTCTCCAACTATACGCCACTGAGTACAATCCCCGGCTACTCTCACCTGGCGGCTACCAACCACTCTGCGAAAATCATCGCTCCACCTAGCCTGACGGCGCCTAAATTTTGAATTGGTTTTGATGGTCCATTATTGTTTGGTTGGTTATACTTCAGAGGTGACCCCATACAAACTTTATCGAAATAGATTCAGCGCTTTTTGAAAACATCTACAAAAACAGAAAATATAGGTAACTATAGTGTTGAAGTCGGTTGTGTAAAATCAATTATTTTATGTATATTATTTTCTTAAAGTGGAAATCGTAGAGAAAATCCGATCATAATCCCAATAATTCTCCATCAGTGACGTTCATAAGAATATTGATCCATACTTTCTCCTCCAACACGTCACTCTAAAATCAACTTAAAAGCTATAGAAATAAAGTAAAATATCCCAAGTGAAAGTTAGTGTACCTGTGTAGAATATTTTAGTTGGCCCCTGGCCAAAGTTTGGAACGATTAAAATTTGCATTTTTAGTGATATTTTTAGATGGATGCGTGTACGAAGCTTAACTTTGATTTATATAGCGCAGAGTTTAGATATTGAGGGCAACGGGTTTATATGACAGCTTCTGTGGTGTAGTGGTTGGGTAGGTTGGCTCAAATCTTATACACCACTGAGACTGCGGGTTCGATTCACGCCACGGGATAAATGTTTGTGCATGGTAAAAAAGCGCAAGCATTTGTTTTGTATGTGGTTGTCGTGGGACCATGGTCCTCAGTTCATGGTTCCCTAGATACAGGGAATTCTAGTTAGGGGCAGGGATCTAAGTATGTAATCATGGACGTACTCGTATTTATTTATTTTATACGGGTTTTTTTTTTCATATTTCTAATCTTACTTAATCCTATCCTACTAGTATTATAAATGCGAAAGTTTGTGAGGATGGATAGACCGATGTATGGATGGATGTTTGTTACTCGGTCACGCGAAAACTACTTAATAATTGTTCCAACCTGACGTTCAAAAGTTTGCGGATGTGCCAAAATGAAATAAATGATTTGAATTGAATTGAATAGATTTTGATGAAATTTGGTATTTAGGCACTTTAGGCCCTGGAAAGGACTTGGCTACTTTTTATCCCGGAAAACCGCGAGTGAAACCGCGGGGCGCAGCGAATGTTATAAATTCGTGAATATTTGTGAGGATGAATGGATGGTTGTTACTCAATCACGCCAATACTGAAAATATTTTGATGAAATTTTGTATGTAGATACTTTAAATCCTGGAAAAGACAGGCTACTATCCCGGTAAACTGCGGGTGAAATCGCAGTGCACAGCTAGTAATAAATATAAAGTTAAAAATAACTAACCAATCAATACATAAACGGAAAAGGTAATCAACCTACAAAAAGCATTGAAGCTGTGACTTCCTATATGCGAGGAGGTCAAATGTAAATATGGAAAGAAATATAAAATACTAGCGCCCCGCCCCGGCTTCGCACGGATGCAATTTACTAATGTAGTGTAATGTTTTGACGACGATAACAATACATAAAAAAAATTTATTGTACCAAAAGTTAATTAGAATGTCATCATCATCATCAGCCCCCATTCACGTTTTTAAGCGAGTGTTAAATCCGCACATAACTTAAGAAAGTCAGTGGTGCCAGCGGGATTCGAACTCGGGTGCGTCGGATCGAAAGTCACACGTTCCCCCTGAGCCACACTCGCTCTCTATGATTAGAATGTATTGCACATAATCTTCCGTAAAAATCTCTGAAAGACAGTGAAACCTGTATCAAAATCCGTTGCGTGTTTTAGGAGCGGAGAAACAGAAATGAGGACGCGGTTAGCGACTGTTTTATACTATTAAAAGGTTTGCATGCGTAATGTATTGATTTATACGTGTTCACTTGATTAAGTTGTAGCAGGCCTAGCGCACTCCGCACTGTAGGTACGAAGCTACAAGTACATAGCCGGACACCGACGGTGGGTCGCGCGTCGTTACACGTGCCGCGTCAGAAGAGATAAGAGCGGTGCGATAGAGAGGCGCTCTGTAGGTTAATATGACTGGTAGGTATGCAGCGCTACGCGAGCTGAATTGAATTTTATTGCGTCATAGCAAGAGTCGCTATTTGTTTAAATTTCTTTGCGGATTGATGCTTCTGTCCCTTAGTATTCTGTGGTTGTAGGTAAATAACGCGATGGAATTGGGGATCGGACAGTAATCGAGAAAAATCTAAAATGTTTCTCGAACCAGAAAGATCATCCAATCAATGCTTGTGTGAAATAATAATGATTTATATTTTAAAATCAATAAATAAAATCGAATTTCTGACATTTTCAATCTGTTCATCTCAGACGAAACACCGACGTCATTTGAAGGCAAATGCCGTGTGTCAAGCTTGTGTTTATTGTACGTTTTTGCTTTTCATAAAATTTGTTGTTGTTTATTTTTTTCGTTTCATTACGACAATATAGTCCCCAAACACAACAATGGGCGGGGTCTTATCGCTTAAAGCGATCTCTTCCAGGCCACCTTTGGATGAACAGTATGTAGACGGCAGTGTACAGTTAGCGATAGTACAAGCTAAGAAAAACAATTCATCACAATGTTTTTTTTTTGTTTCCAGATATGGGGTGACTTGCAAGAAGGCATAGAACAAGTCTACAAAAGGCAGCATATGGAAAAAAAGAGATACATGGACCTGTATACGTATCCTTTACTAATACCTAACAAGAGTCAGATCTAACTATCTATGCTGGCGCAGCGACACAAAGTGTCATGGCTTCCGATACTAAAGAATGCCACTTCTTTCGATCCAGTGCAAGTTGCTGCCAGGCATTAACTTGTAGCTCCCGTAGGTCTTTTGCCACCTCGTCCCTCCATCTGTACAAGAGTCAGATAGTCAAATGATCAATATCATTCATCAGTGGCAATCCGCCATCGAAATTATATTTAATACAGACTTTCAAGACTGCTGTTCAAACGGCGATGAGGCGCTTATCGTCAGGTCTCCCTCGTCAAATGAAAAAAGCTTTTATTTAACTTGCAATGTATGTACATCATGTAATATGTAACTATGTTTGTTTGCGAGGAATCTTGCAAGCTGAATCAGAATCACTTCCTCTTGTCCTACGAAGTTGAAATTTTGCATACTTGTCAAAGTCCGATGACAATGCAATATTATGGTGACCGCCAGCTGATCTGATGATGGGGACAGAAAGTGGGCAATGGAACTCTTTGACGGATAATCGTAAACTACTAGTATTTTGGCTCATTTTAGTTTGCTCGCAGTTCCGATAACGAATTTGTCAAAAACTTGCTTTGAAAAGATATTTCTCAACAAAAATCTTTTGTCTAACAATAAACTGTCTATTAGAAATCATAAGTCAGAAGTAACTAACATTGTTAGTAGTCCTAAGTTACCCTATAATTAATTATTGTTTTTTGCAAGTTTTTGGAAATAAATAAACGAATGAATGAATTTTCATAATAGTGTAGTAGGTGTAGGGTGTAGGTCCGTTGTCGACGTAAGCTGTTTCCCCTTTAAACGGGGACAGCGGTAATTTAATTTAATATTAAAAAATACATCCCGTTGTCCCCTTACTCTGTTTCTGTCGATATAGTAAACTTTATATGAACTTTATATGCGGCCGCTGCCGCGGTACGCTCGCTTCGCTCGCTCGGCTCGCGCTTTGTGGTCACAGTTCTAACATAACCTAACCTAGTGGCTGTATCTCCGTAAAGGCAGACCTAGCGCACTCCGCACTGTAGGTACGAAGCTACAAGTACATAGCCGGACACCGACGGCGGGTCGCGCGTCGTTACACGTGCCGTCAGAAGAGATAAGAGCCATGCGATAGAAAGAGGCGGTAGGTTAATATGACTGGTAGGTATGCAGCGCTACGCGAGCTGAATTGAATTTTATTGCGTCATAGCAAGAGTCGCTGTTTGTTTAAATTTCGTTGCGGAGTGATGCTTCTGTCCCTTAGTATTCTGTGGTAAAGGGGACAATGGTACGTAGTAAGCATATTCTGTGCGTAGTTTGTCCTTACATATAGTGTCCAGTCACGTATACAACTACTGCACGTCGGTACATCACCAAAGCGCGGCGGCGGGCAGCGGACGCGTCGCCAGTAACGGCGGCAGGAATACCTATGGAGGGAGTAAGAAACAGGTGGGTTCTTATAAATTTTACTTATTATCGATCACGTACATCGATCTTGTCCCATAAATAGGATTCCCTGTATGGATTAGGAACTACGAGGAACATGGTCCTACAACCACCCAGACCCAGACACAAAACAAATGCTCGCGCATTTTTTCGCGAGAAAATGTTTACTCCGGTCTCGAGACGAAATAATTACAAAACAATACTTTAAGCTAAAGTGTTACATTGGGCGGTCTTATCGCTTATAGCGATCTCTTCTTCATCATTAGGTGATTAAGTTCATTGTTTTTTTTTGTATACATACCAGTCACTCAAACGGCCTCAACGGAAGACCAGCGCTGGTCCCCAGACCAGCACAACGCTAAGTTAAGGCCGGTTTGCAACAATTTCCTATTTTATTTATTTATTCTGTTACACTTTAAATGTTTTTTTTATGTCTCCTGTTTGTTTTTTTATGTAAGTTGTTGCAAATTGCAAATATACGTACCTATCTTTCTTTCTTTCATTAAGACGGTTAAATAATTATTTCCGTTATAATGGAAGAATGAATTCTACACTCGACTTGGTGACCACAGTAGCTCAATTGGGCAGAGCACTTCATGGTGGTCGTATTTTTTTCTTTCCTAAAAACATAGTTTAGTCTACTTTTGTCGCTGACTGACAACGGTTGACAACCTCTGGTGCAGTGGTTGAGCAGGTCAGATCAAATCTCATACCGCGGAGGTTACGGTATTGATTCCCGCTATCATTATATATTGAGGTTTAAAATCCTATTATGCGTTAACCCTTTAATTTGTAATTAAACCTACCTACACACAACATTTATGTTGATGATGTTTAGCAACGTTTGTTGCTGTCTGTACCTACTCTACTCATAAGATATTCAGTTTATATTTTACCATTCTTTTTGTTCTAATTATTACCACGCGTTTGTCAAGTCACTTTCTTGTCTGTCGTTCCGGGTGGAATCTTGCAACTCAAATTTCGAGCACTTCGGCTGAAACTTTCAGGGTAGCTGACAACTCGATGACAATGTACTCTAAATCCATAACAACGCGGTTTTTAGTTACTTTTTTTAGTCCATGAGGAGGGAACAAAAATCCGTAATGTTTGTTCCTTTCCTCCCTCCCTTCAATATTACTCATAACATCATTAAATAAAACATTTTTTATTTTTAATTTTCAGAGCGGCCAAGTGCAAGGCGGCGCTCAGCTGGTCGGTCTTGAACTTTACAAGAGATTGAAGGAGTTCCTAAGGATTTATCTTATTAATCTGCTTCAGGTAACCTATAGTTTTGTATTTCTTGGTCTAGTATAGTCTAGATTGACCTTTGTAGTCTTTGTTTACAAGAGTGTCCTCCGATGAATATTCGGTGAGTCAAAACCTCGAAAAAAATAAGTCCAAAGGTGTAAGGAATAAAGTCGAAAGTGGCTTAGGCGAATGATGAATCGTAGCCAGCGAAATTATAGGGCATATGAGATTTAATATCTGATGTCTCGAGTATATAATTATATAGGTGACTGACTAAAACGGATAAGTCCTTTATGGGCAACTGCGTACGTTTTTATAATAGGATTCCGAAATGTATAACGAAAGAAAGAAATAAATTATTTATTGCTAAACTGTACACATAGAGTTTAAATTAGAACAAAAATATTTATTAGCACAAAAATACAAAAAACAGCAGCAATAGGGGTAAGCTCAGCACTGAGCTGCGTAAGCCTAGCAGCTCACGCAAGGCTGATTTTCAGCATACCCCTTTATTCGACAGATGGTCGTCGATATTGAGTCATGCGGGTACCAACATAAATAAATTAATTTGCATTAAACACATTACAAGAACAGAAGTAAAATAAATAAATAAATAAAACATTGTGATGCTTGTATTTGAGGGTGAGGTGAGTGTGTGTATGTGTGTGTATGAGAGCGAGTATAACGGAGCTCACAGAAAGTAGATTCAAATTACACGTTAAGAATGTTCTAATGAGAAAAGCATACTACACTGTTCGTAATTACATAGAAGACAAAGATGCTTGGAGCATTCTACTTCTGCAAAGTAGCCAACTGGTACATAAGAAACATAATATTGTAGAGGCAAAAAATTGTAACAAATTCTCTAAAAAAATACGCCTCAGTTTCTTGCCGTATCTTCTGAGTAGTGGTTCTTTTTCCGATAAGGTGATAGTCATGGTGATAATTTGACGTTCATAAGTGCGTCTTTGATGCCAAAACTGATTAAAGAGATTTTTGATTTTGATGAAAATTCGGTGAATCAAGACCTAGAAAAAAAATAAGTCCAAAGGTTTAAGGAATAAAGTCGAAAGTGGCTTAGGCGAATTGTGAGCGATGATCGGAGCTTGACGCCACAGCGTGAACATCATCCGGCGGTGGACCAGGTACATTCAAAGATCAAGTACCACAGCTTTGCCAGTTATTCTGCCGCCAAGCAGTAGTGTGCAAGCATTACTATTATTATATTATTACTTGCGCTAGCACACGTCGCCGACAAAACGTGTCACATAAATAAATATTTTAATATAAATTATATGTATGTTAGTTCTAAGGTATATATTTATATGGGCCGTAGAATAAGTAAATAACATCTGTAGCTTATTTTAATGTTGCCTGAAATAAAGATTAAATAAATAAAATAAATAAATATTACTGTGTTCCGGTATGAAGGGCGCTGTAGCCAGCGAAATTATTGGATATATGAGAATTAATATCTGATGTCTCGGGGTGATGAACGCAATGCAGTGCTACGCAGTTTGCCAGTGTTACGGTATTAAAAGTTCTGGGGAGTACTGCGAGTGTTATGGGCAGGCGTGGCGCTTACCATCAGGTGAACGACTTGCTCGTCTCCTCACTTAGTTTCAGAATAGGGGATCGGACAGTAATCGAGAAAAAATCTAAAATGTAGTCAGAACGAATGTTCGTCGAACCAGAAAGATCATTCAATCAATATTTTTGTGAAATAACAATGATTTATATTTTTAAATCAATAAATAATTCTGACATTTTTAATCTGTTCTTCATCTCAAACGAAACAACAATCACAGCGCATGACGTCATTTGTAGGCAAATGCCGTAAGTCAAGCTTGTGTTTATTACACGTTTTTGCATTTCATAAAATATATTTTTGCTAATTTTTCCGTTCCATTACTACAATATAGTTCCCAAACTTCACAAAACGTATTAGAATCTCTTTGCAAGTTTTATTTCGAAGAGTTTGTCGTCTTCTACCTACATATGACGTCACAAGTTTTGAGCTTTTGCGCTGCAATATTTGAAGCATAATATTTAAACAAAGTTTTATGTACTATTAAACGTTATTTAATTAAAATAGTATTTTTCATCTATATATATTCATTGTAGTTAATTTAAAACTTTCTGAAAATTCCGATCCCCCATTATTTGATTTTACAGAACGGTGCCGACCTAATGGGCGAAGATGTACTAGCTTTCTACACCAAGCAGTGGGAGGAGTATCAGTTCTCTTCCCGTGTCTTGAACGGGGTCTGCGCGTATCTCAATCGGCATTGGGTCAAGCGCGAGTGCGAGGAAGGACGGAAGGTAACGCACTAGTAGTGCATATTATTGCTATTTTACCACTTTTTAACCGACTTCAAAAAAGGAGGAGATTCTCTGTGCAATTGTATTTTTTTTTTATGTTTGTTACCTCAGAACTCCGTCATTTATGAACCGATTTGAAAAATTATTTTTGCGTCGGGTTCGGTATAGCTACGAAGTGGTCCCATATAAATTTCATCGATGTGTGACCTTGGCCTTCAAAGATACATTGAAGTCGGTTTTTTTCTAAAAATTAATTATGTTATTAATAAGTCACTTGTTTGTCTGTCTGTTTGTCTGTCATTCCGGGAAAATCTTGCAACACTAATTTCGAGCACTTCAAGTTTAGCTATCCGGCTGAAATTTTCAGGTAGCTCACAACCCGATGACAATACATTCTAAACATAACACATTACAGTTTTATTAATTTCATTAGCATGCGAAATAAAGCGATGCTAATTGCTACTATGACATTATTGAAAAATAGAAATTAACTATTGGTCACAGATCCTTCGTGTTTGGCCCTAAATGACAGGGCTCGATGCGTTACAACATCATACAAAATTTATTTAAAAATTGGCCTTAAAAATCGCGCAGTCGAGGCGCTGGGGAACGGGACAGTCCGTCGATTCGCAATCGCAACAGCATTAGCAGATTTCTGCCGTATTTCGCATTCGCGTGAATTGCTAAGCAATGAATTTTAGCATTCATCGAATTTCAACTACAATTATTTCATGCAAAAGTTAAAATCGGGAGTGTAGCTGTTCCGTCTCTATTTAAGACTCGTCGAATGTGGTAACTGCTGTGTGGCAGTATACAGGGGATCGGACTGTAATCGAAAAAATGTAAAATGTAGTTAGAACGAATGTTTGTTGAATCCGAAAGATCATTCAATCAATATTTTTGTAAAATAATAATGAATTGTATTTTAAAATTCAAAGTAAATGCCTTATGAGAAGCCTGTGTTTATTTTATGTGTTTGCTTTTTATCGAAATCAAATCGATAATATATGTTTTTCATTCCATGACGACCTTAAACTTCACAAAAATGTATTACTTAGCAGGTTTTCTTTTTTAGAGCTTGTCGTTTAGTTTGCCTTTGTATGACGTCACACGTTCTGAGGCGACCTTTTGCGCGGCAATATTTGAAACAAAACATTTAAATGTAGTTTTAGGTACTTTTAGGACTTAATTTAATTCAAATATTAATTTTCATGGAGACATACATATTATGAATAATTTTCAACACTTTCTGAAAAGTGGTCCGATCCCCTATTAGGTAAGCAACTTCTATTCTTGTCTACTTCTATACCCACAATTTCAAGAAGCACCTCCTCCCCCAGGGTATCTACGAGATCTACCAGCTGGCGTTGGTGACGTGGCGCGACAATCTGTTCCAGCGGCTCAACAAGCAGGTCACCAACGCAGTTCTGAAGCTCATCGAGAGGGAGAGGAACGGGGAGACTATTAACACTAGGCTGGTTTCCGGGGTGAGTATGAATCTCTTTATATAAACTAAACGGTATTATCACAGAATACTAAGGGACAGAAGCATCACTCCGCAAAGAAATTTAAACAAATAGCGACTCTTGCTATGACGAAGTAAGGTTCAATTCAGCTCGCGTAGCGCTGCATACCTACCAGTCATATTAACCTACAGAGCGCCTCTTTCTATCGCATAGCTCTTATCTCTTCTGACGCGGCACGTGAGTATTATAAATAAAAATAAGTACTAAACGAATTCTTTGTATTGCAGGTGATCAACTGCTATGTAGCTTTAGGTCTGAACGAGGAAGACCCCTCGGCCCGAGGTCAAAACCTGGCTGTGTACAAGGACACGTTTGAGGCCGTGTTCCTCGAAGACACGGAGCGGTTCTACACTAGAGAGAGCACGGACTTCCTGAGGAACAACCCCGTCACGGAGTACATGATCAAGGTGAGTCTCGGACGCTTCTGAACGAAAGTGGCACACTTGAACGGGCCATGGCACACTTCTGAACGAGTCGTGGCACACTTCTGAACGAGCCATGGGACGCACTTGAACAAGCCGAGGTGATACTTGATCTAACTATGATATTGTTCTGAACTAGTTGTGGCTTATTTTTAAACGAACTAAGGCAGTCTTTCAAACTAGCTATGGCACGAACCTGAACAAGCTGTAGTGATCGATATTCTCGATGTTTCTATAATATTGCTCTAAATGAGTCGTGGTTTATTTCTGAACGAACTGTGACAAATTCCTGAACGAGCTGTAGCATATAAAAGTTGTGGTTACGGAATTTTATTCTAGATGTGATGTCTATGTCCATATGAGATCGCTTTTACCGATAAGACCACCCATTGTACCTTTTTAAGTTTACAAATTGTTTATGTCCTGATTGTTGTCAATAAAGAGTTATTTTTTTTTGTATTGTATGAAGTTTTAAACCCACCGTTCCATCACCAGGCCGAGCAGCGCCTGCAGGAAGAGCAGAGGCGAGTGCAGGTGTACCTTCACGAGACGACGATGGAACGCCTCGCCAAGACCTGCGACCGGGTGCTCATAGAGAAACATCTCGAGATATTCCACGCAGAGTTCCAGGTGAGATGCTTGCAAACTGTGACAAACATAACCTAAGACAAACACAAACTGACTAACAAAAACTGTGAGATAACATAAACTGTGACGAACACAAACTGTAACTAACACAAACTGACCAAAATAAGCACAAGCTGTGAGATAACACAAGCTGTGACAAACTAGAGATGACGATGGAACGCTTCATGAAACATCTCGATATATTCCACCCCGAGTTCCAAGTGAGGTGCGTGCAAACTGTGACAAACACAACCTGTAACAAAAACGGACTGAGAAACACAGACTTTTGACTAACTTAAATAGGGTAAACATAAGCTGTGACAAATACAGACTTCGACGAACACATTACGCGCCAAACGCAAACTGTGTAATAATATAGACTCAAAAATTAGTGACGACGATGCAACGCCTCGCCAACACCTGCGACCGCGTGCTCGTAGAGAAATATTCCACGCAGAGTTCCAGGTGAGATGCGTGCAAACTATGACAAACACACTGTGACGAACATAAACTGTGACTAACATAACCTGAGACAAACACAAACTGTGACGAACAAAAACTGTGACGAACACAAACTGTGACTAAAAGAAACTGTGACAGACACAAATTGACCAACATAAGTACAAGCTGTGAGATAACACAAGCTGTGACAAACTAGAGATGACGACGATGGAACGCTTCATGAAACATCTCGATATATTCCACCCCGAGTTCCAGGTGAGATGCGTGCAAACTATGACAAACACACTGTGACGAACATAAACTGTGACGAACATAAACTGTGACTAACATAACCTGAGACAAATACAAACTGTGACGAACAAATACTAACAAACTTGATTGAATAAAGATTTATTATTGTGTCGCTCTTTCTCACGGGCTACACACCCGGTCCTTTGGAAGGCTTGCGCGGGGATATGAGTCCAACACGTAGAGGCCTTTTAGAGAAAATAGTTTAGATATGTAATGGGCAACACTCATCGGGGACTGTCTCTAAGTGCACCATTAAGATGCAATCAATGACAACCTCCGATAAATACGAGAACTATTGTTGGAGATATGGAAATTACTTATGATTGGGCTATTGAGGTGAATTTTTAATGGATGAGAACCAGTCTATGATATGAAACTTCGGCACCTGCCAGTTACGCCTCATAAGAAAATATTTAGGCAGGTGTCCACTAAACGGGCCCCTTTTAAAGGCCGCCGTTCATTGGCGACGAGAGGGGCAACGTTGGTGTGGGTGGCTAAAGGGTGTCGAGAGGTGGCTGCAGTTTCACTTAAACGCTACTCCCGGCGTTATGGCCTTTAACACTTTCAACCTTGGAGATTAGTTCTTAGCTCTTGTTCCCCACCCCCGGACGGCCAGTTAAGGCAAGCCGGTTTCATTTAGCCCCAGGAATGTCGGGGTAGGCTCGGTGTCACCACGCACCGTCGACTCGCCACAAAGTCGGCCCTGCTTCTTATTATTGTTATTCAATGGAATCAGGCGTGACGTTGCGGAAATTCATCTCAAAACTGAAACGCAATGAAAATATATACAACACTCTTTGTACGACACGTGTTTCGCCGTCTGAGGCATCAGCAGGTGTCGACTCGCCGAACGCTAGAACGAGAGACAATCCAAAAAAAAAACCAATTCCAATCTCTCGTTCCAGCGTTCGGCGAGTCGACCTGGTGATGCCTCGTGCAGACGGCGAAACACGTGTCGTACAAAGAGTGTTGTTGTTAGGAACTAACAACAACCTACATAATAGTCAGGGGGATTACACTATATATTTTCATTGAGTTTCAGTCATTATTGTTATGTCGAATTTATAATCATTTGCCCAAAGACATTCGAAGTTGCTCAAACAGCGACACATTCAAATTTAAATTGAAAAAATTATTAATTGATAAATGTTATTATAATACTAATGAATTTTTAAATGACAAGTTTAATTAATTTATTATTTGATTCTATTTAATAAATTGACATTATGTAATTATAACATTAATTAAAATCTACATCTATAATCTGACAATTTGAATTTAATTTAATTATATATATTTTTTTAATGTTAATATTGCACACCATTGTTATGGTAGAATGTTAGGAATTATCTTTATATGTCATCTTTGTACACAACATTCTAGCAATAAAGAAATTTTGAATTTTTTGAATTTTTGAATTTTTTGTTATTATTAATTTCAGAAACTGTTGGACGGCGAGAAGAACAGCGACCTCGGGCGCATGTATGCGCTGGTGGCGCGCATCCCGGACGGGCTGTGCGAGCTGCGGCGGCTGCTCGAGCAGCACATACACGCGCAGGGGCTGCAGGCCATCGACAAGTGCGGCGAGTGCGCGCACACGGTGATTTTTTTTATTTTTTTTTATGTTAGCCCGTTAGGGCAGGCTAAAGTCTCTAGGACCATACCGCCATGTCTTACGTAGTTTTTATTTGATAGTTTAATATTCCATTTATTATAATTTTGTTGGATGAGGGTCAACAGCAACAAGCCGGACCATCTCCCAGTGCTTCAATAAAGTGGTGGAACTCTATTCAAGCTTTCCATGGACTTTGTGAGAACATAAAAAGCAATGTTTTCCCTATTTTGTTTCATTTGCCTACACTCGTGCACGTTTACGAACACATAATGGTTAATATTGTGAGATAAATAAATAAATAAAAAAAAAAAGTCCACCGATTTTACACATGATCACTCGAAATAACACTTGTTTGGAAAAAAAAAATTGAACTGTATCACTTTTCACTTCCCGCCAAAAAGTCCGCGCACACGGTGAGCGGGAGGGCGGAATGAGAACAGCGACCGCGGCCGCATGTCGACACGGGCTTTCTCTCATTGATACTGAGCCGTATCCACCACGCTGACCCAGCGCGAGTTGGTGGATGTCACGTGTCCTTACATTTTTATTGTCACTGGTGGTAGGTTTCTCGTATGCGAGAGGCCGTCTGGGTGTGTACCACCGCTTTGCCAATTATTCAACCGCCAAGCAGTAGTGCGCGAGCATTACTGTGTTCCGGCTTGAAGGGCATTGTAGCCAGCGAAATGACTGGGCATTATGAGACTCAACAGCTAATTGTCTCAGGGTGACGAGCGCAGTGCGGCGCCGCGCAGGATTTTGCAAATCAATGTTCTGGGTGGTGCTGTTATTGTTATGGGCTGGCGTATTGCTTACCATCAGGCAAAAGACCAGCTCGTCTCGTCATTCAGTTAAATAAAATATATAAATATATAATATTTATTTCTTTAAGAAAACTACAGCTAAACATAATATAATGAAGGTATAAATGTATGGACAGGTTGATAGCTTATTAAAGTTTCCACAGATGAACAGCCAAGTACACAATACATAAATACAGTTTATAAAATTTAAACATGTACCTAATACTGTAACATATTTTTTGTGATTAATTATTGGACGGTATCCTCACCATGTTTTCCTTTATCGCGAGTGATCCGCACGTAACTTAAGAATGTCAGTGGGCGGGGCCAGCGGGATTCGAACACGGGAAACTCGCACGTGCTCCCACTGAGCCATACTCGCTCCTTTCCTTGCCGCAACTTTATCCGGTTACACCATTTGTCGCACCGGCAGAAAAACCTGGCAGTGAACATTTTTCCTGGCAGTGAGAATTTCACTATTCACAAAAATGGCTGCTACTTGATGGCCATTGCACATAAGACGCTATTTTTTTTCTACTAACCCATTATTGGCAGGCCTTTTCCCTTATTCTCGGTTAACCGTCACATACCCTATTAATTATCCGTGCCTCGTGCAGACGCCGAAACACGTGTCGTACAAGGAGGGTTATTAGGGCTTTCTATATTTAACATAATTTTTTATTTACTAAATTCATAAATTATTTACCTTTTCCTATATGCAATATTAAACTCATTACCATATTTATTATTTAAAAATAAAATTTAATTTATATATATATATATATATATATATATTTTAATTTATATTAATTTTACATTTGCTATTAACCCCCGTACATATTATATTATTCTAACAACAACCTACATAATATTCAGCGGGATTGCACTACATATTTTCATTGCGTTTCAGTTTTGAGATGAATTTCCACAACGTCACGCCTGATTCGATTGCATTCCTATTAACTATAATAATAATTGCTTGCAGGATCCCAAAGTGTACGTGTCGACAATCCTGGAGGTTCACAAGAAGTACAACGCGCTGGTTCTGGTAGCTTTCAACAACGACTCCGGCTTCGTCGCCGCGTTGGATAAGGCTTGCGGACGATTTATTAACAGTAAGTGTTATTATATCTAGATTTATTAACAGTAAGTATTATTATATCTATATTTATTAACAGTAAGTATTAGTATATCTATATTTATTAACAGTAAGTAATATTATATCTATATTTATTAACAGTAAGTATTATTATATCTACATTTATTAACAGTAAGTATTATTAAAACTAGATTTATTAACAGTAAGTATTATTATATCTAGATTTATTAACAGTAAGTATTATTATATCTACATTTATTAACAGTAAGTATTATTATATCTATATTTATTAACAGTAAGTAATATTATATCTAGATTTATTAACAGTAAGTAATATTATATCTATATTTATTAACAGTAAGTATTATTATATCTACATTTATTAACAGTAAGTATTATTAAAACTAGATTTATTAACAGTAAGTATTATTATATCTAGATTTATTAACAGTAAGTATTATTATAACTAGATTTATTAACAGTAAGTATTATAACTAGATTTATTAACAGTAAGTATTATTATAACTAGATATATTAACAGTAAGTATTATTATATCTAGATTTATTAACAGTAAGTATTATTATAACTAGATTTATTAACAGTAAGTATTATAACTAGATTTATTAACAGTAAGTATTATTATAACTAGATATATTAACAGTAAGTGTCACAATGAAGATACAACTTGACCTCTCCGTAGTACGTGCTCTCATGGATCTTGCTTGAACGGAGGAGAAAATAATTAATTTGACATTTTCTATAATCCGAGGACTTGGGAAAAAGCACTAAACACTGTCAATTTTGTCTCCAGGCAACGCTGTGACAAAAGCTGCCAACTCTTCGTCGAAGAGTCCAGAACTGCTCGCCAAGTATTGTGACCTGCTGCTGAAGAAATCCAGCAAGAACCCGGAGGAAGCCGAACTAGAAGATACTCTTAACCAAGTTGTGAGTACTGAGTACTTTCTCAAGTAACACAAAAGTTCATTTTAAGTTATCTCATAAGGTCCCCAACGGAAATTTATGCGTTAGTAAAGACTTATTAAGGTGTAATTGAACAACAACAGCTGCATAGAAGAATATGTTTTTTTTATGTAACTGAATGACGAGACGAGCTGATCGTTTGCCTGGTGGTAAGCAATAAACCTGATAACGACCTACCAGTATAACCACAGAATACAAAAGGAACAGAAGCCAAAGAAATTTAAACGAATAGCGTCTCTTGCTGCGACGCAATAAAATTCAATTCAGCTCGCGTAGCGCTGCTTACCTACCAGTCATATTAACCTACAGACAGTGGCGTAGCTAGGTAACCAAAGGCCCTGGGGCAAAAAATAAACGAGCCCTAACTAAACTATTTAAAATCGTTTGTTCTACTCCAGTTCGTACTCCAGATTCGTCATCAGAAACTTGCGGGGAACTCCCCGCAAATTTCAAACAAAAATGTTCGAGACTTGTTTGGAATACCCCTGTATTTTTTTCAAATAAGTTGCCATTATCAAAGTCGCGTTCCTCGAACTTGTTTTGGTTTTATTCCGAATGTGGGAGAAACTTTCACTAGTTCAATTTATAGTTTGTAAGTCAGAGTCCGTGTGGCCCCCTGAGCTTGGGGGCACTGCCCCGTCTAGCCCTCCGGTAGCTACGCCACTGCCTACAGCGCGCACGCGGCACGTGTAACGTTAGGGTTGATACTTGTGTTGTGATGAAATATCAATTTGAATAGTTCAAGTAATGTATATCTCTACTATCTATGAGGTACTATTATTCTCATTCTACCTAGTAATTATAGTTGTAGTTAATACCTAATAATACAAGTAGTACTAGGTATTAACTTCAACTATTCTACAAGTGTGCATATTTTTATTTTCTAAGTAGATAACTAGGCAAACACTATGTACACTTATATAAGTACTATCTAAGAACCTGAATAGATCTGTTAACACGTGACAAGAAACTAACATTGATAATGATAATAAATAGCACAGACTATATATAATAATACCTAATACCTACTAATAAAATTCATCATCAGAATAAGTTTTGAGTAGGTAGGCAATTCTTTGTTATATATACATATATATGATAGATAGAACATAGAATTTAAAAATAGATATACCTAATATAACTTTCTTAAAATGGTGTAGGTACATTTACTTGCCTTTCGATGTCCTTCTAAGTGCAAAAAAAGAGATTCCGGTCCTTGTTGGTATTTAGGCAACCAAATACGATGCAGTATTTGCTTGTTTTCATATTTATGTTAGACAGTAATACCACGTACTACTAGTCGTAAAGCGGCACGGGCGGCGGCGGGCGCATAATGTACGTGCGTCACGGGCGGCGCGCGACAACCCACTGAACTCCGCACGACCCGTTGCTGGTGTATGTACTTGTAGCTGTGTACTTGTAGCTTCGTACCTACAGTGCGGAGTGCTATAGGCCTGGTATAACTGAATGTTTACTTTCACAGATGGTGGTGTTTAAATATATAGAAGACAAGGATGTGTTCCAGAAGTTCTACAGCAAAATGCTCGCCAAACGACTCGTTCAACACATGTCCGCGAGCGACGACGCAGAGGTAAACCAGTATACATCAAAAGACGTGTGGCACTCGGAGCCTGTCGCGGTAAAGCTATTGCATAGCATTTGGAGTGGGGGGTGTTAGGTTATTTTCGTTACTGAATTTCTGGATTCGGTCTCCACGCTCAAGGCCCGCGATAGAAGCTATGCAATAGCTTAAAATGTCAATATGTTACTGTAAAAGCCCGTATTTTGGTAAATCCTAGGTTTTACTGGTATTAATGGTAATAGCCAGAAAAAGGTCTCTTTTATTAAATCCAACATGGGTTGGTAAATGTAAGGATTTTATAAAAAAGAGACCTTTTTCGGGCTTTTACCATTAGCGTTTGGATAATGCTAAGTTTTACCAGTGTCGGTTGGTAAATGTTGGTGGTAATACAACAATGAGTATTGTTTTTCTAACATCTAGAATTTACTGCTAAACTAAGATGATTTCAGTTAAAACTAGGTCAATATATTATTTGTAGATTAAACGCTTTTTAACAAAACGAAATTCTTTTGGTGACCACCGTAGCTCAATTGGTAGATCGTCCCGCGCTGAGGGAAGATTGGGTTGCGGGTTCGACTCCCAGCCGTAGTCGTATTTTTTCTTTCCGAAAAACCTTGTTTGTTAACCGATTTCAAAAAGGAGGAGGTTCTCTGTCCGATTGCATTTTTTTTTGTTTGTTACCTCAGAACTCCGTCATTCATGAACTGATTTGAAAAAATATTTTTGCGTCGGGTTCAGTATAGCTACGAAATGGTCCCATATAAATTTCATCGATATGTGACCTTGGACTTCGAAGATACATTGAAGTCGGTTATTGTTTTTTTCAAAAAAATAATTATTTTGTTTTCAGGCTTCGATGATCTCAAAACTGAAACAAGCCTGCGGTTTCGAATACACGAGCAAACTGCAGAGAATGTTCCAAGTAAGTGATGACCGAGGTTTCCCCGCGGGAGTAGGGAAAGTCAAAGTCAAAGTCAAATATCATTGATTAAATAGGCACAAAAGTGCACGTTTAAAGGTCATAAACACATGATACAAATAAAATATGTTAACAATTGTAACTTATGTTAACATGACTTTGAAAAAAAGGTAAGTATGTTTACCCATTTCTTCCAGGAATATTTCAATACGCAAGTATTCGTTTCGTGTCTGGGTCTTGTGGGACCTTTTTTTTTTTTTTTATTATTTATAGGCTTGCGTTTGACCGCTATCGCACCTGTTGTTAAGTGACGATGCGGTCGAAGATGTAGCACGCTCGCCTAGAACAAACCATGGTCCTCATAGTTTTCTGATTCCCTAGATACAGGGAATCCTAGTTAGTGGTCAGGATCTATGTATGTGATGGTTGGGCGTTATTTATTTATTTATCTAATATATAAAATTCTCGTGTCACAGTTTTCGTTGCCATACTCCTCCGAAACGGCTTGACCGATTTTGATGAAATTTTTTGTGCTTATCCGGTATCTATGAGAATCGGCCAACATCTATTTTTCATACCCCTAAGTGATAAGGGTTGTTCACCCTTAACATTTCTTTTAATTTATATGGCAAAACAACGTTTGCCGGGTCAGCTAGTATTTATATATTGTATTTGTTACTATAGGTACCCTAAAGTATTTATTACTATTATTAAACTCTTTATTTCAGGCAAAAAGTACAATAAAGTAAAATGAACAGAGGCCCATAGAATATATATCTTACAGACTAACATACATACAACAATATAACAAACATTACATTAAATAAACCATACACACATGTTGAATATGTATGTGTTGTCGAAAAACACTTTTTATGATAGATTACTCCTGTAAACATTTTGCAGTGAAATGTTTTTTTTTTTGATACCGTCGTTTTTTGTATTTCAATGTTTCTTTTTCCTATTTTTTTAAAAACGAAACTCGCAAAGCGCTTGAGTACGTGCAACCACATGTTGACGTCACGCGGCTCGCTGCTTATTAGTCAGTTTTGACAGCGAGCCCGCCCTATTGGTAGATTTTGACACACACACACATATAGCATAGACAGACCAATGAGGAGATCCAAAGTCCCCACATTATGACGTCACACGAAAATGGCGCGTTTATGTTGATTTAAATTGATTCATATTTTGATTTAATTATTTTATTGACAAATGATGCCGTAAAATTCTGATTTTTTTATTTATATATGAATACTATTGTATTCAATTTATGCATAAAAAATATGCATTAGCCTATTACGGAAAATTAAATTATTTATTATTATATCTTCTTTTGTGTGGGCGCCTTGTTAACTGTTTTTTTGGGAACTTTTTCTTCCCGAAACCTTGTTCAAAATGCAGTCCTTGAAGAACGGTGTAAAATAGCCTTACTATTGTTTTGTCTATTTTTAATGGCATTGTAAATGCCATTAAGTACTCACTTGGCTATTCATGACTGCCCCGGAAGGTAGTTGCAGAATATGGCATCGATGTACCCTCACTCACGTCAATATTTATATTTTATTATTTGTAACTATTTTACCTATTACCACAGAACACTAAGAAATAAATGAAATAAATTGAAATGAAATGAATTGAAATGAAATGAAATGAATTGAAATGAAATGAAATGAAATGAAATGAAATGAAATGAAATGAAATGAATTGAAATGAAATGAAATGAAATGAAATTGAATGGAATGAAATGAAATGACATTTTTTATTGTCATAATGGATACACTACATTATTTAAGTGAACTACAGTAACAGTAATGTGTACTACAGCTTGTCAATCAAAACATGTCATTTTTTCATATATACCTGAATATGACAATTTCAT